>JARHVA010001233.1:897500-2237500 GCA_037957365.1 Torreya grandis
TCAAGAGTTTTAGAGGTGATATTAAGAGGTTTTCTGGGTTTGTGAAAAATTTCAATGCATTTGAAATTCTTGATACTTGGTCAAGATATTATATAGGGGCTTGTTTGTATATCTTGGTTTCTGAAATATGTCAAGTTGCATGCATTTATTTTATCAATAAGTTTATATCAATTGTGAAGCAAGAAAATAATGTGTCTGTAAAGGTTTTAGTTTTCATCTCAGTATCATGTTCATATATATATATATATATATTCTTAATTTTGCTTGATAAATACATGAGTTCTATTATTTCATAACAAAATATATGATCATTTTTCCAAAGAGGAATATATTTTGAGTTCTTGATCATTTTTGGGAAAAGTAGTGTATTAGGGTTTTTGTGAAAATTGTTGATTGGAAAATCATACATTCATGAAACATGTTAGAATAAAAATTTGAGTTTGTATGGTTAATGTTGGTACAAGTCTCTCATTTTTCTCCATATATGGTTTATTTGAAATCTTGTATTGCATTTGTTTCTTGTTCAGATATAAATGTTTGATTTTTTCACAATTGATATTGGTCAAATTTTTATATAAGAGGAATTGATGTTTATTATTGGCATTAAGGATTCTTTGAAATATATAAGTTATGTTTTTTTATGAGTCTATTGACCACACATGAATATGTACAAATATTTTTAAGACATAGATGCAAAATATGAAGTAGTTATTTTTGACACATAAACATATTAATAAAGATCATAAACACTGCTTTGTTTTGATTTGCATATGAGATGTTTTAAACATGTAGTTAGCATGCATTAAATTTATGTTGAAATATGGAACATGATACACTTGGAATATTTTCATTATTTGTATGATTAGCATTTTTATTAAGTTTTGAAAAGTTCTGAGTATAGTTTATAGAATTAACATTTAGTTATTTAGATAAAATGAAGTCTTGGTGTATTTTCTATTTCGACTGATTATTATAGATATGCATTTTATTATGTTAGGTTAGACCCTAGATTCACATAATTCAGGCAAAAATGTTTGGGAAAATAATGATGATAGACATATCAAGAGTACTCCCTCATGGGGTAGTTGTCAAAGTTGATTCTTTCATGGATGTAGGGATGTTAACACTTTTCCTTGACCTTTCAATCATAGAACTCATGTGTCTATCCATTTTGATACTTCAAATATTGTTTTCTAAAATTTTCTTGATAATATTCCTTCCACTTCTTTAAATTTTCTTGGTAATAGAGGATATATAGGGTCACATTTGACTATTCACCCTTTCGGATGAGGTAATACAATTGAATCCTCACAAATAATTACTACTGCGATTGAACCCAATTCATGTAATACTCCCTTACATGTTCAACATGAAACTATTCTTGAATTTAATACAAAAATTATTGATCCCAATTCACTTGTGCCACTAAAACTAAATTTCCTTCACCTACACTTGAAAGACTTCCTTTTTCTAGTAGGAAACATGCTAGTATCCCTACAACACAACCATGGTGACTTGCATGTTGAAAAATGTGAAGTTGGAAATTGATGACTCTGAGGGCACTCAGTTGATTGAAATTACCAATGCTTCTATAGAGTATACAAAATAATACTCTAAAAAAGGTGCTTCTTTGATTTATTTAGTTTTAGATGCTGAGTTGAATTGACTATTTATTGATTTTGTTATTGATGGTTGATACTTTAACATGCTATCATGATACTTAATTTTTAAGCATGCGGATATTATTTTGATAGTATTTAGTATAGTTGTATGGTATCCGACTAATTTATGCAAAATAAATAAATATTTTTGGCAACTTGACTTATATTTTGTCATGGATAAATATTTTATGGATTTTGATGTTATGAGTATTAAATTTATTTAGTTATTAGTATTATTTAGTGCTTGTTTATGCATAGATAAATGTTTATTTAAATGATGTCAAGTGAGTTGAGTGCCCCACCCATTGGAAATGTTAATTGGTCTATTATAATTTGATTTAATCTATTGCACTTTATTTAAATTATAAATTATAAATTCATAAACTTTGTAGATTATAAAGTAAACTAATTAACTTTAAAGTCAATTAATCTTAACAACAACTAACTAAAAGTCAGTTGTAACTTATTTTATAACTATATTAAAGGGAAATTACTTTATAAAGGGATTAAATACATAACACAAAGGAGAAATAAGACAAGTTCTCAAGACCTTTGAAGTTTGAAAAAATCCCATCGTTATTTCCTTTTCTATGGAAACATATCTGAGATCAAATAACTATTTGCAGATAGACCAAATAATACATTCTCTAATGGTAAATTAATCTACTTGTTTAGCGTAGATATATATGAGTTCCCTATTCATTTTATAAATCAATTATTTGAAGTTTATCAGGATTTAATATCTTTTGATGATTGTATATATGTAGCCATATGTGTATAAATCCATGTACTTAACCTGAATAATGATGAATACATCACATCTTGTGACATTTGATTGATATTTTAAATGTGATTTTTTATCTTTTCGAAGGTTGTTTAAACTCAAATTGATGTTTCTCAATAACATCTCAATTCATTTTACTTTAAGATGACTCTTGTTCTAAGACTCACAGACTTTAAGTTTATTTCTCTTTTATGGTTCTATTTCCTATTTGTTTTAGTTACAATTAGTTTAATTTAGATGCTAGATTAGGATAGATAGATAGTTTTTGCTCTTTCAGTTATTTATTAATTTTTCATTTAAGTTTTAATCCATTTATTTTCATAATTAGTTCCATTTATTTTTGTTTTCATTTTTGTTTAGGTTAATCTCAATTCCTTGTTCATTTTCAATCTTGTTTACTTTTTTATTTTATTTTGTTTATTAGTCTTTATTATTTCTTAACTTAAAGTGCTTTAATTTTTTCACTATTTTAGATTAAATTACTTAGATAGTATTTGTATTCTCTAAGTGGTTATTTTATTTCTCTTATTTCAATATGTTTCTTAGTTATTAGTTGATAATTTGTTTATTTTAAATATTATTTATAATATTTAGTAGACATTTAGTTTTTATTTTTTTATTTTTAGATAAGTAGTAGTTCATTTCTATTCAATATTTTATTTATGCATTAACTTAGAAAAAAAATCAATATATATAGATGAGGACATATTACGAGATAGATAGTTCTTAGTGTACTTATAGAATAGTTTACTTTTCTTAATTTAGAATTAGATATCTTATTTAATTTATTTGTTTAGTTATAGTGTAATTATTTCATATGTTTTTGTTACTACTATAAAACACAAATACAAGAAAGTTTTTTTTTTAAAGTATTATAAATATAAAAAAAATAATGAAACACAACTCCTAAAACATGGCTCCTCATATTGGTCAAGGTCTATGAAACAAATAAAAAATAAAAATCATAAACAAGTATACTTATAGCTTCCTCATGGACTCTCCTTCAAAGCTAACTCACATACATGATTGTGCCCGAATGTAGAGTTCGAAGTCTGTAGCAATGTCATGGTGTAAGAGACATTAACATCTCCCTAAACACTATCTAGTATGGTTTGGGGATAAATTGGAAGATAATAAGTGAAGCATTTGAAGGATTTATATAGATTTTATTTGCACAATAAAGCCTAATTTTGGTCTATGGTGCTATTGTATTTATAGATTTATTAAATTGATTCCAACTATTAGATGTGGTTCAAGATGTGTGTCTCAAAATTAGTCACATTTGGTAGGCAAATACATTTAATATTTGGCACTAATTAGCCATGGGTTAGAATTCATATATTTACTTGATATTTTATAAGTGCTTGATAACTTTCAAAATAATAATGTCATAGATGATGTCATGATTTAGATATTTATCGATGATTTGATGATGATTTCATGATTTTTGATATTTAATAATGATGTCATGACAATGTAATCATTTGGCTACTTAATATAACTAGAGGAATAATTCAATTAATTAATTAAGGAAAATAGATAATTCCAAAAGCTATGGAATTTCTAGAAGAAGATCAGGTTAATGAAGATGGCTTAATTAACTTATGGAAAGTGATATGACTTTTAAAAGTAAAAGAACTATTCAACATAATTGATCCTAAAATGTCTCTTTCACAATCATAATTTGACTTGGGATGAATTAAGTGAAGCTGACAGTTACATACGATGCATTGCCCTAATCAAGGATGCCCCAATATATTTCAAATGATACACACCAATTGCATGCAAGAATTTGAGTATTTCAATGATTTGTGTGCTATTATTATAAATTATTCTAATTATAATTTTGACATGAGAGTGGTGATATTAAGTGTCTACATTTTGTCCCTATATGATAAGGTGTTGCAAGACACAAATGAAGGTATGAAATTTCAATTAATGAAAAAGTCTTTTAAAATGATTTTATAATGTTTGAATAATGATTTGTTCACATTTTATTTAATCTTATTCTATTTATTAAAAATGAGTCCACAAGGAAACCCCAAACAATATTTGGGAATGCCCATGATGACCCTTTGAGGGAGTGGTCAAAAAATTAGATTGATGGATGGGCCCTCAAAAAGAAGAAAATGGACAAGAAGAAAAATGAAATTACCCCATAGATGAGATTAATCCATATGAGCCAATGATTGCACACATTGATTTCCATTGATGAATAGAATATACTTTAATTTACCCCAAAGTAGGGGGGAGTGGGAAGGATGTATCCCAAAATAAGTGGCACACTTTTACATACCCCAAATAAGGCAGAAACTATAGGCTTAGGGAAATGATCGAACCCAAAATAAGTTGCACAATTTGATTTTCCCAAAGAAGGTAAAAGTTGAAGAGCTTGGAATTATAAGAAAGATATATTGATTGATGAATGATTTTACCCAATAGGGAAGATTTGATTATTGATTTAAAAGATTTACCCCAACAGGGTAGTTATGATCGTTGACTAGTCTAATTGATTTGACTGATTAATTATAAAGCATAGCTCATGGATATAAATTGTTGCACAGATTGGAGATTTGATGAACAACAAAAATGTAGGTGCAATGGTAGAATTATTTTTTATGGAATGAATAATCCATAAAAAATAGGTACATAAGAATACTTATAGGTAATGAAAGAGATGATTGGAAGAGCATAATAATGAGATTGGATTGGAATAATATAATAATGATTAAATAATAATGAAATTGGATTGGAAGAATATGGATGATAATAAAAATGAAACAAGGGTGGATGAGTTGACCTCAGAAACTAGTTGGTACTCCATAATCCAAATAGACCTCAGGCTAATGTAGTTCTCTCAAGAAATGGGAGAAAATGAGATGTAGAATAAACTGGATGAGTTGAATGAGAACAATAGTTGATCAATGTGTATGAATTGGTTGTTACATGACCATTTGGAGATACACTACTTGATGAACATCTATCTAGCCTTAATGTTTAATTATGTTGATTTGATCAAGGAAAATGTGATGCAATCAAAGATGATTAAAATGATTTGAATCGACAATGAATGATCTTACAAGGGGATAAACTGCTAACATAATGAGACATCATACATAAATATAGATAAATTGATTTTTAATGTAGCATGTGATAATATTCATAATGATATAAAACACCATGATGACCTAGTTATACTGTGCATAAGGATTGACTCCCAATCCAATAGACAAATGGCAATAACACGCTAATGATAAAAACCATGATGATAATGTTGATGTATATCAATGGATGGACTCAAGTATAAGTGCATGAAAAGGATCACCATGATAATGACCTAGTTATCACAATGGATTTAGTCAAGGAAATAATAACAAAAGGAAAAAATAATCAAGACAATACAAAATGCAAAGAGAAACAACAAAAAGCATCTTATTGTTTAACCCTATCAAAACCCACTAGGTAGGTTCAATGATAATGATAATGGAATGGTTCCCCCAATCAAGGATATATGAAATGGAAGGACACATCCTAAGGTGACTAAAATTATTATAACCAATAATGAACATGCCCTAGTAGGGTAGATTTGGGAAGGACACATCCCAATAGTTGTTAACATTACTAACTCAATGATCAATCAAGAATAATGATTAGATTTAAGACAAGACAAATGTTTTTGAATTTTGTGGCCTTAAATCTCTTATGAATATATCAAGCTTTTTTATAATGTTTAGGATTTTGTGGCTTTATATATCTCGTAGATATTGTAAGCCTTGTTCTAATTTTTAGGTCTTTTAGACTATTTTGAATGTTTTTGGGCTTTTGGAATCTCAACTCAATAGAGAATTAAGAGATGCAGAATGTTTTAACTCATAAAATGATGAGAGCATGAGAATGGTAACTCACAAAAAAATGAGAGTATGGATTAGGATGCTCAAAAAATGGTGAGAGTGTGGAATAAGGGTGGTTGAGCTGACCTTAGAAATTGAACACTACCTACATAGTCCAAATGGACGTCAAGCCACTATAGTTAAACCTATAAAATGGAGAATAATAATGAATGAATGACTAATGGATAATGTTGGATAATAATTGATGATAATGAGGGAAAGGACTAAGAGTATCTAAGGACCATGTCAAATGAGAACCAAATATGTCTAGTTGTCAAATTTTCATACAAGTAATATGCCAAAACATTTCCCAAAACATGTCTTAATATACCTTCCACATTATGACAAGTTTAAGATGGGAAGACTAATGGCCACTATAAGATTGGTTGGGCTGAATAGGAGTGAATGGCTAAAATAGTAAGAATGGTAATGGACTATAATGGCTAAGATGGATTGAATGGAATAGTCTATAATGTATATAGGGTTGTACCTAAGTGTCAAGGTACTTGCAGACAACAAATTATTTATGCATAATGCTAAAAATTTGGCTTTCATCATGGTACTTACCCAAGGTGCTGTAAGCATAGTTTTCATGATTTGATTCCTCTTTATTTTGATTGTTTTGTATTTTTAATTGTTTGTTTTTTTATTTTTTAGAATTTCAACTCAACAAAGAATTATGAGATGCATAATGTAGAGTCTTTTTTATCTAACCAATGCCCACTTAGAATAGTAGCCTTATCTGGATCCTAATGGTGATGTGAACTATATTGTTGATGTTGTGATATTCATTAGTCATTGATTCTGATTCCTCTAAACCTCTAAACAAGGTGTCTTCATAACTTATTTGAAAAAGAGTGCCACTAGGAAGGGTAAAGAAGGGTAGGCATGGGATAAATGGTCTGATTTGGTGATGTAATATAGAAGTTGAATGAATGATAAGATCAAAATGGAATGTATAGTGTTAAAAGGTAAATGAAGATTGGGATTTTCAGTCACACACATTATTGCTTATTTTAGATTGAACTTGATTTTGTTATGATAAGGCCAATATTGACTTCAATAATGCCTTCATCAAGTAATGAAGAACCAATTGGCTTAGCTATTGGCACCTCAAAGAGGTTTTCACCAATAAATTCTTCTTGATTGTTCTGATTTGAATTATCCAATAGTGTCTTTAATAATGTTTCACTAAGGGATGCTGATAATATATTTTGATTGTACCTTAATGCCTTAAGCAAGTTTCATTAAAAGATTAATATTTTTGATTCTAATAGTTGTTTAATGCCTTGTTATCTAATTTTGACCTCATATATGTATAAAATTGAACCTTAGGTGATTTATGAGGTCTTATTTGAGTCTAAAATACCTTATTAGCATTTATTAAGGTAAATTTGGAAAGATTAAGCTAAGGTCATATTTTGGTCATATAGTGATCTAGGGGTGTCATGAGGAAATAAGACATGGTAAAGGTGTTTCATAGGTCATTAGGGGTCTATTAATGCTATTTTATGTCTTAAGCACTTTGTCCTAACATTTCATGGTGTTTTGGAAGCTTTACAATTTATTTTCTAGCTTGAGGGGGGTAAAAATGCATGAAAAAGTGATTTTTTTGCTAACTCTAATGTATGTCAAAGTTATATAGCTTCAAAATCCATAACACACACCTTCCAAATATATTGGAGAAATTATATAACTGTTACACTTATTAGAGGAATAAAAAAAGTTAGATTCTTGATTTTCAACACTTGTTTGAGGAGTTAGAGGGAGTTCTAATGACTCTTGAAGTCACTTTCAAATGAAAACAAATTCATAACATTATTTCATATTATATAGGTTATAAACCAGTTTGGGAAGAATTTTAAAGTCCAAAAGTTTCATAAACCTCTCTCTCTCTCTCTCTCTCTCTCTCTCTCTCTCTCTCTCTCTCTCTCTCTCTCTCTCTCTCTCTCTCTCATCATCCCCTTCAGAAATTAGTGAAGGCAAATTTCAAGTAGATGGTATATGTCATATAGGTAGAGTTGGGGGATAAGATTTTAAATTTTTTTTTGGACCCCTATGAGATTATAACTTATGGCATTGGTTTTTGGATTGGTGATATTAAATTTATGAATAATCTATAAGAGCCCATACTACTTTTTGAGAGCTTAAAACCCCATAAGCTAAATTTGACATAACTCTAGAGAAAGTGTAGATGATTTGGATGCTTTAAAACAATTGGAATGAGTTATAATATGTATATATATTCCTCACTCTCATTCACCCATCTTTTTAGCACATGTGAATGGTCTTTTAGCAAGCATTTTCTCTTTTGTGTATTGCCTTCAAGTGACCGGTCATGTTAATGTGTTTTTATGTTTTCCAAGTGGTAAAATGAATTTGAGTGACTCTTCATGGTATTAAAATCTCTCTAAAATCCATTCATGGTCTTATTTATCACCTAATTATTCTTTAAAAGTCACAAGAATGGTCATAACTTCATTCTATCTTGGACTATGTTTCTTGTATTTGCAATGCAATTGAGTTTGAGTTTATGTTTATAGGGAACTTAAAGTTATTTTTCATGTTCAATATGTTGATAAAAAGAAGGAAATAACCTATAAATTCATAATATTCCTATTCATACTCTTTAATTTTTCCAAGCATTTAAAGATAAATAAGTACAAATAAGCTAACACATTTAATAGAGACCTGTATGGTTTTATGTGTAGGTAGAAAAGTACAGAAGTTTGATGATGTGCCTTGAATAGGAGATGAAGTTTGGAATATAGTCAGAATGAATCTTGATAAGGATTTAAGGTTATAATATGGTATGATAGGTTTGAAAGACCAAATTAAGACTCACATACACAACCCATCCAAATAACCACCTACAACTTGTTATGGAGAAGTGTGATTTGATAGTGATGTTCCCAAAGAGCAAGGAGATTCAAGGTTTTGAGAATATTCTCAAGATAAAAATAATAAGATTGACCCATTAAAAAATATTGGATATTGGTTGTGAGGATCAATTCAAAATCAAATATAATCAAGACCCCCTCAAACAACACCTATAGTTAGCCAAGAGTGAAGGGTGTCTTAAGACAAATTTTGTAATGAAACACCGATTTCCAAGGAATTTGAAGAAATTATCAAATTATAAATACCATTTATGATTTTTAAGAGTTTAATGTTTTAAGTAGGGTCTCTAAAACATCAAACTCTTCAGATTATTTTAAATGTATACGCATAGGTAGTTGATTGTCTGTAGGTTTGCCTAAGAGACTCAAGGCCTCTCTAGATCAAGAGATAGGGATTTGTGTGAATGTTTTAATGGTATAAAGGATATTGGATTTCTCAATTCATAAATACCATAGAATTTATAAGTAGACACGTTGAGGTCACAAAAGAGACCAAATAGGGGTTAAAAACCTAGTTGCAAATACACAGTTCAAACATAGTCCTGAAGAGTATTTGTTTATTAAGATGGTTTCAGGTGATTGAAATAAGATGAGAATAAATAATCAAAAAATAAAACTCAATAAAAAATAATATAACCTAATTTTAGACCCTATTTCAACCCTATACTCAGTCTAATGCACATATACAACCCTGCATACTTTCTTGAGAAGCTTGTTTGAAGGATCTAAAGAAATATAGAAGAACTCAGGGAGAGTAAGATATTATCATGATGGTGGGAGAGTGATCACATAGTACAAAATAAAACCCTTAGCTCAAACAATAATGACATAGATAGTTAGCCATGTTGATGACTCTACATAGGTTTGAATGTAGACACATGCTTGTTGCTTCATGAGATTCTAGTTGTTTAAAGAGTTCAAGGATATTAAGAGGATATGAGGGAGAGTAAGGATATATAAGGTGAATGATAAAGTGTGAAAATTATTTCATCACAATCTTAGACCTAACAAGAAATAAGATAACAACACAATATACCTTATTCAATCTCAAATAAGCCAAGTGCATACTAGGCAGTCAAGCTTTGAGAGATGGTCAAGTGGAGTGGAGTGAGATGTGGATGAACTTGAAAAAATTGAGAAGATGATAAGGGACTTGAAAAAACATCCCATGAAGTCATAAATCCTAGAAAAAAGAGAAAATGGTTGAAATAAGTAGTTAGGGTCACACAATCAACTTATTTCACAAACCCTAGTTTTGAACAAGTGAGATGTTCAAGGAGTTTGATGAAGAAAGGTGACAATATAACTGTTGGAAGAGGTCAAGGTAGGTATAATATACCTCATGAATGCCATTTTAGCTCAGAAAAAACTTAGGAACACCACCTAAAGACCTAAAACTTGCCCAGACCTCAAAAAATGCTTATTTCCAGTCAAGAAACTATCTTACATTGCTTGGCACATATCACACATGATGCATGGGGACCTAAGATTATATGGGAAGTTTAATACCCTAATTACCTTAAAATTTGTGGAATTGGTATGAGGTTTCATGCCCTGAGGTTTATGGACCATCCTTAAGAAGTTGAAGTACTTTTAGGCTGCCAAAGAGAGCCATAAAGACCTCATGAGAGAGAAATGGATATTTATACATCTAAATGAATAAAAAAACTTATAAAACACCTATAAAATGTTAAAATCTCCCCCAATAATCATATTATGTAATTGGTTTATATGTAACTATACGAAACTATACATAAAAGGCCTAAAATCATTGGTTTTTACTATTTTTTCAGGTCTATACAAGTATTCAAAACTTCACATTTGGCTTGGAGGTAGGGGAGGATGTTTTATAAATGAATAACCCAATTATTTGGGTTTTGGAATGTGTGGGGAGAATGTAGATGAATTTTTCACTCTTTTGGTAGGGAGGCCTAATTAGGCCTAATTGGCAGAAGAGATAGGTAGAAAAAGTAGACTTCTACTTGACTTCAACTCATGAAATTTGACTTAGATGTGTAAGAGGATAGAGGTTACTATAATTATAACTTATATTCTTATTATCCTCTATAATTTTCTATACATAAGGAGGTTTTTACAAAAAAAGGCTATAAGGAATGAGGCCTATTTGAGGCTTTTGGTAGAGAATGAATTTTTGGGGATAGTTTAAGATGTTAAAATGGATTTTTACATGTATAATATGAGTTAAATAGGACATCCATGAAGTTTTGATGAGTTAAATTAATTGAAACCAAGTTTTGACACTTGTGTGCAAAATAGGCCTAAGGAGATGAAGATTCCTCTAGACACCTTGCAAGAGAAAGAGGTGATGTGTCAAATATAACATATTGGAGTCAATTGAGAGGTGTTAATAGAAAATTAAAGAGTTAAATTTTTTTGTTCTAATCACCAATAAGACCACTTGTCTTTGAATATGAAGAGAAAAATAAAAGTTTCAAGAAGTTAGTTAAGGTGTCAAACAATCTTTTTAACTCCCACTCCATTTGGAGATATGGAGCATATAAAGAGGAGTAAAAAATGGTGTCATATACCTATTGAATCTTTTACCTAGATCCTCTTCTTGATGTAACTTACATGACACTATCTACCTTCTCTCTCCTATACACTTCTCTTCTCTCACACTTGTGTTAAATATTCAGGGAAAATGTATCCTCCACCTGGGTATGGTGAAGTCCTACCCATTTTTTATACCTTTGATCAATACATTAACTAATGTTTTACCTCATTCTATGAATAAATGTAGTGATAAATCTCTAAATGGTTGATCTTATCAAACGTAAATGTATATCACCTTGTTTGTGTCCTATTTATCTTGCCTCATGTGGTTGTTTCTTTATTGTAGGTTGTATTTTGTGTCATCACGGGTCTCTTGTGGGTTTTTAAGTGTAATTATACTTCCCTCTTATCCTTATAATGCTTTACCCTTATATAAAACATTGATGCAATAGGTTCATTCTAGGGTGTGTATGTTCATGTTGTCTTGTAGGTCTTAGTGTATTATGTAATGTGTGGTAGTGGTCAATAAATTTTGGTGCATCACCATTGTAGTTAGGTTTATTTCAGTTATTTCTTACCTTTTCCAAGAAATCAAGTAGTGTGTTAGCCTAAGTGATTCATCAAAGGGAGCTAGCCCTTCAATCTAGAGATTTACCCCTGTTATAGATAATCCATAAGTCTAGGGGTAATCCCATGTTTAATCAAATTTGGAAAGGTCAAAAAAACATTCTCCTAGGGTGAAAAATTTGGTTATAAAACTTTTGGCATGCCCAGTGGGACTTAAGGTCCAAAAGAGTGGAATAAATTTTTAGTGTTTTCTTACTCTTATCAACCTTTGGAGGCATTCAACAAACACCAATGACAACTCTGAATGCAATCAATTAGTTATAAGTAGCCTAGGTACTTATTGTGAAAAGAATTTAAAAAAAATCTTATGTATCATTTGAATAATGAAGTTGGTATGGATAAATATGATGAGAGTTCTTACTATATACCTCCTCACCAACCTTGTCATGACCCATATTATGTTCCTTAATAACCATATCAAGGTTTTTATCATCCTTATGAGCTATGGCAGCCCTATGGTTAGCCTATTCCTTCTCCATATGACCATGATGTTGTTGAGAAGCCTTATAAAGAAACCTATGAATAAGTCTATCACGAAGAAGATGTGATTAAGAATCTTAGAGAAGAAGTCCAAGCTCTTAAGAGGGAACAACAATAATCAAAATTGAGGTCTTATCAATGTCCTTTCTAATCTCATACCATATCCTTATTGGTTCTCAATACAAATATGCTAAAATTAGAAAAGGTGATGAGAAAATGGGATAAAGAGCTTGATGTGATCCCTTTTCATCTCATAAAGAAGATGATAAAGTTAGTTTAAATGTTGACAGAGAAGTGGATGTTAGTTGGAGAGGAAACCCAATATGTTATAAGTGATGAGTTGAGTGAAATGAGAACCTTTATCCAATGGTGGATATATAGATTAGAGAGGTAGTAGAATCAAGAGGCCCAATTCAAACAATCTCAACCATCAACTCTTATCCCTAGTCCACCTCCTTTAGTTCCAAGTCTTTCTCAAGATACACCTATTCTCCCTCAATAAAACAAGATATCTTCATCTTGGAGGAATTCTTGGACTATGATTCCAAATTATACCATGCCAACTTTTGTGGAAGAATATGAACCTATGAAAGTCTCACCCTCCCCTTGTCAAGAACCCTCTTATATTACATATCAGTTTTTAGTGCCCCTTATCCTCATGAAACCATTCACTATCCTAAAGAGGAGCATACAAGAGAGCCAATACAATCTTCAAAAGAGCCTAATATCTTCAAAACTCCTAAATTGGAACAAAGTAGTGAAGTCTTGGGAAAACAAATATGAAGAGAGTGAGGACCAAAAAGTTGATGTTAAGAAATAAGACCTTGTGTTTGTTCAAGCCTCATTTCCCTCTCCCCAAGAACCTATAGCTATTTCCTCATGGAAGTCTATCCAATAAGATTTTTAATGTAAAAAAGAGGCCTTAGTTGAGAAGGTGGAAGATAAATTTGTAACTATTAAAGATCCTTAAGGAAGTTATGAGAAAGGTGAGGTGCTTGTTGAAGAAAATGAAATGTCTTTAGCAAAGCTAAACCTTCTCTCTCTCCAAGAATTATTTTAATAATCTCCCATTTCCAATACCCAAAATTGCAATATTACTCCTTCCATCCCCATGCTCATTCATGAAACATCCATCACACCTCATACTCCCTCTCCAACCCATGAACTTGTTCACAACCCTCCCACCTCATCCATTATTGAAGGAGAACAAATCCTATGGGAGACAAGCAAAGAAGATCAAGATAAATTTATAGCTGATCAAGAAGATGATTCAAGTGTCTATGATTAATAGTTCATTATAGGGACTCCCCTTGGTGAAGACAATCACAAGTCAACCTTCTTGAGTGAAGAAAGGAAAGATCTAGATCAAGTTAAAACTATTCACAAAGAGCTTGATCAAGACATGAGAGATGAGGTGATTGAGAAGGATGTCAGATCATTTAAGTTGGTTCATATTCATGAGAATGATCAAGAGGTTGAATCTTATATAATAGAAGATGGAACTACTGCTACTTCCATGGAACAAGAAACTTATGGTAAAGTTTCAATGAAATATGTGGAGAATTTGAGGCCTTTCAAATGGTTACACTTCATTCTATTCAAGTTAAAGAAATTATTGAAAAAGCATTACCTCTTGAAGTACAACATGATAGCTTTCAAAGTATCAAGATTGTTGAAGTGGAAACCAACCTTGGAGTTGAAAACGCTTCAAATAAACAAGTTGAATTTGATTAAATATACAATAATCAAGAATATGAGGTTGAGGAAGTTATGATTCTTGAAGAGAAACAAGACAAAGGTGATTGGTAGTAGCATGTTGAGTTTATTCAAGAGGTTGAAGCCCTTTTCAAGTTTGAAAGTCATGTGCATAAGAAGATCAAACAAGATGTTTTCATTATTCAAGCAATAATGAAGATGGGGTTGAGTATGTAACGCTCTTTGAAGAGCTTAGTGAGCTTGTAACTGGTAAGAAGTTTGATCTCATTCAAAATACCATGAAGGAATAAGAAACATGATTTTATGAATCATCATTGAGTCAATTTTCAATTAAAAAATATCATGAGAAGATGGTTGAGTCACAAGAGGAATTCACCTTCATAGGTGATAAGTTTGTAGCTACTGTTGTTGCATTAGAAATCATGCCAAAGAGAGTGGCAAGCATGAAGGAGTTGAAGACATAAAAAGCAAATATAAAAAGGCAAATTTCTCAATTCACTCCTTCATCTCATGGAATAAAGGATGATGCAAGTTTCCCCTTTGATCTAGGAGGACAAAATTTGTTTATGGTTAGTTTGTATATAGTCTAGTTTACTTAAGTTTGTATTATGTTCCTTTCTTTGGTTTTGTGTGTGTGTGTCTTTGTTTTGTGTGTTTTTGAGGTAATAAATTTGTCTTGTTGGTCAAGTGTCAAGGTTTGATCTTGTTGTCTCATAGTACAATTGACTCCATAGCCCAATGGAAAGACAAGGCTATTGGTCTCGTCAGCATAGTAGACATACTACTCTTATGAGTCACTAATTTATTATCCAATTTTGGCCCCTACTTAAAAATAGGACTCCTATAGGAAAAAAATTGAACCTTAGGTGATTTATGAGGTCCTAGTTGAGTCCAAAATACCTTATTAGCATTTATTAAGGTAAATTTGTAAAGATTAAAATAAGGTCATATTTTGGTCATATAGTGATCTAGGGGCATCATGAGGAAATAAGACATGGTCAATGTGTGTCATAGGTGATTAGGGGTTGATTAATTCCATTTTATGTCTTAAACACTTTTTCCTAACATTTCATGGTGGTTTGGAAGCTTTAAAGTTCATTTGGTAGTTTGAGAGGGGTAAAAATGCATGAAAAAATGTTATTTTGGCTAAATCTAATGCATGTCAAAGTTAAATAAATTAAAAATACATAAAAAATTCCTTAAAAATATCTTGGATAAGTTATATAACTTTTACTCCTATTATAAGAATCAAATAAAGTCAAATTCTTTATTTTCAACACTTGTTTGAGGAGTTAGAGGGAGTTGTATGGACTCTTGAAGTCACTTGCAAGTGATAACAAATTTAGAATATCCTTTTATCTTATATAGGCCAGAAAACATCTTGGGAAGAATTTTTAATTAAAAAATATACAAAAATATCTCTCTTTCTCTCTCTCATCACCCCCTTCACAAACTAGTGAAGGGCAACTTCAAGCAGATGTACAAGCCATACATGTAGAGTTGGGGGATAAGATTTTAGCAAAATTTTGGGACCCATATGGGATTCCAAATTGTGTCATTGGTAATTGGATTTGTGCTCTTATATTTATTAACAATTGCTAAGATCTCAGACTACTTTTTGATAACTTAAAACCCCACAGGCTAAATTTGAAATAACTCCAGTGCAAGTGTAGATGAGTTGGATGATTTAAATAAATTAGAATTAGATATAAATTTTTTGTATATGACTCACACTAATTCACCCATATTCTTGGAATTTGAGTGACTCTTCATGGTCTTCCACTCTCTCCACATGTTTCTATGTTTCTGAGTTTTCCAAGTGGTCAAATGAATTTGAGTGAATATTACTAGTCTTATATTATCTCTATAATCCATTCATGGTCCTCTTGATCACCCAAGTATTTTATACAAGTCACAAGCATGGTCATAACTTCATTCTATCTTGGAATGTGTTTCTATGTATTTACAATGCAATTGATTTTGAGTTTATGTTTTCAGGGAACTTGAAGTTATGTTTCATGTTCAATATGTTGATATAAATAAGGAAATAGGCTATGAATTCATAACAATCATGTTCATACTCTTCAAGGTTTGCAAACATTTAAAGACAAAGAAGTAAAAACAAGGTAACATATCTAATAGAGACCTACAGGGTTTTGTGTGTAAGCAATCAAAATTAAAGAGGTCTAATGATGTGCCTTGAAGAGGATATGAAGTTTGGAATAAAATGAAAGTTATTATTTATAAGGATTGAATATTGTAATATGTAATGATAGGTTTGAAATACCAACTCAAGACTCACATACACAACCCATCCAGATAACCACCTACAACTTGCTATGGAGAAGTGTGCTTTTATAGCGATGTTCCCAAAGACCAAGAAGATTCAAGGTTTTGAGAAGATTCTCAATATAACAACAATAATAATGAGCCATGGAAAAATATTTGAGATTGGTTGTGAGGATCAATTCAAAATCAAACACAATTAATACCCCCTTAAACAACACCTACAGCCAACCAAGAGTGAAGGGTGTCTTGAGATAGAGTTTGTAACAAAACACTGAGGTGTAAGGAATTTGAAGAAAGTCTCAAATTATAAATACCATTTAGGAGTTTTAATATTTCAATGTTACAAATAAGTTATCTAAAACATCAAAGTCTATAGATCATTCTAAATGCATACACACCAACAATTGACTACTTGTAGGTCTACCCAAGAGACTCAAGGCCTCTCCAAATGAAGAGACAAGTATTTGTGTGAATGTTTGAATGGTATGAATGATATTTGAGTTCTCAAGTCATCAAGACAAAAAAATTTCTAAGCAAAGATATTGAGGTCACAAAAGAGACCAAATAGGGGTTAAAAACCTAGTTGTAAATACATAGTTCAAACATAGTCTTGCCTAATCAGTAATGAGGATTAATTACTTATTAAGATGTTTGGAGGTGATTTAAATAATATGAGATTAGATCCTCAGAATTTCAAACTCAAGAAAAAATAATATAACCTAATGTCATACCTTGTTTCAACCCTATACTCATTGTAATGCACATATACAAACTTACATACTTTATTAAGAAGCTTGTTTGAAGGGTCTAACAAAATATAGAAGAATTTAGGGAGAGTAAGATGTTACCATGATTATGGGAGAGTGATGACATAGTCCAACATCAAACCCTCATCTCAACTAATAATTATATAGATAGTCAACCATGTTGAAGACCCTTCACAGGTCTGAATGTAGACACAAGCATGTTGCTTCATGAGAGTCTGGTTGTTTAAAGAGTTAAAGGTTATTAAAAGGATATAAGGGAGAGTAAGAATATAAGGTGAATGATAAAGTGTGAATATTGTTTCATAACACTCTCAGACATAGCAAGAACAACACAACAACACAATATACCCTGTTCAATCTCAAATAAGCTAAGTGCATACTAAGCAGTCAGTCTTTGAGAGATGGTCAAGTGGAGTGAAGTGAGATATGGATAAAATTTAAAAAATTGAGAAGATTATAAGGGAATTTAAAAAACATCCCATGACATCATATACCCTGTTAGAAAGAGAAAAAGGGTGAAATAGATAGCTAGGGTCACATAATCAGCTTGTTTCACAAACCCTTGGCTTGAGCAAGTGAGATGGTCAGGGAGTTTGATTAAGATATGTGATAATATAAATATTATTAAAGGTAAAGGGAGGTATTAAATACCACATTAAGGACATTTTATCTCAAACAAAACTCAAGAACACTACCTATAGACATAAAACTTGATTAGACCTCAAAAAACACTTGTTTCTAGTTGAGAGACTAGCTTGCATTACTTGGCATGGATCACACATGTTACATGGGAAACTAATATTATAGGGGAAGTTTAATAACCTAATTCACTTCAATTTTCTGTAATTTTTAGGGGGTTTCATGTTTTGAGGTTTATGAACCATCCTTAAGAAGTTGAAACACTTTCAGGATGCCAAGGAGGGCCATAAATACTTGATGAGATAGAAATGAAGATTTATACATCCAAGTAAATTATAAAAACTTATAAACCACTTATAACATTTTCAAAACTCCCTTGAGCATCATCCCATGCAATTGGTTTGTATAGAACTATACAAAATAGGCCTAAAACCACTAATTTTTTTATTTTACAGGTCTATATAAGTATTGAGGACTTTAAATTTGGATTGCAGGTAGGGGAGGATGTTTTATAAGTTAATCACATGCTTATTTAGGGTTTATCACGTGTGGGGAGACTATAGAGGCATTTTTCACTCTCTTAGGAAGGAGGCCTAATTAGGCCTAATCGGTAGAAGAGATAGGTAGAAAAAGTAGACTTCCACTTGACTTCAAATCATGAAATTGGACCTAGATATATAAAAGGATAGAGGGTACTTGAATGTGCCCTTATATTATTAGGATGTTCTATAATTTTCTCTACATAAGGAGGTTTGCATAAAAAAGGATACAAGGAATGAGGCCTATTTGAGGCTTTTGGTAGAGAATGACTTGTTGGGGCTAGTTTAAGACATAAAAATGGATTGTTCAAGCTTTTATATGATTAAAATGGGACATATATGAAGTTTGTATGAGATAGAGTAATTGAAACCAAGTTTTGACCCTTGTGTGCAAAATAGGCCTAAAGAGATGAAGAGTCCTCTAGACACCTTACAATAAAAAGAGGTGATGTGTCAAAGAGAACCTATTGGATTCAATTGATATGTGTCAAGAGTAAAGGAAAGATGTATAAGAAATTGATATAATCACCAATAAGGTCACTTGTCTTTCAATATGAAGAGAAGAAGATAAGTTTTAAGAAGCTAGTCAAGGTGTCAAACAAGCTTTTCAACTCCCATGCCACTTATAGAGATGAATCATCTGAAAAAGACCAAAACATGGCATCTTAACCTATTTAAGATATTACCTAACTCCTCTTATTGATGTAACTTACATAACACTTGTCTACCTTCTCTCTCCTACACACTTATTATCTTCTCTCACACTTGTGTTATATATTAAGCCGCTTTGGATTTGAAATGTATCTTCCACCTGGGTATGGAAAATATTTACCCATTTGTTTTGCATTTGATAAAAAATTAAACTAATGTTTTACCTCATTCTATGACTACATTCAATGATAAATCTCTAAATGGTTGATCTTATTAAGTGTAGATGTATATCACCTTGTTTGTGTCCTATTTATCTTACCTCATGTGGTTGTTTCTCTATTTCAAGTTGTAGTTGGTGTCATCAAGGGTCTCTTGTGG
Source organism: Torreya grandis (assembly GCA_037957365.1). Classification (NCBI taxonomy): domain Eukaryota; kingdom Viridiplantae; phylum Streptophyta; class Pinopsida; order Cupressales; family Taxaceae; genus Torreya; species Torreya grandis. The sequence continues at coordinate 917,336 of JARHVA010001233.1, forward strand.
GTTTTGAAGTTGAATTATTCTTCCCTCTTAACCTTACAATTCCTTATCCTTCTACAATTCATTTATGTAATAGGTTCATTCTAGGATGTGTGTATGTTCATGTTGTCTTGTAGGTTTTAGTGTATTGTGCAATGTGTGGTAGTGGTCAACAAATTTTGGTGCATCACCATTGTAGTTAGGTTTATTTCATTTATTTCTTCCCTTTTTCAAGCAAGCAAGTAGTGTGTGAGCCTAAGTTATTCATCAAAGGGAGCTAGCCCTTTAATCTAGAGGTTTACCCCTGTTATAGACAACCCATGAGTCTAGGGGTAATTATATGTTTAACCAAATTTGGAGAGGTTTGAACAACCTTATCCTAGGGTAAAAAAAATGATTATAACATACCTCAAATAATGTTTGAATATAATATTTTAAATTTAGAATTTGATAATGCTTAGCACTTCAAATAAGGTTTCACTAAGATATTATTATTTTTCTTGAATGTTGTCTTGGATCCTTGAAAGTTATGCCACTAAGATGTCTCCATGGAAGGATTTGAATAATGTGTGATTTAATCGGTCCTAATTGATGTTTTTACATGGTGGAATATCAATATAATAGATAGGATGGTTAATGCTAGAGGCACATATACTGGTAATGGAAGGATAAAAGGCAACGCAATCCTCATAGAGGCTACTAGGAGAACTTGCATTTATATCAAAGGAAACATCCTCAACAACTATAAAAGGATCGTAAGTGTATTTAATTTGATTTTCAAGGAGTATGCAACTAGTGTCATAAAATCTAATAAGGTATGCTAATTCTATTATTGATTCAAACTCAAGTGGATCTAATAGAAGTGTATAACTAATGTCATAACATCTACTAAGGTATGTTGATTCTAAAGTTTATTCTAACTCAAGTGGATTAGGTAGAAGCATATATCAAATGTTGTAATATCCACTAATATATTCTGATTTTAAAGTTGATTTTGAATTAAGGGGATATGAATTTAATGTTGAGATTGATATTTATTCTAATTTTGATGCTAAATCTAGTATTAGTTCCAAAATGGAACCCAATTTTGATATTAGTTATGAAAGGAAACCTAATCCTAAGGTTGATGCTGACAAAAATGTTAGATCTAAAGGGGAACCTATTTTTTGATGTAAACATGTCTATAGAAATGGCCTATTAAATTGCATTATCCCCAATTACCTTATTCACCTTTCATTTAAAAATTAAGGATTTTGGATGAAGGAATTTTATAAAATGGGGAATGTTTTGAAATGGATGAATAGTGGGTTGTTTCTTAATAATAATGAGATCTTCAAATGTGGGCTCATCGAAGATTGGTCCTTCATCAAATATAAGTCCTTCATCTAATATAGGTGGACCATAAATGGTGTGGGTTTGGTCAAACATGGGTGATTCAACAAAAAAGTGTTAAGGAGTGGTTGATTATTTTGACTTTGCTTTAGAAGTAGATGTATCTAATCATGTTTGGGAACGGGATCATAACATATCCCAATCGAGTAGTTATCAGACTTAGACACACTTGGGTCTGTAATAAATAATGGCCCTTAGAGGGGAAATGATTGGCTTTGATGTGACTTTAAGATTGGTTTGGATAATAGATAAGTAGATAATGAAATGTCAAATAAAGTAACATCTAGAGAGGTCATTAAATTAACCATGATCTGAGTAGTCAAGGGTTGACTATCCTTTTTTACTTGATAAGTGACGATGTGGATATATTAGTGTGGGTCTACAAGTTTCCTTTTTAATATAATTATTTCCTCTTTTTGATCTAGGGTATGTAATCAATCTAGTGGAAAGTTAGGTGGGAGTTGGCTCCCTCTAATATGATTCATAAAATGATGACGTTCTTGTATTATTTGAATAGGGATTTATCATAATCAGTTTTGAATGCCATGGATTAAGATGGAAGAAAATACACCCCCAAATAAGGATTCATGCAAGGGAATTGGTCTTGAATGAAATTGGCCCAAATAAGGTGGAATTGGCTTGGTAGAAAATGCCCAAAGAAGGTGGTCTTGGTCTTAAAAATTGGCCCAAAGAGTGTGAATTTAATCTGATATGATTTAAATGAAAGAAATGATGGATGACATGACTTTGTCATTCCCAACTGTTAGGTGTGAGATATTGAATGGGAAGATAATAAATTGTTTGAATTAGCATGAAATAGACTCAGAATAATTAGATTTGGTTGAAATAGTCCTAATTTGTTATTGTTCCAATTGTTTGGCTTTAGAGTTGACTTTGGTCAAAGTTTGACCAATTTGGAATTAGAATTAGAGTTTGGTTCAAGTTAAACTTGATCTAATTAAAATGGATTAGCATGCGATTCAAGATGAAAAGGATTAGAATTGGAATGTGGTACAAGATGAACTTGATTGGACTTGGAATGGTTTGGAACATAATTTAGGATGAATTAGATTTGACTTTGATTGGCTTGGTACATGGTTCAAAATGAACTATTTTTGGATTAGATGGTTTTGGTACATGGTTCAAAATGATCATGATATGGCATAGAATTATCTTAGTACATGGTTCAAGACAAATTGGATTTGGATTAGAATGGTTTGGTATAAGAATGGGGTCAAAAGTGACCCAATGTGAACAATTGATTCCAAACTAAATTTAGATCCAAATGAACCTATTTTGAATGGTCTTTAATTAGAAAATATAATTGTACTGAATGGTTTTCAATTATAAAATATAACTATACCACACAAACATCATAATGGTATAATTGGTCAACATAACACTATAATGGGGTAAAAATAACCTGTAAATTGGGTAGGGTAATGCCTCATCTTATAGGTGTGGTTGGGACTATGTTTTGAATATAATTAAGGTTATGACATAACAATCAAGTATTAACACACAAATATTGTGAATCTACTTAATAAATGTGATCCGAGAGGATTTCTAATAGTGACCAAATTATATGGTCTCAATTTTATCTAAACTATATTCACACTAAAGAGTTTGTCAAAAGATTTCCAAGGTATTTTATTATTTGAAAAATAGACTTTGTATGCAAAAGTCATGTCCTATTAAAGTTTTGAAGAAATAAGGAAAAAATGTGTAGGTATGGTGACTAGACATGCACGTGGTCCAATAGATTCTTGACACATGGACTGATGAGATCCTCACATTTGGAGTGTCCACAATAGCTCCAAAATATTCTCCAAGATTTTAGATAAATCCCACTTCTTAAGGCTTGAAAAATGGGATTAACTCCATAAATATCTCTTTCCCCACAAATGTGGGATATTTCCCATAAAAATTGGGATATCTCCCATAGAAATGATGGTAGGTTTATCCTAAAACCAATATATGAAATGTGGTTAGACTTGACATGCCCCATTTTGGGAGATAAAGCTAAGAAGATTAAATAAAGGCTTATACATGAGGATGGATAATGAAAAAATCCATAATTGGTGGGTCTTAAAAACTATATAAAACCATGAACCTCATTTGTAAACTCATTCTAAGAAAAATCCAAAAAATTTCAAAGAAAATTCCAAGAGCACTCTAAGATCTCACTTACATTACAATTATTTGAGAAGAAAATCTCTCACTTGCATTGAAACTCTTCCATTCCAAGGTTTTGGATCATTGGAGGAACATTGTATAGGACTATGAAAGTTTTGATTCTCTATTATTTGTAGGGTGTTATTAATCTAAGTATTATAATAATAACTTTATTGGAGGAGTTAAAACTACTTGGAGGCTATGAAGGATGATCATTTTATGGAGCCAATGAATGATACCTATTCCAACTTATCTCTATGTAGAGGCTCTTGGAAGACATACAGTAGAGGAGAATTCAACATGAAGGTGTAAAGTAGGGAGGTCATGCCAGAACATTATGTAAGCCTTCTAAGACCAGTTTGGGTCTCTGTAGGACTAATTATCACTTGAGTTCATGATGGATTCATTATAGTTTTGTAATTTTTAACTTTGTACTTGAAAAAATATTTTTATAATGAATCAGTTCATCGTTTAGAAAACCCAGAGACATAGGCATTTACTGAACTCTATTATCAACTTATATGCAGTGTTCATTATTACTTGAATGACATTATTTATAGTTGATTATATTTCTAGAGTTAAATTTTGGCATTAAAAATAATCCATCTATAAGGATCCAATAAGTAAAATTTTTAGAGTAATAAATCTACCTATTTATAGATTAGTTTGGTATTAGATCAGTTTGAATTAAGGATTTATTCTAATTATATAGGTTATTGATATCAATTTCAATTACTTATAAACATTTTATACTTGTTTAATATTCTAGTGCAATGTGTATTTATTATAGATACAAGTTGTTTATAGGAGTAGGAAACCATGGGTAAAGCCTTGAAACATGAAAGGCTTGAAGAGCTCAAAGCATTCAATCGATAGATCTAGGATGAGAATAGTTTCCTAAGATCTAAGTTTCACTCCTTAGAAGAGGAGTTTGAATGATTGAAAGTTGATTTAGAAACCAAAGATGAGATCTTGGCATAGTTTCAGAGTAGGGAATAGAAGGAGTTACCTTCCACCACATATGTAAAAACCATGATGAATGATTGCACTATACGTTTACCATGTAGCACTTCCTCCTAGTCAGTTTATGATGTAGTTTTTTATGATTTTGAAAAACACACCAAAGGTATTGGATTGAAACTATTGTTTAAAATGGGGTTTGATGGAAGAGTTCTTAGAAAGAATATCCAAGGTATTACTAACCCAATATAGGTTGAGGATCATCCTCATTTTTTAGGTTTGGATTATGCTAGTGAGTGAATGGAAATTGGAAATAGTTCTAAATCTATTGAAGAGAGACAAGCTTTCAATAGCCAAGTGATTATACCACTAGTATAGTAGAATTATTCTATATAAAGGAACAAGTCATCATAGAAGGATGATGAAAGGTGTAAATGAATGACTAGAAGAGGTAATGAAATTCCACCTCCTCATTCTTACACTCAACATAACACTAGATGGAATTATGTAAATTATGAAACTTCTAATCCTCTCTTTTAGTGTAAAAATATGGTTATGATATACATAAAATATGGCATGATTTTATTTGCACTTTTTATGGGTTAAGTAACCATTCTATTGCTAGTTGTTGGAAGAGAAAGTCATTTCTAGAGAAGTTGATGCTTTTCATCAGAAACAAGGTAGGTGCTAAAGACCAATCTCATCGTTTAGAGGCAAGAAATGGAAAATGTGATTCCTCTTCCAAAAAGGAGGCAAAAAGGAATTTTTTTGTTCATTATAATATGAATGGGCATTATGTTTAGCAGTGTTGGAGACTTGATCCATCTCAAAATAGTAAGACGAAGATGGAATATAGACCTGTTGTAAAGGTAAATGAAGTTCTTAATCCACCAGTAGTTGATGAGTTAAACTATGTATTTACTAAGGAAATAAAACCACCTAAATGGGATAATTTGATAAAATGGGTTGGTAATAAGTTTCTTAGCTTTATGTTTGCATAGATAGAATTTTAGATTAACATGCAAATTTTTTAAAGCATCTTTTGGATTTTTGATGATTGATGAAAGGAAAATTATCTCATGTTTCAGTGGTGAATATATTTGGAGTAACTAAATGAGGAGAATCTTATGATAGGTTTATGAAGCTTGTTTTTCTCACATTTAATTAACTCTATTATAAAGTTGACAGTAGTAGACATGTTGATAGGCATCATTAGTATGCCCATGAGTTGAGGTGTACTTCCAAGAGGGAGACAAAGTGGCATCAATATGAAAGGTGCTTCCATGGTGAGTAGCACTTAATTAAAACACTATTATTTATGGATGTATTATCCATCCATTTTTGAAGTGTGTTATTTAGATGCATGTATATAATAATTATATGCACATTTGTAAAAGACCTAGGAATGACAATGTTTGTAACACATGTGTGTTGTATGTAAGACCCCAAGAAAGGCAATACATTAATTGCATGTAAGACCCCAAGAAGGAAAAAAATGTAAAAGTGATTACCTGTTATAATATCACTTAACATGCAACATGGTTTTTTATCCTTGTGTTAATATTGAATAACAAGGAGATTACAAAAATTAGCCTCCAAAGGATAAATTCATCCATGAAAAGCATAAATAGAAACTAGAAGGGTGAAGAAGTGATACATTCACTTATTTCTAAGAAGTAGACTTTTGGTGGACCAAAATTTCTTTAGTAATGAGGTGTGATCCAAGAGGATTTCCAATAGTGACCAAATTATATAGTCTCAAATTTTTCCTAAACTATTTTTTGAATGAAGATCTCGTCAAGTTATTTTCAATGTATTTTATGGTTTGAAAAATGGACTCCATTTATAGAAATTATGGCTTGTTGAAGTTTTTAGGCAATAGGGAAAAAATGTGCAGGTATAGTGACTGGACATGCATGTGGTCCAATATATTTTTGACATGTGGACCAATGAAATCATCACATTTGGAGTGTACAAATAGCTCCAAAATATTTTCCAATATTTTAGACAAATCCAACTTCTTAAGGCTTGAGAAATGGGATTAACTCCTTGAATATCTCTTTCCCCACAAATGTGGGATATTTCCCATAGAAAATATGTTATCTCCCATAGAAATGCATGGGAGGTTTATCCAAAGAGAAAGATATGAAGGATGGTTTGACTTGACACACTCCATTTTGGGAGATAATGCTAAGAAGCTTAAATAAAGTCTTGTACATGGGGATGGATAATGAAGAAATCCATAATTGGTGGGTTTTTAAAAAACTATTTAAACCCATGAACCTCATTTATAAACTCATTCCAAGAGAATTCCAAGATCACTACAAGATCTCACTTACATTACAAGTATTTGAGAAGAAAAGCTCTCACTTTCATTGCAACTGTTCTATTCCAAGGTTTTGGAGCATTAGAGGAGCATTGTATGGGACTACAAAAGCTTTGATTCTTTATTATTCATAGGGTGTTATTAATCTAAGTATTATAATAAAATCTCTATTGGAGAAGTTAGCACTACTTAAAGGCCATAGAGGAGGATCATTTTATGGAGCTGATAACTAATGCCTATTCCAACTTAGTTTTATGTAGAGGCTCTTGGAGGCTGTGCAGTAGAGGATAAGTCAATAGGAAGGTGTGAAGTAGGAAGGCCATGTCAAAACATTGTGCAAGCCTTTCAAGATTAGTTTGGGTCTCTGTAGGACCGATTAGCACTTGATTTTATGATTGATTCATTACAGTTTTATAAGTTTTAAATTTGTACTTACAAATGGATTTTTATAATGAATCACTTTGTCATTTAGAGAACTTACAGACACAGGCTTCTGCTGAACTCCATTATCAACTTGTGTGTAATTTTAATTATTATTTTCATGGCATTATTTTTAGTTGATTATATTTTTAGAGTTGAATTTTGACATTAAAATTAATCCATCTATAAGGATCTAATAAGTAAAATTTTTAGAGTAGGAAATATACCTATTTACGGATCAAAATGACTTAAGATTATATCATACTCATTAATCCTTTGATATAATCTCCTTTGATAGGATTAAAATTTTAATGATTCTTAAGTAATTAAAATCAATTATGGTGGCATTTTAATTCCACCCTTCTCAAAGGTCTATATGAAAATTCAATCTTTGAGGGTTGATACATTTGTACCCCTACATCAATGATAATTCTATAACAAAAGTAGTTTCTATCCTAAAGTTTTTATTTGGATTTATAGATGGTCCCCAAAGGGCACAAATACATCAATTAGATGTCAATGCTTAATGGACCACTTGTTAAAGGGTTTATTACCTTTGCAACCACTTCATCCATAATATTTTATTGAAGTGATACTATTTGAATCAAGCTCCAAGGGAAATTATATCTAAGATACTACTGTCATAGCCTCAATTTATATACCTTATCAGATAATGTGGTTGGTATAAATCCCTATGTAATGACATCCTAATCAATGCACCCTAAAAACTTGTAGGAAGATGATGAAGTCTACCCCATGCAGTCAAAAAATAAAAAGGGAAAGGCATGTTTTTTTATTTTCATGACCCCATGATTGGGCAAAAGAAAAGTATACTCCAAATAATCTTTTAGCTAGACAAGAAGTAAGTAAACAATGTGTTTTTGGGTCACCCAAACTCCCTAAAGGGGGCAAGGGGAGAGCATAGACACAATAGTTTACACAAATAAGAAAGAAATAAAAAAATACCTTAAGCAAATGATGAAATACAAGTGCTTTTATAAGTACCAAATCAAAGTGTATGTTCTTTATTTAAGAACTAAATATAAATATGAATGAATTTTGCTTTGTTAATTGTGTAAAATAACTTTTTAAAATATCAAAATCTATAAGAAATGTATTAGGCATTTAAATAATGATTTTGGATATCAAAGGAAGTCAAAATTATATAATTTTAAGATTTGGTAAAATTCACACAGTCCCCATTCTACAAGATGGCCTCATCAATTTTAGATCAATATCATCATTCTGTAGTGAATCAAAGATACAATTTTGGCAATCTCACCGATTAGTAAGATGCCCTTGGTATTTTATAGGATGAATTCACCATTTTAAGAAATAACACTAAAGAAAAAATAATTACCTTTTCTTGACCTCATCGATTAGTAGGTCAATCTCACCATTTTTATATCAATACCATTGATTTATAGGTGAATCTCACTGATTGTAAGAAATCATTTTGAAGTTGATAATACAAAATCATCATTAAATATGATGATTTTACTGATTCATAGGTTAAGCTCACCAATGAATAGGTCAATCCCATTGATTTAAAAAAAATAAAATGAATCTAATAACATAAAATCATCGATCAATAGGATGATATCACTATTATGCAAGTCAAGATTGTGAATATACAAGTCAATCCCACTAACCTATTTAAACACATAAAGAGCAAAAATAATAATAAAAGGTAATCCCTCTAATTTGTAAGTCACATTTGACATTCAAAAGAGTGATCTCATCGATTATCAGTGAAATCTCACTAATAAGTAGAAGGAAAAACATGTGAAAATTAGAGGGAAAAAGAAAAAATTCTGAATTAAATAATAGTCCGACTTTATAATAAAGAAGACTAAGAAGGCCTAGAAAGAGATTTGTGGGGTACGTGGTCCCACTGGGTATGCCAAATGTAAACCACACATATAAGAAGGGTTAGTATCTTTATTAGTATTCAAAATATAAACAAAATCATGAAACATAATTCCTCAAGGATGGCTCCTCGGATTGGGCAAGGTCTATGAAACAAAGAATAAATAGAAAACATAAATAAGTAGACTTTTACCATCCTCATGGGCTCTCCGTCACAATCAAATCACATAAAATATTGTGATCAGATGTAGAGATCAAAGTATTTAGAAATGTCATGATGTAAATCCATGAACATCTCCCCAAGCACTATCTAATATGGTTTGTGGATCAATTGGAAGAGAATATGTGAAGCTTTTGGAGGATCTATGCAAACTTTCTTTGCACAATAAAATTTAATTTTGGTCTATGATGGACCTTGTATTTATGTATTTATTGCATTGATTCTAATCATTAGATGTGATTCAAGATGTTTGGCTCAAAATCAATCATATTTAGTAGATAAATATATTTGATATTTGACATTAATTAGGCATGGCTTACAAATTCAGATTTTTTTTTGATATTTTGTAAATGTTTGACAACTTTCAAAATGATGATGCCATGATTTATATATTTATTAATGATACCATGATTCTTGATATTTACTGATGCTATCATGACAATGCCATCATTTGGCCACTTACCATAATTAAAGGAATAATTCAATTAATGAATTAAGGAAAATAGGTAATTCTAAAAGATATGGAATTTCTAATTAGAAGAAGATTAGATTACTTAAGATAAGTTAATTAAATCAATGGGAAGTGATATGAATTTTAAAAGTAAAATAACTATTTGATATAATTAATTGCAAAACATCTCTTGCACAATCACAATTTGAATCAAGATGAATTAAGTGAAGTTGACAGTTACATATAGTGCATAGCCCCAATTAGGGATGTCCCAATAAGTTTTAAAAGATGCACACCAATTGAGTGGAAGAATTTAGATGTTTTATTGATTTGTGTGCTATTTCTAAAAAATGTTTTAATTACAATTTTGACATGAGAGTGGTGAGAATTGAGTGTCTACAAATATGTTAGTTTTTGTTTCTATTTCATTATTTGGCTTTCATTTTTTTTAATGTATTTTTGTTTGTTTCAATTTTTTTATTTTTACTTGTTTTGAGTTTAAATGATATTAAGAGATTGGATACAATAATATTTGATAGAATTTTAAAGGACCAGATAATTTCCTTCAAGAGACTACCTTTTTTATAGATTTTATCTATTAGATAAGGTAGATAGAACATATTTAATATAATTATTATTTTTGGTATTAAATAAATTAGTTTTATGAAATTATAATATTGCATATTCAATATTTGACATGCTAATTATTTCACATAACTATTAAGAAACCACTTCTATGTATCTTTGGAATCAATTCTTATTCTTTAGACCCTTATGATTAAACAAGTATGATTCCATCTTAACCTTCATAATCGGTAAAAGGATTGATTCATTGACGTAATAATTTTCACTGTCAACAAATTTGGTAATTTTCTTGGGGAATTTTTTTTAGTAATCTCATTTCTTTTTCTATTTTGTCTTTGTTTATTTCTCTTACCCATGACCATTGAAGGTCTACCTCCTATTATCTAGTCATTGATTGACATTGCTAAAGATCAAGTAGATATTACTATTGATATTACTCACTTTGCTTGGTGTTTTTATAACCCCACCTGTATATTTAATTTATATACTATTATACATAGTTTCAACATACTTCTACATTATTCATCTATACTTGGAGCTATTATTTTAATCTATTATTAGATAATTAATAAAATTCTATAGCTAGAATTTATTTTGTATATGAGTTAACTTGGTTTTGACATTTGATTTTTTAGATTATGATATTTAGTTCCTATTTGAATATTATTATATGTTATAGGTATTTCGAATGTCATTTGTGGGTGTAGGTATAGGTAAAATGAGCTAGGTTAGTGGTAGATTCCAACGGTCAGGGGATAAGGAACAAGAATAACTAACATAGGTAAAAAGAGATATTATATTGAGCCATAAAAACTTGTAACAATCCATCTATTTCATCACTTGTCATATTTTATATTATTATTTTCATTTTTGATCTTATCAACTTTTTTTGTCATGTATTCTACTTCGTCTTCACTTTGTCTATTTTAATGATGTGTGGGGTTACTTATGTTATCATCACATATGTAATAATTTATGGTCTTTCCTTTACCTTTATTATTTTTGTGATCACCTCATCTATTTTTTGATCTTTATTAGTAATTTATACTTTGTTTTGCTCTTATCTGAGCCTTGGCAATGTTAATTCCTTGCTTGATAAGCTTTGATTGGTGTCATGAATTCAAGCATCATTGTTTGAACTTTGGAATTGTTATTATTATCTTATTAAACCATAATTGATATATTCAAGTGTGCATTGGCATTGTTTTAAACCCATCTCATGTTGCTTCCATTTAAACTCCTAGAAAGGACCCTAAAGAATTTATCTCCTAAGTCAAATTAGTAATAATAACATTAATTCTAACAAATTAGATTTGCCATGATAACTTTGGGGTTCATGGGCATTTGACTCCAAATCAAAAATTAATTATTGCAAATTTTTTGGGTCATTGGATAATCTGATCATGCCATTAATTTTGGTGGACTTGAAGGAACTTATGTCAGACCCCAACACCCATTTTCTTGTTTGTTGATGGGGGTAGTTGAGGAGGAGGAAAGAGAAGGAAGCACAAAGAGGGATGGGGAAGAAATTGAAACCTTAAGGGCATGATGACAACAAGGGAGAAGATTTGGGGTACAAAAACCTTTATTGGAGAGAAAATTGACCTATTTGGGGCTAAGGCTAGAAAAGGAGGGCTTGGCCAGGGGAAAGTAAGCACACATTTATTTTTCTCTTCCACAAAAATACAAGAAAACAAGTAATTTATATATTATTTTTCTTTGACAATGAGTTATGTGTTCATTGTCAGTTTTGAAGGCAAGTATTATAAAAAAAATTACTTGCAGGTTCATAAGGAAGATATACGACTTCCTGATGAACTTGTAAGGGTTTGTATATGGATTTAAATTGATAAAAATCCACTACTACATCAAATGGGTTATTAAATATTTAGTTTGAAGTTGATTAAGGTATTTTGGGGTTTTAAAATTATTTGGTTCAATTAAAATTTTGGCATAATATTAATGATAGAATTATTATGATATTATCTCTAATTTTTTTATTTACCCTAATGGAATAAGGTGACCTGGTTCAATATTAAGTCTTTTTCTTGGTCATTTATCCACACCACTTCATGGGTTTTTGTTTGCTTCCCTGACTTTGATTTTGGATTTTAATTTGTAGGGTTGTTTATTCTAGTAATTTTTGTGCATAAATTTTATTGGGTTTTTAACGAATACTTGTTGATATTTTGGGATTTTGATACTTGGAGTATTATGCATTTGGATGAGTATACTACTAGTCTTTAATATGCCACTTTATGGATACATTATTTAAATGATTCATTAGTATATACCTAGAGATAGGAAATTATTTATTGATAATTATTGAGCTTGGAAAATTTTGTGATTTGATTGGAATTAAATTTGAACCAACTATATGATAACTAGATATGAAAACTTCATCACAATAGTACACTGTTTCAAGTGATTAATCTCCATATTTGGTCTATTGGTAATAAATAGTGAGATGTTTAAAACCTTGGTAGTTTGTTATGGTTTCAATTCTCATTCCTTTTATTTTCTTTGGTTATGACTACATTTTACATGAATAGTGTTTTTTTAAATTTATTTGGGTGCACCTAGAATAGGTGATGAAGGAAGATTAAGATCACCTCAATAAGTAGTTAAATTCTAAAAACTCCTTTGAATGAATACTAGGGTTACCTAGGGTTATTTATTAGTGTTTTTACTTTAAATTTTAGTTGTGAAGTTTTCATTGATGTAATTACTGCAAGTTAAAGGCTCTTTCCCTTATTATCCTTCCATTCTAGAAGTCTCAAAATCCAGACTCCACCTCTTAGTTGATGTTTGAGGGTGGTAAAGGCCACCAATTGGGGGGATCATAAGATCGGTTGGGATGAGATGGATCATATGAGGAAAATAACATGCATACTACTCAACTAATTTCTTATTAACTATGGTACTTTATTATATTAATCTATTATTGGATTTAGTTGATGCAACATGTCTTATAATGCATAATTTTACTTGTTTGATATTATTGATGAAATCATTTAATATTGTTATATAATTGATGTTTCACTACTCCTTTCATTGTGTTGTATCATATGAAATTAGTTACTACAATTCTAAATTCTACTTGTATTACGTAAATGTTCTCGCATACTTTATTTAGTCTAATAAATCTTTAGATTGGAAATTTACTTTTAGTTGTATTATTAAGTTTTAGATCCCTTAGATTGTGTTATGAATCTTAGTTACTATTAATTATAAATGTGTTAATATGATGCTAAATTTAGATGTTTTTATTGCTCAATATGAATGCTTATTAAATCTTGTACCATCTTCTATTATATGGGAACATAGAAACTTAGGGTGATTTAACAAATGTGTTTTCATATGTTTACTATATGTTGTAATTAGATAATTGGGAATCAGTTGAGATTTGTTAAATGAGTAAATTATGTACCTTGTTTAATAGTTGTCAGCATGTCTATTCTTTCTTAAGTTGTCATTAATGGATATTTATTGTATTATCTATGTACTATGCTCCTTACCATTGTGCAACTATTAATGAATTTAAATTATATTTACCACAAATTAAATTTTTTAGTCTGCTTCTTGATTGCTAAGGATTACCTACAAGTGCATTTTGAAATAGGATGTTATGGTACTTATTTCCAACCTTATTAAAAATTATTCTAATTCTTATACATTTTTATTCTAGCATCTTACTTTGGCTTACATATTATTATTACACGTTTGATCCTTTATTTTCATAACTAGTGATATGATCTTGAATGCATTTATATTGCATAAAGTAATGAAATGAGTAAATGGATTGGAAAAACAATAATATTTTCTTATAAGTGTGATCAATAGGAATACATAGAGTGGATATTAGTATTGTGTTAGTATAAATAAAATTAAACAAAACACACTAATAAAAACTTATACCTCTAGCTTAGACACTCAAGAAGCTAGTAAACTACACAAGTAACTAACAAATGAAAGAAAAACAAGCAAATTTACCTTCCATGAAAGCAAGTGTTGTGTGTTGTAAATGATTTGATGTGATCAGTTGTGTGATCAATAATTCTTTGTTAATAGAGCTCCTTGCACCACCTCTCCTTATCACCTTGGTAGTGTTGAGTTTGGCTTTGGCTTAGCTTAGATTAGTAAATGGGCATGGTAACACTATAAAAATGGGATATTTGAAAGAATTTTAACATCATAACATTACTTAAAAGAAGATTTTAGATCAATGGGTGAGGCCTTGTATTTATAGCCTTCCAAACTAACTCTAACACAAGTATAGTTAGGTTAGAGTTAACCATGGTTGAATTCAAAATAACCTTAGTTAAGTTAAGGAGGGGAAATGTGATTAATATTTGGGATAAATATACCATTTATTAGGCATGGCTCTCCATTTCTGAATTTAAGGCATTGAGGGAGATATTTTTCAATTCCTTGACTTTGAGGATGATGATGTCATCATGACCACATTTTTATTGAAATTTCCTTTTTACAAAATTTATTTTCACTAATTGAACATAGAAATTACACTTAAGCATTTAATTTAATTTTATTAGTTAATTCATTTTGCTTAACATTTTAAGACTTTTAGAATTATTCAAGTGCCCTACTTAATGGGTCCAAAGGCGAAACTATCAATTCATTAGGTTGTAAGTTGACAAGAGATTAATATGTGAGAGGTTACTATTACATACAAGATAATATTCTAAATATGTATTCCTCAACAAAATTATGAGCACTAATGTCTGATGTGTAGATGAAATTTGTACATTCAGTGATTCCTAAGCTTAATTTGCATTATTTGGTAGAAATTAATTTGAAGTCTAATTGGAAGGCTACTTGTGGCCATAATGATGTGATATAGTTTACCCTTATTTGGTAAGGCATTGTAATCTATAGGTACAATAATGTCTTCTTAAATAATATAAAAGTCATTAATGCCTAATGCCCTAGAAGGTGAGGGATGAGCCCTGGATGCCCCCTCGAGGGAGTGAGTTTCAAAGAAGGTCATTGAATGTTATCTTGAAAACAAGGAAATGATCAAGACCTATAAGTAAAGGGGGTGGAAATATTGATTTTATAAAAGGTGGTTATAATTAGTGGCATAGTGAGATGCCCTAGTAGGGTAGATAATAATGATGATTTGCCCAAAGGTGGTTATAATCATAGGCATAGTGAGATGAAAATAATGATTTATCCAAAGGTAGTTATAATCATTAGTATAATGAAAAATGACCCATTAGGGTGGATAGAAATAATGATTTGCCTAAATATGGTTATATTCATTAGCATAATGAAAACATGCCCCAATAAGGAAGGAAAGTGATAATGATTTGCCCAAAGGTAGTTATAATCATTAATATCCCAATAAATCAAAATATAATGATTTGCCCAAAGGTGGTTATAATAATTGGCACTATGATTTACCACAATATAGCAAATTATAAAATGGGGATTATGTACTAAATCCATAGTCATGGAGTAAGAGTAAGCCAACACATAGGATAGGCATGAATTCAATCTACTTGCTAGTGTGAAGATGCACATCCTAAATAGCAGAGTATAAAATTTATTTGTGATTTAATTACCCTATATTTGGTTAATATATGGATAGGTCAAGAATTTTTCAAGTGTGAATAAAGAGAAGTATTGTAGCACCATTTCTTGTAAGATCCATTGAACTATTTTTTTAGCACATGATAGTATGTACCATGATGACCTCGCTGTAATAAGCATAATGATGTGCATTGAATCCAATAAACAAGTGAAAATAATCCACCAATGATAAAAATGTTGATGTATGAATATATATGGACTTAAAAATCATGCACAAGGAATCATCCCATGAATGCATTCATACTACAAGTCAAGGCATAACAATGAAAGCAAATAAATGGGGGGAAAAAACACCACTAAATAAAAACACAAAAAACACCAATAAATAAAAACACAAAAAAAAAACCAATAGAAATAAAAACACACACAACAAAACACCAATAAACATACAATAAATAGAGTGAAAAAAATAATTAAAAATGACTAAATAATCCAAAATAAAGAGAAAAAACAAAAATGGTTAATCACAATGTTATTACAAATAGAAAACAAATTGTGCATACATGTGTAATAGAGGTTTTACTCTTGGTGATAGGGTGAAATTTAAGCTAGACATAAATGACTCATGTATAATAATGCAAGAACAAAATATGAACAAGGTTTCCCTTAGGCAATAGGAAATAACAACACAAAAAAGGTGACAAACATTATCCCTAGGCTATAGGAAATAATGAAACAAAATGATATGATAAAAAAATGGGGGAAAATATAAGAAAAGGAGAGGGTAACCGAGATGAATCCAAATGCACTAGGTAATTAGATGCTACCTACATATTTTCATAGATGCAAGATCCAACATAAAATTCAGGCCAAATGTAGTTATCCTAGGATATGGGATAGGAGAAAATGATGATAAGGAAACATGATTGATGTATAAAGGAATATGGGAATGGTTTGACAAAATGATGAGTGTATGAGAAAAGAGGGATGAATTTCATAATGATGAAATGATAAATAAAAATAAATCATTTGAGTGGGAGAGTATGGTTTTAGGATAAAACCACACTAAAAGGCAATATACAAGCATTCACACATGAATTAGGTTCATAATGCTTACTACATCAAAGGATGAGAAAGAGAATGAACTCAAATAATGGTGAAATCATTCAAATAGAAATGGATTACAAAATGGTGAGAGTGTAAGAAAAGCCAAGTGGTCATTAATGCATCAAATTTAGATGGATAATGGTTATAATATAATCTCACAAAATGGCAAGAGCATATGGTTAAGGACAATAAGGATGGGGAAACTAAAAGACAAGTGGTTACTTGTGAAATAGTTAGGAGTCCCAAAATCCTTAAGGAAAAGAAGTGGTTGAAAAAGAAATGAAGGTATGAATGAGATGACCTAAGATACCTCATGTATCCAAGTGCTGCCTACGTAGTCCATCCAAAACTTAGGTTGATGTAGTTTTCCTAGAAATAGAAGGAAAAAGACCAAGGTGGTCTAGAAATAAAATTGAATAGATAAAATCGCCCATCTCGAAAAAGTTTGAAAAATTTATATCTCACATGGAAATTCTAAGTCAATTTTCATGATTTTATGATTTTTAGGATTTTTGAGAGCTTTTACATATGTTTTTGGGATTTGCTAAGCATATCAACTTTATTGAGAATGACAAGATACCAAATAGTTTAACTCATATAATGACAAGAGTGTGGCTTAGGTTGTTCATAAAATGGTAAAAGCATGGATAAAGGGGTGAATGAGCTAACTTTAACATGAATCAAGAATTGCCTACATATTCCCATAGGACCTCAAATAATCGTAGGTCTACCTTATAGTGGAAGAATCTAACTAGGTAGTAGCAAGTTCATGAATTAGGCAAATGACACAGTATAGTAATATGAATGACAAGGTGATGTAACAATGCATGGTAAATGTGTTGCTCCTAATTTTCCCATAGATAGTTATAGTTAGGAAACAATGACATGGGTCAATGATATTAATTTACCCAAAGGTGGTTAAAATTAATAGCACCAAAAATGAAATAGAATGTGATAATAAGGAATAATATGTAGAGTAGGATTAAAAAATAGGTTAGTTCATGCATTAGTAAATAAATCAAAAATAAGCATAGAGAACCTAACATTCTAACACTAATCCCTCAAGGGGTGGTTCCAATAAAATCAAGAAACTAATTAAGAAAGTAAGATAAACAATACCTTCCTATAGTGGCTCTCCTTCAAAGATAGTTAGTAAATAAATGTGATTATGCCCATATTTGGTGCTCTAAGTCTTTGTCAATGCAGTTATACAATTGCCTCCATCATCTCTTATAACACCAATGGATTTGGTTTCTTGATTTATTAATTTTGGGGATTTAGTGAAGCTTCTCTAACACTATTTTTGCATTATAACATTACATAACTGAAGCTTAAAAGTTATGGTAATGGCTCACATATTTATAGCTTTTCAAAAATGTTGAGAATCAACCTTAACCATCCATCTTGAGATCAATATGTGTGGTCAAGGATTAATTCAATTTTGGAGGATAAAACCATTAATATTTTAGAATAAGGGAGAATTAATGAAGCATGGTTGGGCTTATACATGATATTTATATCTATTAATGTCTGGTGTTTGACACCCCTTTAATGATGTCATGGCCCAAATATTTTGATTTATTAATTTACAATAATAGATATTCAATAAATTTCCATGTATTTTACACTTAAGTTCTTAATTTGGTTTTGATTTGCTTAATAACTTAATAATTTTGCAATTCTTGGAAATTGGTTACACATTTAATCAAAATGGTCAAAAATGTTAATTTACTTGGTCGTAACTTGATTGAAGTTGAATCAAAAGAAAATGATGATTGTGTACAAGGTATTATCCTAATTAGGATAATATAGATATGAATCGACACATGCACATGACACGTGCAGATGAATTAAATTTTTTTGGTGATTTTGGTCTAAATTGTGCATTATTGCAAAATGTTAATCAAATTTGCAATTTTAGCATACTAGTGATAAGAATTGGATATCTACATTTTACCCCTATTTGAGAAGGCATGGAGAGACATTCGATCAAAGCAATGACTTTTTAAATAATAAAAATGTCACTTAAAATGATTATGATTATAATTAGAAGAGATAAATTTGTTCCCACTTTTCACAAATTTTTTCATGAGTCATGAAGAAACAGGGTTACAAAAATGCCCCAAACAACATTTGGGTGGCCCATGATGCCCCCTCGAGGGGAGGATGAAAAAATTAAATATTTGATGGGTTGGCCCTTGATCAAAATAAAAATAATCATGTAATTTAACAAAAGAGGTAGAAATATAGAGGAATTAAAAGAAAATGGTTTGAAAAATAGATAAATGGGGAAAAAATGAGTGCCCTAGGAAGATAAATGGGGTAACTATAGGCCCATGGGGTGAAAATTTTGAAACATTTACTATAATTCTACCCCTGGGGTGTAAAAATCATTCATTTTTACCCTCCACTATTGCAATTTAGTGCTTTGATATTTGCACGTGAGAGAGTTAAACATAATGGATAACATTCCCTACCATTAAGACTTTGGGGAGCATGTTTAAGAGTAAAAATAACCACCAAGGAGTGGATCATTGGTAGGTACCTTTTTGGGTTTTTAATTTTTGCATTTAATATTAGGTAGAAGTAAGAGTTTGGGTAATCCTATCATTTGTATGTTTTTGTAAATGATGAGATCTCCCTCGACAATGGTGATGTCACCAACTTTTTCATGGGGTCAGGGATTAAAATGGTAAGGTCACCACTTAATTGATGTTGTTTTCAATTCTTGCATAAATCATCAATCAAATGGTGGGAATGCCAAGTCAAATGGTGATATCACTAGAAATAATGAGGTTGCCCTATCAAACAGTGATAACACCCTGTAGATTGATGAGTTTGTAAATGCATGATGGAAAATGATAGGGGTGATCTATGGAATGGTGAAATCTCCCTATGAAATGATGAGGTCATTGAGAAAATGGTGAGGTCACTATAAGGACCAAAATGAGGTAGATGAAGGGAAAATAGGGTGAATAGAAGATTATTCTAGGCCTAAAATTAGAATAATTTAGGTAAACTTGATGAATTAGAAAGAAAAATGATTTATTTGGTTCTTTGTGTGTTCAATTCTAGGAATGAGTTAGGGGCATTAACATTTGAGAGCCATGATCTTGATTGTTATGATGATAGGGCATTTGGATAGATGAGCTCATGGGCCTACTATAGGTAGTGGAGTTATATCACCTGGCTCAACTACCAATGATTCATGTAGATCGAGCCTATTTATTAGCACTTATAGAGAGGTGGAACTCAAAGACATCTACATTTCATTTACCAAATAGGGAGGCCACAATGATTCTAGAGGATATGTACCAAATACTATGAGTGCTAATATAAGGATGGAGGATTACTTGGATGTCCGTAGGCTAACTAGCTATGCTAGAGGATTTGATTAATGTGACTGACCTATAAGTCTTCAAGGGGACCATATATATAGATGCATTAGATCTAGATTGGTATCCAAATATTTGGGTAGGAGAAAAGTGGTAAGGGCTCTAGAACTGGTACCAACACCAGCACAGGGGACATTTCTTCTAGAGGTGGTTATTTTGATGGCTCTTGTTAGTAACCTTTTGCTATCAGATTAGAGTAGATGATTCTTCCCTATTGGCATGATTGAAGTGATAAAAGATATGTATGATCAATCAACTTAATTTTCATGGGCAACCATCATTATAACATATCTTTAACAAGACCTACATATTATAACATACCACAGAGGGTAGAACATTGGTCATAACACACTACTCTAGCTCTAGGATTGGGAGAACATATCAATTAAGTGTCTAATAGAACTAAGATATCTTACAAGTCTAGGTATATGAGGCCACCTTTAAGACCTACTTTTTTACTGATGGGCCATAGATAAGATGGTCAATGGTGATTTTATCTAATGGCCATATTTGGTGACATAATGGTACTAGATTAAGGAATTGTTCATCACTGGCTTCATGACTAAACCTTGCCATATCATAGGCCACCATGACTTTGTGGTAGAGCGATATAGAATAAATCGAGTATAATGGTAGTTCGACTTTTAGTAGAATATTTTGTAGGGTCCACAATACTTTGCCTATGTAACCTAGGAGATCAAAGAGTGGGGACTACTAGTGCCCCAAGACTAGATTGTGATAGATTATGGTAGATTCTAGAAAATATTATGGGATTATATAGGTGGGGTGGCAGATGTAGGCATGACAGATGCTTATACAACATGGTGGGTTATTGCTTAACCCATATAATTAACTAAAACCATGGCCTTAGTAGCCAGTCCTACATCAAATATGGGTGAGATATAGAAGAGATAGGGGTCATGCCCTGGTATAAGGATAGGTTTAGGTGCTAGTTCATCCATCCATACCATATGCCCTCCCATTATAGGTTTATGTCTAGGTGTAGCAGGACCCTCCAAGGGATATAGAGATGGTTGAGGTAGTAGATGGGTAAGATATAAATATGGGTGAGGCACTAGGTGGAAATGAGGGACATAAGGTAGGGATAAGTGAGGTAGGGACCTCTGATACTAGTATAGGTATAAGTATAGGGGAGGTAAGGCCCTCTAACATAGGCAGGTAGATAGAGGACCAAGATTTGATTTATAGGATGCAACATGAGATTATTACACATCTATTAGAGATTATAGGCATATGAAGTGACATAGCTAGATTACATGTAGAATTAGCCAATCTATAGGTTAGAATACCCAACTACATGAGCTTATCACAACAAGGGATGCAAAGATTATGACACTTAGGAGATAGGAGGTCTAACTGATAGGGGTATAGGCTCAATTAGCTACTTGAGACATGGATATTTTGATAGTGATTGGTGAGTAGGATAGAGCTTGAGGTGATCAAAAGTGATTGATATCTTAGGTAGAGAGGCTCACTAAGGAGTAGGACGAGGCTTGATGAGCTAGCACAAATGATGGTTCAGCTAGAGCCTTGGCTAACATGATTTCAACCAAGGATGACACCTTACTCATGAAGGATGATGTCCTATATGATAAGGATGAGATAAACTACTACCACAAGTTATATGAGGTAGTAGTCTTAGTAAAGAGGAGATCTCCCTCATTCAGAGACTACTCGAGATCCCAATAGACTAGTATGACCTCTAGGTCCAGACATACTATAGATTCAGAGCGGTTGGTTACATAACCAACCTCATAATGGGTAGTGATGGGTCCACCACCACCACCATCACTAGCATCAAGTATGGGCTAGAGCTTTCAGCAAAGTCTCCTAAGGGATGACCAAGATTAGAGCTAATTTTATAGATGATATTGTATATAAGATGTATAAATATTTTCTTGATGTATAAAACATTAATTTGATATATATATCTATATATGTGTGTGTGTGTATATATATATATATATGACATTCATTTTTGGCTCATAGCTACTTGTACATGGAATGTTAATATTCTTTGTGTCTCATGATGTTTACATTAATTTTTCTCTTGTTATGATATGAGGGTATATTCTAGTGTTAAATGATGCACTTTATTAGTCAACATATGAATATATTTATTGATATATTTAATGTATGATGAGATGATATAGGATAATTTAAGAGATGTATGTCGTAAACTAATTATAGATAGTCATTACGACTCACTATGTATGCCTGGAGATGCATGTCCTACATAGATAATCTTGTTTTTTTCCCAATGTTTGGATTTCATTGTGTTTATGATACCCTGTTTAGGTAGTGGATATGTAGGATGTTGCTTTCATAGATGTTCTTTGGTGCCACATTAACTGTTGAACTTTGGATCACTTGGTGTTTACTTTGGCAAAATGATATTATGCATCATAAGTATGAATAGCCTTTAATATTGATTTCATTATGTAGGATAGTGATTTCACAGATGTTCTTTGATGCTACATTAATTGTTAAACTTTGGATCACTTGGTGTTTACATTGGAAAAATGAAATTATGCATCATAAGTATGAATAACCTATAATAACATTGTATTTCATTTGTGGATGGACTAGTTCAAAGGTGAATGTTTACTGTTGACCAAATTTGGCCTACATACCAAAATGTGCCTAAATAAAATTAAGAAGTTAAGCCTTATCCTAATCGAAGAGTGACCCAATGTTACAAAGAGCATATAAACTTTAAGAGGAGATCACATAGAATTTTTCAAATATTTTGAAATACTTTAAGCAGGTTTACAGAGAAAATTTGATTATCTTAATGACCAGACCATCACCAAGACATCATGTAGAAATGAGTAGGTCAGTTCACTTGTGCATTTAACAAGTTTTCTAAGGAAGCCCATGATCTAAAATATTACATCACCATAAAGTCATTTATGCCAATATCATGATCTACAAATTTCATGTCTTGATGAGCTTTCTATCTCAAGATATAAGCTTCTAAAGTTGAATAGGTAGAGTGAGATGTTCATACAGATATTAAGTTTAAGCTTCATGAAGTAACTATTTATATTTAAAAGTCCCTTAAAAATCTTCAAGTTGATCTAGATCTAAAATCATGCATGAGCTCAGATATTGACAAGGTAATCCAATAATACACACAAAGGTCAAATAGGTAAAAATGTCCCTAGAGTTAAGTCCTTAATGAGCCTTAAGTTAGATAAGATATAACTATCCATGTCTGCTAATAAGAAGATCTAACAGTGCATGGTGATTGACATGAAAGTGAGCTAGAAAAAATCTATGATCAATGTTCAATCGTACTAAAGATCTAACAATGTGAGCTCTACTGACACAAAAGTGGGTCTAGGTAGATTAAAGATGCAAGCTCACTTGTACATCTTGATCTAATAGTATGAGATAAAATCAAAGAGTCAGAGGATCTAGATCAAACATTCACATTCATTCTTAAATATAGATCTAATGGTGTGAGCAGGGTCAATAAGTTAGCATATCCTAGGCATCAATAAGAACAAAGATAGTTTAGCATAATATAAAAGGTCTGAATTGGCAATCAATAACCAATGAACAAAGGGGAAATCCAAAAGGCTTCTAGTGGAGGTTGACAAACTAGTTTTTGACCCACGTGAATAAAGTCTTAAATATCCATATTTCCATTATAGATTAGTTAATATCAGATGCAATCATATATATAAGATGGTTAATAATAAATCTTTGTCAACATTAAAGTTTAAATAGGACCTCTAATCAATAATTTAGAACCTATCGACCCTGTTATAGGGTCATTCCATTGACATGTTCATTGATTTTAGATGGAGGATATTAATATATAGTAGATTCTTAGCTCTCACAAGGTTTTAGAGGTAAAATAGGTTTTTTTTGGCCTAATATAGAGATCAAAGATGGACTAGTAATGTTAAAGCAGGACTAAGCAGTATACAGGTTTCCATGGATATTATGACTATGTAAAAACCAATAATTAGACTAGTTTTCATTTATAATGGACCTATGTTCAATTTGGAGAAAATATAAATACAAATGTGATCATGGAGAGGTGTTTTGCCTATCAATAGGGTCACATTTTCAATGAGCAAATACCTATGGACAACCAAAGTAGATATGACATAATTCTATCAATTCCAAGACATGGTCCTCGTCAACAGATCAGATAGATAATAACATGGAGTTCCAAGAAGGAGACATGGTGGATGGATAAGGACAATGGGCATTCAATTCTTTTACAATTTTTTTAAGAATTGGTTTATTCTTGATAAGGTCATGAGTTAGTATCCTCAAATTTGTGCTAATACATCATAATTCCCTCTATCTCTTCCCTTTTTCTATGTGTTCCATATTCTATCACATTATCACTCTCTCAAGAAGTTTTTGAAAGAAATCTTTGATAGTTTTAGAGAAATAGAATATTATGCTTTATCTTGCTTAGGCTATGGCAAAATTTGCATTGTAATGCCTTTTGATGTAATAAAGTCTGAATTCCATTATTTTGTAAGCTAGATTGAAGTGTGTTCTATGAATTCATGTACTATGGTTAAGTGATTGTATTTTCCTTATCTATGTCTAAGTTTTATCACCTTCATGAAGTGCTTGGTATTTCTCACAAGTAATTCTAAGTCCAATTCATAGTTTTTTGTTTATCTTGGACATGGATATCTACCCTCCCATACTAGTTTGATAGCTGGTCAATGCCTTATTATGAAATACATATGTGGGAGTGCTTTATTTGGTCTTAAATGTGTTTTATTCAAAGTATAAGTGTTCCAATTATTGGTGCATCACCCCATTTACATGCTTTCATACATTATTATTAATCTTTATCTCTTTTCCAAGCAAAGTGTTAAGTTAGGTCTAGTTTAGGTGATAGATACAGAAGTAAGTCAACCTTCTCTAGAGGTTTGACCCAAGTTTAGGTGACCCACAACCTAGGGTTATTCCCATATTGGTCTAGATTTATGTTAGAGGACCTGAACAATCCCCTTGCTTAGCTAGGGTGCAATATAGGACACCAAAAATTCTAGCATGTTCAGTGGGACATATTTTCCTTAGCATAACTAAGGTTTGGAATTGAAAATAAGTGTTTACAATAGGAGGCTACCATCATCAAAGTCTAAAAATTATTCAAGTTGCAGGATTCATAGCATCATCCAAATAGTTTTCTCATGCCAAAGGTTACTATAATTTCGTCAAGTAAAGGTATTCCTTTTGAATTCATTGAGCTACCTTCTACTTCTTATAAAAGAGCAAGATTTAATAGGATAATTACTTATCCCCAAAAGAAGTATTCATTTCCTAGTCATCCTATTGTCTTAGTCCAAGCTATTATCTTATCAAGAATCAAGTTTTTGTTCCATTCAATAGGGGTAGTCCCCTTGAATTTGGCCTAATATGATGACATTATTATATTTTCCCTTAAGATTATTTCTTTCTTCTCAAGAGAATGGGATAAAACTTTTACTATTGAGCATATTCAAGATGTTGCCAACCTATGTTCTGTTCATAATGTTGTTCAAGATAATGTGGCTATCAAATTTCTCATTGCTTCCTTGTAAGGAAAAGTATTGAAATGGTATAATAATCTTCCTTTGACCTCCATTTTTACCTAGGATGACTTAGGTGCAGCCTTGTTTAGGAAATTTGAAGATGAGTCTAATCACCTATCCTTAGTTGAACAACTAACTACCATGAAAGGTAATCTCATGAGTTTATGTTTGATTTTAACCTCCAAAACGCATGGACCAGGATACCTATATTGGTGAAATCATCCCTAGAGTATGCAATATTGTACTATCTAAAAGCCCTTAATTCTGATATAAGTGTGATGATACACTCCATGAGTGGTAATACCTTAGGAAATACATATGAACTTGTAATAAGAGCACAGAACAAATTGATACAAGATGGTAAGCTTTCTCCAAGGCCCTTAATACCTATATTCCCATAATTTTAACCTATCCCACCCCATCAAGTTACTCAAATCCCATGTATATCTCCTATTCCATCTCCTAAAGCCTAAGTTATAACCCCTTCTAATCAAGCTAGTGAGATTATATATTTGAAAAGTATGTTACAAACTTTTGGGAATGAGATTGTTCAACTTAAGAGACAATAGTACCAAGGTAGGCCTTATCAATAACAAAAATAGAACACCTTTCAACCTTTCAATAATCAAATACCTCCTTATCAAGGTTTCAAAGAAAATAGGCTACCTTACTCAAACCAAGGAGCCATAACCCAAGCTAAACCATATGTATCCATTGATCCTAATGTACCCTCAAGTTCAAGAGCCATTATCCCCACACCTCCTCAAAACAACTTGATGCAAGAGTTAGGTTCATAGTCTTTTAATCCAAATGAGACTCAAAACCAAGCCTTGGTATCATATGATATTACCATGCCACAAATGACATAATAAGAGTTTTCTCTTCAAGAAGGTCAATATGAGGGACAAATATGACATCATAAGGAGAAGATCAAAAATTTTAGGGGAATTTTAATGCCATCAATGTGAATTGGAAATTGGATGATCATATTACATTCAATAGATTGGTTAAATTAAAAACATAAATGGTCAAGTTGTAGCTCTAACTAGAGCTAAAATAAGAGTAGTTGAGGAAGCTTAAGATGTGATAAATGCTTCTAGTACTTCTAATATTATTCCCAAGAGTGTCAAAGATCAACCTACTACCCTTATATCACAAAAGAATCATAATGTATAGGTTGGAAAGATCCCTCAAATACGTCTGATTAGAGAACAACTAGTGGTTCCAAAGGTGTAGCCAAAGGTTAGTGGAGCCTCTTTTAGGATAATATATCAGATGAATAAATATAATGTTTAAATTAGAATGTGGGATTACCTTCCTATTATGGGGCAAAAGGACATGTTCATCCAAGAGCTTTTATCTTTCAAGGTGTCACAAGAACTAGTTGAGAAAAAAGGTGTTGTCATAGCTAATTTATACCAGCCAACCAAACAATAAGGTCAATAGGTAAATAATATGACAAAGGTGGAAAAAAATAATTTCAAATTAAACAAAACTTCTCTTTTTTTACCTCCTTTTGATAGTTGGTGACTATTTAGTTCATAATTTTATGGTGGATAGTGGAGCTAGTAGCATTGTCATGCCTAAACAAATTATAGATAAGCTTGATCTTATCTATGAACCAAATGATAAAGGAGTATTAAAACTAGATGGGTCCCCAAAAATGATATTAGGCATAATAAAATATCTAAATTTGATACTAAATACTTGTCCCATTGTTACCATTCAAAAAGATGTGGTTGTAGTGGACTTTCCTGCCTATTTTGCCATGTGTCTTTTAAGGGACTTTACCTCAAAGATTGGAGGATAATTGTTAGTTGATTAGACATATTTGTTGTTTAGAACTAAGTATGGTACTAAGGTAATAATACATTATGAACCTATTGAAATATTCCATTTAGATCCATATATGCCAAGTATGGTGAACACTAATTATGCTATCTCAAATGAGGTACTAGAAAATAGTGAGGTTGAAACTAAGTCAACTCTAGATGGAATTTTAGATCTATTACTTGATGAATAGGCCTTTGATTTACATGAGGATGATCCTTATAAGTTAAGTTCAGAATAAGTACTTAGAGTTTATTGCCTTCATGAAAATGATACACCAATTCCAACCTTGATTAAGGATGATGACTCTAAAGATGGCCAATGACAACTATACTTTGATGGATCAAGGAACATACATGGCATTGGTGCTAGAATGATGTTGATTTATCTAGTTAATCAAAGGTATTTATCTTCTCTCAAAGTTTAGTTTGGTTATTCAATTAATGTTATTGAATAGGCAAGAAAGATGAAGGTCAATACCTTACAAGTCTTTGGTGATAGTGAACTGGTAGTTCATCAAGTAAGAGGTTCAAATGTATGCAAGAATCCATTACTTAGGTCTTATAAGCATAGAGTATGGGAATTGAAGAATTTTGATCTTTCAAAATTCAAGCCATATTAATAAATAAGAATAAGCATGTAGATAGGTTGGTTGCTATTAGGTCACAATTCAGTATCCTAAATGACATAAATAATGAAAAGGTTCAGTCACACATCAAGGTGATTGTAAGGCCTTTTGTCTGAAACAACCTTGAAAATTAGAAAGTATTTGAAGATGAAAATAAAAATTTCAAATTATTTCAAGAATAAATTTTATTCAAGGAACAAAGACAAATACTCACAATAGTATGGTGACCATATTGTGTAACTGAAGACAAATATGTTTCCTAAAGGGTTGGTCATCCTTAAGAATAGATTCAATAAAGATGATGAGTTACAAATAAAAGTTCTCATTGTACACAAAGAAGGAACACCATACAATTATGAAGATTGAAACTAGTAAAATTTTGAAATTGGGTAGGGTATACACTCCTTAAAAAAGGAAGCTTTATTTAAGTTATGTTCAAGTTTTGCATATGTCTTTGCACGATAGTATAATGACCTCAAAGGATTTGATCCAAGTATAACTCAACACACCATTGAGTTAGAAGATGAGACTAAGTTAGTGAGACAAAAACAAAGGCCTATTAATCCAATTCTTGAGCCTTTGATGAGAGTTGAGCTTCATAAGCTCATTGAGTAAGCTATAATATTTCCAATTAAGCACTCAACTTGGGTGGCAAACCTTGTTCTAGTATGGAAAAAGAATGGCGAAATTAGATTGTGTGTTAAATTTCATGACTTGAACAAAGATTGTATTAAAGACCGCTATCCATTTACATCTATGGAATAGATCTTATAATTAGTTACATGTTTAGAAAGGTTCTTCTTGTTGGATGGCTATAATGGTTATAATCAAATTTTGGTCAAAGAAGACCAATTCAAAACAACCTTCACCATAAAGTGGGGGACATTTGCATATAGAAATATGCCTTTTGGTTTATCCAATGCTAGATCAACTTTACAAAAATATATGGATATGGAATTCTAGGGTATCCTTAATAAGTTTATTCTTGTTTATTTAGATGACATAATAATTTTCTATGAGAATGCAAATGAGCACATGATTCACCTCAGATAAATGTTTGGAAGGTGCAAGTAATTTGAGGTGTCTCTTAATCCCAAAAAGTGTGTTTTCTCTATTCATAAAGGTAGGCTTCTTGGACATGTGATTTTAAAACATGGTACAAGTATATATCCTGATATGATAGATTGAATTCTTGTACTTTCCTTGTCTAAGCATATGAAAGCTCTACAAAGCTTTTTAGGAAAGATAAATTTTATAAGAAATTAAATTTTAGATTTTGATACTTTAGCTAGGCCACTTATATGCATGATAAATAAGGGTTAGAATTTTAGTTAGTTTTTAAGAAGGAATACAAAACTTTGAGGAGATCAATAAAGATATAGCCAATGCTCCTACACTCCTAAACCTTGATTTCATAAAGTTTTTATTCTTGTTTACCAATGATAACATTGACACTATTTCATGTTTTCTCATGTAGTAAAATAAAGAGACTTTAGAGTAGCCAATAACTTTCTTCAGTCAAGGCTTGGAAGAATATAAAACAAGGTACTCTTTTGTTGAGAAGCATGTACTTTTAGTTATAAGGTCTTTCAAGAAGTTTAGGTACTTGTTATTCAATAATAAGATACATTTATTGGTTGCACATCCAAGTGTCAAATATTTTATCTTAAACAAGGATATAAATTACAAAAGAATTAGTTGGATAACCAAAGTAATGGAGTATGATGTGGAGATCAAGGTTACAAAGCCAGTTAGAGACAAAGGACTTTATGAACATCTATCCCAAGACATGCAAGAGGCTAATGGGGTGCTTATGGTGTCAAATGATGAAGAGGTTGAAATTGATCACACCTCACCTTCTAGCTAGTTTCAAGACATGGTAAGATACATCTAGGATGGTATTTATCCTTCTCATCTGACCCCTTTAAAAAAGAGATATTTAAAATTGTAGTCAATTCCTTTTCTTCTTGTTGATAATATTTTATTCAAGAAGGATATCAATAACAGGTTGCTACGGTGCATAGAGCTAGGTCAAACATAGAGATTCCTTAAGCAGTTCCATGATGGACATGGTGGAGGGAATTATTCAACAAGGATCATAACCCATAAAATCATGAGAGGTGGGTATTATTGGCTAAGCATATTTGGTGATTTTCATGCATGGGTCAGAAAATATAGATAATATGCTATGTTTGTTGGAAAAGTTAAGATTGTAGCTTTACCTCTCCAACCAATTTTAGTAAATCTTTCCTTTATCCAATGGGTATTGGAATTTATTGGTATTATTAACCCCCCTTAAAGTTTAGTACATAATTGGATCCTAACTACGATATATTATTTTACTAGATGGATAAAAGTAGTGGCATTAAAAGAAGCAAATGAAAATAATGTTCTAGACTTCTATGAAGGTTTTCTTACTAGATTTAGAGTTGCTTCAACTATTATTTCTAATAATGTTATGGCCTTTGTGGGGTTTAGAATTAGCTAGTGGGTAGTTAAGCATAGTGTTTTTCTCATTACCTCTTCAAATTATTATCCACAAGGCAATGGCCTTGCTGAGTCCACTAATAATAACTTGCTAAAGATCATCAGAAGGACTAATGAAGATAATTAGAGGGAATGGCATCTCAAACTCAAGTCAACTCAATGGGATGATAGGACCACCTGTAAAAGGTCAATAACCAATTCTCCATACAAGCTAGTATATGGTAAGGAAACAAGAATGCCTATTTCTCTTGAATTCATTACTTTAGAACTAATGCATCAACTTGATATTTTAGAAAATGAGCTAATAAAAATCAGATATGCTAAGCTCATGCAGCTAGAAGAGACAAGACATCAATCCATGTTGGCCATGGAAGCCCATCAAATAATGGTAAAGAGATATTTTGACAAAAGTGCTTCATCAAGGGATTTTCAAGGAGTTTTGGTCCTTAAGTGGAATGAGGATAGAGCTAAGCCAAGAAGGCACACAAAGTTTGCCTCTCTTTGGAGTGGTCCATACACAATCTCTAGTTGAAAATCTCACAATGCTTTCTAACTTACAAAGATGGATGGTGAAAAGCTTCATATCCCAGTCAATGGGATATATCTAAAGTATTGCTATTAAAGAATCCAAGTGCCCTTTACATAGTTAGTTGGTATTATTTTTCTCTAAGTGTTTATTTAACACATTATTTTATTCTATTTTGTCCCAAATAAGTTCTTTATTTGCATAGTTATTCAGTAGGTTAGTTGTCTTTATTTTGATATGTTAGTTTCCCTTTCAAGTTTATTTCATTTCCTATTTGGTGGAATTCTTTATCTTTGTAAAGTTAAGGTGACATCTTAAAGTAATGGTATAGGTGTCATGTAAATGGTCTGAGAGCCATGTAAATAGTTTAAATTCTTAAGCATAGCAGGCATGCTTCCCATCTAAGTTACCAAAGATATTAACCAAATTTGGTCTACATAAGAAAATGTGCCTAAATTAGATCAAGAAACTAAGCAGGGTCCTAATTAAAGAGTGGCCCAATGTCATAAGGAGCATATAGAATTTAAGAAGATATCACATAGAATTTTTAAAATCTTTTGAAATGATTTAAGCAAGTTTAAAGAGCAAATTTGCTGATCTTAAGGACTAGACCATCACTAGGGTGTCATGTAAAAATGAGCAGGTTAGTTCACTTGTACATTTAATAAGTTTGCTCAAAAATCCCCATGAGCTAAAATATTATATAAACATAAATTCCTTTATGCCAACATCATGCTCTATAAATTCCATGTCTTGACAAGCTTGCTATCTCAAGATATAAGCTTCTAAAGTTAAATAGGTAGAGTGAGATGTTCATATGGATGCCAAGTTTGGGATTCATGAAGTAACCATTTGTATTCAAAAATACCTTAATAAGCTTCAATTTGATCTATATATAACGGTGCATGTGAGCTCAAAGACTGATAAGGCAATCCAAAGGTATATGCAAAGGTCAACTAGGTCAAAAGGTCCCTACAGTTAAAGTCCTTAGTGAGCTTTAAGTTAGATAAGATCTAATAGTCCATGTATACTAATAGGAAGATATAATGGTGCATGATGATTGATAAGAAAGTGAGTTAGATAAAATATCTGATCAAAATTAAATCATACTGAAGATCTAATGGTGTAAGCTCTACTGATAGAAAAGTGGGTCGAGGAAGATCAAAGGTACATGTTCACTCATACATCTTTATCTAATGGTGAATGTTAAAGTTAAAGAGTTAGAGGATATAAATTAAAGGCTTACATTCACTCATAAATCCATATCTAATGGTGAGAGTAGGATCAATAAGTCAACATATCCTAGGGACCAATAAGAACAAGATAGTTTTGCATAATGTAAATGGTCCGAGTTGGCAATCGATAACCAATAAACAAAGGGGAAATCCAAAAGGCTTCTAGTAGAGGTTGATGAATTAGTTTTTAACCCAATAAAAAAAATATTAAAGAGACATATTTCCATTAAATCTTGGTCAACATTATATTTAATCATATAAGAAAGATTATCAATAATAAAGCTCCATTGCCATTAAAGTTTAAACATGACCTCTAATCGATAATTTAGAACCTATTGACCTTGTTTTAGGGTCATTCCATTGACATATTCATTGATTTTAGATGGAGGATCCTCATATAAAGTATAGTCTTGGATCTCATCAGGTTTTATAGGTAAAATAGGTATTTTTGGGCCTAATATAGAGATCAAAGATGGACTAGCAGTGTTAAAGCAGGACTAAGCAGTCTATAGGTAACCATGGATATTATGACTATGTGAAAACCAATAATTGGATTAGTTTTCATCTATAATGGACCTATGTTTAATTTGGATCAAATAAAAATGTAAATGTGATCATGGAGAAGTGTTTCTCCTATCAATAAGGTCACATTTTTAATGAGTAGATACCTATGGCCACCCAAAGTAGATGTGGCATAGTTTTGTCAATTCTAAGACATGGTCCTCATCAGTAGATTAGATAGATAATGACATGGAGTTACAAGAAAGATAATTTATGGATCATTAAAGACAATGGGAATGAAATTCTTTTAAATAAATTTTAAGAATTGGTTCATTCTTGATAAGGTCATGAGTCAACATCTTTGAATTTGTGCTAATACATCACAATTCCCTCTCTCTCTCTTCCTTTTTTCTATATATTTTCCATATTATAACACATTATGGCTCTCTTTAGAAGTTTTAGAAATAAATCTATGAAATTTTTGGAGAAATAAAATCTTATGCTTTGGATTTCTTAGTCTATGCTAAAATTTGCACTGTAACACCTTTCAATGCAATAAAGACTAAATTCCATCATTTTGTAAGCTAGATTGAAGTGTGTTCTATGAATTCATGTAATATAGTTAAGTGAATGTATTTTCCTTGTCTATGTCTAAGTTTTCTCACCTTCATGAATTTCTTGGTAGTTCTCACAGGTCACTCTAAGTGCAATTTATAGTTTGTTGTTTAGTTTGGAAGTGGATATTTACCCCGCCATGCTAGTTTGATAGTTGGTCAATGTCTTATTGTGAAATACTTATGTGGGATTGATTTATTTGGTCTTGATTGTGTCTTATATTATATCTTGTGCAAAGTATAAGTGTTCCAATTATTGGTACATCACCCCATTTACACGCTTTCATATATTGTTATTAATCTCTATTTCTTTTCCAAGCAAAGTGTTAAGTTAGGTCTAGTTTAGGTGATAGATCCATAAGGAAGCTGGCCTTCTCTAGAGGTTTGATGCAAGTTTATGTGACCCAAAGCATAGGGTCATTACCATGTTGGACTAGATTTGTGTAAAGGGACCTAAATAATCCCCTTACTTAGCTAGGGTGTAATCTAGGACACCAACATTTACAACTAAAGATAATGATAAAAAATACCAAAACCAAATTTGTAAGCATTTATGTTTAAACAAAAATAAAATAAATAAAAAGATAAAAATGATGTGTTTAAATACATAATGTAACTAAATTCAAATCAAGACATGAATTATCCAGACTTAAGTAGGAACCAAAATGTACTAAAACATAAAATAATAATAATAATAAAAATTTAAATACAAATGTAAACAATTCAATCCCAAGTTAAGGCTAGACTCAAAAAGTTTAAAAAAATGTATTCAAATGCAACACACTAAAAACAAACAAAAAAACCCAATAAATAAAACACACAACAAACACTAAATAGTAATACAAAGATGAGAAGAAAAACACAACAAAACACCAATAAAAATAAATAAAGACATAATAATACACCAATAAACAAAATAAAGGCACAACAAAACACTAATAAAAATAAAGAAAGACACAATAAAATACCAATAAAAATAAATAAAGACACAAAAAACACCAATAAAAACAAATAAAGAGAACAAAACACAAATAAAAATAAACATAAATAAATAAAGTAATAAAAAATAATTAGACAATCCAAAGCAAAGAAAGGTGTTGTAAACAAACTATTGTAAATAGACAAAGGCAAAACAAAAACAATGTTTAATCATAATGCTAGTACAAACATAAAATAAATTATTTGTGTAGGTGTAATAGAGGTGTTATGCTCATGACAAGGTGACCCCTAATATAGGTAATAATGAAACCTTTATAACAACATAAGGACAATGGGTACAAAGTTGCCCCTAGGCTATAGGGGAATATCACAACAAACAAGATGATAAAGATTGCCCCTAGGATATAGGAGATAATTAAACAAAATAAAAAAAATGGAGGGGAATATAAGAAAAGGAAGGGGAAGTCTAGATAATTCCATATTCATGAGGCAAGTGGATGTTGCCTATATAATTCCATATATGCAAGGTCTAAAAGGAACTTCAGGTCAAATGTAGTTCTCCTAGGATAAGGGATAGAAGAAAATTGATGATAAGAAGAACATGATTATTATGTATAAGATTATGGGAATGGTCTTGTAAAATAATAAGCTTTTTTAAAAGTCAAGGGTGAAATGATGTGTTTACTTCAAATAAACAATACACATAATGATGACTCACAAAATGGTGAGAGCATTTAGGATAATAATTTGGCAATATTTTTGGTATTTTATTTTATCATTTTCTAATGGTTTTATGTTTTTTGGATAAGCAATGAAAAAATAATATGAACAAAGGTATAGGGAGATATTTATTCAAGGAGATGCACTTCCAAGGGTAAGAGTTCAAATAATAATTAAACTAACTGCAATGGTTTGGCACAACCATATGAAAGCAATGATAAACACCAAGCATCAACAAAATAATACAAAATAATACACGATGGTGAAGATGTCTTAAGGAGCCACACAATAGGTAAAAGCCATGTGTTGACATACCCTAGTACACTTGTCTACAAAATAATATGTAGATACTAAGCAAATGAGACTACCTCATATAATGATCCATAAATGTGTGCAAAATGCTGATGAATCATAATCAAGATCATAATTGGTGTTAAATACAAAATGAAAACAATCTAGGTGAAAGGAAGATTACTCTATATATAGTGGAATAGAAATGTTCAAGGTTACAATGGTCCATGGTACAATGGTTTAGGTTAAAATGGTCTAGGTTGCAATGGTCTAGGTTATAATGGTTTAGGGTATAACAGTCCAAGTTACAACGGTCTAGGTTACAATGGTCCAAGTTACAATGTATGATGGAATATAAGCAATTTTGACACAGGGTGCCCCTAAGTAAGGGATATTATAGATAATGGTTCAAAAATGTTTTCAAATGTAAAAACATTTAAGGTGTACAATGTTCATTGAATCTAAGAGCCCTTCACCATTTGGAATAGCCAATCTATATGCCCTTGAACCATAGTTTGTTATAACCACATAT
Source organism: Torreya grandis (assembly GCA_037957365.1). Lineage (NCBI taxonomy): Eukaryota > Viridiplantae > Streptophyta > Pinopsida > Cupressales > Taxaceae > Torreya > Torreya grandis. The sequence continues at coordinate 953,644 of JARHVA010001233.1, forward strand.
GGGCCCACCCAATTGGGCTGAAACTTACCCTTATTCTTGTATTTAACATTGGTGTTATTTTAATTCTATTTTAGGACCAAGTCACCAAATTCAAACTCTCAAGGGAGAATGCCTTTATTAAAACTTCACTATAACCTATTTTGATATTCTCTTAAATTGTCTAAGGCAGCTAAATTCTTGACATCATTAAGTTCTAGCTCTTAAAACCTACAAATTCTAGTCTTCATCATCAATAATGTGCTGTAAATAAACTATAGTGAAGGTTGTGTGTGTATTTTGGATTCTTCACTATATTACTATTTTTAGCAATAAAAACCCAAAAAAGTAAACAACATCAAATGAGGGGATAACGAAACAATCAGACACTTACAATGAGATTTCTTACCATCTTTTCATCCCTTAGAGATCATCTCCAATATTTTCAAGATGGTTTGAGTTCAAAATGATTGGATTGTTGAATTGCTTGGTTGAGCTTTTTAATGGCTTCAATGGATTCTTGATGGCTTTGACAAGGCTTTGAGAGTACTTTGGTAGTGGCTAATAATGCAAGTATAATGGATGCTTATGGATTTCAAGTTAGTTGGTCATGGATGAATGGCTTGTATATATAAGCTAAAGGGGGGAAAATCAAGGGCTCATATTCAAACTTGAGCCTTTGGTATAAATGGTGGAGGAATTTGCAAGGAATTAAAAATTCCTTGGAAACCTCTAGAACAAAGGCTTCTAGAGGGGGAAGGCTAATTTAGATGAGATTATATAATTCTATAATTCTAGAATATCTATTAGGGAGTAGGGTTGTAGGAAAGGATAAGATAATAGGGTGGTATATGGGTAGATGAGTAAAAGAGAATTTTAAATTGTCAAGTGGGTTAGTGGGTAGATTAGTAGCTTAGTAGGCTAGATAGTGGGTTAATGAGGGTGATTAATTGGTTGTAAGAGTGTAGTAAGGTTCATGGGATTTAGGGGATTTTATGTAGGAATTATAATATTAATTAATTAGATAGGGAATATGATTATGGGTTAAATTAGTAGGTTTAATGGAATTATTAGGGTGAGCATATTTAAGTGCATACATTTTGCTCCTCTTTGAAAGGGTATTACAATTGGACAAGATGGAAGGAGTAATGATATTTCAAAGAAAAACCATGATCATGAATGAAAATGTTGTTAATAGGTATGATGCCTCTTTGAGGGAGCATGCAGGGAGAAAAGACATAGATGGTCACTTGAATAGAAGTCCCAGGGGTGACATAAGACAAAGACAATGAAATAGGGTTGGGATGCCTCAATTAATGATGTAACTATGATGGATATGCCCAAAGCATAGATGCTATGGGAAAGTGGATTAGTCTTGAGAGATGGGTTATAGATAAACAATGTCTATAAAAGAGACTAATTGATAAGACTATGATTTCCCTTGATGGAGATATTGACTAAGAAATAAAGAGATGAGATAGGCTACAAGATGGTGATATTTCTCATAGTAAAGATACATGATAGGGAGGGCTAAAATACTATCTTAGATATTGGCTGAGTTGAATAGTGATAATAAGCCACTTTATGTGAGATGCATAGCTTAAAATGATGCAATGAGATTGAGTGATTCATCCTAGATGGGAGTAGGGGTTAATAGTGGTTGAGCTATCTCTAGGCACAAGATTATGGCTAGGTGATACCTACATAGTCTTAGAAGACCTCAACTCAATGTAGTTCTAACTTAGGATTAGGATCACTCAAGGAGATAAAATGCCATACCTTGGATGACTTAGGGATAATAGTTTATGATTAAATGGGATGATAGATGAGGCATACAAGATTTGAGAGTGAAAAAAGGGATAATAGGATAGGATAATGGGTGTATTATAGGTCAAAGGGGTGACAAGGGTTAAAAGAGGGGTAAAAGAGGGGGTCAAATAGGATAAACAGGATGAAAAAGGGTCATTCTAACTTTTACACTAGGTAAAAATGGTGCTCTAGAGCTAGAACCATGGACCACATCCCACGTGTATCACAACATGGTGAGAGGGTCAGAGAGTTCTAGAGACCTGAGTATGCAGGAGCACCAGTATGTAGTCAACCCCTAGCTTGTCAATTTTTTTATTTGATCATTATTTTTGCATTTTTAGACTAGACAAGATGTAGGGATAATGTCATGATTGAGGGCAATGCCCTCGGTGGTGTTATTATGCTAGAGAGTGGCGATATCATAGTTGTAATCTATGATATTGTAATACCACAACAAGTGACTCACAATATTATAATACCACAAGGAGAGAATCATGAGATCATGATATCATTGGTAGGGAGTCATGGTTTTACATAACCATAAAGTTACAATCATGGTTATGCAAAATTTTAAGACACAAGTTGCAATATTATCAAAGTTATGGTTCAAGGTTGAATCATGATTAGTGATATTGTGTAAGATGGATTGAATGGTTAAGAAGTGGATAGGGGGAAGTTAGGCTAGGGACTTAGGGGATAGGAAGAGGTAGTTAGTGAGTAGATATGATGAATATGAGAGGGATGATGGGGAGGATAATGATAAATAGGGGCAAGTTAATTAAGGTAGGGATATAGGTAGGATGAGGGCATAAGTTAGTCAGAATGATAGTTAGTAAAAATTAGTTAGAAGATATTGGTGGAGGTTTAGGTGGGTTATGGAGATGGTTTATGGGGTTTAGGATTAGGGATTAGGGTTATGGTAAAGAGGATTATGAAAATATGAATGAGGGATGAATTGAGGTAGGTATTATAGTGGATGATGAGTTAGTTAAGGGAGGTGGGTGATTAAATAGGATAGGCTAAACGTGAATGTGTGAGTTGGATGAGTTTAGTGATAGGATGTGTGATTAGTGCAAGAGGATTTAGGAGTGATGGCATCTCAAATTTAGTGGCCTCAGGTGATACACAAGATACATTTATTGAACTAGAGGAGTATGGTGTGTTATAACTAGTGGGATTTTACTATGTTGTGACAATTCCTGTGGTGAGGATTTATTGAGCCTTGATTATAAATTAAGTGGAGAGATGGCATCAGAGATGAGTACCTTCCACTTTATGATTGGAGAGATGATTTTCACCTTAAATAACATGTACCATATTTTTTGGCTATCAATAATAGGGTATAAGATCTATTAGCGATCATACACACTTAGTGTGATAATACAAAAATTATCAAGGAGGCTACATATTAGTGTGTAAGATGCATGCGTGGATATTGATATGTGTCTGAGGGAGGGGACCATTGATAGACTAAAACCGGTAGTGATGTCTCTTGTGATTGACATACTCTTGCTTGATAAGATTAGAAAATGGTTTCACTTGGGCTTGAGGGATGTATTACTAGATATGGTGCATGATTTTCAAGTATTTTCATAGGGTCTAGTAGTCTTGTCCTATTTATATCAGGAGTTACACATGGGAGCCTACAAGGGAGCCATGAGTCTGGGTCCTTTGCTATTACTATAGATATAGAGATAGAAACACATAGCGATAGACTATCCATTAGGTTCTCTGAAATTAGATAACCACATGAGCCTATTTTATTTATTTGATACATCTTGCTAGGGGTACAAAGAGGTCATGTAGGGGAGATGAGATTTTATAGGTAGGCATTGGATATATTACAATCAGAGCACATCACCTAGATGCCTTATAGAGTGGTTTAGTTTGGATGGAAAGAGGAGGTAGAGGTTACCCAATATATGTTGATAGAGTGCTACCTCACAAGACATAGGGATTACATCATTCAACATTATAGACTGGATCAAGTGTAAATATAGTTTGGGATGCCCCAAGATGTTCTAGGGAAGATCATCTATTTATATGGTGTAATTGGGCAAGGATGTAGTGGGGGATACTAGTGGATAGAGCCCTAACATGTGAATATTATGATATTATTACCCCTATATCATGGGATTTTTAGACACCTATGTTAGATCCCAATGTATATACTACATGGTGGTCATAGAGTTAGCTAGTGAGATTAATCAGATGAAGAGCTAAAATGAGGAGGGGGATAGTGAGGTGATTATTACAGGGATACATGAGGCTAGGGAGGTAGTTAAATAGGGAGGATAGGTCCCAATATAGGATGCATAGTATGGTTAGGGGGGCCTAATGGTATGGATGTAAATGGGGGAGATCAGAGAGGCTTAGATGGGGATCTGATAGTAGTGATGACACAAGATAGAGGTAGCAGGACATAGGCTAGTGGATGCAGGGGTGGAGATGAGGTAGGGCCATCCCAACCACCTTTTATAGAGGATGACAGGTCATTTTTATAATGAATTAGGATGGAGGTATAGGTACATGTCTTAGAGATTTAGGGATTACTAAAGAGAGATAGGATCCATGCCTAGTTACAAGGACAAATAATGTAGAGGGATGGATAACTGACCAATGGATGGAGGTAAATTATAGGATTATAGGGATAAATGACCTATTTATAAGAATATATAGTGATTTTATGAGCTATATCAAGAGTCATGATGCAAAAATCATGGGTTTATAGGGTCAAATCATCTAGTTGTAGGCATAAATGAGAGATCTAATAAGGGAGGTACATATGGTTGAGAGGGCCAAGGTGGGGTAGCTAGATTCATAACAATAGGTGGGATGCATGGGGTTATGTGAAACATCATGAGACTAACATGAGAGGCAAAATATTATAGAAACTTATATGAGGTGGTAGTGCTAGCTGATTAATGTGTAACCACTTGCAGAGCCAACTCTTCATAGTCCATGCATCAACATCCCAAGAGACCACCTAGGCCTTGGGAAAGATTTATGAGACTTTGTATTATTGGATGAACATTTTGTATATTGTAGCACATTGATGCCCATGGGGCTCATATTTTGTATCTATATATTTTGTCATAGACTTTATGTGGACATTTTAGATTATTATATATGATTATGATTATGAGATTTTTATGTGACATGATGTGATTATTTATTGTTCTTATTGTATTTATGTTGTGATTATAAGACATGTATGATGGATGAAATCTAATGATTATGTTTGAGTTATTTGTTGTGTTGATTATGTTTATGATGTTATATGGACGATTAGTTAGAAATTGATTGTTAGATGTGTATGCATGTGATTGCATGATGATGAGGTGATGGACATATGCTTTTTATTTGATGATATTATATTGATTAATGTTTAGATAGATGTGATGCTATTTGATATTAATGGGATGTGCTTATTTTAAAATGTGAAATTGAGATGGGTATGGTTTATGAAAAATGTTAGGAAATAGGTTGACTAATGTGTTAATATAATATAATCCATTATGTAACTTTATGTCTCACAAATAATGGTTGGGTAACAATCCTTCTGCACCAAGGAGGTAGGTGGGGATGGGGTAGTAAGTGAGGATGATTAGGTTTGATAGTGATTTGATTAAGGGGGATGGGATGGGTGAATTTTTTTGAATCCATTAATGATGTAGGAAATCTAATTTAATATGATTAAAGGGGATGGGATGGGTGATTTTTTTTGAATCCATTAATGATGTAGGAAATCTAATTTAATAATGAACATGTGAGTAGATATGTGTCACTATCATGGTAGTAATCAAGGTCACATTGATATCACAGTGCATGGGGAACTCTATTTTGAATGGTTCGCCCAATTTGAGTTTAGCTTGTCACTTAGACCATCCTTATTCCCATTAATTACAAAGGATAAAATATAAAAAGATAACAAGACAATTTAACTAATTATACAAAATATGTACATGACTTAATAACTTAAGAAAAAATAGACATTAAAACACACACACACACACACACACACACACACACACACACACACACACACACACACACACACACACACACACACACACACACACACACACACACACACACACACACACACACACACACACACACACACACAAACACACACACACACACACACAAAAAAAAAAAAAAAAAAAAAAAAAAAAAAAAAGACAAAACAAGATAAAATAGACTAAGGTAATGGCAATTAATGGATATACATGTGATGATATTAAAAAACTAAATGAAATGATTATTTATAATGAACCCAATAACCACATGAAATATGTACTTGGGGTGAATTGTGCCCAAAACTGTTTTGAGACAAGGCTCCAATCTAATAAAAAACAACTATTTATAGGGACTAGGATGATCAATCAAGATTCAATTCTAATGTGCATGATGGATCCTAGAGTAAAAATATTATTTGACCCTTCCATAGTGATAAAATTAGTGAGATCTTATGGATGATGTCTTAGGGATGGATAGAGACAAACGAGGATGGATACAAGTTGAGGCTAGTAGGAGACATAACCGCCAAAAACGCTGTGATGGGGGATATGTATGAGGGTTTGATTAGATGGAAGACATATCAAAATTTGATATGACTCCAAAATACTCCTTAAAAAATGTTCCCCTCACACAACTAGCAATGATTTGCCCTAGTTTGAATTATTTGTCTCCTGATTCTACTTAAACCCGTAATATATTCTCACTATTAAGACCAGGGTTAATTGTAGAAGGATGGGATAAAATGGAATGAGGATAAAAAATTAGAATGGAAATGGATATGCCCCTAAGAATGGGGAACCATAGATGGATCTTATCAAGTATATGTGCATTTTAAATGCATGATGTTCATTGGCTCATCAATCTCTTCACCTTCAAGTGTGGCTACCCTATATTCTCCTAATCCAAATTTAGCAATAATGATATAGGTCCAAAGCTACTTTACCTCAAATTTTCCCTTTTTGTCCTAGTTTGCATTGGTATTCTTTTAATTATCCTTAAGGACTATATCAATTACTTTAATTTTTTAATACTGGATCTTTTTATAATATTGGCCTTTTAACTTGTTTTGATATGCCCAAAGTTGATTTAAGGCATTCTAATGCTTTTCATCTAGTAGTTCCAGCTCTTGTAATCTTTCTTATCTAAAATTATGGTAGGTAATGATGCCCTTCAATGAGATGCACAAGGAGGGGAATTCCACTTATACAAGCAAAATGGATTCTATACTATAAACTAAAGATTACAGAATGGACCTAATGGGTGTTTAGACACTAGTTCTATAAGACCAAAGTGGAAGGTATAACTAAAAATGCTAGTTTCTACCTTCATCATTGACAATTTTCTTTAGAATCTAGAGAAGAGTCTTTTTAGTAGCTTCTGCTTGTCTATTCCCCTAGGGATAATAGGGTGAAAAAAAGTGTTGCTAGATGTGATAGTGCTTGTATAGGTCTTAAAATTCTTGATTTTTAAAATACTTGACATTATCTGATAGGAAATTGGCTAGAATGCCAAAATGATGAATGATTTGATTTAGGATAAATTTGGACATTTGGAGACCTATGGTGTAAAAGAGCATCATAACCTCAACCCATTTTGTAAAGTACCTAGTTTTTGTGATTATGAACTTGTGTCCATTAGATGATGTTAGATTTATCTTGCCAATTAAATCTAATCCCCATATAGAAAATAACCATGGAATCATAATAGGTTACAAATCTTGTGCAAGGGAATGAATAAGATCACCATATTTATGACATGCTACACATTTACGTACATGTTGGTAGGTGTCCTAATCTATTGTAGGGAAATAATATCCATTCTTGAGTAATTTATTAGCTAGGGCCATTCCACTAACATGGCCACTATAGATACTATCATGGACCTCCTTGATTGCAAGAGTAGCCTCTTCTAAGGTCATGCATCTCAATAAGGTCTTGTCATAGCCTCTTTGATAGAGCATTCTTCCAAGGATGGTGTAATGGGATGTGTGGTGGACAAAGGCCTTGTATTGATGGTGATTTAGGTTTGGTGGAAGGATATTATCATGGAGATAGGTATATATATCATGATACCATGGTAGACTAGGATTAGGATTGGTATAAATTTGGAGATGAGCCATATATTGTTGGGTCAATACAATCAAATACTCAATTAGAAAATTTTCATCAAGGATGTCTTTTGGAAGGTCAATTAAAGACCCAATAGTAGCCATGGAATCAAATACCGTATTACTTTCCCTTGGTACTTATTCAAATTTAATAGGATGAAAATTTTGCTTTAACTGATCCACCATGTTTTTATAGGGAAATAATTTTTTATCCTTTATTTGGAACTCCTCATTGACTTGCTTGATTATCAACTGTGAATCATCAAATACTTCAAGGTGCTAATTGTTCCATTAGATGGTTAATTTGAGGTCAAAAATTAAGGCCTCATATTTAGAAATATTATTGGTGCATGAGAAAGTAAGATAGAAAGCTTTAAGGATGAGATCACCCTATGGGGTTACAATAAGGATGCTTGATCTTGACTCATGCATGGTGAAAGAGCCATAAAAAAATATTTTCCATTTAGTAGATTATGTAGTACTCATGATGGATTCCTTTGGAAAGGCTATGACAAGAGGCTTGGTTTCTGTAAGAGGTGCCTCTATAAGTTAATCCATAATTTCCTATCCTTTGATAGAATTTTAATGGATATATTCTATGTTGAATTCACTGAGAAACATTATCCATTTGGCCATTCTACCCATAAGAGTAGATTTTGATAGCAGATATTTAAGAGGATCAACTTTAGCTATGAGTTAAACTTGGCCATTAAGCATATAGTACCAAAGCTTTTGTGAAGCAAAGATAATGGCTAAGCAAGATTTTTCAATGGAAGTATAATTTATCTCATATGAAATCAATGTGCAACTAAGATAATAGATTTCCTACTCTTTTACTTCTTCATTTTGTTATGCTAAAAGGGAACCTATTACACATGGTGTCATAGATATATATAGAAGAAGAGTCCTTCCTATGACTAGTGGAGATAACACTAGAGGATTTACTAGATATTTTTTAAGATTTTCAAAGGCTTGCTAACATTTAGATTTATAATTAAAAGGGGTTCCCTTCAAAAAATGGGTGAAGGGGTGGAATTTGTTTACTAGTTGAGAAATGAATCAATGAATGGCTTGTAGCTTGTCTTGAAAGCTCTTGAGTTGCTTCATATTTTGAGGAGGCATTTCCATAATAGCTTTGAACTTTACTGGATCAACCTTAATGCCTCAATTGAATACAATTAACCCTAGGAGTTTTCTTGAGGTAATGCCAAACACACATTTATTTGGGTTCAATCTGACCTTATATTCATATAGCTGCTCAAAGATTCTTCTTAAAACCACATGATGCTTGGATCAAAGTTTTAAACTGCTTAAAATTTCAACATAATATTTAATAATATCATGCATCATGTCTTGTAATATAATATACATTGCTTGTTGGTAAGTAGCACTTGAATTTTTGAGACCAAAGGGAATCACTTGATAGAAAAAGGTTGCCCATGGAATAATAAAGGATGTCTTATGATGATCCTCAAGCATTATTTTGATTAGGTTATAGCCTGAAAATCCATCCATGAGGGATAACTTTTCATACCTTGTAGTAGAATCCATGATCATATCTATGTTTGGTAGGGAGAAGTCATATTTAGGACATGCTTTGTTAAGGTACCAGAAGTTAGTATAAATTTGAATCCCACCTTATGGCTTAGCCACAGGAACAATGTTGGATATCCAATCATAGTAATCAATCGATTGAATATATCTTACTTCTAGGAATTTTTGTAATTCCTCCTTGACTAATAAAGCTAATTTAGGGTGAATCTTGTATAGTTCTACTTGATCAATTTTGTATTAATATGGATGAATAAATGATGCACAACCAAGAAGGGATCAAGTCTTGACATGTATAAATAACACCATACAAAGATATCTATCAATTCTTTGAATAACTCAATAATGATTTGGCATTCCTTGGGCATAAGAGTTACCCCTAATTTAACAATTTTAGGAATTTCTACTAGTTTAATGTTGACTTCAATCACCTCATCAATGAGGGAGGGTGACTGATCCTAAATATAGGTTGGAGGTGATGTTAGATCCTAGATATTTGAAGCAAAATATTTTGGGAGCTTAATATCTAATTCTGTATAAAATTTTGATTCATCTAAAATGGGTAGAAAATCTTTCATATTTTGAGGGGGCTCATCCTCTTCGTATTCCTCTTCTTTAATTTTATTGATGGATATTTGTTGCTCCCCAAAATAGATTGATTGATTGAGATTAATAGAGAATCTCTTTTTATGATCTCCGAAAGGCATAAAATCTTGTGCTCCCAATTATTCTAGGATGGCCTCATCACTTTGGAACATGTCAAAAGATGGATCATGTTGTTGATCCTAGTCTATTAAGGAAGTGTAACAAATGGATATATTAATGGTAGAAATGGTGGTACATGGAAAAGGTTAGTGGCAACAAGTTCTTCATAAAGACTATAAATGGATCCTATCTTTACTTCTTTGTTAGAAGAAGACTCCTAAAGGATCGAAGAAGGGTCCAAAATGATATTTTTTAGGTTAGTGTCAAGAGGTTTGTACCCAAAACCAAGATATTAAGGATGTTTATGAACCTCTATAGGCTCAAGCCTACCTTGATCATGTCTCCCTAGTCCTTTTCCCTAACAATGCATTTTTTGTAACATTTTCTAAATTTAGGGGTATTTCTATCTGTAAAATGTAAGGGCCTTATTTTTTGGAATAAGCCATGACTCCTTAGGCTCCTCAAAGTAATATTTTGATAATAGATCTAAACTATAAAAGGCCATTGTTCCAAACTAATACTTGATAGGATTATCATTCCTCATAATTGGGGACCCATAGCTTTGTGGAGAGAGAGGTAAATATCCTACACAAAAGGTCTTATATTCATATTTCCCATAACTTGTGGATGTGATTTTAAGATGGGTGACATTTGGTGATGGATGAGAAGCAAGCACTAGATCATCAGGGTGGACGTATTTGTTAGCTATTGTATTAGGAGTAGAATTATTTTTTCTAGGATAACAACATGTGGGATGAGATTGACACATCTGGTAACTATGAAAATGCTCTATTTCCCCACGTATTGTGACTTCCATCCTAGAATAAGGGAATTTCAAACACTGATGGAGAGTGGAAGGGATTGCTTGCATTTCATGGATCCACAACCAACCTAGAAGTAGATTATAAGGAAAATCAACATCCATAACATGAATTAAGGTTTGATGGACAATGGGTCCCACAAAAATAGGAAGATAAATGGTGCCTATGAATGGCCTTTCATTATCATTATATACCTTGATAATGATTAGAGTGGGCCCTAATTATGTTTTAGAATATCCCAAATTTTTTAGGAAATCCAAATTACACATTTAATGCATATCATCTATTTATGAGCACCCGAGGGATGTAGTGGTCAGAGATGGAAATTTTTATGAATAATGGGTAATTGTGATGTAGGCCAATGGGAGGCATGTCATGGGCACTATAGGTTATTTGATGCAAAGGACATAAGTGACCCACCAATGCTTATAATTGGATAGCTTTAATATCTTGAGGGACTTTAAGATAATTTAAGACCTATTTGAGGATCTCCTAATGTGCAGATGATGTTTTGAGAAGATCCATAAGTGAGATTTGAGAAGGGACCTTTTCAAGCTAATAAATTATATCATACAGCTTGTCTAAAGATACAAAGACTTTCTTGAAGATATTGACCTTTTGAGATGCTAATGTAGATGGATCTTTTGTTGGTACCCTAGGAACTACAATTTTGCTACACCATGTAGTGACTACATAGTCAGCTATGGCCTGATTGATCTTTAGTATGGTGGATGGTGGTGGAGTGGTATCTTAGGGGCTAACAATTTTGATGGTATTGACATAATGGTATGGGATGACATGATAGTCTGTATGATTGGAGGTAGATGCCTAAGCTTAGTTTCCTGGCGGTTTTCCTTGCCTTTGACCATGATTCAATAGTAGGGCTTGATAAATACCAAGCTACTAATTTTTAGATTGATTAGGAATGCTTTCCCCTTGAATTGCAATATCTAACTTTTCAATGAGATCTTAAATATAGTGTTTCAATTATATACATTTTTTAGTGTCATGACCTTTGAATCTATGATATTGGTATAATTCATCCTCGTGATACCAAGCAGATCAAGGTTTGCTATCATCCAAAGGTCAGATCTTGGGGAGAGTAATCATGTTTATAGCTATTGATTATTGAAGGAACACTTTAACATGTACCCCAAGACTAGTAAGAGGCCTTTTCCTTGTTTGGGGTTTTGGTTTACCCTATGGCACTTTGATGAAAGAGATAATGTATTGATTAGTGGGAGTTCTTTTCTATACTACTTGAACATGTTATTTTGAATCTGTAACTCCATATCCCACAACATTTTTATTTTTATTAAATATTTTTGGTTTTATCTAAAAGGATTTGTATTGATTATGATTTTGTTCATTTTGGGTGTATAATTTGATTGTTCACTTTTTAATCAAGGCTTTCTCAATATGGATCTCTTTTTCAATGATCTCATCAAAGGATTTGGCATATTGTAGCTTTAATTGATATTTTAATTCTATGTTGAGTTTGTCAATGAATATTTTGGTCAATTCTTTTTTTAGAACTATGTAATAAAATTGACTTGATAAAATTCTCCAGTGTTGTAAGGAGGCCAAACTTTCCCCATTCCTTTTCTTAGTATTGTAGATATCTATGATGGAAACATCATGTTATATATTGAATGAGAAATGTCTCACAAATTGTTCAATCAATTCTTCGAAATTGGATGCATTCCCTTTGGTAAGTGAATAAACCATTCTAATGCTAAGCCTATGAGACTTTTAGGGAAAAGTCTTAGGATATAAGTATACTTGTATGCAACCTCATGACATGCTACATAAAAATCTTGAACATGATCACGGGGATAACCTTTCCCTTTATATTTTTAAAGTTTTGGTACCCAAAAGTGAGGTGGGAAAGTGATTACCAAAATACTCATATCTAAAGGAGAGGAGCAAAAATATTCATATTTGTATTTCATTTCTTGTGCATAAGGGTCAATATGTTTTAGATTTTATTTCATCATTTTCCAATCTTGCACAAATAATGAATCCACAAGAGGATTAGAAGTTTAGGCATGACTTATATGTGGTATAGAATGATTAGGATTAGAGTTAAGGATATTTTGTCTTTGATAGGATGGTCTTTGATTTTGTGTGCCAAATTGGGAGGCTAAGGAATTGATTTGGTATGTGAGTTGATCCAATTGATCTTCTAAGGTGGTTTGTCTCCTATTAACCTCAATACAATTATTTTGGAGAGGCTCTTGATGTTCTTACTCTTCAATCTCTTGTTCATGGTCCACAAGGTCCTCTTCTTCATGTTGTTCATTAGTATGGGTATGATGATGGGGAGTTTTAGGTTGAGTGTATGGGAAAACTAGGTGTTGCAAGATATTGCAATCGAAGTTAGGGGGTAGTGTACCCCCCATTCTAATGACTTGAAATTTATATTTAGTCATGGTTTTCATAAATATATTGATCAAATTTTGATCTAACTTCATCGCTATGGAAAAATTCATTTGTGAATTGGTCTTCTTCTTTGGGAGTGTGCATGTCAACTGTGCATATCATCATGATATTAGTTTTGGTCACCTAGGTTCCCCAAAAAGTCATTCTCTTGGTTGGATCCCTATCCCATTATAAGAGTTTGGGTAGGGGTTTGAATTGACATGATGGATGATGGGGGTAATGCAAGAAAAGTGATTAGATGTGTTTTTAATGTAGGGTGATGAAGAAGAAGATGACTTTGAATATTAATTTTGTCTAGAAATCAAAACTAAGAGTGGTCCAGGAAGATGATTTGGATATGTGTTGATATTAGATTTAGAGAGAGCTGAAGACTAAAATGACCAGGACTATCAAAGCCAAAAACCTTACAAGGGTTTGATATAATAAAGATACCAAAGAGATGAAGTGATTAAGTACCTTTCACACTAGAAAAATGATGATTGGATGGGTGTTAGGTATGAAGAGGTCATTATAAGGAAGTGATGGGTGATAGATTAAAAACTTGACAAGGTTATGTATGTTGATAAATGCTTAGTCAAAGGGTGGTAATGAAGATTGAAGGTAATGGGTGACTACTATGATTCAATTTTAAGACTAATATTATATCAAAAGATGTGAATTAAGGATATGGAATGGACATTTTATGTGGTTATAAAATGGGATTTATCGTAGGGGTGTCTAGTTGTTTTGTAAAAAAATTGGGATTGGTTGACTCAATTCATAAAAAACACAGGTTTAAACATGACAGACAAATAACACAACCAACCACAAATACTAATTTAGTGAAATGAATGGGTGTGTAACCTAATGTATGCACTATCTAATGGCTTCATGGGTGAGGCTGTAGGTTGGTGACATATTATGGAATTGACCAAACCCTTTTGATCTTATTTTCACTTAATAAGAGATGATCTTGACTCTAATAGAAGAATGCCTATTATGATTGATAGATCCTAAGATACTTTACACAAAGGTTTATAAGGGAGTCCATAAAATACACTAGGCATAGTGGGGCCCAAGTCCATATAGGGTGATATCTAATGTTTGGTCTAGAGAGTTAAATCTTCCCCTTTACAGATGACTTGTATGGGGTTAACCACTTAGCTTAATGATAATTGTCCCTAATTTTATACTCCATTGACTAAGCCTATGTGTGGGGATGAATTCCACATCATATGTTATCCTAGACTCAATGCGATAATGAACAAAAAAACATGATTTTTATTGATTAATTATCTATGTGAGGAAAACAAAAATTGAACAATCAAATCACAAGACAAGATAAAAGATGAAATTATAAGATTTAGGCATTCCTAATATAAACATAAGGGTTAGCAAATAAAATTTGGTGCCTTTTCCTTGTGAGGTCCTACAAGAAAAGGATTAGTAGTCCGATTTGAAGCAAAACCAGTAGTTCCATGTAAAATTGTGAATACACAGTCAATTTAACACAATATCACAACCAAAAAACATAATTTTGCAAATGTTAGACCAAACTGCTAATTACAAATTGTGATATTGTCAAAAAATACTATGTTAGTTAATCATATAGTTCTTACAAAACTATGAAATTTTAGAAAATACCGTGACTTTCAATATGATACCATATTTTGAATATGGTGATATTTTTAAAAACTATAAAACTTTAATAGTTCTGACCTTTGACTATAATTCAGACTAATATAGATGTTTAAGAAATGTAAATGCCTAATAATTATGCATAGATGACTTATGGCAAATTAGTTTACAATTATGTATCAAAATTTTATTTTAAAAACACAAAGATAAGACTTTTTATAAAAATGGACAAACCCCACACAATTTGTAGAAGAGAAAGGTATTTTCCTTATCAGAGTGATCCTAAATATGTTTTTATTAGTTTAGAAACTAGTTATCAAAAACATATAACACTAAAAACTATTTAATCATAATATTGCTAGTATCATAACAATATCACTGATTTAATGACAAGACCAAAGATACATGATTAGTGGTATTGTAAAAAATATTAAAAGGCCAAGGATGCATTATGTTACTTTTAGATGATCCTATTTTACCTTTCTTGTTAATCAACACAAAGTAGTTTGTATAGAAAAACCCCTTACAAAAATGTGGTTAGCAAGAATATTCTAAGACCTAAAATAGTTAAATAAGCTTTTGAAAGGGGTTTATATGATCACTAATCTTCCTAAAAAATAGAGAGTGATAGGATTCAACCTAAAATTTAGAGGTTAATAGATAAATTTTATCCATTTTGAAAGGAATCACAATGTCATAACTATCGATGGCAATACCATGACTTGCAGATCAATACTATGAGTCTCGAAGTGGTGATATTGAAGCTTAGTATTTAAGCACTAAAATTCTATCTATTCCTATTTCCTATACATAGAGGATAAAAACCAAAGATCTAAAATACAAAAATATGTAATATATCTAAAGAGAGGTAAAAAAAGAACAAATAATTAGTTAGTTTATGCTAACACAGAGACCCTGTAAAACTATGATTAAGAAGATAATATCACTATTTTTAATGTGATAACACAATTTGTAAATCTATGGTATTACTGAGGAGTAAAAACCTACTAAATATAGAGAATGCTAATATTTAAGTCAATACTTTAGCACAATACCACTTAAATAAATACAATATCATGACTATAATATCATTAATTGCAGGTGAATATCACAATTTGCCTATGCATGATGATTTAGTCAATTTTGACACTTATTCTTCATCTAGTTACACTTTTAGGTCACCAACTCACTTTTAAAAATCACAATAAGCTATATTTAATGGGTATCTCCCATTGTGGTCACCAATGTGTGTGTATTTTGGATTCTTCACTATATTACTATTTTTAGCAATAAAAACCCAAAATGCAAACAACATTAAATGAGGGGATAAAGGACTAACCAAACACTTACAATGTGATTTATTACCATCCTTGTATCCTTTAGATATCCTCTTTAGGATTTATAAGCTGATTTGAGTTCAAAATGATTGGATTATTGGATTTCTTGATTGAGATTTTTAATGACTTCAATGGCTTTTTGATGGCTTTGACAAGGCTATGGGAGTGATTTGGTAGTGGTTGATAATGAAAGTGTAATGGATTCTTATGGATTTTAATTTATTTGGTCATGGATGAATGGCTTATATATATAATATAAAAGAGGGTAATCAAGGGTTCCTATTCAAACTTGAGCCATTGGGATCAATGGTGGAGGAATTTCCAAGGAATTAAAATTTCCTTGAAAACCTCTAGAATAGAGGCTTCTAGAGGGGAAGGCTAAGTTAGAAGTGATTCTATAATTATTTAATTATAGAATATCCATTAGGGAGTAGGGGTGTAGGAAAGGCTAGGTTAATAGGGTGGTAGTTTGGTAGGTGAATAAAAAGAATTTTAAATTGTCAAGTGGGTTAATGAGGACAATTAATTAGTTATAAGAGTGTAGTAAAGTTCATGAGATATATGGGATTTTATGTAGGAATTATAATTATAACTAATTAGATAGGGAATATGATTATGGGTTAAATTATTGGGTTTAATGACATTATTAGGGTGAGTGGATTTATGTGTATACAAAGGTAACTTAATCTCAATTGGGATAATAGCTTCTATTCCAAAAACTAGGGAATATGTATTATCTCTTGTAGCGGTACGATGACTAGTATGATATGCCCAAAGGGTAGGAAATATTTTCAAGTGTCAATTATGGCCAACATCATTGATAATATTTTTAAGGATTACAACAATGGTTTTATTGGATGTCTCAACTTGGCCATTGCCTTTCAGGTTATATGGTGTGGATTTATTATGTTTAATTTTAAATAAGATACAAAGGGATTTAATATCTTTTTTATAAATGAAACACCATTATTGGATATAATTTGGGTAGGAATAACATAATGATAGATGATATGGTAATGGATAAATTTGGTGATTTGCTTCCTGGTTACATAAGTGAGAGGAATTGACTCAATCTACTTTGTAAAATACTCCATAGAAGTAAGAATGTGTTTATGTCCATAAGAGGATGTTGGGTTTATTTTTATGATGAGATTGAGCCCCCATGTAGAAAATGACCATGGTGTAGTGATCACTTGTAGTGGCAATGAAGGTGTATGTATCAAATTACTATGTTGTTGGTATACAACACACTTCTTGACGTAATTGCAAGCATCTATTTCCATCTTGGGCTAGTAGTATCTTGTTCTAAGGAGTTTCTTGGCTAGGACTATGCTGATGGTGTGGGCCCCACATATTCCTTTATGGACCTATTTAATCACTAATGTTGATTCTATCAAATATAAATAATGAAGAAGTGTTCCATCATAGCCCAAATGATAAAACATGTTTCCAAGGCGGTTATAACGGACTAGGTGATGAAGGAAATTTTTTTGGTGATTTTTGGAAAGGTCAGGAAGAAGAATGTTACATCTTGATTCCTCACTAAGTAAACTATTTGACTATCCATGGATATTTATAGTTGACACATCTAATTTGGTTATATTTTGACTAAGCCTTGAGATATAAGCTATTATGGGATAGTAGGATATTGCTTAGTTTACATTGTCACACTGCTATGAGTTAAATATAAATATATGTTTACTTTATGATCATGTTGATTTGTTATTTCAGATATATTGTATGATGAATGCATATCATGACTATTATGGTCTAACTACCTATTTTTTTGTAAGATTGACATAGGAGAACCCATTATTTAGAATGTGTCAGAGGGAGAGAATCATCAAAGAGGGTGATTTAGATGGAGACGTCAAAAGATGACATAGATCTAGCAAGAACCTTGTACACACCATAGTAGTTAGCACATAGTAGAATGCTTAAAAAATGGTTTATACATGGTGTGTTTATTTCTACTTGCTTTGGAATGTCAAATTCTATGGTTTGCCAGTATAGTTTAATAAGCTTAAATAATTGGTACATTTTATCATTTAAGCTAGTAGGGACATTATTAGTAAAATCAGATTTAAAATAAAAATTATTAGTAACTTATGAAATTCTCATTTTATTTGGTTTAGTATTTATAGATGTTAATTTAATTTAATAAAATCATGGAATTTTAACCTTTAATGTTAAAATATATAAAAAATAGAAATTATCTTTGAAAAAGGAAAAAGATGGGAAAAGTCAATAAAGAAGTAAAAATAAATATAAATAACTAAATTTTAGAAAATCTAAGGAAATTAAATATATTAAAAAAACTAAAACAATACAAAAAAAAATCTAAAGCACGGAAGGGGATACACTTATCCTATTAAGGAAAAGGATTTTGAGAAAGGGATTAACACATGAGTTTTTTGGAGTTCTAATAAAAGAGACCAAGTGGAAGAGGTGCAAAGGATGAATCATATCTAGAATGAGAAAGAGGGAAGCATAATTAAGAATCCAACATTAATTTATAGGTAGGCAATGTTTTCCATTTTAACATAGGATTATGGAAAATCTTCCCTATATTGTATTTGATATCTATTAAAAATATTACAGATAGAAAACTAGCTGTAGTTAAAAATCCAAAGTAGCACTATGGTTAGCTATGTTAATTATGTAAGAAAAATATATTTAAAAATTATCATATAATACATGAATAACTAATAGCATATTAGTAGACACACACACACACACACACACACACACACACACACACACACACACACACACACACACACACACACACACACACACACACACACACACACACACACACACACACACACACACACACACACACACAATATTTCTAGCTAATTTATCTAGTTACCTAACTTAGTTTTATAAATAGATGTCCAACATATAATACCATAAAACTATATGAGAAAACTATATTATCCAGTTACCTATATTATAGAAATGAAACTATATTATCTATATATATTCCCAACCTGTTGAAAGGATTATTTATTTATATAAACTCCAAATTAACTACTAAGTTGGTTCACATTATTTTACTTAGCTAAAAACTTTCAAGGAGTCACTATAAGTATGACATCGACCTGTGTCAGCTAGGCAACTGACATGATATCGTTATACCTCTCATTTAACCAATAAATATATTGGTGTCATTTTTAAATAGGGCTAGCATCCAAGGCTATATGAAATGGGACTATTGAATATTAGAGTTTATAATTTGTTGTTTGGGGGGTTTACTTCTGCTGTGATGTCTAGATCCTAAACAATAGTAAATAACATTTTAACTCTATTTTATAGAAAAATAAATTTATAAGGTTTACTAAATGGAGATTTCTTATGGTATTCACACCATCAACATCCATAACTTAAACATCTGGCATAAGACATATGATTTCCTCACTTGACTTGCCCAATTGGATATGAATGTGTGACATTTTAGAATATGATAATGTTATCTATTGTCACTTAAATGACTTTTGATAAATTATGAATATGAGATGAATTAAAAAACTTTAATTTAATTTAAAGACACAATTTTTCATTTAATTGAAATAACCTCTGTATGTAATGGAACACAATTTCATTAAAGGAAATTCACACTTTACAGTAAATGAATTATACTTGAATTAAAGAAATACTTCTAAACTACAAACTAAAAGTACTAATTTGTCCTAATCTTTAGAGAGAAGTGGGACCTTTCTCCTTCCTTAAAACAAGTATAACTTTTGCTCAAAAATGGAAAGGAATGATGAACTTTATTTCATTATCAAAGAAACATATACAAAATTTTGAAACTATACTAGAACACTTCTGATTTCTGATTGATTAACTAACTTCAACAACTTTCTCTCTCTAACTATCTAAAATGAGGAGATATGTATTTAAAGTATATATCAACATTTATTCACAGAATACAAAGTTTCGTAATCTAAATAGTCAAATCTACTTATTCAAAATATAGATGATCAAGGAATTAGATCCTATGCTTATATGAGGGTGTTATAACTAATTCAACTAACAATAGATAGAAAATAACTAACATAGATCCAAAGAGATCTATCTAGTTTTACAAAATAACATTACAAATATATCTAGATCATTTTAGACCATTTCTATGAATAGTAATGTTTAACATAATATATCTAAATATGGAAAGTCTATTTATATACAATATATATCTTTATAATCACTATCTTGATCAGTAGGATGCAATTGGACATCTTTAGAGCATGCTTGGGCATCTTCAGATGATTCTATATAGGTATTTAGAGTGCCTTCAGAGCATCTTCATAGCATCAGATATTTGGAGCTCATTCATCAAATCCTCAAAACTATAGACAAAAAGAGTTACCAAAACTATTTGATTTATTCTCAAAATTATCCCACCATAGGGATGTTTTTTTGTAGACAAAACTATGCTAATTTCATCCAAGTTAACATAATAACAAGATAAAGAATCAACAATGTATCACATATAAATATAGGACAATTACATTCATTTACTACTTAGATAATACCTTAACTATTAAATGCAATGTAATATATAACCAAAAGGCAACACTTATGGATAGTTTTTATTAGATATAATGAGCTATATGGAATGCTCATCATTTCTCCCCCACACTTTACCTTTTTCAAGTCCTCTTGTAAATAAGTGGGATAACTAGTCTTCAATCCAAAAGTTTAGATTCTAATTGTTAACTAAGATCATAAATCTAAAAATTCCCCCCACCCCGCCACCCTCCTCCCCCCCCTGCCCCCCCCCCCCCGCCCCCCTCCGCCCCCAATCATGATGACCTCTAGGCAAGAATCCATAAACCCTTACTAATGTGTGGAGCCAAGCTTGAAATTCAATTTCTACCTAATTGTGCCAACTTTGCCATGGAGATAGAGGACAGAGAAGAATAGGAGGTTGAAATCTCATTCCAATCCATATGTTTGAGCCTCCATATAAGATCTTAGTGATAATTTTTAAAATTTCCTGAGCTCTTCCAATACTCCACTTGATGGTGGTAGGACTCATGACTTCCCTATATTTTAAATCAATAGGTAAAGTCTCCCACTTAGATATGATAGAATTGATGGAATTGGTGGAATGTTGGCTCATATAAGCTCTAAAATCTACCACATTAGCTCTCAATAATTAATTGTATTTATTTTTCATGTACATGTGGTACATGGGTTGAAAAGCAACAAAAAGCTTACGAGCCTCTAGAAATTGAGGTCTCATAAAAAAACATGTGGTGTTCTACAATTATAAAAATTTATTATGTGCTTGTTGACATGTCTGATTTCTTAGAGTAGAGAGGAAAACATGCAATTGTGTTTCACCTTTAAATAAATTTACTAGAAAACCAGACTAATAACCTGACAACATGTTAAAATTATAGAATTCAAAAATTTTATCCCATCTTTCTATGGTACTCTTGAGAAAGACATCCATAAACATGTGTTCATCTTCAATAATATGAGGAAAGCCAAGAGAACTCAACTATATCTACCATTTTTAGGATTGGTCATGAAGAAAAAGAACATAGGTAGAGGAAGGTTACCTGCATGATAATTTTTTTAGAAATTGCACAAATATTCTAGATGGAAGTCTGAGTTTCTATATTTAGCATTTTCTTCCTCCAACTTCTAAATTTATGTTGGGTTTTATTCCAAACTAAAATATTTTCATGGAGTGGAAGGGGAAAGGAAGGAATATCTTTTGTAGGTCCCTTAGTCTAGACTGATATTTACCTCATCTCTCTCTACATGGCTTGTACAAAGGCTTGAACTTAGCATTGTGAGTGGTTAGATCTTGTATTCTGGTAGTGTGTTGAGGAATCTATGCATTTATATAAAAATATACCATTGAAAATTATTAATCTGAGTATCATCAATAATATAATTTTGAAAATCAATAATTTGGGTATCCTTAATGGCAAGAGAATTCTATAAAGCACTCAATTCCTGAGTTTGGGAAAACATTAGATTGTGTACTCTAGTCCATTCCACATTCATTACTGTAAGAATTAATATTATCACCAAATATTGCACACTAGAGGAGGCTATTCAATCCTCCTTCAGATTTAGGTAACATGGGAATACTTCTAGGTATGTGGGTTTACCTATAGTAGAATTAGGCTTTTAAGTTTAAGGGATAGGTCCCTGAATTTGCCTTAAAGTGCTTATCACATACTTAACTAATTACTTGTGGGAAAAGGGATAGAATTTTCTATGAGATGAAACTAATATAAGGGGGTGATACACCAAAAGGATTTACATAATACCATCATACTTCTTTCACTATGAAATGAGACCTATAAAACTAGCTTCAAAGTCTTAGAATGCTCTAACATTATTATTTCAATATGAAGGTGATATGCATGAAGAATATCTAAGGTAAAGGAACCAAAGATCAATTATAGACACTAAGGCCACTTGTACACTTATAAAATATACTCATACACTTGAAAACATTTCATATGACTTGCTAGAGTGAAACAACTTGCATCAAACATGAAAGGATTGAAGAAAGCAAGGATAAATGAATAACTCTAAACTATTCACTATACATCTATTCACACACTTTGATAAGATGATATATGAACTCAAACTAGATTGTATTTATTGCTCTAAGGCAAAGTAAAATTTCAAAACCAGTAGGTCTTTGCCATACATGGTGTGGAATTAGTCTAGAAGAGCCAAAATGGCTAGTACTTATAGAATTTTAGAGATGAAAAAGGAGAATGAAGTCCAAGAGTCACTAGAACATGTGTTAAGCTAAGAGGAGGAGTTAAATATACATGTAAATGGAACATGGAATAGACCATATAATGTGTCATAGGAATAATGTCCCTCAAAGGCATGAAACTCTTAAAATGTGGTGTAAGATTCTTCATTTACTTGCCAAAAACTACCTTCATTATTTGGCCTCCTTGGAATGATCTACATCAGACTAAGGATAGATGAGATGATTGATATAAGAGGTAGGGGTTATAAATAATCTTTAAAATTCATTAAATGTATCCTTAATCATCATGATTATTCTAGACATGAGTTATCACTACCTCCAATCATAATCACCCCTCTTTCACTCACCTCTCACACTTGACACCAAAGTTATCTTCAATTTTCCAATATTATACATACATAGGAGTGTATGACACTTTTAAATATCATTCATGCCCTTATATACATTATGAATACCTTTAAAGGCCTCCCACTTAGAGTTTTCATCTTCTCACTTGTTGGTCATTCCTTGTTAACTGAGGCACTTGTGATTGTAGATGAATCATGAAATGAATATTATGAGTTAGGATAGATCCAAATATCTCTCCCAAAATTATTTTCATCTTTTAAAACTCTTCAATACCTTTAGAACACATAAAAACATTAATAAAATCCATTTTACACCCTATCCATACAAGTAAGATACAACTTAGGTTGATGAAAAATATCCCTAGAGAGTCCTCTACAAGATACAATCATCTCCCAAGAAATTATATCCCTCTTGGATGCCTCTCCTTTATTTTCCTCATCAGGTCACTACTAAGGGTTTTAGAGGGTTTAGAGATGATTTGGCTCTTAAGGATTGTTCATACAATCCTGAGGTTCAATCCTATGATAAATTACAATAAAAGAATTCTTGGGAATCTCCTAAAAATCTCACAACTCCTAAAAATCTCATTCTATATGTTTGTATAGTTATAAGTCTTTAAATTTGGCCTCTCGAGTCTTTTCATGCATTTTACACAAGCTTGAGTTGGTTTTGGACAAAATATGGTTTCTCTGTGGCTTCACCTATAAACCAAAGCTTTTATACCACCTTATATCTCCCTATTAAGGTGTTCTAATTATTTTTATTCTCCTATAGCTTTATAAATGGTATTGACCCCCTTTTGAGCTTTAGACCTAGTTGAGACCTAATAGGTCTATCTACTCCCATGTGGGTTTGGACCACCATGTTATGGTTTAAGAATCTATGAAACCTTTATCATGTTTTTTCATGTCTCGTACAACAAATTAATACATCCTCTTGAAAATTTTCAACAATTTATAGTTCATCCTCATAGCATTTGTATGACCAATCTATAGGAAATGGTGTTCTGGGAGTGCCCTTTGTTTGAGATAGAATAGAGGGTACTCCCCCTACTATCTTAGGTAATTTGAACACATGATAAGTTTTAATAGGTCATCAAAAAATTATACACAAATTTTTAGGGTTAAAATAAGCTTCTACCACCTCCAAATGCCTTAAAACCTCAAGGTAGACTCTTGAGTAACTCACTGTGTGCAGGCTTTACAGATGGACTATAGGTTGCTTTGTTAGAGTCCTTATATGCACTATTTTCATAGTATGAGGGTTTATTGAGATGGAAAATATAATTTATAAAGTGTTCTTATTCATATAAAACTTCATATATTTTCTAAATTATACATTTCATACCCTCCACTTGACTAGACTAGTTGATAGTCCAATATGACTGTACTTGCTTTAAAAGAGGTACATATAGGTGAGAATTAATATGTTCAAGGATATATTTATTGCCTTAATACTCTATTTAATTCCTTAAGGTTACTTCATGGCTATAATTTTCTACACTATGACTTGAGGTTAGGCCATCATCAAGACTGGTTATGCTATATATCATTGTCATACCATAATCAATTATAGTTGACTATTTTGGAGCAAAATGGAGATCTTATAGGTGTGTTTCAATCCTTGAAATATATTATAAATATCATAGGATTTATTTGAAGTCATATATTTAATTCATAATGGAAAATATGTGTGTTTTTAGGCTTAGTGTCCCCAAGATTCATTTCATGAGTTTGTGAGTCACCTATAATCAAGCTGTAGGTGGCTTTTCTGAGAAATGACACACTTGTAGGTGCTAATGGAGGTCAACACACTACATTTCAACCTCTATAGATTAAATTTTAAATAAAAATGTCTTTCTCACCTCCATGTAACCACTTATCATGACTTATATGCTCCTTTTATGCCACATAGGGATGCAAAGCTACTTGAGAGTTCAAAACTGTAAAAAACATTGAAAAGTTGTAGTGAATAACTGTGATTTTAAATCTTCCATTACATCACTTGTGAGACCAAACACCAACTCTAATTTTGAAATATAATACCTATTCATGAAATATATAAGATAGATTCACTTAGATTCTTCTAGAATCCTTGAAACACTGCTATATGGCATCGCCAAAAGTACACAAGGCTTTATTTTGGGGGTTTTGGGGAAACTTGTCCCTAAACTTAGATTTCTTCACCTAAATTGACTTCTCAAGTCTGATTGCCTACTAATGACCTCAATCATGTTTATTATGATATTTTCATCACTCTAATATCTTAATGAGGGTCTCCAACATGTTTTAACATCTCTATGCAACAATCTCAAGTCTCTGTGAAAGCCTTTAGATGCACACACACAACAACATACAAGGTAGTGAGGGTAGAATATGGATTGTGCATAGTATATGAGAATTCAAAAAGTCTTATAATCTCTCAACATCTTTAAATTGGTCCTTAAAACCTTGAAATTCTTAAAATAAGATCAAGTTTCCTTATTCCAACATGGTTGACTTCCTATAGGTGCTCATTCATGGTGTATGACTGTGTATAGTTTGCATTGGTCATCATAGTTTGTTGTATGCCATTTGGAGTTTTTTTTTTTGTTGGATTATGTTTTAATAATATGTTAACCACCTTTAAAATCTTCATATAACTATATTAAAATCCTCAAATATTCATACACCATGGTTGTGAATGAAGGTAAGTAGAGAGTTGACTATGAACTATGCTCCTTGATTGCAACTCCATAAATGATAACCATTGAGACTAAATCTATAAGGATAGGGTGTCAATAATACATTGGATACATGAAAAAAAACACATCACATTTATTTTAAACCATTTTAGAGAAAAAAACTTTCTACAATTGAATGACATGTCTGCAACCTCACTAGCATACTCCATCTATAACCTAAGAAGTTTGAACACATCAAATCACCTCCAAACATGAAACCAAAGATGGGAAACATTAAATAAGGAAGAAAACATCCTATATAATCAATTTAAATAGCTATATTTTATAGAATATCTCATATATAATCAAAACCTATAGGGTGTGGGGATTAGTATGCATAAAAAGATAGTCAACTTCTTAAGTATGGTTCATAAGACATAGGCAACCATTATCTAAATGATTTCCATGAAAATGAATTTGACCAAGTTTACTATCCATCACCAATATAATTTGACATGGAAGCTCTCCCACTGGATGTACCATCAAAAGACCTATTGACTAGTTTCATATGCCTAATAGAATGATGGAGAAGAGAAATGGTTTTGGGCCATTTTAGAACTTAAAAAGTTTATAAAGCATTGAAATATAGTTAGGGAAGCTTAAGGGTAACTTCATAAGCTTTTCCCATGTGCCACTCTCCTCCATAGGCCATATAACTACCAAAACACCTTCTTTTTCACTTGTATTCTTGGTTTCAGTTAGGAACCTACAAGTTTCAGTCAATACTAAAATTAATAAAAAATAATATCACATATTGGAAATTTTAAGAGAGTTTATAACACTTGGACACCTTGGAAAACAATACCACTTTCATTTATGACCCATATATGACCCCTAAGTGACACAATGACACAAAGACTAAATTAGACTATGAAAAAGCTAGAAACATATTAAATGACAATAAATAATATCATGAAACACCCTATATCATGTTAATATACCTCTATATCATGTTTTTGACTATAGGGAGTTAACTTATTTTGACTTGTGGTCAAAATAGTCAACATTCATGGTAATTTCCCAAGGGTGGTATGCTTTCTATGCTAAGACTAGTAGCCTAATCTTATACATTGGGCCATGGATTCACCTATACATAATTTCAAAAATCATTTTGCCTTTTAAACCACACCAAACACAAGGGAAAGGACACAAAAATGGACATAACAAAGGGAAACAAACATGTGTTCTCAAGAAGACTTATGAAACACACACAACTAAAAGAAAACACACACACCTAATATAATATTTAAAAACCTCACTCTTGAGGTGAAATACATCTTACCATACTTATATCATGGTCAAATATGGTTTTTCTTGCATCTTTTTCATTCCATGAAGGTAATTTAGCATTAGAAGCAAGCTCATCATCAATCACTTGAATATGTTGATGGTGAAGAAGCCTACCACATTTACATCTTCTTAGGCCTAAAAGTGGACTATTTGGAGACTTCATTAATGTTATTTTTTCTCTCTCAAAATACCTTTATTGGGGAAACCATCTTCTTGATCTTTGTCATATTTGATATGCACTTCTCAAACTATAGACTAGAATGTATGATAGTTATCTCATATTTGTCCTCTTTTAGGTCAGCATGTGCTTGATACATAGAATCATTAATATATTATTATTTATGCTCCAATACCTTTGAATATAGATCAACATTAGGTGGAAATTTTCACTGTATTTGAAGTACAAAAGCTTATATCTTGACTCCACTGGGTCCTTCTAAGACTGTGGGTTTTTGAAGAGTAGTAAGACTTGTACTTTCATGCTTGATGAACCTTTCTTTTCCTTTCTCAATATAATTCTCAGCATCATGCTTGTTAGAATAATTATAGAACATATCAGATATACACTTCTTTAGAGGGAAGGGAGTCTTACTTAACTGATCAATTTCTTGACATATGGCATTGAACCTTAGCCATAAGTCATCCTCCTCTTCCTCATGAATGTTATCATCAAGGGCATATCATGAACATAAATTAGAAAGAGATCATTCTTCCCACTAATGTGATCAATTAGGTTCTTCAATACATGATCATCATATACATGAATCAAGTAGTTACTTTCAGTAGCTTGTGAGAAAGAATGTTTAACACTTACCTTAACTTGCTCAAATGGCTCCTCATGGATGATATAGGTACCAAAGTTAGTTTAATCAAAGTATGAATAAGGATCATGGTCATCATCATCTTCACCATACTCATTTAAAAATAATTCAGCTATACCTTCAAGCTCAGATTCACCATCATCCACATTAGACTCCTCCTCATTGATTACACAATTAAAATTTGAACTTGCCTTTACATAAGGCTCAATATGAAATATATCAAGATGCTAAGTTATTATGGTCACCTTATTTCCATACCTTTTTCTAAAGGCCAAGAAGGACCAATCAGCTAAGTGGTAGTCACCTATTTTGGTTGTAAAGTCTCTTGAAAGACAAATTGCAAAATGAGCAGGCAGGTCCACAACAATGTCTTGAAGGATGGAAAAACTAGGACAGTCATGGAGGAAAAACTTCAAGTTTTTTATCAACTCTATTTTATTAATAGGTGTACAATCTAACTGAAGCATTATTTTACTATGAGGTTCATATTTTTGGCCAAACTTATAAGCTACAAACTTGGGCATGAATTATGTAGAAGCACCACTATCAACTATGCAATTATGTACAAGTTTGTCACCCACTATGAGAGTGAGGTATAAAGGTGAAGGATTCTCTTCTTTGGTAGATGGTTTGATAATGTTGTCATGTGAATTTTTTAGAGCTACATGACCATGACTATTTCTTGAAGGTGAAGGACTAGTAGGGATGGTGAACATCTATTTTTATAAGAGATCCTTTTGGCCAGACATATAAAGGACATCCCAAAGGGAAATGGATGCCTTGACATTCTTTAATGAAACATTATGTTTAGAACCTTCTCTTGATTCCTTGGAGTCAAATAAGTCTTTAAAAATTGAGGAATTGAAATACCTTGAGCAGACCTTACCACATTTTGATTTAGAGGAGGTGTAAGAGTGTTTGGGACTACCATGATTTCAGCCATGCTTTATTGACTTGGAGGAGGGTTAGATGAACTTATAGGCATGATATTACCATCTCCTAGTTCCTTCCTCTTGGATATTATATTGTATACATTATAATTTATTTGATCAAGCACAAAAGTATCTTCCACCAATAAGTTAGTGAGGCTTTCTCCTTGAGGCTGCCAATCTTCACTTTCTTTTATCATGACTTCATCTTTAGCCGATAGGAGAGGAGTGACTCCTCCTTGAGAAACTAAATATTTATCTCCACCATAATTGGCATCCATAAATTGGACTTATTTCCAATTTTATCCTTACACCAAGTTGTTATGCACCGGTACCATCTCTCTTGTGTTGGTGGTTGAAGTAGGATTGTACACGTTGGTAGGCCTATTGAAGTTAGGCTATCCTTGACCTCTTACTCTCCTATATTTTTGACCATATTTATACTGATATGGATATGGATTTTGATGAGCACATTATGACATATTATATTTCCTAAGTTGAGCTCTTCACATTTGAATTTTTGCATAGGGATCCATAACATCATCTATCTTCTCAGGTGCAGACTTTGGATTAGCATTAACATTAAGAGTTTGAAAAATGTTTAGAGTATTAAGAGGAACATTAGGTATAAGAGGCATAAAAACCTTAAGAAAAAAATTTACTAATTAAATGAGGCCATTCTCAACTCTAATGGAAAATTTATATGCTTCAAGATGAGTAAAACCACCTATGGATTGAAGCATGATGGAAATATCAGTACCAATGGCTCTCAAGTATGTAGGAAACAAAAAGCTAGCAGGTGGTCTCATGGGAGGAGGAAATATATACCAGGTATTTTTAAACCTCTCATTTAAGTCATGCATTATTTCTTTAGGGGCTCTTTTGATCAAATTAAGCTAATGTATGAGATAGGTATGTTCACTTTCATATTCAAACCTTAAAGTTAACAACACTCCAAAGTCATCCCATGATGTGATGAATCCATCAAACAAAGTCCTTTACCAATAAAGTGATTTCCCTTTAAGGGACATGTAAAGGATTATAATGGAAATATTCTCTTCAGTGACATTATGGAAACTACAAATATTGGAGATATCCCTAATGTGCTCACTAGGTGTGATATGACCTTCACCATTAAATGTAGGCACACTCTTTGTAGCATTAGGAAGAATGACATCACATGCATCAAGATGAATTAGATTATCAATATTAAAGGTAGGGAAGTCATGTGGTATATCCATGATGGATTGGATTTATTCAAGTTCTTCACTCTTTTGATTAGCAAAATCTTCTTGGTCTTCAAAGGGTAGATTAGGCCGGGGTATTAAACTTAAATAAGAAGTTCACGCTAAATAGTTGGATTGATAGGATTGGGAACTCTAATAGATGATGAAATATTAAGGAAAATCAATTATGATATAAAATATATGACAAAATAATGGTCTTGAACCAGATTTTACCTTGAATGGAGTCACCAAATGTTGAGTAACACACCAATTTGTAGCTGATGTTATCAAGAACAAAATGCACCTTGACAAGTTGTCTTGAGGATAATGGGTCTAATTAGGAATTTTATACATATTTTCACCAATTATTGAAACCTATATTATGGTGTTCAAGCCTCCTCAAAATTTGGGCAACATGGTAATTCTTCTATGTATATGGGTTTACCTATAGTAGAAGTAAACCTCTAGGTTTACGGGATAACTCTTTGAATTTGACTTTATGTACTTATCACCTACTTAAATAATTTATTATGGGAAAATTAATAAAATTTTTCTTGAGATGAAACTAATATATGGGGTGATACACCATAATTATTTAAACAAGACCATAATACTTCTTTCACTATGAAATATGACCTACAACACTAACTTCAAAGTCTTAGAATGCTCTATCATTAGTATTTCAATATGAAGGTGATATGTATGAATAATACCCAAGGTAAATAAAATATTATTTTCAGACACAAAGGCCACTTTTAAACTTAAAAAATAGACTCATACACTTGACAACACTTCATATGACTTGCTAGAGTGAAACAACTTGCATCAAACGTGAATGGATTGAGAGAAATCAAGGAAAAATTAATATCTTTAAACTATTCACTATACATATCTTAAAACACTTTGAAAAAATGATATATGAACTGAAAATAGATTTTCTTTATTATTATAAGGAAAATTAAAATGTCAAAACAAATAGGGCTTCACCATACATGGTGTGGAATTAGACTACAAGAGCCAAAATGGCTAGTTCTTATAGAATTTGAGAGATGAAAGAGGAATGAAGTCCAAGAGTCACTATAAAATGTGTCAAGATGAGAGGAGTTACATATTAATGATAATGGAATATGGAATAGAACATTCAATGTGTCATATGAAAAATGTCCCTCAAAGGCATGAAACTCTTGAAACATGGCGTAGGATTCTTCATTTGCTTGCCTAAAAATTGCCTTCATCATTTGGCTTCCTTAGAGAACTCCAAGATAGACAATGGAGATATGAGATGATATATTTTATATGGAGGGGTTATAAAAAAAATTACATTCATTTTATGTGTCCCTAATCATCAGGATTCTTCTTGATGTGAGTTATAACTACCTGTAGTCATAATCACCCCTCTTTCACTCACCTCTCACACTTAACACAAAATTTGTCTTAAATTTTATAATAAAATACATAAAAATGAGTGTATGACACTTTTAAATATCCTTCATTCCCTTCTGAACATCAAGTAGAACTTAAAAGGCCTCCCACTTAGAGTTTTTATCTTCTCACTTATTGGTTTTTCCTTGTTCACTAGGCTAGTTTGGATTAGTTGAGATGAAGGTCTTAATAGAGGCAATTTTGAGATTATATGAATAATGGAATAGAATTTAGGAGTTATAAAATGTCCAAATATATTTCCCAAAATTATTTTCATCTTTTTAAACCCTTCCAGACGTTCACAACACACAAAATTATCAATAAAATCCATTTTTTACCCTATCTATACAAGTAGGGTACAACAAAATTTGATGGGAAAGATACCTAGATATTCATATGCAATATAAAATAATTTACCAATCCATTATATTCCTCCTTTATGCCTCTAATTCTTCATTTTCTTCATTGGGTCATTACCACGAGTTTTGGAGGGTTTAGAGATGATTTGGCTCTTAAGGATTGTTCATAAAATCCTAATGTTTAATCCTCTAAAAAATTCCACTGAATTTTTTTTTGGGACCCTAATAAACAACTAAAAACTCCTTAGGCTCCCATGATATATGTCCATATAGTTACAAGTCTTCAAAGTTGGCCTCTCAAGTCTTTTCATGCATTTTGCATAGGCCTGAGTTGGTTTAGGCCAAACTATGGTTTCTATGTGACTTCACTTGCACACCAAAGGTTATATCACACATTTTATTTACATATGAAGGTATTAATTTTTTTTTTTAATGTTACTCTATATTTAAAAATGGTATTGACCCCCTTTTGGGCTTTAGACCTAGTTGAGACCTAATAGGTTTGTTTGCTCCCATGTGGGTTTGGAACACCCTGTTATGGTTAAAGCATTTGTGAAACCTTTATAATTATTTTTAATATCTAAACCAACTTAATACATCCTCTTAAAAGGTTTAAAAAAATTATAGTTTATCCTCATAGCATTTATATGACCAATTTGTAGGAAATGGCCTTTTTAGAGTGCCCTTTATCTAAGATAGATAAGAGGGAATTCCCCCTATTGTTTTAGGTAATTTTAAGACATGATAAGTTTAAATATGTAATGGATAAATTATACACAAAAATTTAGGGTTAGATTAAGCTTCTACCACCTCCAAATACCTTAAAACCTCAAGGTAGACTCCTAAGTAACTCATTGTGTGCATGCTTTACATATGGACTGTAGGTTGCTTTGTTAGAGTCCTTCTATGCACTATTTTCATAGTATGAAGGGTTTTTTGGATGGAAAATCTCATTTAAATTTTTTTATTACTCATATCACACTTCATAACTTTTCTAAATTCTACATTGCATACCCTCCACTTGACTAGTCTAGTTGACAGTCAACTATGACTATACTTTCTTGCTTTAAAAGAGGTGCCTGTAGGTGAGCATTAATATTTTTAAGGATATATTCATTGCCTTAAAAATATATTAAAGTCATTAATTTAACTTCATGGTTATACTTGTATATACTATTCCTTGAGGTTAGACCATCATCAAGACTGGTTATGCTACATATCACTGTCATGCCACTGTCAATTATAGTTGACTATTCTAGAATAAAATAGGGGTATTATAGGTGTGTTTCAATCTTTGAAATCTATGAAAAACCTCATAAGATTAATTTTATGTCTTAGATTCAATTCCCAATGTAAAATGTGTGTGTTTTTAGGCCTAGTGTCCCCAAAATTCATTTCATGATTTTATGAGTCACCTACAGTCAGGCTGTAGGTTGATTTTCTAAGTAATGACACACTTGTAGGTGTTGATTGAGGTCAATACCCTAAATTTCAACCCTTGTTGATTCTATTTGAAACAAAAATGTACTTATCATACTATAAAACCACTTTTCATGAATTATATGCTCTTATTATTCCACTTTGGGATACAAAGCTACTTGAGATTTCAAAACTATAGAAAACACTGAAAAGTTGCAGTGAATAAATATGTGACTTTGAAGCCTCCATTACATCACTTGTGTGACCAAACACCCACTTTCCTTTTGCAAGATAATAACCCTTCATGAATGATACATGATATATGCACTTGGATTCATCTATAATCCTTAAAAAACTATTATATGGCATCACCAAAAGTACATAGGGCTCTATATTGGGGGGTTTTGGGGACACTTGTCCCTGAAGATAGATTCTTTCATCTGAATTGACTTCTCAAGTTTGCCTACTTTCCAATGACCTCAATCATGTTTATTATGATAATTTAATTACTATATGACATTAATGAAGGTCTCCAACATGCTTGAACATCCCTATGAAATAATCTAAAGTCTTTGTGAGAGCTTGTAGATGCACACACAACATACAAGGCATTGAGGGTAGAATATGGACTTTGCACAGTGTATGAGCATTAAAAAAATATTATAATCTCTCAACATATTTAAATGGATACTTAAAATTTTTAAATTATTCAAATGATATCATGTTTCCTTATTCTAATGTGGTCAACTTCCTATAGGTGTTCATTCATGGTGTATGACTACATGTATAGTTTGCATTAGTCATGAAAGTTTATTTTATGACATTTGGATAGATTGGTTTGTTGGCTTATGTTCTAGGAATGTGTTCACCACCTTGAAACTCTTCATACACCTCTATTTATGTCCTCATAGCTTCACATGCCATGGCTATGAATGAAGGTAAGTAGAGAGTTGACTATGAACTATGCTCCTTGATTGCAACTCCATGAATGATAACCATTGAGAATAAATATAAAAGAAGAGGGGTTCAATAATAAATTGGAGACATAAAACACAACACCTCACATTTATTTGAAACCATTGTAGATAAATAAAAATTCTATAATTGATGGACATGTCTGCAACCTCAATAACATACTCCACCTACAACCTAATAGGTTTAAAATCATCAAATCACCTCCAAAAATGAAATCAAATATGGGAAGCATGTGATAAGTAATTCCACATCCTTCAAAAGAAATTTCACCAACTAGATTATATAGACTAGATCAAATAGAAGTAAAACCTATAGGGTATGGAGATTAGTATACAAAATAAGACAAACAACTTAAGCATGGTTCATAAAGAATAGGCAACCATTTTATAAAATATTTACATGACAATGAAGTAGACAAGTGTACTATCCACCACCAAGAGAATTTAACCTGGAAGCTTTCCTACTAGCTGTACCATCAAAAGACCTATTGACCAATTTTATATGCCTAATGGAGTGATGGAGAAAATAAATGGTTTTGGCCCATTTTTAGTACTTACAAAGTAGATCAAGTATGGAAATGGAGTCAAGGAAGCTAAAGTGTCACTACATAAGCTTTTCCCACATGCCACTCTCCTCTATAGGTTATATAACTACCAAAACTTCTTTTTCAGTTGTTCTCTTGATTTTAGTTAGGAACCTATAAGTTTCAGTTAGGACTAACATTAATAATAAGGAATCTTACATATTAAGCATTGGAAGAGAGTTTATAACACTTGGACACCTTGGAAAACCATACCACTTTCATTTATGATCCATATATGACCCCTAAGTGACATAAAATGACACAAGGACTAAATTGGATTATGACAAAGCTTTAAACATATTAAATGAAAAAAATAATATCATGAAACACCCTATATCATGATAATAGACCCTTATATCAAGTTTTAGAATATAGGGGTTGACTTGTTTTGACTTGTGGTTAAAATAGTCAACATTTTTGGTGATTTCCCAAGGGTGGAATGCTTGCTATGCCAATACTAGTAGCCTAATATTATCTATTAGGCCATGGAGTCACCTATACACAAGTTTGGCACTAATATTCCTTTGAAACCACACCAAAAATAAAGGAAAAGACACAAAATAAGACACACCAAAGGGAAATAAACATGTGTTCTCAAGTACACTTATGAAACACACACACAAATAAAAAAAAACACACACACACCTAATATAATATTTATAAAACCTTACTCTTGAGGTGAATTACATCTTACCATACTTCAATAATGGTCAAATATGGTTCTTTTTTCATCTTTTTCACTCCATGAAGGTAATTTAGCATGAGAATCATGCTCATCATCAATCACTTGAATATGGTGATGGTGAAAAATCCTTCCACCTCTATGTATTATTACCCCTGTAAGTGGAATATTTAGAGAATTCAGGAATGCTATTTTATTCTCTCTAAAGACCTTGATTTGGGCCACCATCCTCTTGATCTTTGCCAAATCTGATATGCACTTCTCAAACTATAGATTAGAATGTATGACAACTATCTCATCTTTGTCCTCTTCTAGGTCAGCATGTACTTGATACATGGAGTCATTAAGATATTCTTTTTTATGTTCCAATACCCCTAAATATAGATCAACATTAGGTGGAGTTTTTGACTATCTTTGAAGCATAAATTTTTTTGCCTTGACTCCACTAGGTCCTTTTAGGACTACAAGGTTTTGAACAATAGTAAGACTCTTACTTTCATGCTTGATGAACATTTATTTTCCTTGCTAAATAAAACACTCAACATCCTGATTATTAGGATCATTATCAAACACATCATATATACACTTCTTGGGATGGGAAGGAGTCTTACTTAACTAATCAAATTCTTCACATATGGCATTGAACCTTAGGCATAAGTTATCCTCCTTTTCCACATAACATCATCAAGGGTAACTTCATCAATAAGAAGAAGAAAGAGATAATTATTCCCATTAAGGTGATCAATCAGGTTATTCAATCCATGATCATCATATACCTGAATCAAGTAGTTACTCTCAGTAGCTTATGAGAAAGAATGTTTAATACTTACCTCAACTTGCTCAAATGGCTCCTCATGGATGATATAGGTGCCAAATTTAGTTTGCTCAAAGTATGCCTAACGATCATGATCATAATCATATGAAAGATGTTCATATATAAATAATTTAGATATAACTTCAAGATTATAATAACCATCATCCCCATTAAACTCCTCCTTCTCATTGATTACACAATTGAAATTTTAACTTGCCTCTACATAAGGCTTAATATGAAATCTATCAAGAGGCTGAGTTGTTATGGTCACCTTAGTTCCATACCTTTTCCTAAAGTCCAAGAAGGATCAATTAGATGAGAGGTATCCACTAATATTATCTATAAATTCTCATGAAAGACAAATTGAAAAATGAGTAGGCAGGTCCACAACAATAATGTCTTGAAGGATGGGAAAACTAGGATAGTCATGGGAACCTTCAAGTTTTTTTTACAAACCATATTATATTAGTAGGTGTACCATCTAAATAAATCACTCATTTAATATGAGATTCATATTTTAGGCCCAACTTATCAATTACAACCTTGGGCATGAATTATGTAGAAGCACCACTATCAACTATGTAAATGTTTACAAGTTTGTCACTCACTATGAGAGTGAGGTAGAAAGGTGGAGGATTATCTTCTTTGGTAGATGGTTCTATAATTTTTTTAGGTGAATTTTTAAGAGATACATGACCATGAATATTTATTGAAGGTGAAGGACTAGTAAGGATGGTGGACATCTATTTTTATAAGAGCTCCTTTTAGCTAGGCATATGGAGGACATCCCAAAGGGAAATAGATCCCTTGGAATTATTCAATGAATCCACTATGTTTATAGAATAAATTCTTACCTTTTATTGATTCCTTAGGGTAAAATAAGTTGTTGAAACTTGAGTAATTGAAACAACTTGAGCAAACCTTACCACATTCTAATTTGGAGGAGTAGGAGTGTTTGGGATTATCATGATTGTAACCATGTTTTGCTAAGTTGGAGGAGGGTTAGATGAAATTTTAGGCATGATATTACCATCTCGTAGTGCCTTAATCTTGGATATATATATTTTTAAACATATGTTATTTTAGTAAGCATAACAATATCTTCCACCAAGAAATTAGTGAGGCTTTCTCCTTGAGGCTACCAATATTCACTTGCTTATATCATGACTTCATCTTTAACTAATAGAAGAGTTGTGAATCCTCCTTGAGAAAATAAATATTTATATCCACCCTCATTGGCATCCATGATTTGGACTTATTTCCAATCTTATCTTTGCACCAAGTTTCTATGCACTGGTACCATCTCTCTTGTGTTGCTAGTTGAAGTAGGATTGTACACATGGGCATGCCTATTAAAGTTAGGCTTCTATTGAACTTTTTCTCTCCCATATTGTTGACCATATTGATACTGATAGGGATATGGATTTTGATGAGCACATTATGGCATATTTAATTTCCTAAGCTAAGCTCTTAGCATTTTAATTTTTTCATATGGATCCATCACATCATCTATCTTCTTCAGAGAAAACTTTGGCTTGGAATTAGCATTAAGAATTTGAGAAATGTTTGGAACAATAGAAACATTAGGTAGTAGAGGCATAGACAACTTAGGAGGAAAATTTCTTGAATGAATGAGGCCATTCTCATCTATAATGGCAAGTTCATATGATTTGGGAAGAGTGAAACCACCCATGGATTGAAGCATGATGGAAATATCAATATCAATGGCTCTCAAGTATGTAGGAAAGAAAAAATAACAGGTGGTCTCATGGGAGGAGGCAATCTATACCAAGTCTTTTGAAACCTCTCATTGAAGTCATGCATTATTTCCATGAGGGATATTTTAATCACGTTATGTTGATGTATGAGAGAGGTATGTTTACTTTGATATTCAAACCTTGAAGTTAACAACACTCCAAAGTCATCCCATGATGTAATGAAACCACTGGGAAAAGTCTTATACCAATCAAGTTCTTTCCATCTATGGGACATGGAAAGGAGTCTAATGGGAATATTATCTTCATTGACATTATGGAAACTACAAAAATTGGAGATATCCCTAATGTGTTCACTAGGTGTGACATGACCTTCACCATTAAATGTAGGTACACTCTTTGTAGCATTAGGGAGAATGGC
This sequence comes from Torreya grandis, assembly GCA_037957365.1. Classification (NCBI taxonomy): domain Eukaryota; kingdom Viridiplantae; phylum Streptophyta; class Pinopsida; order Cupressales; family Taxaceae; genus Torreya; species Torreya grandis. The sequence goes on from JARHVA010001233.1 coordinate 992,521, forward strand.
ATCATATGCATCAAGATGAATTAGATTATCAGTATTAAAGGTAGGGAAGGCATGTGGCCTATCCATTATGGATTAGATTTATTTAGGTTCTTCACTCTCTTGACTAGTAAAATATTCTTGATCTTCAAATGTTAGATTAGGTTGGGGATATTGAACTTCAAGAGGAAGTTCAGGTTGAATAGGTGGATCTATAGGATTGAGAACTCTAATAGATGATGAAATAGTAAGGAACATGAATTATGAGAGAAAATATATGATAAAATAATGGTATTTAACTAGATTTTACCTTGAATGGAGTCACCAAATACCGAGAAACACACCAATTTATAGCTGATGTTGTCAAGACCAACATTCACCTTGACAAGTTGTCTTAAGGATAATGGGTCCCATCAGGCATACCATAACTATTGTCACAAAATATTATAATATAGAGGAGGGTATTCAATCCTCCTCAATATTTGGGCAACATGAGAATACTTATAGGTGTGTGAGTTTACCTATCATATAAGTAAATCTCTAGGTTTAAGGGGTAGATCCTTGAATTTGCCTTGAATTGATTATCACCTACTTAATTGATTACTTGTTGGAAAATGGATATAATTTTGCATGAGATGAAATTAATATAAGGGGGTGATACACCATAAGTATTTCTATTAGAGGTACAATCACTAAGATGGGGGGTGAATCAGTGATCTCAGATAATCCAACTTCAATTCTAATCCTTTTAAACTATTTAAGAAATCAACATTTATCAATTTGATTAAGTAAGATTAAAAAGAGAGATCATTCATTTAATGCATTCAAAAGATCAAACATACAACACATAGTTCATGTGAGTAATCTTCATGGGGAATAAAAACCACTCTCAAGCTTGCAACACATGGACTACTTATCCTATAAGAGATTACAAATAAGAGACTGATCAAGTTTTTCAGATAAGGATTTAGTGAAACTCCAATTTCACAAGGATCACCCACTTCTAAGATGATAAATTCCTTCTAAATTGATACTTTGGTCAAGTCCTTCTGACCTAAGGCATTTATTGAAATAATTTGTTTCATAAGGAGTACCTACCCTTTAGGAAGATCAAGTCCTTCTGATCTCCTAAGAAATGAACACCTCCACCTTTGAACTAATGTATTAATTCACTTGATGATGGAAATTTGTTAACACAACATCCTCAACATAACCAAATAGTCATTCACATAGACCACACTCTGATATATATCTATCTATTTACTAAATCACACTCAAATATCCAAAATAGCCTTTTGGATAAACCTATATCTCTTTATTCATCCTCAATAATCAAACCTAAAAAATCACTTTTATGCCAAAAAAATTATGACCTATAGATCATAAAAATATTCATTAATTTTCTCTACACATCCTTTGGGCACCCACCCTTTCCTTCACTCATCAAATCTTAGAAGAAAACCTCCTTGCTCAGGTCACTCTACTATATCGCAAGCCTAAAAACCAACACATTTGGTTACATATTTTATAGATCCATCATTATTATCAAGATAAAAATATTTTAAATCATCAAAAACACATTACTTCACCCTTAATTCATCTAACATAGGTCACACTTAAGCATAACTCTCTTTTAAATAGGCCTAAGTCACCATTTAAGTCTTATGAAGACCCATTCAACTCTTTCACACTCTTAGAGAAAAATAAGAAAATAATATCACTTTAAAAAACATGTACCCATGAAAAATGATCTATATTTCATCCTTAAGTTCCAAAATCCATCATAACACCCTTTTGCTAATGCCCAATTAGCTCAAACATCTTTATAGACACATAATCACTATGAATGAAAACATAGTCAACTTATAACCCTTCGTTCATACTATATATAATATTTAAAACCTTTATAATGAAAAAAAACATCCTCATGGATTATAAAACATATTATAATATCTATCTCACCTTTAAACATAAATATATCAACAAGCACATCTTAATTACCCTTCTCTGGTTACTTGTAGAGCATAGACAAAAACGCATTCAAATTTAAACCTTCATAACTTCGAATATACACATTTTCAGATATTAAAATTTATATTTATATATGTTTCTTATATTCCTCTCCATATTAAATTTTTATAAAATCAATAAATTTTTCCTGGATCAAAAGTTATGGCCAAAAAACTAGACACTAGTCTTTTCCTTCATTAAATTTGAAATTTAAATTCAGGTGGTCACAGTTAAACCTCAGACACTTGTTCTCATCTCATTTCTTCCTAATATTTTATAACCAAATAAATCCATTGATATCCTTAAAAATATCTCCATATTTAACCTATAGAGCTATGCTGTCCATTCGTTAAACATTGGTCACTTTGACCTCATCTCATGCAATCTTGAAATATTGACCACATACGCACTATCAATCTTCATAGATCAGTCTAGTCCTTATCTTACAACACTCACCATTAGATATTGATTATAACTCTTGATATAATGACACTTATCACCCTCACATGACTTTTGATAAATTTATTTTTAGTTCATGTGCTTGTACCACTTGGCAGCTCCTCATGCATCCTGGGCAAAACTGTTAGGTTATGCTCCAATGTTAATTTTACACTTGGTATTTTCATGTGCATTATAAAAAATATTATTAGTCCTTTCACTTATTCTACTTGGTATCTAAATGGTAATTTTTGAATTTTGACTTATTATGCACCATATATCTTTGTGAATATGAACCTCTACTCACCATTGATCGACTGTCAGACTAGCGAGCTTATGATACTTGTCACCTACATGTGCACCCTTTGATATGTTGAATTCAAATGCACCATTAGATAAATATATATGATTTAATTCACACCATTATATCTTTTGGAAAAAATACCTCAGAATTTGTCATGGTTAAACTTGATTGTCTCTAACCCTTCACTATCTACAAATGCATCTTTGAGGATTTATATCTTTAGCTGGACAACACTTTAGGATCCAAAATTTTTAGGGTAGATTCTTGAAATAATGAAAAAAATATTCATGATATCCTTCTACCATTATTAATATTTCACATACCTAACATAAATGCACAAACATAATGGTTCATCCATGTCTGCACGATGGTTTATGATGGCCTAGAAAACATTGCAAACTACTTGGGAAGCTAAATTTCCACCCATATATATATATATATATTTATAGTTAATTAAATGATCTAAAAATTAAACCATGTGATCACCTCACATAGGATAATCTATCCATATATCAATATTATCTTTTAACCTTCTTGTGTGTGAGATATAACACCATAAATATGCTTGGATTTTTTACCACAAACCCAATTATGTCTAGATGAACAAAATGAAGAACCAAATGAATTCCACTCATGTACACAAGAATTACAATAATCATGGGCCTCTGATATAAAAATTCACACATACTCAATACATCAAAATATTAGTCAACTTCATATCCAATCATATACTAAATATCCATGCCAACACACTATTGACATGCTATCTTTTCTCTTTGACCTAAAACCATATCAGTATGTTGAATACAATATGATAAGACCCAAACAATACTTACCTTAGCTCATATAAATCTAAATCCTTCCTTACAAAACTTCAAGATCAAATTCATCATTATCATGACATCAAAACTTTGTCATTACCTTTGACATCAATGCATACATGACATCAATCCTTGACATCCTTGACACCACTTTCCAATAATCTCTCCATTTATCATTGATGAAAACCTCTTATTTTCCTTCTCCCCATTTTCCATAAATTACAAATTATACTAAATATACACCAATATCCTCTTAAAATTAATAATTTATTCAAATATAATTCTAAGTGCTCAAGATACTTACATATCTCATATATAATAATTTCTCCCCCTTTGACATGCATCAATATGAACTTGGACATCTCCAATCCTTGGACTTATTTACCTATATAAATCACAAGTTTCATTTTATCATGCATGAATATTAACTAAAATTTCAAAACTTATGACTTGGTTTGATCAAGTCATCATATCAATCTCCTTTGAATGTACTACTCTGAATATTGGACTACTCTGATCCTTAAACCTGACAAGCTATCCACAAAGCTTAGAAAGCTCCCCCTAACATCATTATACATATAATGTCATTGTTTTTACCAAAAAAAATAAAGTACCACCTTTTAGAGATGATAAAAACTCACCCTAACAATATGCATACCACTTCTTACCTTAAACTTCTCAACCATACTCCATGACAACACTCTTCTTTGATCATGCACTACTCTCAATGAAGAAAGAAAAAAAGAATACCAAAAGAATGATTGAAATCACCAAGAAAAATCTGAGAGGGACTCCCCTTAATATATTTGAGCTATTTCACCTCTTGAGCATCTTAAAATCTTCACACACCATGAAGAACATTCATACTTGCCTTCAAATTTTCTCTCACAAGCCAATCCCATGATCACCAACATATGTTTAAATCCATGCTCAAAACATGAAATATGTTAAAAAAAATAAAAAAATTCATATGAGAACAACCATACCTTGTTATTTTGAAGAAAAATACCAAAAATATCAAATCTTCACATGACTAGGCTAGTCTAAACTCCTTATAACCCTACCTAAAACTTGCAGAGCCCACAAATTTTAGTAGACATATCTTCAGGATCTAAACATTTATATCTAGATCAATCTCATATTCACCTTCAAGCACAAAAATTTAAATCACCTAGATCATCCTCTACAATATACCTCCTTCACAAACCTACTAGCCAATTAGGCTTCCATTTTGATAAAAAATTGAATAACTTGAAAACAAAAAACCTTCAAATCTATATGAAGCCTAATTTGACTACCCATTTGATTCTTTCAACCTATTAAAAATCCTCAGACCTCAACTCATAAGTCAAACCACTTTTCTAGCATAGCCGAAAACTCTAGAGTCTCAAAATAAACAAGGTCAACAAACCTCCTTCTGGTCAACGCCTACCTCTAAAAATTATTTCACACCTAAATAAAACCATCACACACTTATAGACTAAGATTTGAGCCTTCAAAAATTTGGGAACATTGAATTTTTATAACCCATTTTAAGGCCTGCTTGCCTTTAAGCTAGAATTGAGAAAACTGAGAGCACTAAAAAATATCCAATTTGACTTAAACATACCTTAGAACCACAAAAATACCTAGAACAAAAGAGAATTAGGTCAAAAAACATTTTTATGCAAAAAGATCATCTTGAAAACTCACAAATCCTCCTTTTCTACCTTAATACCTTCAATCTAATCCGACAGACTACTTCAACTAAAACACACTCATCTCTTGCCTTTTAGGATCTTCTGAAGAACATCACAATAACACTTTGTTCTTCATTAGGAGTATCTTAAGAATCATAGACATAGACCTCCTCTAAACCACAATGATATTTAAAACAAAGTGAAGCTAAGAGTGGCCCACATCTCCTTAGTAACCACTAGAATAATTTTATAGCTATAGGACTTCCTGTTCTTGTTCACCTTAGTCTAATCTTAGACAACTTGTTCCTTTTCTATAGTACTTACTTTCTCAACATATAGATAAGAAAATGGAATCTTGACATACCTTGATCTCTAAAATAACATCTTTACATTGAAGAACATCACCTCAGACCTTGTCAACATAGGAACCATGCTTCAAGCTTATTCACACATAACAGGTTACTCATTTGCATCCAAACACACCTCAGAACTAGCCTTAACTAGAACCTTTGATCTTGTCTTTGATCTTGGTTTCTTTTGTCTCAACATGAGTAGACAATGAGAGCTCTTAGCACTCTCCAACTTCTATAGCATTCTGTACCATAACAAATAGATTACTTGGACCTATAGACTCATCATGGATCATACTTACCACCTTTGGTTTCCATGTATTAAATTTCCTTCTTTATTGCACTATAGGATCCTGATTAAAGCTATTCTATATTATAAACCTTTGCTTACATAATCTAGCAATGTGACCTCTCTGTTGATAATTAAAGCATATTATACCTTTTTTAGGAAACGTATCTTGCCTTACCTTATTTAGTTAGTGTTTAGTAAAATGTCCCTCATTAAGATAGTTGAAGCACTTAATTTTTTTCACACCTTTAGACTGATAACCCCATCATAGTTCTATGCAAACTTATTTATAATAGGTCTTTTGCATTCTCTAGCCCTATGACCAAATTGATTACATGTTTAACATTAACCATTGAATCTTACATGCCTCATGGCATTAGGTTGTCTAATCTGATTTGTCTTCAATCTATTCAAACCATCATTTATTGACTTATTGGTGATGTTCAAGGGCTGAATCACCTTTCTCTCATTTACCTACATGTCAACTTGAAAAACAACTTTGGACTCTTCTTTAAAACCCAATCCAAATTTATCACTAGTAGACTTTTGACTATTTATGAGATTATCCAGATCATTCAAACTCTTATCAAACTTGGAAAATTATTTTACCTTGCTTTCAAAATTATCTAACTCATCTTTGAATGACTTATTTTCAATTTCATACCTTGAACATTCATATTCTTTATCTTTTAGGCTTGTAGATAGGATTTCCAATTAACAACTGAGATGTGACTATATATTCATGTTCCTTGGTATCTTCATTTATTATTTCATCATACACACTAAATTACTTCTCATATTCCTTGAGTTAAGACTTCATCTTCTTGTTAATATTCTTCTCAATCTTCAATTCTTCAAGAGCATATATCAATGCAGTCTCATAGTTCACCTCATCTTCATCATCATCTAAATCACTCCAAGTTGACTCATTTTTATGTGAGCAAATTCATTTCTCAACCATGAAGAGAGCTTCATCTTCAATAGGACCATCATCTTCATGATCACATTCTAAGTCACTATCTTCACTCTCATTTGATAAACTGTAGTCTTTATTGGTGTAAAGACTCTTCTTCTTCTTGAAGGACTTTTTAATGTCATACTTTCTAAATCATTTCTTCCTCTTATCAAACATGTATGTATTCTTGTATTCATATTGGTCTTTACCATGCTCTTCATCATCATTCTTCTTATGATTATGATGACACCTATTAGAAAAATGTCCTATCTCACCACAATTGAAGCATTTGAAGGGTAGCTTACATTTATACTTGACTGAACCTATTTTCAATTTCCTTGTAAATAAAATAATTAGTTCATCTTCATTAATATCATATGTGTCATCTTCCTTGAGTTTCTTACCTTGGTACTTCTTATTTGGCTTCATTTTTAACCTAAAAACTACTTCCTTCTTTGGTGATTTATCATCATCTAGCCTCATCTCATATTCAATAAGGATGCCATGAAATTGATCCATCTTCAACCGAGTAAGATCACAACTTTCTTCTACAACATATACTTTTAGATCAAAATTAAGGGATAGAGACCTTAAAACATCTTGTACTATAGTATCCTCTTCAAGTTTCTCTCTAAGACCTTTGATGATGTTCACAATCTCATCAACTCTCTATAGAAAAGATGCCACAAAATCTTCTTCTTTCATCTTAAGACTCTCAAATTGTCTTCGATGAGTATGTAACTTTGCCAATTTAACCTTTGAATCTCATTCATAAATGGTATTCAATTTTTACAATATTTACTTGGTAGATGAATAAACAATTACCTTGGTGTATTCAAATATCTAAAAGACCACATGTGATAACATTAATTACCTTAAAATTGTTCTCAAACAACTTCTTATCTACAACACTAGATGGAGGAATAGTGGGTGTAGAATAACCATCCAAAATATATTTCCAAGTGTCAAACCCTAGGGACATCATGTAGGTCCTCATATTTTCACTCCCAAAAGAATAATTTGATCCATTTAATATTGGTTCTTTCTCAGTAGAGAAGCCTCCTTGTATTTGATGACTACCCATATTGTACCTTGGATCACTGAGGGGGAGTGAATTAGTGAGCCTAGATAATCCAAATTTAATTCCAATCCTTTAAAGCTATTTAAGTAATAAACATATATAAAATTTATTAATCAATATTAACAAGAGATCTCATTCATTCAATTCATTCACAAGATCAAACATACAACACATAGTTCATGTGGGAAACCCTCATGGGGAATAAAACCCACTCACATTCTTGGAACACATGGACTACTTGTCTTATAAGAGATTAAAAATAAGAGATTGATCAAGTCCTTCTGATCAAGATTTAGTGAAACACCAATTTCACAAGGAACACCCACCCATAAGATGGTCAAGTCCTTCTGACTACCTTTTGGTCAAATCCTTATGACCTAAGGCATTTAGTGAAACACTTTATTTCACAAGGAGCACTTGCCCTTTAGGAAGATCAAGTCCTTATGATTTCATATGAAATTAATACCTCCACATTTGAATTGATGTCTTCAATCACTTAATGATGGAACTTTTTTAAAACAACCTCCTCAAAATGACCAAATGGTCGTTCACATATACCATACTTTGATCTACATCAATCTATTCACCAAGCTCACACTCAAACATCAAAAATAGCCTTTTGGATCAACCTAGATCTCTTTGCTCATCCTTAATAACCAAACCTACAAGAGCACTTTTGTGCCAATATAATTATGACCTATAGATCATACATACATTTATTAATCTACTCTACACATCCTTTGGGCACCCACCCTTTCCTTTACTCCTCAAAGCTAAAAAAAAAAACCCTCCTTGCTCAGGTCACTCCACTATATCAAAGCCTATAAACCAACACATTTGGTTCCACCTTTTATATATCCATCATGATTATCAAGATCACAATATTTTCAATTGTCCACAACACATACTTCACCCTTAAGGCATCTAACATAGGTCAAACTTAAGCACAACTCTCTATCAAATAGGGCTAAGTCACCATTTAGGTCTTATGAAGACCCATTAAGCTCTTTCACACATGTTAAAGCAAACTAACAACATAGGATCACTTTACAACACATAGACCCATGAAACATGATCTATAGGTCCTCCTTAAGTTCCAACATCCATCATAAAACCCTTTTACTAATGCCTAATTACCTCAAACATCTTTTTGGACACATAGTCACCATAAATAAAAACGTAGTTGACTTCTAAACCTTAATTCATACTATATATGATTTCTAAAAAATTAATAATGAATAAAAAACATTTGTTTTCAATTGGATTTTTACCCTTTGAGGAGACATATTATCTCCCCTCATCCAAGTGGCACAATTAAAACACCTCTAGGCTATGGGTAACCTGAGAATGAGGTGAATCTCTAGATAGGGCCAGTTCCCTTGATGTACCAATTTTGGATCACTAATACACCTATGATTGCAAGAAAAAGGGAGAGAAAAATAAAAGTAAAATATCCTAAATCTAGTGTTACCCTAAATTAAGTGATAACTACCAATCAACTTCATGTCACACATGAGACCAAGGGACTAACTAGGCATACACTTCTCTAATCTGAATCTTCTCACATCAATATTTCATCATGATGTTGTGATTAATGTTTAGGATAGGAGGATTAGATAAGAGGCTTAAAATGGAAATATTTCAATAACTAACTCACTTGACCTTGAAACTTCATAGAACACTTCACATGATATGTAAGAAAAAGCTTTTAAGCTTCAAATAGGCATGAGAATGAGACAACAATGCTAAGGAAATAATAATCACCAAGCATGATCAATAATTCAAGTGAACACACTATGAATAGTCATAGAAGAGGTAAAATAAATATTATTTATTGATCTTATGGTATGAAAATGAGTAGGGCTTTACTATATTTAGGTGGAGCATATTTTACAAAGGCCAAAATACCTAGTTCTTATAGAAATTAAGAGACAGGAGAGAAGAAATAAGTACAAAGGTCACAAGGATAAGTGTCAATATGAGAAAATTAGTTACATTTTCATGAGAAGGGAAGATAATGCAAGGTCATAAGAGACAAGTGGCCATCTAAGGCATGAAACTCTTGAAATGTGGCATGAAATTCCTTATATTGGCTCAAAAAATTATCTTCATCATTCACCCATGTTGTAACATCCCAAAAATAAGTAGGGATAGATATAATGATTGTAATGAGAGGTAAAGGTTTTATAAATATTTTTCCATGCATTGGTTTCATTCTTAATCATCTAGAATCTTCTATAAGTGAGCCATCACTACCTGTAGTCAAAGAAATTCATCTTTCACACACCTTGTAAACTTAGCTCCCAAAATGGATTTAGTTTCTAATTAAAATATGTAAAATGGAGTTTTTTACATGTTTCAAAACCATCCATGGCCTTAGAATCATTAGACACACCTTAAAACTAGCTCCCTTGAAGTTTTTCACCCTTCTTAATATTATGTTCACTATGCCAGTTCTGACTGGTTGAGATGAAGTAGTTGGTAGAAAAAACTTTGGAGTTTTTATATGGAATTAAATGGAATTAGGTATTCTCCCAAGTTCCAATATTTCTCCTAAATTTAGTTTCATCTCTTGAAAGTTACTATAACTTGCACAATGCACAAAATAGTCAAAATAACCAATTTTGTACTCTATCCATATAGATATGTCAGCACAAAATTTGATGGGGGGGATCCATAAGAATTATCATACATCCTATAATCATAATTATAGGGAAAATATTCCATTTGGGTAGCTCACCATCTTTATTTCCTTCATCGGGTCTAGAATCAAGGTTTGTAAGGGTTTTAGGTACTTTTGACCCTTAGTGATGTTTCATAAAGGTATGATGTTTGAAATAAAAATAAAATACTTAAGAGTGATTTTAAAGACCCATTATAACCTCTCAAAACTCCTTGGATATCCATACACATCCTTCAAGGAGATGTAAGCATTTTAATTTAGCCTATCGAGCTTATTTCTCCATTTCTTGTAAGCTTGGACTATCTCTGAGCCACAAGTGTCTTTATATTTGGCTTCCATACATTAAAATATATTGTAAGAATATAATATGTACCTAAAAACATTCCCAAATGTATTATAATGTTTACCTTAGGTTGGAAGTGAAGTTGACCTTCTATTTGGGCTCAAGGCTTAAACATACTTGACATGCTGATTATAAGCCTTGTGGTCTAAGCTACTTTATTGAGTTTAATCCTGATTTGAAAGGTCTCTTATGTTTTTTTTTAATTTCATTAATCATCATAATTCACCATAAAACCCTCCAATCACTCCTCATCTCTTCTTCTCATTCACCAATTGGGCTTATTTGGAGATTGCTTGGTTGAGCTATGTATAGGAGACTTTTGACCATTTTGAGAATTATGAACTTTTATGAGTGTTTAATATCACCAATTAACCTTAAATAAACTTCAAAATATGTTCCTTGAGGTCCCCATGTCCTCGTATCAAGCTTATTACCCATTTTGGCTTCATTTGTTTGTCTTTCCAAAACTCTGATTTTCTTGACTGACTGACCTCTAAGACAAAATAGTGAGGTATATCTCTCCTATTCAAGGAAACATGAATGTTTTAAATTTTTTATTAGGTCTTAAGGAATATATTTACCAAAGGGATAAGTCATACCCACCCATGTAGGCACCTAACCAACTCAATTTGTCTAAAAAAGGTCTCCAAAAAGGACTTTTTTGCATTCTTCACTTCTTCTTATGAAAGGCTTATTCAAGGTCAAATACAATGTGCATAGTTTCCTTAAACATCTTATAAATCTTAAATTAATTCTAAATAATCTTAAAACTCACCAAAAACCACTCTTCTCCCTTATATTCTTCATCCTTACCTATTGAGCAACATGAGTCTCTTAATGTAACTGTACAGACTATCACCCTTCGGCTAGTATGAAGAGTAGACAATCAAATTGAAATAAGTGTTGGAGTATGTGAAAAAAATTTATTAAAATATCATGAATCATTTTAAATATATTTTCAAACCTTCTTTCTCTTACTTATCATTTTCATCTCTTTACCTTCATCAAGACTAAACACTCAACTGTGGGTGCTCATAGGACCTTAAGAAGTATATGTAAGATTTTTTTAAATTATAAAGAGATCATGAAGACCATAATGGTAATAATTAAGGTTATATATGTATATTTCATCATTTTAAATCTCCATATTCCATTTAAATTCGCCTTGATCTCACAAAATTGAGGTCTATTTCTTAATTGGTAGGCTGACCCTGTCTGTAATTTCCCCTACCTGTAAGTGTAAATCACACTTTTAGAGCTGATTAAATTTATTTAGGATCATATTTAAATAATTAATTACATAAAATATTTATTTAATTCACATATAACATTCATTTTCTAGATAAAATACCTAGAACAATCACTACTTGGGTTAATGTTAACCATAGTTGATTGTGTATGGTAGAGCAGGGGTTTTATGAATAAGAATTCACCTTAAAACCTATATAACATGGAATATGATCCATTTGATGTATTTTGGAGTCATATTTTACAAATCAAAATTGTCATATTTATTCTTAATTTCCTACTATGGATGATGTGAAGGCTATCAGTCAACTTTAGGTCAACTTCTTAGGAGAGAAAAGCCTATAGGTGAGTATAAGACCTAAAATATAATACATCATCTTATTTTGATGATCCTTTAGGTTATATATGATAATTTAAACTATTTTAAACTATTCAAACATGGTGGCATGGTTTAGATTACCAAATTAGAACACAAAGGTCCCTCAAAGCTTCTAATCCTGTAGATAATAGTGAATCAATTCAGTGATCAAATAACAACTTTGAGCCCCCCCAATAACTATCTTCCATTGGTCACCTACATTCAAAATTTTATAAAGTATTTATCTTATGTGGATACTACAAGGCATGCATATTTAGTTACCACTAAACTCTTAGTGCCCCTATTATAATATATTGGCAAAGTAAAGGGTGCTCTATTTTGATATTTTAGGGATTTGATCGCTAAACATATAGTCATCATCCTTGGAAGTTAATTTCAACTTTAACTAATAATTTAACTTTACAAATAGGTCTTCTAGGATACCTTCAACACACCAATATTTTAGGAATGGTTCTATAACTTGTTTTTCTAGACACTTAAATCTGGCCATTGATAACCTCCAATCATGGTTTTGACCAATTTCCACCAAAGTGCATAATTTGGCCTAAAAACACTAAAACACATTAAACGCTTTTATATTGATATATTCAAGTGCCAATTTTTTCAAGGATATCATTAAATGGGGAAATGCAATTTATGGGATAGCTAACTTTGATCAGATCATTTTGAGTCAAAATGTTAATTTCTCACCTAGGTGCCTGAGATTGTTCTTTTCTATCAAATCTCTTATACGAGATACATGCCTTCGTTATTTTGTGTTGGTAACATCCTAAATATAAATATGGTTCTAACGCATCTAACATTGACTCCTAATTCCAATCCAGTAAAATTTTGGGCCAATGTCAAGACATTTTGACCAATTCCATTAATTTGTATACCAAGAGCCAAAATTTGCATCAAAGTCGACTAATCATGTTTTAGGATAATTAGACAAAATTAGGGCCTTAAGTTAATTTTTATTTAAACTTGTTGAATAAATATTTATTGGAAATTGATTTCTATTAACTACATATCAGGTGACATCATCACATGGGTGGCATCTATAAGCCATAAATGCATAAAATATCAAGATTATGGGTCTCCCATGCCTCATAAGACCCTCCATGCATATTAAATGCCCCTCTATCCCAAATATTAATGGGGATATTTGTATAATTAATTTCATATTTGGATTTATTCATGGCCACACATCTCAATCTTCAGATGGATGGTCATGGTTGATCTTCAAACCATTCTAAAAATCTATAAATAGGATGCCTTGCCTATTGAATTTTAAGCTCTCACATGCCAAAGTTATAATGCTAAATTTATTCCAAATCTTCATACAAATTAGTGTTATAATGTCCAAATATTGAGCCAAGCCAAGAAAAAGACACAAGGTGCCAAGGAGACATGAAGGTAGCCAAGCTTCCATTGATTCAAACTTTATGAGCAGAAATTGAGAAAGCCACTAAAACAATAATTTTGGAGAGTCTAAGGAAGGTTTATTTATCTTTTTAGTTGTGTTTTTCATTCATGTTTTGTTAACTAAGCTCCCCTTAGTAATTATGCCTAAAGATGTTATGCTAGTGTGTTTATTTCAATTTTGATTTTATTTTTGGAACTAACACCAAACTAACCATCCTCTCTTGAGTCAAATTCCTATTCTACATAATGGCATGCCTGGTGGGACTATATTCATGAGTGTACAACCCATGAATTTCTTTGTATTCATAATTTTAATTCTTTTTTGTTGTTTTTGCTTTAAATAGTAAAAATTGCCCATAAATAATTAATAATTTTTTATTTAATTAATACTTTTTTCTAAATTTTATTATTGTTATATATAAATATGTTATTGATATTATTTGAAAATTTTAAAAAAATATCTTTATATTTTAGAAGTTATGACTATTTTAGTGACAATCACTTTTTGTTTTTTATTTTTCTGGTAAAAATATTTAGAACATAGTTCATAATTTTTTTTTGTATTAACTACTTGGACCTAAATTTTTTTATAGACATGAATATATGAGTTACTGACAAACTCTCAAAATTTTGTGGCAAAATGATATACATTTTAAAATTTATGTTACAAATACTAACTCTAGGTTTTTATGTTTTATGTGCAGGCTTTTATGTGTTATGTTTTATTTTTAGTCTTATAATTTGTTGTTTTCAGGGGCTCATATGTTTAATATTATTTTTTATAAGATTTTATTGATATTTTTAATAACCAAGTCAATGCATTTTATTTCTTGAGATTTTACCTTCGGGTTGACAGATTTTGCCCTTCAAGGTTACTTACCTCATTTGATAAGTGTGCTTCAAGGCTAAACAAAGTGCTAAAATTTTTCGTGCAGGATCTACATGGAAAGTCATCTAAGAAAATTAAATCAATGCATTTAAAACTGGATTTGAGTGTTTTAAAATTATTTGGGAACTTTCGAGTTTTGTCCTAGATTAAAGTCTTATTTGGAGTCAAAACTTGATGTGAAAAAATGATACAAACCAAAACACATAGTACTCATTTTCTTTTGAACAAAGAGGTGTTATGTTACTCATGTGAATCATCAATTTGCCTTGTTCAAAGTTCATAAAAAAATTAGAGTCACATCATCCACTTTGGCATAGTTATGTTGCCTAATTGAGTCTAAACCTTTACCAAAGTTTGTTTAAAGTCCATTTATAACTCACATTCAAATTTGAACATTTCTAGGTTCATAGGGTTGATGTGTTAAGTGGGTTCTCCATTTTCACTAAACTTGAGGGAACTTAATTTCAATTTCCAATTTGGGTTGAAGGTCGTTTAAGGCTCATAATCATTATCACCACTTGATAGACTTAAGTCATTTAATGCTAAACACTTGAAATTTAAGTCTATGAACCAATTTGTTTTGTGTTACCATCCTATTTTCATTGAGATATTTTGAAAGCATACCTTTTTTCCTTAGAGATATTGTTAAAACTTTGAAGGTATGTATGTCATTTGAGTTAAGACAGGTAGTGTTACACTGCTGAATTTGTGAAAAACCATCTTTTCCTTAGAGAGTTTTTGAAACAAATATTTTTTCATGTATTTTAAGTAGCCTAGTAATATTACACTTTCAAATCATTTCAAACATTGTTTCATAGATCTTTTTTCATAGAGCTCAAGTTTGTACACATTTTTCAAGCTAATCCAAGTAGACCTTTTATGAGTCTTTGTTTAGCACAGTTACACTATTCACATTTGTCTAGCCTATTTTTCAAAAGAACCAAGTTTTATACCATTATTTACAAGAAAATAAATTATCTTTAAAGTGCATTTTGTTTCATACCTTATACCTATTTGATTGAGTTCATGACCAAGAGTCAAATGCCTAGTTTTTGCTAGAAGTGTTTCAAATCCGTTAAATTAAAATCTCATCTATTTCAAAGTCTAGTTCTTGACACCATTTGGCCAAGAGTCATAGCACATACCTTGTTTGAACCTAGATTTTGACATCGTATTTGGTCAAAATACCTAACAACTATTTATTTCCTAGATTAGACTGATTTGAAACACTTCAACCTTAGAGTTTGGAATTTCTATTTTCAGTCCATTTACTTAATGTTTTAGTATAAGACATGTAATGTTAGATACTTAATGTTATCTTGTTTTGTTACAAATCATTGCATAAAAATTTCTATCCTTTTGACAAATCTAAACCAAGTTTGAACATCATCTTTTAGACATTGTCTTTTTAGAGTTTGTAGAAATCTTTTCCCTTTCTATTGTGAAAAATTCACTATGGATCCCAACATGTATTCCTACACTCATAGTGGACTCATGTACAATATAGGGATTAGTAATGTAGTTGCGTAATAAAAAATGGTGAAAGACCCCTACGCTGATAATATTGATTATGAGATGGATCCTTATCCCTCTTATAATACTCAATTAGGGGCACAAAATCAAGATCTATTGGCTAACTATTTAGTTAATATGCCATCATATTTAGAATAGGACCAAGAGCAAACCACACAATACCTAGATATGATGCCCATAGCTAAAGAACCAGTTCCTCAAAAATCTTACTCTATTAATATGCCTTCCACGTATGATCCATTTTTATTTGAGAATCATTTATTGGAGAACAAAGATGAGATTTTGGTTAGAGCCATATAAGTAGGGGCTAAGTTTCTAGTGGACTTCCCTTAGGAAAATTTACCAAGTCTAGTAAGAATGCCTCATAACATATTATATATTCAACAAGATTCTTCTAGAAATCCTTTGACTATAGTCCAAATGATGTATCAGGATTAGTATGCCTAACAAAGGATAGAGCCTCATGGAAGACCATATTAACCAAATATAAACAACATATCAAACCTACCTAAATCTAGCACATAATTTCAATTAGATGACCATGGTTAATAAACCTCTTATTGACTTGGTTCCTTCAACAAGAATTTTGAGAGTTAACTAATCAAGATAATCATAGTTTAGACCCATTAAACAAAAACACTTCAGTAGACAACTTGCTACATATGCCAATTATTGAAGAAGTGTCTTCTACTTCTATGTAGAATAATGAGCAAAATATAGTGGATAATGTGCAATCATCATCCAATCCAAATCAAAGTGTTACTAATGCAAAAATAACTAATAAATAACATGTGCATGTAGTTAATACCACAAGTGGATTAGAATAACAAGGAATATGATATTTTGTACCCTAACCTTCACCACCTACTTTCTATCCTCAACCAGCTACTTCATTAAGCATACAACCAATAGGATCAGGTAGTCAACCAGGAACTAGTGTAATGCCTCAAAAAAAGAATGTGATGAATCTTATTCTTCCTCAATAGGTGGTGAGTAAAATTCCAAAAATATAGGCACAAATGAATGTACCAACGCAACAAAGGCTAAACATATTGCAACCTCAATAAGGGGCAACTCATGTTCCACCTTGTCAGGAAGTAGCAAACATACCTCTTTAGTTGTAAGCTAGTGTACCAATTTAAAACTAAGCAATGTATAACCAACAATATATAAATATTGGTCAAAGATAGATGATGAATCCCCAACATGCATCCACTTCCTAATAGGGATTCATGAAACTAGGAGGTTCTAATTTTTCTCAAGTACCTACTAGGTAGCAATTGCCTTTGTTTAAAGCATACCACAGGTTCAGATATAGGGTCTTGGTTCATAAGTTCCCACTCAATAATAAGGTTAAAATAGTCAATAATAGGTCCTTAGTAAACCAAAACAAGCACAATATATTTATATCCCTCCATCCCAACCACAAAATCCTCCAATTCAAACCTTCATAGCTAACTAAAACTAGAATATCACACAACCAAATGTGTAATTCCAAGTACATGCTAATCTACGTATGTGTATTCCTAATACATTTCCCAACCAATCCATCATACCCGAACAAATATCTCCATCTTACCTTGGTCTAAGTTCTCCACTTATGACCACTCAACCACCTACCCAGGCTAATATTCCCATGAGTTTCCTAAAGCAAGAATTACAACAGATGAAGGATGGAATCACCACCATCCAAGTAGGGAAATAGATTAAAAAGTTTAATTTGGATGATGTGTGTTCCTATCCTTTTAATATGGATTATTTATAGATTTCATTTCCTCCAAGATATAAACCACCAAATTTTGATAAATACAAAGGGAAAAGTGATCCTAAAGCCCATTTAACTGAGTTCTTTATTGCATGCTAGCTAGTGGCATATAGTGACATATACCTTTTGTTGTTGTTTCTAAGGAGCTTAGCTGGACAAGCCTTGGAATGGTTTTTAAAGTTACATAGGAATTTAGTAACTAATTTTGATGATCTTTCAGATAAGTTTATGTAACACTTTTCTTATAATCTTGAGCATGAGATTTCATTGGTTGATTTGATGTAAGTTAAATAAAAATTTGGTGAGAGTTTTGAAAACTATCTATAGTGATGGAGGCCACTTGCAAGCTGATTCACTCATAGTTTACTAGATAAACAATTAGCCACTATATTCACTAAAAACTTGCATAGTAAGATAGCCTATCATCTAGAACTGAAATGTGCACATACCTTTAAATAAATCATTGACAAAGGTTTGTTGATCAAGTGAGTTCTCATCAATAAAGGAGTCATCAAGATTAATTTAAATAATTATAACCAAGGTACCAATTAGGGAAGCAGCCAAAACTAACATCCAATCTAAGAACAAACATCACAATCAATATAGGCTAATAACTAAGATAGACCAAAGCAATTCAGCTGCAATAGGAATGTTGTGGGAAATGGAGTAATTGAGTCACATCATGTCCAAATAGTGAAAACATCATCTGCACCACCTTTTCAACTCACTCTTACCTGACAACCTCTTCAACCAATGCTTCAAGCACAACAAACAAGACCCACACAATAAATGCCACAACCTTTACCATTACAAAACCCTCCTCTAAGGAGAACTATGCCTACACATCATGTTTTTAGTGACCTTGGAGAGCCTATTGAGTCTATATTTTTCAAACTTTCCACCACTAATTTGATTAGGTGGCCTATACCAAAGCATTATTCTCAAAGCATCCCTTATCCTGATTGGTACCATGAAAATGAATTCTATGAGTATCATTAGGTCAATAAGCACAATTTATGAAGATGTGTGAAAATTAAGCATTTAATTAAAAATATGTTAGATAATGGGGAGATCACATTGGATAGTGGTGCTTCCACCTCCAATCAGACTCTTGGGATATATAAAAACCCTTTTCTATGGCATAACCAACAACAACAACCATGGCCAGTGCAACAACAAAATCAACAGTATCAAATCAAAGGTCAAACTAGCAGAACCAACAATAAAATCAACAACATTATAACAATGGAAAAAACTAAGGTTAGAATAGTAACAACCAACAAACCTACCATGTAGTTACACATGACTATAATAGGGTTGTAGGTCATATTACAAGGGGTAGTGTTAATGCCATCTCTATTAATCCTAGACCAAATTCTAATCAGATAAGACCATCGCTAACCATACCAAATCAATCCAATCACTTCATTAATCCTTCCTTGACTTAGGACCATACACATGAGAACCAACAAATAGAGATTCCCAATTTTGGACCTTATATCGATAACTCAACCTTGCCTCATGACCACATACAAGTGTACTAATAATTGAGACTTATCCTATCTAATCCCACACCATCACCATCATTTGTTAGCAATCATGGCCTTATATATAATCCTAATTGTGTAATCACAACTTGAAGGTCAAATATTACCATCTCAGGCCCATAACCATCTACCACTTCACCCATTATCCAACCAAACATTTAGCCTTAGAACAAACCATTCACTATTGACCAAGACAAGAAGTTTGATATTGTGGAACAATTGCATAAGACACCAAGATAGATTTTTATTTTAGATTTGTTACGACTGTCAACAATCCACAAGAAAATTTTGAATGAGTTCTTAACTCAATCCACTATTGCCAGTGACATATCCCTTAATAATTTTCAATCTTTAGTTGGACACCTATCTCCAACCCAACAAGTCACATTCAACCAAAGTGATATGTCTTCCCTTGGCTCGATTTATAATAATCTATTATACATAGAAGTTTATATAAAGAGGGATAACGTGAAACATGTCCTTATAGACAATGGATCAGGCCTGAACCTAGTGTCTCTAACACTCAACAAGCTTCTTGGGTACACAATGATACATCTCTAATTGAAAATGATAACTATCAAGGCCTACAATAATTAGGAAAGAGAATCATAAAGCACCATTAATATACTAATTATCATTGGGCCTTTGACCCATGATATACTTTGCCATGTACTTTATATTGAGTTGTCATATAATATGATTCTAGGTAGGCCTTGGTTACATGAGATTCATGTAGTCCCATCAACACTACACCAATATATCAAGTTCTCCCACTCAGGGATGGAAGTAAATATTCCAAGCGATTTACACCCATATGAGCATTGCAAACATATTGAGGCCAAGTTTCAAAGCTATAATTACCAATATGACATGAATCCAAGTTCCAAGTAGGATAAAAGAAAGCCCATACTTATTGATTCTCTAGAGGATAATTACATAGATCCTAATACCTTGGATTCCCTTTCCCACATGTCACCTCTTAAAGCTTCTAATCATTTTACCATTTTAGCTAATGACCTAGGGGAGTACATGACCCATGATACCTTTCATATTGCCAATATTCCTCAAGATCCCAAGACCTTTGGAAGACCTAAAGTCACCCCACACATGCATTGGAAAAAAAGGTAAATATAAACTTCATAAACCAAGACCAGTCACATTCATACTAGCATCTGGACAAGAACAAGACCCTCTCAAAGATATGAATCATGGTTATACAATGACAAATTGGTTGATTTTTATAGGATCACTAAGTATCCTATTCATAATAGGATCATGGAACATCAAGATTATGAAGGAAGAGGCCTCAAATTGAATCAACAAGGAACCATTGAGCCAATTTCCATGACTAAGTACAAAAGACCTTATGGACTTGGATTTAAACCACTTGGGGGTGACCCCACATATCTTATTCATGTTCCATCATCAGTTTCTAGTGATGATGATGTTGATAGTGAAGCAGAGTTTGATCATAACCTCACCTTTGATGACCTAGCTAAGACTAACCTATTTGATAATAATGCCATATGTACCCTTATCCCAATCAGTCATAATAACCCATTTCTATTATACTATCCCTAACTAATAGATTGGAACCAATAAGAATCTAGTTACCAATTGATAAGTTTTAGAATAATGAGGCATTCTATGATTTTCTAGGCCTTAGAGACAATGTTCCATTGGGAGATCATAAATCAAGATTCTCAATCATATTAGATCCTAAAACCTATTTTGGAGAGTGGATGAACATCCTTAGCCAAAAAACAAATAAATTAAATATTGAGGTCCCAAAGTGAAAACCTATTTGAGGCATGTTTTGACCAAGAAAAAATTAAAGATAAAGGCTAGTCTAGTGGTGAAAACCTGTTTTAGACACCATTAGATGGGGGTGTTCTTTCTTCTTCAAATTTAGACTAGGAGACCACCAATGATGAACTTGCCTATGGCTTTGAGTTTATTTTTAATCAATAAGTGTTTGATGAAATTATTTAATAATTCCCAATTATTTTTGTCACATGGCTAGATCTCCCATTCGGGGACTCAGATTTATCATGCCTAGGAGAAGTTGAAGAGCAAGTCCTAACAAAGGACCCTGATATAGTCTAATAATTCAAGTCTTTGCCTACTATCCTAGAAGATGGCTTGAAACTTTTAGTAAAAGATACAACAAAGGTAAACATTAGGCTTCCATTAGACCTAAAATGGATAAAATTAGGTGCATCCTTCACTGAGGAGAAATGTGAAGTCTTTACAACTCTATTGAGAGAATTTGTAATTATATTTGTATGGGCATATTCTGACATGCTAGGTTTGGATCCCACCTTTATTTTACATCACCTTATGGTAAATCCTGATGCCAAACTAGTTAATCAAAAGTTATTTAATATGCATCCTCACATTACTTTATTAGTAAATAAAGAGTTAGCAAAAATCTTAGAAGCAGGATGTATTCGATCCATTGATTACTCAAAATGAATATCTAATGTTGTACCTGTTAGCAAAAATCCTAAAGAAATCATAATTTATACTAATTTTTAAGACATAAAGAAAGCTTTCCCTAAATACGACTTTTTATTTCTTGATATTGACATGATCATCAACTCCATGATGGGTTATGAGATGCTTTCACTCATGGATAGATTTTTAGGATACAACCAGATTAGAATAGCATTAAAAAACCAACATGAAACAACATTCATCACACCATGGAGAACATTTTGTTATAAATTAATGATATTTGGTATTAATAATGTTGAAACCACATATTAAATATCCATTACCATCACGATACATGATATTGTTAAAGACTACATCGATGACATACTAGGCAAATAAAAACTAGGGCCAACCATTTAGAAGTGTTACGTAGAATATTTGAAAGACTACATGAGTACAAAGTTTGATTTATTCCAAAGAAATATGTGTTTAGAGTAACCTTAATAAATTTACTTGGATTCATTATGTCTCATAGGGGCATTGGAGTTGATCCAACAAAGGTCCAAGCTATAATAGAGATGAAACCACCAACCACTTTGAAGTAGCTCCATATTTTTTAGGGTAAGATCCAATCAATTCAATGATTCATATCTCAGTTAGTAGACAAGTTTCATCCATTTACACATATTTTTTATAAGGGAGTTGCATTCCACTGGGATAAACACAACCAAAAAACTTTTCAATAGCTAAAATATTACCTAGCAAATCCACCTATTTTGTTACCTCCTATGCCAAGAAAACCATTTTTGTAGTACCTATCAGCCACAGATAGTGCCTTGGGGGAACTTCTATCTCAACATGATGATAATGGAAAATAACATGTAGTGCACTACTGAAGTCATAAATTGGTCATGTTTGAACATAATTATATGCATATTGAAAAAGCCTATCTAGCCATGGTCTTCACAACTTAGAAATTTTGACACTACATGTTGAACAATAAGACCATAGTCATTTAAAAATTAGATATGCTCAAGTATCTACTATTTAAAATATATTTACAAGGTATAATAGCCAAATGGATCATTCTTCTTAGTGAGTTTGACATAGAGTATGTCAATCAAAAGGAAATCAAGGGATATGTCCTTACATATCATCTTGCTGAAGCACCCCTTATAGACATAGAGCCACTCACATTCCAATTTATTGATGAATCCATAATGACCATCATCAACACACCTCTTGAGGAGTAACATTGGAATGTGTATTTTGATGGATCATTCACAACACATGGATAAGGGGTAGGCCTCTTATTTATAACACCATAGGGGGATCTAATCCCTAAGTCATTCAGGATAAGCTTTCCTTGTACTAATAACATGGATAAATATGAAGCACTTGTTGCAAGGATTTTCCAAATAGTACAATGGAATATATCTCATATAAAGGTTTACGGTGATTCTTAGTTAATCATCAATCAGGTTATAGACCATTTTTAGACCAAAGATGACAAGTTGGTTCCATATAAAGCCATCTCAAGAAAGAAATTATCGACATTCATTTTGAGCATATATCAAGGGTAAGTAATAAAAATATTGATGCTATGAACACTATTAGATCTATGATTTGAAACATAGACAAGGCTAAGGAGTATTAGTTCCTTGTCCAGAACTTGATAACACTAGCTCATGAACCTTTAGCTATCACGATGATTTGTGATATTTTTAGTCCTAGTTCTATCTAGTACTCTAAACTTTATAACTACCTTCATGACCAAGTTTTACCACTTGATCTATCCTAAAAACAAACCAAAGCCTTCATCCATCAAACCACTCATTATACCTTACTTGGATCAACCCTTTACCACCATAATTTTGATGAAAAACACTAACATTACGGGAAGTTCATGGAGTATGTGAAGCTCACACTAATGGGGTAGTATTATCTAAAAATATCTTGTGTATTGGTTATTATTGGCTCACAATAGATGCAAATGTAACTACATATGTAATGAAGTATGATAAATGTCAATGACATGCTAGTTTGATTTATGCCCCAACTAAGACTTCAAAACCAATGTTGACACCATGGCTATTTGCTACATAGGGCATTGACATCATTGGAAAAATCAATACTACATCTTCAAATGGCCATAAACATATCCTTACCACCACTAAATATTTCACTAAGTGTGTTGAAGCTATACCCTTCACTTACATGACTAGAAAGCAAATTTTCAAGTTCATCTTCAACCATCTCATTTGCCACTTTGGTATCCTCTTTGAAATTATATCTGATAATGGAAGATCATTAAAAAAAAGGATGTTGACAATCTATATGAATAATACAACATTACACAACATTTATTTATGGCATATTACCCTCAAGGTAATGGTCAGGCCAAAGCATCAAATAAAACTATTGCCAATATTCTCAAAAAGATTGTCAATAATGTTGGTATGATTGGGACCTTTAGATATTCCATGCCCTTTGGGAATACCATACCAATCATTGTAACCCCATATAAGTCACTCCATATTCACTTTTTTATGGTAAAAAACCCATCCTTCCCATTGAGGTTGAGTTACCTTCACTGTGCATATCTTTCAAGCATGTCCTAGATGATCATGACTATTGAGTAGCTCGCCTGCAAGAGCTAGACCTAATTGATGAAAAATGCATAGCTATGCTCAAAAATATTTAGGCATATAAAAACTAACTCAAAGGCCACTAAAATCAACATGTCAAGCATATAACATTTTAACTTAGTGATGTTGTTCTTAAAGAAAACTAAAAGAATACCATGGTTAAGAAGAAGCATAAAGGTAAATTCAAACCAAATTGGATGGGGCATTTCATCATTATTAAAAATTATGGATCTGGAGCATATAGGCTTGCCACACCAGATGGAGATGAACTTATTGAGCTGATAAATATTATTCACCTGAAGTAGTACAATGCTTGAGTGCTATGGTATATTGTTTATAAGAACCATTTTAGTTATGCCATTTTATCACTATTATTCTTTTTATGAATATCATTCTTATCCATCCTCTTAGCCTTATCCATTTTACCATTCCATTCTATTGACCATGCATGTTTTGAATTGTATCTACCTAGCCTATATGATCTTGGTTTTGACAATCTTGGTTTTGACATAGTTGTACCTTTTCAACACTTATGAGTCTGATCCATTTCAGTAGTTATTTCAAGCATTCTAGATAGAGATAGTATTTTAGAGTAGTATGATAGAAGTTTTGGTAATTTCATCCTTCATTTGTTATTATTTTCTTATCACTAGTCTTGTTACTAATTATAACCACCTATAGGAAGATTAATACCATTGATCGAGGCTGTTGTATCCTAGTTATAACCACCTATGGGTAAACTAGTGGTAACATTTGTTTAAAGAGCCTTGACATACCAACTTTAAATTTCCTATGTTGTACTATGCCTTTATACCAAATATGTCTATTTTTTTTGAATTGACTACTACACTAGTCAAATTCCTCTGTTATATGACAGAACTATAGTGACTTGAGGTCTTACTCTGGGACTATGTAGGTAATGCTTGATATTTGTTGAGGTCAGCTCAGTCACCCTTCTAGCTACACTCTCACCATTTTATGAACAATCTAAGCTACACTCTCACCATTTTATGAGCATCTTAAGCTATACTCTCACCATTTTGTAAGCAATCTAAACTATGCTCTCACCATTTTACAAGCATCTTAAGCAACACTCTTATAATTTTGTGAGTTTGAATCATTTAGTGTCTCATCATTCTCAATCAAGTTGAGATACTCCAAAAATTCTAATTTTTTTGTAAAACCATTAGGAGAAAACCAAAAACACTGACCACTTTTTTGCCTTAAGGCTTCTGGGAACCCTTACTAAGTTACAAGCCAATCACTTGCCACTTAGTTTCCCCATTTTTTTGGCCTTTTCTCCCACACACTTTCCATTTTTCAAGACCATTCCTATTTTTATATCACATCCAATATTTTTATTTTTATTAGTTATCATTTTCTTCCCATTCCCTGGGAGTATATCTAGCTTGAAGCTTTTGTTGGATACTACATCCATGGAACTATGTAGGCCACATCTACTTGCCTAGTGCATATAAAGACATCTCGACCACCCCCTTCCTTTTCTTCTATTCCCCCATTCTATTAGTTTGTTAAGTTATCACCTATTTTCTAGGGGCAATGTTTGTATGGCTTAAACTAAACTATTTGTTTCATTGCTTATTTCTTTATTTTTTTATTTGTGTGCCTATTTATTTGATTTTGGTACTGTTGCTTTGATTTAGTTTATAAACATTTATTAGGTGATTCCTTTCCTGCACTTACACTTGAATCCATACATATTCATATATTCATATTGTCATCATGTTTCTATCATTGGTGCATTATTTTCTATTGAGTATTGGATTACGGGAGTCAGTCCTTATGCATATTTCGACCAAGTCCTCATGATGTTATACCATGATGCCTACTAACATGTGTTATAACAAACCTTAGATTCAATAATTCTATTCAATAATGATGATATCAACATCTCTTCAACACCGACATCTTGATTTAATCCTAATCATATCCTAAATAGAGTAATTAACCATAAAAGAATTTCAATATTTATTAGTTTAGATGAGCATCTCCATACTAGTAGGTTGTTCTAATTCATCATTACCCTCTGTGTTAAGTTATCATCATCAATAAACCAATTAGTCATGTTTTCCATAATCAAGGTCTAATGATTATAATTGCCTATGGGCAAATCATTTCACACCGTCCCACCTACATTTCTCAATGATTATAACCACCTTTGGGCAAATCATTGTGTTGTCACCACTTTTTTTTCTATCCATATAGGGGCATGTTGTTATCTTGTTTGTCTATCCTAACTGAGGAAACTCCATCTTCTTAATGATTATAATTTTCCTTGGGCAAATCATTGTGTTATCATACCACATTGCCACTATCAGAGTACAATGCTTATAACTACCTTTGAGAAAACCATTATACACTATCCCAATTGCATTCTTAGTGATTTTGACTACTTTTTAAATATCATTATGTTCTCTTCCCATCATTTTCCTTTTCTTTGGTCCCCTCATCTCCATTCTTTCTTTCAAGGCTCTGCTTGTTGACCTTTCCTTATGCCAACCCTTCCCTCGAGGGGGCATCATGCAATTAGTTCATCATCATTGAAGTTGTAGGCATAGAAGACCTTTTCACTCTTTAAGAAGATGTTACTACACCTATAGCTTATAATTCCTTCCCATATAGGGGCAAACTATAGACACCTAAATCTGGCCACCGATAACCTCCAACCAAGCTTTTGACCAATTTCTATCAAAGTGCATAATTTGGCCTAAAAACACTAAAACACATTAAAAGCTTTGAAATTGATATATTAAATTGCTGATTTTTTCTAAGATATCATTATATGGGGTAATGCAATTTATGGTCCAACTAACTTTGATCAGATGATAATAAGTCAAAATGCCAATTTTGCACTCGGGTGCCTTGGATTACTCTTTTCTATCAAATCTCTTACATGAGACACACACCTTTGTTATTTTGTGTTGGAAACATCCTAAATTGGAATATAATTCCAATGCATCTAACATTGACTCTGAATTCTAATCTAGTCAAATTTTGAGCCAATAATAAGACATTTTGACTAATTTGATTAATTTATGCACTAAGAGCCTAAATTCGCACTAAAGTTGACTAATCATGTTTTATGCATCTATGGAACTTGTTGAATAAGTATTTATTGGAAACTGATTTCTATTAACTACATCATCAAGTGACATCATCATATGGGGTGGCATCCATAAGGCAAAAATACATAAAATATCAATATTATGGGTCTCACATGCCTCATTAAGATCCTCCATGCCTATTCAATGACCCTCTATCCCAAATATTAATGGGGATATTTGTATAATGAATTTCATATTTAGATTTATTCATGACCAAACTTCTTAATCTTAAGATGGATGGTCATGGTTAATCCTCAAACCATTCTAAAAATCTATAAATAAGAGGCTTTATCTATTGAATTTTAAGATCTCACATGCCAAAGTTATAATGGTAAATTTATTCTAAAGCTTCATGCAAATTAGTGTTATAATGTCCAAATATTGAGCCAAGCTAAGCTAATCCAATCCAAGACAAACACTCAAGGTGCCAAGGAGAGATGGAAGTAGCCAAGCTTCCATTGATGCAGACTTCATGAGCACAAACCAAGCAAACCACTATGAAGAAATCATTTGTATCTCTCAAGGAAGGTAAATATTGTTTTTCTTTGCATTTTAGTTAGGTTTTCAATTGTTTTTTGTTTATTAAGCTCCCCTTAAGATCTATGCTTAGAGATGTTATTATGATAGTGTGTTGATTTCATAGTTTTATGGACTAACACTTGATCTAACCTCCTCTCTTTATGATTTCATGGTTGATCACAAATGTTTCAAAGTGTCTTCTCAGCTCTCTATTTAGCCACCTATTGGTGGTTATGCTAATGTGTAGGCAATATATGATCTTATGAGAAATATACATGTCTATAGTTTCCAATGTAGTTTGGACCTTTTCAAAAGTTTCAAAAGACTTTCCTCACTATCAAAACCTTTCTTATCTCAAACACTTCTTTTCAATATGATTGGTTTCTATGAGGGCACCTATAGGTGCATTCTAAGTTATTTGCAGGTAACGAGTAGAGTTATGAACTATAATCATGGTATATAAGCCTCCAAAAACCATTGTATATTTTTCAAATGTAAAAATGGATCCCCTTAAACTTGTGAATATTTATAAAAAACCTTCATTTTAACATGACACTCCCTCTTCATGGCACCTATAGGTGCACGTTCATGTCAGACTGTGTGTATGTGTGGTACATGACTATAAACTATGAAGAATGATTTAGAGAATCAAGTTAAAAGGTGAAGGTAATCAAGAGAGAATTTAAAACATGTAAATGGACATATCATAACCCCCTAAAGTCACTAATAAAGCATAAAGATTATGCATATATTGGAAACCTACCTGTAACATAGAAAGACACTTCCTCTTGCAACTTAAGATACTTGGCTTATCTAAACACCTTGAAACATGAAACCAAGAATAGAATTTTTTCTATAAGAGTGTCAACATCATTTTAAATCAATCACATTATCTAGATTATATGAAACTATTCATACAAGAGCAAAACTTATAGGGTACATAGATTAACAAGCAAATTAGATAGGTCAACTTCTTAGGAATGGTTCATAAAGCATAGGTAACCATTCCTATACAAAAATAAAATAAAATGGAAGCTGAATAAGTCTAGAAGACATCCTTAATACCAATTTATTTTAAACTTTCTCTGTTATCTATACCAAGTACAAACTTGCTGACTAGTTCTGTGTACATGGAAGGGTGAAGAAGGAGTAGAATGGTTTTTGATCAAATTTGGAACTTCCAAAGTATGTAAATCATAGAAATGAGTTTTAGGAAGCTGAAGATTCATCTAAAAACCTTTTACCATGTGTCACACTCCCTCATGGGCCGTATAAGTTCCAAACTCCTACTTTTTCAAGAAAATTACTCTTTCTTATGAAGAACCTACCACTTTTTAGTTAGAAATAGTTGATTAAGACATAGTATGACACATGAAATGTTAAATAACCTTTTTAAACCTTAAAATTTCCCAAGGAGGTTATACAAGTCATTTAATGCTCTATTTTAACCCCTAAAATGAACCAAAAAAGACATAAATATTGAAAATGACTAAGACTAAGGATAATTTGACATGAAATGACATTAAAATACTTATAATACACCATATGACAAAATATTAGACCCCTAAAACATCTAAAAATCAAGTTTTTACCTATAAGGGTCCCAATTTGACTTATAGAGTCAAATTTGGTCAACAACATCCTCATGGAGTCTGCAACATACTCCAATAGATAGCTCACCTTTAAACATCAATATATCAACAAACACAGATTAATTACCCTTCTCGAGTTACTTGTAGATCATATACAAAAACAAAATCAACTTTGAACCTTCATAACTTTGACTGTACACACTTTTAGATCTTAAAATTTATATTTCCAAATGTACCTTAGAGTCCTCTCCATCTTTGCTTTTTAAAACATGAATAAATTTTGCTTGGATCAAAATTTATGGCCCAAAAAATAGATGTTGGTATTTTCCTTTTTTAAATTTGAATTTTAAATTCAAACGGTTATGGTTAAACCTCAGACACTTGTATTCATCTCATTAGTTCCTAAAAGTTTGGAACCAACCACTCCATTGATCTCCTTTAAAAGAGCTCAGTTTTTAACTTGTAGAGCTATATTTTCCATTCATTAAACATCAATCACTTTGACCTCATCTCATGTAATCTTGAAATATTTACCACATATGTACCATCAATTTTCATGGATCATCTTATTCCTTATCATGTAACACTCACTGTTAGTTCTCACTTACACCTCTCAAGATCATGACACTTGACACCATCATGTTCTTTCTGAGCAATTTACTATTTTTTCATGTGCTTGTGCCACTTGGTAACTTCTCATTCATCCTAGACAAAATTATTAGGATACACTCTAATGATTCTTTGCCACTTGGTAGCTCCATGTGCATTTCACATACTGCTATCAGTCCTTGTGCTTGTGTCACTTAGAAGCTATGTGAGCATTGTTGACTTTTGACTTATTACACACCATAGATCTTTGTCAGTATGAACCTCCACTCACTATTGATATACTATTATATTAATGAGCTTATGATGTCACCTATGTGTGCACCTTTGACATGTTTACTTCATACGCACCATTAGATCAAGATCTATGATTTAATGCACACCATTGGATATATGGATAAAAGACCTTAGACTTTGTCATGGTTAAACTTGATGGTCTTCGACCCTTCAATATCTACAAGTGCATCTTTGAGGATTTATATATCAAGCTAGATAACACTTCAGGATCCCAAATTTTTAGGGTAGCTTCTTGACATAATGAACAACATCTTCATGGTATCCTTTGACCATTATTGACCTTTCACATACCTAAAATTAATGTACAAAAATACTGGTTCATCTATGTTTACATGATGGTTTATGATGGTTTGGAAAACATTACAAACTACCTAGGAAGCCAACTTTGCACCAACATATCTTTTGTTGTGATTCGTTGCATGATCTTAAAATTAAACCATGTGATCAACTTACATAGGAGGATCCATCCATATATCAAGCTCCTCTTGGAACCTTCTTGTGCATGAGATATAATTCCATAAATATACCTACTCAAATTTTCTACCATAGACCCAGTTATGCCTAGATGAACAAAATGAAGAACTGAATGAATTACACTCATGCACATAAGCATTCCAATCATCAAAGACCTCTGATATAACCCCTCACACATGCTCAATAAAAAAAAGATTCATCTACCTCCTATCTAAGTGCATACTAAAGATACATGCCAACACACTATTCACATTATTATCTTTTCTCCTTCACTTAAAACCATATCAATGTGATGAATACAAGATGATAAGACTCAAACAATACTTACCTTAGCTCATATTCATCCAAATTTAGCCTTGCATAGCTTCAGGCTCAAACTCATCATTATCATGACATCAAAATTTTATCATTAACTTTGACATCAATGCACACATGACATCAATATTTGACATCAATGATAATACTTGCCAATAATTTCTACAAGACCATCATGCTTCTTTCACTCTGAAGCAAGACCTACAACACTAGCTTAAAAGTCTTTGAATGCTCTAACATTAGTATTTCAATATGAAGGTGATATGCATGAATACTATCCAAGGTAAATGAACCAAAGATTATTTTTAGACACTAAGGCCACTTTTACACTTAAAAAATAGACTCATACACTTGAAAACACTTCATATGATTTACTAGAGTGAAATAACTTGCATTAAAGATGAAATGATTGAGAGAAATCAAGGATAGATGAATATCTCTAAACTATTCACTATACATCTCTTCACACACTTTGATGAGATGATATATGAAATCAAACCAAATTATATTTATTTTTCTAAGGCAAGTTATAATGTCAAAACTAGCAAGGGTTGACTATACATGGTGTGAAATTAGACTACAAGAGCCAAAATCGCTAATACTTATAGAATTTGAGAGATGAAAGAGGAGAATGAAGTACAAGAGTTACTAGAACATGTGTCAAGATGAAAGGAGTTAAATCTACATGATAATAAAATATGGAATAGATAATACAAGGTATCATAGGACAAATGTCCCTCAAAGGCATGAAACTCTTGAAATGTGGCATATGATTCTTTATTTGCTTGCCTATAAACTGCATTCATCGTTTGGTCTCCTTGGAATGCTCCACTAAAGACTAGGGATATATGAGATGATTAATATAAGAGGGAAGGGTTATAAACAAGATCTAACATTCATTTGAAGTGTCCCTAATCATCATGAGTCTTCTAGATGTGAGTTATCATTTCCTACAGTCATAATCACCCCTCTTTCACTCACCTCTCACACTTGACACCAAAGTTATTTTTAGTTTTCTAATTTAATACATACATAGGAGTGTATGACACTTTTCAAGATCCATGATGCCCTTAGATACATTAGGAAAACCTTAAAAGTCCTCCCACTTAGATTTTTCATCTTCTCACTTGTTGGTCATTCCTTGTTCACTAGGCGAGTTTGGACTGGCTAAGATGAAGGTGTTAGTAGAGGCACTTATGAGCTTAGATGAAGCATGAAATGGAAATTAAGAGTTAGGATAGGTCCCAAAATCTCTCCCAAAATTATTTTCATCTTTTGAAACCCTTCCACACTTACAAAACACACAAAACTTTCAATAAAATCAATTTTTACCTTATTTCTATAAGGTATAACTTAGGTTGATGGAAAAGAGCCTTGGAGAGTTATATGTAATATCTAATAATCTCCCAAGCCATTATATATGTACTAAATGCCTTTCCTTCTTCATTTTACTCATCATGTCATTACCAAAGGTTTTGGAGGGTTTAGAGATGATTTGGATCTTAAGGATTGTTCATATAATCTTCTAATAAATTCCACTAAAACCTTTCTTGGGACTCTCCTCAACATCTCCTAACTCCTCAGGATCCCATGCTATATGTTTGTATATTTATAAGTCTTCAAAGTTGGCCTCTTGAGTATTTTCATTAATTTTGCAAAAGTCTAAGTTGGTTTGGGCCAAAATATGGTTTCTTTGTGACTTCATATTCACATGAAAGGTTATATCCCACATTATATCTCCCTATGAAGGTGTTTCAATGCTTTGGAATGCTTCTCTAGCTTTAGAAATGGTATTGACCCCCTTTTGGGATTTAGACCTAATAGTTCTATTTGCTCCCATGTGGGTTTGGACTACCCTATTATGGTTAAAGCATCTATGAAACATTTATAATGTTTTTTGATGTCTCATAAGACTTAATACATCCTCTTGAAATGTTTCAACAATTTCTAGTTCATCTTCATAGCATTTGTATGACCAATCTATAGGAAATGGCCTTCTAGGATTGCCCTCTATCTGAGATAGAATAAAGGGAACTCCCCATATTAAATTAGGTAATTTGAACACATGATAAGTTTTATTAGGTCATGGAGACCTTATAAACAATGTTTCAAGGTTAGATTAAGCTTGTACCACCTCTAAATGCCTTAAAACCTCAAGGCAGACTCTTAAGTAACTCAATCTATACAAGCTTTACATAAAGAATGTAGGTTGATTTGTTAGAGTCCTTCTATACACTATTTTCATAGCATGATGGTTTCTTGATATGGATACTCTCATTTACAAAGTATTCTTAATCATATCACACTTTATAACTTTTCCAAATTCTACATTGCATACCCTCCACTTGACTGGCCTAGTTGACAGTCAACTGTGACTATACTTTCTTGCCTTGAAAGAGGTGCCTATAGGTGAGAAATAATATGTTTAAGGATACATTCATTGCCTTAAGAATATTTTGAATTAATTAAGGTAACTTCATGGTTAGACTTATATACACTATATTTTGAGGTTAGGCCATCATCAAGACTGGTCATGTTACATATCACTATCATGTCATAGTCAATTATAATTGACTATTCTAGAGCAAAATGGGGGTCCTATAGGTGTTTTCAACCATTTAAATATGTGTTAAAACTCACAAGATTCATTTGAGGTCTTATATTCAACTCTTAATGACAAATGTTTATGTTTTTAGGCCTAGTGTCCTCGAGATTCATTTCATTAGTTTGTGAGTCACCTACAGTCAGGCTGTAGGTGGCTTTTATGAGCAATGACACACCTGTAGGTTTTGATGGAGGTTGATACCCTACATTTCAACCCTTTTTGATGATCTTTGAAACAAAAATGTACATCTCACCTCCATATAGCCACTTTTAATGAATGATATGCTCTTGTTATGTCACTTTCAGATGCAAAGCTACTTGAAAGTTCACAACTATAGAAAATACTAAAAAGTTGTAGTGAATAAATATGTGACTTTGAAGCCTCCATTACATCACTTGTGGGACCAAACACCCACTCTCCTTTTGCAAGATAATACCCCTTAATTAAGGCTATAATATATATGCACTTGGATTTATCTATATTCCTTGAAACACTATTATATGGCATCACCAAAAGTACACATGGCTCTATTTTGGGGTTTTTGGGGAAACTTGTCCCTAAACTCAAATTTATTCACTTAAATTGAATTCTTAAGTCTGTGTTCTTACCAATGAAATAAATAATTGTTATTATGATAATTTAATCACTATAGGACCTTAATGAGGGTCTCCAACATGTTTGAACATCCCTATGCAACAATCTCAAGTCTCTGTGAGAGCCTATAGATGCACACACAACAACATACAAGGCAATGAGGGTAGAATATGGATTATGCATAGTATAAGAGCATCCAACAAGTCTTAGACTCTTTCAACATATTAAAATGGATCCTTACAACCTTTAAATGATTCAAACAAGATCAAGTGCCATTATTCCAACATGGTTGACTTTATATAGGTGCTCATTCATGGTGTATGAATATGTGTACAAGTTGCATTGATCATCATATTTTTATGCCATTTGGAGAGCTTAGTTTGTTGGATTATGTTATAAGAATGTGTTTAAAACCTTGAAACTATTCATACACCTCCATGAATGTCTATAGAGATTCACATGCCATGGCTATGGATGAAGGTAAGTAGAGAACTGACTATGTATTATGTTCCTTGACTGTAACTCTATGAATGCTAAACATTGGGACTAAATATAGAATAAGAGGGGGTCAATAATACAATGTATACATGAAAAAAACAACTAAAATTTATTTAAAACCATTTCAAAGAAAAAACCTTCTATAATTGATGGACATGTCTTTAACCTCACTTGCATACTCCACCTACAATCTAAGAGGTTTGAATTCATCAAATCAACTCCAAACATGAAAATAAAGATGTAAAACATGATAAAAGGAATTCTAAATCCTTTGGAAGAAATTTAACCAATTGGATTGTATGGACTAGCTCATATAGAAGCAAAACCTATAGGGTGTGGGGATTAGTATGTATAAAAAGATAGTCAACTTCTTAAGCATGATTCATAAAGAATATGAAACCATTATCTAAAATATTTACATTAAAATTAATTATATAAAGTTTAATATCCACCACTGAGATCATTTGACCTGGAAGCTCTCTTACTGGTCGTACCATCAAAAGACCTGTTGACTAGTTTCATATGCCTAGTGGAGTGATGGAGAAGAGAAATGGTTTTCGCCCATTTTTAGTACTTCCAAAGTATCTAAATAATTAAATATAGTCAAAGAAGCTAAAGGGTCACTCATAAAGTTTTACCATGTGACAATCTCTTCCATAGGTTGTACAACTACCAAAACTCCTTTTTCACTTGTTTTCTTAGTTTTAGTTAGGAACCTACAAGTTTTAGTTATTACTAACATTATTGAAAAGTAATATGACATATTATACATTTTAATAGGGTTTATAACACTTGGACACCTTATAAAACTATACCACATTCATTTATGACCCATATATGACCCCTACATGACATAAAATGACACAGACTAAATTGGACTATGACAAAGCTAGAAACATATTAAATGTCGAAAAATAATATCATGACACACCATATATCATGATAATATACCCCTATATCAAGATTTGGACTATAGGGTGTTGACTTATTTTGATTTGTGATCAAGATAGTCAATAATTACCTCTTATGCCCTAACATGAGTAACAAATTCTTCACATTTTCTTTCCAAATTGGAAATAATTTGGTTCTTAACTTGAAGTGTTGAATGAATAAAATCCAATTCTTCTTGTTGTTTTCAAATTGTTTATTCATGCTGGGATAGAGCCATGACATGCTATAACTCTTCTTCTTCATTAACAGGCTAGGGGGAAGATAGACCTTCTTCTATAAATGGTGCTTTACCCTTATCAGCTACAAAGAGTAAAGGTCTTTCTACTACAAGAGCCATAATTTATTCTCCAAGGGTTTATTATTCAACTACAAATTTTTGTGCATGAATTTATTCTTTAGCTACTTGTTAAACATCTATAACTTCTATGGGAGATCTTAAGGTTCCCATAAGTTTTTATAGAAAATGATGCTGATAGATGAGGGTAACCAAACCATGGTGTCAAATGGACCCAATTCCTCTTTTTAATTTTAGATAAACATTAATTAGGACATTATGAATAAAATATGGAAGATTTGCTTAGTACTCTACTCTGATAGCTCCTTTTCATAAATGAAAAATAAATCACATGACATCTCCACCAACAAACATAAATTGACCATCATAAGTAAGATATTTCATAACTCAAAAGGCAAACATTATGCCATGGCTATGGAAGGATGTCTCACATAATTCCTCTAGCCACACCTTATGGGGATTTGGCCAATCTAGGATGGAACTCATTTATTTCAATAAACATTTGAATTAAGTCAACAAAACTTAATTTATCTGTAACAACTACACCCTCCTCAAAGATTTTAGAGAGTGCACTAATCACAAAGGGATCCATAGGAATGTGTTTACCTTTGATAATAAAATGGTCCTCTTAAAAATTTTCAAATAATTCTTACACAATATCTTCTTGAAAACCTTGAAACATTTTTAGGAAATTCAACCATCTTATCAATTCAAAAATATCTCTATCTGACTCATCCTAAAGCAACACGTCTGATGATTTTGGTTCTCTTTTCTTCTTCCTACCTCCCATCTTTGGAACTATCACTATTTACTTGAAAACCTAATTACACTATGAAAAAATGGAGCTCAAAATTGCATAGGGTATAAAGAAAGGCAAGAAATTAAGGATATTATGTAACAATGGATATGAGTAATAATGAATAGAAAATTAGGATATATCATGAAATTATGACAATAATTATGGCAAGCACTTTGGAGCATGTGAGATTTAATAAGAAAGTGCTTTTTTGATCATCATCAATGATGTGGTGTAAGGGTCATTATTGATATCACTAAAAGTAATATCCAAAATGATTTTCACATCTCATTACATCTTTTTGAAAAAGTCCTTTTTAAAATAACTTCACATAAAATCTTTTAATGTAGAGATGATGCTGACTTCATCACATCCACGTGACATCACCAAAACTTGTCTGTTTGAAAAAGAGTTGACTGCCTAATGATCACACATGGATGACACGAAACATAAAATGGCTAATATTTTGGAAAAAGAAATACATTTTTACTTTTGTCATACAAATGCATGTCTATCTTTTAGAATTGCCATGTGTCTTACAAGGATAAACAAGTTTGAGAAGATAGGTTAGTTTATAACAATTAATATTTAATGCATAAATTTTCTTTTAAAAAGTGTCATTTGTTGGTTTTCACATTTCAGTATTTTTTATTTTTTTATTTTTTTATTTTTTTTTATTTTTATATTTTATTATTTTTATATTTTTATATTTTATTATTTTTATATTTTTATAATTTTTATATATTTTTTTTAAATTTTGAAGAGAGGAGAATCACCATTTGCTATTTTTCAACACTCTTTTATTGGATGTCTACTGCAAACATCATTTGACTTTAGTGAAAGAACTAGATTCTTCCACAAGATCAAATTAATCTTGATTTTACTTAATAAACTCTTCCTTGTTGAGAGGTCTTCTATACACTTTAATCCTATGCCCATTGACCAAAAGTGTCATTTGATCACCATCAATTGGTTGAAGCTAGACAGAGCCATTGCTAAAAATGGTTTTGATTAGGTATGATCCCAACCATCTTGTCTTAAGCTTACCTTTGAAATTATATAATTTAGAATCAAATAGAAGTACCCAATCACCCTCTTGAAAATGTCTTTTTCTAATATGACTATCATGCAACACTTTTCTCTACTTTTGGATCATGCTCATTTGAGTGAGTGCATCCATTCTCAATTCATCCAACCCATTCAGTTTCATTATTCTTTATTTTTATGCTTCATCAAAATTAATCCCTATATCAACTATTATGTTCAATGTCTATAATTCAAACTCTATTGGTAACAAAGGTTTCTTTCTATACACAAGTTTATATGGAGAGAATCCTATAGTTATCTATCATGTTGTATTGTATGCCTAAATTGCTTCAAGTACTTTGTCTTCCCAATATTTTTTGTTATTGTTTACTATCCTAGTTACAATATTTTCCAACTCTCAATTGGTGACCTTTACTTTCTCATTAGTTTAGGGATGATATGGTGAATATTTTTTGTGATTGATTTGGTATAGTTCTATGAAAGCTTTGATCATGTTGGATATGAATTGGGGTCTTTGATATGAAATAATAGATCTAAGAGCTCCAAATACCAACATGATCTTATGATATAGGAAATCAACAACCATTTTTTACTTAGTAAAGGTGAGTGCCTGCACTTTATCCTACTTAGTAACATAATCCATGGATACTAATAAATATTTTTTTCTTTAAGATGATGGGTTGATTTGATCCAATAAAATACAAACCCTTATTTTTCAAATGGTTTTAAACTTATTTGAAGATGGAAAGGCATTTTAGATGATAGATTAGGCTTACCCATCCTTTGGCAAGGATCATATTACCATACAAACCTTTT
This sequence comes from Torreya grandis, assembly GCA_037957365.1. Classification (NCBI taxonomy): domain Eukaryota; kingdom Viridiplantae; phylum Streptophyta; class Pinopsida; order Cupressales; family Taxaceae; genus Torreya; species Torreya grandis. The sequence continues at coordinate 1,031,832 of JARHVA010001233.1, forward strand.
GACAATCTTGTAAAGAGATGACCAGTAATAAACTGCACCCAAGATTTTATGAATGGTTCTTTTTGTTGAATAATTTCCTCCTTTTGATTCATTATAGCATGCTGTTATGATGTCATACACTTCATCTTCTCTGACACACCTGCAAAGTATTTAACCAGGTCTAGTTTTAAACAAAAAATATTTAAAATGAGAACCAACTCTAACCAAATGTTTTATTTCTTTAAAAGTAAAATAATGAGGAAACTTTATCATTTCCAAGTATTTTACCATGTCTATAAACCATGTGGAGTATGTAGATATAGAAAATAACTATTTATCTAAAAAATAATCTTCCATAGGTTTATGTTCACTTGTAGTGATCAATGTAGACAAAAAATTAGCAACAATATTATACTTACCTAATTTGTCTATGGTGGCTGTGTCAAATTATTGCAATAGTAATAGCTATCTAATTATTCTTCTACTAAAAACTGGTTTATTCATTAAGCACTTAATAGCTAAATGGTCTATATAGATAAATACATGATAATTAGTAATGTAATGCCTAAATTTGTTTACAATATAAACAATAATAAGAAATTCCTTTTCTGTGGTAGTGTAATTATTCTCTATAGAAGTAAGATTATTGATGATGTAATAAATGGCATGCATTTTTCCATCATCATCTCTTTGTCCTAAAACTACTCCTAATGCATTATTGGAAGCATCAATATAGATATGAAAAGGCTTTTTCCAATTGGGTCCTTTCAATACTAGAGCAGTCATGAGTTTATTCTTAATTATTTCAAAAGCTTCTTGACACTTATCATTCCATATAAATTAACTGCATTTCATTAACAAAGAAAATATAGGTGTAACTATCTTGATGAAATATTTAATAAATCTTTTGTAATATCTTGTATGACTAAGAAAAATTTTAACATCAATTTGTGATTATAGAATGGGGAGGTTAGAAATTACCTCAATCTTTATAGGATCTACTTTTATGCCTTGAGAAGAGATATGATGTTGTAAGACTATCCCTTTATCAACCATTATGATGCATTTCTCATGACTCAAAGATACTTGATGTTCCTCACTCTAGTAATTAGTTTATCCAAATTGTTCAAAGATTTATCAAATGTAGTACCATGGATAGTGAAATCATCCATGTACACTTCCACACAATCATTTGTAAGATAAAAAAGATGGCTAACACTATTCTCTAAAAGGTAGCAGATGCATTACACAATCTAAAAGGAAGGCTGTATAAGCATATGTTCCCTAGGGGCAGGTGAATTTAGTCTTATCTTGATCTTCAATGGCTATTCTAATTTGATCGTATCCACTGAATCCATCTAAGAAATAAATATATTGTTTTCCTGCCAAATTATCCAAAACTTGATCAATAAAAGGCAAAGGAAAATAGTCTCTCATAATGGATTTATTTAGTTCTCTATAGTCTACATAAAATCTCTATATTCCATTCTTTTTAGGCATAATGACTAGAGGTGAAACCTATTGACCATCAGATATGAGATAGATAAAACCAACTTCCAATAGTTTTTCTATTTCCTTAATAATTTATTTCATGGCTAGGTCAATACTCTATTATGGTTGTCTGATTGGTCTAATATCTTCAGTGTAGATGTGATGTCTACAGACACTAGGATGCATTCCTTTAATTTCAATTTTATCCCAATAAAAATATTTTAATTATTGTAACAATACATCAAACATTTTTTTTCTATTAGTTAGTTAACCAACTATTGATATTCAATAGTTTATCAGGTTGGATTGTAATCTATTTAGTGCTTGGAATAATAGAATTTAATTGTTTGTATTTACTCATCAAAACATTCAATAAACATGTGTGTGGTAGTAACATATGAATTGTATCCACGTCCTTGTAAAAGGTTTCACTTATGGAGAGCATATTGGTCAATAGACAATGAAAAACATGTAAAAATGAATTCTGCCCATTTTAAGCCCAATTAATATGACTTGTTGAATGTCTTGTGGACAAAATAACATGTTTAGTGATCTTATGCAATTGTCTTGATTTTCAATAATATAGGTGAATTCTTCCCATTCATGATTTTTCATCTTTGGAGCATAACTATTAGTCTTTAGAGATGATTTAGTTACTAGTATTCAAACTTAAGCTACTAGTCTTCCGAGTGAAGCTATCAATCTTCAAAGGTGGACTTTCAAACTTTAGAGTAAAACTATCATACTTTGAAGCAAAATTATCATACTTCAAAGCTAGGCTTTTTTGGTCTAAATCTTCTATTATTTATTTCTCAAACTCTTGGACATGTTCTTTGATAGTAACCATGGCTAAGGAAGACACACTATTCTAGTTTTGTTCAGGTTGATCCACCCATATTTGTTTTAAAAGATCCATTGAAGGTATAACAAGTGGATAGAGAGATATCTATTTAGCATGAATTCCATTAGAAATGGTCATATTTGTAGATATACAATCAATTCATGCTACATCTATAGCTAACCAAGGTCTACCAAAAATGATTGGATATCCTACCCTCTTTGGTTTAGGTTTAAAAATCATGAAATCAATAGGTTATTCCTAAAATTCTATGGTGATTGGTACATTCTCTATGGTTCTTTCAGGGACAACAGTGGATTGATCTACCATTTTCAAGATTATAGTGGTAGGCTAAAACCCTATGAGAGATAAAGACTATGTTGTGTTGACATTCATAATGTTGATGGTAACACCTAGATATACAATCACATTTGGAATAGACTTGTTCCTAATTTTCATAGTCATCATAGGACTACCAGGATCCCTATATTTAGGAACAAGTATGTTTTCTAATAGTAAATTAGCAATTTTATTTTTTACCTACATAATTTTAGGATAATGCTTTTTCCTTCCTAGTGATTTAATGTACAATCCTTTAATGATTTGATTCAACTTAGGAATATATTTAATGGATCTTACTAGTGGAATTTCTATTTTCATCTCTTTTAATCCATGCATCAATTTAAAATCTTTCTTAGGTTTTTCTTTCTTAAGTCTCTCAAGAAATGGAACAGTAGGGGGATCTTGAATTGTGGTAGGTGTGGTTATATATTATACCTTTTATTCAGTTGGTTCTTAGACTATAGGTGTCTTAGGAGTGTTTTAATTATTGGGAATTTTATTTATGATGATGGGTGAATTTCCTACTGCCTTCCTTGATATGATTTGAGCATTATTACACTTAGCTAAACTGATTGCAATATTACTTTCTTGATCAACTCTATAAATAGGTGCATTTTATCTATTCTTTGGATTTACCACTAATTGGGTAAGTAAATATGGTTGGTTAACCTATTGCTCAATTAGTGGTGGCTAAGGTTGTGAAGGCATCATGGCCTGTTGTGGAAGAAACCTTTCTTATGGTTGATATTGTTGATTTATCCATTGACGTGGTGACTATTGTACCCAATATGGTTCTTGGTTTTACGGCTATACCCAAGGTTTATTTGGATTCATCCCCACATCTATGTCATCCATTATTGAGTACCCCATGGTTGTGGCTATGGTGGTCCCCACATTGGTGGTGTGACTTGTCTAACCCATGGTGTCATCCATGGACTAGGAGGAAATCTTGGACCAAATTGATTTTGAGGCTAGAAGTACTGATTTCCTTATATTTAGATAAAGTTTACTTACTCAAATATATGTGATACTTGTTTCACTTATTTTATTAAAAAATAAAGTGTTTGAAATTATTGGCGTCATGGTCTATGTCACAAATACCACATACCTCTATTTTTCCTAAAGGACAATCTTTTACCATATGTTTGAGTCTGCATCTAGGATAATATATTGACAATTATTTAGTGTTGGTAGCATTTGATTTTATTTTGAGGCCATCTAAGGTATATGCCAAATGTATTAGAATGTCTATCTTGACATTAGCAAATTATTTCCTTAATTGGCCAACTTTAGGTGAGTTTCTTAACCTTGATTTCCTTATGCTAGGTCTTGTTCTAGAGTAGTCCATGCTGAAATTTGATGAAAGGTTAACTTATCAATGTCACCTTTTCCCATTAGGTTCAAATCATCTCATGCATCATCATCTAACCCTTTAATAAATATTGTTTTGACAACCTCTTCATTGAGTTGGTAACCAATCCTTTTATGGGTAAATATAAACCTATCAAGGTAATATTCTAAGGTTTCATCTTCATTTTGTTTGATCTTGAAAAATTATTCCTTCTATTCTCTAACTCTATAATAATATTGATATTTGTCTAAAATTACAGTATGCATTTCATCCCAAGTGGTGATAGAATTACCCTCAAGACCCATAAACCATCTCATGGCTGCATCCTTGAGTGTATATGGGAATAACTTCAATTTTTGATTATCTATGACATAGTCATATGTTTGGTAGAGAACCTAAATTCTCCCATATTTTCTTCCCAACTTTGGTTATTAATTCAATCTAAATTCTCTTCTTAGGTGCTCAACCTATGGCTTATCTCAGGAGGAGAATCTTTGCTGGTGATTAGATCTTCTTTTTTTAGAGCTTGTGGATCAAATATGACTATTGTAGAAAGAGGATTTTTAGGATCAATTTTACCTATATGAGAAGATGTTCTAAATAAGATTCTTCTTGTAGGATCTATTTTTGAGGATGAACCTTGTTCAAGAGAGGACTAAAAAAAAGTTTGTATACGGATTTTAATTGCCTTTATTTCACTTTATGATTTGTCTAGTAAGGATTGGATCCTATTTTCTTCTTGATTTATTTGGGATCCCTTAGAGATAAACCATACTTAAGAATAGCTTGGAGTTGGGTGGTTCATAAATCTAAATATTCTTGGATTGTTTTTATGTTTTTGAGTTTTATGAATATTTTTGAATTTGCATATATAACTCTAATGTAGTATCTCACTAACACTTATTGATGACATCCCCGATAATGACACTAAAAATGGTAGGTTGTTATTATACCTGTCATTTAACTAATCAATGGATTGATGTCATTTTTTACTAGGGCCAATGTGTAAGGATATATGCAATGTGATCATTAGATATTGAAGTTTACAATTCACTGTTTGGGGGGTGTAATTCTATCATGACATATAAATCTTAAGAATAGTAAATAAGATTCTAACTCTATTTTGTAGAAAATTAAATATTAAAGGTTTGATAACTAAAGATCTCCTATGGTAGTCACACCATCAAAATCCATAACTTAAACATATGGCATAAAGTATATGATGTCCTCACTCAACTTTCTTGACTAGGTAGGATAATGTGAGATTTTAGAATTTGAGAACGCTGTCTATTGTCACTTAAATGGATTCTGATAAATTCTAAATATGAAATGAATTAACAATATTTACTTTAATTGAAAGACACACTTTTACATTAAATTGAAACAACCTATGCATGTAATGGAAACACACTTGTATTAAAGGAAATTCACACTTTGATTTAAAAAGGGAATTCACACTTTACAGTAAATTAATTATACCTAAATTAAATAAATAATTATAAACTATAAACTAAAAGTATCGATTTATCCTAATCTTTGGAGAGAAGTGGGCCCTTGCTCCTTCCTCAAAATAGGAACAACTTTTACTCAGTAATGAAAAGGAATGGTAAACTTTATTTCATTATCAAAATAACATATACAAAGATACGAAACTCTACTTTAAAACTTTTAATTGATTAACTAACTTTAAAAACTTTCTCTCTCTAACTATCTCGAATGACAAGGAGATATGCATCTACAGCACATCTCAACATCTATTCATAGACTACAAAATCTAGTGATCTAAATAGCTAGATCCGCTTATTCAAAATATGGACAATCTAGGAATCATATCCCATACTTATAAGAAGGTGTTGGAATTAAATCAACTAAAAATAGATATAAAATAACTAACATAGATCTGAAGACATTTATCCAGTTTACAAAATAGAAGTACAAATATATTGGGATCATTTTAGACTATTACTATGAATAGTAATGTCTAAAATAAGATATCTAAATATGGAAAGACTATTTATATACAATAGATATCTTTGGAATCACTATCTTGATCAATAAGATCTAGCTAGACATCTTTAGAGAATGCTTGGGCATCTTCAAAGCATTTTGTATAGGTCTTTGGAGTGCCTTTAGAACATCTTCAGAGCATCAGTTTTTTAGAGCTCATTTGTCAAATTCTCAAAACTATAGGAAAAAAGAGTTGCCAAAATTGTTTGATGTCTTCTTCAAATTATCCTGCCATATGGATCTATTTTTATACTACCATAGGGATGTGTTTCTATACATAAAATTATGCTCATTTCATCTAAGTTAGACATAATAACAAGATAAAGAATCAACAATATATCACATATAAACAAAGATAATTATATTCATTTCCTACTTAGATAAGGCCTTAAATATTAAATTTAATGCAATATATAATCAAAAGGCAACACTTATGGATAATTTATATTAGATATAATGATCTATATGGAATGCTCATCAGTAGCATATGTATAGTGCAGTGATTTATATCATAATAATTTATCAACCCCATGTCAACTAGGGAGTGAATCACTATTATCTATTACATTTATTTTATCATTAATACATTAGATATATTAGTAGATAATATTATATTTAGTTGTATCATGAATTGCTATTAGATAATAATATATTTAGTGTAACATTAACTTCTCAACCTTATTTAATTTATGTCGCAGTAATTTAGTGAGACATCATAGTCATTGTTTAATGTGTTGATTAGGGAGTGAATCACTATTGGGAATAATTTATATACTACCAAGCATAATGGTATTTCTGTACATTCATAATTTATTCTAATCTATAGTATTTATTCACTTTAATACATCTTGGGCATCACTTTTTAATTAACAAACTGCATATGTTTTTGATAATTTATGTTAAGTCACTGAACCTTGATGTTGTGTAAATATCTTAATTTGTGAAACCATATCTTGCTATGGAATCATTGTTTTATGTATAAAACATATTTCACTAAGTCACTAGATTTTGTTTCTTGATGGCACCACTTAAACCATGCTCATAAAATGTTTTAGTTTTAAGTCACTATTTATTTATGCTTATTATTGGCATTTAATTTGATCTAGTCCATTTTATACTTAGTAAAGGGAATCACTGTGTGTTTTAGAGGAACCTAGGAGGATGGTATCATTGTACTAATCATTCCCTACCTATGTATTATTTTATTAAGTCACTATAGTTATTAAATCAAGCCTGGTTGAAATGTGGTTAGTTTTACCATTTAGTCAATCTATGGATAGATTTTATGATTAATTGAGTTTATTTACAAATTGCTACCATAAGTAACATGGCATTTCCATATTTTCAAGGCTATTGACTATAGTCAAATGTGGGATGCTAGGATTTATATTCCCAACCAAATATACATAGCATATCCATAATTATAAAAGGAAGCAATATTTTAATAAGTAAAATAAAGAAATAATCTCATTATGGTGTCAAATATATTATACCATGAGAATCTATAGAGACCATATGAAATACTCAAAGCATTATAATAGAAAATAAGCATATTACATCACATATCACTGATCTCTAATATTATGAGAGCACATCAAAATACAAATATAAAAAGTAATTATATTAACTCATCCATGACTGATACAAGTATATAGTCACCACTGTCAAAGTAAAATAATAAGTAATTACAATTCTTCATAACAATATTTAATAATAAGTATAATTCAATACAATGTACATATAAGATACATCGCTTTTCTGGAGCATAGTTCCTGAATTCAAGTATCTGTGGCAATCTCAAGTGTCATCTTGATAAGTAGTATTGTTATGGGGAGGAAAAGTATCATATGAGTGCTTTTCCACACCAATCACATGCCAAAAATCCCCTGCATCAATCCCATCAGGGAATGGCCCTCTTTTCATGGATGAGTAGATAGTGATGGTTTGGGAATATAGAGAGATAAGCAAGTACCCATATACTGTGTGATTTCTAAACTAAACATACAATGTATCATAAAAAGATGTTTTATTGTAAGATATCACATAAACATGTAAATCATACTCATGAAATGATAATGTCTCATTAAACATACTTTGGTCAAATTTTTTATAAATAATAAATAATAATGATCTATAGATCAATCAAATTCATACACACCACTTGATTGGACTACCTTCATCTAAAATTGTGATGTTAATAATCCAATGAAGTTCATCTCACTCTTTACTCAGTATCAACAATGCATATTGGTCAAATACAATTCAACCACAAGATTCATTTAATTTACATAATAATAGCAAACACATCATATAACATGCTAAACATAGGAATAATCAAAACATATATTTATTCTATCAAATGTATGAATGAATCTTACATTATTTTCTATCCCATACTATAAATAATGACTATAATTTTTACCACCCAAGTAAATACATATTTAATTATATATTTTCACTACCACAATTAGTTTCCAAACATTAGACACCATATGCTAACCCAAATTACCATAGTCTAGTATTCTAAGACATACATATTAGTTTTTCACAATCAATCATATAAAGTAGTCTTAAATATATGGAAACATAAACTTCTTTTTAAGTAACTAGACATAACAAATCAAGTCATAATTCCCATGGAAAACACTAATATACTAACTTATAATATGCTACACTCTCAAGGTTGTATGCACACATACACAAATTTATACTAACTACCACAAAACATACTATTCATAGTATTAAATGATATGTATACATTTAATTAGTTAAATGTAGATGTGACTTTAGACATAAAAATTACAGTATGTACCATCCAGATACAACATACATTTGTATTGTACTACTTTATGATATCCCACAACTACATAAAAACATAAAACTAACTTAAGATTAAAATAATTCAAATGACCCACATATATAATAACAATCAAGAAAGTATGGGATTATACCACCCAAGTATATCTTAAGTTAAACTACATACTAGCATTCAAAGTAACATAACTTATAAGCACACATCGTGATACACTATTATATGCTAGATATAACCAAACATTTATACATATTAACACTCTCATAATATGTACTACACACAAGTATTCAATACTAAATGTATATAACTAACAACCAATCAATTATCTATAGAGAAACAAAGAACTCATAAACCCATTATAACATTCATTTAAACATCTCATTCTATTTTCTATAAGACTATTTTAATATGGTTATAGTTTTGGTCCCTTGAACACCTGATGATTAGATAAAATCATACTTCTATCTAGAGCTTAGGCTTATGACCCAACACAACCATTTTCATTATGTATGTATACTAAAAAACTAAATCCATGTGTAGATATAATAAAATAGGACTCAACACACATAAAACATAGGATAATCCAAACTAGTATTTGCTATATGTTTTAGGGGTTTGACTGCATTCATTCATTAAATTTAATTTTATATCATTATTTAATAGATCTAATACTCCACCCATGTATCTAAAACCATAAAAATACATTGATATCTATGTTTTTTCATTCATCAACCTATAGCTTATTCTAATGTTATTTTTACATCACATGCATTTAACTCACAAGTTATATATGACAAGCTACCCGTACCTATCATGATGAATAATTTGTTGGGTATTCTACCCTTCCCATGTCTTATTAAATTTTTTAAATATTATTGATATATTAATCTTAGATAATATCTATGATTAAACATATTCCCAATGAGAATTTTATGACATTATCTCACCATTTACATAACAAAAAGGAGATAACAATCGAGCTTAGTCAAATTTGAAATATATATAGGATTTCCCGCACATTCCTTTATGGACATATTTAATCACTAATGCTGATTCTTCAAAAGATAAATAATGAACAATCATTCCATCATAAACCTTATGATAAAGCATGTTTCTAAGGAGGGTATAACGGTCTAGGTGATGAAGGAATTTTTTTAGTGATTTTTGGAAAGGTCAGGAAGAAGAACTTGGTCATGAAAATAATTATAAATGTCTTGGTACCAAGGAGGTTTAATCAGGATATTAGGACTACAAAAAATACCTCTCTAAATTTGGTAATACATGAGTAGGTTGTAGAAAATACTTGTTAACACTGCTAGTGACTTGTACCATGGACCCAATTATTGCCATTATATTAGTTGATTGGTTATTAGTTCATGATACCTAATCAAATTGTGGTGACTTGAAATGTGACTTGAGATTATCCATAATGTGCTTATCAAATATAATATTTTCATCTCTTTTTTGATACTAGTTTGTAGTCTAATTAATGATTATCTGAGATTCCCCATAAACCATTAACTACTAGATATCCCATTATATTATAAGATGGAGTCTTACAATAAGGACTTCATATTCAGCCATGTTGTTGGTGTATTTGAAGATGATATGAAATGTCATGGGGATGAGGTCCCCTTATGATTTAACTAGTAAAAAGATGGATCTAGATCCATGGGATGTGAATGAGCCATCAAAATATAATGTCTAGTGTTCAGATTCATGAGCCACCTCCTCTATCATCATGATAAAATCATCTATAAAATCAAATGTGAGTGGTTGAGTATCTATGATAGGAGCTTCAACAAGTTGATCTATGATGACCTGACCCTTAATAGCTTTTTGATTTTGGTACTCAACATAAAATTCATTTAATAGGATAAAAAAATTAGCCATATGGCCTATAAGAGTTGTTTTAGAAAAGAAATACTTGAGAGGGTCCACATTAGCAATGATAATAATCTTATCATTCAACATGTAGTGTCATAACTTTTAAAAAGTGAACACCATTGCCAAACAATATTTCTGTACAAGTGAATAGTTATGCTCATAGGCTATAAATGTCTAAATCAGATAGTAGACCACATTTTCTTTACCTTATTCATAATGTTGGGTCAAGAGTACCCCAAATTCATGTTTTATTGTTGATATATAAAGGATCAATGGCTAGTCAGGTGTTGGTAGTATCAATACTGGTGGGTTATCTAAGTATGTCTTTAGTTTCAAAAATGCTTGCCGATATTCAATATCCTACTAGAATATGAAATATTTATTCAAGAGGCACATAAGGGGATGCCACTTACTTGCTAACTATGATATGAAACTATAAATAGATTGGATTTTACCCTCTAGGTTATGGATCTATTTTAGATTGGAAGGTGGATACATTTCCATGATGACCTTGGCCTTAGCTGGATCTAATTCAATCCCTCTCTATGATATAATAAATCCTAGTAGTTTACTCAAAGCAACACCAAAGATGCACTTCTTAAGAATGAGATGAACCTTGTATTCACAAAGTCTCTCAAAGATTCTTCATAGAACATTAGGATGTTTGACATGGGTTCTTGATTTTGCTAAGATATCATCAATATAATCCTGAAATATATCATGCATCATGTCATGGAAGATGACAATCATGGAATGTTGATAAGTGTCATAGATGTTATTCAAGCTAAAAGGTACAACTTGGTAATATAATGTTCCTCATGGAGTGGTGAATGCAGTCTTGTGATGGTCCTCTCAGGATATCTTGATCTGGTTGTACCTGAAGAAGACATCTATAAGGGATAACATCTCATATCTAATAATTGAGTTAAGAATCATGTTGATGTTTGGTAGAGGGAAATCATACTTAGGAAACACTTTGTTGATATCTCAAAAATTAGTACTAATGCATATGTCTTATAACTTTTTGCTAACTGGGACTATATTTGATATCCATTTAGAGTAGTGCAATGGTCTTATGAATGTAGCTCCCAATAATTTATCTAGATCCTTTTTCACTAATATGGGAATATGTAGGTGAATTTTATGCAATTTTTGATTGATTATATTAGCATCTATATGTACTACAAGTTGATACATGACTAAGGTATGCTCTAGGTGTGGCATGTTTGAGTATGCCCATGCAAATATATAAATAAAATCAATGAAAATATAATCATATTCTTCATTGGTAAGGGACACTAATAGATAAACAATATTAATATCTTCATAGGTTATAAGGTTTATCTTAGTTGTATTCTCTACAAGGAGTGTGTAACCATATTCTAGAATAGTAGACAATGTTTGATACTAATCCTCTTCTTCAACTGGTGGTTGTGAGTCCCAAATATCATTATAGTGATATGAATATGAGTCTATCAATTTTGGTAATGGATAATTGAAAAATTTATTAATAAAGTTAAGATCAAGACACTTAAAGGCTTTATGCTATTAAGAAGTAATATTGGAACTAGCTGTAAATCTTGAACATGGTGGACATTGTGCTTCTTGTGGAGGTGAATGAACTTCCCCATCTAAGAGTGCCTAAAATAGGTTTTAACTCAAGGGCTTATCTTATATTTAGTATTTCCTTGACCAATGAGCACCTCAAAGAGGTTTTTACATGAAGATCTCAATGTTTTACCATTTTTATGACAAAGGAAGTTTTCCTACTCTCCAAAGTAGGTAGCAAGGTCTAACGAGAAGCTGAAATCATGTTTGTGATATCCAAATGATAATCCATTTTTAAGGCCCATATACTCTATAATATATTCCTCATGTTGAAACTCATCTAGAGGTATAATAAAATTTTATTGTTCCCAATTGATAATGTCAAAATGGCAAAAGGTAATTGGGTAATGGGTTGTGATGGTCATAATGGAATTAGAATCAAATAGGTCAGTATCAACTAGCTCATTGTAGGTGCTATAATGAGAGGTTGTATCACTTCCAATATTTTCTTCATCAATTAAGAAAGAGGAATCACTTTCAAAGGATATGATGTCACCCCTAAGTGATATTAATTTGAGATCTTCGTTCATAGTAGGTTTATCAATAGATAGAGGTTCAAGAATACCTTGTTCACATGGCTCTAGGACTTTACCTACATAGTCCAAACTATAAATAATTCAATTAGGGATAAGTATTTAGTATTTTAAAAATAATTGGTGAGGCCATTAGCATATAACCAATTTCCTTCAGTAATTACCTCTTGATCTTAATTTGGTTAAATGGTTGGTATAAATACCATTGGTTGCTTATATGTTTTTCTTCTACCAAATCATGTTGGGCCTATTAGGACTCTTAGAAGGTTTGGGTATTCCATAGGCCTTGGGAGATTTGGGCAAAATTTTGATATGAAAATCATATTTTAGATGATATATGGAAATATTGGTGTCCTTAGCAGTAAGCTAGTTTGTAAAGGCTATAATAAATGGATCAGCCAAAGTGAAAACAAGATCACTAGGGTCGATATAATTGGATTAAGGTGGTTAAAAAACTATTTCTTTATTCTTCTTAGATATAAATTCAAAACTAGAGAAATTTTTATAATTCTTATATTTAGCCTCTAAGTGCATACAATATTGGTATGGATATAGATCACCATATATAGTGGCTTCAATTCTAGAATGGGGAAACTTGAGGCATTGATGTAGTGTAAAATAGACAACTCATAATTTATGGATCCAAGGATGATCAAGAAGTACATTACAAATAAATTCAATGTCCATGACTTAGCACAAGGTATCATGGGTCACATACCTAGCAATGATTGGTAAGCAAATGGTACTTGAATAGTCTCTTTTAGCATTGTCATACACTTTCATCATGATTGTTTTTGGATGCATGTCTTTGGCAAATATCCCAACTATTGTATCAATTTTAGTGACACTATATTTAGCCTTGAACCATTATTTATAAGAAATTGGTTGATCTTATGATGTGTGATAATAACCTTGATATACAAGGGATTATTATGGCTAGGATCAAGGGAAGACATATCTCCTTGATGAAATAGATGTCCCATTAGTGTTTCTAATTAGCTAGGGTTAATTTCCTTAGGAATAGTGGACTATTAGAGGAATAATTTAGTATGGTCTTATGAACTTTTGACATATGCAAGAGATATAGGATAAAAATTTACACAGACATTTTGCTTAGCTAGTCATAAATACTATATGGTTTTTCAACATTAGGGAGAGAAGGTTTGGCCTTAGCTAGTATAATGATCAATTTAGGTTTGGAAGTTACAGGGTTCAAATTTAGCTCAGTATTATAAGAAGGCAAATGGACTTGAAGGGTAAATCATGAGCATTTATTTGTGATTGTGAAATTTTGAACTGGTAAGGAGTTATCAAAATTAAAATAATTGGGTAATGGTCCAAAAATAGTAACCCACAAAAATTGAAGTACAATAGAATTGCTTAAACTTGGTATAATGTTACTTGAATACGAGGGTGACAAACCTAAAATAGAGGGACTGATGTTTCAATAAGCTTTAGATGGTACACATGTTTTGAATATAATGGTGGTGGCACAATTACTAAAACTATTCCCCATGGTATCATTATAATCATATGGCACAGTATTATAGCCTAGGTTATTAGCTTGGATATTGTGATTATGATTATGATTATGTTGATTATGTGTTTGACCTTTCCCCTGATGACATTGACCCTATCCTTGGTTTTGATTATTCTATTACTTTTATTAATTATGATTTGGAAATGGGTCTTTGTAAATGCCCATGTCTTGATTGGTGTTCTATGCTACTTGTTTGAATTAAATTTACCCACTCTCAATGAGGTCCTCAATTACACACATTGATAAATGACATGGCCAATGACACACTAAAAATTATAGAATTCATCTTCCCAATACTAGTCAAGTTTGGGTTGATCTTTATGAAATGGTTTTGGCATAGGCCATATGATCAAATTGTCTACCATTAGCTTCTAGAATAATAACGCAATAGGTTTTCCTAGCTTGTTGAATGGTCTATATTTGTTAAACCCTCTACATGGAGGTGTTCTTTGTAAAGTGGTTTGTGGATTAGGTTGTTCATTTTAAACTGATAGTTCCTACACTATTTTCACATGCCATGACTCTGTTAATCCATTACCCACCATGTTATTATTTTTATTAAAAACCTTAGGTTTCTCTTTAGTAGGATCTTAAATAGGTGGTTGAGTCTGATTGGATGTTTGAGTCGTTGAGTATATTTTCATTAGGCCTTTGGTAATAATTTCTTTCTCGATCTACACAACCTTCTCAATGATTTATTCAATTATGTTAACATAAGAAAGTGTTAGATTATGGGCTACCTCAGGGTGTAGGTTATGTTAAAAAATGTTATCTAACTATATATTTGGCAAATTATGTTGAAAGTGACTAGCTAGCACTCTCCGTCATTGTAGGTATGCTGTGAATCTTTCTCTATCTTTTTGTCTCACTTTGCTTAAATAAACTACTATCAAATCATGATCAATGTTATAAGAGAAGTGTTTAACATATTTTTTTTAAAAATCTTTGAAATTTGTTACTGATCCTTTAGGTAGTTTTAGAAACTAATATAATACTTGTCCAACCAAACTACATGAAAAAAAGCATAGCAAATAAGCATTGTTATAGGCTACCTTATGGCATAACATGGAGACTTGAATATATTATCTAGGGTCACCCTTTCCTTTGTATTTATCAAATTTGGGTGCCTCAAAATGAGGTGGAAATGGTACTTGAAGAATTCTCAAGTTGAACAGGTAAGGATATATCTCATTATACTTATATTTCTTGATCTGATTGCTTATTTCAAGTCTCATGACTATATTTTTCATTGAATTTTACTCTTGCATATTTGATGTATTTATTGGTGGAATGAGTTTTACTGGGTAGGAATATACCCCCCAATGTGTTCCTATTAAGGATATGAACCCTTTGCCTAGAATTTTGATTTTGGTTTATCCTTGGATGTGAATAATTATACTACTATCAATTTAAAGGATTTTATTTCTAATTCCTAGATGTTTAATATTGATTCCCAAGAATATGTTATTATGAACTATAGTAAATCTATTATTTTTAGGGTGTTTGTTGTTGGTTTACCTAAGGGTGTTGCCATTATTTTTTTTCAAGGTGAACTTGTTGCATTTGAGAAACTTGGTAAAGTGTTTTATAAAATATCCCCAACCTATAATGAGTCTTTAATAATGTGTTATTGTGAATGGGCAAGAGTCTCCTGGTGGTTAAAGAAAGTATTCTCTATATTAAGTGGAACTTGATATGAAGTATCTATGGGTTTATTCCATTCAAGAGAAGCCATAATGTCTACATTAGATGTAGGATCAGTTAAAGCCTATTGCATTTACTCTAATGTTTGTTATTTTTCTACAAAAGTAGTATTATCGACTGAAGTCATATCTAAATAAGCTATTAAGCCTATGATAAGTTAATCAATATACCATCGACTAATTTGCTAGATTTTTGTCATAATATCTTGATCAGTTGGGGAGGAGTCCACAAGTGGTTCTTTCCCTTTTCTAGTGGAAGCAACCTTTTATTTTATGATATAAGTAAGAGGTTTCTCTAATGGTTTCTCCTCTACTTGAACACGTGTATTCATTTACTCCATTGGGAAATCAAGTGGAAATCTAGATCTCAATTCTATTAACCTTAGGAGAGATTTGTATTTATCCTCTATAGGTTAGTGTTCAAAGTAACCATGATCAGATCCTACCATATTTGAGATGTCATCAAACATGAGGAAGTGTTCTTACCCATCATAAAAATGCTCTTCCTCATAATGAAGGCCATAAGATAATCCACTATGAGTATACCTTTGCATGTTTGAAAATGATTTTCTATGTTTGTGAAGTGTTTTGAATTTTTGTTTCTAAATGTCAAAAGGTGTTTGGATTTTAAGATCAAATAAAGAAAATGTGGTTTCAAATCAATCATTAGTAAGGAATGGCATGATGCCACATAATTAGAAGAAATAATTCCTAATAATACTTGACCATGGTTGGTTAAAATTGGCAATTTAGAGGAAAGTAGACCAATCTTGGAGCATAGGATGCATGATAACACAAGGAAACCTAAGTTTGAAGTATGATAATACTATAAATATATGAGTGTGATCATGGTGGCCATGATCAAAAAAATTATAAGAAGATTCGAGTGATCAAGAATCTTAGGATGTGAACTAACACAAGAAATCCTAAGTATAAAACCAAATACAAATGGGCAACACAATGGTGTCCCATAGAATATAAAGTCAAATGGTCAAATAACTTAGAGTGTGAGAAAACACAAGATATCATAAGTTAAAAAAAGAATATGATGAGAAGTGTCTATATAACAACCTTCAAGCAAAATAGAAAAGTTCACCCAAGTTACTGAAGCCAAGCATAAAAGGTGAACTGTCCAGGCCCAAGTTGTAGTCAAGACTTTGGCATAGACCAATCATGTTTTGGGTTAGAACTTAGAAGGGTAAAATTTCAAATTTTGACTAAAGGAATGTAAATATCTAAGTGATGAATAGTCTAGACCCAAATGAACAATGTAATGACACTTTTTGGAAACACAAGCATAATTGGGTTGATTTGATTTTGAACAAGGCTAAAATGTTTTTGAATTAATTTGGTCGGTGTAATGCCGCTTTGTTAAAAATATGGTGTCAAGCATGTGTTTATTTTTGGATGTGTTTTGGTACACACACAAATAACTTTAGACTGAAAAAAACAATACAAGTAAACAAGAAAAATAAAACACCAAAGTGTACATCTTATCTTAGAAACTGACAAAGTTGCTTTGTACCATTGGATTTCATTGATATACTCCTTCTTGAGAGGAAATAAGTTGTTAATATAATAAATTTAGATGCACATGAAAAGTAGGATTTTTTAGAATCCCTCTTATCTCAATAAATCATATGGTGACATTGAACTTTGGACTACTTTACCTACACCAATATCACTCCATAATAAATGGGGTTTATCTAAAAACTATAAGTTTTGATTAATCTAGATGGTCCCATAGGTGTGATTAACACTAGGTCATAACACATCATTTGGATCCAAGATAATTAGCTTGTTGTAAAAAGGTCATGTCTTTTTTGTAATCTCTACATCCTTTAGATTTATTAGTGTAGTGTAATGTCTAGATTAGGCCATTGTTTTAAGGGTAGCAGTCACTAATAGAGTTAGTTTAACTTCTCAAAATAATGTACCATCAATTTAACAACTCAATTTGTATACCCCAATGTGGAGTGGGGCTGAAATGATGTCAAGAGATTAATTCTTAAGTTAACACTTCCCTAAATAAATTATGGGGAGGTGATGAAATCCCACCCATAAGCTATGATGCAATAAATAAAAATGTATAAGGAATTTAAATGTCATTTTAGGATCACCTAAGTGATTTAGATATTGGGGAATGCCTTTGCAACATTCCTTCTATGCTTGGACTAAGTGACAAAAGTAATAAGTGAAACACTTTTGGTCACCCAAGTTCCCTAAAGGGGATGGGGGAGAGCATACATGCTAAGCTTGTTTTGTAAAAGTAAAAATCAAGTCAAACAACTTTGAAACTAGTTTAACCAATAGATAAATGACAAAAAGGAAAGAAACCTAAGAGTCCTAAGCTACCATAATGTTTATTTTAAGCTTGAATTTAAATGTGATTAGAGTTTACCTTTATTTTTATAAAAATTAAAATAGTAAAGTGTCTTAGTACTACCAAAACAGAGTGTTAGTAGTCAAACAAGGGTGTAGGATATCAAAAGGAATTTGAAGCTTGTTATTTTAACTCTCTAGATTATTGACATAGGGTGATGTCACCATTCCACAGGGGGACCTCATTGTTTGATAGAGTGATCCCACTATTCCACAAGGTGATATCATTGTTACATAGAGCTATCCTACTATAAATTTTAGTCTAGGATGATATCACTAATTATTAAATGGTCCTACCATTCCATAGGTTGATATCACTAATAAGTAGGCCAATCTCACTGATCTATAAAAAACACATAAAGAACATAAAATAATAATAGTTAATATAATCATTTACACATATGACATGGCTATTGATCAAGGTCATCTTTTTCTTTGACAAGATGATCTTGTTGATGTTTAGGATGACCTCACCCTTTATAGGGCAATCTCACTATTTATTCTAGAAGATAGAAAATGTGAAAATTAGAAGAAAAAAGAGAAAAACAACATCAAAAGATGGTCTAAATACACAATTAGAAGGATAAAATAGTACATGAGATGTGAGGTCCCATCAGGTGTGAAAAAATTTAGAGTAGGATTACAAAGTAGGTTAGTTCATGTGTTAGCAAATAAATCCAATAATAAGCATAAAGAACCTAATATACTGCATACTACCTCAAGGGGGTGCCAATGAAATCAAGAAACTAATTAAGAAATCAATACAAGTAATACCTTCTTATAGTGGCTCTCCTTCAAAGATGATCAATAAATGTGCTTATGCATGAATTTGGTGTTCCAAGTTTTTGTCAATGTGGTTAGATGATTGCCTCCATCATCTTATATAACACCAATGGATTTGGTTCCTTGATTTTTCAATTTGGGGTATTTAGTGAAGCATTTCTAGTACTATTTATTCATAATAAAATTGCACAATTAAATCTTAAAAGTTATACTCATGGCTCACATATTTATAGCTTTCTATAAATGTTGAGAATCAACCGTGACCATCTATACCAAGATCAAAATGTGTGGCCAAAGATTAATTCAATTTTGGAGGATAAATACATTAATATTTTGGAATAAGGGAACATTAATGAGGCATGGGTGGGCTTAAACATGATATTTATCTCAAAAAATGCTTGGTGTTTGACACCCATTTGATGATGTCATGGCCCAGATATTTTAAATTAATGAATTTACAATAATACATATTGAATAACTTTCCACTTAAGCTCTTAATTTAGTTTTGATTTGCTTAATGAATTTACTTAGTAATTTTTCAATTCTTGGAAATTGATCACACATTTAATCAAAATGGTCAAAAATGTCAATTTACTTGGTTATAATTTGACTGAAGTTAAATTAGAAGAAAGTGATGATTGCATATAGGGTATTATCATAATTAAGATAATATAGAAATGAATTAACAAGTGCACATGATGTATGATAATGAATCAAATGATTTAAATGGTCTAGGACATTATTTTACTTAGCCACAATTTGAATCAAAGTGAATCAAGAAAAGATAATGATTGTGTAAAATGCATTGCCCCAATTAAAAATCAATGGACAAGAATTGGCACTTGAAATGACATGTGCAGATGAATTAAAGAATTTTGGTGATTTTGGTCCAAATTATGGATTATTGTGGAATGCCATTCAAAAATTCAATTTTAGCACAAAAGTGATAAGAATTAGATGTCTACAAAATGCAATTGCCAAACTACTATCATACTGGTCCAAGATATTGCCTCTTTGTAGATTAATGAATCAATTATTGAAATGTGATTTGAATCTACTTGTTGAAGGTGCTTAGAAAACCAATGGATCAAAACCAAGGTCAAAAAGGGTGGGTAAGGAGGGTAAAAACAACTTTAGTA
Organism: Torreya grandis; assembly: GCA_037957365.1. Classification (NCBI taxonomy): domain Eukaryota; kingdom Viridiplantae; phylum Streptophyta; class Pinopsida; order Cupressales; family Taxaceae; genus Torreya; species Torreya grandis. Next base: position 1,052,227 of record JARHVA010001233.1, read on the forward strand.
AATAGTGAAGGCATGATAGGAATGGTATACATTATGGTATAAAGAAAATGATATTATAGTACAATGTAAATGATCCTCATAGATAATACATCAGGTCTCTCAAGAAAAATAACACTTGAGATGTATTATGTTCATTGGCTCATTAAGTTCATCTTCATTCGGTGTAGCTAGCTTGTAAGCTCCAGATCCATAATTAGCAACAATGACATAAGGGCCTATCCAATTAGGATTGAACTTGCCTTATTTTTCTTAGCTATGGCGTTATTTTGGTTTTATTTAAGGACAATATCCCCAAGATCAAACTCTATGTGCTTGACACATTGGTTATCCTAACCATGTAATCGGTTATGATATTCTTGAATGTTGTTTATAGCATCTATGCACTTTTTGTCTAGTAAGTCTAACTCTTTCAGGTGAGATACTCTATAGTCCTCATCATATAGGATGTGTTTTAACAAGATACATAGATAAGGTAACTCAACATTGATGGGAAGAATGGACTAATTACCATAAACAAGGGAATATGGTGTAGCTCCTATGGGAATATGGTAATTAGTATGATATAGCCAGAGGGCATAGAAGGATTTTAAGTCCCAATCATGGCCAACATAATTAAAAATCATCTTAAAGATATTAATAATGTTTTTATTAGATGACTCTCCTTGGCCATTACCTTATGGGTAATATATGGTGGAAAAATGTTGGGTGATGTTTTACTCAAGACAAAGGGATTTAAAATACTTGTTCTTAAATGATCCACCATTATCAGATATAATGCTAGATAGGATACCATAGAGATAAATAATATGGTTGAAGATAAATTTAGAAATATTTTTTCCAGTCACATAAGTGAGGGGTATAGCTTCAACCCACTTAGTAAAATATTTGGTGGTGGTAAGGATGTGTTATGGCCATTAGATGAGGTAAGGTTAATATTACTAGCAAGATTGAGTCCCCACATTGAAAATGGCCATGGTTTAAACATTGGTTTGAGTGTTTTGGTTAGAGAATAAAACAAACTAGAATGCCTCTAACATTTTTCACATCTTTTGACATAAGCAGTTGCATTTGCTTCTATGGTTGGCCAATAGTAACCAATATGTAGGAATTTTTTTGGCAAGGATGACCCCACTAGCATGGCATCCACATACTCCTTTATGAAATTCCCCTAACACTAATGTGGATTCTAATAAATTTAAATAATGAAGCAAAGTTAAACAAAATATTCTATGGTAAAGGGTTAGGCTAATTAGGGTATAACGAGAAGCTTGGCTTGTAAAAGATTTTTGTTGTTTACATGAAATGTCAAGTGAAAGGATATGGTCATGAATGTAATTATATAGGTCTGAATACCAAATAAAACTAGGACCAACAATATCATAGATCATTATAATAGTCAAATGTTAATAGGTAGGTGTTAGAATATGTTTAACAAAGATCTAATAGTATTTTACCTTATATATGCTACAGATCAAAAAACCAATGGTAGTCATGGCACCTGTTGTCTTATTACTATTATGAGATATGTGTTCAAACTATATTTGGGCAATATGTTGTTTGAGAATGTCCACCATGGCCTTGTATGGTACCAAGTTATCATCTTTGGTCTAAAATTGATTTGTAACATGATTGATGATTAACTAAAAATAACCATAAACCATGAGATGTTGAATGTTCCATTATACTTCTTGACAAAGTCCTATAATGAGTGATTCATATTCATCCATGTTATGAGTATAAGGAAAGTTGATATGAAATGATTTGAGAATGAGATCCCCTTGTGGTGAAATAAATAATAGGTCTACCCCTAATCTATGAGATGTGAATTACCCATCAAAATATATATTTTAGTGCTATTCCTCAAGAGGTGTTTCTTAGATGGTCATGATGGACTCATCTAGGAATGCAAAAGTGAGTGGTTTAGTATCTAAAAGGAGAATTTTAACAAGATAATATACAAGTACTTATCCTTTTATGGCTTTCAATTTAACATAATCAATCTCAAACTTGCTTAGTAGTATGATCCATTTAACCATGCCACCTTGTAAATCTATTTTGGATAGAAGATACTTTAGTGGATCTAATTTGACAATGACTATGGTCTTGTTGTTAGGTATGTAATGATGTAACTTTTGAGTTGTAAAGACCGTAGCTAAAAAATATTTTTCTATGGGTATATAATTATGTTCATATACAACCAGTGTTTGACTTAGATAGTAAATGACATTCTCTTTCCCATTTTCATCATGTTGAGCTGAGTCGTAAAGACTGTAGCTAACAAACTTTTATTATGGGTATATAGCTATGTTCATATACAACCAATGTTTGACTTAGATAGTACATGACATGATCTTTCCCATTTTCATCATTTTGAGCTAAAATTGTCCCAAGGGCTTTGTAAATGGAAGATAGGTATAGAAAAATGCCCCCCTAGAATTAGTGGTAATAGAACTAGCAGATTGGCAAGATATTCCTTTAGATACTCAAAGGATTTATAAATTATTCATTCCAAATAAATTCAACAACTTTCTTTAAAAAATGAGTGAAAGGATGACATTTATCAACCAACTATGAAATGAAGCCTTTGATAGACTAGATTTTTTCCTACAAACTATGGAGCTTATTTAAAGTGGAAGGTGGTGGAATCTTGGTAATGGCTTGAACCTTGGAATGATCAACTTCAATCCCTTGATTAGAGATACTAAAGCACAATTTGATTGAAGTGACACTAAAGATGCACTTCTTGGGATTGAATTGACCCTAATACTCATAAAGCCTTTCAAATATCCTTCATAGTAATACTAGATGGTTTCCATGGGTCTTACCTTTACCCAATATGTTGTCAACATAGTTTTTGACAATATCATGCATTATGTCATGAAATATAATAGTCATAGCTCTTTGATATGTGGCCCTAGCATTTTTGAGGCTGAATTGGATAACTTTATGGTAAAACATTCCTTGGAGTGGTGAATATTGTCTTATGTTGGTCTTCTAGTGCAAACCTAATCTGATTGTATCTTGAAAAGCCATCCATGAAGGAAAAACATTTCATACCCAACTATGGAGTCAACTATCATGCCAATATTTGGTAGAGAAAATTCATCCTTGGGGTAGGCATTGATGTCTCTAAAATCAATGTAGATGTTGATCCCTTATAGATTTTTATTGATAGGTACAATGTTTGAGATCCACTCTAAATAGTTGATTGGTCATATGCATCTCACTTTCAAGATTTTTTATAACTCTTTCTTAACCAATACAACAATACAAGAATTTATCTTGCACAATTTTTGTTTCATAGGTTTGGCATTAGGATACACAATAAGGTGGTGTACAAATAAGGTGAGGTCCAAATATACCATGTCTAAATAGACAAATGCAAAAGTGTCAATAAATTCCCTTAAAAGGGCTATAAAAACTTCATGTTCCTCTTTAGTGAGGTATGCACTTAATTTGATCCATTTCAGGTCCTCTAGAGTTCTGATGTTGACTTCTATAATATCTTCTACTAAAAAAGTTGAGACATCTTATAAAATGGTTGGAAAAGATGTGAATTTGCCTATAATGGCAAAGTCTTATGGCTAGACTAGTTCTTCTATTTCTCTCGAACAAGATAAATCTAAATCCTCTAATGGTAGTAATGTCCATGTAAAAAATGTCCTAGAACATTCTTGGATAATTTGATCAAAGGCATGTCATTCCTCTATACTAAAATTAGATCCAAAATTAATTTCATCATTGGTGGTCTCTTGAGTTTTATTTAAGGAAAGGTGAACACCCCCATCTAGTGGTGCCTGAAATAAGTTTTCACCAATAGACTAGCCTTTCTCTTTACTTTTTCCTTGGTCCAAAAGTGCCTAAAAGAGGTTTTCACTTTGGGACCTCAATGTTTTATTATTATTTTTTTGGCTAAGGGTGTTCACCTACTCTTAAAAATAGGTTGTAGGATCCAATTTGATAGATAACCCTTGTTTTTGGTCTCCCAATGAAACATTGTCTCTTAGGCCAACAAAATTACAAAAGGCCTCATCATTCTTAAATTTGTCTAATGATACCATGGATTATTGTTGGTCCTAGTATATAAGTTGAGGATGATAAAAGGGAAGGGTAGAATGTAAGATTATTGGCATAATGGAGCAAATGGTATGTGGGTCAAATAAGTTGATATTGGTAAGGTCTTCATAAATACTATGATTAGAATCTGCTTCACTATCGACATCATCATCACTAGTTGTTGGTGTTGGAACATGAATAAGATACATGGGGTCACCCCCCAAGTGGTTTAAATCTAAGACCATAATTTACTTTATATTTGGTCATAGAATGGGCTCAAGAGTACCCTACTAATTTGGGCTAAGGCCTCCACCTTCATAGGCTTGGTTATCCATGATCTTATTAGGGATGTGATACTTTTCACTTTGGTAGCAATCAACTAATTTGTCATTATACAAACAAGAATCATAATTGGTAAGTGGGTCCACTTCTTGGCTAGTGGCTGGTGAAAATAATAGGTGTGGGGATATGAATCTTTACTTTTCCCTTCTGTCACCATTCTATGCAAGTTGGCTTAGATTTAGGTCTCCCATAAGTCTTGGGACTTTATGAAAGCTTGGCAATGTGAAATTTGTCATGGGTAAAATACTCTCCTGGACCATTATCTAAAATGATAAAATGATTAGAAATTTTAGTATGAGGCATATGTGAAGATGAGGCAAGGCTATCAAGGTCTATAAATTTGGCATCTAATAATGCAACATGTATCTCTTTGCCTCTATCCTTCTTGGCTATTGGGTTTAAGCCAAAATGGTAATTATAGCTTTCATATTTGGCCTCTAAATGTTTGTAGGGTTCATATGGCTATAAAAATCCATATATAGTTACCTCCATCCCTAAGTGAGGAAAATTGATACACTAGTGTAATGTTGAAGGGATTGCATGAATTTCATGTATCCATGGTCTTTTTATACAAGAATTATATGACAGGTCTAGGTCTAAAACTTGGAAAAGTGTATGATGGGTCAAAGGCCCAATGATCACTAGAAAAATTATGGTTCCTTGTGATTCCCACTCTTCATTATCATAGGCCTTGATAGTATTAATCTCTAGTTAAAGGTCAACTACTATATATCCCAAAATATTACTGAGATTTAGAGACACAATATTGAGACCTGATCCATTATCTATGAGGACATGTTTGACTTTGTGCCACATGATGATAACTTCAATATATAATAGGTTATTATGGAGAGGGATAAAGGATGACATATCAATTTGGTCAAAGGTCAATTATTAGCCTCAGGATAGGTGTCTAATTAAAGCTTGAAATTTTTTTGGGGTTATGTTGTTTGGAACTTGGGATTGGTTTAGGAGTTCTATTAGGATATTCTTGTGGATAGTAGACATATGAAACAAATCCAAAATGGATATTTGTAAAGGTGTATTTTAGAGTTGTTCCATAATGTTATAGTATTTTACTTAATAATGGTAATCAACTTGTTCCTAGTAAACATAATACATTAGATTGGTTCACTAGTATAAGGTCATGGGCTTGGGATGGTAATCTTAGACCGTTGAGTTGTGATTACATAATTTGGATTGGATATAGGAACCTTGTTACTAGAGGAGATGGGATAGAGATAATAGTTCTTGGTTGTTGATACACTTGGTTGTGGTCATGGGGCAATGAAGAGTTATCAACACAAGGTCATGAAATGTTAATATTTGGTTATTATTGCACTTGGCTATGGTCATAAGTCAAGGAAGGATTACTAATATAGGTAGGTTGATTGGAATTTTAAAGAATGGTCTTGGTTTGTTGGCATTTGGTCTAGGATTAATGGTAATGGTAGAATCATACCCACCTATAGTATGATCTATAAATTTATTGTAGTCATGTGTAACTGCATGGTAAGTCTATTGGTTGTTGGGGTCATTTTGGCCTTTGTTCCTTCCATTTGGTAGATTTTATTTATACTAATATTATTATTGTTGTTATTGTTGATTTTTTTTTGTTGTGGAATTCATTATGGTTGTTTTAAATTGACATTATTATGCTATGCAAAAGGATTTTGGTAGATACCTAGGTTTTGATTGGAATTAGATGCTCTATTATCCAAATGGATTTCCCCATTTTCCAATATATTTTGAATAAGGTTATTTAAATACACACAATGGCATATAAGATGTCTATAAACATGATGGTATTCACATAAATCATGCTATTTTTACCCATTTGGATATGGTATACCCTTAGAATAGTGTTTTGGAATCAGCCTACTAATCATATTGGCCATGGCTAGATTTAGAAACACTACTTCAATGGGCTCACCAAGGTCACTAAAGGATATAAGAGTGGGTCTTCTTGGAGGAGGAGGAGTTTGTAAAGGTGGAATCTACATCATTTGAGGAGATGGTCTAGGTTGAGGCATAGGATATACTTGTTGTATAGGCTATTGATATAAAACAAGCTACATTTCTAGCATAGGTTAAGAAAACATTGTTTACATGATTTAAACATGATGTGAATTAGTTACTCCATTACCAAAAATGTTATTGTTGTATTTTTATGGTTTGGATTTTTCATAGTTGTTAGCTTGAGCTAGGGTAGATATTTATGCTTAGATTGGGCTAGAGTTATGACTTGGGCTTGTATTTTGGTTTTGGTTTTGATTTTGGTTTGTGGAGGTCAAATTGATAATCCCTTTGTTAATAACATAATTTTTAATTTGTAAACCTTTCTCAATAATATTATTTAATGTGTGCACACATTGAATCTCCAAAGGATAAGATATCTCATTGTGCAAAGTTTTGGTAAACATAGTGGCCAATTGTTTATCTAGTAAGTTATGGGTGAAATGACTAGCAAGTACTCTCCATAACTGGAAGTAGCTCGTAAAAATCTCACCAACATTTGTTTTGGACTAAATAAAATATACTAATGAAATATCATGCTTAATATTATAGGAAAAATTTGTACAAATTCATCTGAGAGATCATAAAAATTAGATACTAAAATTTTCAAAAACTTGAGAAACCATTCTAAATCCTATCCAGCTAGATTTAGAGTAAAAAAAGGAGTAGGTAGATGTCACTATAGGCCACTAGCTGGAAATGATAAAAAAATATATTAGATACACCTTTGGGTCTCCTTTATCTTTTTTACTTGTCAAATTTTGGTGACTTATAACCTAGAAGAAATAGTAACTAAAGATACTCCACGTTAAATGGGTGTGCACACATGTCATCTAATTTGATTTTTTTGGTCTACTTTCTTGTTTAAATGGATATAATTTCATCCTTCATCTATTGTAATTCTTGAGCCAAGAAACTTTATTATATATTTGGTTGTGGTTATGGTTGGGTAGTCAAAAGTGGATTACCTTGATCATGGTATAATGGAGAAATGGAGTTTTATGGATTTATGGTTTGATGGGTGAATCAACCAAGGATATGTATCCATGGATTAGGATGTAAATGTTTATATTTCATGAGACATTGGTAAGTATCATGGTTCATATTTAGTATATGGCCTTGGGTCTAAGGTAATTAGGGTTGTGATGGAAGGATATGGTTATGTGGAATATACTATGCCTGCTAAGGTTGAGTAGGGACTTACTACCAACAAATTGAACTGAGTTGAATAAAGGGAACTTATTATTTTCAAAGGACTTGTCTTTAAATCTATGGTAATTTATGAGTAAAAGGGAATGATTGACAAATAGGTACTTGTTAGACATTAGCACCTCATTTTTGCACAAACACCTATTATGAATTAGATGTTTGTTGGATGTTTGGAATTTATCTTTGATTGATATAAATACATTATTGATTAAATAATTTGTAAAATTATTAGGTATATTGGTTTAAGACTAGTGAGATACATTTGTCACTACCTATTAATATGAAACATCTGTTTCCCCCAGTTGAGGTGGCATAGTGTTCTAATTTTATTGTGGAGGTAAATTAGACTATGCCTATTTCCATGAAATATTATCTATCACCTATTGAGGTGGGATAACATTTGTTAATTTTTGAGGAAAAACATAGGTTAACACCTGATTACTTATTCCTTGTTGTTGTGTGCTTGAAGAAGTAGTTGTTCGAGGAGCAGGAGTAACATATTGTGGTTAAGAAGTAGGCATTCCTACCCCCTATTGTTGTGAACCACTCATGGTGTTGGTAAGAATAATTTTTTATTGAGGATTATTTGTTGGTGCATTCACATCACCTTGGCTTGAATTAGAATATGCTTGCATGTTATCCACTAGATTTGGCATATTATCTTGAGTGGAATCCATAATCACTTCCTCAATGAAAGGGACATTGAACATGTCACCTACTAAAGTGTTTTAGGAAAATGGGTCTACACCCTAATTAGTGTGACCTATAAAATCAACTAGAATTCCTATTAAAGGAGTTAATTCTATAAGATGAGCATTCAATATGGCCATGACATTAAAATTGCATGCTAGATTAAGGTAAGTTTGATATGCTTGTTGCATTTGTATGAATTCATCCTCCAACATGCCATTTCCTTTTAAAATAATATTTGGGTATTTTTTTTTCATTGGTATAATCACCATAGGATAGCTAGTAGAGGCATGTTTGATAGTTTGGGTGTAAGGTACACTTATTAGCACTCTAACTAGACTAGGTTTTCATGAAGGAAGTCTGCTAGAAACTTATCACATACCTCCATGGATCTGACTAAAACCTCATCCTTATTTTCAAATAAGTGATGATCAAATAAGTATGGGTCATATGTCGATGGAATGGTAACATAGTAGGTTATTATTGAACTTTTTCAACAACTGATGGCATAGTAACAAGGCATTAAACTATTTATTCTTAATCCTAACTTGGATAAGGAGGTGTGTTAACTAGGTAATGTGATAATATATCTTGAATTTGTTACACATATTGAGTACTGTAAGGAGGATAGGGATCTATCTCACAAACTACATCATCACCATATGGGTCTTGAATAAAGTTATCATTCATGACCATGTTATCATAATATGGATTGTACATGGTTCCATTATGTGTGTAGTGAGGCATATCCAAATCCATGACTATTATTATATGAAGGAAATGTATAGATTTATATAAACTCTTTAAAATGTGGTTTGAATGGAAAATGGTCTAAAGTTGGTATCATCAAGAAACTTGGTTTAAAAAGCAAACTTGAACTAAACTTGATTTAGGAAGGGAGCTCTCCTCTAAAATTTACAATGATAAACTTGATCTAAAATGTCTCCAAGGTCTAATGTCTTGCACAAATGGTCAAGTAAATGGTAATTTGAATCTTGATTTTTAGCAAAGAGTTTCAAACAATTCTAATCTAGGTCTAAAAATAGAAAATGGTGCTAGGTCTTTAGAAACAAGTCACAAAGCTAGGATCAAAATGACACAAACTAAATTTAAAAAATTGAGGTAAGTGCTAGGTATTTGGAAATAAGGCACAAATATAGACTTTAAAATAACTACGCCGAGGTAAAAATGGTAAGGAAATTAATATAACAAGTTGAAACACTTGGAATCAAACTAGGCACACAGATTCAAACACAAACTTGACCATTGGTGAAAGACATTAGATCTTAGGCACATACCTGACATTAATTGGGCAAATCAATCTTGAGTAAACAAAAGTAAGAGAAGAAAAACATTAAATCCAAAGTGAAAAGTAAGACTCAAATGTAAAATAACTATACTTAAGGTTGTACTTGGAAAGAGAGTTTTGAATATACTTAAGGTTGTACTTGGAAAGAGAGTTTTGACCTTAGTTATAATCAATAAAATAGACACAAAGCACATGGAAAATACCATTTATGAAATCTAGGCACAAAAAATCTTAAAAGTAAGAAAGGAATTAGTCCAAGTTGCACAATAAAAAAGTGAGCGGTAAACATCTAAGCCAAAATTAAGTGAGGCACAGGCATAAATTAGTCATTGTTTGAATCTAAACTCCACAAGACTAATTTTGAACTTGGTTTATAAGAATTGATTTCTCAAATGGATAAAATTCTAGACTAAAATGGATGCCATAATGATACCAATCATAGACCCAAAAGCATATGTGGTTTTTAACTCAGTTTGGCACAAGACAAAGGTTTGAAAATAATAAAAGCAATATAATAAACCTATCTCTCTCAAAAGGTATGTCAATGGTTTTTGATTCAAAAATCCAAGGCAAAAATTTGAGACAAAACAAGTAGTGTAATGATGACCCATTTAAACAAGTGACACACACACAGCAATGTTTTGAAAATGTCTAAGGTAGAATGTGGTATTAAATGGATGACATAACACCTCTTTAGGATAAAAGTGGTGTATGAACATGTGATTGGATCATGACTTATTTTGATGTGTATTTGACTAGAAAAATAGTTTTAGACTCAAAATGATGAAAATAAAATAAATAAACACATAAACACCTAAGTGTATCATCTTATCCCTAAAAACTGGCAAGTCTGCTTCGTATTATCAAATTTCATAGATATACTCCTTTTTAAGAGAAAATAATTTTTCAATCTAATAAATTTAGATGCACATGAAAATTATGGTTTTTTAGGTCCCCTCTTCTCTCAAAAATTCATATGGTGACATAAAAATTTGGGCTACTTGACTTTCATTAACAATATTTCCATGGCAAGTGGGGTTTGTCTAATAAAACTATAAGTTTTGCACATTTCTAGATGGTCCCATATGTGTGGTTAACACTAAGTCACAACACATCATTTGGATCCAATATAATCAGCTTGTTCTAAAAAGGTCTTATCTTTTTTACAACCAATGCATCTATTATATTGCTTAATATAGTGTGATGTCTAGATTAGGTCATTATTCTAAGGTAATTATCGTTAACAGATTTAGTTTAACTACTCAAACTAACATCCTAGTGAGTCACCCTCAATTTTTATACCTCATCATGGAGTGGGGTTGAAATGATACTAGGAGATGAAATCTCAGGTCAACTCTTCCCTAAATAGCTTATGGGGAGGTGATGAGATCCCACCCACAAGCCAAGAACATAAAATAAATAAAAGTAGGACTTTAAAGGTCATTTTTTGGATCACCCAAGTTATTCAAACTTGGTGAGAACATAGATGATGTTCCTTATGAGCTTGGACTAAGTGACAAAGGTAATTAATGAATTAATTTTGGTCAACCAAGTTACTTGAATGGGGTGGGGGAAGAACATACACATAAAGTCTAGTTTGTAAGAAAATAAAACAAACAAAAACAATATCTTAAGAGCACTTAGTCTAGGATTTTTGTTCATTTTGAATCACTAAGTGAAGTGTGAAGTGAAATTTATCCCCTTGGCTTTGTTGTTGATTTTTAAACTTTGAAAAATAAAAACAAAGGTATTTGATGATTGTTAAGCATCAAATGTAAGTGTGAATTTAAAAAATTGAAGTGTTAAAAACCTCCATTCTTGGCCTTGGGTATTGTAAAAAATTTTAAGAGGTTTTATTGTTTCTTAAAAAAAGTGATATTCCTGCAAATTAGCTAAAAAACACAAAATAAACTCTCTAGAGTGATTTCACAGTTACACAATAAACTACAAACTATGAAAATGTTCAATTATAAAAATGTAGACAAACCTAAATGAAAAAACTTATAGTCAGTGATTTCATAGTTATCGCATGATTTTGTAGCTTGTTTTGATTATTTCACTACTCTAGAAGATGATTTCATAGTTTAGGTAGACAATTTCATGATTTAGGCAAATAAATTCATAGTTCAGGTGATAATTTTATGATTTAGGCAAAATTTTTGTGATTCTAGAAAACCTATAAATAAACAACAATGATTTCATAGTTTTTTGGAAATTTTGTAGTTAGTCAATGATTTCACAACTCAACAGAATGAATTTTCAGCTTGGAAACATAAATTTACAACTCTAATATGCATGATTTCGATGCAAAAGAATGTTATTTCACTGCTAAAAATGATGATTTCTCTACTAAAAAAAATGAATTTGATAATGAAAAATGATTTCATAATTATCTTAAAATAAAGGAAGACTCATTTTATTAGGGATTAAATCATAGTTTGATTGATGATTTTTCCATTTTTGAGCTCAATTTCATAGTTTCATAGGGCAAAGGCTAAACTAGAGTGATTTCTTAGTTTTTTTATATGAATTTGTAGATTCAGTCAGTGATTTCACAATTTACCTCATTGAATTCATAGTTACACAATTATGAATTCATGAATATGCAATCATAAGCAAAAAATGGAAAAGTTAACAAGAAATCAAGAAATTAAGCTCTATAGTGAAATCTTTTTGGTTCCAACAAGCTTGCAAGATACTCCATTCATACTTGTGAGGTGCATCATTCCACCAGGTATGGCATTATATGATTAATAAGAATATATAGAGGGTAGATTATTATTGTGTTAGTGTGAAGAAAATCAAACAAAACACACTAATAAAGACTTACACCTCTAGCCTAGACACTTAAGGAGCTAGTAAACTGCATAAGTAACTAACAAATGAAAGCAAAACAAGAAAGTTTAACTTCCATTAAAACAAGTGTTATGTGTTGGCAATGAGTTTATGTGATCAATTGTGTGATCAATTTTTTTTCAATGGATCTCCTTGTACCACCTCTCCTTGTCACCTTAGTAATATTGAGTTTGGCTTTGGTTTGAATTGGCTTAGCAAATGGGCATGGTAACACTATAACAATGGGATCCTTGAAATCATTTTAACACCATAACATTACATAAAAGAAGCTTTTGGATCCATCGGTGAATCCTTATATTTATAGCCTTCCAAACTAGCTCTAACCCAAGTATAGTTATGTTAGAGTTAACTGTGGTTGAGTTCAAACTAACCCTAGTTGAGGTAAGGCTAACCCTATTGAATTAAGGAGGGACATGCAATTAATATTTGGGATAGAGATACCATTTATTAGGCATGGATCTTCATTTTTGAATTTAAGGAATTTAGGGAGATATTTTCAATTTATTGACTTTAATGATGATGATGCCATTATGACCTCATTTTTATTAAAATTTCCTTTTTGAAAAATTCAATTTCACTAATTACACATGGAAATTACATTTAAGCATTTAATTTGATATTATTATTTAATTCATTCTACTTAGTATTTTAGGACTTTAGGAATTGTTCAAGTGCCCTACTTAATGGGTCCAAAGGCCAAATTGTAAATTTGCTAGGCCACAAGTTGATTGGAGATAAATCCATGAGAGGTTACTATTTCATACAAGATAATAAACCAAATAGGGATTCCTCAACATGAATCTAAGAACTAATGTTTAATGTGCAAATGAAATTGAGACATTCAATGATTCTTAAACTTAATTTGAACTGTTTGGTAGAAATCAATCTGAAGTCCGATTGGAAGGCTAGTTGTGGCCAAAATGGGGTGTCTACAATAAGATTATGATTCAATTCAATCTTATGTTTAGAATTATTATCAATAGAATCTAATAAAATTCATATTGCTATACATATCAATATTTATCTCTAAAATATAGTTAGAGTCTTTACTCAATGGAATTATAACTAGTCAAATTAACATGCTTTATTCCAAAGGGAGAACTTGTGACTTAATTTATTTTTATTTATTAATGAATCTATTTTAAATTGTTAATAATTTTTTTCCCTTCTTTTTTATCATAATGACTAGATTATATCATTCTCCTTAAGTTGTAAATCAATAAAAAGTAGTTATATTAGTTTATAGACCATGGGAAGGTAACCTTAGAACATTTCTAACCATTGTTCCAACTTTAGTCTAGATTATTTTATTCACACCTAATGCATATAAATATTTGAGTATCAATATGCATGGTAAGATATAATGACAAATAAGTTTCCTTCCATGAGTGAACACTTTCAAAAACTAATGGATATAATAAATCATGCTTAAGTTGATTATATAATCCTGTTAGTATTTTAGTTATAACATAATAATGGTTTCCAAATTACTAATTAGAAAGCACAATCAATTTTGACATTCCTATAGGAACATATTTCAAAAGTTAATATATTCAAAAAAATATTATAGATTTTATAATTTTAAAAAGAAGTGGCATAATTTTATTATTATTACAATTATGACCAAGTGGCATGTAAATAATACTAGAGAAGTATAAATTTCTAGGTGACTATTTACAAGATGGTGTAATAAGAGTATGTTGCCATTATATATTGAAAATATCATATATTTTCATAAAATATATTTATTTGGTAAGAATTATAACCAATTAATTAGTTAAAATGATAATTTATTTTATAAACTGAAGGCATGAAGTATGATGACCCTAGTACAATGATCTAAAATTAGGGATAATACCATCATGGACCTTTCACATACATCAAGTGCATAAAAATTCAATTTCATCTTAAAAGTGTATAGGTATAGTTAAATTTATAAAATCTATTCAATTAATTTCCATTACTTGAATTAGATAGAATAATGTTATGAAATTAACTTAGAAGTGAATTTACATTTCGTCCCTAATGTTTTAATAACATTGATAACCTAAGTATTTAAATTAGCTATCCCAAGCTTGAAGAAGGGCACATTAACTACCATAGATTATACCAAGTTTTTTTAGATGTCAAACACTTAGGTAGGATAAGGACACCTAGGTGATCCTATTGGGAAGGTGTCTGCTACCATGTAGTTCCAGGTATATCACTATGGATCACATATTGATACACCTCGAATTACATAAAGATCTCCCTAGGGAAATAATCTTCTCCATAGAATCTTCTATGGCTAATTACCTTAACTAAGGGTTGAATGCATGTAAACATGGTGATAGGTCATTAAAACCAAGTTTTAAGTCATAAACCATTTCACCTTCTATTGTAAATTTTGAAAGAAAGGATGCTCAATGTTTTTGGGGTTGTTTCACCTAGTATCAGAGCCTACACTAAGTTGTCAATTATAAACACAATAGAACTTAGAATAATTTCTTTCTAAAATATGCCTAAGAAACTATTTGGTGACTTATTAGGAAAATGACTAAGATTAGAGTTGGTATAAATTAGGTTGACAATGATTAAGGAATTCATAGACCAGTCTTAAGAGGTAGAGGTTGAGGAGAGGTAGAAGCTAATGTAGGAGTTGTACTACCAAAAACTTGAACCAAATTAGGAATGAACCTATTCCCCACAAAGACAATAAAAATAAAAATCACCAAATGATAACATGGTTGGGAATAATTCAATTTATAAGTAAGAATAAATCCTTCATGTAATATTATTTGCTCTGAATGCCATTCAAGGCAAAATAGAAAATGAAGAGTCAAGGTTACAATCTTGAGGGTGCTCCTTAGGAAGAAGTACCTCGATTGGGAGTTAGAAAAATAAGGGAAAAATAAATTTATGAAGTATCTAAAATAACCTTAAACCCCATTATCAAAGAATTCAAAAGACATCCC
Organism: Torreya grandis; assembly: GCA_037957365.1. Lineage (NCBI taxonomy): Eukaryota > Viridiplantae > Streptophyta > Pinopsida > Cupressales > Taxaceae > Torreya > Torreya grandis. The sequence goes on from JARHVA010001233.1 coordinate 1,067,659, forward strand.
CCACCTACCTTATCAAGTGAGGAATGAGGAAATGCAACTGATGCATAACTTGTAAATCTATAGAAATACTTTAACCTTCATGATAAGCCATCCAATGTGAAGGTAAGGGTTTTTGTATATCAATTAAATGTTTTTTTTACCTATAGTGGAACCATATCTATACCTTATAAGGGTATCAGTCTATGATCCTAACTGCTTAACTTTTGAGAACCATTTTCAAAAAAGGTACTTAAGTGAAAACTTTAATGAGCAAAAAATAACATATTTTTATTTTCTCAAGAAACATAATATGAAAACAATTTTTCGAATTCAAAACATCATGTAAATCACATGAATGATGAAGAGATAAAAATAACCAATTTTAAGTTAGGGATGAAAGAAATATTGATGCATGACATTAATGCAACTAATCCCAAGACATTGGCAACTGCTATAAAGTTTGCCCATAGGGTAAAAGAGAAAGAAAAATCTTGAAAAAAGTGAGATAAGCCTCCAATATGAATATGTAGTAGTCAAAGGCTAGGAACCCATCTCCCACATCAAAAAGTTTCATGAAATTAGACCAAAATCATAAGTTCCAAGGGAACAATAATAATTTCAATTGATTTTGAAGTCAAAATAAGAATTTTAAAACCCAAGGAAACTCTAAAAATGAGTCTTTCAAGAAGTATCAACACAAAAATAGACAATATAGACTAGCCATAGGGGCAAACACTATTATAATATCCCCATAAAGGACATTGGTGTGTTGGTAATGTGGTGATAACCACTATCACAAGGATTGCCCAAAGCTAAATTTGGAATAGCCATAAGACCATAGAATATATGTTGTAGTAGATAACTAGAATGATAACTTTCATGCCACCTCAATTGAGATTAGAGGTAATCTTGATGGTAATTTTATATCTATTTTAATTTATTTTGGTCTAATGGATAGCTTTATTTCACTTTCTATAGTGAATAAATGTAAGAAAAAATGTAGGCCATTAAGAGAAAGATGGGAAGTCGAGTTTGGTATTGGCAAGAGGGTACTTCTCCACGAATGCTTGGAGAAAATTAAATTTGATATGGGATCCTTCAAGACAAGGGTAATTTTTTTTAAAACCCTTAGGGTCTTATGATATTATATTAGGCATGGATTATCTATAGAGACACCATGCAATACTTGGTTGCTCTCAAAAAAGGATGTAATGAACTGATGAGAATGGAAAAATTGATTAAATTTAAGGTCTTCAAGGGAAAAAAAGTAGCAAATGCTTTCAAACCTATAATTAAAGAAGGATGTTCAAAAAGGGTGTAAGATCTATGTATTCTAACTATAGGAACTTTCCAAGGAGGAAGAACCATCTTGTTCATATTTTCATATCTTACATGAATTTGTGGATGTTTCTCTTAAAAAATTGCCTATTTTACCACCAAAATGGGAGTTTGAATTCTCTATTGAGATTATGCCAAGGGCTACCCTTGCATAAAAATATCTTTACCAAATGAATGTGGTATATTTTCAAGAACTAAAAATCCAATTACAAGAAATTTTGGATAGTGTAAGCATTTGACCAAGTATGTCATGTTGGGATGCTCTAGTGGTATTTATAAGAAATAAATATGTCACTTTAAGGTTGTGCATTAATTATTATATGCTCAACAAAGTGATGATAAAAAATCATTACCCATTGCCCCATATCAATGATTTATTTGAGCAGATGAAAGACACAACAATATTTTATAAAATTGATCTAAGATCTGGATACCATCAGTTAAGGATCAAAGAGGAAGACATATACAAAACTACCTTCCAAACTCAATATGACCACTATGAGTTCACCATCTTACCATTTGGCATCACCAACACACATGAAACATTCATGAATCTAATGAATAGTGTTTTTAGGGATTTCCTAAACAAATTTATACTAGTGTTCTTGGATGACATCCTCATCTACTCCAAGAACAAAGGTGAACATGATCAACATTTAAGGCTAGTTTTTCAAATATTAAGACAATATAAATTATTTGGTAAGCTATCCAAATGCACCTTCTACCAATAAAAAATACATTACTTGGGATATGTGATTTCAAAGAAGGTCATAATAGTGGACCCAATAAAAACTTAAGCCATTCATGAGTGGCCTAATCCATTTAATATACATGAAGTACATAGTTTTATGGGCTTGGCCAGCTAATATCAATGGTTTATAGAAAATTTCTCTCTCCTAGCCAACCCCATTACATGTTTACAGTGCAAAGGAAAAAAATTTGCATGGATATTTCAATGTGAAGAGGATTTTAAAATGATTGATGATATGTTAAAAACAAACCCTATTCTAATTATACCTAATCCAAATGGTCATTTTGAGGTATGGGTTGACACTTCCAAGGAAGGATTTTGTGGCATATTAACCCAATAAGGTAAAGTGGTGGCCTATGAATCTCATAAGCTTAAAAAAACTTAAAATAACTATCCTACACATGATTTAGAACTTGTTGACATAGTGTATGCATTAAAATAGTGGAAGCACTTTTTTATAGGCAAACATTTCAAAGTGAAATATGATCACCACAACCTATAACATATATTCTCATAAGATGAATTGAATGTAGATGGCTAGAATTTGACTACAATTTTGACATGGACATAACTTATGTGAAAGGTAAATAAAATCACATGGTTGATGCACTCAGTATGTATACATACCTTGCTAAATTTTTTATTATATAATGGAATTTCAGGAATACTATATTACAACAATGACTTAATGATAATTACTATCAAAAAGTAAGTGTAGGATTAACTGATGAGTCTTTGGCAAAAATATTTGCTAATTGTTTTGTTGAACTAGATGGCCTTTTAAGGCATAAAAACAAAAAAATTATACCCAAATTAGGTGGAATGCATAATATTTTAATATAATAAGTGTATACATCACCCCATTTTACCCATCCAGGGGTCATTAAAATGATTCACGAACTAAAAAGGTTCTATTTTTGGCATGGTCTGAATAAATATGTTGCTAATTTTATGGTGAGATGTCTAGAATGTTAGCATGTGAAGGCTAAACATTACCACCCTTGGGGTCTATTATACCCACATGACATACCAAGAGACAAATGGGAAGTGGTTTCACTTAATTTTATTACAATATTACTTAAATCTTGTAGCCTACATGACAATCTATTGGTAATAATTAATAAAGTAACCAAAATTGGTCACTTTATTACTGGGAATTTGACTGATGATGCTACTATTTTTACTAAACACTTTGTGAAAGAAGTGGTTTGATTACATGGCATGCCATAAGTTGTTATATATGATAGTGATAATTTATTCACATCAAGGCTCTATAAAATGTTGACCATAACCTTTGGCACTTGACTAAATTATAGTTCTTCATACCAGCCATAAATAAATAGACAAACTAAAATATTAAACCAAGTAGTCAGAGACATGTTGTGCATGTATGTTATGGGTTAGAAGACCAAGTGTGAGGATTATCTCCATTTATTTGAGTTTGAATATAATAAATCTTATCATTCTTTAATTAAAACGGTTCCTTTTGAAGCCCTATATGGATAAAAATATAGAACTCCACTTGGCTAGGACAATCTAGAAAACTAGGTCATTGATGGTCTAGAATTGTTACTAGAATATGATGAGTAAATGGTCATAATACACCAAAAATTAAAGGTTTATTTTGATTGGAAAAAATGTTATGTTGATCTAAATAGAACACCTCCTAACTTCACTATTGGAGAGAAGATTTTCTTACATGTATGGCCATAAAGAGTTCCATCAAGTTTGGAAAAACCTCCAAGTTGGCTCCTAGCTTTGTTGACCTATACAACACCTTGGAAAAAGTTAGCCCTATTGCCTAATAGATGGATTTAAATCCTTGTCTGTCAAGAATTCATGATGTATTACATATTGCATTACTAAGAAAAGATGTACCTAATCCATATTATGTGTTGAATTAGAAAAAATTACAAGTTATGGAAGAGGAAAAGATGCAACTGGACCCATTAAAAATCCTAGGTCATCATAGCATTAAATTAATAAATTAATAAATCCAATAGGTTATGATTTAATGGGACCCATTAAGTACCATAAATACCACTTGGGAGGATACACACTTATTTAAACAACACTATGCTTGGTTTTTTTGATCTATCACTGGGATGATTCCTCTTTATGGGGATGAGGATGTTATAACCCTACTCACATATTTCATTTCTATAATATTATATAGATTTTCAACATACTTTTACACTATTCAACTATACTTGGAGCCATTATTTTAATCTATTTTTAGATACTAGATAAAATGCATAGCTAGAGTTTATTTTGTATATGAGTTAATTTGGTTCTGACATTAAATTTTTTACATCATGTTATTCAGTTCAAATTTACATATTATTATATTTTATAGGTATTAATGATTCTATTTATGGGTGTAGGTATAGGTAAAATGATCTAGGCTAGTGGTGTATTTCAATGATCAGGGATAAAGAATAAGGGCATCTCACTTAGGTAAAAAGGGGTTTTATATTGAGCCATAAACACTTGTAACAATCTATCCATCTCATCACTTATCATATTTTATATTATTATTATTATTTTCATTTTTGATCATCTTCTTGAATTTTTTGGTCATGTATTCTACTTTGTCTTCACTTTGTCTATTTTAATGATGCATGGGGTTGCTTGTGTTGTCATCACATATGAGATAATTTATGGTTTGTCCTTTACATTTTTTATTTTTATGATCACCTTGGCTATTGTTTCAATCTTTTTTATCAATGTATACTTTGTTTCACTTTTATATGAGCCTTGGTAATGCTAATTACTTGCTTGATAAGCCTTAATTGGTGTCGCGAATTCAAGTATTATTATTTAAACCTTGGAATTATTATTACTATCTTATTAAACTATAATTGATATGTTTAGGTGTGTCTTGGTATTATTTCAAACCCCTCTCATGTCACTTCCATTCAAAATCCTAGCAAAGACCCTAAATAATTTATCTCCTAAGTCAAATTAATAATAATAACATTACTTTTGACAAATTAGATTTGCCATGGTAAATTAGGGGTTCATGGGCCATTAACCCCAAATCAAAAATCCATCATTACAAATTTTTGGATCATTAGACAATCTGATCATACCATTAATTTGGTAGACTTGGAGGAAATTAACTCAACCCACAATGCCCATTTTGCTTGTTTGTTGATGGGGGTAGTTGAGGAGGAGGAAAGAGAAGGAGACGTAGAGAGGGATAGGGAAGAAATTGAAACCCTAAGGTCATGTTGGCAGTAAGGGAGAAGATTTGGGGCATGAAAACCATGCTTGGAGATAGAATTGACTTTCTTAGGGATGAGGCTAGAAAAAGAGGGATTGGCAAGGGGAAAGTAAGCACAAATTTGTTTTTCTCTTCTACTAAAATACAAGAAAACAAGTTCTACATTCTTTTTCTCTTGCAAAGAGTTTTATGTTCATTACCAGTTCTAATGTCAAGTAATATAAAAAATATTACTTGCAAGTTCATAATGAATATGTAAGACTTCCTAATGCATAAGCAAGGGTTTGTATATGGATTTAAATTGATAAAAATCCACTACATCAAATGGGTTATTAAATATTTAGTTTCAAGTTGCTTCGCATATTTTGGGGTTTTAAAACTATCTAATTTAATCAAAAGTTTGGCATAATATTAATGACAAAATTATTATGATATTATCTATATTTTTATATTTACCCTGATGGAATAAGGTGATAGTTTAGTATTAACTATTTTTCTTGGTCATTTATCCACACCACTTCATGGGTTTTTTTTGTTGCCCTGACTTTGATTTTGGAAGTCGATTTGAAGGGTTGTCTATTGTGGTAATTTTTGTGCATAAAATTTATTGAATTTTTAATGAATACTTGTTGGTATTTTAGGGTTTTCATACTTCAAGTATTATCATTTGGTTGAGTATACTAATAGTCTTTAATATACCACTTTAGTGATAGATTATTTAAATGATTCATCATTATTTACCTGGAGATAATTATTTCTTGGTAATTATTAAACTTGTACAATTTTGTGATTTGCCTGGTATTAAATTTGAACCAATTCTATGATAACTAGCTATGGAAAATTCATCACAATAGCACACTATTGCAAGTGACTAAATGTCCATAATTGGTCCATTAGTAATAAATAGTGAGATGTTTAAAACCTTAACGGTTTGTTACAGTTTCAATTCTCATTCTTTTTTTCCTTTGGTTATGAATACATTTTACCTAAATAGTATTTTTATTTATGTATTTGGGTATACCTATAATAGGCGATGAAGAAATATTGAGATCAAATAAATAAGTAATTGACTTCTAAAAAATCCTTTAGATGAATACCATAGTTACCTAGGGTTATTTATTAGTGTTTGTACTTTAAATTTTAGTTGTGAAGTTTTCATTGATGTAATTGTTTCAAGTTAAAGGATCTTTCCCTTATTGTCCTTTCTTACATTCTATAATTCCTAAAATTTGGACTCCACTTCCTAGCTAATGGTTAGGGGTGGTGAGGGCCACCAACTAGGGGGATCATAAGATGGATCAAGAGGATATGGTTCATATGAGGAAGACAACATGCATGCCACTCAAATGATTTATTGTTAACTATGATACTTTGTTATATTAATCCATTGTTGGATGCAATTGATACATGTTTTATAATGCACAATTTTACTTGTTTAATATTCCTGATGGAATCATTTAATACTACTATATAATTGATGTTTCACTAATCCCTTAATTATGTTGTATCATATGAAATTAGTTACTGCAATTATAAATTCTAATTGTATTGAGTAAATGTTATCGCATAGTTTATTTGTTCTACTAGATCTTCAAATTGGAAATTTACTTTTAGTTGTATTATTATGTTTTAAATCCCTTGGATTGTGTTATGAATCTTAGTTACTATTAACTATGAATGTGTCAATATGATGCTGAATTTATATGTTCTTATTGATTAATATGAATGGTTATTACATCTTATACCATCTTCTATTATATGGAAACTTGGACACTTAGGGTGATTTAATGAATGTGTCTTTATATGTTTACTATATATTGAAATTAGATAATTGGAAATCAATTAATTTTTTTTAGATGAGTAAATTATGCACCTTAATTAATAGCTTCTGTCATGTTTATTCTCACTTAAGTTGTCATTAATGGATAGTCATTGTATTATCTAGTTACTACACTCCTTACCATTATGAAACTATTTATGACTTTTAATTACATTTGATGCAAATTAAATTATTCAGTCTGCTTTTTGATTGCTAAGGACTATCTACAAGTGCATTTTGTTAAAGGGTATTATGGTGCTTATATCCAATCTTATTAAAAAATATTATACTTCTTGTATAAGTTTATTCTACCATCTTACTTTGGCTTACATATTATTAGTAAGTGACTGATCCTTTATTTTCATAATTAGTGATATGAACTTGAATGCACTTCTATTGTATAAATCAATGAAATGAGAAAATGGATTGAAAAAAAGAGATTTTTGCTTATAATATTATGATTCAATTCAGTCTTATGTTTAGAATTATTATCATTAGAATATAAGACAATTTAGATTACTAATTATATCAGGGTTTATCTATAAAATATAGTTAGAGTTTTTACTCAATGAAATTATAACTAGTCAAATTAATCATGTTTTATTTTAAAAGAAAACTCTTGTCTTAATTTATTTTTAGTTATTAATGAATCTAGTTGAAATTGTTAATAACTTTATTTCCCTTATTTTTTATCATAATGACCAGATTATATCATTCTCCTTAAGTGGTAACTCAATAAAAAGTAGCTATATTATTTTATAGACTATGGGAAGGTCACCTTAATACATTTGTAACTGCTATTCCAAATTTAGTCCAGATTTTTTTATTCACAACTAATGCATATAAAGATTTGAGTTTAAATATGCATGGTAAGATATAATGACAAAGAAGTTTTTATTATTATTGGTAAATAGTTTTGAAAGGGACCATACCCAATAAAAAATAAGGCTCAAAATCTAGATAAAACAAGGAAACCTATTACCAAAAAAGGCTCAAAAGCCAGATAATACATGAGTATAGTAGTGGTTTTTTGATGAGTGAGGTCTACCCCAAGCTACAAAAAGGTCTAAAACTAGAATAAATAAGAGAGGGAAATAATAAAGAGTATCCTACTAGACAACTGTATCAAAACAACATATCAACAACAACTTCACAACATTAAAGTGACACCAAAGTAGCAACAAGTCAACAAAATAGAGAACTAGAAGTAAGAAAAGGAAGCTTCACTTGAGGATCTTTTTGAAGCTATTCTTGAGTCCTTCCAATGCATTAAACAGATTGAGAGCAATATTTTGAGATGGGTCTATCATGTCAATAGTGGTTAGAGCATAAGTCTTCTCAGTGCCACCCTTCCACATGCCTAGTTGCAAGTTGTTAAGGGTGAAGAATTACCTGACTTGAAACTCAAGAAACTCCAGAATGGCTCAGTGTATGGCCATATGATCAATATGTTTTATCCTAATATGATCCATAGTTCCATCTAAATATTTTAATCTTTTAAAAATATCTTCTATCTTAGTCTCATAATGGGAGGAGTTATCCACATTTTTCTTGCCCATATCAATAATCTTATTGAGTTGTGTGACCTCCTTCCTAAGCTCATTGATCCTTTCTTCAAGGTGCATAACTTGAGATTTGAGCCTAGGTTCCTTGAGAATGTGTTGGGAGGGACCAAAATCCACAACATCTCATCCCATGTCAAGGAGACTCTCTGTAATGATAATTTACTAACCCATGTAAAAGCTAGGAGCCAAACCCTTACCATTATCACTAATTCTAAGCACCCTCTTGGGAGGAGGAGGAGGTGAGGAATGAAATTTGGGATTCTTAGTCCTAATCCTTCTTTGAGAAAATAATGACAAAGAAGTTGCCTTTCATGAGTGCACACTTTTTTCAGCTAATCGATATAGTAAATCATGATTAATTTAGCTATATAGGTCTATTAGTATTTTAGTTATGACACATTAATGGTTGATAAATTGATAATTAGAAATCATAATCAGGGTTGATGTTCCTACAGGAATAGATTTCAAAAGTTAATATATTCAACAAAATATTATATATTTTATAATTTTAAAACAAAGTGGCATAATTTTAATATTCTTATGATTATGACTAAGTGACATGTAAATAATACTAGAGAAGTATAAATATCTAGATAACTATTTATAGGATGGTTTAATAAGAATATGCTACCACTATAGATTGAAAGTATCATATCTGCTCATAAACAATATTGACTTGGAAAGAATTATAACCAATTAATTAATTAAAATAATAATTTATTTTATAAAGTGAAGGCATGAATTACTATGACCCCATGTAATGATCTGAAATAAGGGATAATACCATCATGGACCTTTCACATACATCAAGAGCATAAAAATTCAATTACATTTTAAAAGTGTATATGCATACTTCAATTTTTAAAATCTATTCAGTTAAGTGTCATTACTTGAATTAGTTAGAATAATGTTATGAACTTAACTTAAAAGTGAATTCCTATTTTGTCCTTAATGTTTGAATAACATTAATAACCTAAGTATTTAAATTCATTATCTCAAACTCGAAGAAGGTAAGTTAACTACCATAGCCTATATTGGGTTTCTATGGATGTCAAATGCTTAGGTAAGATAAGGATGCTTAGGTGGTCCTATTGGGAAGGTGTCTACTACCATGCAGTTCTAGGTATATTGTTATGGATCGTATATCGATACATCTTAAATTGCATGAGGATCTCCCTAGATTAATAATATTTCCTATAAAATATTCTAGGGGTAATTAACATGAATAAGGGTTACATGCATGTAAACATGGTGATAAGTCATACAAAAACAAGTTTTAGGTCATAAACCATTTTACCTTCTACTATAAATTATGAAATAAGGTATGCTCAAATTTTTTGGGTCATTTCAAGTGTAATAGACCTTATTATTTACCCATACTATTAATATATCCAAGGAAGAAGATGAATCAATATTTGAAATTTATTGGTACACAAATCTTAGTAGGCTAACTCAATTTCATATTCTATAAGAAAATTATTGAATTCATCCAAAAAGAGAATAAACTTTAATTTCTAATCCTCATAGAATTTATTATCTATCTAAAGCTTTTTATTTTGAAGATTTTATTATTCCTTTAAAATCTAATTTCCCTACTGACTCTAATACAACTATAGATTTAAACTAGCCTAGTCAAGTAGTGGAATCTACTGAAGTTTCTAATGGAAGAAAAAGCAAAATAGAGAGTTTTAGACTTGATTCCAGGTTTGAAAAATAACATGAATCAAGTAAAAGTCACTAATAATGAAGTATATTATGATGAACATAATGTACAACCTTTAGTGAATCCTTAGATTTATGGAAATCCTATTAATATTGGTGTTCATCCTAGTAAATTACCTTCACTTAAAGAACTGAATGTCACTAAAATCTTAGGAATCCCTAGTGAGTCTTTGGAAGACCATGTAAATATTTTTAATTTAGTTTTTTCTACTCTTGGTATTATAAATGATTTTTTTTTCTCTTAGAGTATTTTTTCAAACTTTAGAAGGTAAGGCCTATCAAGCTTTTATTAGCCTTTCTGAAAGTGTTATTAATACTTGAAAAGATATAAAGGATTGGTTCAAACTTTATTTTGGAAAACCTAGAAAATATTTAGAGCGAGTCAATGAATTAGTAAATATATCTATTAATCCAAGTGAAATAATTTATCATTTTATAACTATATTCACTAAGCTACATCAAAATATTCCCCATGATATTAGACCATCTAAAAATTTATCTAGATTATATTTTTATAATGTTTTATATCTAAAATTTAAAATGGATTTAGAATACAAAGATATTATAGATTACAATGAAACTGTAACTTTCTACATTGATTATGAAAATAAATTAAAACATGTTATTTTTAAAGATAGAGCTATCACATATTTAAATTATGATAATGTATAAATTTTAAAAACCATTCATAATCTTGGAAATGAGTTGGTCACTATCAAGTGACAATTAAATGTTAAATCATCTACATCATGTAGATCTATAAATCTTTAGAAAAGTAAAATTGAAGTAAAAATTCATTATTATAATGTTTGTGAATTAGATCACAATCCTAACACTTATATACCTATGGAAAAGTTTTAAAAAATTATTCACGGAAAATATAATATTTATATTAACTTATTTGATAATATAAACATGTGTGAGTTTGATGAATCTTTAGATGATATTAAAACTGCTAGTGCTTATACTATCAATACTAGGAAAAAAGATTATAGTTCTACCTAAGAAGACAATTCTAACATGACTAACAATCAACCATCACATTATAAAACTTAAGATAAATGTAGAGGTATGTATAATAATTCTACAATTAGTTCTTAACAAAATAACACTTTATCAATTAGTTCTAATAATATGCAATATATTCTTTATAAGCCCAAGAATTATACCCATATTCATCATCTTAATGTTGGTGCTTATAATATTATAGATGATTTGGCCATTATTAAGGTAGGGTTTTCATTATTGTAAGATGTTAATATATCTGGTTAGCTTTATAAAACCAAGGATGCTATCAGAAAATTAAATTCTAAAAATATGGTGAGATTTCAATAATAAACCAATAATAATGAAAAATTTCATGTTTTTGCTTAGATTCGTGATCCTCCTACTGATTATATAACTCCTTTTTATGTTTCAATTAAAATTGTTAACAAAATTATTCACAATTATATCCTTGATATAAGAGCCTCTAATAAGATAGTTCCAAAATCTATTGTTGATCAATTAGGCATATCTTATGAAATTGATAATATGAAAATCATAGGGTTTGATTCTAATCAAACTAAAAGATGTGGTAAGTTACGCAATATTATTATCAAAATCACTAAAGATGAAATAATTAGATGATGACCAGTGTTCAAGTATTAGACATTCCCAACAACTATACTATGTTATTAGGAAGAGATATGTCAAGAGTAAGTGGTACTTTCACAGGTAAGGATATAACTTGGGTTATTATTGGCAATGAAATTATTTTTATACAAAGAAAGGAATGGTTTAGTAACCCTATATATTTCATACCAACTATTAATGGATATGTATAAATTGGGATTGATACCTATGAGTTGTTAACCTTAGATGCTCCTAAAAAACAACAAGAAAGGACCTTTTTTTATAAATACTTTATGGTATTTATATTTTTATAGATCATGTTCAAAACATGGTAGTGATGTTGGAATTTTTTAAATCTATATTATAGGTAAACTATTTTTTTATGCTTATAAATTATCATTTGATAATGCTAATAATACAATAAAATTTGAATCCTTACACTTATGTCTTGAAAAGGTTATTAAATTAATATCAAACAATTAGAAGTTTTTGATGATTCTGAGTTAATTTTCAGACAAGTTAGAAAGGTTTGTAAAACTATTCAAACTCGTATTCATAGATACACTCAAAAGGTTTGCTCCCTTAAATTTTTTGAAGCTTTTAATATTACTCATATACTTAGAGATTTTAACACTTGAGTTGATAATCTTGTTGGTTTTGATTGAAATCCTACTTTAAGTTAAAGTGAATTGATTATTGACTTCTATTTTTCCAAAAAATTTAGACCCAAGGTGCTCAAATTAAATAAGCTTTGATGAACATATTAATTCTTTATTTCAAGGCAATTATTTTGATCTTAATGATTATGTGTTGAATTATGACAATTATCTATAGTTAAGTACTAACAAATTTCTTACTAGTTTAATTAGCTTAGAGTCAATGTTCACTCTTAATTTCAACCCAAAATTTTATGCACTAATGAACCTTCTAAGAGGATAATAGGTTGAGACTATTCCCATTAATCTTGGTACTAAAGAAAATCCTAAATACATTTATTTAGGAACTAAATGCACTCTTGAAGAAAAATTTAAGTTTATTAAGTTGTTCAAATAATTCATTGATGATTTTTCTTGGTATTATAAATATCTAAAAGGTTATGATACCAATATTATTAAACATGATATTCTTGTCAAACCTGGTATTAATTCTGTTAAGTCAAAAATTAGAAGAATAAGCCCCTTGTTGGAAGACATCATCAATAAGGAGATTGATAAAACTCTTGATGGTGGTGTCATTTTTCTTATAAAAAATTTATATTGGGTAGCTAATCTATGTCATACTCATAATAAAAATGGTGATATTAAAATTTATGTAGATTTTAGAGATTTTAATAAGGCTAATGTTAAATATAAGTTTCCTCTTTCTAGCATTGATTAGATATTATAATAAGTTGTAGGATATGAAATGATGTCTTTACTTGATATATTTTCTCATTACAATCAATTTTTTGTTAATCTAGATGATAAACATAAGACAATGTTTATCATGTGTAAAGAAACTTTTGATTTTAACATAATGCCATTTGATCTTATGAACGTATGTGAAACTTTTTAAAGAGCCATGCATGTGGATTTTGATGATTTAATTGGAATTATCATTTATGTCTACTTGAATGATCTCACTTTGCATTCCAAGAAAATAAAAATACACATTGATCATCTTTGTAAAATTTTCATAAGATGTAGAAAGTATGGTATTTATTTAAATCCCAAAAAATATATTTCTAATGTTATAAAAGGAAACATTTTATGACATATCATATCTAAAAATGGTATTTCAATTGATCCAAAAAGTATTAAATCTATTAAGTATTTATCACCCCATAAGGACTAATATGGTCTTAGATCTTTCTTTCGTAAAACTAATTTTATATGAAAGTTAATTTCTAATTTTGATGAGAAGTCTAATCCTTTACAAATGCTTTTAAATAAAAATAAATCTTATGTGTGGGATGCAATGTTAGGAATTAAAGTGTTCACATGTTAGAGTTTTAGTAATTATAATATCTATGATAATATAATAGTAATTTATAAATGATATTATTGTAAATAACCCACATAAATATATTGAGTATAAAATGAGTTGTTAGAATAACTTGTGTATTGTTAGTGAGTAGTTCATGAAGCTATGTTAGGTTTTATAGATTATAGGAGTGACATTAGTCTATATATATGTAACCTACAAATATTTAAAATAATGTAGATTTATTATTGAAACTCACTATGTTTGGATCCTTTATTATTTACATTTGGTATCAAAGAAGTTTTTGGTGTCATGACAAATTATACGAGGTAAAACCTTTTTTGTTTATGGTTTCCTTGGCTTATGAGAGAAAATAATTTTGAGAATATTTTACTTCCATAGGTAGTTGTTGGCATAGATTAAATTTATTTTTTATGATTTCCATACATTTGTTATTTCACACACAAAGTACATCAGTGTAAAGATTCTACCATATAATTGAAAGGCATAGCATTGGGAAATTATCTTGTCAATAGGATCCACACCTGTTTTATGTTGAAAATGGCCTAGATCAAGATCGTGTTCAAAGATTGCATATCAAACATTAGAGTTTTATTTTTAGTCACAACCTACTTTGGGTTCATTACATACATTGTTTTAGCATGTATCAAGTTTTCAATCAAATACATTATGTCCAACATTGTATTGGACTTTGTCAAAGATGCCTTAGTCATGTTTGAACTACCTTATTCTTTCAATTTCAGATATGGTTTATATAATCTTACGTTATCCACCAATAAACCTATCAACATTCAATACTCATCATTCAATCATGGATCTGATCATGTTATAGTCTCCATTTCTTCCAACATCTACTTACAATATTTGAATTCCTCATGCTAATTTTACCTATCCATGTATATCTTGTAGTTGATTTTCATCCATAAATCCTAGTACATCTTCAATGCAAGTCATTGGTTCAAAAATCAATGCTACCAAAATAAAATCTTGTATTTTTTACCTTTGAATAATGTTATTTACCCATCCTACAATTTTCTTCTTTTAGATGGTATTTCAGTCATAAATATTTTTATTTTATGGCATTTTCTTCTTTAAGTTTGCTAGTTGTAAATGAGTCAGTCTGTTATTAGTTTTTATTTAAGTATCAAGTTTATAAGGTTAAAATATTTAAAGGTTGTTATTCAATTCATGTTAATTTAGTTTAAAAAGTATTGTATTATTTTATATGGTTAGTCAAATCATAAAGTCTTTTTCCCATTTATTTTAGGTATAATTTGATGTTATATAGTATATTTAATTTATTGTTTTGGTTTATGACAAAGCTATACATTTATCCACCATTACAGTCAAAGTTTAATAGTTGGTCTATAGATATTTTATGTCATCAAAAGAATAAAGATTCAATATTTTAAATGTCATTTCCATCAATAATAAATTATTTGTAAATGGATGCATTTTCAGTGGAAATTGATATCCTAAGTAAAACATTTCATATTCTAGGGAGTTGAGTTATAAAGTAAGTATAATGTGGAAATATTTGAGCTTCAATTTCCAATTTGATAAGTAAGTATCATAAAATAGAGGTTAAAGTAAAATGGAGGAAGGAGGTCATAAAGTGATCTCAATTTAGTCTCTAACTCAGGGGTTCACACATGCATTAATGACACTTACAACTACATGAAATCAACTAAAGCCAAGGGTAATTTTCAATGACAATGAAGATTACCTATGTTGTATATGATTGAGTGGCAGTGATTAATGACAGGCTAAAAACTAAGACAATAAGGATTTAGTCCTCATAACATTTTATTTTTTAGTTTATATATAGTGTGAAAAAATAAATTATTATAATTAATGTGATTCCCTTACTGTAATGAGAATGTGGAGATAGAAGCCATAAGAACTAGAGCATGAAGTGTTCTTGATATATTGATAGTTTCAATAGATGTGTTTATTTGAGTTAGTTGATAGGTCCCAATTAAGGAAACATGTATTCATGTGAATAGGTTGATCAGCCCCTATTCATGGTGGATGTGGTTCCCACAGTCAATATGAGTATCATGACCATGTGCAAGCTCTAGAGAGGCATGATGTTTAGTTATTAAATGTTGTTGTATCCCCATGTTCAAACTAAGGGGGTAAATGTTAATAATTATAGTGTTCACATGTTAGAGTGTTAGTAATTATATTATCTATGAAAATATAATACTAATTTGTAAGTGAGGTTATTGTAAACAACTCACATAAATAGCTTGAGTATAAAATGAGTTGTTAGAACAACTCGTGTATTGTTAGTGAGTAGTTAATGGAGCTATGTTAGGTTTTTTAGATTATATGAGAAACATTAGTCTATATATATATATATATATATATATATAACCAATGAATATGTAAAATAATGTATATTCATTATTAAAACTCACTATGTTTAGATCCTTTATTATTTACATGCGGGTGCTTATTAAGATTTCAATATAATAAAAGATGCCATTTTAAGTGTATTTGTACTTACTAAACTTGATTTAAATAAGCCTTTTTTTTCTATGTAAATGCTACTAAAAAATCCATAGGTTTTGTAATTACAAAAAATGATGAAAATAATGAAAAATGACCTATTGGCTATATGAGCAAAGCTTTAAAGGATACAGAAACCAAATATCCATTAATTAAAAAAATTGTGTTTTTATTGGTATCTTATTTAATCAAGTTTCATTATCTTTTGATGAGAAATAAGGTTATTTTTAGATCCAATAAGCTTGTTATTTATGTAGATAATGTTTTATGACTATATAGTATCTCAGTCTTGTACACTTGGCAAACTCAAACCTTGACTATTCCTCTTAGTTCTTCAACTTTCTAGCTTTCACAAGTCTCACATCTACTCTATCTTTATGCCCCTTAGCCTATATATCTTAGTCTAACAAATATTATGTTGATGATCTAGGTCTTATATCTTTCCCAAAATGCTTAAAATGCACTTATCTTCCATCTCTACAAGTTCTAAACTTGTAACTACTTTCCTACTCTATAGACACTAAAATTTGAGACAAAGAGTAGCATCATCACTACTACCATGTCCTGACGTTCTATCCAATGCCCTAAAGTCATTAAATTTACAAATGGAAAATATCCTAATGGTTAGTGTAATTGATTCAATGTGAGTTATTACTCTAAATGGATTGATATACATACAAGATCAACCCTCATTCATTTCTCACCTAGTTATATTGAGCAAAAATAACAAAGAGCATTCAAAGAACATTTAATTGAAAAAAGCTTCCTTATTTATTCTTATTTCTATACTAGTCATAAGGACTACACATCTACATGTCTGAAGTACTAAATGAGTATCCCAAGAGTTTGATTTGATAAGTTACAAGCTTAGTCACTATTTTACTTAATTTACACATATTGTATGATTCACACATAAGCCAACACATAAGGGAGAATTACATGAGTCTAAGGCCCTCTTTTGGAGTACTAGATATGTAGGTAACACCCTTTGATAATAAGGTCTTTGGGATTAACTCAAAATCATGTGTCGACTAACCTATTTCCCCCAAGGTCACTATAAAGATGAAAAGTTAGGGTTTTACCATTTCACAAGGAACAATTACTCATGACTAGATCTAAATGAAATAAAATGAAGGTAAATCAAAATTGAAAAGTATTTAGTTGGTTTCACCTTATTTTAGTAGATATTACATATAATACACTATCATTTAACCTAAATGGTAACATCAATGTAACTATCCCAGGATGATATTACTATCTAGATAGGTAGAAGTATTAGATCTAGAATCTGATGACTATCCTAGAATCTCTTTCTAGCCTAATTTCTACCTATTTTAGATCCAAAATTGCATTAGTATGAAAATAAGCTAAGTAAATCACTTATTTATCATTTATATATAACATTATTGTACTTTCTATATTTTTACTATTTTAGCATAATAAATTTGGTGTATGTTTATATCTAAGTTTAACATCTAATTGGCCTACTATAGATCTGATTATCACCTTTGTGCCATTTAATTTATATATACCCATCTAATAGTAATCTAAGGCTAACTCAAACCAACTTATATTTCTATTTTAGGGTTAAACATTTGGTAAACCTAACCTTTGAACATCATACCCTAGATCACTTAGGGTTTTTTTTATTTTTCTATTTACTGATCCCTAAATTGCTACAAATATTGTAATCATGTTTGACATGGATAGTTTTATTAATTATTTCATGGTCCAATACCTTATAGTGGTTATTACTTGTTATATCTCATGCCTAATTAACTCATTTTTATCTATAAGGAATTCAAAACCTACATTCCAGTATGTTCCTCCCTGTTCTAATTTTACAATAAGAAAGATTTAAATAACAAACAGTTGATCTCTCATCAAAATTACTTTTAAAATACCACAAAACTAAAATTTAAGGGATATGACATCATTGGAAAATTGAGTAATATGAATGCAAAAATTTCAATCCTTGAGATCCTAAATCAATCTAATGTTTATAATGCTATAATATGCAAGGGATTTCATGAGACATAAGTTCAAAGTGATATTGAGATTGCTTACTTTTTAGATATCATGAAATATCTAAATAACTATAAAAACTCATTACCTTTGATCCAATAGATTTTCCATCCAAAGATATCATTGACCAAAATTTTCCTTTATTCATACAAATGACAATATAAAGTAAACATATGAAGAGTGTTCATTGATAATGGATCAAACATAAAAAATTTTAGCATACGATTCCTACCATCATGGGTGTTAACCCAAACATTATTCAAAAAATAGTTATGCAAATAAAAAGGTTTGATAATTCATAAATCCCTCTAGTTGGTCAAACTACAACCCTGGGTCCTTGTACATTGCCTACTTTGTGCTAGATGATTTGAACTATAACATTATTTTAGGATGGTCTTAGATATATAAAATGTATAAAGTTACCTCTACATTTTATACATGCTTAACATTTTGTCATCAAAGAATAATTTACACATGTCCAATAGATCCTAATCCCTCCAAACACTATGCAATGGTCCAACAAATTGATAATCCTAAACCACAATAGTTTGAATATGAGTAAAAAATAAACACACTGTTATAATAACCTAATTATACTATGTTATCCAAGGTATCAAAAAGATAATTTATGCATTTACTTGAGTACTCAAATCCATTACTCCCATGGTTAATAGAGCATGAGCTTATATCTCTCCCTCATTCTATACATGTTGACATGAGTTGACCTCTATCCAAAGGATATGATGCAAATGTTTATTATCATTATCATCAAGGATTTGGACATTCTATGAACCATTTATTTACTTTTAAGTAGAAAATCCAAGATCTTATTGATGACCAAAATATTACATTTGAGGATCCTCCAAAGGAACTACGTTCACAACCACCCAAAAAACATCCATGCCATCCATATTTAACAATTACATTATACATGGGTAGTGCTTAGTTTTTTCATAACCATATTGATCTAACACAAGTAAAAACTACTTGAAATATAAGATGTTTACAATAAATTGGCTTCAATCTAACAAACTTATAAAATAAATGAGGTTGGAAAGACTCATTGTGCAAATTTATTGTGGTCCCAAAGTAATTCAAACATGATTTTGAGTTATACCTACCACATATACATATACATGTACATTAGAAAATCTTTGGATATACCAAATGGAAGAAAAAATTGATCCAAATCAACAAGGTATTTCCTTTCCTCATGAAGGAAAATTAATACATATTTCAAATGATAGCATTAAATATTTTACTACACATGTAAAATGTTAGGGTGTGGAGCTAAAAACTTCACCAAGGAGCATTCATTATCAGGTTCGGGTCTACACAGACACCGGCGTCGGTCAGGAGTGACCGACATCGGTCACAGGCAGTTACAGAGGCACCGACGTCGGCAGAGGGTCGGCCGACGACGGTCACAGACAAGCAGCAGGAACCGACGTCGGTTACCTGCGTGTCCAAAAAGCTATTTCCGTGGACAGAAGCGAGTGTTTGCATGATAAGTTTGAGTTGAAGTCTCAAGCTTGCGTCTCTATTATTGGAATTACTATTTTTAGAGCCCTTGTTCAAGTGGCTTAACTGCTTGTTGGATGTACATGCTCAAGTCTCCTAATTCTATATGTAGAATTAGATCTTCTTAGCCTTGTAGTTTTTTGTAGTTATTATTGTAGTTGGGTGAATTATTATAATTCATTGTGTGTGAAGAATAGTATAGAATTGAATCAATCCAGGCTTGTTGGAGTTGATTGTTCTTGAAAGAGAGAGCTCTTGAGGAATTGAGATCTAGTGAGAGATCTATACATCTAGGAGAGGTGTGGAAGAAAGAAGCTTTCTTCAATTGTATTCCTTTTGTAAAGAGTTTGTTAATACAAGTTTTTAGGGTGTTTTCTTGTATCTCTTGTTCTTGCTATTATCATTCTAATTACTTGTCAATCTGGTTTAATTCCACGTTTATTACTATCACAATTGTAATCTATTGTTGGATTGATCCCCCAACAAGTGGTATCAGAGCCTTGGTTACAGGGTCAGAGCTTGATAATTGGTGTCAAAATTTAGGTTCACTAACAGGTGGTTCAAATTTGTGTAGTGTGTATTGATTATAGGTTCTTATAGGAGTTTCTGCAGGGATTTCTATTTGAGTGGGAGAAGCAATGGCAGATGAAAGTAAATTGAGAATGGAAAAGTTTAATGGCAAAAATTACCAACACTGGAGAATTCAGATAGAGGATTATCTGTATCAAAAAGATCTCTACTTACCATTAGGTGGGGTTGCAAAGAAGCCCAAAGACATGGAGGATGAAGAATGGGAAGTTCTTGACAGAAAGGCTCTGGGTTCTATAAGACTGAGTCTAGCATCCACTGTGATATCCAATTTATCACAGGCAAAGTCTACGGTAGAGTTGATGACTACGTTAGCAAATTTGTATGAAAAACCCTCATCTTCTAATAAGGTATATCTTATGAAGCAGTTATTTAATTTACATATGAATGAAGGTGGATCTATTTCTACTCATCTAAATGATTTCAATGGAATTGTGAATCAGTTAAGTTCAATGAATATAGTGTTTGATGATGAAATAAAAGCTCTTTTGATATTATGTTCTTTGCCTGAAAGCTGGCATGGCTTAGTAATGGCAGTAAGTAATACTACATCTGCATCAAATATTTTGAAAGTAGAGGATGTTGGTAGTGTTATCTTGAATGAGGAAATACGCAGGAAAAGCATAGAAGAGGCATCCAGGAATGCTTTAAGTTTTGAGAGCAGGGGAAGGCAGAAAGAGAAGAGCAAGAAAGGCAGATCAAGATCCAAGTCAAAAGGGAAAGGCAGATCTAAATCCAGGAATGGCAGGAAGCCACAATGCTAGAATTGTGGAAAGATGGGGCACATAAGCAGAGATTGTTGGTCAAAGCCTAAGGAGGACAATCAGCACGAAGGAAAGGAAGAAGCCAAGATTGTAGGTATTGTACAGGATGCTTTAATTTTCTCTCTGCATAATAATATAGAATCTTGGGTATTAGATTCTGGTGCATCTTTTCATGCTACTCCTAACAGGGAATATTTCAGTGACTATATCCATGGAGATTTTGGAATAGTGTATCTAGGGGATGATGAGCCCTGTAAAATAATTGGCAAAGGTAAAGTGCAGCTGAAGATGCAGAATAGCAACACATGGGTGTTGAGAGATGTGATGCATGTTCCTAGCTTGAAGATAAATTTGATTTCTGCAAGAAAGTTAGGGGATGAGGGTTGTATAGTAACTCTCACAGCAGAATCTTGGAAGGTGACCAAGGGTGCACTTGTTATGGCTAGAGGTAAGAGAGAAGGTACTCTCTATTTGTGTAATTGTGTTACTAACAAATCTCCTTCTGTATTATCTACTTCATATGTGGACTCTAAATTGTGGCACTCAAGGCTTGGCCACATGAGTGAGAAGGGGATGTCAATTCTTAAGTCCAAAGGTATGCTTTCAGATTTAAAAGGCATAGATCTAGAGTTTTGTGAGCACTGTGTATTTGGAAAATAGAAAAGGGTTAGTTTTCTCAAAACTGGGTCTACTAAGAAGAGGCACAAGTTGGAGCTTGTTCACACAGAAGTGTGGGGACCAACTCAGGTTGCTTCCATTGGAGGATCACAGTACTATGTATCTTTCATAGATGATGCTACAAGGAAGGTATGGATCTACTGTATTAGAAAGAAATCTGATGTATTTGAGACTTTTAAAGTTTGGAAAGCTATGGTTGAGAATGAAACAGGTAAAAGATTAAAGTGCCTGAGATTAGACAATGGCGGTGAGTTCTACAGTCATAAGTTCAGAGATTATTGTTACATGCATGGAATCCGTAGGCAAAGGATGGTTCCAAGGACACCTCAGCAGAATGGTATTGCTGAAAGGATGAACAGGACAATAATGGAGCGTGCAAGATGTATGAGATTGCATGCCGATTTGCCCTTATAGTTTTGGGCACAAGCTGTTGATACTGCAGTATACCTGATTAACAAAGGACCCTCTACAGCTCTGAATGGTGGTATTCCAAAAGAGGCATGGACAGGTAAAAAGGTTAATATCTCATATCTCAAAGTTTTTGGTTGTGAAGCCTTTGTGCATATAGATAAGGAAAATAGAAAGAAGCTTGATGCTAAGTCTATGAGATGCACATTTATTGGCTATGGCTCAGATGATTTTGGTTACAGATTGTGGAATCTAGAAACTAACAAGGTAATCAGGAGCTATGATGTTGTTTTCAATGAAAGAGTGATGTATTGTGATCAGCTAAGGAAGTTGAATCAATCTGAGTAGAGCAATGGTGAATTGGACGAGGTGAAAGTCCAAGATGAGCTCACGGGAAAACTAAATAATCACTTGTAGGAAAACACAGAGACCGATGTCAACAGGTTAGGAACTAGCATCGGCAGGACAGAAACTGGCATCGGCCATACAGAGACCGACGTCGGCCGTACAGGTATCGAGGTCGGTTAGGCAGAACTGACGTCGGCTAGTAATAGGTCTACAGGCGACCGAGGTCGGTCACTGTCAGAGAATTTGGGTGGACAACGTGTTGTGAACGAGTCTCAGACACCCATCAGGAGGTCAAAAAGGGTGAGTAAGCCTCCAATTAGATATTCTCCTTCTTTATTTTATCTATTGCTAACTGATGGTGGAGAACCAAAGAGTTTTGAAGAAGTAATACAGGTGGAGTCCAAGAGTGAGTGGGAGCGTGGCATGGTTGAAGAGTTGGAGTCCTTAAGAGAGAACCAAACATGGGATTTGGTTGAATTGCCAGCTGGTAAGAGAACACTCAAGAACAGATGGACCTACAGGTTGAAGGAAGGCAAGAATGGACAGATGAGATATAAGGCCAGATTAGTAGTGAAAGGATTTGCACAAAAGCCAGGTATTGACTTTGGTGAGATTTTTTCTCCTGTTGTTAAAATGACTTCAATAAGGGTTGTATTGTCTTTAGTTGCTTTTGAGGATTTGCATCTTGAGTAGCTAGATGTTAAGACATCATTTCTTCATGGAGATTTGGATGAGGAAATTTATATGGAACAGCCAGAAGGATTTGAGGTCAAGGGTAAGGAGAAGTTTGTGTGCAGATTGAAGAAAAGCTTGTATGGCCTCAAGCAAGCTCCTAGGCAATGGTACTTAAAATTTGACAGGTTTATGACTGAGCATGGCTACAGTAGGTGTCAATCAGACCATTGTGTGTATTTAAAGAGATTTGATAATGGTAGATATATTATTCTATTGTTGTATGTAGATGACATGCTGGTTGCAGGATCACACATGCAGGATATCTCAGAGCTTAAGGTGAAATTAGCTCAAACGTTTGCTATGAAGGATTTGGGAGCAACAAAGAAAATCCTTGGAATGAGCATTAAGAGAGACAGGAAAAATCATAGGTTGATATTGTCTCAAGAAGATTATGTAGACAAGGTGTTGAAACGGTTCAATATGCAGGATGCTAAACCGGTAAGTACACCTTTGGCTGGACATTTTAAGTTGAGTAAAGAATAATGTCCTAATTCATATGATGAGGTAGAGTACATGAGTAAGGTTCCATATTCTTCTATAGTAGGGAGTTTGATGTATGCAATGGTGTGTACTAGACCAGATATTGCCCAAGCAGTGGGAGTGGTAAGTAAGTATATGGCCAATCTAGGTAAGGAACATTGGAAAGCAGTTCAGTGGATCCTTAGATATCTGAGAGGAACTAGCAGTAGGCACTTGTGCTATGGAGGTTCAGATACTTCTCTACATGGCTATGTAGATTCAAATATGGTAGGTGATTTGGATGGCAGGAGGAACACTACAGGTTATGTTTTTACTATAGGTGGAATGGCGGTTAGCTGGATATCTAAGTTGCAGAAGGTTGTTGCCTTGTCAACTACAGAAGTAGAGTATATTGCAGCCATAGAAGCTAGCAAGGAGATGATATGGATGACACGGTTCATGGATGAGCTTGGTAGGGAGCATGAGAGTTGCAGATTGTATAGTGACAGTCAGAGTGCAATCCATTTGGCTAAGAATTCAGCCTTTCATTCAAGAACAAAGCACATACAGCTAAGGTATCACTTCATACGACAGGTATTGGAAGATGGTGAGTTAAAACTGGAGAAGATCCATACAGATAGGAATCCTGTTGATATGTTAACCAAGCTAGTTACAAAGGAGAAGTTAAATCTTCATTCAACTTATGTTGGTCTTCATGATTGAGTTGAAGATGGAGGAGCTAGAAGATGTTGCTGTACAGGTACTGGTGCAGCTGTTTATCTTCAAGTGGGAGATTGTTAGGGTGTGGAGCTAAAAACTTCACCAAGGAGCATTCATTATCAGGTTCGGGTCTACACAGACACCAGCATCGGTCAGGAGTGACCGACGTTGGTCACAGGCAGTTATAGAGGCACCGACATCGGCAGAGGGTCAGCCGACGGCAGTCACAGACAAGCAGCAGGAACCGACATCGATTACCTGCGTGTCTAGAAAGCTATTTCCGTGGACAGAAGCGAGTGTTTGCATGATAAGTTTGAGTTGAAGTCTCAAGATTTCATCTCTATTATTGGCATTACTATTTTTAGAGCCCTTGTTCAAGTGGCTTAACTGCTTGTTGGATGTACATGCTCAAGTCTCCTAATTCTATATGTAGAATTAGATCTTCTTAGCCTTGTAGTTTTTTGTAGTTATTATTGTAGTTGGGTGAATTATTATAATTCATTGTGTGTGAAGAATAGTACAGAATTGAATCAATCCAGGCTTGTTGGAGTTGATTGTTCTTGAGAGAGAGAGCTCTTGAGGAATTGAGATCTAGTGAGAGATCTATACATCTAGGAGAGGTGTGGAAGAAAGAAGCTTTCTTCAATTGTATTCCTTTTGTAAAGAGTTTGTTAATAAAAGTTTTTAGGGTGTTTTCTTGTATCTCTTATTCTTTCTATTATCATTCTAATTACTTGTCAATCTGGTTTAATTCTGCGTTTATTGCTGTCACAATTGTAATCTATTGTTGGATTGATCCCCCAACATAAAATATGAGGAAGAACATGATATATACCTTTTCAACCTATCTAATCATGATGAAAACAATATAAAAGATCCAACATAAGGTTGTAAGGATCACAATGGGGAGATATATATGACCATCTATTAGATGGCATCATTTGATGATCTTTTCTATTTAAAAATTCCAAAAATACCAAAAAAAAATTCAAAAATCCAAAAATAATTTCAGCACCTACATTTTCTATTGGATCCTTGGCATCCATGTGTTAGTTCCATGTTGATGGATGGCATACTAAATTACTCCTATATACACATATGTGTCACACTTATACTTAAGAATAATACATTCATACATAGACACATGATACATTTCTATTTTGGATGTTTGGATTTCCCTCGACTCATGGACTTTGGGGGAATATGCTTCTCTTGATACACATAGGTTATATGGTTCTATGATCACTTGACATTATCATGTTTGAGATTATGTATGTACTTACATATGCTTCTTATCCATGATTAAATATTACATAAGGTACTTGATATGCTATACAATTGACATATTTTCCTAACACATTGGACCCATAGGATATTATGACATGTTTATGTTCATTGCTTATGTTTTACTTTATACACTTCTTTGAGTTTCTTTCCTTGCTATTGTATTAATTGTTCAAGCATTTGAATATGCTCTTTTACTTGTGGCCCCCATGCCTATGTATGCTTACATTGACATTTTCATATGTCATTATTTGTGGTATGAACATTTGAATATGTCATTCTTGATTATATGGATATTTAGATAAATTGTGGCCCTTTAATTGTGCATCATTTAAACTTACCCATTATTTTTGGTCTTCTTGGACCATTACCTTTTGACTTAATTTTGAGTGATATTTGTGTGTTCTTGTTTGCTTGTTGATCTTGTATTGTTACTATCTAAACATTACCATGATCCTTATCATGCATCTTAGGCCTACATGTGATCACATTGGTTATATTCACTTCAATGCTATATCTACCTAGACATGTTCCTTCTATATGATACATGGTTACATTCACATATTATGTATTTATCTTATTCTTTTGAGGTGAGGTGACTACCATTCATATATTTCCATCATCTCAAAGGGGAGGGGGGCATATTAGAGGGGATGTGTCATAGATGCATTTTATCCACACTTGGCATAGTTTTAGATTCAATGAGGGCATGATTTGGAATCATGTTCTCCACACTCATTCAGTACATGGTACTTATATTAGTTTTTAGATTGAGTGAGGAAATGTCATATGGGTGTGTCTTTTACACATTCATAATTCTCAAATTGCATGTTTTGAAAGTAGGTTTTCCACATTCATTCAGTATATGGTACTTATATTAGTTCCTAAATTTAGTAGGGGAATGTATTAGAAGCATGTTCTCCACACCTATTCAATATGTAACACCTCTAGTTTATAGTGGGAGAAATTTTTGGAAACATGTAATACACATTGGTACTTATATCAGTTTTAAAATTTCTCCATATATAGTGGGGGAAGGCTTTTAAAGAATATTTTCCAAACTTACATAGTTATCCAAATTGGCCAAAGCACATAATTATATGATTCAAATTCATAGTTGTGGTATAATTCTATATATTGGTACTAGTTTTATACATAGTTTTAGTATGAGACATATCTAAGGTACTATTTTATATATGTGTATAATATTATAAAATCCAAATTAGTTTTAGGTTCTAAATTTTTTTTATGGACATTTACCATATCATAGATGTTTTTTGTATTGATACCCCATAAACTTTTGCAGTCTTTTATTAAACCAATATACTATAGTAGTTGGTTCTCTTCTGGTATGGTTGAGGTGATAAAATCACTCAATCTTACCAAGTTTTTAGGTTGGAATTGATCATCCAGCCTCACCAAGCTATAAGTATCATTGGGTTGCATAGTTGAGCTAATCTCAACTACCAAGTGGTGACTCACCTTTGATCCAAAGTTGGGGGCATATGCCTTCCAATATATCTCTCTCTATTTATATCTTTGGATATATCCACTTTAAATATTTATCTATATATGTCATAATCTCAATTTTAGAGCCTTATAATGTTACATCTTTTTCAAAACAATGTGTTAATAGGCAAGATAATTACATCAACACATATTTATTATTTAAATTTAAATCTATTTCAAGTACTTTCAACCTAGATTATATGCACTACTTTTATGCTATAACATGCTCTTAGTTTTAGGTTATTCACCAACAAAGAACTCAATTTGGGCATAAGCAAAGACAATGTGTGCACAAACACCCATAGACATATTATTTTCCTTTAAATTGGTAATTTCATTAGTAGATAAGGGGGGAAAGGGATGTAAATTATATTTTATGATTATATAGCACCTCAATCTTGTACACTTTCAAAATTTAAACCTTGGCTATTCCTCTCAATTATTCATGCTTCCAAAAGTCTCACATCTATTCTATCTTTGTGCCCCTTGACCTATATGTTTTATTCCAAATAGACTTATGTTGATGAAATAAGTCTTTTATCTTTCCTAGAATTCTCAAAATGTACTTATCTTCCATATCTACAAGTTTTAAACCCGTACTTACTTTCATGTTCTCTAAACACTAACATTCAAGAAAGATATGAGTGTCAATGTTACTATCTTGTATCGATGCTAGTGTCTCATTCCCTAAAGTCATCTAATTTACAAATAGAACATATAATAATGGTTGGCTTAAGTTATTTAATGTGAGTTATTACTATAAATATATTGATATAATTACAAGATCCACCCTCATTCATTTTTCACTTAGTTGCATCGAGCAAAAAGACCAAAGAGAATTCAATTAAATAAATCTTTCATATTTATTTAAATTTACATACCAGTGATAAAGACTACACATATATAGATATAAATTAATAAAGGATAAACCCAATATCTCAGTTTTCTAATTTACAAGCTGGGTCACTATTGTACTTAATTTGCACATATTGTATGATTCACACACAAGACAACACATAGGGGAAAAATAAATTAGTCTATGAAACTCTTCTAGAGTATTTTCTATGTAGGTAGTTCCCTATGATAGTGGGTTATTTGGGGTTAGATTAACATCATGTGCCCACTAACCCATTTTCCCCAAGGTCATTATGAATATGAAAAGCTAGGGTTTTATCATTTCACAAGGAGTATCTATCTATGACCCATATTTGAATGCACCAAAGTGAAGGGGAAGTAAAAATAAAAAGCATTTAGGTGGTCACATCCTATTTCAAAATATATCATATATAGGACACTAGCATCTAACCTAGATAATATTGTCGATGTAACCATCCGAAGCTGACATTACTATTTAGAGACATAAGTATTAGAGATAAAATATGATGACTGTTCTAGAATCTCCTTCTAGTCTAATTCCTACCTATTTCAAATCCAAAATCAAATTAGCATTAGAACAAGCTAAGTACAACACTTCTTTATAATTTTTATATCTATCATAATTATACTTTTCATATTTAGACTATCTTAACATAATAAATTCATTGTATGCTTAAATTTGAATTTATTATATAATTGGCCTACTATAGATTTGATTATCACCCTTATGCCATTTAATTTATATATACCCCTTTAATAGTAATCTATAGTTAAATCCAACCAATTTAGATTTCCATTTTAGGGTTAAAAACTTTCTAATCTTTTAAAACAACCTACTATTCAAAGAAGATTAGCTAAATGGATTTTAAGAATTCATGAATTTGATATTGAATTTGAAACATCCAAAAATATCAAAGCAAATGACTTCGTAAAGCATTTATCTAAAAACACGACCTCAAGCATAATTTTTTAGTTTTATCAGTTTAAGGGTTTTTGCATGCTAAGCCTTATTTCTAAAAAAGGAAAGTTACAAATTTTTATAAACAATTTAAATTTAGATGTAAAATGAATGAATGGTAATGTTTATTTTCTTAAGATGATTGGTATCATGATTTAATTTACTATCTTTAAAATTAGGCATGTCCTAATAATTTAGATAAGAAACAAAAAAGATCATTTAGACTTCAAACTTTAAAATTTGTTTTATCTAATAATTTTTTGTTCTATAAAAATAGGGATGGAGTTATTTTAATATGTTTAACTCATGATCAAACTCAGAATGTTTTAAGAGGATGTCATGAAGGTATTTTTGGTGGTTGTGATGTAGTAAAAACCATAGCTTATAAGTTTTTACGTGCAGGATATTATTGACCTACATTGTTTTAAGATGCTTATTAGCTAGTTCGTGCCAATGTCATGCCAACTATTTGTTGGTAAATATAGATTACCGACAATGCTTTTGAATCCTATTATTCTAAAAAAATCCCTTTAATAAGTGGAAAACTAATTGTATACCTGATATTCATTCTCCTTATTTAATTGGTCATAGGTATATTTTGATTGCTATAGTCTATTTTACAAAATGGACTAAAGCAAAACTTTAAAAATTTATGTTATAGTCAAAGTGATTTCATTTTTCAAAAATTAGATATTTTCTAGATTTAATGTACCCTATGAGATTATTTCTAATAATGTTCCTCAATTTTTCAAATGATTACTTAGATTTTTTGGAACATTATTCTATTATTTCTAATCATTCCTCAAAATATTATCCACAAGGGAATGGACAAGTTGATTCCACTAACAAAAAAATGATTTCTATTATGAAAAAATAGTTTGTGATAATAAAAAGAATTGGCATTTGAATTTTTTTGAAACATTATGGGATGATCATATAATAGTTAAAGTCATCATAGGCTACTCACCATTTACGTTTACATATGGTTTCAAATCCATTTTGTTAATTGAAATTCAAATTTATTTTGGAAGAAATGCACTTCAATACTTTTTAGAAGATACTAATATGATAGAATAAAGACTTAATGATCTCTTATCTTTAGATAAAACCAAGGCCATTGATTTATAGAAAATAGAGAAAGCCAAAGAGAAGCTAAAGAAATTATTTGATAAGAAGTGATCTAAAAAGACTTTTAAAGTTGGTGATCTTATTTTATATTAGGATAAAACCCATGAGGATCTAGGTAACAATCATAAGTTTGATTCTATTTGGCTTGTTCCTTTTAAAATTGATACTATTCTTGAGAAAAATGCTTTTCATTTTCAAGATCTTGATGGTAATAGGTAACATCATTCAATAAATAGTCCTCATTTAAAGTTATTTTACAATTAGCTTTCCATTTCTTGTTTTTGTTTTGTTGTTTAGAATTTTTATTCATTTTTGTTTTGTCATTTGTTTTTCCATTTATTTTCCTCTTTGGTTTGATAAACATTTGTTTAGATATAAGTATTCATCATTATGAAGGAAGAGGGCATGTAATATCTATTATATGACTGTAAATTTTTTATTATTAGAGATATTATTGTATGATCATATAACATATAATTATTTATGATTAAGCAAGAATTGAATATAATATGTCAAAAGCATTACTTATTTATTAAAATTTGTATTCTAGACTATGCATTAGTTATTTATCCAACCTAAAATTTCTTGTTTAATCTATTCCCTTTCTTCATGTCAAGTTGGTTGAGTAATCTATCCCTAAATTTTTTTAGCCTTTTAAAGGGGTTTCACACATAGCTTCTTGAGAAACAATATAACCTAGTTTTCACTCTCACATTGGATTTTGATACAATATATTATTGCAACCCAATTTCACAAGTGAAGCTGGCTAGCAAGCTTGTTAGTGTTATGCCAATTTTTAACACCCCTTATTTTATTGAAGTCTTGACATGCTTTATTTTTGTCATATTGATGACTTGAGTCATGAAATCTAAAATTGTTGGCAAGGGCCAACTCATTTGCAGTCATTTGAAAATTAATATTTTATGTGTGTATGCAATCATGAAATAATTGATACTTTGAATAATATTTATTTATCTTAACATTAATTAAGTGATTTTATAGCATGAGTTTCACATTAAGTGAATAATGTGTTCAGATTCAGTATGAGATGCATCATCATTTTTAGAATATAACTAGTATATTTCTTTAGATTTGATTATTATGAATAATAATAGTCGTATAAATTGTTAATATTATTTTTTATAAGTAATACAACATTGAATTTTCATAGGAAGTAATAAGGTAAATGAAAATTCTTATTTATTTTGATTACACTTGTCATGTTTCAAGAATAATAAGATTATTCAAATTATAATACTCATAAATGGTTGAATTTCAAGATGTATGTGCATCCACAAATTATTGGCATATTTCTAATATAATTATGGTTAAGATATATAATCCATCTTAAAATACCTTAGCATGTATTTCTAGGCATATTTATTTAGAGACCTCTTTGTAAATAATGATATACATTTGAAGAGCTAATGTAATATTTCTAGGTTATGAACTTGAAAACCTTCAAAGCATAGGTTTAAAACATGACCTAATAGTTTAAAAATTACATAAGATTAATATATTTGGTGATTCAATTGGGACATGGTAATATATAAGGTGGAAAATGTAGGTTAAGGTTTGAGTTTTATTTCAATCATGGTTATCTACATTAGTTTTACAAAAATCTTCATACATTTATTAATAGCCATTGATGGATCCATTGTGGCAAGTTGGCATATGGGGAATAAATAATCTCAAGGATCAATGCTTCATATTTTTAGATTCTTAGAAATAAATGAACTTAATACATTGGTACTCATCACAATTAAGTAAAATGGTGATTAATTTGGCTATTGGTTAACTAGTTTTCTAAATAGATAGTAAGGTTGCTAATTTTGGCCAAGCCTTTTCAGTAATTATTATAAGATTATGAGATAATAATGTTTTGACACATACTCTAAACATTATATTTTAGTTGATTGAATATAAAAGTGGTGGTTTTTAGTATGTTCATTATCATTTACAAGCTTGCTAAGTGGAAGTGAAGCTTTGCTGAAAAAATAACTTGTCGAGGAGAATAAGAAGAATAGGGGATGAATGACAAAGAGTTTAATTGAGTTAAATGATTGATGAGCTATGTGTAAATCTTCGTTATTAATTGTATAATATTATTTTTAAAATAGATAATAGGTTGTGACGTATAGAAAGATAAGTAGCTTGTTAGCTTTGAGGTGTTTTCTTGAGCATGTTTTATTTTTAACTAGTTGGTTGAAGTTTTATTTCTAATAATTTATTGGAGAAGTTGAATACATGTTGGGCATTGGAGATTATTATTTTATATGACCATTATTATTTTTTAAATATTTAGGACTTCTTGGCATATTTTGGTCATATGAAATTTTTAATTTCTGAAAAGAACTCTGCATGCTATTTTTGTTTGCAATATAGAATAATTTTTGAATAGTGCAATTCTATGGTTCAAAAATACTTATGGTTTGTATTTTGTTTAGAATAAATATTATGTTTATGAACATATTCACATAAGATGATAAAGGGAATACTTTATTATTCCTTGAATATTTTTGGTTGTTGAAATCACTGACTTCTTAATTATTGTTTTCAATATTTCACTATATATTTTCTTGGTCATTCAATAACATGCAATGAAGTTCTATATTGAGATCTTGATTTTTCAATGGTTTTAAGTTGTGAGGTTTCTAGGTTTTCAAAATAGTTCTATATGATATTTTTTTAAATAAATGAATAAAGGTATTTTAATTAGATGTCTTTTAAGTTTTGAATACAGACATTTCTTAAAGGTTTTGAGTTCATTGGAAATAAAGAAAAGGAAATATGACACATGTTTTATATGAATATATAGTTTATAAGTAAAATATGGGTTGGTCATATTTTTAGGGTTTTCAAAAGGAATTTTGGAGGTGATATTATGAGGTTTTCTAGGTTTATGAAAATTTATAATGCATTTGAAATTATTGATACTTGGTCAAGATAGTATATAGGGGTTTGTTTGCATATCTTGAATTCTGAAATTTGTAAAGTTACATGCATTTATTTTCTCAAAAAGTTTATAGCTATTTCTGAAACAAGAAAATAATGTGTCTGTAAAGGTTTCAGTTGTCATATCATTACCATGTTCATATATATATAGACACACACACACACACACACACACACACACACACACACAGATATATACATATATATATATATATATATATGAATATATATATATATATATATATATATATATATATATACATACATATATATATACATACATACATATATATATATATACATACATACATACATATACATACATACATTCACACACACACACACACACACACACACACACACACACACACACACACACACACACACACACACACACACACACACACACACACACACACACACACACACATACATATATATACATACATACATATACATACATACATCCATACATATATATGTTTATAGATATGTGTGTATATATATATATTATTGATTTTGCTTACCAAATTAAGTTCTATTTTTTTGTATATTTTAAAATATATGATCATTTTCTCAAAGAGGAATATATTTTGAGTTATTGATCATTTTTTGGAAAAGTAGTGTATCAGGGCTTTTGTGAAAATTATTGATTGAAAAATTATACTTTCATGAAACACATTAGAATAAACAACTAAGTTTTTATGGTTAATGTATGAAATCAAAAATGCATTATGTCTATAAATCAATCCTAACTCAGAGAAGATAGATCATACTTACACTTCTAATTGGGGATACATTATATAATAGGGAACATAACTAATATGGGGATCTATTAGACCTAATTAAGGGATCTCTTATGACAATAAACCACACTAAGGAGGGTTCCAAAGCCTTTAGTCAAGCACAAACATGCAATAACACTAACTAAGCCCTATGTTTTTATATTGACTA
Source organism: Torreya grandis (assembly GCA_037957365.1). Lineage (NCBI taxonomy): Eukaryota > Viridiplantae > Streptophyta > Pinopsida > Cupressales > Taxaceae > Torreya > Torreya grandis. Next base: position 1,102,080 of record JARHVA010001233.1, read on the forward strand.
AACTAATAACAAGTAAAGTAAAGTCTAATCCAGTGCTCATCAAATCTTGTGGCATAAAGTGGGGGTAATAAACAACAAAAGTAAACATGCATAGAAGACATATACTCACGTCAATGTATACAAAATCCTAATGCATGGAAGATAATTAAAAATGCATATATATCTACTCTTACAAAGGAGGAATAAAGTTAGGAATACTTATCTTTGAAGATGAACCCTCTAATCCTTAATCTCTCCCTTGGCCAAGGTGCTTCACAAGAGGTTTTTTTGGTATGTAAGGATGATAAGGATAAATCATCTATAGGCTACACAACCTATCAATGCATCCAAAACACTTCTCCATAAGACAAGATATCTTCAAAGAAAGTATGAAACCATAAGCTTGTTCTTCAAGTATAATGGTGGATAAGAAAATGCACAATAACTCTTACTTCCTCTTCTCTTCTCTAAATAATGGAGAAATGATCTTGTGTATATAGGTAGATTTAACCGTAAGCCCCTCCAAAAATTTTAGCCACTAGGGTCGACCTAGTTGACCTAGTAATGTTATGGACAAAAATTCACTAGGCCACTGGCTAGGTCATCTAAGAGAAAACCTATACCCTAAATGAATTTGACCCAAAATAGTACAAGGTTAACCTTGTCAACCTAGTACTGTAAATAGTCAAAAGGGGCTTAAGGATAGGAAAGTAGGGGAAAAAGGTGGGAAATGACTTAGGAGTGTGTAATAAAGAATAAAAATCTTAGGTATAGGGTTTTCAAGAGATAAGTGTGTAGATAACAAGTGGTAAAAGGGACAACAATATTTTAAAGCACCAATGGTCTACCCACCCCTTTCCTAGTACACCCCTTAAGGTGTGCACTCAGAGAGATTTGAGATGTGATGGGTTCTTATAAGATAAATAACATTAATAAGTGATAAAAGTTTAAAAATATTATGTGTATACATATGCCCCACTTGAAGCTCATCATGTGTCATGTGAGTGCAACATAGGATGGTGCTTCGGGAATAAAACATGATGGCACATAATGTTGATGTTAAGTAAAATATAGTAAAGAGAAAATAAGATAAATGAAAGGACATACATTAAAAACACATACCTTTACTTATCTTAGTGTTTTAGATAAATAAAAATATTTCAAGAGATGTGAAGGTATCGAATGTGAATAACATTAGGTGAACCTATAGAGATTGGTGGAAAAAAGAGTGAAAAATATATTTTTTTGGAATATAGGCATATATTATTAGATAATATTATCTATGATGTCATGATTCTAGAATTTTTTACTATTTGAAAAATGAGTGAGTAAAAACAAAGATATGAGAAAAATAAGGAATTTGATGGTAAATATTTACAAGGTAAATAATTGTGAATAGTAAGTTTAAATAGCATGAAAAGAAAGTCATTTACTTATTGTTTGACTTGAGATAGATTATAGATAAATAGATTATGATATATATCTATGAACTAATTGCTATTTGGTTTGAATTTTATAGATCCTATGGAGGAGGAGACTAGATGGCGATCTCTGGTGATGGGAGTATTCCATGAGATATTAGACAAGGTGTTGATGTCATATGACCCTGTTACACTGGATGATCCCATGATACTATCTACCCTAGCTCAGGCAAGTTGGTTTAGACTAACAAGAGAGTCCATAAGGTGAGAATGGGTATGTAGAGATGAGTGACAGCCACTAATAGGGGTGGGAGCTAAATAATCATAGGCATGAAATGCCTTGGCTTAGGAGAGAGTTGTGCATATGGTTACCATGAATCAACTAGCACAAGTACAAGCCCATGTGACCAACCTATAGGGATATGTGATAGGTTTGAGATCTCAGATAGCCTCTTTATAGCATACTATTCAAAGGGTACTATCTGATGCATCTATGGGAAACATGTCTAATCCATGAGATAGAATTATAGAGCTTAAGCTTAGATCTAGAATGATGTATATTTTTTTACTTTGTATCAAAAACACATGATATATATAAATATCAGATTTTGATAGTTGGATGTTGATATTATGTGTTTGTATTATGTATTTTTTTGTGGATGCATGAATATATTTCTTTCTAGAACATATATTTATGTTTTATTGTATATGCTATAGGAAATATATGTATTGTGGTTTCTTTTCTATCATTATGTAGGACACATGCATGGTTAAAAATAAACAGGCAAAAAGGACTTAGCTAAGTATAATCAATCAAAAAAAATTAATACACATTATTTCACATTGGGAAATGTGTAATAACAAGAAATGACTAAGTATAAAAAATAAAGAGTGGTAAACAAGAGGGAAAAAAGTTTGTTTTTAAACTATGAAAAAGATTAACACCAAATTAAAACAAGTAAAATCACACTAAGTCACATTGGGAAGTATGAAAATAATGTAATAAAATGAAAATCACTTTGAAATAAAAAATGGTATAAAATAATCAATTAAGTCAATAAATCATACTAAATCACATTGGGAAGTATAAAAGAGAAACAAAATTGGTCTTAAATTAATCACACTAATTCAAGCTGGGAAATATGAAAAACTTAAGAAATGGTTGGATTCTTATATGTAATCAAAAAATATAAAGATAAAAGTTAAATCATAATGAAGTAAGCACAAAACATACTAAATGAAGATGGGAATCATGTAAATGACATGTAACTTCATAATTAATCGCATCTTATCTCATATTTGACACATGTAATTTTTGTTGTGACTTGGAATATTGAAATTTTTTGTGAGGAAGGCTAGGTCCTATCCATGGTCTTACAATGAAACTCACAAAGAGAACACCAATAAGGTGGAAATGAATGTGAATATATAGTAAAAAGGGGTGTCGGTAATAGGAATGCAAAATTTTGGTAATTTATGAGGAAGGCCAGGTCCTATCCATGGTCTTATAATATAACTCATAAATAGAATCCCTATGGGAGTGATCAGTAACAAAGTAATGTTTCTCAAGGGAGAATATTAAGATTGTAGGGAGTGAAAAAGGGAATGTAAAAACCATAATATAGGTGTCTTATGAGAATACCTTAAGAGATATGAGGTATACTAAGGACATGATAATATATTAAGTGACTAGTGACCATCAATGTACAAAGGAAACCTATTCATTATAAACACAAAGATGTTAGGAAAATAAGTGTGCTAATAAGATCAACTCATGAAGGTATATTGGTATAATAAAATTAAAATGGACCTACCTTCCCATGACGTGTTATCTATTCCTTAGGACCCCTTACAGAGCGGTCAATTTACTATGAAGATTGGGTACTTGTGTGAGAAAGTAGGTAGCACAAAAAGATTTTTTTATTATCCTTTTCTAATTTACTAGCCTACCACACCCAAATAGATTTGAATCTATCATGAGGCCAACTATGGATTTTGATATTTGACTAAAATAAGTAGATATGCTTATAATCACATCTTTTAGTGTGATTTGACTTTTAAGAATTTGGAATGTTGCCTTTTGTATCATTGCCTTTTTTTTAGTGATTTGGATTTTAAATATTTTTATGGATTTTAAGACTCCTCCTACATATGGACTTGGAATGACCAATCTTGAGAGATAGAGTGATACACACAAATGAGATTTAGGCTAAGGCTAAAGGAAGTTGAGGAGCTAAAGACAAGACTGACTAGAACACTTAGGCTTAACAATGAACTAACATGTTATCAACCATGTATATGTTTAGTTTTTGAAAAGGGAAAAAGGGGAAGAAAGGATATCCAAAGTTGACTAGTAAAATGAGATTATAATGAGATGATTTGTTTGATAACTGATCACATGGTATATAAGGAATGACTAAAGGGAGTAAGGTTGGTATAACCAAGTCACAATAACAATTATCCATGTATATAGAGATAAGATAAAAAAATAATCATGAGAAAGATAACAAGGGAACCTTAAGAAAGAAACTCAAGAATAAAAAATAGAAGGTAATGATAAATAATAAATCCATAAGAAAACATAAATGACATTAAAATCAATATAAAGTGTGAAATCAAAGTCATCATGTAAGATAGATAAGAATTTGACATAATGTCAAATGATATAACAAAAAGATAAACATAAAATTGGAGTACATGTATAATCAAAATGAAAATGTAAGAATACCATGCATGTTCTCATAAATACTAATAGATTTATCCACACATATTATCTAAAATATCTGATAAGTCTCTATGAAGTTGAATGAAAACTACAAATAATGTCTCATCTATCTTCAACAAAATTTGGGAAAATACTTCACATCTAATCTCCTCAATAAAAAAGGTAGGAGTACTTGATGGATCATGCTGAAGAGGGATATCATGTAAGGGATTCTTAGGAGAATGCATGGGAATAGACTCTATAGGATATGAAGGGGTCACCAATGGGGAAAGAGCCATAAGGGAATCATAGGTGGAAAAGGATCTATAGGTGAGGGAAGGTCCATGAGTGAAGGGCTCACAAGTGGAGGAATATGAGGTGAATAAGGGACAATAAGAGGATATGGAACCATATAAGGTGGAACCGTGGTGGAAGAAAGAGGATCTTTCTTATGGGAATGACCTATGGGAGGAATGGTAGAAGGTGTAGGAATGGTTAAAATATGATATTTAAGATGCTACTGACGGATGTGATAATGATTTATATGATGTGTGACACATTGGTGTTAGAGGAAATATACCTCCCCATACTTATGAATATAATTAAGTAATACTTTAGGGGTAGGTATATCCTTGTCTAAGGATTGAGGGTTACTAAGACTTAAAGTGTCAATATATTATCATATCTTAAGACAATATTTGGATGAATTATTATCTTTGTTATGGAAGCAATAGATATGCCTATGATTAGTCTTAGTAGGTGTACTCCTAGGAGGAGTAAACAAAATAGAAGGAACTTTGGAAGGCTCATTGGCCCATTTTTTAGACAAAGGAGCCAATTGTGATAAAGCAAGCAAACCATCACCAAGATAAGGTGGTGTTGATGGAGAGATAGGGCAACGCTTGATAACATGAGAGATATGATTGAAAGTAGGAATAGACTCAACTGAATTGGGTATAGAAATGGGATCTATTAAGGGTATGGTAGGGTCCATAAAAGGTTAAAGGAGAGTTACATGTATCTCAAGGATAAGTAGGCTATAGGGGTCATGGTATCTAACAAAGTGATAGGGCCCAGCCATAGCATGATACATAAGCATACTCCTATGAGGTTCTTCAAAAATTAGAGGCGTATGTACCATTTATACCCTATGATAAAGATGAAAAATGCTAAAATTAGGAATGGCATATGATGGAATATAGGAAGATATATTAAAAGACTAAAGCAAAGAGGAAAAATAATGGATAATCTCAACATCACAGGCTTAAACAAGACCTCTTAAGAATGGATCATCTAAGGTATAACCATCATAGTAATCAGGTATATGAAGATTAATGATGTAGGTAGGGATGACATTGTCATATTATGAGGTGTGATGAATGGAATGCCAAGTCTTAGTTAAGACAATGGGGATGTCATCACAAGGTGGTTTGTTATAATGAAGTTGTAAAGAAGTGAGAAGTTGAGAGATGAGATGAGGTGAGGGATCAAAGTTTTAATCTTGAGATTGATATCATCAAGCTCATTGTTATAAAAATCTAAGAGGTTAGGGGGAATATTCCTAATGAGTTTAGGATGATCATTGTAACCTTGAGTAGAATTGATGGGAAAGTTAAATTTTTTAGACTCATAAAATGGAACATTGGGCAAGGATTCAAGGGTAAGAATCTTGAATACATCCTGATCTTGGAATTGTTCAAAATTATAAGGGTTAGTGTTACCTTTAATATTATAGGTGGCTCCATTATGAGGAAATTTAATGCATTGGTAGGTGGAAGAGGTAACTGCTCATATATAATGAGTCTATAGCCTACCAATCAAAATTTTGTAAGATAAAAGAAAGTTAAAAATCATCACCTTTATGTCAATGGTGATAGGTGGGATGATAATGGGGAGCCATACACAACCTAAGAGAGGAATTTTCCTTCAATCATAGATTGATATCATCAAGCTCATTGTTATAAAAATCTAAGAGGTTAGGGGGAATATTCCTAATGAGTTTAGGATGATCATTGTAACCTTGAGTAGAATTGATGGGAAAGTTAATTTTTTTAGACTCATAAAATGGAACATTGGGCAAGGATTCAAGGGTAAGAATCTTGAATACACCCCGATCTTGGATTTGTTAAAAATTATAAGGGTTAGTGTTACCTTTAATATTAAAGGTGGCTCCATTATGAGGAAATTTAATGCATTGGTAGGTGGAAGAGGTAACTGCTCATATATAATGAGTCTATAGCCTACCAATCAAAATTTTGTAAGATAAAAGAAAGTTAAAAATCATCACCTTTTTGTGAATGGTGATAGGTGGGATGGTAATGGGGAGCCATACACAACCTAAGAGAGGAATTTTCCTTCGATCATATCCTTGACATGTATTGCATGTGGATTTAAGATTTCATTTAGAATATACAAGGGTTTTAATAAAATTAAGACAGGTAACACAAGTGCTAGTACCCTCATCAATCAAGGCACACTTGACTTAGATATCCCTAATTTTGACACTAATGAATAGAGGAGGATCATCCACAAAAAGTATAATCTCATTAGGAATCATGGAAGTAATGGGAAATTTGAGGGAATGAGAAGTGTCTATTGTTTCATCAACATGTATGGATATCTCTTCACATTATTGTAATATGCTATCTTCAAGTCTAGTTAAGGTTACTTCACATCCTACTAGGGGAGGATGAGGGATGTTAATTTTGAATAAAAGTTGCATAATATGGTAATGATGACATGGATAGGCCCTCATCATCTTAAAAAATGGGATTTGGGATGGGATTTTAGTGAGTTCCCTGATAGGGTCCCATTCATTATAACCCATAAGAAGATTATTGGAAATAGGTGCATAGTGTTGAAGGAGGTCCTTGGAAGGAGGAGCCAAAGGACATTATAATTTATGCTGATAAGAGTTAGAAGATTTATTGGAAGGAAAATTTGGTATATTACATTGAGAAGGTGAAGTAGTTGATGTAGGTTGGTTTTGACAAGTGCTAGAAGACTTGTTGATAGATGTTTGAGTATCATTGGTGGTAGGTAAAAAAGATAGAAGGATGGTAGAAATAATATGGTAAGTGTTATCCAAAGGAGGAGTTAGAATTAGTTAATCAAAATTTATAAAGTCATCTTTCCCCAACTCATTTAAGTTAGTTGGAGAAGAATCTTGGATACCACGAAATATGTGAGATAATGGAGGTATGTAGATAGGTTGAGGATCAATGAAAGTAACCACCCTTCACATGTTAGTCATATTAACCACATTCTCTTTAGTATTTGGGTCAATAATACTTTATACATTATTAGTAGAAGGTGTATGTTTGTCTTGGTTATCTTGGTGATTTGAAAGAGGATCTTTATAAATGGCCAAATGAGCATTAACTTGATTCAAAGATTGAGATTTAGTATTTGTTTCATGGGCTTTGAAAGTAATATCATAGGATTATTGTCATTTCCAAATGATAGAATCATGGTTAAAATTGATACCAAGTAGAAAATCCATAGATAAATTATAAATCTATCAACAGGTCTCATGAGAATGACCCAAACTAGTATGAAACCAACAAAATTTATTGGGATCATACCCAAATTTCATAGGATGAGTGGGATAAAATTCTCATGGAAGAGGCCTTGGTAGATGTTTTAGTAATTCAAATGAGGATAAAGGTTTTTGAACATTGATTTTATTAGGTGAAGATAAATGAGGATTGGTGAATTATTGAGAAGAGGGAACTAATTGTAAATATTGGTTAGGAACAATAGCTTGAATAACATGAATGGTATCATGAGAGTTCATGACACCATCATTGGTAGCATGATGATTATTTTTATTGAGTAATATATGAGTACCCAAAAAAGGTTGGGATGGATTGATTTGATGCATAAGGAAATCCTGATGTTTATCTTGGTCAATAACCTCCTCCAAAGTACATGGAGAGAGAGAGTTTGGACCTGATATTAAAATTAGGGAAAAAGAGAATTGATAAAGAGATTAAAAAGGTTATCATTGGCCATGTTAAGTTTACATTTATTGGATAATGTCTTCCATCATTTAATAAAATCTTGGGTAGTTTTAGTTTCAAGTTGTTTACAATTGATAAAATGGACCAAGGTATTCTCAACAAGATCACTAGTTTAAAACTCTTGAACTAAAGAATTTACTAAATATTCCAAACTAGTAATATAATGAGTTTTAAGTTGGTCATACCAATATAAAGCATCACCCATGAGATTTTTGGATAATAGCTTAGTATCAGAAAAGGTATTTAATTTGACCCAATCTTTATATCTATTTCTAATGTTTTTAGATAAAGAGTAGGATTAGTTGACACATTGTAATAAATGGTAGGGGTGATACCTTATATATTGATATTATCAAATTGAGATGTAAGAGGCTCATTTTGAAGATGCTTGATTATCTTGTTGACAAGAGGAGGTTGAGGGATGAGCTCACCATGGCCATCCCAAAGAGGAGGTGGGGGAACATTTTGATTATGTGTGCCCCTTGACATCTATTGAGGGTAGGTTTAAATATAGATAAAGTGGTTTTGTATTTGCATTATTTGATTTGAATTATTAGCTTGAAAAACATTCATTTGATTAAGAGTTTGTAATATGAGCTGATGGGCTTGAATTGTATTATTGGCATTATTTGAAGAATTAAAATTAGAGGTAGTGGCTTGGGTACCACTATGAGTGTTAGTAGGAGATTGAGAAGAGTTGTTGGAATGTGAGGCACTAGTGGAAAAATTTACTTATGTGGAAAAAGATGGACTAGTAAATAGATGAGATAAGGAATCACTAGAGGAATGATTACCATGTGTAGTAAATGATGCACTAGTGGAAGAATTAAGGAGAGTGGGTCTTGGAAGAGGCCCACTAGATGTGGAACCTATCATGTTAGTAGAGATACTCGGCATGGAGGTAGAGGAAGTTAGAGAAGAAGTCAATGTATGAGAAGGGGTAAAAATAGAAGGAAGAGGCTAAGAAGCAAAGAATCTAGTATCCTCAAATCCATATGAAAATGTGGGAGAAGGTGAATCAAGATTTTTGGCTTGACTACAAATCATGAGATGGTAAATGGAAGAAGGATCCTTTCCTTGATGTTGAGGAAATTCATAGATAAAGAAGAGCATTTTAGGTGTATACTCTAATTCAGGTTGATCTTCAAGTGAGAAGAGAGGATTATGAAGTGAAGAGGAATGAGGAAGGGTCCCATAGTTGGTTATGCAAGTGGATATATGAACATTACTCTTATCTAGGATAGGAGCCACAAGCTACTTATGGGAGACCCTATGAGGGTTAGTAAAACTCATCATATCTATTGAATTCACTCAGTGTTATCTTCAAACAATAAATTCATGATGAAGAAAGACTAGATAAGGTAAAAGTGATGTAAAATAATCAAAATAAGAAGGGATAGATAAGAGTATAGAGTCTACTAGGTCAACCTAGTACTAAAAATAAGGTTTGAAAACTAAGAAAATAGGGATATAGATTCGATAGGGTTGACTTAGTACTATGACCTAGGACAAAAATAGGTAGAAAAGGATACATAGTTGACAAGGTCGACCTAGTACTATATCTTAGGAGGCAAAAAAGAATACTATGTTGACAGGAAGGGGAATAAATAGTATGTAAGAGACTATGTTGAACATAATGACAATGTACTAAAAAAATAAAAAATTTACAAGCACTTTTGAAATCAAGAAATTAAAGGAAATACACAATCAATTAGATCAATGAAAATGATCCAACTAAGGCACACAACACAAAACCTTGTACCAATGGTATCTAATGCAAGTTTTTTCAATATAACATATAATTGAGCAAAGAGCAAGAAATTAAATTGGAAAGTAAATGATAACTAAGTGGTCATCCTGAATGTTGTTATATTATTGGAGTATGATTTTAAGTGTGATATGAAGTTGATTGTAAGGAAGTATAGAAAACAATATATGGATGGTTTTAGGATGTTTAGGCTAAAAGAGATCTATGTTGGTAATGGTACTAGCTTGGTATTGGGGCCTACCCCCTCACTTCACACACCATAGTGATAAGGGTGTCGGATTCTTGTCCAATATATACCACTAACCATGTGTTTATACTTGGATAGAAAACCAAGTCAACTTCCCCCTTGGTGATGAAATCCAAGTAGGTAGGCCTTGGGTAAACAATTATTTAAATGTGTTTTAAGATTATGTGATTTGGTACTGTGTGCAAGAAAGAGAATAATAGTGAAACTAAATGGTATATTGAAAAACCACCTAATTAGACTATGTGATCTATTCTAAGCATGCACTTAACTAAAATTAAAAGTGTGAAGTAATTATTAACATACAGATGTTAATTCCAACTTTGAAACATAGTATAGTGTTGGTTTAGATGATAATGTATACAAAGTTTAGAGTAAAGAGTCAAAAGTTTTGCTATTATAATGCTGAAGAAAGGGTCTATTAAGAACTGCATTGATAGTGTTGGCCTATTCTTTCAAATAGAAGACAAAATACTAAACTAAGTTGATAGGGTCAACCTACTTTGTTATATAAGGGTAGTTTTAAGTATTGTAAACTATGAAAAATAGAATTGTAATGAATAATAAAAATGATAGATAAAGAGAGAAAGGAACCTTGGTGGGTTGGAAGATGTAGAGAAAAGTGAGATTGTTGTTGAAGTGCCCTAATTTTTAATTGTAAATTTTTCCAACTGTGTTGACTAGGTCGACCTAATTCTATAGTTCCCTATTTACTAAAACTTGTGAAGAATACTTAACTAGAAGTATCAACCTGGTAAATTTTTTGGAAGTTTGAAAGTGTAATTTGTCAATAGGGTCAATTTAGTATCCTATTTGGAATTTAAAAATTGTACTATGTTAAGCTATTTGACCCAATAGCCTATATATGATGAAGACATACGCAAATAGAATAGAGTTATTATGATACAATTATGTGTTAAACTTATGTACAAAAGTTAGAAACTATAATGACACTATCAACCTAGTATAGAAAATATATAAAAATAATAAATAAAATGATAAAATAATGAAAAAAATAAATAAACCCTATAAGGGATAGATTCACATCAGTTCACCAGAATGTTTGCAATAAAAAATGCATCATGTCTATAAATCAATCCTAACTCAAATAAGATAGATTATACTTACACTTTCGATTGTGGATACATTAGATAATTAGGAACATGACCAATATGGGGATCCACTAGACCTAATTCACTAGGTCATGGGTTAGGTCATCCAAGAGCTAACCTAGACCTTAAATGAATTTTACTTAAAATAGTATAGGGTCAACATAGTAGACCTAGTACTATAAATAGTTGAAAGGGGTTTAAGGCTAGGAAAAGGGAGACAAAAGGTGGGGGATGACTGAGGAGTGTGTAATAGAGAAGAGCAAGCTTAGGGATAGGGTTTTCAGGAGATAAGTATGTAGATAACAAGTGGAAAAAAAGACAACAATCCTACAAATAACCTATGGTCCACACACCCCTTTCTCAGTGCACCCCTTAAGGTGTGCACTCAAAGATATTTAAGACTTGATGGGTTATTACAAGATAACGAGCATCATTAAGTGATAAAAATTTGAAAATATTATGTATATACAGTTAATATTGGTACAAGTTTATCAATTTTCTCCATATATGGTTTAGTTGAGATCCTGTATTAAATTTATATCTTGTTCATATATAAATATTTGATTTTGAAAATAACTAATATTGGTCATATTTTTATATAAGGAGAATTGATGTTGATTTCTTACATTAAGGATTATTTGGCATATATAAGTTGTGTTGTTTTCCAAGTCTATTGATCAACACATAGATAAATACATATTTGCAAGATATAGATGCAGTATATGAGGTAGTTGTTTTCGACACATAATCATATTAATAAAGAGAATAAATATTTATTTGTATGAATTGCATATGAGATGTTTCAAACATGCAATTAACATGCATTCAATTTTATGTTGAAATATGGAACATGATACACTTGGAATTTTTTTATTGTTTGTATGATTAAGGTTTTCAATAAGTTTTGGAAATTTATGAATATAGTTTGTAGAATTGGCATTTGGTTATTTGGATAAATTGAAGTCTTGAGATATTATTTGTTTTGATCACTTATTGTAGGCATGCATTTTAAAATGTCATGGTCGACCCTAGATTCACATAATTTAGGTAGAAATGTCTGGGTAGGAATGATGATAGACATAATGAGAATAATCCCTCATAGGGTAGTTCTCAAGGTCACTTATTTCATGGCCATAGGGCTACGAACACTTTTCCTTGACCTTTCAATCATGGAACTCATGTGTCTATCCATTTTTATGATTTAGATCTTATTTTATAGAATTTTATTGATAATATTCTTTCCACTTATTTACATTTTCATGGTAATAGAGGATATAGAGGGTCAGATTAGAGAAATCACACTTTTAGATGAGGTAATACAAGTGAATCCTCATAGATAATGCATATTGTTATTCAAACCAATTCACATAATACTCCTTTGCACGTTCAACCTAAAACTATTCCTAAATTCAATGCAAAATTATTGAGCCAAATTCATTTATAACACTAAGGAGTAAATTTACTTTACCTACAATTGAAAGACCTTCTTATTAAAAAAAGCATATTATCAACCCTACAATACAACACATGGTGACTCACATATCAAAAAAGGTTAAATTATAAATTGATGACTCTAAGGGCACTCGATTGATTGAGCTTATAAATACTTTTATGGAGTACATAAAATACCAGACTAACAAGGGTGATCATTTGATTGACTTGGTTTTAGGTGTTGAGTTGGATTGACTATTTATTGATTTTGTTGTTGATGGTTAAAAATTTGACTTGTTGTCATGACACTTAATTTTTGAGTATGTGGATATTATTTTGATAGTATTTAGTATAGTTATATGGAAACAAATGACTTTATATAAAACATATGAATATTTTTTGTATATTTACTTATACTTTATCATGGATAGGTGCTTTATGAATTTTGATGTTAGGAGTATTAAAATTTCTTTAATTATTAGTATTATTTAGTGTTTGTTTATGCATAGATAGATGTTTATTTAAATAATGTCAAGTTAGTCAAGGGCCCCACCCATTATAAATGTTAATTGGTCTATTATATTTTGATTTAATCTCTTGGACATTATTTTACATATTATGAAGTCATAAAATTTATAAATTATAAAGTAAACTAATTAAATTTGAAGTCAATAAACCTTATCAACAACTAACTAATAGTTAGTTATAATTTGTTTTCTAACTATCTCAAATGGAGATTAATTTATAAAGGGATTGAAGACATAATACAAAGGAGAAACAAGACAAGAATTTAAATTAATCTATAATAGTGAACAAATGAAATAAATTTAAGTTAAGAATCCATAAATAAGAAAGGAGAAACATTTATGTCTTAAATAAAATAAGAATCATTTACTTTTTTTTTTCTATTTTGTTCATTAGTCTTTATGGATTCTTAACTTAAAGTGATTTCATTTGTTCACTATTTTAGATTAATATATTTAGATAGTATTTATATTCTCTAAGTCAATTTGTTTATTGATTATTAGTTATTAGTTTGATTATTTTAAATATTATTTATAACATTTAATATATCTTTAATTTTTTTCTATTTTATTTTTAGATAAGTAGTGGTTCATTTCTATTCAATATTTTGTTTATGCATTAACTTAGAATAAATTTAAATATATATAGCTTAAAAAATATTAAGAGATAGTTCTTAATGTACTTATATAATAATTTACTTTTATTAATTTAGAGTTAGATTTTTTTTTAGTTTGCTTATTTAGTTATAGTGTAATTATTTCCTATGTTTTAGTTAGTATGTTAGTTTTTATTTATAATTTGTTTTTTGGATTCCATTTTAATTTATTTTATTTGTCTTTTGGTTTGTTTCACTTATTTTCATTTAACTTTTTTTGACTTTAAATAGTATTAAGAGATTAGATATAATAAGATTTGACACAATTTTAAAGGCTCAAAGATCTTTCCTTCAAGAGACTACCATTTTTTTATAGCCTTTTCTCTATTGGATAGGTTAGATAATACATATTTAATCTAATTCTTATTTTTGATATTAAAGACACTATATTTTTGAAATTATATTGAGCATTATTTGATATTTGACTTGTTGATTATTTCCTATAAATATTTAAAAATAATTTATATGTAGTTTTGTAATCATTGTTCCTTAAACCCTTATGCTTAGATTGGTACAATTCCATATTAAACTTCACGATAGGTGAAAGGGTTGATTCATTGACATAACAATTTTCACCATCACCAGGGCCAAAAACAAGGGACATGAAAATGTCACAAAAAATAAGGTGAAGGGACACATATAAGTTAAATGAATATGTCATTCACACAAGGCCAAGGGTCACATAAAATCAATGATTAATCTATAATAAAAAATAATAACATTAATGAATAATAAAAGTGAAAATTAGTTTTACGCTATCCATATATATCAATGTCACATCATAATAAAGTAACACATCTATGTATCATTATAAAAGTATGAGTATCTAGCAAGACATATATAAACAATCTAGTTGTTCCACATGGTAAAATTTATAGAAAGATATAACCTATGATAATGTGACCAATGGAATAAGATGCCCTAAACATTGGCATGGATCAATAGTATAGGAAAGTATAGCATCCATGTATCTATGTATAATTTGGATGTCCTGCATCAGACTCATATACCATGAATTGCATATGTGTATAAAAAATATATATACCATCTACCAAACATGTGATAAATAACACATGTAATAATATTACTGAAATCATGGCATGCTTATGTCCAAATCTTTAATTTTTGTAAACATTGAATGTTTTTGAATGTTTTTGTATTTTGAATGTCAATATGCTTATGAATTAGTTAGGTAAGACATCTAATCATGAAAGGGGTATATGTCACATGGCATGTATTTAACATGTACAATATTCCAAAGGTTGTGTAAACACATTGTGTATTCTTCTAATCTATATAATGTCCCATATTTTATCTTTATCATTATATTCAGAGGTTTTGCTTTTTTACTATCATTATTTCCATCATGTCGAATCTTTATTGTGTTTCCTACATGTAAAAATATTATATACTAAATTATCTAATCTATTGTGGCTACATGAATTATAGCCAATCTCTTCCAAATTTTAATTTTGGTTGGGCGGTAGATGGTGTACATCTTTGATCCATAATAAACTAGTAGAGTAATAACTCTAATGCAATATTCATAATATGGTTTGTGTTTTAATTTATTATTGTTATGTCCCAATATTTTTAATAATGCAAGATTATATAATTATTATCAAGTTCATGTTCATATATTTAAATATATTTTCAATAAGATCATTTTATATGTCTTGTAATAGTCAAAATATATTTCCATGGATGCTTATGACCTATGCATATTGAATTTGTAGAGTAAGTTATATTTAAACTTGTTGGTGAATATTCATGGTATTGTACAATAACCTAAATTATCCCATCATTTTTATACTTGTGAATTTTCTATTTCAATCCTTTATAATTGCCTATCCCATACCTAGTGATTATATGGTAACCACAATATAATTTTCTTTTTTTGATGTGATAAATGTCTTATTGCTCTATGTCTAGTACTTGGTTATGCCATTAAATTATTATCAAGTAACATTTGTAATGTGCTACTTGGTTTATATTTAATAATTTTTAGTTGTAGTTGTTTGAAAAATTTTGGATCTGAAAACTCTACATTATTCACTAATTCTTTCATAGAACATTTTTGATAGTGCAAAATATATAATTTTTATTGTATTAAGTCATGCTTGATTATAAAAAGGTTTTTCTTAATGGTACCTATCACATATGAGAATCATGGTGTGAGATAACATTGCAAAAAATGTTTGTATTTTGATTATGTTGATTATTGGTAATATTTGCTTTACCTTTTACCCTTGTAGATTATTCTTGAATATGAACCTTGGAATTCTACATGTTATTTGTATATGAATTATCTAGACACTCTCCTAATCCAATAGGTGTAGTAGAAAATGTATGAGACAAGTACTCATCTAAGTCAAGAAGATTGAAATTTAGTTTACATAAGAAATATTCTATGTTGTCTTACATATCATTATCATAATCATCACTCATAGATTTTTGAATTTACCATTGAGGGAAGATTTGGAATGTTATCTCTTTGTTCTTTATTAGCATTTTATTGTGAAATAATTATCATTATTGGTTCCTTATAATTTACTTTAATTGATTACCCAACTCATATGTATGCATGTGATCTAGTGGGATGGGTTTTGGTAGAGGTATTCTAGAATACTAACTAAACTATGAGTGTGTTTGATTCTCATAAGTAAATTGTGTCATTTGGATCAGCATCTATGGGTAATGTGTTTGAATAGATGTCAAGTATAAATTTGACACACCTATGTAATGTATATAGTACAACTTGCATGGAAAGTATTAAAGGTCAGCCCAAAAGTAAATTGGAGTGTAAATGATTAGGCATAATTTTAAATATAGTAGGTACTATTCTAGGGCCTATTTATATATCCAATGATATTATCCCAAGGACTTAACATGGAATGTTATCAATTTATCTTATTATTTCATCATAGTTTTGGATATTATCCATTATGATACCAACTTTTAAAAATAAGGTTATGCTATAAATGTTCATTCCTGAACCATTATCTATTAACACACATTTGATTGCTTTGCTTTGGGTTTGCACCTAAATAAAAAATGGGATATTTCTCTCTACTATGTGTTTTGAAGGTAAGTCTTCCTTCTTAGAGGCAACAATTTTTTTTGTATCCTTCAATGTATTAAGGATAGATGAAAAGTATGTCAGCTCTGTATTACTAGAAAGAGTTATCTCACGTAATGCCTCATATAATATGTATTTGAAAATAATTGATCCCTTAATAGTTCAAGCATAGAAATATTAGCATTGGTATTATTTAATTGATTAATGATGTCATAACCTTTGGGCTGATTAGTTTGATTCATGGGAAGTGGAGGGGGTTGAGGATGAACATGATGATTACCTTTCTTCTACCATGCATGGTGGGGAACCCTACCTCTTCGAGTAGTGATAACATGGACTACATAATCTAATATAAGTCATGGGTGAATATTAGGAGAAATATGGTAGATAGTATAATTGTGAGGTCAAGTGAAAGAGGAATAAAAAGAACCATTCATGTAATTTTTCACCTAATGGTAATGAGAATTAATTTAGACTTGAGGTCACAATAATATGAGTTAAGTAAATGATTGTTCATTATTAATTGTAACCTTATTATTTTACAAATATTTGATCCATGGAATTACATAATTATTAATTTTTTACATAAGAAATATGTAATGATTATAACCATAACTTGATTCAAAAAATAGAAATTATGTTCATCCATTATAGCCATGTGTAATGTTAAGGAAAATTAGAAATTAGGTCTGAAAATTAAACCTTAAAATGAAGGATTAAATACTCAGGGAAACTAGGTTCTAACAAAGGTCAAATAATATATGGGTTCACCAATATGTTTTACCCTATTTTGGATTAGTTTTAACCCTAAATAAGATAGAAATTATGTGTGATAATTCAAATTAGAATTTATTACAATGAATCATAAATATGAGTGTAAAACATTGAAATTGATTTGATTATTTCACTTGATAATTATGGAAAGTACTAAAGAAGATAAAATAGTTTAAATCATTTTATTTTATATAGGAATTATACTAAGTGTAAGTGGAAACAAATTTAGGAAATTGAACTGTGACTAAATTAGATCAAAATTTGGATTTAAAGGTTTGTGGGGACATACCATCAGGTTTAGGTTACTACTATCAGTCACTATGATATAATTTTGATGATTATGTCTATTAAATTCTTACATTTTTAAGGTATAGACTGATGTGAATGCTTCTATTATGTTTTCATGTGTGATCCCTAAGTCTGACTATGTGCGCAATACCTATAATTTTTTATTATTCACTTAAAACCCTAGGTACACTTATGACACTAGTTATGGCTTGAAAAAAGGGTAAAATGTGGGTTGAGATAACCTTAACCACTCATTATTAAATGGGTGAATACTACCTACATATCCAATAATTTCATGACGTAATTTAAACTACATGTCATTATTCCCCTTAGATGTATATGTCCAATTAGTGCTCCTTGAATGTATGCAAACTATGATCTAGCTTTCAACATCTAGAGAATGATAACTTTGCCTTAGCTTTGAGGTGCTTTAGACTTTGCTAAGACTATTATTGTGATTGATTATTAAATTCAAAATAATATGGGAATATCTTGGAATGTGCATTAGTGTTTTAACCCTAATTGGAGAGTAGTGTTACATCCACATGTTATTTCATATTTATTAATATCATGACACTTGTTGCTATCTCCTTATACCAACACATCATTGTTATAACCTGATTGAACTATAAATCATAACCTTTCAAGGAATTCCAATGCTACTATGTAATGATTGTAAGGGCATTTTACTAAATATCAACATTTTTTTTTAATTAACGTAAGGTTATTTTTTTAAATTGTTATTCAATTTACATTTAAACATCAAAACTTTATATGCATAAAATTTATATTCAATAAAGAATCCAATTGGGTTTTTAAAATTAATTGTTGAATGCTTTATTTATATCTAGTATATAAAAGGAATCACACTAAATTAGATAATTCATAAAATCCCCTAAAAAGGGACATTACAATGGTATTATAGTAATGATCCTTCCAACCTTCAAGGTAATAAATATAATGGATAATCATTTGGAAGAGTATCAAAATAGCATGTCATATCTAGTGGTATCAATAAAAATATAGGTGGACAAAAAAGAGTCAAAAAAATAAAAATGGAATCAACAACTTAGAATTTATTATAAGGGATATTGTGAAGAATATTATAATTTAATCTTAAAATTTCAAGTTAACATAACCCTCAGACATTTATGTGACTTAATAATGAGGCATGATCTAATAAGAAGAGGAAGAAGGATCACTCAAAATCATCTAAGCAAGATTCCCACATATGATGAAAAGTCTGACTTTACCTTTGAATAATTATTGGAAATATTCAAAGAAAATAAAAGTGGAAGGTTGAAGAAGAAATAAGAACAAAAATAATCCACCATACAAGAGGGATTGTCACAAGAATGAAAGGATAAGATGTCTATTATAGGAACAACATCCCTTAATCTTGGTGATTATGCATCACTTATAGATAATATAAATAGAGTTACAAATATTCCTATAACTTGTTGTACTAGAGGCATGGCACCTAAAGCAACACTCTTTTATGCTCTTAATTTTGTGGAGATTCAAATAGATCCTAAAGCTATAGACCGAGTTGAGAGAATTAATGCGACATCATAGTGTTTGGATGGAGGATATACATATATATACATATATATATATGTATATATATATATATATGTATATATATATATGTATATATATATATGTATATATATATGTATATATATATGTATATATATATATATGTATATATATATATATATGTATATCTATATATATATGTATGTATATATATGTGTGTGTGTGTGTGTGTGTGTGTATATATATATATGTATATATATAAAGAGATTTATACTCTTAAATCAAGCCTGATAAAGGTAAAAATATTTACACAATATGTATGAGTAGGAAGAGCAAAGAAATATTTTAGAGACTAAGATGGGAATAATGGTAGAGTATTTTCAAGGAGTGAATAATATGAATATGATGATGTGTTTGACATTGATTCTGATAATGAACATGATGAGGATGAAGTTGAGGATAAGGATAACTCCATCTTCTAAAAACACCTTTAGATATGGGAGTTTTGCTATGGTTAATCATATTGAAGGTTTTTTTTATGTCAGAGAATATGGAAATGATGATAGTTGGGTGGCAATTCATAAAACATATTTGGATCCAAGTTCTAGGATAATTGAGGAGACATATTCATTATAATCTAATCATGCTCTTGTCTAGTTCTCAATATGAAGTCTTATTTCTTAGAAAAAGATAAAATTAATTTTTTGTTCACCCTAAGTAAGGGGAGAATCATTGTTGAACAAAGCATATGAATAAGGAGGGGGAGATGATATTGATTTTGATCAATGACAATTATGTTACCATGTTAAACATTTTCCTTTGACATGGAATAAGAGTGAGAATAAAATGTCACATGCTAGGTTTGGATGTGTAAATTTTGGTGATGACCAATTTACCATAATCAGTTAGGATCAAAGAGAATTGGTAAGTAGAGATGGATAGATGAATATTTAAACTTAAGTATTTTTATATATAATGTATAGTTGGTATCACATTAGATGAATCACCTAAGTCAACCAAAATGTCATGCAGATTATTTCCAAATATTCTCATAACAAGGAAAAATGGTGGGATGTCATGTTTGTCCTTGTAGAAAACCATATTTGCATGTGCAAAGTTTGATTTGTTAGGAGATGGATTTATATTCAACACTTTTATAAAAATATCTCTTTGTTCTATAATATGAGCCAACATGTGAAAAGTAATATTAACTTAATGTTCTTCATGGTTTTGACTATATTACATCGACTCTTACTTTATGGATCAAACTATTGTGGTTGATCATTTCTTTTAGGGAGGTGTGGATTTTTATTAGCCTTTAGATCATGAGGAGTGACTCACTATTGTTTTGAGGTGTATAAGTCAAGAAAGGCTATTGATTTTTATTCATGAGATTGTAATTATTTATATATAACTATTGAAAAGCATGTATCTCATTTTGTTTTCTTCTATCCCATTTTCATCCTCTACAAGGAATGGGAAATCAAAAATCTCAAACACCATAGAAGTGCTAGACATATTAGAAACACCTGATGTGTATGAATCTTGATTATTAGGAAAAAATCACATATTTCCATTTACTTCTAGATATCTCAAAGGTAATACAAAATTCTACATAATCTAATTCACTATGTTGGGTAGTGTTGTGGAATCCACACTAGTTGGGAAGGGAACCTCACAAAAATTTAGCTTAGGTAGTTTTTATGCTGAGAATAATAATTATTACCTAATATATTTAATGGCCTATTTTATATTTGAAATGTAAAATTCATATTGGTTGATTCCCCTATAATGTTCCTAATCATTTTTGCATGTTGAGGAACTCATTGCTAAGTTTTTGGACCATATGATGAATGCCATCCAATTCAATCTTAGTGGGATTAAAATTTGTTCCCTGTGTTGTGGAAGTATTATCTATGACTAGGGATTGGTTTTTATTCTATTTATTAGTCACTGATGTAGGTTAATTTAGAAAACTAATAATTTGGTTTGGTGTAATGTCAGACCAAGGCAGTTGATAGTAAACCTGGTTCTAGTTGTTGGCCATGATATTCTGATTGGTGTTGGGAATAAAACATAAGTATGATAAGTTTAGATTGAAGTTAGGTGTAACCAAAGGTTAATATAAATATTCAACTATATATTACTATTAACATCTTCTGCAGGGCCCTAAGTAATGATACTACAGTCATGGGATCCAAGACATTTTTTTTACATTTCCAAGGGTAAAATAGCATTAGGTCTATAAGTAATGTATAAATGAGTGTACATATTCTAAAATATAGCATTGAAAATTCTAATTGGTTCATTTGGTTCTCTTTTCATACTATAAAAATGTTGGTATATGACACTATGACTGGTATCCTTCCTAAATTATGACATAAATGTGTCATGAAATTGGGCCCATGATGCGATTGAACTCTATAAAAGGTTAAAAATATAGTCATAATCAACATCTTACAAGGTGAAATTAATCAATCTGCATGAAACATCTTCATGCATTACATTCATTAACCCTAGAGAAGTCTTGAAAACTTTCATGTGTTCCCTTATAGTTCATTCCCTAAAAGGGGAGAACATAAGAAGATACTTCTTAAGATTAATGGGTAAATAATGGAATACAATACCTATATTTGATCTAAGCATTTTATGGAACTATAAAGGTTCTAATAATCATAGACTAGAATCAAAATTAGACCTTGTTAATCTCACTGGTGGATCAAGTGTGTGCAACTCAAGTAAATCTCATAATCATAGGTTGTGGCCCTCCTAGCATGATATAAAATACTATTGATGTGGTTTTTATGAATACTATGGATACTTATGAAGAGACCTTTAATGTATTAGGATCAATTAATAATTCAATCCAAATCATAAGCTATGGGGTATTTGGTTTTATAATAAACCACATGCTGGAATAATGGTGAGAAAAGTGGTTATTAAGTGTTGGTGGTTTGGATATGATGGATGCTTGATATTGAAGTTGATATGGATGGGTGGATCTAACCTAAGGTGAGATTATACAAAAAATTACAAATATAGGGAAAGTCAAGGCATAAAATAATGGGGCTCTATGGTTCAACTAAGGAAAAAACCCTTCCAAGCTAACCTCTTTTATCTTAGGCTAAGAATATTTCCAAGAACTAGTACCTATTAATTTTTTTGTTAGAATACATATAGACACCATTAAACACCAAAGGAAATAGTTTTAATTAACCCAATAATCATCATAAAAGATATGGTTATAACTGGACTGTGTAGGACATCCCTACTTCTAACTAATAATTAGTGTGATCAGTAATTAGTGAGCATACAAACTATTAATTAGTTGAATGTAAATAATTTTAAAACAAAATAATCACATAACCTATTATAGATATTAAAATTAATAGAAACTACTCAATGAAACATAGAAATTGTAAGAGAAAAACACATTCATAAACTTACAGAACTTTCAAAAAACTTTCCTTGTATCAATTACCAAAAATTCTCCTCCCTTTACAATGTGTGAGAAACATGTATATATAATTTTGGATGGGCACCACCTCATCTTAAAAAATTCAATACACATACAAAGACAAAATAAACTCTAGTCTTAACTTGGCTCACTAATTACAAAGTTTACTTACTCTTAAATTAAATATATAAATAAGCATGACAAACATATAAATCCTAAAATTGGATCCTGACATCAAAATATAATGACCAATGATAATTGAATATGAACTGAATAGAAGTCAAATTGTTAGATTTGGACTAGACATCCTAAAAACTAGGGTTGATGTCATGGCACTATCTATAGATGAAATATTGACTTTAGTAATAATTGGGGGTACCACTATTGTTAATTAAGGTTAACTTTGCTCTAACTTGGAAAATAACTATGGTAGAAGGAATAGTAGATTGCATAGTCCCAAATATTTCTTTCATAGTAAAATAAGTATAAATGTGGTTATCCAAACTTGTGAATTTCTTCAGCTAATTTTTCTTACTCCTTATTTTCCTTGTTATATTTGGAACATGCATGGAAATATAATTCAGTCACTTAAAATTTAATAATGGCAAGTTTAAATAAAATAAGAATTTTATCCATCAACTATTAATGAGTAATCATTGCAATATCAAATAACTTCTTCAATGCCTTGTATGATCAATATTTTCCTTAGTAAATGTGACCACCCAAATGACCAAGTCTCCTTTTCATTGAGTAGAGTCTTTAACTTTAGCTATAAAATGGTTAACAAAATCATGAATCAAGGTATTGAAATATGTTTTTATCAATTATCCCCCCTTGTGAAGAATATATAGAATGGATTTGTATATTTCCCAATAATTCAGTGGCTTCATGCTATCGGCTAGTTAATTACTTTATCAAATCATTCATTGTCAAATGACACTCCATGAGACCATATTTAGTGATGTTCACATAATGTTGGGCTAACCTTATGTTTAGGAGTGTTAATAAATTCAAGCTTGGATATGAATTTTCCCTTATTGCCTTAGATATATTGTATAGCTTAGCATCCAATTTATTCAGTGTTTCATATAACTCTACCACTCTTATCCAATGCCATTGTGATTATTCCCATGATTTATTAATTAAACATAATAAATCATAGACCATGCATGTAGATCTCTATACTAGTTACAACACATCTTATAGGGATTCTACCCTAGATTGGGAATCTAGATTTTGATTTGCTTGATTGAGACCTTTGAACATTTTATTTAATACACCACCTATATCATCTACTAAAATCTTGGGGCCTTTTTTAAACTCATCATGTTATTTAGACTACATCTTTATTTTCTTTGTCAAACTAAATAGTGCTTCTCTTCTAAATTTTATTTCCTTTCCATCACCAAACATTTTCCTTTTTCTGATCCTATTTAGTTTATTAGTAATTTCATAAAATTCAAGGCTAATCTTTGGTGGCTCAACCAATATTAAGTGTTTCCTAGATAATTTCTCTATTTGTAGTTATTACATCCATGATGAGGTCAATAATAGTCCAAAATTAGAATCAAGATCTGGGGGTGAAACTGGAGTGGATGAAATAGTGGATGGAGGTAACATGAGTGTTGGAAGAGTGGATGAAGTGGATGTGGGAAAAGGAAGATTAACCATTTTCTCTCTATAAACCTTGATCCTTTGTGGAGTACATATAATGGACTTAAACACATTGGGATCCTCCTAAATAGTTGTAACAATGGAGGATTATGTGGGAGAAACTGAGGGTATGATAACATTTTGTTAAGTAGATAAATGAGTGTGAAATAGATTAAATAGAGACTATAAAACTAAGACCTCATATTTTAATTCTTGATAACCTATAGGAAAAGGCCCATGTGGGACTACTATATCCTCAAATTATGAAATAATAGCTTGGGTCAAGTTTGTTGTTTCTTAAGGATATAATATAGTAGTGTCCAAAATAACATTAGTGTCTATGGAAATAGTCGAAGGACCAATCAATGAATCACTTGGAACCATAGTACTTATAATAACATGGATACTAAAAGTACTAGATAAAGTAAAATAAATACCCATGAAATTAATTGAAACTATAAAATTTATAGTAATAATATGAATCATAGAAATTGGAGAAACACTACAAACATGGGAAAGGGGAACTCTAGCCTATGTAGTAGGGGTTATTGAAGTGTTTGCATTATCCATTCCACTAGTGTTTGATGTATCCATTTGAAGAGTTTTTAGAATGGTGTGTGGATCAAAACAACCTTGATAACTATAACTTCTTGTTTATTTATTTCAACAACCTTTGATTGTGTGTTCTGAGCAGAGCTAGAAGTAAATGACACCTATAAAGGTATCTTTTGGAACACATCATGTTCTAATTAAATTGATTCCTATTTTATTAGATGTAATTATTCCATTTCCATTTCTACCAAATATTCCTCAGTGAATTATTATTCCTATGTTAATTCTTTAGAAGGACTAAAAGAAATAGGTAATACCACTTTTGCTTGAATAACTGGAATGGGTCTAGCTAAAGTAAAGATTGTTAGGTCCTGAATAAATACCAATGATTGTGTTGATGGATGTGATCGAGTGGGTTAAATTAAATGAATAAAATAAATTGTAATAGGAGGGATAAAATGAGTGCCCATGTCCAATGTATAAATTTGTGGGTGGGAAGACTTAGGAGGTGGAATCCTTGTAAGTATCTTCCTAGTCAATTATTCATCAATCTCCCCAATAGGTTATTATTTAAGTACCCCTATAGGAATTACATCACTTTTATTTATCTATGGTTCATATTGGATCTTTTGATTAATATCCATTGTCATCTCTACTCCATGCATCTTAATCCATACTTCAAAATCATCCTCTCTATCCATAAAAATGCAGCCATCTAAATAACTAACATAACCATAATTAGCCTTTATTCTTCCTCCATTATATTTGATATGTTGGGCTATTCTCCCATAAAGATCCTAGTGTCTATACTTTACTAAGATAAAATAGAACTGTGATCTATGTTTTGAAGATCTAATAATTTGACTCCATTATTTATATTATTGTCTACCAATTCTTAAGGGTGTTTTATGGAAAACTCCTAGTTTTTATGATTTATAATCAACATCCACACTCTTATATAACTAAAAAACTCTCTATTATTCTACCAACTTGTTTGGTAATTGTCAAGGAAGTTAGAAAGGAGCAATATTAGCTCCCTCTATTTTGATAATAGTGTGATCAAGATAATACCAATAATTTACCAATGTCTTCAATGACCTCCTAATTTATTTTGATAATTTGGACATAGGTTTACCATTGATTGTTTTGTAGACAAAAGGGTAAAATATATGTACAACCCTCTATATGTGTTCTCTAAAATTATAAATGTGGAAGATATAAAAGTCATCACAAATTCTAATATCTGTGTTTTTTAGTCACCATTAAGCTTCTCTTGGTGGGGTGATTGTAACACACATGACATTCAATAAATAAGACATTATGTAAAAATGTTCAATTGGTCTATTTTGAGACACCCTATTTTGTTTCAAGTTGTAACTGATAACCTCCCTAATAGCAAGAATTTTATTATCATCCAGTATCATTGAAAATAAAGGGACCCAATCATCATCTACATATGCTATAGATGGGGCTCCACATATCTTGTTCATAAGATCCATAATAATCCTAACTCCTATCCCAAATTTCATGATGGGAAGGTTTTTCCTCTTTAAAAAGTAATTAGGATTTTTTGCCCATGCCTTTAATGTTTCTATAACATTATTTTCATCCAACCATTTTTATATGGTATTAAAATCATATACCATATCACTATTTGGAAGTTCATACTTTTTCTCAAATCTTGGCCTAGATATGAATGATATGGGTTCAGTGCTACCTATTATATGAAATATATCATTTTTACAAGCACCAACTATGAAAAAATTATGAAAGACATCAATGTAGGGAAATACTTCTAGTTTTTCAACTACCATATGAATTCCTATTGCTTTGATATCTAACAGTTCATCGATGTATTCCCTATCTAGTAAAGGTAAAACATTTTTGTCTTCTTAAGGTTTGACCCTTTTCATTTCATTATACAGAGCTAAATAGTGAAGAAATTTACCTACTAGAGCACTATGATCAAATATTGTACCTATAAATTCAACTGACATGCCAAATTAATTCATCCCATTTACTAATTGATGATAGATTTTTAAAAACCAAAGAATAAAGATAAATCTCAAATTAAGTTAGAGCATGACTAGATAGCTTTATCCTTGCAAAAAAAAATTATTTCTCTTCACTAATTTGATGTAAATTAAAGTATACTTATAGTTTGGATAACCAATAATCAATATTATCCACATTTACCTCACCTTCATAGGGCTAAATGTCAATCTTAACCTCTACTTTGAATGGAGGTGGAACTTGGTTGGATTGAGGCTTATGTTTATCATGGTTGGAAGAATTAATCTCCTCACTTGATTTGAAAGGATCCATGAAAACTCCCAATTTCCATGACCACATTCATAATATTCCCAAGCTCATTCATGAATTGAGATATGTTTTCAACATCATCTTTCAATTTTCATAATCTTTCTTCATCAGTTTTAGCTATATTCTCATCTTCAAAATCCATACCTCTCACAACTCTCTTCTACTTTCTTGTAGATATATCTTGTTATAAAGATACTAATCATCTTTTCCACTAGAAATTGTTCCTCTTGTAATGGGCATATATCTATAAAATGATAACCAAATAAACCACATAATCTATAGAACACTAAACTAGTATAATACCAATATGATCCATAATATATATAGATATTCCACTCTAAGCTTAACCAATATAAATGCTAAATAGCTAGTTGATTAACAATTTGATTTATGACTATTGTATGATGTTAATCATGGCAAAATATAAATGTAAAAGTATACAAAGTTGAATGTACAAATTGTTAAACATGAACATGAAATAAAGGAATGAGCAAAGAATAATTTAAACACACAATTTATCATGGAGAAACCTAAGGTGGGAAAAATCCAATGTGTGAGATAATTTTAACACTCTTTCCACTATGTTTTATAAAAAGTATACAAGATTACTACCAAAAATGGCATCTATCTAACACTCATATACAAATGCTCTATACTTTCAATACTGTAATATCACCATAGTGATTTACTAGAATAATGTAATCATTTTTTTTTTAATTTTATAATCCATGTATTCTTTCATTATATTACACCATGAGAATATAATTAGTGATCTAAGCATACTAACTAAGTATGTTAAATATAAAGTAAACATGTAACATTAACAATTACTGATCACTAACATCACATGTAACAAAACATAACTGTATAAGGAAATTAATTACATAAAATCCAACCATAGATGGTACAATAATACAACCAATATTGTCAATGTACAATAAATAATCAATTACATTTCCAACTAGCATTATGTCTCAACATAAATACAATAATAGATATAATGCTTCACAGATCATGAGTCACTTGAACTCCAGTATCTCTGATAATCTCAAGTGTAGTATCCAATAATTACTATAGTGGGGAGGTTGAGCATCATCTGAAAACTTTTCCACATCAACCAAAGACCATCGATCCCCTAAAAAATCCTCCAAATAGGGAATAGCCCTCACTTCACAGATGGGTTGATAGTGATGGTGTGGGAATACAAAGAGACATGTTAGAACCTGTGTGTTGTAAGATTTCTAATACATGATGTGTACCATAAATAAATTATGCTCTAACATGATATCACACAAACATGTAAATCATACAAATGAATAGACAATGTCTATTTAAACATTAATGTTGCCAAAAATTTTAAGTAGCTATTGATTTCTAGGATCAGTCAAATTCATGCACACCACTTGATCAGATTACCTTCATTTGACATTGGTGATGCTAAGTAAGCTAGTGAAGTCCATCTCACTACTTAGTTAGTACCAATAATGTGAGATTTGGTTAAAATTAATGTAACCAATAGATTCAAACTGATTATTTCCTACTAGCAAGTATAACTTAAGCTAAATATAAGAATAATCACATTACATACATTTAGTCCATCAAATGTATGAATGAATCTCTACTATTATTATTCATCACATAAATAATAAGCATAACAAGTAAATTTAATAACCAAATAGGTAAAATACATACTTATACTGCATGATCTACTTTCTTTAAGCAAATACAAATGAAATAAAATCAATATTAATGGAAACAAAGTATATAACCATAGACTAAAGAGACCTATACTCATCCTAAATTTATCCCTTGAATGTTTATACTCATTCTGATCTTTAGTCATGTGTCATAAAAAAATGTCATCGAATACAAAATTTGTATCCCTTGTCTTAGTTGACTTCCAAATGATATTAATAAGCTTTAAGGACTTCAATTTGCTCCAAGTTTTAAAAAGGAACCTATACCTATAACCTTTCTCATAAAAACTTAAATACATACGCAACCTTGAAACAAATGATTCTTATTTTGAAAGACCAAAGGACATAAAATAAACATATCACTATCAATTATTACATAGTTGATACCTCTATGGTTTTATATTTAAGAAATTCATACTCTGATCCTCTTTATATATATATATATATATAGGATCAGAGTATGAATTTCTTATATATATTTATATATAACTATATTACACAGTTCTTGTATATATGTGTTTGTAAAGTTTAATATCTATCTAAATTATCTTAATTATTTCCAATATATAAATACACAATTTCGTGTAATAATATACACACACTCTATCCATATATATATATATATATATATGTATGTATGTATATATATGTATATATATATATGTGTGTGTGTATATATACATGTAGATATATATATGTATATATACATATATATATATGTATATATATATATATATAGACACACACACACACATGTGTGTGTGCGTGTGCGTGTGCGCGCGCATGCATATGTATATGTATATGTATATATATATATATATATATATATATATATATATATATATATATATATATATATATATATATATATATGTACCCTATTCATATTCACAAATACACAATACATATATTTATATATATGTTTAATTTTGAAAGAAAAGAACACATAGATTAAACACAATTATATACTTAGTTTTTAAATTCTAACCATATAGTTGACACATATATAATTGTTCATTGATTTAATAGCAATATATCATAGTCATATTTTAATAGTCAACATTTACATAGTTACCCTAATCAACTTTCTTCCAAATTGGTAACACAGAAATCCTATGCAACTCATCCATATATATTCATGTTTTCAAATGACAAATATGCTCAATATATATATAAAGGTACCCTATTTTATTTTTTTTAAAGATACATATAACGCAATTAAACACACACATACACATTCATTTATTAATATGTGTGTGTGTGTGTGTGTGTGTGTGTGTGTGTGTGTGTGTGTGTGTGTGTGTGTGTGTGTGTGTGTGTGATAACCCCAAATCAAATGTCAACCTATATATCTTCATACTAGCTTAAATTGACTATATACACATTTTCTCAAAATAAATACCTATTCAAACATGTGTGTGTGTGTGTGTGTGTGTGTGTGTGTGTGTGTGTGTGTGTGTGTGTGTGTGTGTGTGTGTGTGTGTGTGTGTGTGTGTGTGTGTGTGCGCGTGTGTGTGTGTGACACACACACACACACACATAGTAACCCCAAATAAAATGTTAACCTATATATATTCATACTATCTTAAATTACCTATATACACATTTTCTAAAAATAAATACCTATTCAAACATTTATCTATTTCAATCAATATTTTTTTCAAGTATAAAGACCATATTTCTACATTATATCTACATACTCAGTATCTCAAATTACCCACTTGATTGATTATGCATATATAATACATTATATAATAACAAGTATCAATCTTTGTCTGAATATCAAACTAACCATCCAGGTTATAATTTTCCTAAACTAGGGCATTATGTCATTACCAAAGAAATATAACTTCATCTAATCCCTTAGTTTAACACATAAACAAACTATTTCAAAGAATTAGGATTTATAGGACAATGGATTATCTTTTTGGATGGCTGATCCATCCACAAGGCTAAGCCTATATCCATTTAAAAAATATAATTATTTTCCAAACCATAGGAACCATAACTATGCATAGAATTTCTTTAAACAATTGATAATGATAACACCACCAACCTTTTGTTAGAAGTAAAGTCACTAATAGGGGGGTTGAAATAGTGATTCAATAAAATCAACTTCAATTCCAATTCTTCAAACTATTAACCATTCAAAAAAATCATTCATGAAGCATATAAACCATTCATTGCAATGAACAAATAAAACAATGCAAGATCAAAGCACATAACATATGAATTATGTGGAAACCCTCATTAAGGAGAAAACCAAATTGAAAAAATATTTGAAATACTATTCTATAAATGTATTAATTCAATTTATATCAACACCAACTGATCAAGGATCACCCACCCCTCAATTTAGACAAGCACCCACTTGACCTTTAGCTAGCACCAACTAGCAAGGAGGTTACAACCCCCTAAATGATTGAGTACCAACTCAATCACCTCCAAAATAATCTCCACCTATAATATGATGTATTAAACACTTTATGATGGTATTATATCTTTCTAACACCTATAAACCTACCTTTATATCTCATACAAGTGATGGTAGTTCATACAAACACAAATCTACCTCTTACATAAGCATACAACTCTTTCTCTTCTTTACCCCTCATACACATGTTTATGACCTTGAGGCCATTACTTATTCACACTCTGATATTATTATATGTAAATAAAATCTTTTAAAATCATAAATATAATTCATACACAACCTATGCATTACTCTTTCAACATATAATAAATGCACTTCATTCTAGGTCATCTAGACAAACTAGGCCTAATCATGCCTTGAATTAATATAAAACTTACTGATTACCTTCAGGACCAATATATAATCTTTATGACATGTTCAAAATGTTATTATGATGATTTTCATTTCCTCACACACTTATTCAAATTCTCATACCTTTCACTTCATTCTTTAATTATCAAAACCTTTACACTAGGTCACCAAAGCAAAATAGGCCTAAAAGCCTTGAAACAAATCTTCTTACTTGCTCATGACCTAAAACAAACAATGTTATAACCTTGTCATATATTCAACATTATTAAATGATTTTTTTCATGTCCTTTTACCATTTTTAAAATTTGTATATAATTCATTTCACTCTTCCATTGTCTAACTAACACAATGAGGCCAAAATTTCCTTCTACATATGCATTATCCTTTTCCAATCAATCTTGGTCAGCCATAACCCTTTCCTTAACCCTTAAGGCATATATCCCTTACATATAATTCATATCCATTCAATATGTGGGCCATGATTCAAATGGCACTAACCCCCTTACTAGGCTTAAATAAATAGCCCTCATTTAAGCATAAGATACATTAAGACCCATTTACAATACAATAGCCCTCATTAAGGATACACAACCTTTATTTATAAATAAAAAAAATTACCCATACATATAAAATATAAAAACCACCTTCATAGGTCTGACATGGCATCCATAGGTCTCACTGAAGTCATCTCACCTTTCAATTTAGGCTTGAGTGCCCTTTTAGGCCCCATAGAGACTTAATCCTCCTTTTAGCACTCTACCAAGCAAAGTAGAAACAAAAAACCTCTTCCAAGAACATGTTACCACACCAAATTACCCTTATGACACATCATTGTGATAACATCCATCACAACACCCATTTAAGCTTGCTTACACTTTAAATACTTCATTTGGTCTTGAAGACCTATTAGGCTTAATTATTCCAAAAAAACATTGTCCTCACAAATGAGACTCAAACTACCTGAATATAAAATTTCCATATATGCATGTAAATATAAATACCTTATAAACATCATAAAATCCATAATACACCTTAATTAATCCTCCAAAGGCCCATAAACACCACTGCAAGAAGCTTACTTAGACGCAATAATTATAGTCAATAAAAGTCAACTTTGACCTATAATAACTTCACCTTTACTAATATTAAAAACTCCAAATCACTTTTATGATTATATATATGGAGTATAATTCATATTTTATTTTTATACCAACAATATTTTAATAATAATTTATCTTCTATAATCATTTCTTTGTACCCTAATTTATTCAGAAAAATCATAGTCAACAACAGTCAACTCTCACATGAAAAAAATGCAATAGTATGACCATTAAAACCTCCTAATAAATTTTATTATATATAAATTTAATTACTCTTACACTTTTATTTTTACACCACCATAAAATTCATCCATTATCAAAAGTTATGAACAAAATACTACTAACTAGTTTTCCTTTGTTCACTTGATATTGCAAATTTGGCTAAGTATGGAACATAGTGAACTCTGCCTAGGAGACCAAATTTTCACCACCATAAAATTTTCTATAAATCATATCAATACCTAAAATTTTAACCAATTTATTTAGGCACAAATGTGAATGAACCCATGTGACCAATTTCTTTTGAAACCTTAACATGTGTTAATTTTGATGTCATCAATATGCTTACTCAGGATGATCTGCCAAGTTGACTAAGAGATGACTAGGATCACCTAGACCTTCACAAGACTATTCCAATGGATTAATTTAAATTCCATAATTAAAAAAATAACTATTTACCCCTCATTTGACCCCTCAAACATGGTCAATTACCTCAAAGGCCTGCACACATGATATGCACTCTTAAATCCACTTGGAACCTATCACTTTGTCATTAATGCATTATGTACTAAGATCACCTTGACATCATTTTAAATCAATGAATC
Organism: Torreya grandis; assembly: GCA_037957365.1. Classification (NCBI taxonomy): domain Eukaryota; kingdom Viridiplantae; phylum Streptophyta; class Pinopsida; order Cupressales; family Taxaceae; genus Torreya; species Torreya grandis. The sequence continues at coordinate 1,136,011 of JARHVA010001233.1, forward strand.
TCAATAATATTATCAAAAATATCTCCTTTTATAATTTATGGAAAACACCTTCATAATTATCTCTCCCAAACTGAACATCTCCTTCATTCTGAACTTTCTCCCCCTTTGAAATTAATGACAAAGGGTCTCTTCTCAACATGCCAACTTGATCCTTGGACCTATAAAACTATTCATAAATATTATAAATATCCATATAACATCATGATAATCTCATATAACATGTTATGAAACCATACTCAACCATACAATATCCTTGGAATTGAAACATCTCACATATGCTCCCCCTCACTCTATGCATACCTTGAATATTATCAATTGAAGAGAACATACCTCTATCTGAACTTCTCCTTGATTATCAGCTTATGAAAAACATGCCCAAACTTCACATAATACTAAATAAACCTAATTTATCTCCCCTTAAATCAATATTCCATTTTAAAAAAACCAAAATATTTCTAACATACACAAGCAAACTCTTTTATAAGAACATACCTTGAATGGAGCCATCTTCATCCACACATAGGTTACCACAACTATACAACATCCTTTCATGAGATAACCAAATAAAATTATAATATTTTTGGGACTAAATGACTTATTTAAATGTTCTAAAAACCTTATCATATGAATCAAATAATCTCATTGATCTGAATAATAAGAAGATACTCAACAAACCTTCTCATATGAAAAGTAACTAAATTTACCTAAATCCATGATTATAAGAGCTCTTCAAGCTACCAATATGAACAATCTACCTAAATAGGACATCTATGTATGAAATAAAATTTAATTAATACATTTATTGTACTAAAATATAAACTTGCCTTCAAAATATTGTCCCTTTAATAACCTCTCTCTTGTAAGAGAAAAGATACTCCTCTCCTAGGTCACCTCAAAGAGATATATTGCAAAAAAAGATACATAACTTGAAAATATCATACCTTTTCATTAATAAACTACCTATTATCATACCATAACCTCATTTAATACTTTCATATCATAATTTCACACCTTATTACCAAGTTTGGTGACTGAATTCATTGTACAACCCAAGATACACCATGTCAAGGGTTTCTAGTGTTAAAATCCTTATGCCAACCAATGATACTCAAAGTGAGATCTTATTCCACAAATAAATTCAGACCTTAAAATCCCTTTTAATATCTCTTAATAGGTGATATACATATTTTAAAATCTTTAAATCAATTTAAATAATCCATACTCAACTATATGCATATCAAGATAAAGAACATACCTTAACTCATTGATTAGTTTCTCACTTATCAACCTTGCAACATCATTCCATGATGCTTCAAAAGATTGAATAATGCCTCTATGAAGAATAATAGAGACACCTCACCTTAAAATTCACTTATAACACCTAAAACTTAGGATATTACCAATTCTCCATATGCTCACTAGATTGTCTTTCCTAAGTGTTCTCATAGGCTTGATTGGCTCATCCAACATCTCTTTGACTCCTTTGTCAACACGCCCTGATAAATAGTATTTTTGTTTTGAATTCATACATACCATAGAAAAAAAAACCATCTTAATTGATATTCTCATCAACCAATTCATTCTTGGTTTCAATTTGACCTCTCTTAATAGTCTTAGGTATCCATATCCATGTATGATCTCTTCTTTACACACTAGGAACTCCATACACCTTATTTTTCCTTGAGAACTAATTCAACTGATTCTTACAATATTTTTAAATATGACCAATTCTATGACAATTTAAATAGAAAGTATCATTCATTCTTTTTTCTTGATGATGGTGATTATCCCCTTTTGATAAGTCACTTCTTCTTTTGCAATCTGTTGCAATGTGACCAAATTGATTACAAGCATAACATTATTTATGAGATGAATTGACAAAACTCATGGAATTGGGATGATTTTTTGGTATTATCACCTTTTTTTTCATGATATCATCCTTATTTACTTGATTCAATTCCTCTTGCTCAACCTTGATCACTTTGACCACTAGCTTCTCATGCTTAACCTTGTTCATTTTGACTACTAGCTTTTCATGCTCAAACTTCAAGGAGCCTAACTCATTTTTCAATTGATCAAACTCAACCTTATTTTATCTCAAACTTGAATTTACATCCTATGAATGATTCTTAATATTAGGAATATTCATCTTATTTTCTTTGATTATTTCCATCATTATCTCAAACTCAGTTTGAAGATGACTTAGCTTTCTTGCACATTCCATAGAGGACTTGATATGATCTCTAAGTTTTTTGATGATCTTTTCATATTCAACTTCATTGGAGTTAGATTTACTCCACCTTATCTCAAAACAAATAATTTTATCTTTAATACTTTTTACCATCAATCTCGATTCCTGATTCTCTTTCCTTAGTTGCTTAGCCATTTTGTGCTTCAAGGACCACCTTCTAGCTATCAAACCTTCTTGAAGGACCTGTTATGATCCCAATTGTTGGAATGTTAATCATTGAGAGTGGGGGGTGAATTAGTAATGAAATAAAATAAACTTCAATTCCAATTCTTTAAACTCTTAACCATTCAACAAAATCATTCATGAATCATATAAACCATTCATTGCAATGAACAAAGAAAAAAATACAAGATCAAAACACATAACACATGAATTATGTGGGAAACCCTCACTGGGGAGAAAATCACTTGACACAAGATTTGGAATATTATACTATAAATTTATTTCTTCAATTTATATTATCACCAACTAACCAAGGAGTACCCACCCCTCAATTTATTCAAGCACCCACTTGATCTTTAGCTAGAACCAACTAGCAAGGAGGCTAGAACCCCCTAGATGAACAAGCACCAACTCAATCACCTCCAAACTAATATCCACCTCTAATTTGATGTCTTACACACTTTATATTCATATTATCTATTTATAACACTTTAAAACTTACCTTTATACCTCATACAAGTGATGGTAGTTCATACAAATACAAATCTACCTCTTACATAGGCATACAACAACTCTTTCTCTTCTTTACCTCTCATACACATGATCATGAAATTGAGGTCATTAATAATTCACAATATAATATTTTTATATGTAAATATAGTCTTTAAACATCATAAATATAATTCATACATAGCCTATGCATTATTCTTTCAACATATAATCAATGCACTTATTCACTCTAGGTCATCTAGACAAACTAGGCCAAATCATGCCTTGAATCAATACAAAAATTATTAAGTACCTTAAAATCCATTGTTTTATCTTTATGACATATTTAAAATTTTATTTTTATTCATTTCATGACCTCACACACTTATTCAAAGTCTCATAACATTCTCTTCATTCCTTAATTATCAAAACCTTTGCACTAGGTCACCAAAGCAAAATAGGCCTAAAAGCCTTGAAACAAATCTTCTTACTTGATCATGACCTAAAAAAAATAATGTTAGATAATTTTAAAATATTAAAAACTATTTTTATTATGTTTTTAATGTCCTCTTACCCGTATGAAAATTCATATATAATTCATTTCACTCTTCCATTGTCTAGCTAACAATCAATCTTGGTTGGCCACAACGCTGTCCTTAACCTTTAAGGCATCTCTCCCACTTGTATAAACATAAAAATAAATATTAGGATACATTAAATATAAATAATATCTATTCAATATGTCATCTATGATTTAAATGGTACTAACCCCCTTATTAGGCTTAGATAAATAGCCCTCACTTAAGCACAAGATACATTACGCCCATTTACAATACAATAGCCCTCATTAAGAATACACAACCTTTATTTGTCAATAAAAACACTTTACCCATACATATAAAAGATAAAAACCACATTTATATGTCTTTAATATCATTCATATGTCTCACTTAAGTTATCTCACCATTTTATTTAGGCTTAAGTGCCCTTTTAGGCCCCATAGAGAACTAATCCTCCTTTTAACACTCCACCCAGAAAAGTAGAAACAAAAAACCTCTTAAAAGAACATGGGAAGAAAACACATGATACTTATGATACCTTTATGTTATAACATCCATCATAAGACACATTGAAACTCACTTACACTTCCAATACTTCATTTGGTCTTAAAGACCTATTAAGCTCAATTAGCCCAAAAAATATTGTCTTCACAATGAGGCTCAAACTACCTGAATATAAACTTTAAATGTACAATACACATATAGATGTAAATATAAATACATAAGTATCATCATAAAATCAATAATACACCATCATTAACCCTAGAAAGGCTCATAAATGACATTGCAAGAAGCTTACTCAAACCTACAATAATTATAGTCAACATAAGTCAACTTTGACCTACTATAACTTCACCTTTACTAATATTAAAAATCCAAATAAATTTGAAGATGATCTATATGTATTATAATTAATATTTTATTTTTACACCAATAATATTTTATTAATACTTTATCTTCTACAATCATTTCTTTGCACCTATTTCTATTTATTTTTTTGCTTTTTCTTAAGTGTGAAAAGTATAAATTAGTTATAAAGGGTATGGTAGAAAAACTTTTTGAATGTGCACTTGTTGGATCAAGTGATTGTGAATATATCCTATTAATCTTGGAATGCTGACCTATAAATAATAAAACACTAAAATAAAATTATTTGTTAGACAAGTAGATGGGTGGATTGCCTAGCGTGAGCTAGATCCTAGAAGTGAAAGCTTTCTAAGAGGTTGTCAATCCACCTACTTTTAAACAATTAAGTGGTAATGATAAAAGAAATATATTTGAATTATATGAATTTAAAACTAAAATTAAATACATCAGATTAAATAAAAAATTAATCAATAAAACTAAATACTTTGCTTAGATGGCTAAAATAAAATAACTAGTTTAAATAATGCTAATGCTAAAAATTGGCTAAAATAAAGTTGTGGTTTTTTGGTTTGGATTGGTTTGATAATGGTCAAAAGATTGATTTGGTCAGGGTTTTAAATGGGTTGAGATTTTTAAGGGTAATTTTCTAAATAAAACAAGAGGGATAAATTATCAAAATAAGGCCAAGAAGGCAAAGGCGCAAATGGTCCAAAATGAGGTCAAGAAGGCAAAGGGTCAAATGGTCAAAATGAGGCCAAGAAGGCAAAGGGGTAAATGGTGATAAAGAAGAAAAAGGGGATATGTATAAGAGGATAAAATTAAAATAGTGTGATGAAGGAAAAAAATTGAAAGAAGGCCAAAGGGAAAGGAATATAGAAATTAAGATTCCTAAACAACAAGATTACCTCACTACTTGAAGATGCTTGTTGATGGAGATTGGCTTGTTGATAGTTGATGAGGACTTGAAGTAATTTTGGTATTTTTTTTTTCTTGAGATTATTATCTTCAAGATGATGACCTCCTTGATGATACCTCCAAACCTATAACATAAATGTTAATAACAAAATACTAACTTCTAACTTAACTTTGGGTGAAGGAAAGGGAGGGTATTTATAGCATTTGATGTGAAGAAACATGCCAAAATAGAGGAATAGTGAATTAATTCAAATTTATCCAAGTGGGATCATGAATGAGTCAAGGATGAGGTTAGAGGGGATTCTCAATTTGATCATAAGTCTCCCATTTGGGGTTGTTGTGTCTCCCACCTTGAACATGAATCCAATTTTGAATGAGAATCATGTACATGGGTTTAAATGAGACCAAAGACTCCTCCAAACCCTTTATTTATTTCACACAAACACTTAAAGGGTTGGCACACCAAATTTAGTGCCATTTTCCTTATGGGGGACGAAAAGTCCAAGGTGAGGTTGTGGAAGATTCTCATTTGGGTTGAAAAGTCTCCTATTTTGGCTAAGAAGTCAAAAATGGATGCCCTTTGTCTTTCACAAAGTATTAAAGAGTTAGGTATCTATTTTAAAGTCTAATTTCATGTGGTAAGAAAAAATGTATGTTTGAATTATGATCCCTTAAGGAAAAATTTGCCACATTTCAAGTGGGAAATTTTGTGATGTTGAAATGAGGTCATTAGGCACTTTGGGAATGGGTCCCAAGTGGGTTATGGTGCCCCACATCAATCCATGTAATTTATAAGCCATTTCACTTACCATATCACGTAAAAATCACATGCCATGTCACTTGGCATGTCAACATGCCATGTCATCATGAATTGTGATAGTGGGGCCCATAGTGAATAGCGATGATGAGTAATACTTTTGAATAGTACTTTTAAATAGTGATTTTGAATGATATTATGTGACTAGGAAAATAATTATTTGGTTGTGTTAAGGGGAGTTTTAGGAAGTTTTAAGAAGTTTTAGGTGATCCTGAGGCATTTAGTCATCAAAAACAAAAATGAATCAATTGGTCAAAGGTCAGGGTACCCCAAGTATGGGAAGAGGTATTTCCCCTCAAATTGAGAGTTAATGAGTAAAGGTTGAATCAAGTGTAGGTTTGATAAGTAGTTGATGGGGAGGCACTAGGTGGTGCCACAAGGTAGATGGGTATGTGAAACACTAATAGGTTCATAAAATATGACTAAATGCAATAGTAAAGATTATGCAGAGACTAAAGGTACCAATGTTGATGATAAAAAGGTTGGGTTCTAAGATAAATGATAAGGTAATAAGTCCCCAACATTGGTCATAACTGATTGGGTTAGTCTTATCAAGGCTCATAGATAAGGTCAATGTTGACTCTGCTATCTAGGTTAGGAAGTGCTCTCAAGAAAACATAAATGGTATAGTTTTACATGAGGTGGTACAAATGTTAAAAAGTTCAACACAATAAGGTTGGTCATTGTGGTCAAAAGTTATTGAAAAAAACACCAATGTTCTAGGTCAAAAGTAACTAACATAAAAGTGGACATGGTGAAAGTATGGGTGGATTGGGTGTGGGTTGGAAGGGGATGGCTGAACTGACTCCAGATGCACATAGAAAGTGGATGTTTCCTACATAGTTCCATGGATAATAATCCAAAAAGAACATCAAGTCAAATATAGTTATTTTGCGACAAAGGGTGTTGGTTAACTTGGTTGTCCCAATTGGATATCATATAGGTAGGTCTAGGTGAAGGACATTAGAGAAATGGAAGTGCCAAAGGGTGGAAAAGATGGCTATCAAATAGTTTCTGATGGGTGTGGTAAAAGTGGTGGATGAGATTACCTAGGATGCAATTAGATGATTGCATCAACTATGTAAAAGGAGTTTGTAGCCATGGATAAGCAAGTTGAAGCATGAAATTTCTACCACCTTTTTAAAGAAAAGAAAAGAGAGAAATATGTTTTGCCAGGCTTTAGAAAATTTGAAACTACTCAAATTTCCATGGTGATCTGATGGGTTCTTTTATCACCATCCAAGTAAGCTGACATTGTGCACATGCCACAAAGATGTCGGTAATAGGCTATGAAAGGGTAGTATGTAATGATTCAGGGAAGCAAAGTAGTAGAGTTGGTAATGAGAAGTGGCAAAGTTTTTAACCCTTGACCTTTGAGCCAGTGGGGTCCCAAAATAAGTAAGCATTGAGTTTTAAGGGAATTCAAAGAAAGTCTTTTAGGTGTTTTGGAATATGGATCAAGGTAAATAAGAATATTAATTAAATGAGGGAGCAAGTTGTGGATTTCATGCATTAAATCAAGGGTTGTTTTAAGGCATAATAAGATGTAGTCTAGGAAGGGAGAATCAAGGGGAATTATTGGAAGGTAGGGTGCATGAGATGGTGTAGTTAGCATCACCATGAAGGTATCCCAAAGATTCCATTTGAAGGTGGTTTTAGTGTTGATTCTAACACTTTTAAAGGTTAGATTAAAATGGATTGAAAATAGGCACAACCAGAAGAGGTGGGGAATGAATTTTCATCATGATGACTTAACAATGCTCAAGGTTGTTGGTTGGTCATATGAGCTCATGGTCCTAGCCAATTATGTAGATCCATATGATTGGTATATATCTCACTATAAACTAAAATCAAGTCTAAGACCTTGGAGGCCATAGCATGATCAAAATGGGTAGAGGGTTTAAAAAGAAAAAGGTGATAGGGAAGGTGAAGGGAGTAGTTAGAGAGGGACAAAAAAAGAAAGTCTAAGCATAACATATAGAGGCATTAAAGGAATAAATGGATACTCCTAAAGTAATGAACCTAACTAGGATTTGTGTATTAAGGCAAGGGCATGGAGGATATGAGGAAGTAGATAAAGAGATGTACGCAGAAGTAGTACAACTAGTGACTACAATCTAAAGAGGTGGAGGTTGAATTGGAAAACATAAGGGAGATCCAACAAGGGAGGAGGTAAAGGGGGACTAGGAGATGGATGAAAAGAAAACAATGAGTTCATAGATAAATATGAAGGTAGATAATGATGGAAGAAGATAGGCATGGCCATATAGGTTGAGAAGAGAAAGGAAGGGCCTCAAGGGAGATGAAAAAAATGAAATGAAATGGAGAAAAGAGAAAAATAAAAGGTATAATATGGGGGGTGAGAGATGCACTAAATAATGATAGATTAAAGAATTGAAAAGGATGGGGAGAGAAGTGTAACAATCTTGGAGGGTAAGGGGAGGATGGTAAATGTGGGAGGTCATGAAATGTTTGAAAACAAGTTTAAGAAAAGACCAAGGAGAAAATATTTTGGTGATGAAAATTAAAAAAAAGGAAATAAATGGAATAAAAGGGAAAAAAGGAAAAAGGGGTGAAATGAGGACACAAAAAGGATGATGGGAGAGTGAGGAAGTTGGTGGTATTTGGACCAAGTAAGCATGGATGATGATGGATAATAAAGTAAAGTAGATTGTGGTTTTGGAGATGAGAATGGGATGGAAAATGGGAAAGGGGTTAGGAAAAACAAGGGGAAGCAAAGGATGGGTGGACAAGAAAGTGAAGAGATGAGGTAGGCATTAATCAACTTGTTATAAGGGATTGACAAGTTGAAGGGGTGATTAGAAGAGATTATCAAGATAAAAAGTGGTGAGGTGGTGAGTAAATAGGGGGACACAATGAAATGGAGTGAGATGAAATTAAGGGATGAAGATCAGGGATGATAAGAACAAAAAGGAAGAATTGAGGTAGGGATACAAAGCACAGATACTCATATAGATGTAAAAGATAAGTGAGTACCCAAAGACAAAGAGGAAAAAGGGAATGCAAAAGGGAAAAAGGAAAAAAGAGAGAAGAAGAAAAGAGAAATTATGTAAGGCTTATCAAAGGATGAAGGCCCAGTTAGAAGCTATTTATGGAGGAAAAAAAGGATGAAAGGATGGAAAAAATAAAAAAATAAGAATAAAAAATGGGTATAGTGGGAAGAGTGGGGAAATGGCAAAGAGTGGTGGTACATGTAAATAAAAAGTGTAACAACATAAGAAATAGAAAGCTTGAAAGATGCACAAGATGATGTGGAATGGGAGAGAAAAATAGAGTGATAAAGAGGCTATGACAAATAGCCAAGGGCAAGGGAAGACGATGAGGACGAAGAAAGAAGTTAAAGGGGATAAAAGGCAAGGTTGGTAATAAGGTGAAAGAGATTAAAAAAATTAAAAATATGGGTAAGGAAGTGAGATAAAAAGCATGCACAAGGAAAGATGATGGGGAGGCCAATGAAGCAGAGTAGGAGGTGGCTTTATGGGAGGTAAGAGGGGCCAATGGGGAAGGTTTTCAACCCTTGTGTTAAAAGAGATTGACAAGATGGAAAAGTGGTTAAAAGAGATTAACAAGCTAAAGGGAGGGAGGTGATGAGGGGATAGGTAGAGAAGTGGAGGAAAATATTTTAAGTGAGAAGGGAAAACAAAATTAAAGGATGCGGCTGAGTTGACCTTAGTAACTGAGCACTACCTACATAGTCCACAAAGACCTCAGGCTGATGTAGTTCTCCCAATAATGAGGGAAAAAATTAAGAGGAAGTATTAGATGGTGTTAAAACATAAGGATGCTTAAGAAAGAATTCAAAGCTTCCCTAATATAGGATGCCCTAAGCAAGAGGGTGTTGTTAGAAATGGAAATGAGTGAGAACAAAAAGGGGATGGGAATTAGTTATTAGTGTTCACGCTACCCCTAGAAGTAGAGAATCACCTACATAGTCCATGGACATCAGGCCAATGTAATTTAGCAAGGTTTGGATGAGTGGTGTTTCAATTGGGTGCCCTAATTTGATGGACCACATGGGCTGGTTTGCACTGAGGGAGAAGGTTTGGTAAAATAATAGTTTTGGGTTTTAGTGAAGGTCTCAATGAAAGTGAATGGGGTAGGTTGGTAAATAGTTACCATAATGATCCCAAATTTAGTAGGATAAGAGATACAAATGGGTAATGTAGGATAAATTATAATGAAACACAATGTGAAGTACCACAAATGATATTCAATTAATCTAATTCAAAGAAGAGGTGTCTTTGTTAGGAGGTTACACCTTTTTAAAATTATGAGAGGGTAGGAGTTTGGAGATTGTGTTTACTACTACGAGCTAATTTTTAAGAGGTGGGGGTCTATCCAGATTTGTAGAGTTGCTATGGCCAAGGTTCGTCATTACTAAGAGCCAAGTTTTAAAGGTAGTAGCAAAGTGATGACCTACAAATAATTTATTTAATGGTCAAGTAAATTCTACAAGTAAGAAAGTTAGCAATGTGGTGAGTGACAGAGGATTGACCTTGCTTGACCTAAGAGTTACATGGATAGGCTAGACAAATGGTGGTCATGTCTACATCCTCTATCCTAGTTCCATGGAACCAATGACTTATTGGTTTTGCTAGTTTAGGCCTAACCAACAAGAATCTTCATGGTTTGGAGAAGATGGTGGTTCCTTTACTATAGATGAACATTTAGATAACACAAAAGAGAAGATGACCATGTTTAATTAGACACTACCAATGGTTGGGGTCTGATGCTCAAGGCATGTGGTAATGGGTTGATATGAATAGGAGGGGGAAAGGGGAAAGAAGGTGAATGGATCATTATGAAAGATCTATAGTAGAGTATGATTCGTCCCTGATGGGGATGAATGTGGGAGAGGAGAATAGAGCATACCCTTTAGCAGTTAATGAGATAGGGAATGTTGTGGAAGTTAGTTTAGGGAGTAATTAAGTATAAGAATGGTTAAACACAAATCCAGAGTCACCAAATAATTGGTATAATGCTTAGGTAGGAAAATAATGTATTCCTATGTGTTAGGCAATGTGTGTGTAATCTGATGACTATGTATGTGTCATGTGACTCCTTGCACCCTAAATAAAATATTGTATAGTTTGGCATAACATGTATAAAATGTGTTGGATGTTGTTTAAATTTTATGGTTATGTTTATGATTGGTATGGTTATGGTTATTGTAATCTCAATCAACATAAAAGGAATGACTATTATTTTTGTAATGTTAGATGGTACACATCATGGTGAAAACATCAAGTAGGCACATTAGGATAAGATAATGTCTTAATGCTTTGTTTTTGACAAGGAATAAAAATAGACCCAAAGTGAGATTATCTTAATGAATATAATCCCTTCCAATGTTGTTCATGAGTGGTCATTTGTTGATAAAGAAGGTCTCTTGATCACAAGGTGTCAAGTAAGCTTTAAATCGCTTGATTTAAAGATAGTCTAAAGGGAAGATGGGTGATAGGTGGTGTGAAGGATAACAGGTGATATGCATGATAACCTCATGTGAATTAGTGTACCCCTTCTATAGGTGGCCTAATAATAGTAATAGACAAGTCCATGTCATATGTTAGATGTAGACTGATCAATGTAGGAAGTCTACATGTGAAAGCCGATTATGGCTTTATATATTTTTATAATAGTGGGTCTTTTGATTTATTGTTATATATGGGAAGCTGATCGATGTGGGAAGCTTTCATGAAATTTCTCTACTTTTGTAAAAGTTAACTCATACATCCTTAAAGGGATTGGTCTAAGCTTATTTGTTCTATTTTTAATGTTCTTGATAGCTGTCCTTCAATGGAGCAGTCTACCTTACATGTGGAAATTTTTATTTTTGTTTTTGGGTAGCTATCCTTTGAGGAAGTAGTTTAAAATGATTAAGATATTAACCCAATTAATTTATGTAAGATGAAATGTATTTAGACATGGACTGATCTAATTAAGTTTAGAGGTTTACCTTTATGAGGGCAAAACTTTACATAAGAAGGTCAATGATATGCGAAAGGGTGTGGTTTTGAGAGACAATGACCATGGGATTCCATCTTGTTAGAGATGAAAAGTATCCATGAGAACCATGTTATGGGTAGATCCATGATAACCATATTTAGTATTAGGCCATGACTATAATGGTTAATCACATGGTTTTATGTTATAATCAATTATCCTCAAAAGGGGAGGAGGAAGGTGGGTGAAGATTAAGATCTCATAATCAAAGGAGGAGCTTAATTTAGACAAATAGGTGAGCTTGATCCTTATTTAACCAAAAAAGGACATAGATGCAAAGTGTTGAGAGGCTCAAGTTCTGATTTACCTTCAAGAGAGGACAAATGACAAACTCTTGATCCATACTTATGGGTGATGATGTAGGGCTCAAGCCAATTGAAAGCAAACTTGCCTCATTTACTCTTCTCCATGTTGGTCACATGTTGGTTTTATTTTAAGATAAGATATATGATATTGAATTATCATTATTTGAGGTGCTTATTATAATCACATGTGATACACTCTTGATAGATATGAAGGTGGGTGAGAGCTACTAAATGATGATCATTAAGTAGCTCAAGTTGAGCTATATGATGCTGATAAAAATCTTCCTCAGAAGTGAGTTCCTTCAAATATATGTGAAAATATGGGATTTGGACTTCAAGAGGCAAGATTTCCTCTAATTTGAAGACTAGAGAGAAAGGGGTAGCACCAATGGAGGTTTGAATGCTAGTGCAATAGGCCCATAAGGTAAATGGGATATGTAAGTGCCAATCCTGACCTAAAGCACTAACAACTTTGGTTAATATTTTGGTAAGGGCTTTATTAGAGGCTTTTTCTTGTCCATTTAATTTTGGTTGGTAAGATGAGGAAAATCTTAAATTGATGCCAGATGCATCACATAAACCTTGGACTTATTTATTCTTGAAAGATTTATCATTATTGGTGATGATCTTATGAGGAACACCAAAGTGGAAAATGATATAGTGGTTGATAAAGTTGACAATATTTTATATTTTTGTAGAGATTAAAGAAATATCTTCCACCTACTTTATGAATTATTCAGTGGCTCTGATGATGGAGTTATGTTTTTGTGAAGAATGGGGGTTAAATTCCCTAATGAGATCAAGCCCTTATTGAGAGAAAGGCCAAAAGTCCTTAGATATTTGGAGGTTATTGGCTAGTGCATGATGTAAATTATCATGTTTTTGACATTTAACACACTTTTTTACATAATCAAAATAGTCTTGGTTGAGGGTGGGCCAATAGTATCCAAGGTGAAGGATATGTTTAGTGACCACTAGGGCACTAAAGTGCCCCCCATAGATCCCATCATGTGTTTCTTTGATGGCATGGAAAGCTTCATGGATACATAGGAAACAAAGAAGGAGACCATCAAAACCATGTTTGTAAAGGATTCCCCCTAGTATGGTGTAACAAGAGGTACTATGAATAAAATCTCTTCGGGCATTCTTAGAGAGGTTAGGAGGAACAATGCCTAGGTTGAGGTAGTTGAAAGTTTTGTCATACCAAATGTTAGATGGGGATTCCTCTACATTAAAAATAGTAGGGATGTCAAATTGGCCATAAGAGGGTTTGGTAAAATGATGAACGATGACAAATATTTTAGAATTAGAAGGTTGAGAAGGGATCTAAGAAGCGAGGTAGGCCATTATATCTGCAAATTTATTGGTAGATTAGGGAAAGAATTAGACTAGGTAATATTCAAATGATTTTAAAAATTTGTCCACTAAAATTTTATATTTTTATAAGACATCATTCTTACATTGATAGGATCCATTGACCTAGTTGACCATAATCTAGGAATCACCAAAGACATGGATTATCTTAATTCCCAAGATTTGAGTAGTTCAGAGACCTATCACTAGGGATTCATACTCAACCATATTATTGGTACATTTAAATTCAAGTTTGAAGGAGAGAAGAAGGGGTTCACCATCAAGAAGAATGAGAATAACTCTAGCACCCTCCCTTGCTGGCATTTCAAGCCATCAAATAACATGGTCATTTGGTAGCTTATGTCATCTTTTTGAAAAAGAGTCATGATATACTCATCTAAAAAAGAAATAGGAGGTGGTTGGTTATTTGGTAAAGGAGTTTTGGCTAATTGATCAACAATGACCTGAACTTTAATCAACTTCTATTGAAGATATTCAAAGTCAAATTCAGCTAGGAACATGAGCCACTTAGCCATACGCTAATTTTGGTATGGTTTAGAGTGAATGTATTTGAACGGGTTGATATTAGTGATGACATAGGTTTTATGGTTAAGAAGGTAGTGGTAGAGTTTGGTGGCCATGAAGGTCAATGCTAAGCAGAGATTTTTAGTGTGTGTATATTGAGTCTCATATTCTACAAGCATATGACTAATATAGTATACATCTTTCTCTTTATGTTGTTCATCTCAATGAGCCAACATTGCCCCTAGGGAATGGTCGGTGGTAGAGATATATAGATTAAAGGGGTGGCCATCCTTAGGAAGGGTGAGGATAGGTGGTGACAAAATGTACTATTTGATTGAATTAAAGGCCCTTTAACACTCTCTATTCCATTTGAAAGAGAGATACTTCTTTAAAAGGTGATGGAAAGGTTGGCACCAGTCTGAAAGTTGGGAAATAAAATAGTGAATGGATTGTAGTTTTCCTTGAAGGCTACAGAGCTACTTAATTTTGGTTGGAGGAGGCATGTCCAAAATTTCTCTAACTTTAATAGGGTCTACTTAAATTTTGTGAAGAGAGATGATAAAGCCAAGGAACTTTCCTAAAAGGACCCTAAAAATACATTTTTTAGGATTTAGAGGAGCATGAAAATGGATGAGGCATTCAAATATAATCATAAGAGTAGTCAAATGATCTTTTCAGAGTTTGGATTTATTTATAAGGTCATCCACATAGTCTTCTATAATTTTATGGATGATATCATGGAAAAATATAAGTCATGGCATGTTAGTAGGTTGCACCAGCATTATTTAACTTGAAAGGCATGACTCTATAACAAAAAGTTCCCCAAGGGGTGGTAATGGTAGTTTTATGTTGATCTTTAAGAGCAATCAAGATCTGATTATAACCTAAAAACCCATCCATGAGAGATAACATCTCATGGCCAGTTGTAAGATCAACAAGCTGGTCAATACTAGGTAGAGGGAAGTCATCCTTGGGTCAAGTGAGGTTAAGGTCATGAAAGTCCACATAAATGTGTAAACCTCCAATGAATTTAGTGATAGGTATAATGTTTGAGACCCATTGGGGGTAGTCAATGGGTTGAATGAAGTTTATGGATAAGAGATGTTGAAGCTCTTCTTTGATGAGAAGGGTTAAATGAGGATACATGTATCAAAGTTTCTATGTAACAGGCTTGGCATCATGATGAGTGATTATGTTATAGGTAGCAATGGTGGGGTCAATCCTAGGCATATCATTATAAAACCAAGTGAATGCTATGCTACAATGTTAGATGAAAGAGGAGAAATCTTAAAGTTCCTTGGTATTTAATGATTGGCCCAATTTGATAATGTGGGGGTTATCTGGAGTGCCCAAGTTGATATCGATGGTAGATTAATTCAACATAGTCAGGGCCTTAAGAAGAAGGGATTTGTGGATAGAATAATCCCCCACATCAAGGTAGGTAAGAATGTAATCATCATCTTGATGTTAGATGGTTTTGATGGTGGGAGAATCATTCTCTACCATTTTAGGATGTACAAGTAGAAGGACTTTGGTTTGGTCACTCTTTTGCTAGATGAGAGTGCCCAAAATTATAGTATTGATTAAAAAATATAGGAGGGATAATATCAAGGTGTTCAAGTGAAAAAAGTGGTTGGGTTGACAAGGATGGAATATCTTCCTCTGTGGTGGCAATGGGTTTGGGTGAATTGGTGGATTCTTGAGGTGGTTCATACCCAAGGCCAAATTACTCATGAGGTTGCAAAGTTTTGAGATGGGGTAAATCATGAAGCCCTTATTCCTAGTGACTAAGGCTAAATCCTTTCCAAGCACATCTATGAAGATATAACTTAGCAAAATCTAGTTTGCTAAGATAGAAAAAGTTAGAGGTAAATGGTTGGATGGATGATATGTGGTAGGGGCTAGAAATGGCTGATCAAGTCCACCGTAAATGAAATTAGTTTTATGGTTAGGAAAACCAAAAGGGATGATGGTTCCAATGTTAGGGTCATAAGAAGGGTCATATCTGAGATTCCCATATTATTGGGGGGTAAGGAAGGCATCTAAGGCTAAGAGTTTATATTCCCTAAAAGAAATATGTTGGAATGTGGTTATCACAGGGTCTTCTAAAAGCTTCTAAGAAGAGGGAATAGATGAGCTAGTGGAAGCTTCATCAATATTAGGGGTGGAAATCCTATGGATTTTGGCTAGTGAGGTTGTGTTGTTGGAAAATGGTTGTGTAGTGGATAAAGGAGGAAGAAGGACATCATTAGGATGATATGTCATATTGCAAGACGTAAAAAGACTAGGGTTAGCTTGGATAGTCACAACTTGCCCTTCATATTCAAACTTGACACATTGATTTAGGGTGGAAAGGACACAACTCATGACATGAATCCAAGGGCATCTAAGTAAAATGTTATATTGAAACTCTTCTTCTATAACATAAAAGAGTTCAAGAATAGTATGAGGCCCTATATGGATGTGGAGGACAACTGTGCCCAAGGTGGTAGCCATAGTATCATTGAAATAATGAAGGATGACTGAGCTTTTAGACATGATGTTTTTAGGTAACTGTAGCTAGTCATAAGCATCGGAGGAGATAATATTGATGTTAGATCCCCCATCGATCATCACCCTTTTGATGTGGGTTTGATTGATTTATGTTGTAATGAAGAGGGGAATATCAGGATCCTCTAAATGAATAGAAGGTATTTTTGAATTCTTGAAGGTGACAAGGTTGGAATTCTAAAGGGTACCAACAAAATTAGCTAGAGGATAAAGATCATTGGGTTGGACCTCGATGGATTGTAGAGCCTCTATGAGTACTTGACAGTGATGGAGAGAGGTAGAGATTAACTCATACAAGCTAATCTTTGTTAGAGTTTGGTGAAGTTGCCTAAGGATAGCTTTTTAAATGGATATCACATGTGAGTAGGGTATGGAGGGTTAGATGGGGAGGCACCTAAGATAGACACCTTGGGTTTGTTTGAAGATGGAGAAGGTTGGGTATTATTTGCTTGGGAGTTTAGAGGGGTAAATCTAAAAAATGGATGCCTTAGTCTTCCCTTTATCCTTTTTTGGGGCTTGAGATCAGGTAATCATGTGAATAGTGTGGATAAGGGGGTTCTCTAGATTAGATGGTTGTTTCAGTTCCTCCTCTCCACTTTTGGGTGAGATTAAAGATCAAATGGGTTGAGTCGATGGTTGGATTGGCAATGGGGATGAAGGAGGTTCATCTGATAATATATCATCATCTTCATATAAGTTGTTAACAAGTACTTGGAGAGATTTATAGTTCTTAGTGTCATGTCATATTGCCCTATGATATGCACATATCAAGTTATCATTAAACTAAGAAGGTTTGGTATATGAGGGGTCAAAGGATTTGATGGGTGGTAATCTCAAGGAAGAAGTTTGTAATAACCACTAAAGAATGGTTAAGATTAAAATAAAGGTGGTATATGTTTAGTGGTTTTTGATTTAGGTGTTGAAGTGGGAGGTTATGTGGATGTAAGTTTGGTGGTAGGTGTCTTGGATAAAGTGGTATGCTTGGCTAATAGTTTTGGTTTAGGCACGATGGTTGACAAGCTGGTGGAAGAGGAGGGCAAGGTAGGTAACTTAGGAATTGTTGGTGTAGTGGGGAAAGGTGATTTAGAAATCAAGTATGAAGCTGTGACCAATAAAGGTGGTGGGGTTTTGGTAAAAATGATGGACTTTGTGTTTAAGGTATAGGGATGGGGACCTAGAATGGAGGGCAAGGTTGAGGGAGGTAAAATTCAAGGTTTTAGGCCCTTTGGTGATCTTACCTCTTTGGTTATTTTAGTTGTTGGTTTTGGAGGGAATTCAGTCACTTTAGTTATCTTGGTGGGTTTATGTGTTTAAGGTTTAATCAATTTGGAAGAGGTTTTGGTTGGTTGGCTAGAGGTTTTAGTTGGTTTAGAAGGGCTAGGTTGGTCTGCCAAAGAAGGGGTTAGAAGTTCTAGTTTGGTTCCCTTACCTTTATCTTGACCTCTGATAGAAGGTTTTAAAATTAGAAGTGGGGTGGATAGAGCCATCTTCTTTTGTGAGATATCTTCCAAAGAGGGGGTGGATGGCTCTATGATAGGGGAGGTAGGTGTGTTATCCTCTAATGGAGCCATGGATATAGTTGCTTACTTTGTTTGGGTGTCCAAAGGAATAGAAGGTATTCCTTTTTGTTTCGTAGTGAAATGGGGAAAGAAGTGGTTAAGGTAACATTTCCTTCATCAATGGGTTCACTAGTAACCATATTAATAGTATGTGCCTCGTGAGATGGTTTGGGTTTATTTTCATGATGAGGGGTAGAAGGAGCATGATTAGGGAAAGGCTTGTGGAATATGCCAAGGGCTTGGTTTGGTGGTGCATTAGGATTGTCTAATATGAGATCCCCTTTATCAATGAGGGATTGGAAAAGGTATTTAAAGGTATTACACCTATTGATGTCATATCCTATGACTTAGTGAAAAGCATAATGGTCATTCTCATTATACCAACCAGACATGGGGCAAGAAGTATCAAACTATTGGGGTGGTTTAATTGGTGGAAGTTGGATGATTTTGGACTTTAGTAAATTTTTTAAAATAGAAGGATAAGGCTCCCCAAATGGAGCTAATGGTTTGTGTTTATTCCAAGTTTGGATCCTTTGGTTTCAGTATGGATAGTTGAAGGGGTCAAAGGTTTGGTTCCTTGGGTCTTATTGGTTGGTAGATGGTAGAGGTGCAGCTTTGAGGATAATAGCATTGGTGATGGCTTTGTTCTTGAAATTGGTATTGGTTGGGTTATTTATTTTGGAAGAAGAGGGCTCATTGGGTTTGTAATTTGGATTCTTATTCTTAAACTTTAATCTTCCCTCATCAATGGATCTATTCTATAGTTTACGAGCCATGATAAAAGCTTCATCAAATGTCCAAAAGCTTTGGACATATAATGTGGATGAAATGTGTTTTGTACATGCCTAGGCGAAGAGCTCTATAAGCTCAGGTTGAGGTAATGAATAGGAAAGTTGGCTGATTAGGCTCTTCCAATGAGCCAAAAAATCAGCAATAGATTCATCTTTGAATTATCAAATGGAGTAGAAATTAGTAATAAAAACTTTCTTGGATATATTGATTGAAAAGTGTTCCAAAAAAGTTTGGGTTAGTTGGGCAAAGGAGAATATGGAGTGTTTTGGGATGGCACTATACCAATCTAATATTAATATAGATAAAGACATAGGAAATGTATGAAGGAGAAGAGCTTCATCATGGGTGATCAAGTAACATGCAAGCTTAAATACTCTTAAATGTTGTTGGGGGTACTCCTTGCTTTGAAATTTAAAGAATTTTCGCAATTCCCATTATGGAGAATATGGTTGGAGAGGGATAGATGGATGGATAGGTTCATTGAAAATTTGGTCATAAGAGGTAAGGTTATGTGATCTTGAGATGGATGACTCAAGAATAGTCATTTTATCCATTAGTATTTTAACCAAGTATGTTTGGGTTTATTGGGTTGGATAGGTATATGCCACATTTTATTGGGGATGGGTGACATGGAAATAACTAGTGGATGGTTGGGATGATGTCACATGTATGTGTGAGGTCACATAAGATTGGGTGGAAGGTGAAGATATGTATACTTGTGTGTTAGGAATATATTGATAAGATGTCATGGGTATGTGTTAGAGGGTTGATGTTGGGGGGTTTATGTATGGCATAAAAGTGATTAATGGGTTAGTTGGTTGAAGGTGGGTAGTGACCAAAGTGATTATAGGGGGAAGTGTTTGTGGTATGGAAAGTACCAAGTTATGAAAGGGGGTTCAGGTTGGTATATTGGTTAAGATGAAGGGAGTGGAAGAAATGGGTGTGGAAGACACCATGTCAAAAAAAGGGGTAAAAGTGACAAGGGGTAAATTTGAACCAATGTTAGAGGTATTGGTCAGGGTAACATGTGTTTGGGTGGTGGTGGTAGATGGACCAATGGTAGAAGATGAAGCTTGGCTAACAAAAGTGTAGGATGATGCAATATCAACCATAAGGTGGTATGGCATACCATAGGATGGATCTACATGAGGAATCAAAGCCATCGAAGTATGGTAGGCTAAGGTATTAAGATAGTGTTATAAAGCAACCAGATTATTATCTAGAAAGGTGGCAAAATTTAAATCACCTTCAGGGAATGTTGTAGGCATCATAGGTGGGAGAGAATAGTGTGATGAAGCATGGGGTGATCTATCAATGTTTTATGTATAATCCATGGATGAGGATGAAGAAGAAGATGGTGGTGGGTTGTTTTGATTTTTCACTTGTTTTCTGGTTAAGACCATATGAGAAATTTATAAATGGATAATGAACCTCTTTCCTCACATAATGAGCAAACAAATAAAAACCCAAAGCAAAAAAAACACACACTAAAAGTGCAATTAATCCTAGTATTTTTTAAAAAATTGATTTTGGCTTATGCCTTAAAGAATGTGAAAGGGGAAATCAGTTTGAATAGGTTCTAAACAATGTAGTCTTTTTTTGGTTTAAGGTTATGTTTAGGCACTCAAAAATAAGTCTATATTGGATTGAATATGTGGCTTGGTGCTCGGGGCTTGCTCCCCTCACTTCAAGATCCCATAGCCAGTGCAGGTGCTTAGCCAATATATACTGATTATCAAATTTTATACTCAACCAAAGAGTTGAGTTGGTTATCCCCTTGGTGATTAAATCCAAGTACGATAATCGAGAAAGGGTAAGGTGATCTACTAGGTGATGAAATCCTAGTCGAGCCTTGTCTCAAGTGAGTTTTTTGTTTGTTTTGTGAAAGTGGTTTGGTTTTGTAACATTTTTGAACTATGGTTAATTTGTTTTTCCTTTAATTAATCTAGGTGAACTAATTAAGCAAGCAAGCAAACAATGTATGCAGTTAATTTTAACCCAAAGGGAAATTTTCTTTGATATTTTTTTATGAAAAAAAGAACAACTAAAATGCATCTAAATGCAACATGAAGATTCAATCATAATCCTAGGATGAATGATATTTTTATCTTTATAAATTCAAGAAATAAAAAAATATTTTTTTTTACCTTTTTTTTTTTTTGGATTTTCTAAATAAAAGAAGCTAAAACTCACATTTTGAAAGAGACGAATGATTAATTTTCAGAAATAAAATTACATATAAATTTCATTTTAATAATTAAAATAAATGTCATAAAACAAATAATTAATCCAATAAAAATTAAGCATTCCATCAGGTGTGCCAAAATATTTCTATTTATTTTTTGCTTTTTCTTAAGTGTGAAAAGTAGAAACTAGTGATGAAGGGTGTGGAAGAAAAAATTATTGAATGTGCATGATTTGGATCCAAGTGACTATTAATAGATCATATTTGGATTTCTAGGATTAACTTAAAATAATAAAACACTAAAATACACTTTTTTGTTAGACAAGTAGATGCGTGGATTACCTAGAGTGAGCTAGATCCTAGAAATGAAAGCTTTCTAGCAGGCTATCAATCCACCTACTTTTAAACACTTAAGTGGTAATGATAAAAGAAATATATTTTCCTTATATTAATTTAGAACTGAAATTAAATACAAAAAATAATATAAAATTAATTAATAAAATTATTATTTTTACTTAGATGGCTAGAATGAAGCAACTAGTTTAAATAATGCTAATGCTGAAAATTAGCTAAAATAAAGTTGTGGTTTTTGGTTTAGCTTGGTTTGATAAAGGTCAAAAGAGTGATTTGGTTGGGTTTTGAAATATTTTTATATGGTTAATTTTAATTTTTTAAAGAAAACAAGAGGGATAAATGGTCAAAAAAATTCCAAAAAGGCAAAGGGGCAAATGGTCAAAATGAGGCCAAGAAGGCAAAGGGGTAAATAGTGATCAAGAAGACAAAGGGGATATGGATAAGAGGATAAAATTACAATAGGGTGATGAAGGAAACAAGTGAAATAATAATTCCAAAGGAAAAGGAATACAAAAATTAAGATAACTAAACAATAAGATTACCTGAATGCTTGAAGATGCTTGTTGATGCAAATTGGCTTGTTGATAGTTGATGAATACTTGAAGTAATTTTGGTAGAGTTTTGTTGCTTGAGATACTTATATTCAAGATGATTACCTCCTTGATGATACCTCCAAAATTTTAACACAAATTTTAATAACAAAATACTAACTTCTAACTTAACTTTGGGTGAAGGAGAGGGGGGGGTATTTATAACATTTGATGTGAAGAAAAATTACAAAATAGATTAATAATGAAGAAATTAAAATTTATCCAAGTAAGATCATGAATGAGTCAAGGATGAGGTTGGTGAGAATTCTCACTTTGATCATAAGTCTCCCATTTGGGGTTGTTATGTCTCCCACCTTGCACATGAGTCCAATTTTGAATAAGAATCATGTACATGGGTTTAAATGAGACCAAATACTTCTCCCCGCCATTTATTGATTTAACACAAGCACTTAAATTGGTGGCACACCAAATTTGGTGCAATTTTCCATGTGGGGGATGAAAATTCCAAGATGAGGTTGTGGAAGATTCCCATTTGGGTTGAGAGGTCTCCTATTT
Organism: Torreya grandis; assembly: GCA_037957365.1. Taxonomy (NCBI): domain Eukaryota; kingdom Viridiplantae; phylum Streptophyta; class Pinopsida; order Cupressales; family Taxaceae; genus Torreya; species Torreya grandis. Next base: position 1,158,825 of record JARHVA010001233.1, read on the forward strand.
CGGCTAAGAAGTCAAACATGGATGCCATTTGTCTTTCCAAAAGTCTTAAATAGGTAGGTATCTCTTTTAAAGTCTAATTTCATGTGTGAATAAAAAATATATGTTTTAATGATGATCCCTAAGTGAAAATTTGCCACATTTCAAGGGGAAAACTTTGTGATGCTAAAATGAGGTCATTATGTACTTTGGAAAAAGGTCCCAAGTAGGGTATGGTGTCCCACATCAAGACAAGTCATTTATAAGCCATGTAACTTTCCATATCACCTCCAAATCACATGCCTATCACTTGCCATGTCATCATTAATAGTGATAGTGGGGCGCATAGTGAATAGTGATTTTGAATGATATTATGTGACTAGGAAAATAATGATTTGGTTAGGTTAAGGGGGGTTTTGGGAAGGTTTAATAATTTTTAGGGGATTCTGAGGCATTTAGCCATCAAAAAATGTAAGTGTGTAGTTTTATAGTGTTTATAGCAACCTGGTTTATTAAAAAAAATATAGTCAATAATAGTCAACTCTTACATAAAATAAATGAAATTGCACAACCATTCAAACCTTATAATAAAATTTCCTAGATATCCCTTGAAGTACTATACCACTTTTATTTTTACACCACCATCAAATATATCCATTATCAAAAGTTATAAACAAAATACTACTGACTAATTTTCCTTTCTTCACTTGATATTGCAAATTTGGCTAAGTATGGAACACAGTGAAATCTACCTAGGAGACCAACTTTGCACCACCATAAAATTTTATAGACAGTATATAAAGACCTAAAATTTTAACCAAGTGATCTAGGCACAAATATGAATAAACCCATGTGACCAATTTCTTTTAAAGCCTTAACATGTGTTAATTATGATGTTATCAATATGCTTACTTAGGAAGATCTGCCAAGTTGACTAAGAGATGACTAGGATCACTTAGACCTTCACAAGACTATTCCAATGGATTAATTTCACTTTCATAAGTAAAATAATCACTCTTTACCCCTCATTTGACCCCTCAAACATGGTCAATCACCTCAAAGTCCTGCACACATGATATGCACTCTCAAATCCACTTGGAACCTATCACTTTGTCATTAATGCATTATGTACTAAGATCACCTTGACATCAATGACAATCATTGCATCTCAATAAAATTCTCAACAACTTTTCAACACTTTCACTGTCAAACTTAATAAACAAAAAATCTTGCTCTTCCTTGCTCTACACTTTTTTTAATTTTTCATTTCCCCTATTCTCTACTATGACTCACCTTTTATCAATATTAACCTTGTCTCTTACCATTTAGATTTTCCTGCATCTATTAAATCCTAACTCACATTGTATACATAATCTAATTTTTTCATTCTAATAGTGACTAAAAAATAGTTAACTTCTATAAACAAGACTAAGAAAAGCCCCAATTTTTGCCTTGAGTCTTCCTTAATTAATATTTTTATTCATTTCAAAACCCTATATGATAAATTAAGTTATATGCCTAAGTTTCCCACTCTAGATTAGTCCAATTTAGACACTATTCAGAAAGATAACTTCAACTTTTAAATCTCAATGTAGTGTATGCATGATAATCAAAGACTAGGTTTATATCATGGAATAGTCTTAGGTTATAGTAAAATCTTTGAATTAATTTGAAATGATAAAAAATATTATGACTTTTAAATAATACTGTAACTAAAAAAAAAAGGTTGGTGGTATCCTTTTATCCAAAATTAAATTAGATAATTAGTATCCTATTCATAATAGTATTATTGTAACATAATTGTCACATTATTACTATTTTATATAAACTATCTACGTCTTTTGTTATCTTCATATCTTAAGGCATATATTTATATTCCTGAATATCAATGTTAACAAGATAATGTTTAAAAAAAATACAAAGATGTTTTTTTAGTCTATATAAAATGGTAACTAGTTATTATCCATATAAATTCACATTACCGTATTCATAAACAAACATGAGTTCAGTAACATAATATAAGCATATTAAAACATTATGCACTAAGTCTATGTAAAATATACACAATGAAATCACACACATGATTTATTCCATATATATACTAAATTGAACCAATACTCACTAACACACAAAATCTAATATCTTAAGCAAATAACATTAAAAACATACTAACTCTAATAATTCACATAATGCATATAACACTTATTAACTAATGTGGTGTGTGTATTGATTTTAGAAATCCCTCTATCATATTTCAACATCTCCATTTACATCACCCTCTTTGATGAGGTTCTCCCTCTATCATGCTCTAAAGGATGAACTCTCATGCATCCAACTCACGACAAAAAGGTAGTTATCTCGATGCATCATGATATATATCATAAAACAATGTTGTAACTATAATTAACATAATCATAATGTATAGAATTCATAATATAGCCAACTCATAACAATGAAATCAAAGTAACATACAATTGTCCCATAACATTATACAACTTATAGTTTAGTTAAAAAGTAACTAATCAATTTAACAACCATAATAATCCATGAATAATTAGATAAATCAACTTAGTGAGAAATTGGGATGTGACATCCTTCCTCCTTAAATCTAGTCATCATTATGATGACACTTATTCAAATAATAGTTCTAAATAAAAAATATTATTTAACAGAAAATAACATAGTATGAAGCATCAAATCAAGCAAATAAAGATGAAAATAACTTGTAGAACTCATCATAGTCCTCCCAAGTAGCACTATAATTAGAGTATTGGTCCCACAAGACCTTGCACTATGACACTTCTCTATTACACAAATCAAGTTTTTGAGTGTCAATTACTCTGATTGGTTCTACCATGACCACCCCAAGATCTAAAACCTGCAAAGCATTCCAATCCAACACATGTGAAGGATCAGTTATATAAATTTACATGAAATATATTATATAATAAATATAAGGATGTTGGAAATGCAATCCTATATGCTATAAGATTGACCACTTATAATACTTTGAAGGGTCGCATATATCATGGTGAAAGTTTTGTTGACTTCTTGAACTTAATCAAGCTCTTTTGTGACTTAACCCACAATAATACTTTATCACCAACTAAAAAATGTCTAGATGTTATCTTTAGATTAACATAGCTCTTCTACCTATCATTATCATTGGCCAATCTCTTCTCAATTATTCTAACTTGATCTTTCATTTCTAAAAGCATCTCAGGTCCAAAGACTACCCTGTCTTCCAACCTGTCCTAACTGTTTGGTGTATTACACCTTCTTCCATACAATGCTTCAAATGGTGTCATTTTCAAAGCATATTGGTATGAGTTATTATATTTAAAATAAAATAATGGAATTAATTCTTCCCACTTATATTATTTATCCATGCAATAAATACAAATAAGATCCTCTAACACTTTATTAACTCACTCATTTTGACCATAAATCTATGGGTGGTATGTAGTACTAAAGTTTAGTTGCATACCAAACTTGAATTTAGAGTTAACCAAAACTTTTAAGTCATCCTCAGATCTCAATCTAAAATGATATTCTCTATAAATCCATGCAATCTATACACTTATTTTATGAATATCTTTGTAAGAGTAGGTGCATCATCTATCAAATTTCCTGGTATAAAATGTGTTACGTTGGTTAGTTTATCAACTAGAACCAATATCATGTTGTGCCTACTCGATGACAACAATAAACATTGGACAAAATCCATACTGATCACCTATCATTTCTATTTTGGTATGTCATGTGGATACAACAATCCATTTGGATGCATATGCTTAACTTTCACTCACTGACATTCCAAAAAACATGACACAAAGTCTGCTACAACTTTCTTTATTTACTTCTAGAAATAAAGTGGCCTAAACTCTACCATGAGCTTGGTTACTCATAAATGTCATGAATATGGGGCAGTATGTAGTTCATTTTTACTATGATCCTTAGATTCTCCCAATCTATCACATATATCTTTTTTTTGTATTGTAGAAGACCATCACTCTCTAAACTATATCCTTTATACCTAGGATTTTGAGCATTCTCAAACAAATTTTTTCTGACTTGATCATAGAATTCATTTCTTGGTGAGAATTTGATCACTCAATCTCTAAAAGTAATCTTGATAGTATCCACAACTACTATGTACCTTATATGACTTAAGGCTTTAGCTACTCTATTTTCCTTGCCTTTGATGTAATTGATATCAAAGTCATATTTAGATAAAAACTCTAACTAGAGTCTCTAATAAGCATTCAAATTTGGTTGGGTGAAAATGTATTTAAGTCCCAGTTGTCTGTCTTAAGCTTAAATGGTTTTTTTGACAAATAATGTCTCAAAACTGTCAAAGAATGAATAATTTTTTCAAGTTCAAGGTCATGAGGGGAACAATTCACCTCATAAGGCTTCAGCTTCCTTAACTCATAAGCTACCACTACACCATCATGCATAAGGAATCCTCCTAGTCTATCCTAAAATGCATATGTGATCATTGAAAATTGACCATTGGGATCAAAAACTCTTAACACTAGTGCTGAATTAAACCTTTTTTTAACTTCTTAAAAAGTTATTTCACACTTAATTGACCATATGAAACTTTGATTCTTACACTGCAGAGAGGTAATTAGATTAACTATCTTGGAAAAATTCAAAATTAATTTCATATAATAGCCCACTAATACCATGAAAATCATTACTTTATGGACATTCCTTGGTGTTGGCCACTCCATAATAGATTTTATCTTATCGAGACCAACTAAAATTATTCAGACCAATTGATATGCCATCTATTGAGATAATATGTCCTAAATATTTCACTTTCTTTTGGAAAAATGCATATTTAGACAATTTGTCATACAACCTGTGCCTTCATAAACTTTGTAAAACTAGATCGAGATGTTGAATATGTTCTTATAAATCCTACAAATATGTAAGAATGTCATCTAAAAATATCATAATGAAATGATCTAGATAATCTCTAAACACATTATTCATGAGATTCATGAATGTTGCAGGTACATTCGTCAACCCAAATGGTAACATTGTAAACTTGTAGCTCCCATATCAAGTTCTAAATGCTATCTTAGGAATATAGTAATATTTTATCTTGGGTACATTCATATGAAAAATGGTCATCCCCATAGATGAAGCAACCTCTTGGTGGTCCCTTCTGATTAGACTATTGGTTTCCCTTGAAACTACCTTTAAAACCATTACCTAGTTTATTGTTACCTAAACCACTATTAAATATATTGTTCTAACCATTGAAATGACTCTTGGAGTCTCCATTCCTTTGTTTTTAGTTATTCTTTTTGAAATTTGGCTTAGAACTTCCAAACTTTTTCTTAAACTTGTCCCTGACTTGAGTAAGAGGTTTCAACTTTTGCTCCTATTTGACTACTTTCTCAAAGACTTGATCCATGGTAGATGGTCCATGAATGCCCACCTCTCCACTAATTTGAGGTTTTAGTCCCATGATGAACTTATTAATCTTGAACCTCTCATCTATTCGATACTGAGGTATATATTTTAGAAGCTTTGTGAATTGTTCCCAATACTCATTCATTGACAAGTCTCCTTGCTTTAGATTCTAAAAATTTGTAAGATTTTGGTAAAAATATAACTATATAATCCATTTTGATATGAATAATGTCATAAACTACTCCCAAATAGTGGTGGTTGAGTGTAGATTGATTTCCAACTTCTTGTTGGTCCACCACATAGCTTTTTCTCTAGCTAACTATTATTATCCCCAAATGGATTTGGTGACCTTTAAGTAGTTTCAAATCTTGAAACACTTCTCCATTTCAATAAACCATGATTTAGCTCCATCTTCCACAATAAGTTTTTCAAACTTAGGTGGATTCACCTTTTTCATATCCTTAACCAATTTTTCACCTACACATGCTCTCACATCTTGAGGCACTTCCTTGTGCCTCTGCTCTTGAGAGATTTCCTACTCAGTAGGATTGTTTTTAGGCTCATCCTCATGGTATTCTTCCTCATGTCCATGAATTTCCTATTCCATGGCTGAAATTTGTCCCTAGTCTCATTCATGCCTACAAGAATCTGACTCAACTTTGATGCTTGCTCAGTGACAAATTAGTTAGGATCAAATGGAGGATTATTGTCATTGACATTTGAAGTACCCTCTCCAAATGCTCTTGATTGGATAATTATTATTTTTTATAACATAAGAATATGAAAAAAAATTAGTAGAATCATTACGTCTTAGAGTTTGAGCCACACTCTGATACCACAATGTAACATCCCCACCGGGATTTACTAGAATAACATAATAATTTTTTTAAACTTTATATTCCACATGTTATTTCATTATATTAAACCATGATATTAAAATTAATGATATAAGTATACTAAGTATGTTAAACATAAAGTAAACATGTAACATTAATAGTTATTGATCACTAGCATCACATGTAAGAAAATATAACTGCATAAATAAAGTAATTACATAATATATAGCCATGACTGGTATGATAATACAAACACTACTATAAATGTATAGTAAGTAATAAATTATATTTCTAATTTGTATTATGTCTCAACATAAATAAAATAATAGATACAATGCTCCATGAATCATGAGTCACTCAAACTATAATATCTATGATAATCTCAAGTGTAGTCTCTAATAAGTATTGTAGTGGGGAGGGAGAATATCATCTGATTGTTTTTTCATACCAAGCATGGACCATTGATACCCTAAAAAATCCCCCAAATAGGTAATGGCCTTCCCTAAACATATGGGTAGATAGTGATGATGCAAGAATTCAGAGAGACATGCTAGTACCCATGTGTTGTAAGATTTATAATACATGATGTGTACCACAAAGAAAATATGTTCTAACATGATATTGCACAAACATGTAAATCATACATATGAAATGATAATGTCTATCTAAACATTACTTTGGTCAAAGTTTTCAAATAACTATTGATCTATAGGATCAGTCGAATTCATACACACCACTTGATTGGATTACCTTTTTATGGCATTGGTGATGCTAAGTAAGTTATTGAAATCCATCTCACTACTTAATTAGTACCAACAATGTGAGATTTGATTAAAATTAATCTAACCAATAGATTCATACTAATTATTTCCTATCAGCAAGTATAAATTAAGTTAAATACAAGAATAATCACATTACATAAATTTAGTCTATCAAATGTATGAATGAATCCCTACTATTATTATTCATCACATAAATAATAAGCATAACAAGTAATTTTAATTACCAAATGGGTAAAATATAACTTATACTGCATGATCTACTTTTCGTAAGCAAATACAAATGAAATACAATCAACATTTTCATAAAATATTTCACATACCACTCAATTACAAACCAACAGTCTGAATGATTATAATAGACAAATAACTCTTAAACAAGAGTATAATATTTCATCTTACTAAACTTTTTAGGAGGCTTAATGCATATAATTATAGTACCTAATTTTCAAGTTTTTATGACTTCATTACTAGTTAAAATCTAGAATTATAAGCACGCATCCAATGTATGCATATAAACTATATATGTATATGTGAAGCTATGTTCACACACACACACACACTCACACACACACACACACACACACACACACACATCCCTATTCTATCATATTAAATTTTTTTCCACTTTCTTATAGAATTATATGATTCTATTATCTTTTCATAAAAGGGCAACAAGATCCTTATAGTATTTTCTACATTTCCAAAATCCTATTTTATTTTCCCAACTATGTCCTTAAAAATTAATTGAAATAAAGTATATAACCATAGATACAAAAAAACTGTACTTAGCTTAAATTTATCCATTGAAATTTTATACCCATTTTGAGTTTTAGACATGTATCATAAAAACAAAATGTCATCAGATATAAAATTTAGAGCCCTTGTCTTAGTTGACTTCCAAATGATATTAATAAGCTTTAAGGACTTCAATTCATTACAAGTTTTAAAAAGGAACCTGAACCTATAACCTTTCTCATAAAAACTTAAATGCATATACAACCTTCAAACCTATGATTCTTATTTTTAAAGACCAAAGGACATACAATAAACATAGCATTATCAATTATTACATAGTTGATACCTCATTATTTTTCTATTTAATACATTCATACTTTGATCCTTTACATACATACATACATACATACATACATATATATATATATATATATATATATATATATATATATATATATATATTACATAGTTCATGTTTTCAGAGTTTAATATTTATATATATTATCCTAATTATATCTAATATATAAATACAACATTTCATGTAATAATATATACACACACTATCCATATATATATATATATATGGATAGAGTCTGTATACATTATTACTTGAAATGTTGTATATATATATATATATATATCCTATTTGTATTTATAAATACATAGTACACACACACACATTCAATTTTGAAAAAAAAAAAAAAAAAACATTGATCAAACACAATTATATTCTTAGTTTTTAAATGATAACCATACAATTGGCACATATATCATTGTTCGTTGATTCAAATAGAAATATAACACATAGTCATATTTTGATAGTCAACATTTAGATAGTTACCCTAATCAACTTCTTTCCAAACTGGTAACACAAAAATCTTATGCAACTCATCCATATATCTTCATGGTTTTGAATGACGAATACCCTCAGTATATATATATATATATATATATATATATGATAACCCCAAATCAATTATCAACCTATATATCTTCGGACTATCTTAAATTAACTATATACACATTTTATCAAAATAAAGACCTATTCAAACATTTATCCATTTCAGTTAATATTTTTTTCAAGTATAAACACCATATTTTCGTATTTATCTACATACTCAATATCTTGAATTACCCGCTTGACTAAGTATGCATAAATAATATGTTTATATAATAACAAGTCTCAATCTTTGTCTAAATATCAAACTAACCACCTAGGTTATAATTTTACTAAACTAGGGTATTATGTTATTTCCAAAGAAATATAAATTCATATAACCCCTCAATTTAACACACAGATAAACTATTTCAAATCCTTAGGATTTAGAGGATAATGGATTAGCTTTGTGGATGGCTGAGCCATACACAGGGCTAAACTTATATCCATGTAAAACATACAATTCTTTTTCAAACTCTAGGAACCATAACTATGCATATAATTTCTTTAAGTAATTGAAAATAATAACATCACTAACATTTTCAATGCTTCCACTGTGAAACATAATGAACCAAAAATCTTGCTCTTCCTTACTCTGCACTTTTTTCCTTTTTTCATTTTCCCCATTATCTACCATGACTCACCTTTTATCAATATTAACCTTGTCTATCCCTTACCATTCAAATTTGCATGCATCTGTTAACTCCCAGCTCATAGTCTATGCATAATCTAAGTTTTTCATTCCAACAATGACTAAACACATAGTTAACTTCTATTAACAAGACTAAGAAAATCCCTAATTTCTACCTTGAATCTTCCTAAATTCCTTAATTAATATTTTTATTCATTTTAAAACCCTATATGATCAATTACGTTACATGCCTGAGTGTTCCACTCAAGAAAAGTCCACTTTAAACATTATTCAAAATGATAACTTAAACTTTTAAATATCAATGTAGTGTATGCATGATAATTGAAAACTAGGTTTATATCATAGAATAGTCTTAGGTTATACTGAAATCTTTGTATTAGTTTGCAATGATAAATAATATTATAACTTTTAAATAATATTGTAACTAACATAAGGTCAGTGATATCCTTTTATCCAAAAGTAAATTGGATAATTAGTATCCTATTCATAATAGTATTATTGTAACATAATTGACACATAATTACTATTTTAAATAAACTATTTATGTCTTTTGTTATCTTCATACCTTAAGGTGTATATTGATATTATTTAATATCAATGATAATAAATTAATGTTTTAAAACATTGAAAATATGTTTTTATTAGTCTATATATAATAGTAACTAGTTGTTATACACATAGATTCACGTTTTCATATTCATAAACAAACATGAGTTCAATAACATATTATAGGCATAATACAATATTATGAACTAAGTCTACATAAAATATACACAATGAAATCACACACATGATTTATTCCATATACATACTAAACTAAACCAACACTCACTAACATGCAAAAACTAATATCTTAAGCGAATAACATTAAAAAAGTAATAACTCTAATAATCCACACAATGAAACCTGGTAATGATATCCTAATGATGATTGAGATAATGTTAGAGGTGGGAGGTCTCAAGGTCCATTCCCTAGGATGACCACTCTTTAGCATCATTCCCACACTAAGCTATGAGGAGTTATTTATGAAAATTATCCACAATGCAATGGGCTGCTGAATCAATGTTTAATGCGATAGGGGTTGACATGTGGCTTAAAACCTATGTTCAATACAATGAGGCAAGTCCACAATCCATGGCTATGGATACTATTCATCACTAGTTTGGGCATTTTGGATATTAAAAAATGTTTATAGTTTTGGGTCTGTTTCAAAAATTATGTTACCCAAAATTTAATCAATGAGATTTGGCTGAGTTGGTAAAGTGACGTATTTGTTTCAAGCACCACCCAAATTCAAGTCTTAGTATGGTATCAAAGGTTGGATGTGGCCATTTGTTAGTATTCTTGGGCTAGTTATGGTTGATCATTAGTATTTTTGGGCTTGTTATGGCTAATTGTTGGTATTCTCTAATTAGTTGTGGCCATTTTTTGGTATTCTCAAACTAGTTGTGGTCATTATTGGTATTCTCATGTTGGTTATGGTCATTATTGGTAAATTTGGTACATGTGATATATGATTGTGTCTAGATTGGTTGGAGCTCTGATCAAAAGTGAATATCTATCTAAAAAAGTAATCTACACAATACATATAACACTTATTATCTAATGGATATATGCATGGGTTTTAGCACTTCCTCTATCATCCTTCAATATCTCCATCTATGTCACTCTCTCTGAATGCTCTCTCTCTCTCTATCATGCTCTGAGGGATGAACTCTCCTACATCTAACTCATGATAATAAGGTAGTTATCCTGATACATCATGATATATATCATAAAACACTATTGTCACTATAATTAACATAATCATAATGTACACAATTCATAATACATCCAACTCATAGCAATGAAATCAAAGTAACATATAACTATCCCATAATAACATGTTATAGTTTAGTTAAAAAGTAACTAATCAATTAAACAACCATAATAATCCATGGATAATGAGGTAATCAACTTAATGAGAAATTAGGATGTGATAAAGACAATTATCTACACTCTCAACACCTGAACCAATCATCTAAAGATAAAATAAATAAAAAACTGAGAGCCAAGAGTTAACCTCACCAAGTAAATGAGGTGAATCCAACTTCCCTTTATCTCCCTTCTTGCTTGTTTTTTTTGAATGTTAGGGCCTATATTTATCCTCTTCCATACTTAAAAACCCCTAATAAATTGAAATAAACCACCAATAAGTTAAAACATCCAAAAACTCCTCAAATTCATGTGGTCATGACTAGCTCTAGATTTGAACAATCCTAGCTCCAGGGTTGAACAACCAAGCTCCTAAGAGATCCTGAAGATAGAGTACTTTAACTTCTAGAGGTCATAAATTTTACATATGACTTTGAAATTGAGTGTCATTTCTTTGAACCTATATATTTTTTAAATATGAATTCAAATATGGAATCAAAATATAATTTTGATACAAATAAAATTATGCTTTAACCCCTGCAACATAAAATAGTCTTTTCTTAAGAGCATGCAACTTAATGACTCTTCACTATGAAGATGTCTAAATCACCCTCATATTTATTTGCCTCAGAATCATGTTTAATATTGATATTTTGAGTACATTAAATGTCTTAAAATAGTGTAATAATAACATAACTTACACATAGTTTGGCATAGAGGAAACTTAGTACACATGACTTAGTATATTAGGATCCAAATTTGGATAACTGCATTCTTAGGAACAAGACATATGCCATCATTCCATAGCCAACCATCAATCTCATACCTAGAAATAAAAAATTAAGAGAGATGATAGATAATTGGATCACTAAATTACAATATTTTGATATTAAAATTAAACCTTCCAAGATTATATGAGGCCAAGGTATCATTTAACTCATGCCTAAAATAGGTCCATGCATTCACATCAAGTAGATTAACAAAGCATAGGTGGTTGGTATTCCCACATATCCACTACGTGTTCACATGTATATGCCCCCTTGATTTTAACATAAAGCATAGGCAATCCTTCAATATTAGGTCACCCCATTACATGATAAAAAAAGGAGTATTGTATAGAAATAATTATGAAAGCATCTAATTAAGGTGTGTCTCAAGTGAAGAAGCTACATACAGCCTAGATAATTTACATAAGAAGATAGGTAGAGGACATCTTTCTATAAATACCACATCTCACAAGATCCTAAAGATGGAATATTATTGACCTACCATTTTTTAAAATGTCCATAATCATTTCAATATATGCCATGAATGTCAAGTATTTAGAAATATGGAAATACACACAACCATGCCTCTACATCCTATGATTTAAGGGTTTAATTTTACCTAATGGGGTCTTGAATTTATTGGAGTAATCAATCTAAATACTTCAACATGACACAAATTTATTTTGACAACTACTGATTATTGCATCTAGTGTATAGAGGCCAAGACTATAAAGAATTATATAGCCTAAGATTTGATTAAATTTTTGGAAGATAATTTATTGACTATGTTTGAAACTCTAATTTATTAAGTGTGTGATTATAGTACAACCTTTTAATCATATCACAATCAAGTTTTCATCAAACTATTATCCACAATAGAATAGAGTAACTAAGTCCATTGACAAAAAACATGATAGATGTCATCAATAAGTTAGCATGAGAAAAACCAAGAGAATGGTACTTGTTGAAGTATGCATTGTGGGTAGATATAATGAGGCATAAACAAACCCTAAATGCCTCAAATTTTCTATTAGTGTATGGACAACAACCATTTTTTCCTATTACTCTCAAATCATCGATGTATTAGTTCATACAAGAGTATATGGGAAAAGATAAAATAATCTATTCTAGATTGATGAACATAATCTGTGTAGAGGATGCATGACTAGAAGCACTACCCAACTTTAGCAAGCACCAAGACATTGTTAAGATGTGGTTTGACAAAATATCCAAAATTGAGGCTTTTAGGATTTTAGATGTAGTGCTTTTATGGGATAAATCACACAAAAGTAAATGAAAACACAAAAATTTCAATCCTTTATGGATTGGGCCAGAACAGATCTCTGAAATCCTAAGTAATGACACTTTTCATATGAAGGACCTCTAAGGTAATGATCATGTTTTTCTAGTGAATAGATAGTTTTTGAAACATTATTTCATGGTTTTCTAGCTAGAGATTATTATAAATGACTATGAGTTCCAATATATAAGTAGGAATAGATTATATTTCTTGATTTCTAGAGTAGTTTCTTGCTTTATGTCATTTTATTCCTCAGATATATTTCTTGCTTTCCTAGGTTAATCTTTCTAAGGTTTCATAGATTAGTTTCTTGTTATCAAAATTTTATTTCATGGCTAGTTGTGTTTTCTAGATTATTTTTATTAAAACTATAGAACATTCCAATCAATTTATTATGTTGAAACCATGATAAGACCTTCAAAATAAAAGAGGGTAACTCAATAAGTATACAACTTCCATTCACCAAAATTTGTTCATATAATACCTAGGGGTTTCTGAATTAACATATATGTTATGAATGAAATCAAGTTTTTATATGAAATGAATAAGTTCACCATGTCTTTGGAAGTTGCTTTGATACACTCATGTAAATTTTAGAAAGACTTTCCATTTTCAAAGATCAAATCACTCTTTCAAACTAAAACTTGTATGAGAGACAATAAACATTGAAATGGATGTATACTTAAAGGGATGTATTGATAAAAACTAAGTTTTATTATACATACACCCAACCAATGGTAGCTCCCAACCCTTCTTCCATACAAGTTTAAAAAAAAATCATAAAACTTACAAAAAGAGGGTGATTCAAGTAATCTCTATCGGGGATAAGGATGACTGGATGGAAATATATAAATAATTAGAGTGTAATTAGAGGTATTTCTATTAGGGCTATGGATGCCTAGCTAGCAGAAGAGTAATACTTAGGCGTTCTTTTTTATTCTTTATAAAATCAAGAAATCAAAATGAAACCTACAGTGTTTATCGAAGTCTCTGTCAAAACTCTTATAACAAGGTGTAAATGAATTACACATAATCACACACAAATATTAGAAATGAAAAGGGTTCATATATTGTGTTATGAATTTAGAGTCTCTTTTAATTATCTAATCTATTTATTCCTTTCTTATATAGTTTGAAGTTTTGTCATAATATATTAACCATAAATTTTGAATTCTCAAATAATCTAGAGTATTTTCCCACTGATTTGTCATTTGTTGTGCCCAAACACACTCCATTTTGAAATTTTCTACAAGGGACAAAATTTCATTAGAAAATTTCTTCAAGATAAAGTCTAAAGACATGTTCCTTTGATAAGATAACCTTAGAGTCAAAATATTGACATATTTCATAAATGCTAAGGTTAACTTGTTATTTTGGAGTATTATGTTGCTTTATTAAAATTCAAAATTGAAACATTGATATATTTTTTATAAACATATTTGAGATTTAAAATAATCCTTTTAAAAAACTAAAGATACCAATAGCATCATACTTTAATCCACGCATACTTGGTTTTGATCCTATGTAGGATATTTTAGGATTATGTTTTTTCCATTCATCTCTAGGATGTCGCCAAGCTCATCCACTTTTGCCAAGTGTCATTATTCCTCTCACCCTTGACCTTTAATGATCAAAAAAATATTTATTCTTCAGATCTTCAAAGTCACAAATATTATTCCAAGTGTCACCATTTCACTAACCCATAGCTAAAATCAAAATCAAACATCACAAAGTCATGCAGACAAGCATAGTAGTTGGATTGTGTTAAGTGTCATCATCCCACTCTTCCCAAATAAAGGATATTTGCATAGTCATCAAGTTTAATGATATTTTAGGTCACCAATACTATTCCACCTGTCATAATCCTATTAACCTATGGATGATACCAACATATTATATTATATGGTCATTCAAGTAAGTAGAATAGAGAAATTCACCCATGTCACATCATCTTGAGAACCTACAGTCTGGTAGAATGAGGTATAGATTAATATTTTAAAGACCCTATAGGTTAATAAGATTAATTAATGTGTCATAATCATATAATTCCAAAAAATAAATATGATAAAACAAAGATATTTATAGTTTGAGAACCTAAGTCACTGAGATTCTACCAAGTGTCATCATCTCGAGAGCCTATAGTTGAGGAAATAAAGTACAAAGGAATAGAACGTGGTACCTAGTGGACAAGAGATATGCAACCACATGTTCAAGACCAAACAAAGTGACTTTAAAACACTAAATTAAAGATCTAAAATCATGACAATATGACATATGTCATACTAAGATGATGAGGCACCCAAAAGCATAAAAAAGATGACACATGGTAATTCAATCCATAGAAGATAATAATGTAAAATAAAAATTCAAATAAAATAAGGTAGATTTGGAATGGAGTGAAATTTGTTTTTGTATGTAACCTACATGAATTGGCAATTATATTCTTTCAAATTTTAGATCCAACAAATCTCATAGATATATTTGGTTTGAAAAAACTTGATTTAATTTCATTTCCCTCTTACCATTATGTGTAAAATATGGATTTGAGATCCTAAGTGATTAAGAGACTTTAAGTTTTTATAAAAACATAGAGTATTAACATGGTTCCAATGTCTTTATTATCTCACACTTTTCCTCCCTCTACCTATTCAATTATAGGCATGACATAATATATGGATACCATATTTGATTCAACAACATTGCAACACAAATTTAAGCACTAGAAGACCATATGGGAAGAGATCAATTCTATTGATCCATGCAAATAAAGGATCAACCATCCATATTCATGCATCAATAAAAAATTAACATTTTGGATATCAAGGTAGTAGGCCTACATAACACTATAATAAAACCTGAAGTATTATCCTGCATTGACCTACTCCATGATTTGTTTATAAATGGATAATTTTTTGGGAAAATATTACACTTTAGGCTAAGTAATGCCCCTATGGTGT
This sequence comes from Torreya grandis, assembly GCA_037957365.1. NCBI lineage: Eukaryota > Viridiplantae > Streptophyta > Pinopsida > Cupressales > Taxaceae > Torreya > Torreya grandis. Next base: position 1,175,111 of record JARHVA010001233.1, read on the forward strand.
ACATTGGTGGAAATTAATTCAAAAGATACTATAGGATCATTTTTCCATAGATAACCTATGGCTAAGTTATGATAAATTCATGTTTGTTTATAAATTTTATCCCTAACAAATTACAACAATGGGGTGACAACCTAAGTAACTTTGCAATTAAAAGGACCAATTTACTCTCTTCCTATAATCACTTTCAAGTCAATGTTAAGAATTGTTATGGATATGTTAAATCAATTATATGGCTTCCTTAGTATTTCATATGTCCATGAGATATGGGTTATGCTATTGGATATTATTTTGAGTTAAAACAAGATCATTGCCATTGGTGAAATCATCAATTTCAATTTAATGCATCAAATTAGTAACCCAACCAACCTACATGATGGTAATTGTTACATGATGTCTTATGTGGTGAATGTTATTGTTAGGTTATGCAGCTAAAAGCTTCACTGATGCAAATAGGGAAGGAGGTTGCTGAGTGTCACAGACACCAGCATCGATCAGGCCAATCAACGTCAGCAGGATTAGACAGGAAGAACAACTAACATCGGTCAAGGATCAGCCAGTGTCGGTCACCTCCAGGTAGACAGGGACTAACGTCAGTCACCTATGTGGTTTATAACTACAAGTTTTATAGGCAGTTAGTTAACGAACCAAGTGTTTACATGTCAAGAGCCAAATTTAGACTAAAAGCTATGGATCTAATTATTGTAATTAGGTGTCTAATTATTGTTTGCATGAGATCTATTTAAGAGACTCATGGGTTGTATTGTAAAGTGTTCTAGTTTGAGTTGAGAAAAGTTAGCTCTTTCTATGTGTGAGGTGAGCAAGGGTGTTCCTCTTAGTTCCACAATAGTGCCAAGTGTGGGTGCTGGTTTTGGAGAATCAGAAGGGTTATTCAGGTGTGTAGGATCTTGGTCAATAGGTGTGCATGGCTACATTAGGAGATCTGCATGGTAAGTAAGATCATTAATCTATAGGTGTATGTGTGTGCATGATCCAAGTTTGTAGGTGTGCAGAACCAAATTGATTTGTAGGTGTGCAAGATCAGGGAGGATAGCAACACAATAGGGAGCAGGATCAGGCAAAATTTACTTGGAGTATGGTGTGTACTCATTGGAGAGCAAAGAGGAAGGCAAGGTAGTTCCTTTCATAAGTAAGATCATTTGAGTTGTAGGTTGTTGTAGGTTCAGGGGAGATCTACTTAAAGTATGATTGTGTATTTGTGGAGTGCATGGAGCACTTGTGGAGTGCATGGAGCACTGGTGTACTAGCAGTAGTGGATACTAACTAGTTGGAGGTGAACACCAACTCTGTGTTTGAGTTGTGTGTTGGGACCGTAAGAGAGAGAGCTTTGAGGGAAGATTTACTGTTTATGCCCTAGAGGTGTGGGAGCCCTTGAGGTGTGTAAGGAAGAAGAATTGTGGTAATCTTCTTTGTTGTATTTCCTTCTAGAAGAGTATTAATACAAGTTGTGTATTGTCTCTCATATTATATGTTGTTTTTGGTTTCTAGTTACTTGTTACTTCTGGTTTAATTCTACATCTTAAGTTGCTTATATGTGGTAATCAATTGTGCTTCTGTATTTCCCAACAAAGTGGTATCAAAGCTAAGGTTGCAGGGAGCAAGTTTTTTGTTTGGTTACAGGTCACTCTCAGGGGTTTTTGATTGAGTGGGAGTAGAGCAATGGCAAAAGAAAGTAAGCTAAGAATGGAGGAATTGAAAAGCATGAATGGTCACTTACAGTCCTATGGAAAGAAAGAGTAGGTAAAGAAATATTGTTGGTTGGTAGCAGATCAGCATGAAGGAACTGAAGAAGCAGATGTTGCAGGTGTTGTTGCATAGGATGCTCTGGGAGGTTTCTTGGATAAAGTAGAATCTTGTTTTATAGATTATATTGCCTCTTTCCATGCAGCCCCAAAGAGAGGTGCTAGTGAGCCTTGACAAAGAATTAGCAAAGGGGAAGTGAAGCTAAAATTACAGGCAGCCAACACATGGGTGTTGAAGGAGGTCATGCAGGTCCCAGTGTTGAAGATATGGCTAATTTATTCAGAAAAGTTGGGTGATGAGAGATGCATAAGAACTCTCACAGTAGATACACTTGAATTAGCTGGTGGTAAGAAAGCAGGTACTCTTTATCTACTTGCTTATGTTACTGATTCTTCTTCTATTGCAAAGATGTGTCTTTGTAGGCTTGGTCACATGAGAAATAAGGAGGTGCATGTTCTTAAGTGGAAGATAGATGTGTTTGATAGACTTAAGAACTAGAAAGCCTTGGTGTTCTTGGAGGAGATGACAGACAGAGTTCAGTGGATGGGGCTGGATACTTCTAAGCAGGGTAGTTTGGACAAGGTTTTGATCCATGGAGAGTTTGTGGGTAAAAATTCATCACTCACAGGTGAACATAGGTAACAACATCAGTCAATGGGAACTGGATTCAAATAGACAGGTGCCAATGTCAGTCATGTGCAGACCAAAGCCGGTGATGTCAGGCAGGGTAAGACTAACATTAGTTAGGAGGATCGACATCGACAATAGGTAAGACCAATGTCAGTCAGGAGGATCGATGTCAACAATAGCGACACCAATGTTAGTAGAGTTGGTAGTCAAATTAGATGCATGGAAACTAATGTCAGTCAGATGCAGAGTGTGTAGTGACTGAGGTCGGTCACTATAACAGATTTTGGGTAGACATCAAGCTATCAAGGAGTCTCAAACACCCATATGGAGGACTGAAAGGGTAAGTAAACCTCAAATTCATTTTTCCTCTTCTTTATACTCGTTGCTCACTGTAGAGTAGGAAGGATCTAGGAAACAACGGGAGCATGACATGATGAGAATGCAGAACCAAGTGGGAGATTTGGTAGGGTTGCCAGCCGATATGAAAGCATAGAGATGAATGGATACCTTAGTTAAAGAATAGAGAGAATAGACATGTGAGATGGAAGACTAGGTCATATGGTCTTGAGGAAGCTGTAGGACAGTGGTACAGGTTTGACAAGTGGATGACAAAGCATGGCTTTAGTCAATGTCAGGGTAGCTACTATGGTTTGTCTTACCAGGTGGATGATGGTCGTGACATTATCCTATTACTGTATGTGGATGGTATGCTAATTAGCAAGTTTATACATATAGGGTTTTACTGAGCTAAGGGTAAGGTTAGTTCAGTGGCATGTCATGAGGAATTTGGAGCAGTGAAATTCTTTGGCATGAGAGACATGGAAGATCACAGGGTGATTTTGTCTCCAGTGGGAGCCAATGTGAATCAGGTGTTAGTGAGGTTTAATACACAAGATGCAGAATTGGATCACACCAAGGGATGGATAGTTCAGTGTCCAAAATCACATGAGGTCTGGTATAGACCTGAGTTTTCCCAAGCAGTGGGAGCTGTCAGAGAGTTAAGAGCCAATTCAGGGAAGTGGGTTCTCAGATATTTAAGAGGGACCAGTAGTAGGGATTCATGCTATGCAGGGTCAGGACTTCACTACATGGGTTTTTAGGTTCAGATGTGGTAGGGTACTCGGATGACAGGAGGTGCACCACATGTTGTGTGGTGGGTGGTCTTTAGAATTGATCTTGAAGAGGGATACAAGCCAAGAAATAGATTAGATGGGGTACAGGTATAGGTACAGTGCAGTTATTTATCTCCAAGTGGGAGATTTTTAGGTTGTGGAGCTAAAAGCTTCACTGATGCAAATAGGGAAGGAGATTGCTAGAGGTTGCTGAGTGTCACAGACACCGGTGTCAATCAAGCCAACCGATGTCGATAGGATTAGACAGGAAGAGCAACCAACATCGGTCAAGGATCGACCAGCGTCGGTCACCTCCAAGCAGACAAAGACCAATGTCAGTCGCCTGTGTGGTTCAGAACTACAAGTTTTATAGGTAGTTAGTTAACGAACTAAGTGTTTGCATGTCAAGAGCCAAATTTAGACTAGAAGCTGTGGATCTAATTATTATAATTAGGTGTCTAATTATTGTTTGCATGAGATCTATTTAAGAGACTCATGGGTTGTATTGTAAAGTGTTCTAGTTTGAGTTGAGCAAAGTTAGCTCCTTCTGTGTGTGAGGTGAGCAAGGGTGTTTCTCCTAGTTCCATAGTAGTGCCAAGTGTGGGTGCTGGTTTTGGAGAATCAAAAGGGTTCTTCAGGTGTGTAGGATCTTGATTAGCAAGTGTGCATGGCTATGTTAGGATATTTGCATGGTAAGTAAGATCATTGATCTGTAGGTGTATGTGTGTGCATGATCCAAGTTTACAGGTGTGTAAAACTAGATTGATTTTCAGGTGTGCAAGATTAGGGAGGATAGCAACACAACAGGGAGCAAGATCAGACAGGATCTACTTGGAGTACGGTGTGTACTTGTTGGAGAGCAAAGAAGAAGGCAAGGTAGTTCCTTTCATAAGTAAGATCATTTGAGTTGTAGGTTGTTGCAGGTTCAGGGGAGATCTACTTGAAGTATGATTGTGTACTTGTGGAGTGCGTGGAGCACTTATGGAGTGCATGGAGCATTGGTGTATTGGCAGTAGTGGATACTGATTGGTTGGAGGTGAACACCAACTCTGTGTTTGAGTTGTGTGTTGGGACCGTAAGAGAGAGAGCTTTGAGGGAAGATTTACTATTTATGCCCTAGAGGTGTGGGAGCCCTAGAGGTGTGTAAGGAAGAAGAACTATGGCAATCTTCTTTGTTGTATTTCCTTCTGGAAGAGTATTAATACAAGTTGTGTATTGTCTCTCATATTCTATGTTGTTTTTGGTTTCTAGTTACTTGTTACTTCTGGTTTAATTCTACATCTTAAGTTGCTTGTATGTGGTAATCAATTGTGCTTCTGTATTTCCCAATAGTTATAACTACCATAATGCACCCTTCCTATGAATAACCTTGGATTCCCTCTATATAATATTCTAATAAATAATATGTGATGAGTTTAAAAATATTAAGATATATAGTTTTAGAAGGTACTTTAAAAGGATCATAGAGACATTTTATCCTATGGTATGTATGGCTATCTATGGGTATAATATGCCTATATTATTAGAACAAATCAATAGAAGCATCATGAATAAGGGTAACTATTGGTACTAACTTGAGTTCACCATAATCAAGAATGAGGGCACCAAAACACAACCTTTATACTTTCCACATAATGTTCTCACTAAGGTGGATGAATAATATATTAATACATAATTGGCTAATAGTAGAAACATCTAACTCAAGGGTGCTAGACAATGAGCTCTCCATATAACTCCTCTCATTATAGATTACATACAGTACAAAAAATTGGAGCACCTCAACTTTATTGGAAAAAATAGAACACATTATGGTTTGAAAAGGGAACAATTCAAATATTAGGATCCTAGGGGTAAGATCAGAGAGCATCTCAATAAATATGATAGGAAAGTTAATATTTCCTATGCACACTTGTGGTATAATCATGATTCCATTTTCATGAATGTTGAAGATGACATTGATGTTTCTATTATAATGTGCAAATTCAATATGTCCATTATAGTGTCTTAAAGGATACAATATGATCCCACTACCAAAAAACAAGATGCAAAGAGAATGGACAGGGAGTAATGGATTTCAACACTAGTTCATGGGCCTCCTCTCTAACCAAAGGTATAAATTGATGGAACTAAGATTATTGAATAATCAAGAGAATCTAGGTACATGAGCCTAAAATATGAATCCAATATCCCTAGTGGTTTCCCCACACCTCCTATTGCTTCCCCATTTCAACCTATAGTTGGTGTGAGGGAATCTACATGTCCTAATGGAACATTAGTGTCATTTTATATTACATCTCTACCTCTAGAAACATCAATGTAGCAAATAAGCCTCCATTTTTTATTTTTATAAGTTTTTATTGTTATTGTTCCAATATCACTAGTTCATACCATGATAGCCCAATACATGGGGAAATCATCCACACTTTCCATGGATCCATCAATAGTCATCTCCATCCCTACTTCACTTCTACCTTTGATTCGTATATTCCCTGTGGCCTATTCATTATTTGGTGGAACTAATCCATAGGCAACTATAACAAATAAGTGGTGCATTTTTAAAACCTAGTGTCTACTTCTATTTTGGTCACATAGATTACCCCTAAGCCATCAACATAGTTAAGCATACATGTTTCTCAAGCTACCTAAGTAGATTCCTCCATAATTTTAGTGCATAAGACACTAGTAAAAACCAAATATGTTATTGACACACCACCTTAAAATAAGTTCACAAGGTAAATAAAGGCCATCTCTTCTTTTCCAGAGTTGGTTGTACCATCTCCTACTACCTAGCCTATTTTAGCCTCAATACACTCACTAGGTCAATCCCCTCCTACCACTTTTACATCCACATAGGACACAAAATAACAATCCATACTTAATATTCCTTCATGGATTCAAAAATTATAGGAGGAGGAGGTAGGTAGACATGACAAAATAATTATTAATTAACCAAAGGTGGGATTCCATTTTGATAGGCAAAGCAATACATTTAGGAAAGTCAAGAGGAAGACTATGGTGTTAGAGGTGATAATGTTGAGTTGAGAGAGGACATATTATCTTTTACAAAGAAGAGGAAAATCAATCCTTTGAACTCATTTGAGTATAGGGAGGATCCCTATAGTTTTGTAGATGTGACTAGATGATTCATAAAACATATTTTTAGAATCTATGACCACTCTAGATAGAGGTTATAATAGATAAACATCATTTAGGTCCCTATGGAGGTTATAGATAATGTACACAATTTATCTAAGAAGCTATATGATATCATTAATTAAATAAGGTCTAAAAAGGTTGAATCACAACTTAAATGGGGAGATGTGTCCTAATTATACAATAAAATGAAATACATGGAAGGAAGGCTCTAATTCCTAGGCCAAGCTATAGGAAACAAGACTTATGCTTATTTAAATTTAATAATAACACCATAATCTACATGGGCACAGAGTCATATGGCCAAAAAGAGAGATAACTTAGTTGACTTTCATAAAGAGATGCAATATTTGGTACATAAATTTGTCAATCAAGATGGAAAAACTATCTCCATTTTTAAATACATGAGAGTCACAGGTGTGAGTACTCCTCTTGGGTAAATAGTTGTCAAACCCATTTTTGAAGGTTTACTCTGAGTTTTAGTTGATAACTTCCAAGATGAAATTAAGGGGATGGTGTATATAAATAATAAATATATTATGCAATTGATATATCTTTCTAGGGGGAATGTCACAATATTAGATACTTTGTATGTATAAGTCAGAGCTAAAATGGTTTTGTACATGAAATTGATGGATAAAATTCTACAATTTTCAAGAGACTTCTTCTTGTTTATGAGACCATCAATATTTATTTTTAGGTTAGTCATGCATTATATTTAAAAATTAAGTCTAAAAATAAACTAACTTATATATAATGATCACCATTAGTGCCTCCTCAAAGTACACATCCCAAGACTCCAAAGTAAACATTAGTGCAAACTATGACTGGGACCACCTATGTCCCACTTCTTTATTTCACTATCATAGTTACATCAATTACTAATTCAATTAGTTATCTAGACACAAATCTCATGTATCACTTCTAATAATAGTTTTACCAGTGCCATAGTTTAATATAGTTACATTTCTAGTTAGCATAACTACTACCACTACACCTTCTCTAGTTATAACTACAATGGTGGCAACTCAAGATTTAAATATACAAGCTTCATCTCCAAGTGGTGCCACACCAACACAATAAGTATCCTTTAATATTATTTTCATGTCCAAGTTGTAACTTGAGTCTATTTTTTGTTGTGATATTTTTTTGAGACTTCTTTTAGCAAAGGAGCACTACTTATAATTATATTGTATAAATGCATAATATGCATGAGTTTTAAAACTAAGATCTTAAATTAAGAAATATAAATTTAGACTTTTCTTGGAAGATTAGACAATCCATCCCAAAACTATATATACTTGTATCCTCCTAATTCCAAATGAGGATAATCTTGGCTATTAAGGTAAATAATAAATTATATAGATTATTTTGCAAATTTGTCTTGATGTGAAATTTTTATTCTTCTTCAAACCTATGATACATTGAAGAAGTTCCATCATTACAGTATTAACAATATTTAGGTTGTGTACAAATTTTGTTTGATATAATGACTCATATTATGTGGTTGTTTATATAAATGTGTAATCATCTATAATTATAATTGAGTGTTAAGAGTGTTACTTGAGACCACCTATCCACATCTTAGCCCTAGACCTATATTAAAGTCTATTTAGACACTTATCCATCCTTCATTCAAGACACACACATCCCTAAAAATCCCTAAATAAGTTTTAGACCCTCAATTTAGCATCTTGGACCCTAGTTCCTTATGTTCTGCCACCTAGATACTAGCACCATAATTTAGACAGTAGCACCAATGGTGCTAGTGTCCTAGTTTGGGTGTTATTGTATTTTTCCCACCTTTATCCACCAATGGTTATATTTTAAAATTAACAGCCAGTTAGGGTTTTCCTAGACCTATTTTAATACCTACACAAGCACTATAATGGTATATAGACATGATTTTTATCCCATTATTAACTAGATGGAAATGAGATGCAATAACACAAATTAACTTAGAACAAATTATGCATAATCAAGGTTATTAATCCCTATCCTAACCTAATTCTACATATATCCATCTACAGCATTCATAATCTCAAATTACTCATATTTCCAATCTCAAACATACTCAAAGAACTCAAGTGGGCATTAATACTAGATTCACTTGCACTAGTATTTAGGTGGGGAAAACTACATCATGTTTGATCCCTCCTTGGAGTATTGGTATGTAGGCAACTCTCATCATAGTGGGGTGTTCAAGATGTCTATCCTACCCCATTAACATCACATTTTTGTACTTGTGACGATAAAATTCCATAAAAATATGGAGTTAAATGATTTTCATATAAAATTAGTCAAAATAGGTCACTGACAGGGAATCAAAACTCATGCACATAGGAACAGACTTGTCAAACTCAGACACAAGTGTACCCAGAAGCTCAGGATAGTTTTGCATAGAAGACACTAGCCCCAAATAGAGGAAACTAATGCCATTTTTATATTTTCTATTTATTTCACTACTATCTAAGAAGGGTTTTGACACCTAGATCCTATCTACACTCAGATCAACTCCTATCCCAATTCACAACCTCTAGATCTTATGTCTCAGTCAATTTACAGCTAAGTACTTATTTACATTATTTATTATTATTATTAGAAATGTAAAACTAGGTTAATTATGTTACAAATAAATGTTTGTATTTATTTCATATTTATACCCTAATCTACTATACTCATACCCTTTAATAACCTAAGGTTTAAACTCCATAACCCTAAAAAGTTAAATCATTTGGTGAACCTAACTTACTTAGAATACTACCCAAAACCTAGTCCTAAATGCTATTATATTTTATATCATTTTGTTTCCTATTTTTAGTGGTTGTGTTAGGGTTTTTAGACTTGATATATTTTACCTTGTCATCCCTCTTCCAATTTACATTTCCAAATTTCATGGATAAAGAAGATTATTTTCCTCCTCATCTCTAAGAGGGTGATAACTAATTTCCCTCTAACTAGGTCCATGATATCACTCTTACACGAGGTGAGGGAGTATTTAATACTATTTCAACTGTCTATACTTATCCTATCCATCTTTCAAACCCTTCCCTTCCCATATCTTCTCTACAGGGTGTGTGCCTACATGCTAAATAAGAAACAACTAGGGTTTACACTTGTGAGACTCTATGTGATCAAATTATCAGTAAAATCAAGTTAATCAAAAAATTACAAACTCATAATTAGATATTATATGAAAATATTATATTATTGGAAAATTAGATTAAAAAACAAAATCCTTCAAGACATAATAGTGTTAATGATGTATATGCATATTCATCTAGTTAATTTATGGCAAGCAATGTTGCATATCAAAACAAGAAATCACAAAAAGTGCATCTAAAACTAGTGATTCAAAAAGTATTAAAAGATCAAATAGAATAGCAAGTGATATTTTAAGGCACATGATTAAAGCTAATTTGATTAAACTGCTTGCTCTACATCTTGTAAGGAGAATATCAAGTGATATTTTAATACACATGATTAAAGCTAGATTTATTAAATTGCCTCCTCTATATATATTAAGGAGATCTGGATACTATTGTGTATACCATAGAATGCATGGTCATCACATAGATTCATGTTTGGCATTAAAAAAGCATATACAACACATCATTACTAATGAGTAAACTATACAAGATGAATCAATTAAGTAATCCATAGTGATACATGAACATATTAAAAAAGGGTCAAATTTATAAATAGTACAAAAATGGTTACCAAATCCTAACTCAGAAAAATAAAAGGTTTACAAATCAAAATTAGAGAAAGAAATAACACAACAATCATAGGTAAATTAACTAAAGGATACAAATATGCTTCTCCAAAATGAGGTCCCACTTTCAAAATAGTATGGGTTTGGTTAAAAGTATCTACAATAGTTTGATTATCAAGGTCAAGGGTTGGGCAAACGTGTCAAAGGCATATTTACTCCTATTCTAGTAGTTGATAATGTTGGTCAACAAGGTTTGGGATTTATTAAACATCCTAAATCAAATCAATCATAGATATAATTTATCAATAAAAAATATTTAGATACACAATAAATGTTATAAAAAGAGCAAGAACTTCTGTTATAAAGTCAAAATCATGTTAAGCCAACAAGCATTCTCAAAAGAGGCTTTCTAACTAAAGAGCCTCCAAATAACCATATGCTTATAATAAACATAGTTCCAAAGGGCACAATCACAAAATATATTTCAAAGCACAATTTATAAAGGTCAACTCCATAGTATGAGGCAATTCCCTATGCTCATCTAAATATAATAAAAGTCAACACTAGTATTCCATTGGTTCAAAATCAAGATGATAATGATGAGTGGAATAATTCAGGTTATTATGATTATTAACATACTAACAATGAACAATACTTAGATTCATACTTCAAATCAATTCAACTATAGTATATCAATCACCCTACATGAGAGGTTACCATTCCTATTTTTGACACAGGCCACATTGATAGTGAGTCTCCCATGAGACTCATCAGTTAGTATGTTCCTCCCTACTTGTACATAGTTTAAATCATTCTTTTTCCTTGTATAAAATTTAATTTTCATGTCTCTTTTACATAGATTATATCCAAAAAATACAAAAATAATATAATATGTCAAAACACAAAAACATTCAAATATTTACTAAAAAAATACAAATTATAGATTATATGCAGTTTCATGTTTAATTTCTTATATTTTCCAAGCACTACATATGGTAGTTATCTTAGTATATTCATTTTTTTATCACACATACATGATTCACATATTATTTTCAAGTGTTTCTAGATACTTATAAGACCCATTTCCACTTCACAAATATAGATTTAATATTATCCACCCATTGGGGGCATATACACAAATACATAGATTTGTCATTTGACACATTCACCCATTTGGGGTCATTAAATATATAGTTCCAATTATCAGGTTACATCTTTCTAAACTCTACATCATAGATTTAACACTATTATATCTTGATATTAATTATCCTACACTATTCATATTTTTTATTGACTAATACTACTCTAGACTTAGTTTATATACATCTTTGAACTTATATAGATTTGTACCACATGTTCATGCATACTATAATTTCTATATTTATTATTTTATACTTTATTGTGTCTCTATGCTTATTTTATTTAAGGGCATTTGAATATGCCATTGTTATATAGCTCTACACTACTTCTTTTCATTGTATGTATATTTTGGACATGTGCCCATGTCCTTGTGTGTACCTTCTTGATTATGTATGCATAAATTTGAACATGTAATTCTATGTGGATCGAATCTAAATTGTTTTCTCTATGTGTATGTGAACATTCAAACATGTACTTGTATGTATTACTTTCTCAAATTTAGTGGCATGTGCCTTGTCCCTTGTATTAAGGTCCCTTGGCCTACTTTGTATGCGTCATGTATGTTGTATGTATGTATTCATGTATATATCATGTCCATGAAACTTGTATATTGATTTTTACACAGTCTAATTTTATATTCCATGAGGGATCTCATGCATCTCCCCTTCCTCCCTGGGTTCCTTGATAGATATTATGCCCCATCCCCCTAGGTAGTTAGTTTATTACTCAGATTTACTAATCATATACATTGTTATATCCATCTTGATAGCCTTGTGAATTTTATATCTAACATACTGTAGAGTAATTTCCTACTCTACATTGTATTCAATTATTTTTAGTCGAGCACTACAATTTTGGTTCTTTGGGTAAAGTGGCAGAATTTTGAAGCAAAGGGCTAGTTCATTTTGCCTAAGTGTTGAGATTTAGTGGAAGCTACCAAGTGTCGCCCTCCAAGTAGGTCTTTTTCCCTTTCTTGTTTCCTTCATCTCATTTTTGCCTGAGTATTAGTTCAAGTGGATGCTAACAAGTGTCACTTTTTGGGAGACAAAGCAGACAGTTGGCATCCCCTGAGTCCCCTTTTTGTAACCTTTGAGAACCACGAACCGTGCCACATACCTAGTAACAGTTAAGCAGAACACACCATGTGTCAGCATCCATGTCTCATATCGGCATCCGTACTTCATTCAAAGACTTTCAACATAAGGCAACAAAGAAGGTGAAAAGTGTTAAGTGGCAGTTACGGAGGCCCTGAAATACCTTTTTGGAGAAAAATCGCAAGCCACCACGTGTCGTCATCTGGGAGACTTTGGTCTAATGATTTCATTCAATGCATAAAGGCATCCTTTCATTTTGCTTAAGTGCTAAGAGTAGTAGAGGCTGCCAAGTGTCACTCTCTGGTCCCTTTTTACCCCATCCCCAAAAGGCAGTGGAAGGTGCCAAGTACCTTTAGATGAAGAAGCAGAAGATGCCACGTATCTTCCCAGGAGCAGCGGAGATTTCCACGTGTCAACATTCGAGGGATCATCCTTGAGTTTCATTACTGAATAAAGGTTGTGGTGGACCTTGGGTGTTACTTCAAAATCCATGGAAGCTATCAAGTGTCGCCATCCATAAGAGCCTATTATGAGTCCCGAATAAATCTACATCATAGCCAAGGAAAGCAGAGAGAGCCGCGTGTCTTCAATGAATTATGTAGAAAGTGCCAAGTGTCATTTTTCAGTGCCTTCTAGGTGATCAAGGGGACTTTCAAAAAATTGACTTAGTGTCCTCTCCCATTTAAAACATATCAAATTGTTCCATGTATCGGTTGCCAAAAGTGAAATGGAGGGAAAAGTGGCTGGAGTTAATTCGAGTAGATGAAACAGTTCATCAGGTAGATTTTTGGAGCCACCCATAGCATTGAAGGCATTATCTATTTGTCCCCTATGAGTGAAGGATAGAGAAGATTGCGTGGGAAAGCAAGTGATCAAAGGAGACATCCAAGGCTATATAAGCAGGATTGTAAAATCTAAGAAAAAGGTGGGGGGAATTCTCATAGTTTTAGACTATCTGAAGTTTGTGGCCAATAATATCATTTGCTCTTATCTCAATTTTCTTGAGTTATAAAGTTTATGTAATCATGCATGTTTTTGTGCCCCTTATGTGGCTGAATGAATTGAGGAAATTTGAGCTCCATGCCTTTGTTGATGTTATCTGTGCTATTTGCAAAGTAGTCTATACTGTAGATTTTCTAGTGCGGTGATTGGAAATGTTATTTGCTTTTGTCTCATTTTCTTGAATCTAAAGATTTGCATGACTGTGTGTGACTTCTATGCCTCCTATGTGATTGGAAGATTCTATTAAGAAGATTGAACACTATGCCTTTATTGACAATTCCTGTATCTCAGCAAAAGACTCCCCTATTGTGAGCTTATGTTTCTATTAGTCCAATATTTTACATTGATCATGCACTTGTCTGCTCTTAAATGTAATAGAATCACATAATAGTTTCACTATGCTTAGGTTAGGATTAGGATTACTCTTAGGCACATCACCATAGCTAGGTTTCAATTCTTGCATTTTGCGTTTTTGTTTAGTCTCCTATCCCTTTTCCCCAACACCCAATACAAAAGAAGAGACCAACTTCTTTAAAATCTAGAAGTTGTTTTCAAGTTGCATTATCCCACAACTTGAAACTTCCCATTATTGTTGATTAAGATCTAGCACAATTTTAAGACATCAATAGTTTTTGGCATGCTTGACGAGACCAATCGTTCAAGGAGTTGAAGAATTTTGGTGTATTCTTCAGCCAATCTACCTTTGAAGGTTTTTATCGACACCAACAATGACTTTGCATCACCAACCAATCAAGCAGTATCATCAAGAAATCCCTTTGGTATGTATAACTCTGTAACTCATAGCTATGAGTCTTATTCTCCTTCATATATGTTTTATCAAGAACAAGCTTCTCCTATAATCATGTCGAGTAATGAGGATGCATATTGTTATGAGCCACATCAGTCTTATGCCTAGTCCCCCCAATATGTCTCATTCCATTTTGAACCTAACCTTATTTTCACTTTCAAAAAAGCATTGCTAGGATTTAAAAAATATGTGTTAAAGCTTGACAGCAGAAGGGGATATGGCCAAGAGATTCCTTGTCATATCATCTCTCAAGTAAGGGACACAATAGACCTGATTAAAAGTGAGTGGGATCCCATTGAGAGGGCGAATTGGCAAGAACTTACATATGAGATGTTAGAAGTGTGTGGATTGATTGTGTTCCTAGAAGAGAGGCCAAGCATTCATGAGAACCAGCCTTACCAAGTCTACCAAACTTCATACCCACCACCATAAATCCCATATCAAACATATGCCACCCCTGTTCGTGAACAAGGTCAAAATCGTCAAGACCAATTCCCCAATAATGTAGAGTCTATGATAGTAGCAAGGGAAGATGATCCTAAACTCTCACTTTCCCCTCAAATTCCTTCCACCCTTACTAAAGAAGATTCTTATTTTCTATTATAGCCTTCTTCTTTCCCCCTTTTCAAAGAAGAATATATTTTAAAGGAAGCAATTGAGTATGCAAAAGAATATGCTCAATTCATGGCCAAACAAGAAGATTACATCAATACAAAAGAGGAGGAGATCACCATAGACTCCCCTTTTGATGAGCAAGAGGATAAGCTGCAAGCTTTTTCCTTAACTTCTGATGAGGAGGAGATCATTTCAAAAAATTTCCTCACTCTGCAAGAGGATATGGAGGAATATGGACACTCCCTCGACAAAGTCATTGAGATAGGAGGCACTGAGCTAGTTTCAAATGAAGAAGAAAGCCCTGAGATTCAAATGAGTATGCAGAAGAGATGCTAGCTTTTTAATTCATCCTTGCAAGAGGATGAAGTCATCAAGGAGCATGATGATGAAATAAAGCTAGAATCTGAAGAAGATGTACCAAAAGATAATGGATATCAAAAGGTACAGCATGAAGAACCAATAGCCCATGATTTCTTGATGACTCCCAACAACATGAAAAACTAGTATTCAACAGGCATTCAAGGACAAGAAGATTTCATAGGTATCAAATACATGTTTTACTCAGACTCGTTCGAGTGCAGGTAGACCTGTGTGGCTGGTGCAGAGAACATTCCATCAATGACATATCTGTTACAATCACTAGTATGGCAACACAAGTTGGCTTGTCATAAAGAGGATGTGGGAAAGTTCATTTTTTATCCTAGAGGAAAATAAGGATTTGTAATTAATGTAGTTAGGTAGTTTCCATTCCCACATTGCTTTGTTTTGTTTTTTGCTTTCTCGCTTTTCCTTTAAAATAAGTGTTTTAAACCCAAAGTTAGTGTCTTAGAAATTCTTTAATTCTTTATTTTTTGCTGCAATAAATGCTTCCCCAAATCTTTTAAAATCTCCAAGGTACCTTGTGCCACATAATGTGTCTGCCTCGCTGTTTCCCAAAGATTGAGTAGGATTTGCTAACAGTTGCCTTAATTTAATACTATTTGGGACTTGATAGGCCCATAAATATCCCTTAGCAAATTTTAAAGTTTACAAACTCCCAAGCATTCCTACAAAAATATCTTGCTCATTGTGATTATGGCACCTAATGGAATTTGTTGCAGCAAGCGTGTTTTTATCTTACGAAAGGTTCATACCAAGTTATTATACAAGAGATTTAGAGATGGCAGAAACATCAAAAACACCCAGGAAGAGAAGGGTGCAATTCCAATTGGACCTAGAAGAGGAAGAACAGCCTTTGTAGTGCCTAGTGTAGAACACTACAACTTATCCTTAGGTAGGAATTACTCCCCCTCCTCCCTCTCAATCCATGCCTCCACCCAGCCAAATGACACCTCCCACCACTACTGGCATTCCCATTTCACAATTCACTTCATCCTTGATGCCTCAAGCCTTAAAATTACCCTATTTCTCCCTCTCCATTCCCAGAAAAATGCCCCTTCAACTCACCCCTAGCCAGCCAATGGCTCTCTAATATGGCCTACCACAAGGATTTCCCTTTGTAGGGGGATATATTATGTCCCCTTCCACTTTCTAGATGTAGGCTGATGCTGCAAGGAAGGCAAGAGAAGCTTGATTAGAGAAGAAGAGGAGTAAAGAGAATAAAGCACCGGTGGTGCCACATTTGAGGTCACAATTTGACCCCATTCAATAGCAGTTGACGATGACCCATTTGTCACCCAACGTTGCCAAGCCAAGTGAACAAATGTGGCTAGAAGACTACACCATGAATGTAGTGGCCATCGACATGTCCTTGTTTAGGCCTCAAGATAGAGTCGAGCTCATGACTGAATCCACTTTTGTGGTCACAGAAGATTATTTGAGGATATCAAGGAGACTGTAGAAGATGGAGGCCGACTTGGCCATGAAAAAGGCAAATTGTAATAGTTTGGCTAAATAAATAAACTAGAAGGACAATGAGATAGCTAGTCTATAGAAATAGTTACAAGATACTATTTCCCTCCAGACTCAACAGGCAATTTAGGCTCAAAATGATTCTTTGAAAGTAGAGCTTGTACTTGCCAAGGATGCAACAACAGCTCTAAGATGGGAAAATGCAACATTGCAGGGAAGAGTCAAAGGAATCCAACTGTAGGTTACCCAATCATAGTAAAGGTTGCTAGAAGAATAGAACAAGGGTGCAGCTTTTCAAGCCCAACTCCAGGCAGAGCAGCAGCAGACTACGCAACTAGCAATTGAGCTGGCCAATAGGCCAAGAGGTGTCAGAATGGTGTAGCTAGTTAAGGAACTCTACAAGTCAGCATGGGAGAGAATCTCTTTGAAGATTCTCTAGCTCAGGCCAGTTTTCACCTTCCTCCTCAAAGCATAGTAGCTATGTGAGAGGGTCAAGAATCTGGTATAGAGCACTCTAGCCATAATCTCCAGAAGAGTTACAGACTCTCATTTTTTACTAGAGAAGCTCTATAGCTCAAGGGATACAAAATTAGTAGCCATGGGGATTCTCGATAGAATCGCCACTATGAAATGGGTCAATGAAGAGCTCAATCATAATGCCATAGCCAATAATTGTAGAAGCTATCTCGATGTCATCAAAGAAGGCATCGGCAAAATGAGGCAACACATTGAAGATCTGGTGTGACTGGGCCTTCCTTCTCCATTTCTAGATGCAAGGATGGTGCTGATGGTGGACCAAATCCAACCATTGATGCTAGCTAGGCAAAGGGATCAGATAGTTTTTTAGAGCTTGTGAGATGATTCTCCAACCTCTGAGGTCAAAACTATTCTAATTCCTATTTTCTTGCTAGAATCCAAGCTAAAAGCCACTACCCAAGTCCTACAAACCTTCTCACACAAGGATCTCATTAGCCTGGATTTGGATTTTGATGAGTTGTATAGCAAGCAAGGATTATCTGACTATGAGTGGTCTATCTTCTAGACAGCTCTTTTGAAGCTATAAATTTTCAAATTTTGATCAAGCGGGAGTCAGGTTCTTTTTGAACAGGCTTAAAATCCCTGATGGTCACCAATAACTGTAGAGTAATTTCCTACTCTACATCGTATTCAATTATTTTTAGTCAAGCACTACAATTTTGGTTCTTCAGGCAAGCGGCAAAATTTTGAAGCAGAGGGCCGATTCATTTTGCCTAAGTGTTGAGATGCAGCGGAAGCTGCCAAGTGTCACCCTCTGAGCAGGTCTTTTTCCCCTTCTTGTTTCCTTCATCTCATTTTTGCCTAAGTATTAGTTCAAGTGAATGCTACCAAGTGTCACTTTTTGGGAGACAAAGTAGATAGTTGGCATCCCCTAAGTCCCATTTTTGTAACCTTTGAGAACCGCAGACCATGCCACATACCCAGTAGCAGTTAAGCAGAATGCACCACGTGTCAGCATCCACATCTCATATCAGCATCCACACTTCATTCAAAGACTTTCAACATAAGGTAGTAGAGAAGGTGGAAAGCACCAAGTGGTAGTTGTGAAGGCATTGAAATACCTTTTTGGAGAAAAATTACAAGCCACCACGTCTCGTCATCTGGGAGACTTTGGTCCAATGATTTTGTTCAACACATAAAGGCATCCTTTCATTTTGCTTAAGTGCTAAGAGCAGCAAAAGCTACCAAGTGTCACTCTCTGGTCCCTTTTTACCCCATCCCCAAAAGGTAGTGGAAGGTGCCACGTACCTTTAGATGAAGAAGCGGAATATGCCACGTATCTTCCCAAGAGCAGCAGAGATTTCCACGTGTCAACGTCTGAGGGATCATCCTCAAGTTTCATTACTGAATAAGGTTGTGGTGGGCCTTGGGTGTTACTTCAAAATCCATAGAAGCTGCCAGGTCTTGCCATCCATAAGAGCCTATTATGAGTCTTGAATAAATCTATAGCATAGCCAAGGAAAGCAGAGAGAGCTGCGTGTCTTCAATGAATCGGGCAGAAAGCACCAAGTGTCATTTTTTGGTGCCTTCTAGGTAATCAAGGGGATTTTTAGAAAATTGACTAAGTGTCCTCTCCCATTTAAAACATAGCAGAGTGTTCCATGTATCAATTGCCAAAAATGAAATGGAGGGAAAAGTGGTTGGAGTTAATTTGAGTAGATGAAATAGTTCATTGGGTAGATTTTTGGAGCCACCCACAGCATTGAAGGCACTGTCTGTTTGTCCCTTATGAGTGAAGGATAGAGAAGATTGCACGAGAAATAAAGTGATCAAAGGAGACATCTAAGGCTATATAAGCAGGATTGTAAAATCTAAGAAAAAGGGGGGGGGGAATTCTCATAGTTTTAGACTATCTGAAGTTTATGGCCAATAATATCATTTGCTCTTGTCTCAATTTTCTTGAGTTGTAAAGTTTATGTAATCATGCATGTTTTTGTGCCCCTTATGTGGCTGAATGAATTGAGGAAATTTGAGCTCCATGCCTTTGTTGATGTTATCTATGTTGTTTGAAAAGTAGTCTATACTATAGATTTTCTAGTGCAGTGATTGGAAATGTTATTTGCTTTTGTCTCATTTTCTTGAATCTAAAGATTTACATGATTCTGCATGACTTCTACACCTCCTATGTGATTGGAAGATTCTATTAAGAAGATTGAACACTATGCCTTTGTTGACAATTCCTGTATCTCAGCAAAAGACTCCCTTGTTGTGAGCCTTTGTTTCTGTTATTCCAATCTTTTACATTGATCATGCACTTGTCTGCTCTTAAATGTAATAGAATCACATAATAGTTTCAATATGCTCAGGTTAGGATTAGGATTAATCTCAGGTGCATCACCATAGTTATGTTTCAATTTCTACATTTTGCATTTCTGTTTAGTCTCCTATCCCTTTTCTCCAACACCCAATACAAAAGAAGAGACCAGCTTCTTTAAAATCTGGAGGTTGTTTTCAAGCTGGATTGTCCCACAGCTTGAAACTTCCCATTGTTGTTGATTAAGATCTAGCACAATTTTAATACATCAACACATACATCATACATTAAAAATTAATGCTCACACTATCTTACACTCTAATATTATGTATGCACATTATATTGGTTTATTATGCAAATATCATATATGCTCTGGCTAAACATGTCTTGTAGATCTTTTTTCTTTTGAAGAAAGTTATTTCACAAGTTAAATAACTCTCCTCAAAAGAGGGAGAATTCATAGAGGTTTTCAACAAAGATCAAGTTATTCAAATGCACTCACAGTGTAATTTTTAACACATAGTTACATAATACAAAAATCAATTTCAGGAAAACATAATGGGAAATAGTCACACAAACTAGTTTTAGTTGTATAGAAATTAGTACAACTAGACATTAACACCCAAAATGGGACACTAGAACTACTAGCACTACTTTATAATATATGTTTCTCTTGTCCAGTAGCCTCAATTTCAATAAATTTTACATTATAATCTAGATTTGCATAGGTTTAGTTATAGATTACTAGTTTTTGCTCAATTTATTATAGATTCATACTATTTTTCTCATATTAGAGGCATCATGTGGCATGCTCATTCCTATTTAAATTTTATATATCAATTACAAATTATTACAACTCAATCTAGAATCCATATACTCAGATATCAGATTTGGGAGCATGTACACGACACATTATTTTTGTATGTTCACTTTTACACTAGTTGATCAGATGGAATGACAAAATTAATGTCATTATCTAAATTTTACACACCAGAAACCATGTTTTAATTTATACACCAAATTGATGCATTACTCTATTTTTAGTTGTTGGCATTCCTGAGTGGCCTAGAGCAGCCTAATATTCTTAAGTGCCTAGAGCTATTTTACATTTCATAGTTTTTGAGTGGCCCAAATCCATATTATATAATTTTAATTACATCATATAGTTTTATTTTTAGATTCATCTAATACACATGGGTAGGCAATGATGGATTCATAGTCTACTTAAGTTATTAAGCCACCTACATGAGAGGTTTAGACACACCATCAGTCTAATCCAAGTTATTCACAAGTCATGATCCACCAACTAGGGGTGGGAAATGATGGAGTCAAAATTGGGTTGAGTTATTGATCCACTCACACATGGGGATTAAGAAATCCATCTACTCAATCCAAGTTATTCACTGATTGATCACTATCTACATGTGCACACATAGGTTATCACCAAGTTTATGCATTGGTCCACCTACCTAGTGAGGTGTATTTTTTCCTTTCCTCTTTCTTATCTATTTAATAAATTTTGTCTTTGATTTTTATATCTCTTAATTAATGACTCATCTATGCATGTTTCATTTGTAGGACATGCAATTGAGTATGCTTCACACATTCAAACCTAATTTATGGGCTTCACCTCGTAGGTAAGTCCACATACGCTTATTTTTCCTTTATCCTAGTCATTTCAATTTTTTTCATTTATATAATAAATATGGGGGAAATTTAATCATCTAAAAATTACAGTTGAGTCTATGAGTGTTACTTGAGACCACCTATCCACATCTTATCCCTACACCTATTTTAGGGCCTATTTAGATACTTCTCCAACCTTCGTGTGGGCCACACATGTCCCTAAACATATATAAAGTAGTCACAAACCCTCACTATAGCATCATATCCCCTAGTACCTTAGGTTCTACCACCTATAAATTATCACCATAATTTGGACAGTAGTGCCAGTGGTGTTAGTGTCCTAGTTTGGGTGCTATTGTGTTTTTCTTGCCTTTGGAAACTAATGGATATATTTTCAAATCAAAAACCACCTAAGGTCATCTTAGAGCTATTTTAATAAATGTATAAGCACTAGAAAAATATATATACATGACTTTTAGCCCATTATGCACTAGATGAAAATGAGATGCAATAACACAAATTAACTTGGAACAAGTTGTGCATAATCAAGGTTATTAATCCCTATTCTACCCTAATTATACATATAACCATCTACAAAATTCTCAAGATCAAAGTATTCACATTTATAATGTCAAAAACTCTCAAAGCACTCAAGCTAACATTCATACTAGCTTCATTTACACTTACATCAATATATAGGTGGGGAGAACTACATCAGGCTTAATCCCTCCTTAAAGTATTGGTATATAGGAAACTTTAATCATAGTGGGGTGTTGAGGATGTCCAGCCTACCCCATTAACATCACACTTTGATAATTGTGCCAATTAGATGACCTAACAATATGGAGGTATAGGTTTTACTTATAAAATTAGTTAAAATAGGTCACCACACAGATACACCCAAAAACTCAAAATAGTTTTGCATAAAGGACACTAGCACCATTGGCACTACTATCTAGTTAAGGTGTTATTGTCCAACAAGGGTTTTGACATCTAGATCCTATCTACAACATTCATATTAGCTCCTATCCTAGTTTGTAGCCTCTAGATATTTTATCTCAATTAATTTCCAACTAAGTACTTATTTACATCATTTATTGTTATTTTTAGAAAGGTCAAACTAGGTCAATTTTTTTACAAATTAGTGGTTGTATTTATTGCATATTTCTACCTTAATTTATTATAATCATACCCTTTAATAACCTAAGGCTTAAAATCCATAACCCTAGAAATTTAAATCAGAATGCTTTGTGTTTAATAATCATAATACCCTTTTTTAGATGTGTAATTATAATCATACATCTACAACCACCATTGATTGTGTGCACTAAAGTTTACTGTATTCTATTTCCTTAAAATCCTAACCATGATTATCTATTTTGTGTGATGATAGTAGCTTATATCAAACATTAGTTCCCTATCACTTGTCCAACCCATAGTGTAGGATCTAGTTTAGAAGGGTATCATTTGTCTCTAATTTACAAACCTTATTTCCTACCCTACCCTTCCTATTTGAGTTTATTTTAATCCTACCCACCTTAATTTAGAATATATCCATCCATCTCAAGTAGAATTTTGGTTTATTTTATATTCCATAAATCTAAACCATCTAAAGTAAATAATCCATTGTTTATCGTTATTCCATTACCAGGTAATTTATACTCATGCCTTAGAGGAATATTTTCATTGATCCTAAAATGTTAGAGGCTTCTCATAAGATTTTATGGTGTGAATAAAAACCGCGTCAACATAAATGAAGGAGTTGGTTGAATAATTCTCAAGCTAAGAGACTTTGGAAATTGAGTTACTAAAGGAGATGTTTATTCTAATCATGTATATAACACATGGTTAAATTATCACCCAAAATTTTTTGACAACTTTCTCTATGCCTCTATAGATAATTTTAAAGTAAGGTTTAACTGAATTCCTCTTAGAGGTGGTGATCATATTGTCCAACTAACCACATTTACAAAAGGGAAGCTTGATGAGGCCCAAACACTTATTTATTGTTTTAAATTTTCATTAAGCATCCAAAAAAAATTATAGAAATAATTATTATATTGTTTAATATGCCAATCATAAATTTTCACACTATTGATTCAGATTTTTCTACATGCTCAAAGAGAAAGAGACAAAAATAGATGTAGTTAACAACTCAAGTAAGAGCTTAATTTTCAACACAACCATCTATGATTTCATCTACTATTCCTACATATATGTTGGTGCATACCTCAGTGGGACATGTGTACTCCCTAGATTGAATCCACTTCATCTCCAGTATATGTTAAAACTAGTACCACCCCAATGATAACTTCAATTTCATCTATTACAATAGCAAGTGTTCCTTCAACTTCAAAACCAGCTACATCATTGGTCCCTATTTTGGATCTGAATTGCACTAGTAGTTCTACTCATGCATCATAGAGTATATTTTTTCTATTTATGGATATGATTATATTTATACTTTCTTGATTATCAGAATAACTTTGTACATGCAATTTGTGAAGATAAATTTAAGCCTTATTTACTTATAAATCTTGTGACCATCCAAAGCTAACAAATAAAAATTATAAATTGGTCTTATTTTATATATGTAATGAGATTTAAAGATGAGGTTATGCCCATACAAAGCTATATATAAATGAGTCCTATTCATTATAAAGGGTTGAGAATTTTGGAAAATTAACATAAATTAGAAATTTTTACAACTATTCTATAAGTTTATGTGATTTGTCTTATCTTCTAATTTTTGTGCTTTACTTGAAGAATTTCTATTAATTTGATGATTTATATGAAGTTTATAAATGTGTCTTTATTATAGTATATAGATTTAATTATATGTTATTATAATCAACCTTTTAATTCTAGATCATACCATATCATGTTAGTGATTTGATTATGCCTAATAATTTGGTAATAACATTATCTTTGTTTATAATCATGGGGTTTTTGTAATTTATTCTTTATAATTTTCATTAAGTTTATTGTGTTTTTTGATTTTATCAAGCTTATAACCTGCATTAGTTGGTGACACATATTCAACCTAGTATAATAGGTCAATTTATAATGGTTTAATCTTCAATTTGAATCACATAGCCCTTTATTTTATACCCTACCCTTCATTTTTATAGTTTTTAACCAAATACATCTTAGGTTAGACCATCCATCCATTGTAGCTTAGATTTTATAACTTTACATTAGATATGATACATAAGTCATATCTAAATCATCCTAGGTAAGAAACTATTGTGATCACCACTAATACATCATGTGGTTATTTATAAAACCAATACCCACAACTAATTATTTGGAGTGAATTTCCACTAATCCTAAAATGAAAGGTCTTTCTCATAAGATTATATGGTGTGAATAAAACCCACATTAGTATTACCCCACTTTCATCTCATTATGTTTATTCCTTTAAGAAGTGGACCCAGGTTACAAGTATTGTCTTTTTAATAGAATGAATTTCTTATGCCATAACTACCTACCATTTAAGATGATTACTCACTTCATGGTAAGTCTTTGGATCCTAATTCACTTCCAAATATATACCAAGTTTTCAACACTAGATAATTTTTTTGATATATTCCTATGTAGATCTTTATGATTCCATACCCATCCAAAAGCCTCAATGTGAACTTTTCAGGACCATTTTGGTTGAGTTTTTGTAGGTTCATTATAAATAACTTGTGGCATTAGCAGTGGGAAAATATGTTATTATGGTGTTGGAAGATCTATTTGTCCCTACTATGACTCATGATTTGAAATTTAATTAAATTTATCCAAACTATCTTGTTCTTCAAAATAAAAATTTAAGGTTGTGTGTAAATTGGCACAAACTAAATGAGGAAGAGGAAAATATGTTGATTTGAAAGCCTATGATTTTTAATAAAACAACATATTCCTTTGGAAAATCACTTTAGTGGTGCATGGGATAAAAAGAGGATATGCCTTCACATATTAAAAATAGCCAACAAAAAAAAAAAAAACCCTTCATTTCCATTTCATTGAACTTATCATCTATGATATTTTCCCATGAATTACACTAAAAACCCCCTAAAATTATAAACATTGTGCTTAATACAAAACCATTTTAATTAGGATTCATGTCTTGCACTACTGAGTGGGGAATGTAATTTGCACACTGAATTACCTTAACTCATAACTAAGGAGACAATTCTTTGGAATACAGTTTGAAATTGGCCACTTCTTTAAATTTAATATTACTATCTTTAGCCACACCATTATAGTGAGGAGTGTAGGACATAATATATTGGATTTGGATGCCTTCTTAAGTTAATTATTTGGTTGTCAACATAATCTCCTCCATTTCCTATTCCAAGTCACTAAATGTTTCTCTCTAACAAGTTTTCAATAATGGATTTGAAATTTATGTTTCTAAAAAGAATCACATGGAAATGACATGAGATCATTATGAACCAATTATATTTTATCACTTTCACTCTAATATTTGATTTTAGGAAATGGATCCATGTGTTGTTTTCTAAGTGCACGATCTAGACAAACTCCATTTTTATAGGAAAGTTTGGGAAAACCAAGAACTATGTTATGTTTATTGAGGTCTTATAATGAGTGATATAAGGTGATCAAAAAAATCATGACCGATTATACTCAAGTCATTTTCATTTGCAATCATGAATGTGAATGTTGAGAGTAAATAAATTTTTCAAACTTGTGCAATATAGATTTATGATCAACTTTGCCAATGGCTAGAATAGTGGATTGGTATTTGTATTTTTAATAACAATATTTGTAGGTGTAAATTAAATAATGTTTCCATCACCTAAATGTGTAATTTTATAGATGGATAATAATTTCATAAAAATTATGGAACTTGGAGAACTTTTTCAAACATTCCATTCTTCATCTCAGTGTACCCTTAACCCTATAACTATAGGACTAAAATTACCCACAAAAAGTTAAATTAGATCCAGAGTGTGAAACAAAGAAGCATTACTCACTTTATGGTGAGATTATTCTTGAACTAAAATCTATTTAGACACTAGTGATCTATATGTTTTAGTAAAAAGTATTTCTCCTATCTTGGAGGAAAGGAGCTTCATCTTCAAAAAATTTAGTTCCAACTATGTCTTTTTTTGAAACATGATGATTTATCATGGCCTTTACCACAAAAACTAAAAGATTTATTGTTGATTTTTTATTTCCATTTTCCTTTGCCTTTATATTAATGGATATAAATGTTATGTTAAATTGATTTCTTTCCCTAAGGCTTAGGATTTTTTGTTCCTTTACCTTTACCATGGATCTTGCCTTTGCCAGATTTAATGTGTGACTTTAAATTATCATCATTAACAAATAATGTACATTTATTAAAACATCTAGGTCAAATATCACCAATAAAAATTAGTTTTTCATGTTCTCTCTAATGTTTCTCATCAATATTTTTTATGGTTAATGCCACATATGCAATGCCCAAAGAATCTTATTGTGTATAGTGATTTGAGATAAATTGAGTAGATACAACCCAATTTTGAAAAAATACCCATAATGATTTGGTCATCAGTCTTGGTTACATCCATCTTAATAATCAAAAGTCTCAAATGATTGAATTGAGTGATAAAGTCCTCAATCTGAGTGTAATTATCTAGATTAAGATATCCAAGATTGTTTTCCAATTAACATGCTCAAATATCAATAATTCTAAAAAATATTATGTAAGGTTTCCAAAACTTCAAAAGAGTCCATAATGCCCTAGAATTTATACTTAAATTAAAGAGACACTAATTATCCTAGGATTCCTCTTGCTTCATCACAATAGTTTTTCCATTTATATTATTTGATAAGGTCTTTAGAAGTATATTATTTAGGCATTATAATTCAGTAAATACCCTTATTAATAATCACATATATAATGTACCATTTCTAATTGAATTAATTAGAACATGTGAGAATTAACTTTTTATACCATTGTTAGAACATAAATTTTTTGAAGTTAAAATACCTTGATGTTTTTTTATGGATGTTTTTAACCCTGAAATTATATCTAGATTAGGGTTATATAGATTATTAAAGGGGTATATAAAAATTAAATGGCACAAGGGTGATAATTATATCTATGGTAGGCCAATTAGATGCTCGACTTAGATATAAGCATACACTAAATTTATTATGCTAAGATAGTGTAAATATGGAAAGTATAACTATGTTAGATATAGAAATGATAAAGTGAATTAATTAGCTTGTTCTAATGATAATCCAGTTCTAGATATGGAACAAGATCAAATTAGGTGGGAAAGATATTCAAGAATAATCATCAGATTTTGGATTTGATGCTTCTGGCTCTCAAGATAGTAACATCAACCTATGATGGTTGTGTTGATACTACTATCTAGGTTTATCTTATATATAATATTGATTGAAATATGATATGAACACCTTGATGATTTTAGGTTTGTCTTTGCCTTCACTCTAGTGCATTTAGTTTTGGGTCATGGATAATCACTCCTTGTGAAATGTTAAAACCCTAGCTTTTCATCTTCATTGTGACCTTGGGGAAAAATGGGTTAATGGGCACATGGTATTGAGATAACCCTAATGACCCTACTATAAAATGACACTTCATAAAAAACCAATACTCTATAAGAGGGCCTCATACTCGTATTGTTCTCCCCTATGTGTTGTCTTGTGTGTGAATCATGTAATGTGTTTAAAGCAAGTACAATAGTGACCTAGCTTGTAACTTTGTAAATCAAGATCTTAGGCTTATCCTTTATTACTTAAAACCTTTATATGTGCTTTACCTATGACTAGTGTGGAAATAGGGAATATTTTGTTCAATTGGATGCTTGATATAATTCTTTTCATAAGTTTCCTTGGTCTCTTTGGTCTATTCTAGGTTTTTTTAGGTGAGGAATGAATGAGGATTGATATTATATTTATATCAATCCATTTTGATAATAATTCATATTAAATAACTTATTACAACCATTAGGATGCATTTTATTTTTAAATTAGATGACTTTTAAGGCACTAGACACTTACATTAGGATTAGACACTAGCATTGATGATACTAGCTATCCTAGATGTTAGTGTTCAGGGAGTAGGAAAGAAGGTATAGGCTCATAACTTGTAGACATGGAAGATAAGTAAATTTTAATAATTTTGGGTAAGAGATAAGGTTTGTATCATCACCATAAGACTTTTTAGACTAAAATATAGGCCAAGGGACACAAGATAGAGCATATATGTGTCTTGTGGAAGTATGAAAGGTCTAGAACTGAGACGAATAGACAACATATAAGTTTTAAAATAATATAATAATGAGGTTATATATAATAATAAAATATCATCTACACCCCCCCCAAAAAAAAATTAGGAATGAAATTGTTACTTTAAAGGAAAAGAATGTGTACTTGGGTATGTATGCACACCTTGTCTTTGTGTGTGCCTAACTTGAGTGATTTTTTGGTGGCTAAAATACAACCAAAAATATTTTATAATATAAAAATATTTCATATAATATATGTTTAAATTAATTTAAATAAATTTAAATTTAAAGAGTAAGGTTTAGGAGTACACCTGTGTGTCGATGTAATTACCTTACCTATTATCAAGTTGTTTTGAAAAACATGTATCATTGTAAGGATCTAAAAATGAGATAGGATATATATAAATAAATATATAAATTTAATATATCCAAGAATATATATAAAGATATATTGGAAGGCCCATGACCCCAACTTTGGATTAAAAAGTGAGTTTCCACCTAGTAGTTAAGATTGGCTCAACTGTGTAATCCAATTATACTTAAAATCTGGTGAGGTTGGATGATCAAGTCCAACCTAAAAACTTGGAAATATTTATTTATTTTATAACCTAAATAATACCAAAATTTTAACTAACGACTATAGTATATTTTCTCAATAAAATTCTATGAAAGTCCATAGGGTATTAGTATGAAAAAAATCCATGATATGGTAACAGTCCATAAAAGAGTTTTGGAATCTAAAAATGATTTGGATTTTATAATATTAGGTACATGATGCATAAAATATGCACCTTAGATATGTATAATAATTAAATTATATATAAAAATACTACCAATCTATATAATTCTACCATAACTATGAATTTGAATCATATAACTATGTGCTTTGGCCTATCTAGATAATTGTGTAAGAGTGGAAGACATAATTCCAAAGCATGTTACCATTATATATGTATAAATATAAAAATTATATAAGTACCAATGTGGAGGAAATTTTTTCCAAATCATTCCCCCATTGTAAATTGGAGATGTTGAATTTTGACTAGGTGTGGAGAACATGCCTCTAAAGCATGCCCCCACTGAATCTAGGAACTGATATAAGTGTCATATACCAAATAAATGTAGATAACATGATTATAAATCATACCCAAAATGAATATAATTTTTTTTAATTTTTATAATACATGTCCATATGACATGCCCCTATAAAATCTACAAACTGATATAAGTACCAAATATTGAATGAATATGGACAATCATGCTTCTAAAGCATGCCACCACTGAATCTAAGAATTGTGCCAAGTGTGGAGAACACATATATATATAACATTCCACCACCAATATTCACCCCATTTGAGGTGAGGGAAATATAGGAACTTATATTTACCTCACCTAAAAATGATAAGACAATTGTATAATCTATGAATGTGACCATGTAGCATATAAAAGGAACATGTCTAAGTAGATATAGAATTGAAGTGAATAAGACCAATGTGATCACATTTAGGACTAATATTCATGATAAATATCATGTAAATTTATATATAGTAATATTACAATCTTAAATATAAAATATTTACACAAGATAAGAGCACTAAAAATTAAGTCAAAAGGTAATGGTCCAAGGAGACCTACAAACAAGGGGCATGTTCAAATGTCATATAATTGAAGGGACAGGACTTAGTCAAATGTCCATAAAATCAAGGATGACATATTCAAATGTCCATATAATAAACAATGACATGAAAATGTCAATGAAAACATGCATAAGCATGGGGGCCATAAGAAATGGAGTATATTAAAATGCTCAAACAAGAAAGATATAAACCCATGAAATTGTATAAAGTAAAGCATAAAAAACGATCATAAACATGTCATAGTAGCCCATGAATCCAATGTGTTAGGAAAATTATGTCAATTTTATATCATATGATGTACCCTACATATGATATAATCATGGATAATAGGTATGTGTAATTAGATATGTAAGCTCAAGCACGATAATGTAGAGTGATCATTAAATCATATAACTTTTGTGTATTAAGATCAAAGTAGTGGATGCCCCCAATTTCCATATGACATGAGTAGAGGGAAGGCACAACATATGAAATTTTAAAGTATAACATATATGGGTATGCTTTTATCTCACTCAAGTAGTAGTGTGACACATATGTGTATGTAGGAGTAACTGAGTATGTCATCCATCAATAATGAAAGTAACACATGGATGCCAATGAGCCAATAGATCATGTTAGTGCTAAAAGTATTTTTAGAGTTTTCAAGGTTTTTTATTTTTTAATTATTTTGTAATATGTGAAGAGGAAATATCATCTTATGATGTCATCCAATGTATGGTCATAGATATAACCCTATTGTGAATCTTACAACCTTAAGTTGGATATTTTACATTATTTCCATCATGATTGGATAGGTTGAAAAGTTATATAACATGCTCCTCATCACATTTTGAATGTGTATTATAAGCTGTAATTATATCATTTGAAATATGTATTAATGTACCTTTGTAAAGAAAGGAAATGCCTTGTTGATTTGGAACAATTTTTTATTCCATTTGGTATAGCCAAATAGTTCCTAGTGTAAATGCATATGGAAATGTCATAGGCATAACCCAAACCCATGTTTGGATTACTTTAGGAACACATGAAATTAGTATTAGTATGTTTCCCAAGGATTCTTTCCAACATATATATATATATATATATATATATATATATATATATATATATATATATATATATATATATATATATATATTAAGTTTTTTAGATTGAAGCCCATTTATTGTAAATGTCTTACATTATAAATAGTTTTTGTTTGTGTAGGATCACCATGGTTATGCCAAAAATAAGGACCATCCATGTATGATGTAACTGTTAAATCTTGTTGGTGTGGATTATTTTTGTGCTATTCACTTTGATATTCTTGTATGGGACATGGAATTTAGATTGGTCCCATGTTAAGTAACATTTTCAAAGTATTCATATAAAGACTAGGAATGCCACATTTTTGGTTCATAATACTCTTTAGGCAATTGATCACCTTCATTTATTTGAGGAATAAAAATTTTGTATTTGGAGGGAGGTATTTAAGTTTATTTGAATTATTAATGATGAAGGGATCATATCTATGCCCATCATGATGTAAATGGGTGAATGACTCATATAATTTATGTAATGCTCTGTACTTTAATGGGGAAAGAAGACCTATACTAAATATAAATTATAATTCCAAATTTAAGGGTCTAAATTCTAGCTCATATGATGTAATTTTAAATCAAAATGAAATGGCACAAGGGTGATAATCATATCTATAGCAATACAATTAGAAGCTAAACTCATATATAAGCATAAATTGAATTTATTATTTTGAGATAGTTTAAATATAGAAAGTACAACTATGATAGATATATAAATGAAAAAGAAGTGAAGTACTTATCTTTGTGATGCTAATGTAGTTATATATGTATAATATATTAAAATCAAGCATGAAAGAGATTCTAAAACAATCATTAGATTTTATATTTGATGCTTTTGACTCTCTAGATACTAATGTTAGCCTAGGATAGTTTCATTGATGATATTATCTAGGTTCAATATTAGTATCCTATATGGAATATATGTTTAAATAAGATGAAAACCCCTAGATGATTTTGGTTTTGTCTTCTCCTTCACTTTGGTGCATTTAGATTTGGGTCATGGACATTCACTCCTTATGAAATGGTAAAACCCTAGCTTTCCATCTTTAATGTGACCTCAAGGAAAAATGGGTTAGTGAGTACACATTATCAAGATAACCCTATTGACCTATCTATCACAGGGTGCTTACTACATATCCAATACTCCATAAGAGGGCCTTATACTCATGTAGTTCTCCCATACATGTTGGATTATGTGTGAATCATGTAATATGTATAAAACAAGTATAACAATGACCTAGCTTGTAACTTGGCAACTCAGGCACTTGAGATACTCTTCTAGTACTTACAACCTATATATGTTTTGTACCTATGACTAGTATGGAAATATAGAATATTTTTCTCAATTAAATTATTGATAGAGTGATTTTGATAAGTTTCCTTGGTCTCTTTCATCTTTTCTAGGTTCTTATAGGTGAGGAATAAATGAGGGTTGATCTTGTATTTATATCAATCCATTTTGATAAAAAATCATATTAAATCACTTACGCCAACCATTAGGATATGTTTCATTTGAAAATTCAATGACTTTTAGGTCAATGGACACTTGTGTTGAGATAGGATGCTAGTGTTGATGTTAGTGTCTATCTCAAACATTAATGTCTAGGGAGCAGGAAATAAGGTATAGGCTCAAAAGTTGTAGAGGTAGAATATAAGTACATTTTAAGTGTTTTTGGAAAGATATAAGGTCTATGTCATCAACATAATATTGGTCGGACTAAGAGATAGACCAAGGGGAACAAGATAGAATAGATGCAAATCTTGCAAAAGTGGGAAATGTCTAGAATTGAGAAGAACAACCAAGGTCTAAGTTTTCCAAGTGTACAAGATTGAGGTGATATATAATCACAAAATATCATCTAAAATATTTCTAGATTAATTATCAAAACAATTAAATCAAAGAGAGGATCACAATGGTATAATAATCAAGTACAAAAAATATTTTCTTAGAAATCTCTTTGGTGTTACAAATCAAAATGATCACCCTAACGAGAGGATCATAATGACATAGTTTCCTAGAGGATGTAAAAAATCCATACTTTGTTATTGATTCTATGGAAACACTAGTATGGGTTCTTATTTAGATGTTTTTTTTATCAAATCTACCAAATTTATCAAGGTTTGAGAGATATTTTAAAACTAAGAGTTATGTTGAGGTTTTTAATTTTATTGATATACTATCATGAACTGAATAACCAAACTATGTATAGGTATGATAAATGTATACAACATTGATTTGTAATAACTAGGATGGGGTGAGCCTATTCTCTAGGTTATGTGATATACTTGTCTCATTCATAAATTGTGAACCAATCCAATATTTTAGAGAACTAACTACAGAAGGTTCCACTTTACCTATAATTACACTATCTCATCTTTGAGGTATGAATAAAATAATTTATTTGCTTGACTACCTATTGGTGCACTAAAATTTTATAAATCTAATGACTTATTATGGTAAAGTATCTCCTTAACCCTATATTCTTCTAATTTACTAGAGGTACATGGAAGCTAAAAAACATATACAATGTTATATAAGACCTAGGTAATTTTGAAACCCTCATCACTTCACTTCACATGCTTTTCTAAAAATAACAACTTATTTGATATTTTAAAACCCCAAGTATAGGGTTTATAACATTGATAAATTCTAAAAATCACATCTCCAACCCGTAGTACCCCAATACTTTCACCACTTTATAATCACAAGATCCCTTAAGGTCAAGGTGAGAGCATATAATGGATATTTACATTGAGCTACTAAAATAATGGGATCAAAACCATGAAGCTAAAGTGAAAGACCAAAAAAATAATATATTTGTTCTTGTACATGAATGTTTTGAGCATGAAAACAACATATCTATGTAGGCTCAATTTAAATGCAGTATAATAGATGAATCTCATTGATAATATTTAATATCCTATTACATTTTTGAATAAGTTTCATAATTTTTGAAACTATCTTAATCCAAACACCCACATGCATGTAATTAATAAAGAAACAAAATCTTTAAAAAGAAACATATA
Organism: Torreya grandis; assembly: GCA_037957365.1. Classification (NCBI taxonomy): domain Eukaryota; kingdom Viridiplantae; phylum Streptophyta; class Pinopsida; order Cupressales; family Taxaceae; genus Torreya; species Torreya grandis. The sequence continues at coordinate 1,209,405 of JARHVA010001233.1, forward strand.
ATTTTTTTTGTGTAGCATTAATACCTATTTAGATTAAGAGATTTGACTTAAATTTTCTAGTATTACAATAATGACTCTCATCCATAGAAACACCTTACCCACTAGTCGTATATGTTCTTATATAGATAATAAGGAGGATAGGGTTAGGGTTTGGAGAGTATATTTCTTATCAAACAAGTTTTTTTAGAGATAATACTTTTCAATTATTATCATAAGTCAATTAAGTAAATACTTAATTGATAATTTTATATAATAATATATAATAGATAAGTGTGCACTAAATTAGTGATTATCTATTAATTATATTACAAATAAATAATACAAGTGCATCTTAAACCACACAAAAGTGTATGCATTATTAAATACACTAATTATTGTGAGGCTTTATTATGGTGGTTTTCATCTTCTCATATCTTTTATTTTTTTCATTTTTATTACATATATTGAGGTTTTTATGTACCAAGTTTGTCTCTCTTAATAAAATGGTTTTTATTTGAAAAAAAAGCATAGATGTAAAGGAAAAATGGCGATGCAATAAAGTGATAAAATCTGAAATAAATAGCTTAAAATATACGAATGATGGTGGATGTGGGTGAATTATCAAAGGTAAATAAATATTAGTTTTATTCCTTAGGTATTACAATATTGCACCAAAGATTCATGTATCTATTGAAATGTGAGTGAAATTCTAAGCATGAGAAATAGATAGAGATATGATTGTGACAAGTAATATAAATGTACATCAAAGGTTAGATGAACAAATGGGAGGAATGGATAGTGTGAAAAAAAATAATAGACTCTCATAAATTCATCAAACCTAATAGTTTTCAAAATGTAAAATTATGACACTTTAAGGGCTAGAATTGGTCTAACTAGTGATGCTAGAAACTATGTCCCATCATGGCCATATAAGACTGAATAATGTAGTAAGGATACGGTGCCTACTTCTCCACACATTTCATATTCTCCTCGTAACACATAAAATCCAATTACCATTAAGGGGATTAAGTACTTTAGTGAAAAATTGAAGCATCATGAAAATTTTAGTTAGATCCTCCTATAATCTACCAACATGCCACACCTCAATGGACCTTTAAATATTAATGAGGATAATTGTATAATATGAGATTTCAACTAGAATATTGGATATGCTAATAGTAATTTTCTTTTTCACATAGTAGTCATGGATATATATATATATATATATATATATATATATATATATATATATATATCTTATATAATTATAATTTATATAATTATATTGTCCTCCTTCATACACATATAGAGAGGCATATATTTAAATATGGTTATCTTTCATACAAATTAAACAACCAAATATGGGTTTGAACGATAACAATATAGGAGAGCTTACACCTAAACAAGAAAATGGAAACCCAAGTCCTATACACTTAAATAATCCTATAATTACACCTTATGAAATAGAATAATATTTAATCTAACCTAAGCATGCCTCAAAATTGATAGATAGAATGGGGAATATGGAGAATGGATGGAGAATAAAGGGAATAATTAAACTAATATAATGATAAACAAACTAGTAAATGAACGTAAGAAGGAAGAAAATGTAGATTCTTCAAAAGTGATAAGGGAACATTGTTGAGATGAAAGGGATTGAAAATGAGTCATCTATGCTTATATGAGAGGGGTGATATAAAAGGGAAAGATTATCTAGGACTGAAAAGTGTGATAATAAGTAATGGAAAATTTGAAAATAATAGAGTTTCAACAATGTGATTTGGGAAATTTTTAAAAGATATAGAGCAATAAAATTTGGAAATAAAGAGAAAAAATAAAGAAAAAGTAACCTATGATAGGTAGATCACAACAAAAGATAGAAAATAATTTAATATATGAAAATTAGGACAAGGAAAATCATTATGGATAGAGTGCAAGAAATATAGTAAAGAAGAAAGTAGGAATCAAGTAAAAATGTGAAAATAAGTAGAAGGCAAACTTCAATGATTAGTTCCCAAAAAAGTTTGATAATGATTAGAAAAATAAAATTACATAAAAAATAAACTGAACTAAAAGTAATATGTAGGCTAGCTACATAAGGAAGAGGAATTACATCACAAGCTTAATGAAATAAATAGAATGAAAGACATATTGTAATTCTCAACCACTTTAAAATAGTAGCACATAAATCTCTCAAGATGACATAAATATTATAGTGTAGCTGGAGGTACTAATATTTTATTGACATATCTTTAGATGTCTTTTATAATCTCCTATCGAATAATAGAAATTGAGAATGTAAGGAGAGCATTGTGAGGTGCCCTCGTGTATCTTTTATTGTGGTTCTACTTAGGAAATGCGTTATGAATATCATATTAATTCTTCAAATTGGCCATTGTTTTTAGCAAAATATAATATTTGTGGTGTTACCACACCTTTTTGGGACATCTAAAATGTGTCTTACCACCAAACTGTGATTGTCTAAAGATATTCTTGATGTTAGGTCTAAAATTATACTCTTTATTTAATAAGGTTCTAATGTTTATTTTTCATATTTTTTGAATTTTAGGTATTATTTGTTAAGAAATATGATTAATTTATGCATCCCCTCATCCCTTTAGAGTTTCATACATATGGAACATCCAAAATCTATTTTTTTTAAATGGCATACTAATCTACTACTCTAGTACAAAGTGTTGATTAATTTACCAATTATAACTACACATGTACATTATTGCATAATTATACCAAAAATATAATTATTACTAGGATATATGTTTTTCTATTATGCTTCCCTCTCAATAGTCTTTTTCATTTTCATAGATCACTCCCCTTGGCACACTAGTAGGGTTTGGTCAAGGCACTCTAGTCATTCTTCCATTACATCATTGAAACTTCCAACCTTGTAATTTCACATGGCCTTATTACTCTAATATTTGGGTTATTGGTAATAATATATCCTATTGGGAATATTTTTAGGCTTGTCTACATTAGCATTGGGACATTTTTTATTGTTAAATTACTTTCATTATTAGCATAAGTTTTGATCATTGATTGATCATGTATGTTGGATTGCATTTATGGGTTCTATTTTTGTATTGCATTCATTTATAATTTCATTTAAGAATCAAAATATATAAAATTTTCATTTTTTTTACCTTGATAATTTACTTTTAGAAAAGTGACAAATGGCAAAATAATAGCTTTTTAAGTACACCTTAGAAGGCCACCATTAGACAATTCAAAGAACACATAACATAAATACAAAGAGAATTCCATAAAGTCTCAAAAATACCCCCCTTTATAGAGGATCATATGTAACCATTTATGATCACCTCATTATATGAACTCTAAAAATATTTTCCCTCTTTTTCTAGTTTGCATCCACACCAACATGTTTGCCACATCAAATCCCCACTGACTTCATGCAAATTCTCTTCCCACCACCAATTTATAGAAGATAATATGTAACCATTTATGATCACCTCATTATATGAACTCTAAAAATATTTTCCCTCTTTTTCTAGTTTGCATCCACACCAACATGTTTGCCACATCAAATCCCCACTGACTTCATGCAAATTCCCTTCCCACCACCAATAACCAACTTCATGTACACTTCTCAATGGTTTGCATCTATTTAATTTATAAAATATTTGGAAAGTCATTAATTTTAATGGTCAAGTGACATACATACTCTAATTGATAGTAACTTGGCCTACCCTTATATTTCAAATTGAAAGCATGAAAAGGAATTTTTGGTTCTGGAATTCATTTTGCATTTTTGTTTATATTAGGTCTTTAGTTTTCATTGTTATTTTCACCTCTAGTTTTTATTTTTGAGATTTTTATTGATTTTTAATCTATAAGTTTGTGTCTCAACAATTGGTTTTATGTAACTAAAATGCCTCAAATTTGCAAAAAGTTTCATCCTAGCAGCTTATTTTGGCCAACTAAAACATCTCAAATTCCCACCATCTCTAGCTAATAACAATGAAGTGGGCCTTGAATTTCCTATCGTATGGTATGATTGGTATGTGTTCTCTTAAGGATGAATCCAAGTAAAATACCTCAAATTTTAGCATGCCACATTTTTGGTGAGACTGCTCTACTCTTCATGTATAGAAAAAATCTACAAATTTATTTTTTTAAACAATTATCATTCAAGGGTACAAAAGAAAGCTATAAAAGTATATATAAATTTTAAGCCATTTATGTTAAAATTATTTAATTTCTATAAAAATACTATGGTTTTATTCTCAAACAAATTTTAGGATTTTATTCTGGTTATTATTTTTAAATAAAATAGAGGGATTTTATTTTGGGTTTTGTTCTCAAGTAAATTTAATTTAGATATATATAGTTAATTAATTTTACGTTTGGAATATGTATAAATTTCATGGATAAAATCAGTTTAGAGTAAAACCCACAATTAACACACCATGTCTTAGGAAAATATTAATCCTTGAAACACCCTATCTTGGGAAAATATTGAGAGTATAACTTAAATCTTATGCCTTGAAATAATATAAAATTCCTACAAATAACCTAGAATGGTGAGGTGATGTTCCATTCCAAAAAAACTTCAATGGCGAAACCATTGCAAAAAGAACATTCTTTTGTTTAATAAATTTATGCTACCCAAGCCTTGAAAAAAAAAGACCTAAAATTTATCCTAGAAAAAAATATTAAATTTATTTGAGAATAAAACCCAAAATAATAGCCCTAAAATTTAACACCCAATATATTTACCATATAGTATCCACATCGGCATGTTTTCTATCTCAAACACTTATCAACTTCACACAATTTCTAAAATTTATAGCCTTAAATTTTTTTTGAGAATAAAACCCAAAATAAAAAACCAAAAATATTAGATATTAAATTTTACATCTATTTGACTATAAAAAGGTAGTTTAGCTTATTACTTGGAGAAAGGGTTGTTCATAGTCCTTTTATTAATGTCAAACAAATTTTCAATCATAAAAATAGGAAACCTAAAATGGTCATATAGGATTCTCTTTAAAGGGTGTTATTTGTGTGACTTTAGGGTATTCTAAGCCAAAACACACACAGTGAAATTTACATGGTAATAATTTGGGATACCATAGAGAAATTACATTATCTATACAATACTTACAGATAACACATGTATTTTCATGTTATTTAATCAATTCATAGCATCTTTAACATGAATTTAGGGTTTTCTAAGCCAAATAAGCATAATATTCATGGCTAAAACAATAGTAAATGTGAGAAATAAATTTCATATTAATTTTGGTATAATATATTATAATTTTTTCAATGCCAACCAAATTTATACTCTACTAAGGCTACAAGGCTACTAAATATAAAACATAATACATATGTCAATAATGAAAGATGGTTGAGACCCCTCCCATCATCAAATATAATGAAATGCCAAAATGAAAGGGTAATAAGTGAAGTATATTTAATATAATAAATAATGAGTAAAATAAATTAAAAAATTAATGTATCAATTCATTTTTTTTAATTTTTAGAATATATATATATATATATATATATATATATATATATATAATATATCATTGATGAACTATATATAACCTTATGTAGTAGCATCACAAGTATTGATAAATTTATGCTTGAATAAAGCTACTAAATAGGAAAAAATAAAGACTCAAGGTTTTATTTAGGGGTTTATTATGTGTTTTATTTTAATGAAACCATAAATAAACCTCATGTTAGTTTTGAAATTTAGGGTTTTTATTCTTGACAAAAAAAAAACTACAAAAGTGATCATACTTTACTTTTTATTGTTGATAAAACATATGTTTATTTGTAAACTAAGTATTTCACAAGAATTTCCTACAGTAAGTCAAGGATAAATTTTATTTCTCCATGTGTAATATTTTGAAATAAATATAGTTTTATTGAAAAACACACTTGGTCATTAAATGGAAAATACACTATGAATTGAGGAAAAAATTAAGGTAAATATTTTTTTAATAATTTCCTACTATAATCCAAGGATAAACTATGGATAAAATAGTCCTATTAACACATTGTGAATAACATATTACAATTAATTAACTAAAATTATTATTTTTCAATGTCTAATGTTTATCCAAAGTTGAGTTTACATTTATCCTTGTCAAATACTTAGCCTTACATTTTTAGAGTATCCCACTTCAATGTTCAATAAATCTACAAAAAATTCCTTGACACTATGCTAGGGATGTCATGGTTGATTGCACAATTTGGTTATTCCCCTTGCAACATATATCTAGATCAATCATCACTAATTTAATGTCATATCCCTACTTGTTGACCATGGTTACCAATAGGGAAATGGGTGGCAGATTTTATAGCTACCTATATGGAACTAGAGGATAGCAATGCCAACATTAATGGGGAATTTTGTTGAGAGATGATATCCTCCATAGTTAAAATAATAAATGTAAGTGTACATGGTATATTTTTTGTGCTTAATTAGCTTGATCGGTGAGGAAATTTTACATTATTTAGAATTTTAATCAATGTTATTAACATAACATTTTTTTATAACATGAAGTATATGTTAAAAAATAAAGGAGAATAGAGGAAGACATGAGATAAAGATAATATATGTCAAAATACCAGAGAAACTACACTAAAGTAGGTCAAATTCCTAGTTATTTAGTTTTAAAAATGATATCTTTAATCATCTTGTTTCACAGGGAAAATTTTCATTACATAATTCTATTGAAGGTAATTAACACAAAACATACGTTGAATAGTAGGGAAGAAGGGAAAAGTTCATGATATAGAGAATATATATGTCTAAATCCTGGATAAATTACACTAAAACTAGTGAAATCTCTAATTTTTATCCAAAATTGAACTTGATATTTCCCATAAACATTACTAGAATATAATGTAGCAGGCAAACCTCAAATTCTAACCATTCTTTTAATCAAATTTAGGCCAACAAAGTCATTTCTTAAATCAATTGTAATATTAACTTAAATTTATCTTATTATAATAGAATTTATTAATATTATTAAATCACTATAAATAAATTTGAGATCATAAAATTATTTGATGCCACAAAAACCATTTTATGCTTTGAAATTTTTAAAACACAACCCATATTGCCATTAGTAATGAACTAAGAAATTTATGCATGTGAAAAGTGAGGACATAAGTTAATTTTACAAAAGCATCAAAATAAATTAAATAGAGGGTTGTGGACTATGTGTTCAACAAATATGGCTAGGAATTGATAGTATGCACATCACCTCACCATTCTAGATGGTGAATTTTCAATAGTGAAAAAATATAAATAAAGATCAATTGATGATAAATTCTATTGAAGTCGGTGGTAACTAGTGGGAAATTTATGCAAAGTTGTTGGAATCTAGTGGGAAATCTACATGAATTCAATGAGAGTTGGATGTGGCAATCATGTTGATGTGAATTCTACATGGATAAATAAGTTAAATATGTTTAAAGCTTGTAAAAAGATGCATTCATAAATGATTAAGTATGATGATCTATAAAGTGGATTATTAGGTTGATGTTTATTTTTTAGATATATTTCTAGCCATCACTTTATTTTGATGTTTATTGATAATGTATGTTTTTCTCAACATAAAATGAAGCTATAGGGAAAAAATAAAGAGGTGGAAAAATACACACACAAACCATTGTTTGAGTATTTTATATTTCTCCTTGGGTTATATTAGTAAATTTCTATCAATTAATTTGCTTAGATGGTGCCAGAGTGACTATATAATGGTTAATGGGTTTGGCATGTTGTAAAGTCAAAGAGGGATTGATGTGGATGCTACATGAGGAAGATGTTGAGCATTTTAGAGCTTGTAAAATGTGATCATAGATGGTCAAATATGATGGTTTATAAAGAGGTAAATATATGTGACTTCAATGGTATTTTAATTCAGATCATTTTAAACATGATCATGTAGTATAAATTAACTAACATAACATCCTCCAAGTTAATAGTGTGTTATTATTGTAATGCACAATGTGTTATTTTTTCACTCCATAGTGTTTTAATTAATTCATGATGTGTTATTTAATTATTTCATCATGTGTTATCTAATTATTTCACAACACATTATTTAGTTAATTCATAGTGTGCAAGCATGTTTAAAATAATTGTGAATTATTGTGTCTAAATGATTAAATGTGCTATTTATTATCAATTTTTCTCTTCCTTAATTTTTCACTTATTGTTTAGCATGAAAAACTGATTTTTTTAGAATTTAATTTTAATATTGGTGACTATAAGTAATTCCAAGGCTACAAAATATATAAATTCAACTTCAATTTGTGGGAAAGCTATAAAGTTGGTGTAATGACATTTTAATGGCATTGGAATGTAAATAGAGGTCAGCTAATGGGAAATTTTTATGAAGTTCATGGGGGATTGACATGGAAAGAATGTTGATGTGGATTCTACATGGTGAATGGGGTTGGGTCTGTTAGAGTTCATAAAAATAGACAGTCAAACATGGTCAAATAGGATGCTCTATAAATGGATTATTTGTAAAAATAAAGCAACAAATGAATATACATATTACTATGATTTGACTGTGTTTAAAATCACATTATGTTTTTTAGATACACATTCTTAAATAAAATGGAATCCAATAAACTCACTGTGTTCTATAACATCTAAAATATATAAAATTATCCATTACACATAATAAGTCCTAATATTCCTATCAAATACTTAGCTTAGATTTATCTTTAGCTGACAATGGATTTTCTATTAAATGAGAAACTTTATTCTTGTAACAAAATATTTGTTTATTTTAAAACAAGACACCAAATAAATTATGATATTTATAAAAAAATTAGGGTTTAATATGTTGTTAAAAATAAAACCCTATTAACATGATGTGAATTTTGTGGGTTTTGTCAAGGCATTATATATATATGTTATTTGTCTGATGTCTTCTTCCCTTCTCCTTTGATATACCTTTGTATGTGTTTTTTCCCTAATTATTATCCAAATAACACAATTTATCTATGTATTTTTTTCAAAATATTAATTATGCCATTTAGACAATTCTTAGATATTAACATGTTGTGAGTTGGATACCAATTGTGAAGCATATAATCAAATATACCTATCTAAGTTGACTTGTGAGGAGTATTTTCTTAACTTGAGTGAATGCTAAATTAATGGCATACCCCTAATTACTTACCATGACTACCAATGTGGAAATGGGTTTATTTGTTTTGATTACCTATGTTGAACTAGGTGGCAATATTGATAACATCAACAGAGATTTTTTCGACAATTGATGTCCTCTATACTACAAATTATAAATGCAAGCATACATGATATATAATTTGTATTTAATCATATTGATTTGCAAGTAAAATTTAATTAAAATTAAATCTAAAATTATACATTAAAAGGAATAAATATTATAATTGAGTTTCAACCTGAATTGCTTGCCAATGGTGTCATCCTTATAAATTGTGTCCACCTGCATCAATTTATAAACTAAATAGGTGAGAAAAATCTTGTATTTCTAAGGAAAATTATAGTAATGTTGTCTTGATTGAAACTCTATGATCATATTTATTCATTTTTAAAGTGCCTTGAATAACCTTTTCCCATTACTATTTGGGTGTAAGAACAAATACGGGAGGGTTGATGGTATAATTTTTATGTAAGTATTATACCATTACAAATATCACCCTCATGTAGTCAAAATAAGCTCAATGAGTATAATTCCATGTCATAAATTTATAATACCCTAGCTTTTATGTTGATGTTGTAATGTTATGTTTTATGATCTCACATGTCAATCTCAGTTGTTAATACATAATTTTCCTTCCATTCTTTCTAGTTCAAAGTTATTTCAAAGATTTTTGTTCATAGTAGTGAGCTAGTGTGTTTGGTAAGTTTTACTTAAGATTTGTTTTAGCCTTGAATTATCCATATGTTTAGTTTGACCTCATGATGATGATATTTATAGTGGTAGCAACCCAATGGGGGGATGGGTAGGTCCAAATAAGCACCACCATGGCTGGGATCATATTTACAACTACCCTCCAATAACAATGTTAAACAACATAAGATAAGGAAAGAATACTTTATACATCAAATGGAAAAATCATGTAGGTTATGATGCAAACATGAATCTTCATTTATATGGTGTGATTTTATTTGAAACTTTTTTTAGAAGTCTATTTATTTTTAATAACTATTTAAATTAGAGTTATAACCTACAAGTTTTCTTACTAATGAAAAGTTGAAATTCATGTTGGACTAATTCCTCCATATTTATGATGAGATGACTAAAATTATTGGTCCTTTTTGTATTAAACATTTGGTTGTGTATTTTTGGTTTTGAATGTGGATAACCTTATATTTATTTAAAATGATCATTCACTTTTATTGTTGTATGTTTGATAGTTACAAAAGTGGAGGCTCTTCTACTGCAAATGTTTTTGGATGAAACCTATAGACTTGTACTTGTGCTCTTCGGGAACATTTGGATTTGTTTTATTTATATAGAATTAGTGTTTTTGTTACAATTGAATTACTCTAAAATTAATCCAAATTTGGATTTGATTTGGTGGCCTTAAAAAATATTTGCAAAAACTTTACAAAATCTTATTTTCAAACCTACTCGCTACCCTTTTTTATCATTGTGGAAGATGTAGTGGATGGATTTATTCTCATCTTTAATTTTGGACTCTAATATGAAAGACTTGGTTTCTATTGTGGAACATTTTTTAGTTTTTTATCTATATAAGTGGTTATTGTCTAGTTGTAGAAGAACATTTTTTATAGAGGTGTTTTGTGGGATATTTTCAAATACTCTTCTTTGGGAAAATGATTGTCTTTTAATATTGAAATATTTTCTCAATTTTAGGTTTTCCTTGTAAGATTTTAAGAATATTTGGATTTTTGTTTGTCTATTAGCCTTGAGGTAAGTTTGGTAACCTGGGATGGGAGATTGAGATATGGGGAGGGGATTTCATCGAGCATTCTTCCCTTGATTGGTAAGCTTGATATCTCTTGAGCAAACTTGATAGATTGACCAAGCCCCATCCATCTGGCAATTATCTGCATAGGCCCATCCCATCTATTTATTGTATTTCTAGTTATAAATATTGAATATATTTTCAATAACTCTTTTTAATTAATGAAAGAGGTGAGGGACCCCAAAACCCTCTTTTACCAATTAAAAAAACTCGGTTACATTGATGCTCTTTTTTTTTGCATGGTGTTAAAATTTATTATGTGTTAATTAATTCATTTACATTAAGTTATGTTTGATTACCCATGTGTGTATGTTTATCTCTAATTAATGTAGTTGCTATAAATAAATTAACTACCCAACACAAGTTTGTAGGTTGAAGTTTTTTATTTCAAACATTAAGTTAGCACAATCTACAGTGCTAAAACAAGCTTTCTTGATTAAATACATAAAGAGTGATTTAACATTCAATCTTTATGTAATTTACCTAAAAGTGTTATTGAATATAATAATATTAGATAAAAATTTCCTTGTGTAATCTATCCAATAGTCTTTCTATATTATTTCCCCTAAAATTGTGTAAATTTCCCACTTTATAGCCATGTCCTATCTAACCATTTATGATTGCTTATTTTGACCATCCTATCTTGCTCTATTATTTCACATATAATTTATATATATGGATGTTTGGTTTCAATATGAAATGACATTGAATAACACATTATGAATTAATTAAATAACACACTATAAATTAATTAAATAAAATAATGTGGATTAATAAAATAACACATTGTAAATCAATTTAAAAACACACTTTAAAGTTTGCTAATATTGTATAGCCATAAAGATGTGGATCATAGATTTATTTCATATTTTTAAATTAAATAGGGTAATATTTTATTATCAGATACTACTAATGGCTTATGTGGATGTATGAATAGGTATAGGGGGTGGTGATGAAATATTTATGCAAGGATTATACCACTATATATATATATATATATATATATATATATATATATATATATATATATATATATATATATATATATATATATATATATATATATATAATGCCCACATAATCAAATTGATCTCAGTGGGGGTAATTCTAAAAATAAAACCCATGCCACACTATTCTAGCACCATAGCTTACATGCTAAGGTTTTAATGTGATGTTGTCCTAGATCATATGTTGAGATTAGCTTCTGGTGCAACACTTATGCTTCCCTTTTTTATAGTTTCAATTTATTTAAAATACTATTGATTAAATTAGTGATTTAGAGTCTTTGAAACATTTTACTTGGTTTTATTTATAGCCTTGACATCTCCTTAAGTTCAATTTTCACTCAGGACAATGATATATATAATGTTATGAGCCTAATAATGGGGTGATTAAGGCTAAGTAAGTACCATCATGTTTGGGATCATAATTCCCACTACACTCCAACCTTGCATTAAGACTCAAAAGTCTTCCATCTAGACATGACAATGAAGCTAATTGAGTTACATGTGGCATATATGTTTTGATTAATTAATGATGTCCTTTTTATATTGGAATTATGATTCTAATTTGATTACCTCATTCATAGAAACATGTGGTAACTTGAATATTTGGTTGTAAGGAAGATATAAATATGTTTATAACATTTTGATAAGGTTTGTTTATGAGAGTACGATTTGAATTGAGTTTCAATATGATTTTAAACTTGCTTGTGATTTGAAAATGCATAGGTTTGGTTTTTCTCCAAAATGTAGTTTATATTGGGTTCAATTGTGACTAAAACATATCACTATTAGAAGGATGGCTTGAATATTGTTCTATATAAATATTATAATATTAAATATGTTTGTATGAGTGATGAGAGTATGCAATGAAATATTTACATGGAACATAATGATGAATAGAGGCTTTTTCATTCGATTTATTCTATGTATGAGGAAGGAGATAAATAATTCAAAAGAAAACAAAGGTTCAATTTTATATATTAAAGATTACAAATAATATAGTTTGTCTCCTTGATTGAGAAATAGATAAGTCTCCCATGAAGAGACAACTTCTTATATAAATTATTTATCAATTAAACTTATTTTATTTTATGTTAGACTTGCTTAGTTATTCTCAACTAATTATTTTGTTTATGTTTTTCAATTTAATTTTATTATAGGAGGTAATCAATAAATAAAGGAGATCCCTTCTATGGATGAAAAATAGGTGTCTAACAAAGAGAAAACTTCAAATCTAAGTTTTTTTTTTCAATTCAAGTTTTTTATTTTTGCTTATTCTTGTTTATGTTAGCTGATAAAATTTAATTATCTTGTAGGGATGAAAGTCAAAGTGGACATTAATAACCTTCCCTAAAATAAAAGAAATAAAATGTACAAGTGTCCCTTCAAATCCTCATGTACTTTATTTATTGAAAACAATATTATATTACTAAACTTTTGTAAAAAATCATCTATGTTTATTATTATGATAAACTTTACTTACTCATCTTGTATGTTCATTTCAACATCCATATATGGAATGTGAAAAGGAACAAATTTCTAGACTATCATCTTTATTTTTTCCAATATGTTCTATGTGGAGAGAAATAAATTATGAAACTTGTGCATGCTCAAATTGCATTCATTATTAAAGAAAAGGGTGTGCACAAGTATATTGAAAAAGATCCATGTCTGACATTATAAAGAATTAAAATTTAATTTCAAAATATACGGAGTAATTTAGATGAGATTTTAAAGATCTAGTATAACATACATAAGTGTATGATGATTATAATATTATGTAATAGAGAAGGCAAGGAGAATTTTGAGGATTTGAGTGAAAATGGGAAAAATAATTTGAGAAGGAAATGAAAAAATGTGATATCAAGGATTGTAAATCAAGGATGTATGAGAAAATCCTATAAAATAGATATTTGAAATAAAAATTTCAATATTTAAATGAGGTAGTATATTCATGTTTTTTTATTTTCTTTCATTTTTCAATTTCTAACACTTACTTTCACAAATGTATTAACACATTATGAATAACACAGTGTTTTTTTTATATAGGTAAAAAAATGGTTTTGAAAAGGTCCCTTCCCTTCTAAAAACATCTATCAAAATATATTTGAAAATAGACCCAAACAAAGAACAAAAGGATAAGTAATAGCCAAGACAATTAAAACCAACAAAAATTATTTATTGACAACATACTAACAGCATGATGGAACATCAACATAATGACAATATAAAAGGAACAAAATAAAAATAAAATCACCCACTAGAATTAATCTCCCATAGTGGCTTGAATCCATTTACATTCATCCTCCATGTTTTTTATATTTTTTTCCAATTTATCTACTCAAGTTTACTTTGTTCTAGACTTACCTTATTTATCATGAGTTTTAATTCTTTTGCTCAATCTTAAACTTTTGTTTTTCTTCTTTTTTTCCAATAGGGCCTCCTTGATTACTTTGGTATTCTCAACACAATTTTTAATATAAAACTTACTAATCTAGACTAAATAAAAAAATGCTTCTTTAATCTTCACCTTCTCTATTTCCAATTAATTTACCTTATACTCTAAATGAGCCATTTTATTAGTAATATTATTGATTTTATATTGCTCTCTTGTATCCTTAATGGTATTTATACCATGGATGTTCTTACCATTAAATTGATTTTGAATTTAACTTATATCTTATCTAAAGTTGTCATTATCTTTCATGAAACTTTTGTGTAGCTCCACATCATTAACCAAGGAATTAATATTTTTCTAATTCTTACCTTTTAAATCACCAAATGTTGTCTCCTTCAAGAACAACTAGGAATGTGTCCTTCTTGTCAGTGTTCTATTTATTCAAGTCAACACTAACAATTTTGTCTTTCCTATTAGTCTTTTTCCTATCAGCCTCCATCTGGGACTCAAAAGAACTTAGCTCCTCCACATAAATTAGATAGTCTACTATTGGATAATCCTATTCACCATAGAATTTCATGTCCTAATAATTTTATAGAGAAGGAATTATGATAGTAATGGTTTTGGATTTGTTTTAGGGTTTATCCCTAGTTTTATCCTCCATGATGTCAGGTTTGGAAGATCTTGTCCCCTTAAAACACTCAAGCAACTTAACTTGAGGTAATGGACCAATATTCTAAGATTTATAATGGTGATAAAGAAGATAAATCAAACCTTGATGTATAATAAGAGCGGATTTCCCAAGTTGAACCTCTAGAATAAAATTTTCTAAGGATAAAAGCATGTAGAAGGGAATGTTGATAAAAATATTATGATAAAAAATGATCGAGGAATAAAAAGTGATAAGAAAAATACACTTTAAATTTCCTTTATAATGTGACATACCTCATAATCTATATTGGAACATTGTTTTATGAATTGGGATTTAACCCTTCAGGTATTCCCTTAGAAATTCAATGACCCTCTCTTTCCCTTTTAGGAAGGTCCTCAAATCCTCTTTCTTATTACACTTTGAATTGTATATATTTAGTCCATGCATACTCATACATGTTACCATGAGTATACTTTCCTTTTAAATATAAAATAAACCATTTTCATAGACACATTTGGATCTTCCAAGCTTTATCAAAATCCATAGAAATATGGGGATCATAGCCTTTAATTTTTTCCATAAAATTAGTGAGTCCACCTTTCTAAAACATTCTCCATATAGTGGTATATTTATTCACAAATTTAATGTTAATTTTACCCACCCTACATATATCACCCCCCATAGCTACCCAAATAGTCTTCTTCTTGTTGAAATCCCTAAATAGATAGCTTCTAAACTCCTCTATGTTCTCAAAATTATACTTTTTATTGACACCCCATAACATATTTCATTTCCAACCCACTTAGGATCATCATACACATAAAATTCCATTATAATTATGATAAGTTTGTGAATAAAAACAAACTTAATGTTGATTTGATCAAAATATTCTCCATTTGATATGGCTCAAGCATTATCTCTCTTTGGAAACATGCCATAATCAATACATAAT
The DNA here is from genome assembly GCA_037957365.1 of Torreya grandis. Lineage (NCBI taxonomy): Eukaryota > Viridiplantae > Streptophyta > Pinopsida > Cupressales > Taxaceae > Torreya > Torreya grandis. Next base: position 1,225,385 of record JARHVA010001233.1, read on the forward strand.
AAAGGTGTATAGTTGTTGGAAGTGATGTCCACAATTATAAAAATCATGAATCTATAACAAAAAACCAATCTAATAAAACTTATTTATTGAATAATATTTCCTTATTATCTAGATATTTCATGCACCCTAAAGTTTCAAAACTCAATCTACTCCATTTTATTAAACATGCATTAATTACTTATTTTTTCATGTATATGAATGCATATGTCTAGTGATAGATTTTGATCACCATACCACTTCAAAAGGTTCTAAGAAATATTCCCTTTATTTGAAAACCAATCAGTGATCTTGTTACCTTATTTATAAATATGATTTATGGATATTCATTTAAAATATTGAATGATAAATAGATCGTCTTCCACTATGTATTTAATTTTCTAACTCATGATGACATTTTTAGTTAAATAATTTATCCAACGTAATTCCCCACTAAGCTACTTTAGCTTTTGACATATGATTATTTTATGTACCTAGACTTATTGTGTAGTCTAAAATAATAATACTACTATTATTTCTTATGATGCTTCCACATCTTACTTTCCATAATTTTCCCTTAGATGCTCCTAATGGAGATAAACTACCAAAAAACTCTCACTCTACACCTTTACTCACAATGCACTTCTTCAACATACTGGATTACACTTCTTGTTATGGGTTTCCAATACATTATTCATGTAAGAACTAAGGTTCATTTGATAAATCTAATCTTTCCATATAACAAATCTTGTTTTTATACAACTCCTTATCCCCCTTTTCCCAAAAATCATATTACCAACACCATTTATATCTTAACTCTTCCCTTATACAATTCTATCAACAATAGACACACTTCTTGTATTGTGATCATACAATGTAACTAAGTTTCTCTATTCTACATTCAGGTTCTAATGGTACTCAACATGAATATGAGTTTTTAAACACATTCTCTATCCATTATCTATCCCATAGTCACTTCCCTAATCTCAATTCAACTCTCTTCACAACCTTACCTTTACACAACTTGGCCTACTTTGTCTCAGTCCTTCTAGCCCTCTTAATGGACTTATCTTGATGTGTATAAATTGTACTTTCATAAATTAAAAATATGAAACTTGAATATGAAACCCTTTATCAATCATTATATATCCTTACAATTTTAATTCCTAACTCATTATTTTTATTACCTTTCTAATCCAATCTATACTTCTGTTTAGGCCTGTTAGGGTCTAGATTGCACTTAGGCTACTTTAGACATAAATAAACATATATTAAAACAATAAAAAACTCAAAATATATTGAAACACATTAAAACCTTTCTAATGACCAATTTTTATGGCATTTTCATGGTTAAATTGGTTAAAATGTACAAGCCCTAGTTTAGGGTTTTCCAATGCTTTGTCTTAGCTGAGACCAGTCAAAATTCATTATCTATAATTTGGAAATGTTTAAAAGATTTAAAATTTAATTATAGGGTCTTTATATACCTAGGGAAACTAATTAATCATTTACCCATCCTTTTCAATCCATTATGATAGCTTTTTACAACAAAATATTCTTGACTATGTCAAGAAAAAAGATAGTCTGCAGGTCTATCTTTGGGTTAGGAACCTCATAAAAAGTTGTTTGATAAAACATAACCTTTAATATCTTTCAATGGGATTTTATTCATTTACAAAATCATCTTAGATCAATCTAACATTGATTCTTTTCTCTTATTTCGCAAAAACATCACAAACATAGTCTAACCCACATGGTTTCTTACAGTCATTAGGGTTCTATCTAATCATTAGACATCTTTATTATCATCCATTTATAAATTTACCTCATAAATACATCAATAAAATTTAAATAAACATTCTAAACCATTACCAAATCCATTTGATTATCATAATCTAAAGAAACAGTCTGCATCAACCAAACTACTCATGAATAGGGTTTTCAAATAGAGTTTTGCTATCACATAATTATGAATAACACACACTTTAATTATAATCCTAATAAATATAATTTAAAACACACAAAAAATACCTTCATGATCATAAATAACCCTTATCAAACTTTATTAATCACTTATATTGTAAGATATAGTCTGTAATTAACCAATTTGCATAAAACAAGGTCTAACTAGTCATCACCTTCAATTGGGTTTTATTTTTACTTTATCTATTAATTTAAGCATGTATTTAATATTAATTTACACCTTTAAAATAACTATCATTATCATTTCCTCATGAACATTAAACATGCATTCAGTAAATGTCCTCAATAGGGACTACAAATATTCACTCAAATAGTAGGGGTTACCAAAACTTCCATATTTTCTTTTCTAATCTTGTCAATTACATTATCTCTCTCATATAATCAAATGGAATCATACCAACTATCTATAACTAACTCCATATTACCCTCCAAAGAGTCATAACTGAATCTTGATGCCTTTACTACATGGAGGTTTTCTTTCTCAAAGATGCATTATTCATGATTTTCACCTAATATGATATGTATATCCAAACATAGGTTAAAGAATAACTTTTATACCTTAAATAATTTATAATCCCTTTTAACACACTTTACACATCTTGACACCTTTGTACATTTCACACAAGTCCTTAAGAAGGTTTCATAATATTCAAATTTTAAATAGGGACTTTTGGTGAGAAACTGAGTAATTCAAATTCAATGCACTTTGAGAACAACTAGACATTACCTATGGAATTAAAATTACCTCTATCACATTTAGTGTATATAATTAAACTATTTAATACAAAAATGGATCAAACTTGGGGTCATTAGGGATGCCCCTATATCATACTACCAAGCTAGAATAATCTTTACCACAAGTGTTGAATGTTGCACTTGGTATATACTACTAATGAAATGCAATGGACCTCCTCATATAATTTATTTTCCTCCAATTTCTTCTCATAAACATTAATATGCTCTTGGGTCCCATATTTAGGCATTTTCTACTTCACTTTCTCAATCAACATACCTACACACAAAGTAACAATGTTAAACAAATCATAGTTGTTTCCATCTTCTTCTTGCTTTGTATATGCATGTCACTCTTCCTCTTTAAATTGATTCACCATATCCTTAAATATATATCAAAATAATAATAAAATTATTCTATCTTCCTCCTTCACCCATGCTTCTTGTACTATCCATTCTACTTCATGCACTTGTGCTTGTTATTTTCTTACCTCATGCTTATGTACATTCTTAGCTTTCTACTATATATCAACATCTTTACTACCCTTTTTCACCTACATATACATGGGATTTATGATTTCTTACCTCATATTCTTGATTGCTTTCATAATCCTACTGCATATGGCTCAAATCTTTCACATCCTTCTCTCATTCAAGATTATTTTACAATCTTTTGTATTCGTCTATCACCACTTCTTGGGTTGTTTGTTCTTTACCTGCACCTTCATAAATAAACAAGATATTAGAAACAATATTTGAAGCCTTCATGGATTTTTCATGGTTTGTCTTCTCATACATTTCAACCTCCTTCCTCTTCACTTGTTTAGTGTCAATTCCAAGCCACTTACTTTCTAATTCAGCTACTATGTCCATCACTATACTGTTATCTTTTCTCTCACATGCTTGGCTGCCATGCTTGCTTTGGCTATCTTCTTTCTTAAGCACTCTTATTGGTGACCTATCCTCTTCTCTTGGACATCTATTTTCTTCCAACCTACATTCTTCACTTCTCATATCAACCAACTTAAGACAATTCATATTTTTTCTTCCTTGAGTGCTTTGACAAAACCCAAACTCTCCATATTTCTACTCTAACTTTACCTTGTCAACATCATCATGATACTTTCATCTCTCCTATCTTATTTACCCTTTAATGTAATAAGAGTGTATTACTATATATCTTACTTAATGGTATATGTGTTGGTTGTCCCATCATGTATGGCATGCTTATCAAACTTCCATGACCACCCTAGCAACAAGTGACACACATCTATGGGAAAAATACCACATAACACTTGATCTCTATATTCTCTTATCTTAAAATAAACCCAAATTTTTTCACTTACCAATATCTAGTGTCCTTTATAAACCCATGCAATTCTATATAGATCTAGATTTGGCATTCTCTTCAACCTCAACCTCTATGCCATCTCCAATGAGATAATAATATTAGTGCTACCACCATCTATAACTAAATTGTATACTTACCATAGGCCTTGCATCTAATTTTGAACAAAATTATCCTTTGGGATGGTTCCTTTCCTTGCTTTTAATGTAATAGAAATATCCTCATGAGTAATGACTCATTTCTCTTGTCTTCTATCCTCATTTTCTTATCTCTATTGCTGCATACTTCTATTCACATTCCTTGGACACTCTATTGCCCTATGTCCATATCTATGGCAATTCCAACATTTCCCCTAAAATATATGTCTTGGTCCTTATCTCATTGGATCCTCATTCCTTATAAATATTTGGCATACAAATTGTCTAATCTCTCTTACATGGTGATGTCACATGCCCTCTTGAATTGTTGCATGCACTTGTGGCCTTTCTTATACCACTTCTCTATTTTCTCTCTCATCCATCCTTACCTACAAAGGTGTTGCTTCACCTTGTTGACTATCTTCTCTTTGTTCTCTCCTTCTGAGATTATCCTCAATTTCCTCTATTATCATCACTAATGGAGAAATTAACTGGGTTATTATTCTAACCAAATATTCTTCATCTTTTTTGGCTATCTCCATGGAGCATTGCCCCTAGTTGTCCTACATTTCACTTCAAAACACATCTTTTTAATCTCATTCAAAATCTAAAAGAATATTTTCTGACTCTAATACAAAATTATTTATATAAACTACCAAAACACTCTCACTCTACACCTTTACTCATAATTCACTTCTTCAACATAATGGATTACACTTCTTGTTGTGGGTTTCTAATACATTCCTCATGTAAGAACTGATGTTCATTTGATAAATTTGAGTTTTCCATATACTACATATTTTTTTGTCTATAACTCCTTATCCCTCTTTTCCCAATCATCAACTTACTAACACCATTTATATCTTAATTCTTCCCTTATACAATTTTATCAACAATAGACACACTTATTGTATTATGATCATGCAATGTAACTAGGTTTCTCTTTTCTACATTCTATTTCCAATGGTACTCAACATGATTATGAGGTTTTTAACACCCTCTCTATTCATGATATATCCCAAAATCACTTCCCTAATATCAATTCAAATCTCTTCACAACCCTACCTTTACACAAATTTGCTTGCTTTATCTTAGTCCCTCTAACCCTCTTAATATACTTATCTTGATGTGTACAGACTATAATTTCATCAATTATAAATATAACACTTTATTAAGATACCCTTTATCAAGAATTATATATCCTTTCAATTTCAAGTCCCAACTCATTACTTTGATTACCTTTTCAATCCAATCTATACTTTTGTCTAAACATATTAGGCATGTTAGGGTCTAGGTTGTACTTAGGCTAATGTAGATGTATGGAAACATAAAATACAATAATAAAAACCTAAAAATCTATTAAAACACATTAAAACCTTTCTAATGAACAACATTTATGACATTTTCATGGTTATAATTGGTTAAAACATACAAACCCTAGTTTAGGATTTTTCAATGCTCTCTCTTAGCCGAGACCAGTCAAAATTCATTATATATCATTTGGAAAGGTTTCAAAGATTTAAAATCAAATTACAAGGTATATCTCGACCTGGGGAAACTATTTAATTATTTACCCATGCTTTTTAATCCACTATGATAGATTTTTACAACAAAATATTCTTGATTGTGTCAAGAAAAAAGATAGACTATAGGTATGTCTTTGGGTTAGGAACTTTATAACAATTTGTTTGATCAAACATAACATTTAATATCTTTAAATGGACTTATATAAATCTAAAAAATCATCTTATAGCAATGTAATTTCAATTCTTTGATCTTATTTCTCAAAAAAATCATAAACACAGTCCAACCCACATGGTTTCTTATAGTCATCAGGGTTTTGTCTAATCATTAGACATCTTTATTGTCATCCCTTGCTAACTTGACCTCATAAATACATCTAATAACATTTCAAGAAACATTCTAAACCATTTACAAATCTATTTGATTATCATAATCTAAATAAATAGTCTATATCAACCAAACTACTCATGAACATGGTTTTCAAATAGAGTTATGCTATCATACAATTATGCACACCACACATTTGAATTATAATATTGATAATTATAATTTATTAAAAATTAAAATGACATTTTTAATCATAAATAACCTTTATCATACTTCATTAATCACTTATATTACAATATACAGTCTATAATTAACTAATTTACACAAAACAAGGTCTACGTAGTCATCACCTTCAACTAGGTTTTATCTGTACTTTATCTCTTCATTTAATCATGTATTTACTATTAATTTAACCCTTTAAAATCAATATCATTCTCATTTCCTCATGAACATTAAACATGCATTCAGTAAATGTCCTCAATAGGGACTACAAATATTCACTCAAACATCATGGGTTACCAAAACTTCCATCCTTTCTTCTTCTCAAATCTTGTCAATTACATTCTTTCTTTCCTCTACTCAAATGGAATCATCCCAACTATGTGGAGGTTTTCTTTCTCAAAGATGAATTATTTATGATTTTCACCTAATATGACATGTATATCCAAACATAGGTTAAATATCAACTTTTAGACCTCCAACAATGTGTAATCCCTTTTTACATGCTTGACATATCTTGACACCTTTGTACATTGCACACAGGTCCTTAAGAAGGATTCAAAATATTTAAATTTTAAATAGGGACTTTTGGCTGGAAACTAATCAATTCAAATTCTATACACTTTAAGAACAATTAAACATTACCTATGGACTTCAACTAACCTCTAACACTTGTAGGACATCTAATTAGACTATTTAAGACAAAAATGGATGAAACTTGGGGTCATCATGGGATGCCCCTGCATCAACTCCATTAAAATTTAAATTGACCCCACTAGAAAAGGAGAGATACACTTTACCATATTTATTTCTTATTTTTTAGGATATATTCTTGATCAACCCTCGTTAAACAACTTCTAATTTGCATCAACCTTGAGTTCTCCTTCCTTTACCTTATCTTTTTTTTAATTTTGTTATAAGTAATATATTTCCATTAGATACTTCATCATTTTTTGCCACATACTTTCTATTATTCTTCTTATCATGAAATATGTTATGACTTCTTTTCTCCCAAAATCCACGAAACAAATAAGGTAAGGCCATATTCCATAAGTTTTTTAGGTAATCACTATAAAATGGAGATGATCTTTACAAAAACTTTAATGATTGTAGAATTATGAACCCAATTTACTTCAAACCTAGAAATAATAGTTATCAACACCCTATACTCATAATAAAAATATGAAATAAAATGAACAACTATCTCCTCATTGTCCTCACATAACACACATATATTAGGTATATGAAGTCCTTCCTTCCTTAAGCTATCGATAGTAAGACTATTATTTTTATTTCTAACCAAAATAAGAAATTGAATTTGGGAATGAAATTTTTATTCCATAATTTATTCCAAGGAAAACCATTTAGAGATTCTTCCTAATCTATCACATATCCTAATCTAACATTGTAATTACTATTTGAAGATTCAGCCCAAATTGTTTCATCTACATTGAAAGTTTGGATAATATGATAACCTTTGTGGATGGTATTTATTTTGGCTAGAATATCACTTTTTTCATGATTTGTATTATCTATGATTATGACTTCTTAAAAAAATTATTATTCAATTTACTCATAGTAATATACAACTCTCTTTCCAAACTTATTTTCACTAGTTCATAGATTTTATTCCAATGGGTTGTTTATTTAAGGGGAGTATTCAAAATCCAAGTATCTTACTAAAAAATAGCACTTTGTCCAAATCAAATATTCCATTTGGTTCCTTTTTATAAATTTTTTTTTTATTGATAAGAAAGTTCTAGAAATTGGATCCCTTCAGGAGAGAATCTACTAACAATAATCTAATAGCATCCCATCTATCTTTCACTTTGAGAATCATTATCCATTGATTGGCTTCTTCAAGAATGTCATAGTTTTATTAACAAGCTTTGAATTTATTAAATAACATACCTTCACATATGTGTTGTCCCTAATGTTATGAATAACAAATACTTATCAACAACATGTGAACTTATTTCATTTCATTTTAAAATTTCCTTTACTAACTCTTAAGGGACTAACACATGCTTCTTGATTTGTGCCAATATTAAATATAAAAATGCACAAAATATAAATATTACCCTTAAAAAGGAATAAACCATGATGAGAGATGAAAATACAATGAAAGGTTTATATTCATTACCTTTTTTTGGCCACCTTGGTAATGGAAAAAATATTATATTTGATAAATAAAATTTAGTTCACTTATTAGGATGATGACATTTTTAAAAATGATTTTGCATCAATTCTGAGTAAATTCTAATTTAGTTTTGTTTAATTTTTATAGTTAATCTATGTATTTGTATCAAATATAAATGATTCAATCAATTTATAATTATATGAGATGAAACTTGATTGATTTGAGCCCACTATGTGCACGCGCGCACGCACTTGTGTGTGTGTGTGTGTGTGTGTGTGTGTGTGTGTGTGTGTGTGTGTGTGTGTGTGTGTGTGTGTGTGTGTGTGTGTGTGTGTGTGTGTGTGTGTGTGTTTGTGTGTGTGTGTGTGTGTGTGTGTTATGTTTCCTTAAATCATTTCCCCTTATCCCTATATATATATATATATATATATATATATATATATATATATATATATATATATATATAGGGATAAGGGGAAATGATTCAGGTAAGGAAACATAACACACACACACACACACACACACACACACACACACACACACACACACACACACACACACACAAGTGCATGATATATATATCGCAAACTTGTGTGTGTGTGTGTGTATATAAGGGGGTTTGTTCCACATTATTGTGGGTAGAAACCCATATATATCTATAGGGGAGATTTAATATTTCCATACATCTATATAGGCTTCTTTCCCAAAATCATTACCCCTTGGTCCTATAAATATATATGGGGGTTGGCTCCATAGTCATGTGGGTAATGAACTATATATATATATATATATATATATATATATATATATATATATATATATATATATAGGGAGATTAGATCCCATCCTACCTATATATATGCCATGTAGGATTACTTACTAAATTACTCATATCCCTTGGCCCTATAGATTCCAACATCGGATGAGTAATAGAAGAAGAAAAATAAAAGGAAGAGAGTCACATTTGTAGACTCTAGTGAATATGGTGCACTAGAAAAGTTTTCATGTGATATTTATATTTTAGTATATGTAGTTAGATTAGGTTTGGAGGGTGGATAAAATAGGGTGAGAAAGAAGGTTTAGAAAAGGATGAGGGTAAGGAGCATTGTGTCATAAAGGGGGAGGCTGAATAAGATAGTGCAAAAAAGGGAGTGGCTAATGAGGACAGTGAAGAGGAGGGTAATATAAATTATCATGTTGAAGAGGAGGTTAACTTATAATTTTATGTCAAAATAGTATGAAAATTAAAAATATATAAAGTAAACCCAAACATGGCATTCCATGGAAATAAACTTCCATGATATTGCATAGTTGTGGCTATGGTAGGTGTTTTTCTACTGAAAATTAATTTCCCTTATCCTTTAAAATTTGGTATTGATTTGGTGTATGTTGTTTATATATTTACCATATCAGAAACATAAAACATCAAATTCCCCCTTCTTCCCTATGATTTTAATAGTTGCATCATAACGGTACTTCAACAAGTCATTGTGTTTGATGAAATCACCTTACATTGTAATGTCTTCTTATGATTTATATAAATATTTATGTTTGATATTTATAATTTTTTTAATTTTATAATCAAAATAATTATTATCCTCTACCCCTATTTTCATGGATATAGATATGGTGATTTGATTACATTACATGTTATTATAGACACATAGAATAACATTTAACGCTAAGACAATGCACTTGTGGCCATTTCTTATGCACACCCAACCTATTCTCAAGTCCATAGTTCTAAACCTATTTTATTATACTTATATATAGATGACCCACTCTCTTAAATATATTATTATTACTGATTATTTTTATTCCTCATTCTAAGAAACATAAACTTACCATTTGATTGATTCATCATTCCAATTTAGATGTTTGTATCGTTTAGACAAACATGTTCCTTTAGGATAATCTCATAGATGGTTATGTTTAAATAGCATGGATTTGTCCTCCTACTAAATAAAGGATATTTACTCAAATTAAAATTCATCTAATGGGTCATTCCATACATTTCACAAGCCTAGTTCAAATGAGTTCCAAAAATTCCACTATAAAGGAACATTTTCTAACCATTTGACCATTAGAGGCTTCTATGATTGAAAATCACCATAAATATAACTACACATTGAGAGGAAATAACATGTTAATTTAAATTCTAAGACACTATATCCCAAGAATCCTTGAGCTAGGTCTAAATATCATTTCAAGGTCCTAAGTCATTTTTCAAGCACTTAATCACACTAAGATTGCACCAACATATATCATTTCATTAGTATTGTGCACACACCACCATAATGTGAGATAAATACATGTATTTGATCCCTCTTTGAAGTATTGGGATCTAGGTAGTGCTCAACATAGTGGGGTGTTGAGGTATAAAAAAACTTTAGCTCTTAACCCCTCTTTCCCCCTTGATTGGATGTATTTCACTTTGTCATTGAGATATGTTTTTGGTTAAGAAGGCATACAAAGGCTTCCACATTAGATAAAAAACTCTTGAATAGTCACACAAGACCTATAGGTGAAGGCACACCTATCATATTTTACATAGAGGGAAAAAACCTACAAGATGAAGTTACAACCTATAGACAGTAGCCTAACCTGGCAAAGTCTAAATAATGTAGCCTTGTCTGAGGATAAAGTGGAGCCTTGTTCCTTATTCAAAATAACCTCATATAGTCCCACAATCAAATACATAGTCATTATTGTAGTCCTATAGACCTATATTCTAGCTAATTTATTTCATTTTAATTATTTTTATTTTTGCACGTCTAAACTTATTGGAGTAAAGTGTATAAGCATGATTTGGGAGTTATTTGTTTTATTATTGGAGATGATATTCTATTTTATGCGTGTTTTTTTTAGTTCACTCTTATTTATTTTGAATTAGTCAATTGTGGAGACCCATATAGAGATTGTGAATACACTTGAGATACTATTGTACATATTATTTATTGTGTATTTTATCTATAATGTCTCAAACATTATGGTAATGGTGTGATGGAGTAATTATGTAGACATATGAGTTTATATAGCATTTCATATTAGTATCATAGCCTATCTATGTAGCTATTACTCACCCTAGTTTCATTCTTTGAGTTTGAATGATTAGAATTTGTACTATTATATGATGTAATTTGTTGATTTTACATATTATTTATAAGGTCGTATAGTCTATTTTGTACACCATCACTCTTTGTTCTGAGCCCCTCTAATCCCTTATAGTGTTTTTGAATTATTGGAGAGTTACCATGGCTCATGAGTTACTCCCTATCTCTTTGACAATTTCAAATATGATGCATTTATGGTAGTATATTAATGCATTCTTATTGAGAAAAAGACTCTTACATTCATGCATCAGATTCTTTGAGTTAATCTAAAGCTTGCCACAATAAAATTTTGGATTGGCATCACCATTAAATTTGTTGGAACTATAGATGCTCTAGCGTAGAACTGATATTGCCTCAAATATGTTTTAGTCCCTTGTACTGCTATTTTTTATATTGAACACCCATGTTTTTATAAAATTATAATTTGATTCACATAGTTTTTGACATCATTCATTTGATTTTTTGACACAATCTGTACTTTTTTAGTGGTTCAAAAATATGGGCCTTAATTATCAATCTAGTCATTCCATTCATTTTTGAGTGGATCTTGTATTGTTTTAATTTATGACATCAAGCTAAATGAGCAGTATTTCTCAATGTCAACATGATTGGAAGGTGTTTTCTAGTAAACCATCCACCATTCTTCATCATTCAACAAAGCAAATGGTGTATCTAACCCCTTATTAAACTTCTCCTATCCATCACAGACTATGCATTATCGAATCCATATCCCATTGGTGTCTATGTATTACCAACTATGTTGACTTCCTAAGTCATTTATAGATCCTTTTCTAACTATTTCAATGTGGTCTATTTCCACCAAAGATATCCAAAACTATTCAAATAGCTAAATTAAGGGATAGTTAGGTAGTAAGGATGGTTATTGGCATGATTCTAGTTGTCCTAATAGTCATATATTATTATCCTAATCATCATACTCATTGACCACTCCTCCACACACCACGCGGCCACTCTTTCAATAGTCATGTGCCTACTCCTCCAATGCTTGACTATTAACCTCCCACCAACCATCATCTTGGTTATAAAGGTGTGTGATGATTTTATTCAAAACTCAAAGTTTTTAAATTTAAACTATAATTTGGCTATTTAAATTACTGAATTGATCAATAAAAAATTTGAACATATGATCCTTTATAAGAACCTCTAAGGGTTAGAGGTTAAGAGTTCAAATTTAGTGAGTTTTTTTGGGGTGGATTTTTATTTAAAAGGCAAGATTTATTTGTATGTGACATGTCCTTTATAAAATGTGGTGATATTTTTTAGAAGACATCCTTTTAAAGGGGGTCCAAATTATTAAAAGGGGAAGAACTTTATTATAGTGGAGATAATTTATTTATGAGGGATGGGACACTTTTTTATTTGGTGGAAAATTTTATAACGTGATGGCTCAAAACTCTTGAGGCAGTTTTCTAAAGGTGGGGCTTAAATTTTTTTTAGGGGAGTTATCTTTAGAAAGGGGGGAAATTTTTGAGAGCATTGTTTTTATGCTATTATATTTATATTTTATATATTTGGTACTTTCACTTTACATATTGGTTGTCAAATAGAGAAGGTGAGGTCTGATCTAGTTGGAGGTCAGACCCCCTCACAGGCAAACAAGCATATTTCTTGTTTTAATCTTATTTTTTGGAGGTTCTCTTTATTTAACTTATCACACATTGTACTCCTTTCACCTATAGATGAATTATTGGTAGATTTTGACATCCCATTTTTGAGTGTGTATTTTTCTCAATACCACTTGTTGTACTCATGGATGCATTTTTGTTAGAGCTTGATGTCTTACATTCTAGAGTATATTTTTTTCCACTTGTGTTTTTTTGGCCACACATTGCTCCGACAATTATAGATAATGATTTAGAGCCTATTATTGTTATAAAATTTGAATATCCCACTATAGTTTCACTTGCATATATGTCTGCTTATTTTGAGGAGCATACCACTATTTTTTGGTTCTTACATGCTTTGACTTATGGGACTTGATAAGCATCTATAGGGAATTGATACCCCTATATAGTATATTACATGGATATCATGGCATGGCATTGGTTATTCAATAGGTATTTTTTATGGGATTCTTTGATGATAGATCTCTTATTTTTGTATGATCCCCTCTTCATGAGTATGTTAAGCATAAAGAGTTTTGTTGCACCTTTTACTCAAGCTTAAACAACCTAAGATTATAGTTTTCAGACGTGATCACCCTGACACACATCTTTCACCATCCATACTCATTTGGGATGGATTTTAGATTAATTTTGGGGGCATCAACATTATTTTCAAGGATTTTAATTGTATGGTTCCTCCATTTTTCACCTTCTTGGTCCACACATTACTCCCTTATTTTAGGAGCAACTCTCTTGTTATTGATGGTGTCTTCTATAGATTAATTTCATTCTAGGTTTTCTTGCATCATTTTATTTTTAGGGGGGGGGATTATTTTTGTACTCACACTAAGTTAAAAAGTGTCATGGGGGTTTTTTGATTTAGCCTTGTCTACCTTCATGTATTTGTGTGATCTATTCTAGGCACCTTTTCACTCTTTCTCATCAACCCCAAGTCTATCTTCTTGAGAGATAGTTATTATGTATCTTTGACACCTTTTTCATAGTTGATAGTCCCCTTCAGATTTGTTTTGGAGATTTATCTCTTTCTAAAGAGCAGTTATTATAGTGAATACAATGCCAAAGTGTTAGTGTTCGAGTAGTGGATTCAGCCCACTCATACAGTCTTTTTTGTGTCACTCCACCCAGTCAATAGTATAGGGGGTATGTTATAGATCCTAATTATTCTGTTTTTATGTTCTTTGCTAACCCTTAGTGCACCACATATTTTAACAGTAGATCAAATTTAGTTGGTAAAATTTTTTTCACTATTGAAACCTCTTACAGTATCATTTCACAAGAGCTATTATGGTGAATTCTAGTGTCAATTTTTTTTATGATCAAGTAGTGGATCTAGACCATTCATGTTGAGTTAAGCTCCATTTATATTTTTGATTCCACATATTACATCTATATTTGGTGGCCTTCATTCCATCTAGTGTACCTACTTTAACATTATGTTCAAGTATTGAGTCATTTGCTTTATAGGGATGCCTTACAACATATTTTTTACTCTCTCATCTTTAGCTATTGTTATTAATTTTTAGGTACCTTGTGATGATATATTTCATCCTTTTTGACTCTTTTTCTATTATTATGTGATCAATGTTTTTTTATAGAGTTAGACTCGTACAGAGTAGCAATTTCTATTTAACTTGGTGGTTATATGGACTTGACATCCATGTATTATAACAAGATGGATTAGTTATTATGGGGACACTTTGTATTTAACTATGATTTTTCACATGGGTACCTAATCAGGCCTAGTTGTTGAGACCTATTTAGTCTCTTAGCTTTCTCTTTTTCACTCCCTATTCTGTGCTTAAGGGAGGGTGTTGGAGTAAAGTGTATAAGCTTGATTTGGGAGTTGTTTGTTTTATTTTTAGAGATACTATTATATTTTTTACATGTATTTTTTGAGTGTATAATAATAATAAATACTCTTATTTTATAGGTTATTCATACAATAATAATTTGTGGCATGAAATAACCTACCTTACCTATTTAATAGGTACTCCCATGTATTTTGACTCGGTTAGTTGTGGAGACCCATACAGAGATTGTGAATAAATTTGAGAGACTATTATATAGATTATTTATTATTTATTTTTTATACAATGTCTCAAGCATTATGATAATGGTGTGCAAGAGTGATCCTATGGATGTATGAGTGCATATAACATTTCATAAAAAAATAGTAAGTTTTAACTTAGTAAATGCATGATTTATTGTATATTTTATGAAGTTTTATTTACTTATTTGTTTATCTTAGTTATATTAGAATAATCCCCTCTAATCTAAATTTTACATAAAATATATTAATGAACTTGTTTATTGTTGAATATTGCAAAGCCTAATTATTCATGTTTTCAGGGTAGTTTCCTTCTTTATTTTATTTCCAATTATTGTATTAGGGTTTTCATAATTACTAAATTATTTTATATAAAACCTCTTTCAAGTTTTCATTTCTTATTTTATGCACTCTAAGGAAGTTATTTATACTTCTCTTAGAATAAGTGCTAGAATAAGTGGTACTCATGTTGAGCATAGTCAAATTTATTTTGATAAGGAACATAAGATGGATAATAAAAAGGGTATATTAGGAACTTTATATAATAATTAACATCTTGAATATGCTAAAGTTCATGACAATAATTTGAAACATGAATAATATAATTAAGAAAACCTTGATTCTCAAGATGTACTTACACTTATAAATGAAGAAAATCTAGAGACTAAAAAAGTATAAGTTATTAAGAATTTTCAAAAAACAATTCATGTTTAACCACATGATTATCATAATATTTTGTAAACTATATTGGAAATCAAAATATGAAGCATAGCCAATATATCTACATCACTAGATAGAACTTTTGGACCAACATCTACTATGGGGGTAACCCAAGGGTTTTAGCAGATTCATATGAAAATATCTAATATATAATTTATTACACCTCCTTTGGTTAGCACTCATTTTATTATTGCTACATAATTCCTTATGCAAAAAATTTTAGATCTACAAATTAAGATGTTTCAAATGGAACAAAGGGATTCAAAATCTAATCAAAAGATTAATTCATAGACTTTACTGCATAATCCATTGGATACGCATATTTAAACATATCCTTTACCAATTATTTTTGTTGCATCTGATATTACATTTTATTATGGAAAAAGTGAGATTTAGTAACATTTGAGAGCATTTAATGAAACATGCTTGGATTATGCATCTAGTGATACATTATTGACTATGTTATTTCCATGAATTTTAAAATAATATACTCTAAGGTGATTTTATGATTTACCATATCAATCAGTTTATTCATTTGATCCTTTGGAAAATTTGTTCCTAACACACTTTTCCATTAACATAATAAAAAATATTTCATATGCTCATATTTCTAAGCTCAACCAAACTCCAACAATCCCATCTCATATTATATATTATGATATAAGATCATGTTATCCAATATGATGAATCTTATGGAAGATAAATAATTACAAGACATATTCAAGTAGATTTTTCTTCCACCTCTACATGAATCCATTATATTTAATAATTTTTTTATCATTTGATGATCTACATCACATAGTTAAGGAGAGAGAGAGATAAAATTGTTAGTAGTGAATAAGCTCAAATATGCGAGCAACCTAGTTTATACTTCTCACTCAAAGAATTTGAGTGATCCACCATAAAATATGAGACCAATTGAAACTAAGAATGATCCAAAGACAATTGTCAATGTAGTTTTAGAGCCTACTCAACATATTATGTTATTAACACCTCCAAGGAGAAAGTTTACCAAATTTACAAAAGCTCCATATAAGGTTTTACAAAAGTTATTGAAACATCACCTCATATCACTCCCTTTAAATAGGTTGATATGATTAGAAATATTCCAAAATGATTTGATCAACATGATTTTTTTGATTGTCATTGATCACCATGGCATACTACTAACAAATGCATTAGTTTGAGGTACAAGATACATGATTTGATAGATGAGAACATAATTGATATGGGTACATTTATCGATAGTACACAACCAAAACTAAATGAAACTATAACCATGAACATATTTAGAGATCCTTTTCCTAAACATACAAGTCAAGAACCAATAGATAAATCAAAAGTGCATTACACATATCATTCACATCCTCCACCAAATTATTATTATTATCCCATAGAGGCACATCATCTTTCGAATGCCATTATTAGTACATATCATGTTTTAGGGCCATCCAAACCACTTATTACATTCACAAAACATAACATAGTTGATGATAATTCAGAATTACAATACTTGTTCATTTAATCTTATATTAATCACCAACCTATACAAAGTTTTATGGTTGATAATGGTTCAAGTGTGAATATATGCACTATCACACTTATTACACATCTTAGATATACATATAGAGATATAATTCCTACAGAAATAGTCATTAAAGGATTCAATAACCAAATTTATAGTTATATTAGTGAGATCACACTACCACTACAGGTTGGTCTAACACATGTAGCCACTAAATTTATAATAGTACCAAGTGCAAGAGTCTTTGATATATTATTAGGATATATTTGGATTTAGTAGCTTCATGTAGTGCCTTATATAATACACAGATGTTTGAAATACATTATTGATAATAAGGTTATCATAGTTCATATTATTCCATATGAACATCACATACAACCAATCTTTTTACCCCTACACATCAGCTATAAGTGAGCACCCTAAAAAAGGTTCACCTATTCATAAATTTCATCAAAAAGTGGCTAACTTTTCAAGGAGACCCATATTTAAAATCCCCTTCATAAATGATTTGTCATAGATTATAGAGAGCCACTCTCTACTCTAGCACATCCTCAATTGATACTATGATAAATTAATAGTATTCCATAATGAACACCAACATAGAATGTTTATACTACAGAATGGGTTCCAAAGAGTCCTAAAGTGAAAAATACCAAACTAAGAGCATATAATGCTACAAATTATCATTATGATAATGGTACTTATGTTACAAAACCAAATAAATTTTTAGATTCCAAGTTGAGATCACATATTTGACATTGGTATGACACTTTTCGTTATCCAGAGGTCATTATTCCTATGTTCGACACACACTTATTAATTGTGAACATGTTTGAGGACTCAATGGCTAATATGTTCTTTTTTATTTCTCATGTGTGTGTGTGTGTGTTTTTAATAAATATAAAAAATAAAATATTTCAAAAATTGAAAAACCTAGACTTATGCATGACGTGTAATTTATTTGTTGTAGACACTTGAAAACTACACACGACAGTTTTAGATGCCAAAATAACTTGGACCCCTACCCGATCCTGAAGCTAGTTGACCACCTACTTAACTAAGCTCACTTACTAGCTTAAACCTTTCAACATCCCTTTTATCAACCAATTTTTAAACCTATCTTCACCTATTTCTCCCTAGGCACTTGACTACTGACAGTCAACCTAACCATCAATGGTTAGCCGTACCATCGATGGTCAGGTCTTCAACCTAATTTAAAGAATTAATAGTTGTGTATGAGAGTAGAAACTTCCTCCTAAATAGTAACCTAATTTAAAACCATTACAAAGCATCATAAATAGCAACTTCATCCCCCTATCTAATCAGCAATTCCTATTACTCAATTAACAACTTCATCTGTATCCAACCTTCCTTTAGTAATCAAGTAATAACAATTGAGATCTGAACCTCTGTTCAAGTTGCTCTTAAGGTCAAAATATTGTCACTTTGGCCAAATTGCTTCAGACTTCCACCATTATCAATCTAGCAAGTTGTTTGTAATTGTTTCTTTGTTTTAATTTATTTCTAAATCCCCCAACCGAATCAGACCTATTCATCCACCTTCTATTTCTAACCAAATCCTTATTCAAACCCCTATCTGATCATTTACCCAATCTACCATTATTTTTTTGAACATTCCCAGAAACACATAGGTAACCACCGATGGTTAGCCTAACCTCTGATGGTCACCTCAACTATTTATGGTTACCCAAATACTAATGGTCATCCTAACTGTCGATAGTTCACCTGACCATTGATGGTCACTATGGTAAAAATAACAACAAATTATTTTCAATCCTTCTACCTCAACCAAACTCTACTTTTTATGTTCTTTCTGATTTATAAAGACTTCTAATTCTCTAGACTTGACCCCAACTATCTTAACACGAGTATTGACCCACTTTTGCTACTTTTAGTCATTTTATTTGAACAAGAATTTTAATTTATTCTTTTAGCATGCATTTAATTTAATGTTATTGAATGTAAAGATTATTTATTTTCATCTAAATCAACTTAATTATTATCAACAATGGATTGATAGCCTCCTAACAAGCATACACTTCTTAGATCTAGCTCATGCTAGGTAGTCCACTCAACTATCTTCTTGACAACCCTTTTTCTAGTGTCTTTTTTATCTACAAGTTATTCCTTCCAAGCCAAAGAGGAGTTCCCATTATCATCTAGATCACGCATGCACTCTTATTAGGTATTCCTTTACATACACCTTTTACTAGTTTCTTACTTGATTTCAAATTAAGAAATGAGTGGAAATTAAGAGAAACATTTTGGCACACCTCGTGGGACCTAGCATTCCTTTGCTTTTGTTATTTTATGTTCATCCAATGAAATCTAAAATTTCTTTTGGGCTTAAAATAAACCTTTTACATACATTGATTGCTTGCTTATTTTAGTTTATCTATTAATTTAAAAGCAAATTAATTCATCATATATTTCACCATTGTATCACACACTTTTTCCAAACCACATAACCAATCAACACATCAAAACAAACTTGAGACAAGGAGCGACTAAGATTTCATCACCTAACGATAAACCTTACCCTTTCTTGGTAATCTTACTTAGAGGTCATTATCAAGGGGAGAACTAACTCAACTCTCCAGTTGAGAATAAACTCTAAAATTTAATATATCTTGGCTAAGTAACCAATACCCTTATCACTGAAGTGTGTGAAGTGAGGGGGTAGGACCCAATATCAAGCCATGTACTAAAGATCAATATAGATTTTCTCTCTTGAGCATCTAAACACAACCTAAGACCAAACTTATATTTCCTCTTTAGTACTTGATCTACAAACCAAATTTCCTCTTCATACTTTCTAAGGCATAAGCCAAAAGTTATTTAAAAAGAATCCTAAGTTGTTAAATGCACTTTAGTATATGTTTGATTTACTTGAGATCTTTTCTTTTTGCTTGCTTTATGTTTGAGTTGTGAGTTTTGTTATTTCCTTTCTATTCCCCTCATGGTCTTTATTAGACAATAACTAATGAATCAAACCAACCAACAACCAACTTCTTCTTCTTCCTCCATGGATTACACTTATAATATTGAGGGTTCCCCTCATTTTCTCCCCTCCTACAAAGCCTCTGATTATTTTTAAGGGTGATCCAAATTTTACTACCTTCCTCGATAAAAACCTCATGGCTCTTTAGCATGACCTAAACACCTTATCTAACCATACCCCTTTTACTTCAGTTCCTCTTACATATCCTCCCTATGGTATGCCTCCCCATCTTCTAGTGGGTACCACCTCAACCCAACCCATGCTCACCCAAGCCTCTTCTTCTTCTAATATCCCACCTACTACCACTCCCCAAACTCCATCCAACATCCTAAATAATAACCAAACACCCACTAACTCAACCAATACCTCTAATATTGGATAAACCTTACCTCTTGTCACCTATACTCCTTATATTGTGGGAGTATCTTCTACCCCTATCTCTACCATTCCCATTAGTTCAACTAACCCACCAATTTCTACCCCACTTTAGAGTTTGGTACTTTCCATACCTTAAATACGTCCACCTATTAACACTATAATTACCACCCACAAACAAACAACTAGCACTTTCATACCTCCAAACTAATCTACATCCATACCACCATCCACCAACCAAAACATACCTCTAAACCATCCCATATCAGCCCCCCAACAAGTACCCATGACATCTTACCCATATGTTTCTAACCCACAAAGATACATAGCACCTTCCACCCAATTTTTTATGCTAATCAACCCTTATGTGGAACCATCATAACCTCCTATGAATGCCTACCAATGTGTAGCTTCTTTATCACCCTATCACTTATCCATACATTGCTACCACCCAACCTCAACAAATCTTACTATCTAATTATGTAGCTTCCCAACCTCAAATAGTTTTGTTCAAGATGTTAATGGAAAAAATGACTGACTTGGAGTCATCTATCTCTGGGTCTCATAACCTTTTATCCTATGATCAAATCTATATGAACCCATCCATCCATTCCTATCTATTATTATCCTCATCAATGGGATTTACCCAAGTTTTCCAAATTTCAAGGCAAAGAGGACCCCCAATAAAATTTAAGAGCATTTCACCATTCTTTTTATTTGATTGCATATGACGATGCTCTCCTCCTTTGTACCTTTCCCATGTCTTTATTAGGACCAACCCTTGATTGGTATAGTGTTCTTTACAAGCACTCCATATTTTCATTCTCCCAACTTGCCCAAATCTTTTTAGATCATTTCTTAGTAAATATATCTAAAAATGTTTCTATTAATGACCTCTATTCCATTAATAAATTTGACGATGAATCAATTGCCGATTTTGTAGCTAGATGGAGAGGTCTCATCAACCTAATTTATTTATCCTTACCCCAACTTTAGTTGATTGATATATTCTCTCAGGTTTGTCCAAACATATTTCCCCCACTCTTCAAGTTTAAACTTTTAGAACTTTTGATGAGGCATTCACCATGGCACGTAAACTTGAAAATTGAGTTATTGATGAGGGAAAATTAAAACTATGGAAAAAAAATTCTAGATTTAAATCTAATGACCCTCCCTCCACCAAAACCACTAACCAACCCAACCATCCTAATACCAAAAAAAAATCATCCACAAACTTAGTGGTCCTAAAAATGGCTCCACCACCAACTATCAACCAACCCCATCAAACAAATTCTTCTAACCCTTCCTACCAACAAAGCCAAAACTAAAACTAAGTTTCTCCAAAAAAATATACTACAATAGGGGAGTATTAAGCTTCAGTTTTGGATAAATTTCTCAAAGATAACATCATGCAACTTCCACCCATCAACCCCCCAATAATTTGATACAATAAGAATGACCATTATGCCTTTCACCAAATTATTGGACATGACGTTAGTAGGTGAAATACCTTCAAAAGTATTATCCAAAGCTTCATTGACAATAGAGAACTTAAGTTTTATAATCCAAATGTACCTCCTAATATATCCCTTAACATCTTATGCAAATCTTTTCCCAATCATGCTCCTTCTACCCATCACCATGACAACAAACTAGAATCATCTCACTCTTATGACACACATACAATCAATGTTGTTATTAGTAATCCCCCTATTGAGGAGACCACTAACTCAACTACTTCTTCCTCCATTTCACTCTTGAAAGTAGTTGACTCACCTTCCATTCCTTTGGATACCCAAACAAAGGAATCAACCACCCCTCTCTCTTCACTTGATAAGAATTTCACTTTATATACCTCTCCTTTAATGGAAACACCAAAGGAGACAACCCTTGCTTTAACCATCTCTTCTTCTTCCACTCTACCCACTGAAGTGGTAGAACTTCCCTCCATTCCTTTAGACACCCAAATAAAGGAAGCAACCATGTCTATTCATTCACTTGAGGACACCACACCAACCTCCCCCATCATAGAACCATCTATTCTCCCTTTGAAAACCATCCCAAAAGAAGAGATTACCTTACTCACCCAATAACCAATTTTGGAACCTTCCATAAAAAATAAAGATAAAGGATCCATTCCCTCTCCTCCACCTAGTGGTTTAATTTTTGAAACCAATGACCAAGGAACCAAACTCATCTATAATCCCTTTTCTAGACTAGTCCAAAATTTAGAGTTCACTTCTCAACCCAAATTTTATGGAACCACCTTTGAGCATCATCTTGGGCTCCCTTACCAAAATAAATATGAGTCCTCACCCTCACTTGAATCCACCCTTAAACCCTTTATTTCCTCTTCTTCCAAAACCATAAGTTAACCATCCCAACCACCTCTATTTAACATTTCTAATTCACCTTATGCCTCTCTTACCAAACCTATCAAGAATCTAGGAATTCTTCCCACACCTAGCCATACTCACCCTTCTTTAAACTTGAGCTTAACCCCATCTATTCTAACAAATAAATCCATAACTAAAATAATTAAGAAGGTAGATATACCTAAACCTCTACCTTAAAATAGATCCATACCACCTCCTACCTACCTACCTTCTATCTTAGGACCCCATCTTTCTACCATCTTGACTACCTATTTTTCTTCTAGTAAACCATCCCCCTATTCTCTACCTATGCCTACACCCATCAAACCATCTAGTTCTCCATAATTATTAACTAATCTATCTACCTCCAATTTTACACCTATATCCAACCCCTCATCATCTAAATCTTCCACTCTAAAATCATTTACCCTAAAGCCAACCATAACTAAGCAATCCCAACCACCATTTAAAACCATTCCACCACCTATAACTTCTAAGGTGAAAAAAACTTCTAATAAGGCTCCCATCCCTAAAAATATAAACCCATCACCTCTAACACCTTTGAATGAATCTTATTCAACCATCCTATAAAGGTTGTTACAAATTTCTTCCATTAGCTTACCACCTATCAAACCATTTTATCCTTCTAATACCAAACCCTCCTAGTTCAATGATAACATGATTTGTACATATCATAAGGCACCAAGACATGACATGAAGAACTAAAAAGCTCTCCAAGCACTTGTTCATAGGCTATATGACAAGGATGATCTATTATTCAATGAGCCTCTCTTACCCCCATTACCAATCCAACCATCAACTCAACCTACCCAACATTTACCTACTCTCTCACTCTTACCCAAGAGTGAGGAGGAAGAACTAAAGCAACCATCAAACTCAGCAAATCCCCCCATCCACACTATTCATATGATTAACCAATCTTGGTCCCAATAGAAGGACAAGTGAAAAGCCAAAGTCTCCATTCCTTGGACATACCCTTTAACCCCTCAACCTTCTAACCAAACCCAAACACTTACACCTTGACCTATGCACCACCAAAACCCAAAGTATCCATTTTAGAAGCCTCTCCATCCAACTCTTTTGACTCTATCTAGTGTATCATGTTGAAACAACTTCACCAGACACTGGTGAAAATGAGCCTTTATGATCTGATCAACACCTTGCCCCACCATTTTTTAGGCACTGATAGAGGCTTTGTAATCTATATAGGTTCAACCAGATGACCCCCAACCTCTTACACCCTTTGTTGGAGCCCTCTAAATTTCTACCTTCATCACCTTTCAATATTCTAAAATACCTCATGTTCATCTTGAGGATTCTAATCCTCCCCTCTTTATTATCACATATGTCAATCAAACCCACATCAAAAGGGTGATGATTGATGGAGGAGCTAGTATCAATATTATTTCCTCCCATGTTTATACCCAACTTTAGTTGCCCAAAAACATCATGTTAGAAAGTACAGTAGTCCTTCACTCCTTTAATGATACCATGGCCACTACCTTGGGGATAGTTGTCCTCCCTATCCACTTGGAACCTCGCACCATTCCCAAACTATTTTATGTAATAAAGGGTGAGTTCTAATATAATGTGTTGCTCAGACACCCTTGGATCTATGCCATGAGTTATGTCCTTTTACCTTACATCGATGTATCAAATCTAAACATGAAGGTCAATTTGTTACCATCAAATATGACCTTAGTCCTTTTGCCTCTTAAAAATGACATATCAGCCTAATGATGTTCTTATTCTTTCCTCATCCACTTCACCATTAACTACTAGTAACACTACCTCACCAAAAACCAAAACCAACAACACTCCTACCCATACCCATGATTAAGCTTTCACTAGATCATCCATTCCTTCTTCCCTAATTCTTATATAGGACCCCTTGGAACCCATGTTTTAACACCTCTCACTTGGGTAATATCACCTTTTAGCCTTGGATGCTTTCCTTACTCTACAAGAGTATGGGAGCCTCAAACATGACCCTTATTATGATCCTAACATCAAAACCATTATCCCTTTCAAGCTCCCCAACCATCAAACAAATTTCATCTATAGGGGACTTGATTAGCCACTACCTTGTATATCTAACCATTCACCTCTAACTTCTCTTATCTCAACAAACCAACCTTTACCAAAGCTTACCTTTATAGGTGTACTTGGAAGGGGTTTGGTTTTAACCTTTATGAAAAGTGACCTCATGATTTACCCATAATCAAAACCCAAAAACCTCATGAGTTATTCAGCCTTGGGTTCATACCATCAGAAGAACCCACCTCACCAAAACACATCACCACCATTGATGAAGATGTTTTATCCTTACCAACCCCATCTTCCCCAAAGTGTCAAGACTTTGATATCATACCATCTAGATTTTTTTAATTAATACCATTAGTTTGGGCCCCTTAACCTATCAAAAATATGGTCAAACTAAAACCCTTCCTCTTATCCACCCTAAAATGATAGAGAGATTATCCTACCATCAACACCATCCAATGTCTGGACAATGATTCCATTCTCACCTACCTCAGTGCAAGGGATTTTTTAATTCATAAATCCCTTCCTCTTAAGAACCAAACCATGATGAATGAATCCACTATCAATGTCAATTTGGGTACTGATGCTAACCCCTATATTGTCAAGATCAGCCAATCCTTAAATTCTATGGAGCAATAAGATTACCCTTCTTTTATTTATAACCATAACATAGTGTTTGCTTGGTCCTATCAAGATATGCCCAAAATTGACCCTTCTATTGACCTCCACAATGTTGTCACCCATCTCAAGGTTAAGCTAGTTTAGAAAAACTTCATAAGATGCATCCTCACATAGCCCTTCTTGTCAAAGAAGAACTTCAACATCTCTTATTTGTCAACTTCATTTAGCCCATCGACTATCCACAATGGGATTATAACATCATTCTCATCACCAATACCATAGGGGGACTTCATCTCTAAATTGGCTTTCATGACCTCAACCTCACTTGTCTAAAAGATGACTTTCTTTTTATGAACATTGACCAGTTTATTGATCTTACAGCTAGCCATGAGATGTTATCTCTGATGGATGGTTTCTTAGGATATAATTAGATCTTGACTGCCCCTAAATATCAACATAAAGCTTCTTTTATCACTCCATGGGGAACCTTTTGTTATAGTTTCATGCCTTTTGGTTTGAAGAATGCTAGAGAAACATATGATCTTTCCATGACCTACATATTTCATGATCTCATCCATAAAATCATAGAGGACTATGTAGATGATCTCCTTGAGAAATCCAAACACTGTAAGGATCACTTAGCCATCCTCACAATCATCTTTGACTGAATAATCCATTATCATATCAAGCTCAACCCCAAGAAATGTATTTTTGGTGTCTTATCAAGAAAGCTTCTTGGCTTTATCATCTCTCTTCAAGTAATCAAAATAAACCCCACTAAAGATAGAGTAATCTTAGAGATACCTCCTCATACTAACATTAAGCAACTCTATATCCTATAGGGGAAACTCCAATCCATATATCATTTCATTTCTTGGTTATCAGATAGATGTCAACCCTTTCACCATCTCCTCAAGAAAGCCACCTCTTTTAAGTGGACTAAGGATTATCAACAAGCCTTTAATTCAATTAAGGAGTAATTTCTCTCTCCACCTATCATCATCCCTCCTAGAGAAGACCAACCCTTCTACCTTTATATATCCACTATGAACCATTCTTCAGGGGCAATGATTACTCATCATGATGAGTAGAATAAATAACAAGCTATCTACTACATTAGTTGCACACTTATAGAGTATGAGACTCAATGACCCACCCTAAAAAACTTTTCCTCACCTTAGTATTTATGGCTTACAAACTTTATCACTACCTCCTTAATCACAAAACCTATGTCATCACTAATACTGACCCACTTAAGTACATGCACTCTAAACTATACCAAAACCAGTGTATGGGTAAATGGCTCATGCTCCTAGTTGAGTTTGATCTTGATTTACTTTAGCAAAAGTCCATTTAATGTAAATTCATCATTGACCAATTGGTTGAATCTCCTCTACCATAAAATCAACTACTTCCTCTTTCTTTTCTAAATGAGTCCATCATAAATCTTTGCCAAGAAGAACCCACCTACCAAATGACCATGTTTTTAAATGGCTCCAAATGCTAACATGGTGGGGGTGCCAAATTTATCCTCATTACCATTAATGGTGAACCTCTTACCCTTTCCTTTAAACTTGATTTTGAATACACCAACAATGTGGCTGAGTACGAAGCCCTAATCATCGATCTCCAAACTACTCTAGCCTTAGGAGTCAAGATAATCAATGTCTTTGACAATTCCCAATTTGTGATCAACTAGGTCAACAAATCCTACCAATGTAAAAATGATTTCTTATTTAAATAAAAAACAACTCATATATGTACTCTTAGCATCATTTAATCATTACCTTATCCAGATAATTCCTCAATCTACCAACAAATTTGTGGACATGATGGCTTCCCTTACTTCCCAAATCCCATCTCAACCTACTGAATCTAAACTATTTATCACCATCCATCATTTTATCATGCCTTCATTCATCATTTCTAACCTTCCTACCATTTTTTGTGTGGAATCATCTCCTTTTGACATCTGTTATGGACCAAACTTTTAACTACCTTAACCTTGGCATTATTCCTCCCAACCTTTCAAGGAATGCCCAAAGAACCTTTGTTAAAATTAACTCTCATTACACCATACTAGAGGGAATCCTTTATAAACATGGCTTTTATGGCCTCCTTCTCCATTCTCTACATAGTCATGAATCTTCCCACACTATCAAGGAAACACATGATGAAATCTATGGGGGACACTTTAGCAGCCTAGTCATCACTAAATGTATACTTTGGCTTGGCTATTATTGGCCCACACTCAATCAAGATTGTTGTGATTATGAAAATAAGTGTGTCAACTATCAACATCATGTTAATATACATCATGCACCTACCCATGGCCTTCGAGTATCCAAAGACTATTGGCCCTTCTCATAATGGGGTCTTGATATTATTGTGGAAATCAATCCTCATTCTTCACAACAACACCAATCTATCATTGTTGATATTGAATATTTCACCAAGTGGGTGGAATCCGTTCCTCTTATCTCAACCAAAGCTGAAAATATTATCAATTTCATCAATCAACATATAATCTACCACTTTGGTGTTCCCCATAAAATCATCACTAATAGTGGAAAATATTTTAAGCACAAGCAAGTCCAATATCTTTGTGACATTTTTGGCATCAAGTTAAGATTTTATTTACCCTATCATCCACAAGCAAATGTACAAGTATAAGCCTCTAACAAAACCCTTAACAAAATGTTAACTAAATTAGTCAATGCTTCAGGTCAGGATTGGCACCTACACATCCCTTTTACTTTATGGGCATATCACACTAGCATTCAAACCTCTATAGGTGCTACCCCTTTCTTTCTTGTCTTTGGGGTAGAGGCAATCTTACCTTTCAAATTATATCTTCCTTCTCTTCACATATCCTTGCATGAGATCCTTTTTTAGAGTGATTATCATCAAGAATGTCTCGTTCAACTTGAGCTACTTGATAAATATCACCTTGTAATTCTTAATCATATTCATGTTTATCAATAACAAATCAAGCACACTTTAAAAAACACTTGAAAGAGTGAGAATTAAATATTAGAGACCTCATCTTTAAGGAAAACCAACATGTGACTAATATGGAGAAAATCAAAAGAGGTAAGTTTGTTTTCAATTGGCTTGGGCCTTACATCATAACCCATAAGTATGGATTAATAACTTATCATTTAATTTCTCTCGAAGGCAAACTAGAACCTGAGCCTCTCAATAATTTGTATATGTGTCCTTTATTTTGTTAAATTAGGAACGCATTCACTTTTGTGCCTATCTTAAGTTCATCCCATAGTTTATAAGATTTTCACTTTCCTTACATGTTCACCCTAGTCCTCTTGGGAAAAATTGATTACCACATAGGACCATGTGATTATCCATCATAGTTATAGACCAATCCTATGCATGGATACCATGTCTCTACCCATGGCATGGTCCTCATGGATACTTTTCATCTTTAATTAGATGGAATCCCATGATCAGTTGTCTCTCAAATCACTTTTACTCATCTATCATTAAAATTTTATGCTAAAAGTCTTACCTCCATAAAGATAAACCTCTAAGACTAAATATACTTGTCCATGTCTAAACCTAGCATTCAGAATCAAATTAGAATACCTAAATATCACTTTGGTAAACATCTCTATTATTATAGACCACTCCCTTAAAGGATGGCTGCATAAAATTTAATTGCTTAAAAATTAGACTACTCCCTTGAAGGATAGCTACTAAATAAACAAATCTAATTCTAGACCACTCCCTTGAAGGATGGCTAGATCAAAGTTTGTCACAAAAATTATTTGAAGCTTCTCATATTGATTAGCTTCACCAATTTTATCAAAATAACAAATAACCATATGTCAAAATCAAAACAAATAAGTTGTAATAATATTTTATATATAGCATTCATATACTTCCTACATCGATCAATCTATACATTGTATTAAAACATGGACTTGTCTATTACAGTTCTTTAGTCACCTATAAAGGGGAAGCTAACCCACCTCAAGTTACCATATCACCCATTTCCTAATCAACCATCTACCTATCACCTACTTTCCCTTCATAACCTCTCTAGACTCAGGGGATTATGAGCTTACTTGACACAAAGTGATCAAGGTACCTTCATTTTCCATCGAAGCATGCTCATGCAAAGCATTCAAAAAGCTTATTTTCATTAACTCACATCTAATGTCAATTTTTTTAGGCCCTTACCAATGAATTCATTATGACTTATTCTTACCCTCTCTTCATTAGTTTGTGTGGACATGAATCTCATGATTTTTCTATCTTTTCCACATTTAGTGTGTTATCTACACCTACTTTATGTTCTTTCATTATATCCCCATATCACATATCATATTGAAACATTATAAACATCATTATCATCAATGCAATAATCCATATACATCATAACCTTATGAACCATATCCATAAACCATACCCTATCCATGAACAACACATCAAAACCATAAAACCTCAACAATCACATTGAAAACATCATTATCATTAAAATAATAATCATTTATCATAGCATAAACAACATCATTTCCAAAAAACACATCATAAATAGCATGCCATATCATTATTTCAAAATACACATACCACCACTTCAATACATCCATGAATCACATCCTAAACATCATCAATAACCATGACTAATCAGCTATCACATATCCATAATTATTTTTTATGAACCACACCATTATATAAAATTCTCTTTATAAACCAAATTATCACATAAACAAAATCAACACATCAATCACATGTCTATGATCAGATCTATAAACACAAGCATCGTCCACTATGAATAAACCAAACATCACTTAAACTGTACACATATTTAAATATTCATCATATGATTAAACATCACATCATAATCATGTTTCAAATACATCATCATATAACATAATAAAATCATCCAAGATTCTCAACATCATATCCATCACTACACCATACAAAAATAACTATAAAACATCATCACATATGCCTAAGATAAAGAGTTAACTATCAAGTATCAAACACATGATAAACACAATCAACATTTTAAACATCATGAACATAATCAGCATCTATATAATCATGAACATCATACAACATAATCATCATATACATCATAATACAAGAAATACATGGAATAATGTATCAATCACTCTCTCATATACATCTCACATCATCAGCACACATGTTGGTGTCAAAATAAAAAACATATACATATACAATCTCATCTATCAGGCCCCTAGGGCACCACTACCACCTGCACCTATACTTGCACCTTCACTACCATATGGTGGAGGTCCCCCTGCTCTCCTTGCCTAAGCTACTATATAGGCCCATTTTCCTAGAGAATCTATAGATGGACCACCTACTAAGCTAGCCTTATACTCTCCATACCTCATCTCCAATGGAAATTATGCCAACACTATCACCTCATAATATCTTAACTCCTTCATAGTGGCTAAGTACTGTATCATTAAAATCATATTAGGTCCTCCTGTTGGTGCCCCTACTAGTGCTACCACCACTCCTATACTATGCCTTAGTGAATCTCTCTCCTAAGTCACTAAGCTAATAAATATCCTTGTTTGATATCATTCTCTAGTTAGCATCACCACCTAACCTTCTAAAATGACAATCTAGCCTTGTAAAGTGACCACCTATCCCTATAATCTGGTAATCTGGGCTTATGTTATTACAAGTGTTGCATGTTCTTGTCCATCCTATCCACCACCTAATGTTGGTGTCCCAATAGGATCCACATCTATGGGATGTTAACCCCTACCACCCCATCCAAAATTGACCACTACATATAAGTCATAGTACCACATTGTATAACCATTTATAACCCCTACATCATCTATCACAACTCTCACTATTAGCTCCTCATGATCTAAAACAATATCTTATGGTTATGGATCTAGGATCAAGAACTCTATGTTATCTCTCTTGTATCTCAAAAAATCTAGTGGAATCACCTACATGAGGCCAAAATATCTTTAAACTCAATTGAATGGGATAAGCTCAATCTCACCATCCTATCTCCCATATATCTAGTGTCAACTCTTCAATGATAGTGTGTGGTAGCTATACCCTACCCACCTCAATTAGCTCACATATGGCCTCCACACTATGTCACCCAACACCAAACCCTTTAAAGCATCCATGAACCAATCTATATCTCTAAAACCACCCCTAGCACCTATCAATGCATAATCTTCTCATCATTTCAAGAAACCCAATCTATAGTCTATTGGCACATAGCCATCCCATGACAGCCCCAAAGGTCTCAAAACTTGTATATACTCATATGCCTAGTAATGGAGTATGAACCCAACACTGATCCCATACTACTTATGTGCTCAAAAGGCCTAAATCTTCCTATATATCTAGACTAATAACATGGGGGCCCAACTAAACATAGTTCTTCTCAACAACATCTCCACTAGAACTCTTAAAATTAGATAATGGAATCAGTCACTGCTCAAATCCTATAGTGTAAAGCATGACAGAAATATGATCATCATCATAATTAATAATATATCCCTTGGATACCTCTAGTATATTGGCCCATAACAAACACCACCTACATGATACCTGGCCTAGACCTGATCCACTCCATAGATTAGGTCCATGTGGTAGTGTTGCTCCTTGCTCTATATATGATAGATCAGCTCCCCTGAATGGGTAGCCATGTAATCTACTAAATATCCTCTAGGAGAATTATCATCTCCCTTATTGGTAGTAAAAATTTATTTGTGGTTGAATCCCATCTCTCAATGAGGGGCACAATCATTACCACATCCCATGATAGGTGTTGGTAGTGGATCAACACTCTTAGTCTGACTGTCTCCATATGTCTCCACTTATCATTAGTAATCCCATCATGAACCTTGATGAATATCTTAGGGACTCAATCCCTCATCTGAATCTAGTCATAGGCTTAAAAAACAATATTAGCATGCATACTTAGTTTTTTACATCGAGCTAAGTACCAATCTACACCTATCTTTTTCATCTTCTTCCAATCTCACCCAAACACTAAAAACCAACCTATACCTTTATTCACACTAATGTTACAATCATCTTAACCCCCAACTACTTCTATCACAAATAATTGAAACTATTAACCCTCCACCCTAACACCTAACACATCTTGCACCCCATTCTACCCACTAACCCTTTGAGACATCTCATCTTATAAAATCTACATTCAGCCTTTTACATCACTGGACATGTCTCTTCAACCACTTTAAAACTTCAAAAACATCCTAACCATACTAAATTTAACACTTCTCAAAACTTTAACACACCCTTTTAAAATCTTTAAAACTACATTAAAATGTTTTAATATTTACCATTTAACATTTTACAAACTTTAACATCTTTAACATAACCATCACTTTTTAACCAACACCGCTCTTAAAACATTGACTAACAATGGTTCCTTGAACTATCAACAGTCCCCAGGGACCCTTTTACCCCCCAATTTAACCATCAATGGTTGGCTTGAACCAACAACGGTCACTATAGGTGATCATCAGTGATGTAACCCTCAAACCCTAGAACCCCAAAATTCTAAAACACAACTATATTTAAAATTAAAACTCACTATACCTATTATATAACACATTAAAAATAAAATACACCATTAAAATATCCATTTACCCCATTAATTTTCCCAAATTCTACCAAAAATAAAACTTAGGGCATCATGGCTTAGGATACTTTACAAAACCTTATAACCCTCCTTTCCACCTAATCAATATACCTCCAATACCACCAATTTAATTATACTATCAATTTCACAACACCTACCTCATTACATGATCACTATCATAGTTTAATCCCTCATCCCATTGTTCATCCATTCCCTCATCCACCCTCTATCGAGTCACCTCTTGGTCAAACCCAAACACTCGATCAACCACTCAATCAACTCTACCTCAGCAAGCTCAAATGTAAAATTCTAGAGCATAAATTACCAATTGTCAAATGGTGAAAATAAATTTACATTTTTACTTTTTATTTTAGTCTTTTTAGGGTTTTTATTGACCATTGATGGTTAGGATGACTATCGATGTTCGACCCTAAATAAACTCCCCTAACCATTGACGCTCAAGGTCCCCCACCCTTTTCATTTTTTTTTTAAAAAAGCACCCCACCTAGGTGTTGAACTTTTAGGAGATCCCATAATCCCTGCCTCAACCAAACCTTGCACTCTTAGAGCATACCCTTCTTTGACAACCTATTTAACCATGTCCACCTTGATGTTGGCTATTATGACCTAAACTATTTGCATTTTTTACAATAACCTTGCATTGGTCATTTTGATTGCACTGACTAACCTTACCATGTTGAACTTTTGCAATTCATACCACCTCATGCACAACTTAACCATTTATGTTTTTCAAGGGAGCACTTCCTACCCTAGATACCTATGACAAAAATTGACCTTGTCTAGTAGACTTGATAAGAATGACCCAATCAACTATGACCAATGTTGTGGACCATTTACCCCTATCATATGTTTCTCTAGAACCAACCTTATATTTACTAACATTAGCAACTTTAGTCTTTGTATGATCTTGACTATCACACCTATTCATGTTTTATGCATGTGTTTTCATCTCAAATGCTCAACCCTTTTATGTCATTCACCTCATGACTCATGATTTACCATTTATCAAACGCTGACCCTATTTTGGTTTCACCTCATTGACTCTCAATTTGAGGGGGAACACCTCCTCCCATACTCAAGGCAATCAGACCGTGACTAGAAATCCATTCATTTTTATTTTTTCACTTATTAAATCAAAGTTGCATAATAAAAAGGGGCAAAATGTAGACACTCAAAAACTACACCTAACAATTTTAGATGTCAAAACACATTGGACCCTTACCCGACCCTGAAGCTAGTTGACCACCTAGTTAACTAAGCTCACTTACTAATTTAAACCTTTGAACACCCAATTTATCAACCACTTTTTAAACCTATCTTCACCCATTTCTCCCTAGGAACTCAACTATCAATGGTCAGCCTAACCATCAATGGTTAGCCTGACCATCGATGGTCAAGTCTTTAACCTGCTTTAAAGTATTAACAACTATGTACAAGATGAGAAACTTCCTCCTAAATAGAAACTAATTTAAAACCATTAAAAAGCATTGTAAATATCAACTTCATCCCCTATCTAATTAGTAACTTTCTCTTACTCATTTAACAACTTCATCTTATAAAAGGAGAAAAGTAGGAGGTGAATTAGATCCACATCTAAGCTATCAAATCTTCTTACATGTAGGTATCTAGCCTTCCTTCAATAATCAAGTAATAGCAATAGAGATCCAAACCTTTGTTTGAGTTACTCTCAAGGTCAAATTACTATCACTATAGTTAAATTGCTTCAAATTCCACCATTAGTAATCTAGCAAGTTGTAGGTAAATTTATACTTATTTATTTATTTTATTTCATTTCTAAATCCCTTGACCTTATCAGAACTATTCACCTACCTTTTATTTTTTACTAGATCCATATTGAAACCCCTATCTAATCATTTACCTAGTCTACCAATCTTTTTTAAAGCATTCCTAGAAACACATAAATAACCATCGATGGTTAGCTAAATCACTGATGGTCACCTCAACTATCGATGGTTACCCAACTAATGACGGTCAACCCAACAATAAATAGTTCACTCAACCACTGATGGTCACTATGGTAAAAATAATAGCAAGTTATTTCTAGTCCCTCTACCTCAGCCAAACTTTTCTTTCTATGCTATTTCCTATTCACAGAGACTTCTCTAATTTTTTGGACCTGACTCCAACTATCTTAGCATGAGTATTGACTTGCTTTTACTACATTTAGTCATTTTATTTAAACAAACATTTTACTTTATTCTTCTAGCATGCATTTAATTTCATGTTATTGAATGCAAGTATTCTTTATTTTCATCTACATCAACTTGATTATTATCAATAGTAGATTGATATCTTCTTAGCAAACATACACTTCTTGGATCTAATTCATGCTAGGTAGTCCACTCAACTATCTTGTTGACAAACCATTTTCTAGTATCTTTCTTATCTGTAGGTTATTCCTTCCAAGCTAAAGAGGAGTTCCCATCATCGTCTGGATCATGTGTGCACCTTTATCAGGTATTCCTTTACACACCCCTTTTACTAGTTTCTTACTTGCTTCCAAATTAAGAGAAACATTTACACTAATTGATGTGTAATTCAATATATGTAGTATTTATCCATATCTAATTTTATCTCAAATATGATTCATAAGTGTACTTTAGTGACTTGAAGAATAAATAGGTTGTTATTTTCAAATGTATTATAGTTGTCTCAAGCCCAAAAAAATTGTACAAATAAAATTGCACTCAGTTGGATAATCACACACTGCATTTTGTCTAATTAAAGTAGACATATCCCTATGAACACATGTTATACTTTATAAAATTTAAAATAGTCACAAGCCTCCTAGAGATTTTTTATATCTCATCAAGTTAACTAAGGTCATATTTTACACATATTCTATCACTCTATGACTATCCCTTTTGATCCTACTATAATACAGTACTTTGCACAAAAAATTTCATGATTTTATCACTTAATTTCACATTTTTATCTTACTAGATACCTAAGTTATTATATATTTTGATGTTAAAAATTGCTTATTTATATCAATTACACTTTTTCAAGATATATAAAGAGTAGTTAAGGGATTATATAGACATAAAAAAGATACCATCAAACATGTAGTGCTACCTCTTTAGGTGGGATCCATCATAATAGCCGCACAATTATTAGTTATAAAAAGTAATAGGGTCTTTGACATGTTGTTATAATACCCTTGGATGAAAAATACTTAGACAATACCATATTTTTATCAAGGTCTTTTATAATTTAAAAAATAGCAAAAAAAATATTTTTTTTGGCCTAATTTTAAGTTTGGGCTTAAAATTTTTAAATTTTAATTTTTTTAAAATTAATTAATTAATTGATTAATATTATTTAATTTAATTAAAAATTGAATCATGAGTAAAACATTCTTTTGAACTGTGCAAATGCCCTTTCAAGCCTCCCCATGTAAAAATTCATTGGTTTACCTGCAATTTACAAAAGTTCATTAAAGTTTTCATAAACTATGAAAAAGTTTTTTTTTTTTTTGTTTTTCCCCTAGTTGTTAAAAAGTACCTCTACACTTTTTCAAGTTGTGAAACTTGTATTTTTGATTTGACATATGGTGCAATTATAATTTAAAAATAATAAATCCATTGAAATAATTTTTAGTTGTTTTAATTTTATAATTTAATTTTGAATATCTTGCTTCCCCAAGTAGTGAAAATGTGTTTTGGCATTTCTCATGCCATGAAAATAAAATATTTATTTTTCATTACCTTGAAAATTCATTTTACACTTCCCCTGACTGTGTAAATTCATTTTGCACTTCCCTGAGTCATGCAAATTTATTTTACACTTCCCCAAGTTGTGTAAATGAAAACTTACAAATTACAATTATCATTATTTATTCCCTAAAATTATACAAAATAAAATTTTCTCTCTCCTAAAGTTTTTGAATCCGTTACTACTCTACTCAAGCATGCACAAGTTCTAAACAATTTTGCAAGTTTTCATTAAAATACTAGACCAATACTATTTTATGTGTTATTTATAAAAGTAATATAGGTCATACACCCTAATGAAGGAGGAATTAGTTGAAGATAAATTAAAAAATCCAATTTTGAATTGTTTTTTTCAACCAAACACTAGGTTATAAAATGTATAACTGAGAAGAAGTCTAAAAATAAACAAAGGAATGCCAAATTAATTTTTTTATATTTCTTCTTATTGTAACTAGGCCATACAAAGATGACAAAGAGGTACAACTTTAAAGAGATAAGTGAAAATTTTAAAAATGACAATTTTGATTTATTTCATCTACCATATGAAAATTGTATGGTGCCTAGGGGAGGAGGAATAAAGTAATAAATTTAGAAGAAATAAATTTGTTTTCTTTTTCAAGCTACATAATAAGGTCATACAGCCTAAGAAAGAGAGGTGGAAGGTTCAAAAATAAAAGGAAGAAGAAAAAAATTGTTTTTGGTTGTATCAAGGAGTCGTACGACATTGTACAACCCCAAAGAAGAGAAAGAAATAACAAAAAATAACATATTTTATTTGTTTAATACCACAAACAATCTATACTACCATAAAATGCCATCAGGGGGAGAATAAAAAATAAAAGGAAGATAATAGATAAAAAAATATTTCTTTTACTTTCATTAAAAACTGGATGACCATGTAGGAGAGAAGAGGTTTTGAAAATTTAAAAAAAAACAATTATATATTTGTTTACTTGTTTTGGTCTAATTACCAAGAGGTTGTACAACCCATGTGGATTTGGAGGTTTTAAAATTTTAAAAATAATATATATATATATATATATATATATATAATTTATTTTTTCTCAAATTCTAAAAAGATCATACATTTCCATGTAACATTGAGGGTTTGAAATTTTTCAAAATTAATTGGTGATCAATTTTTGGTGTTTTGGTCCAAGTTGGAAAGAGGGATTGAGATTTTAAAATTGA
This sequence comes from Torreya grandis, assembly GCA_037957365.1. NCBI lineage: Eukaryota > Viridiplantae > Streptophyta > Pinopsida > Cupressales > Taxaceae > Torreya > Torreya grandis. The sequence continues at coordinate 1,263,867 of JARHVA010001233.1, forward strand.
AAAATGGATTTTTTTTAAATTTTCTTTTTGTTTCATTTGCATATGCCAAGAGAATATGTTCAATATCATTACAAGGTGATTGAACATGGGGATTTGTAATTGATAAAGGTGGTTGAGTGAGAAGTTAAAATTCATATGGGTTATCAAAAAATCACTAGAGAGATTTACATAGGCAAAATTATGAGTATATATTTTTGGTGTGATTTAAATTTCTTTTTTAGATTTAAGTTATTTAATTTTTTTAATTTTATAAATAAACTGTCGTTGTGAAAATATCTCTCAATTTTCATTTTCTCCATAAAATTTAATGTCTTCATCCTTTACTCTAGAAAAAGTAGTTCTGCGTAAAGGCAAAGCAATCATGAAATACTAGTTTTAGGGTGTGACACTTCTCTCACCATTAGAATCTACTGTAGAAAATATTACAGATACTAATCTAGGTCAAATTGACTTAGAAAATTTTTGGGAGAGAATGAATGCAATGCATAAAATTGACTTCAGTTAGAGCATCTTTGATATTGGATTAACATAAGTTTTTTTTTATTTCCATGCAATCTACTGAATTAGTCTTGGTCATGGCAGAGCATTATAATTTAGAGACAAGAGAAGTGAGAGATTCATATGGTAAGTTGGTGGTAAATTTCAATCCATAACACATATAATATGATGCACCTTCTAGATCAAGAATATTTTGTGCATTTAACCCTTAAGTCCTCTCATAGTTTTTTAGATGATAATAATGTCTCATGTGCTAAGAAATTCAATAATGGGTGGTTGACCAAACCAAAACATTCTTATAAAATGATCCCAAAGAATCTTATGATATCTGACTTCAATAATGAGATCAATGACATAATAACACTATTGTATAGAATAGTGGGGAGCCCAACAGTGAAACATTTTTAGATGTCAATGTACAAGTTCATTTGGATCATTCATAGGATTAGGGAATATCTCAATTGGGGACAAATAATTAGTGATTCAATCCATAAATAGATAATGTAAGTAAAGGTCACATAAATTTTTTATATGACTTATTATCTTGTCTACATTATGTATATTCAAATATATTTTGATGGATTGTATATAGTGGGTGACTTTAAAAAAAACTATATGATTTATATCCCCAACTTGCATTGAAATAAAGCACCTAAAATTTCAAAAGGGTGAATGATTATTTCATTCATTTTATCATTCAATTATTTGATAAATATGTTTTCAACATGAGGATATCAATAATGGCTACCACATAAATAGCTAGATAAGGGATTTGGTTTATACAATTCTTGACTTTTAGCTATTTCAGAATCAGTAGATATAAAATTGCTCCTTATATGATTCCATGATATGTTAGTGATAAGTTAGCATTAATGGCTAGTGATACGACTTGTTGAGACACACAAGTTTTTAATAGGTTGACACAAAATAGGGGTCAAAGTTATGATTTCCATTTGTAGGTACACTTGTCCATCATTGATAAAAGCCAAAACACTAGTGCAATATATGTTACATTAAAATCTCAAGACTTTTGACAGTATGTTTTCATTTTATAAAAGAGGATTAATTAAACACAACCTTGATCCTTCATTCCAATATCTCTCGCACATTGAGGATTATTGGATGGACTACGATGATGACAAAATGGTCAAAATCAAGGACTATTCATAGTTTACAATGAAGTAGATAGTCAAATTTGACATAATGAAAGTACTAAAGTAGTTGGTGGATGATGAAGTCACATTAGATCCTATCATTGAAAAATAAATCATCAAAATAAAACCAATACCTTTAATCCTTTGGGATAAGAAAGAATCTACTTATCTCAGAAGTAGAAAGAGGCTAGTACTCAAAAGGACTCTCAAGTGGTTGATAAGTAAAGGAGTGGATGTTAGAAACATTGATTTCCCTACACCTCCTATGGAGGATAATTTGGTAGCTTTTACACACAACAACATGATGAAGCAAATAAATTATATGAAGCATGTATAAGTGGATAACCCTTGGTGATAGAACAATCACAAGAACTAAAAACTATTCACCAGGACATTCCATCATGAAGGGATCTCAAACTCAATATAAAGAGGTTAGGTGAAAATCTCTCATCTTATCCTAATCCTTCAATTTCTCAAGACATTCTTGTTGATAGTTTCCCACATTCTCAATATATTATAAATAATACAACCCAATAATTACTTGCTTCAAATGACATGTTACTGCTTATATCATCAACTTTCCCACTACAAGAGATCACTCTTATATCCTCATCTTCTCCCTCAAATCTTGAATTTCTTATTGTCTCCTCTCTAAGAAATCTAATTGACATAATTAGTAAATATTAACAAGGATAATCATATTTTCAAGGTTCCAAAACTATAAATACACCTTCTTTCACCCTAGTTATGTTAGACCCATATGTCTTGGCTTTTCCCCTACCTCCTTCTTCAAGCATAACAATGTCATAGTGGTTATCTATGGTGGTGAAGAAAATAATAAAAGTTGTTGAAACTGGCGAGATTGACTTTGGAAATTTAACAATCCCAATTCCTTTTTTGAAAAAATCAAATAAATCAAGAACCATCTCATGAATGGTAAAAAATGAAAAAGGAAGGAAATATGCATAAGTGGCAATTCTTATACTTGAAAAAGATAAATTATAAATCAGATTTAGAAACTATCATACATCTAGAGTTCATGTGGTAAATTCTACCATAGAAGGGATGAAATTAGATGTGTAGTTGGCAATTGGTACCATTTTTGAGAAAATGGATAAGGATAAATCAATGAATGATGAGTTAAAAGAAAAAGTGGAGCAGTTGAATTCAGTGATACATAGGTTGACAGGACCAATTCAACTAGTAATTGCTTCATCATCTTCATGCTAAGACATTGGAGATACTAAAATATATAGACCAAATTGGAAATTCAATGAAATATTGGATCGATAAGATCACTAATCAGGGAACCTCAATAATCTTGTTATGGCAAAAATGGTCTCTAAATTTTGATTACAATGTGAATAGGTAACAACAAATGAAAGTGGGTACATAGAGGAAACATAGAACTGGGAGGAGTTCATCCCTAAGTTGATTGAATTCTCAAAATTTCCCTCTCTTTACCTTATTGAGAAAGGTTTCATAAAAAAGGAAGAAGTTATTTATTAGATTGAATTCCTCTAGGCCACAAAATTTAGAATTCCAAGAAATTCAATAGTGAAAAGTTACTTGGGAGTGACATAATGATGGATATTGATATAGAGGTCAAAATTATGAAATATCCTTTTGTTAATGATAGGGATCAAGGTGGAAATATTTTTTTACTTGAAACCATGACTGAAGAATTTAAAAATCACATTCAGGGAGTTTTCAATCCCATATCTACATTTGATCATGAGAAACTTCATCAATTATCCAAATACTAAGTTGATGTTGATAATTTGGACTTGAAGGTGAACATACTCCAAAATAAGTTTTAGGATATGAGATAATTAAAATACTCCATAGATATTCCATACAAGTGTACGGATGGACCAAATGAAGATTTGATAATGGTGTTTCTCCAAAGAATTGATGACTTCTTGAAAGAGAAAGAGCTATCAATGAAGCATCAAAAATATTGAATTTGTTATCAACATTCCAATGTTTTCTTCTCATATTTATTTTTGCACCTAACTTATATTATCACATTGTATTTACCCTTACAAATGTATGTTTTCACTTTTACAAATTGTTTCTTTTGTAATTTTTCCAACTTTATTTTTCTAGTTGTGCCAATTGATAGTGTACTTTTTCAAGTAGTGTAAAAACACCAAATGCTTTTTCAAGTGGTGTCAAGTGCTCAAAACACTTTTTCACCCTTTCAATTTATAGCTTCTCATTGATGTTTTTATGACTCTATAAAAAGGCAAAAAGGTGGTTTTACACCATAACCACCTATTTTGGCCTATAAATACAAGTTAGGCCCTCATAATAAAGGTTCTAGATAGATAGATTTTGTGCAAATATTTGTAAAGGGAGATTGGATATTATACTCTAAGAATATCTATATAAATAGGTGTTTTTAAACTTTGTGTCAATGATTTCTTTTGGATTATGTCTTTTTACTTAATTCAATGTATTTGATCCTCATTGCTATTGCTATCATTTTTAAATTGTTAAGACCAAGAAATTATCTTACAAATTTATGTTTAGAATTGTGATTTATATTTTGAATATATAAGTGAAATATTTGTGGGAATAGAAGTACTATTTTATTATTTCTATTATAAAATACAGGGTTACTCATCTTTGTTATCAGGGCTAGGTAGATTTATGATGTATGTTTCATATTCCTAAGAATGTGAATATATATGTTCAACCCAAATGAGAGAGATTTACCCATTAGAATTAATTTTCCCTTTGATACTTTCATTGAGTCTTTATGTTCAACTTGATGAATTTATCATCTAATAACATTTTGTTCCTTTCTTTATCTATTTACATATTTCTTTCTAAAAATCCCTTTTCATACTTTTAGGTTAAAAGTATTACCTCATGAGTAACATTTTTTTCTTATAAATATTTATTTTTCATTAGATTTTTGGCTTTTAATAAAGGTAGCTTTGCCTTATAATAGGAGAGGGACTTCATTCCCTACATTGTTGATGTGAGTACGACAATTTGTCCCCCTAACAAATTTTCATGCCAACACATCTACAGTGCATTGATGTATCAAATACATACATTGTAATAAGGCATCCATGGTTCTAGGATTTGTATATGAGTACCCTATACAATAATTGGTATCTCTTCTTCTACCAAACCACCATCATAGTTGATATATACACCCATACATGATCATTATATAGTTTTATTGGTTACACATATACAAGATATTTATTTAAAACCGACTCAAAGGAATGTAGTTGGGTGTACTAGATAACTAGTTAGTCAATTCCCATCACATTAGAGAGTTATTCATGGATCACAAAGGTCATCATATCTTATAACATATACTCATTAGTATCATGAAAATTTCAACCCATTCCATAGTGAACAAATAAAATGATACATTTTAGGACCCTATAGAGTCCTCAACCTTTTAGAGTTACCCATTATATACATGGATTCTATGAACATATATCATGGTAACTACCATACAATATGTGAATTCATATCATATTATGATAAACCTACATCTAGTAACTCTCACTTAAAATAAATGACCCTTCCATTATTTGATATATGTACTTCCCATGGTCCTCCCATTGATGCAATCATTGGTTATCACTTTTCATAATTCAAATATTCAAAAAATCAAAATAATGTAAAAATATAAAAACATTCAAAAAAATTTAAAATAAAATTAAATTATGACTTAAACATAGCATGACTAATATATTACACTATTTGAATATGTTATTTATCACATGTTTTATATATGAAATATTATTTTCATACACACATGAATATAATTGTATATGAGTGCAATACAAGATACAAAGGTTACACAAGGAAATATAGATTTTGGACTTTCCTCCACCCAATGTACATGCCAATACTAGGGGCATCTTATTCCACAAGTTTCAATATTATAAGTTATATATTTCTATGACCCCTCTACCATGTTGAGTTATATAAATTTCTTACACATGTCTTGATAGTCACACATTTCTTACATAGTGCAACATAGATATGCTATTATAATATGATGTGACATTGATACATATGGATACTTTATATTAGTATTTACTTTTTATATACTTCATTAATTTTTTGACTCTCTTACATGATATGATACTTCATATTTTTCTATTGTGTGTGGCCCCTAGGACTTATTTGATACATATTTTTGTCCCTTATTTTTGACATTTTTATGTCCATTATGTGTGTACCTTTACATTATTTGTTGTGACATATAAATTTCCATTGTATGTGTCTATTGGCCTTATGTGTGACACTAACTATTGAGATTTTTATGTTTGATAATTTTGATGACATTGAGTAATGCCATGATACAAATCATGCACCTTTACTATGTAGGGTATTTGTATCGAGTTGGGGGACAATTCTATGGACATTTCCTCTAACATGTATATATTATGACCAAAAAACATACAAATTATGGCCATAAAACATACACACTATTTGAATTTAGGATCAAGATTCCCAAGCCATAATGCATATGTGTTATGGAAACATAATGCATACGTGTTATGATCACATAACACATATGCACTATGACCACATAACACATACGCATTATGACCACATAATGCATATGCATAATGATGTCATAGAAAAAATATATAATTTAAAGTGGCATGTGCATATTTTTTTCTATGTGAAAGGAACACGTATGTGTTTCTTTCACATTACACCAAAATAGAAATAAAGAGCTATATATGTTATGTGAAAGGAACACGTATGTGTTATAAGTTTATATTTATACTATTAATTTTATATTCCTTAAAATTTAAATTTATTTTAGTAAATATAATAAATTAGGGTCACTCTACATCTAATAGAGTTGGTCTCACATTTGCATGTCTTACGGTGTGGGAGATAGTTTTTCAAAATATAATCTAGTCAATACCTAAGCATTTTTAATGTCTCAGTATTGAACCTAGGGATTTTAGGGCATAAATATATGTCCATTTTAGATAAACATATAGTCATTTTTTAGGTTTTTATAATTTTTAGGTTTATTTTTTACATTTATAGGAGTCTCAGGTTTATAAAAATTAAAGTTTACAAATTGATCGATTTGAATTCAATCCAAATTATTATGATTTGGGTAGTATAAGTCACATTGATGACTTGTACACATCAAACAACCGCTTTATGTTAACTTTAATTTCTCATCATCTATCCCTCATCCCTAATAACATTGTCCTCATCTCTCATCACCCCTAATCACTCTATACTCATTCTTCATTATCCCTAATCACTCTCTCATTAGCCCTCATCATCCCTTATCATCTCTAATCACTCCCTCATCATCCATAATCACTCCTTCATTGACCCTCACCATAGTGAATCATCCCCAATCACTACTTCATCATCCCTAATCATTCCCTCATCATCCCTCCTCATCACTAATCAGTCCCTTGTTGACCCTCACCATCCCTCATCCTTAATCACTCCCTCATTGACCCTCACCACCACTCATCATATTTAATCATTGATTCATCATCCCTTATAATCCTTAATCACTCCCTCATCATCCCTAATCACTCCCTCATTAACCCTAATTATCCCTTATCATCCCTAATGATTCCCTCATCATCCCTACTTATTCCCTCCTCATCCCTCCTAGTGCACACATGAGGATGGGGGAGACCATTTAAGGCCTGCCATTAATTCCCATTTTTCAAGGGTTCAATAACACAAATAGACACACCAACATTTTCTTAAACAATTGACATTCACATAATAGAGATCAAAATACTTACAGTAATACAACAAAATTTAGATTTAATAAATGACACTATCAGGCTTATTACATACACAACATGGAGTAAAACATAGGCAAACACCTACATGTCAAACACTAACCTCTGCCTTTGTAATGGTAGTCTAAAAGACCTCCTAAATTAATACAATCAAAATGTCATGTAATTATGGTCTTTTCTTATATTTTTCAAGCCGACCCCTCTAATGAAATGTCTATTTTATTATAAGGATAAGAATTGGCATCAAATGAAATTATCCTCCCATCCATTTATATTCTCCCAATGATTTAATATCATCACATGTGTTTTCCAAAACCACATGACACAAAGGAAAAGCTAAACACATTACTCACCTATGGGTGGTTCAAATACAATTTTACATATAGCATAATAAAAGATAATGATTGTGCTTTTCATCAGAAGACAAAATTATACTTTTAAGTAGTATACAAAATGTATAACTATCTATTTTCATCTAGGTTCTAATATCCAATTTAAATAAGATTGAAACCCAGTCAATTATAGATAATGCATAACAATACATCAAAATATTTTCCTTACTCATGAATCCATCACATTTTACATAATAGATTTACCATTATGTAAAAACTTGTATGTATAGAATATGTTTATGGGTTTACAAACTTTGAACAACATAGTTAAATACCATGTTAATTACTCATGACCCATTCGTGGCTTACCTTAGTACATACCACTATGCAAAATAACTTAGCATGTTCAAGGCTTAGTATTGAATTAAGCTTTGATCAATCATTGCTTGAATACTTGTATTCAAACATAGACTTATGTGGGTATTCTATCCTGAATAACACAATCACTTATTACTTGAGTTGTTAAGAGACTCCATCGAAGGAATAAATTCTATCACCAAAGGAGATAAAATAAGGAGCTTGTAAGACTTATGTGGGTTTCACCACTTTTATTACCACTATCAAGTGACATAAAATGCATTTGTATACCCATGTAATTTTTCCTTTGTTGAATAACATTGTAGATTATGCAAAAGACGCATGTCCACAAATAAAATTCAAAGTTATAATTGGGGAAAAAAAACTCAAATAACATAGGAAGTGAACAAAATGTTTCACCAAGACCAAATAAGTCTATGCAATTTGAATAAAAAATGCACAAGTCATGATCTCTCACTAAAGATAAAACTAACTAGCATAAAAGGTGGAATTTTTTAACCAAAACTCTAAGATAAACACAAGTGTCCAGGAATGAATGTTGAAAGTTAAAGTTGCAAGCACCAACATGAATAATCCATAAGGATAATGGAAAATATGGATATTAAGAAATAAACTTCCCTAATAAAGCACACCAAAACCAATAAAAATAATCAAACAACAAAAATAAGAATTCACTCTATTTTTTGTGATGTAAGATTGCTCAATACCATTGATTATCCTACATCACCTTATCATCCTTAATCACTCCCTCCAATACCTTTTTGGTGGGGTTAGTAGCTTCTCACTTGTTCTCAATTGGATTATGTTATAATTCCAAATTTTATTCACTCAAATAAGGCCCAAATAAACTCTTCTTTCACTCATCCTCTTTAACACAAATATGAAACTGATAGATATCATTAAATTTTTTGGTGGGATTCAAATATTTATATGGTGATACATTACTAGACCATAAAGAGAGTGTGTATCCAGAGCCTCAAGATATAATAGAAAATTTTAGGATGGAAATGTATTAATTAAATTTATGAATTAGAATTTGGGAATCTAATAATCCCAATACTAGAGTTAAAAATCCAAATTTATATCTATATAGATTAGATGACTAGATAATAGTTAATAATTTCAATCCCAACCCCATAGTTGACTTCTCATTTTCTCTATGTCATTGAGATTATGTCCATAGTAAACTAGATTTACATATATTTAGATAGGTTTTCACCAATAAGATAAGGTATGTTTTCAAACCCAACTTGATCTATACCTAACCTGATTTGACAAAAGTAAAAATTTATTTCACCGTAGATAATTACATGATATCTATGAGTTCCTTATTTGAGTGAAATAGGATGAATGAAAGAAGAGTTTCCTTGGGATTTATTTGAGTGAGAAAAATTTAGAATTAGAACATAAGCCAATTGGGCACAAGAGGGAAGCTACTGCATCCACCATCAAGTTATTATGAGTGATTAGGGATGAGGAGGGATTGAGTAGGGATGATGAGGAATAATGAGGGATTCATTAGGGATGATGAGGGATAGTAAGGGTCAATGAGGGGGTGATTAGAGATGATGGAGTGATTAGGGATGACGAGGGATGGTGACAGTCAATGAGGATAAAGAGGGAGTGATTATGGATTATTAGGGATGAGGTGGGAGTGATTAGGTATGTTGATGGATGATGAAGGAGTTATTTGGTATGATGAAGGATAGTAAGGGTTAATGAGGGAGTGATTAGGTATAATGAGGGTGTGATTACAGATGATGAAAGATGATGAGGGTCAATAAGGGATTGATTAGGTACAATGAGTGATGAGGAGAGAGTGACTATGTATTTTTAGGGATGATGAGGTTTAATGTAGTGATTAGGGATAATGAGGGAGTGATTAGAGATGATGAGGGATGGTGGGATTAAAATAATATGATAATAATTATCAGTATAAACACTAAATCAATTTTTAAAATATATTCCTTATACTTTATTCCTTATATTCCCCCATCTATGGTATTAAAAATTAGGTTCTATCGAGAATGATGTTCTACTCAAAAATTATATCATTCATGCACATTCTATTGAGAAGATAGAGGGGGTTATTATTCTATTCATTTTTTATAAATTAAATACAATACAATCAGGACCCATAATTTAGATAGGGATTTCTACCACCTATCACTATTTAATACATATGCAACATCACAATAATTTTTATATGGTTATTATCATACTACATTTGATAGATACTGACCATAGGTCGAAAAGGTCGATATATATACAAGCGATTGCAAGTTAGATTGTGAGTGAACAACTTTGAGTCAATAAAACTAGGGGAAATATTTTAAAAATAATTATATATTTGTAAATAATTTTTTTACAATGTGAATTCGGTCTAGTAGATTTTTAGAACAATTTGGACTTAAATACTAAACATATAGATCATTGATTAATAAACATATTATATTATTATCTTAAGCATGTTCAATTACATTCACAAGAAGCCATTTTGAGGTAAATTCAAGATCAAAGGTATTTAATGCTTTTTATTGATATAAATAGTGCATATGGGATGTAAAACATGATACTATCAATATTTAAACATAATATCACAAGTAGAGTTTCCTATACATCCTAAAGTGGTACAAGGAGAAACATACATAATCAATGATGCCACCAAAATATTTTATTATCTATGTTGTTTTAGATTCCAAAGAGCTTTCTCCCAAAGCACACTCTTTGAAAAAATGATCATAGACTTTAATATTTTCCTTAAACCCATATATTCCTATCCATTTTAAATTATCCCTATATTATAATTAGTATTCTCCTTATTGTCTTTTCTTCTCTTATATATTTAGTTACCATAACATGTAGACATTATCCTTTCCATTTTGAGCTATTTACTTCCTCATTCAAGTTGTAGTTCAAACTATCATCTGAATTTAATTGAGTAGAGTCTTCTTTTTGCATGCTAAGTGGATTTGTGATAGTTTATAGTTATTAATAAATAGTATTTTATTATTATAATAGAATCCTCACCACATTGCATGCCCTTTACCCCACTCAACTCACCTTTGAACCAATTAATATTATACAATTTAGAACTTTTTTAAAAACATTAATGAGATAGATATCCCTCTAGTTTCATGGATTCACCTACAATTAAGGGTTGGAATATAATGAGGAAAGGAGGGACCTAGGGATTGAACCACAAAAGAGGTTAGTATATCTTACAAAGGGGAGATAAAAACCCCTATATTCTTGGCCTCTTATGCCTATGACAGAATCCCCAACTACCATAAATAGGATAAAATCCCTACCTCCTTTATAACCTCTAACCCTAAATCATTATGGATAGGGTTGGGTGGCCCAAATAGATATTATATATATGCCATGTTAAATGCATCTATAGTCATATCCATCACTTAGACAATATCCCACCCCTCTACTATAGAGCTTGAGCCTATAGCTAGGTTTAAACAACCTAATTAAGAACTAACCCAAACATTAAAGGAGGGAATGTAGGGAGTCAACCAATAGAAGAAATCAAGTTGAAAAACAATCCCTACACTCATGTTACATATATATAGTATATATAAAATTGCATATATCATATCTAGTTACTCATGTTTCCCATCCTATATAGTCATGTTATGTATATAGTTAAGTTAATCATGTTACCCATCCCATAGATTCACCCCTATAATTACTCATGTTACCCATTGATTCATGTCACTAGTCAGTCTATAGTGTGACTATAGATCTACATATTTAGTCTAATCATGTTACATGAAAAGGGCCACCTGAAGGGTGGGGTGAACTAGAAAATATAATTCCATCTAAAGGGTGAGGTGTTGAGGAGGTTAGAGAGAAAACACCTTATGCCTAATTGGATTTTACTACCCCAGGGACAAACAAGACCGAATGTCGATCCCCTGAAAGTGGCCAAGTGATTGATTAATGGATGTGAAATTCTTATTAAATATTCTATAGACTAGATCACTGTCCCCTATATAATATTTTAATTGATATACTAGTGTGATACCCTACCCATGTTATTCAATTTGGCACAAATGGGACTAGTGATGTAGGAAAGTTTAAATAGATAGACATGGTCAAAACAATGGGCATGGTTAGGTTGAACAAAAATATACTTTATATAGATTATATCAGGATATGGACAATTAAATTAGACTCTAATTAAATTATAGATAGTCATCTCGATCAATCATGGATGATGAAGTAGTGATTATGGATGATAAGGGATGATGAGGGTCCATGAGGGAGTGAATAGGAATAATGATGGATGATGAATCATTGATTAGAGATGATGAGGGATGGTGAAGGTCACTAAGGGAGTGATTAGATACGATAAGGGGTATTGAGGGATAATGAGGGATTTATTATGGATTATGAAGGATGAGGGGTAGTGATTAGGGATGATGAGGGATGATGAATTAATGATTAGGGATGATGAAGGATGGTGAGGGTAGATGAGGGAGTGATTAGGGATAATGAAGAGTGATTAGATATTATGAGGGATGGTGAAGGTCAATGAGGGAGTGATTAGGTATTATGATAAATGATGGAGTGATTAGGGATGATGAGGGATGATGAATGAGTGATTATGGATGGTGAGGGTTAATGAAAGAGTGATTAAGGATGATGCAGTGATTAAGGACATGATTAGGTATGGTGAGGTTTAATGAGGGAGTGATTAGGGATAATGAGTGATGAGTATGGAGTGATTAGGGATGAGGAGGTAGTGATTAGGGATGATGAGGGATGATGGAATGATTAAGGATGATGAGGGAGTGATTAGAGAATATGAGGGATAGTAAGGGTCAATGAGGGAGTGATTATGGACAATGAGGAACAAAAAGAGAGTGATTAAGGGTGATGAGGGATGAGGAGGAACTAATTTTGGATGAGAGAGGGACAATGAGTAAGTGAAATTAACACAAAGTGGTCGTTTAATGTGTGAAGGTCATAAATGAGACCTATGCTACCCCAATCACACCACTTTGGATTGAGTTTAAATTGACTGGTTTGTAAACTTCAATTTTGAAAAACTTAAGACTCATATAAATGTCAAGTAGTAATTCAAAAGGCATAAAAACCTAAAAAATGACTACATGTTTACCAAAAATAGACATCAATTGCAAAAGTTATGCCTTAAAATCCCTAAGATCAATACTAAGACCCTGAAAATAACTAAGTACTAACCATATTATATTTTTAAAAACTATCTTCCACATCATAAGGCATGTAGCTATGAAACCAACTCTATCAGATGTAGAGTGACCCTAATTTATTATATTTACTAAAATAAATATAAATTATAAGGAATATAATGTATAAATATAAATATAAACCTATACTTAACATTTATTTTAGAAAATGACCCCCATCCAACCACCCACCTTCTAATTCATCCCCCTTTTGCATTTTGGCCACTCATGAGTTCACTAAATCATAACATGTATGTGTTATTGGCCTTAGTGGTAATAACGCATATGCATTAGTACCACTAATAAAATATACATGCTTTAGTTATTTTGAATTTTAAACTCATTTGTATTTTTAATTTCAATTTATAAGCACAATAACATGTACATGCTAAAAATGTGTGTGTTATGATGAGTTTGAATTCAAAAACCAAGCCTTTTGGCTTTAAAATGGCTTGGATTTTTGAGCCAAAGGCTTAGACCTATCAACACATAGTTAAACCTGATAGTATTAAGAACAAATAACAAAATTCAACTTCCATTTCCAAATGCACTATGAATTTTAATGAGCCAATTTATAAAATTATTACCATGACAATGAACATGCTCTCCTCTTTTTAAATATATGATACTAATATTTTTTGGACTATTTTAAGGTTTTGATCCATGTTGATTTCTAACTATAGATTGTTTAGGCCATTACATGCTAAAAATATACATGCCTATATATGTTTGAGTATTTTTTTTTGTTAATCTAAATTTAAAACAAATTATATGGTTATAAACTAAGCCTAATTATACACACATTCACAAAAAATTAGTTTTCATTTTTTTGAGGTAGTTAGGGGGGTGCACGACTAGATATCTATTTTTTATCAATTTAAAGGATATATTTACTTGTAAAATTAATTAAAAAAAATTATTCATAAGAAAATTATAAAAAAATATAGGTTACAAACTATATGATCTTAGCTAAACTTTCACCAAATGGTTTCATACAATATTAAATGATGATCAAAAAATGAGGGGTTCCATAACTAGATTATATTTTCTTAAAATAAATGGGAGTTCCTATTCAAATTTTAGACATTTAACCTAGTTATACTTAACCATTTAAACAAAAAATTATTTTGAAAACTAGACTCAAAATTCTATAATTCATGTTCTTATACCATCCTCTAACTTTGAGTGTAACCATATCAAATTATCTACAAAAATTTAGTTTTTTCAATTTTCAATAAAAACATGTCCATGGGTAGGCCCCTTTTTATCCCCCAACTTTGTGTACTTACCCTGTAGTCTTATTCAGTTATCTATTAGTGATGGTTACTATTATGTGCTTCATTGATATATTAAGAAATGACACTTATATGCCTTGCATTACATATTTTACATGCATGTCTTGATTGACATATATATTACTATGATGACATACTCTCCACATGTTCACATGATTACAGATTATGTTATATTTATACATGACATGATATAGTTAACTATTCTTTTGAGATGAGTGACTTATAATAGACATCCCTCATCTCATAATGGTATAATTATAATGGAATTTTCATAGATACATAAGCTTCCATGAATATAAATCAGATCAAATGATAGATTTCATAGATTTATAATGGTTTATATATCAGATGGTCCACTCACATGATAAATATTAACACATCGATATATATTATCTAGGCATATGTTACACATATGCACTCACTTTACATATACTTGTATATAGATTAATAGACACATGGATGAATATCCATGGGTATGTGTACATAGTTTACAAGATAAATAATTACAAGTTTCTATATGCAAACACATTTGAGATACAAGTTCTCAAATTCAACATACATATTCATAGAATTCTATATCAACTAGCATAGATTCATAATATATGATATTAATTTATGCACGTATGCATAATTTTAAATTGAGGGAGCATGATACCCATTTATTCTCATATGCACTTAGAATCATGAGGCACAATAATGGTTCATGCACATATACACATGTTCATATTCATTAAGCATGATAGTAGTTCATGCACATACACAAAAATATAGTTTACAATTTGAATGTTAAATGGTTATCATTCCACTTCACACTTATCAAATATTCAATCATGATGTGGGAGTAAACATTTTTCATTATCTTTTGATCATGCATTTTATTCTATATTGAGTGAACTTGAGTGAACTATAAAATAAAATATGTATTTATAATGGGGTAATGAACACTTTTAATTCTCTTTCAATCATGCATTTATTTTTCATTGAGAGAATTTGATTAAACTTTAGTGAATTAAAGCAAAACTATACAATTGAATCTATAAGCCATTTTTTGGTGATTGATTTAGTTTTTACTGTTAACAAACCTATCATGGCATTCCCCTTTCTTTTATAAGTATTTATTTGGGTTAGTGCATCATTTACTTCTTCCCATATTTATGAGGGTTGTCCCAATGTTGTCTTACCAACCCAAAGAAAATACATAGTTACACAAACTTTGGGCACAATCACAAAAACTCTCCATGTGCTTCAATAAGGAAGCATAATTTATTCATGGTTTAAAAAAAGAACCAATCTCCAAGTGTTTAAAAAAACCACATTTCTCCAATGCTTTAACATGTAATCATCATCTCAAATAAGTTTCAAGGGAAACATAGTTTTCACTAACACACGTGTACTTCTTCCTTGCTCTTTAATGTTCAAATTTTCATATCTAAACTTTAGATTTCAATTTATGGAGATTGAATACATGCTTTTTTTTAGGTTTTTCTACTAAGTGACCTACACAATTGGAGCTTACTACCAAAGACAAATTATATTATACATAGTCATACATATCTTTTCCTTTTATTTTAGAAATTTCATTACTATAGTAAAAGGGGAAATTTTTAGATACTAAAATATAGTATTAAGTACTTGATAATGACAAGTTTGACATGCATTTAGCATGCATAAATTACACACATAAATAAGGTCCTAGCCTTCCATTATCTTATACCTAAATTATACCTTATGGGTTTGATTTATTCATTACATTTTTACACACCTATAATAACCTTACTATTTTTTCAAACCTATTTAATATCATGCATAGTGTAGTCATACAAAATGCAAAAATTGGTAACTTGAGCATGGATGATGACACCCAACCCTTAGGTCCCTCTTTCTTTCTCTCATGACACTCATATTCATCTTTTCACTGATTCCTAATCATCCATAGCCTTCCAAACTTGACCTCATTTATCTAGAACCCTTTTTTATAACCAATCCATCCCCCAGGTCCCATTTGCTCAAGACAATAATGTCGCACTAGGACTATAGCATCGGTGTCACTCATATCCACTTTAGGTATTGTTGTCCAAGTCCATTTTTGGCCCCAACAGTCAATTTATTTTGGTTTTATAACATTATCTTTGTCAACCTAAAGTGATCACATTCAACCCATGACCAATATATCCCTATAAAATCCCATTCAAAGATCATTTAGAAAGTGTTGTAAAATATCACTAAGTAAGCAAGAATACAAATAAGACTACTCAAGAATTATTCCCTATTCTCTGCATATAACTAGCCTATATACTTTCAAGTCAATTCAAATCCTTACACCAGTCCCTAGCCATCTCAAGCACATATGTTTAAAAATTATTTACATTTTCATACACTCAGTTATATAAAGCACATCAAGTGGGAGAACTACATATGGCTTGATCCCTCTTCAGAGTATTGGTACGTAGGTAACATGTCCATACAAGGGGTGTGGATCCATGTCTAGTGAATCTTACACACACTAACCCCCCTCTTTCTATAAATTAGTCAAATCACAACGAAAGATAGGGTTTAAAGAGAAAATCTACTCTACATGGAGCTCTATAGACTTCTAACTACCAAAACTTCATAGATAGGGTCACACATACCTGGTGAACAAAACCTAAAAATCTTAGATCCTTAGGATAACATCATAAAAGATGGACTATATTATTAGTGCTATTCTTGTCTATTTTTTTCACTCCTATCTAATCACAAAATGAAGTTTAGATCCCATTTTGTGAGTGTCCTAGTCCTGCATAGTGAATTCTAGTCTCTGTCTCATTTGGATCAATCAATTTCTAGCTAAGTTTTGTTTTATTCCCCTTATTACTATTTTTAGAAAAGTTAAAATTAGAATAATATTTCACAAATTAGTAGCTTGATAATTTCATATTTATTTATTGATTTTACTACTTAGACCCTTTAGCTAAATTATGAATAATACTCCAATATTCCCAAATTTGTTATATCATTTGATGAACCTAGCTTAATTCATTTGCACATAAAACCCATAGAAACCCTAGGGTAAATTTCTTATCAAATTTTCCTATAAATTTCTAAATTTTTAATTGAATATTTAAATCAAAAATTCATTTCAAATTTTAAAATTTAGTAGTAAATTTTGAAATAATTTTTTATTTCAAACTCTAGTTGCCCATACTAGGTCCTTGTATTTTTCTAGTAATTTTTCAATCATTTTATGAATTTTTAATAGCATACTTAAATCAAAAAATCAATTTGAATTTCAAAATTCAATAGTAATTCTCAAAAAAAAAATCAAACCCTAGTTACATATATTAGGTCCCATTAAATCACTAATTTTTCAATAAATTTTTGATTTTTTTACTTGCATATCTAACTCAGAAATTCACTTTCAATTTCAAAATTCCATATTAATTTTCAAAATATTTATCTTTCAAAAATTAGTTGCATCTACTAAGTCCCATTACTTCTTGAGGTATCACCTTATATGTTTGTAAACTTCATATCCTTTTTATGCATATTCCAATTCCTTGTTTAGATTATATCTATTTAATCTTTTCTACTATTATCCAAGTTTTTTTCCTTATGATACCTAATTTACTTGCATATCTTCCTTAAATATGAAGTACAAGACTTAGTGCCAATCCTCCTGAGTTCACCCAAATCCCTTCAACCTGATCACATACCATGGATAGACAACCAACTCAGGTTCTTATTATAGATTTTACATGTCGAGATTACACTAATTTTAATAAAAATAACTCTGATAATGATTAGTATGAAACTAACAATGATGATGTACACACTGATGCTCAAGCTCCACCACATTGGACTATTGATCCACTTCCACTAATTGTTGATAATGAAGTTGTCCTCAACAAAGATTTGATCTTATAAAGTTTTTGAGAAAGACTTTGGGACCAGCCCCAAGGTCATACTCTTATCTTACAATTTATCATGTAAATTAAAAAGGCTAATCAAGTTGAATATTCCATTCTTTCAGAGCAACTAGCTACAAATAACACTATGGGGAAACTATGTCTCAACAACCCCTTATAGCAGCCCAACCTTCTTCTATGCCACCAACTATAACTAGTACATCTTTTTCTCCTAATGTGGTATCCCTTGTGCAAGAGATATGATCTCTTAAGTCCAAGGTGCTACATCTTGAGCAAGGTTATTCTAGACCTACATAGGCTTTAGATTCTTTTTCTTTACTACATACACCATTAGTATGTCACATCACTTCTACACCCTTACAACAAGGTTTTGTTCAATCTAAGCTTACTCTTTATGATGGCAAAGGTAACCTAGAGACCCATTTGAGAGATTTTCATGTAGCATGCTTAGACTATGTACCAAATGATTAGATTTTAACCAAGCTATTTCCACAAAGCCTAAAGGATTATGCTTTACAATGGTTTTATAGTCTACCAAATCAATCATTCAATGCATTTAATCATTTAGTCGACATGTTCCTAGCTCATTTCAACATTAAAATTGGTGATAAGGTTTTATATGCCTAATTTGCACAATAGAAACAAAGGTCAAATGAGCATCTCATAAATTATGTTCTCCACTATAATACTATCTTAGCTAAGATGACTAGCCCCATGACCAATCAAGAATTGCAAGATCTCTTTAAATAGAGTCTTTTACCAGATTTGCATGAATTAATTATGTTCAAAAGATTTTACTCCTTCACTGAATTGTGTTACATACTAAAGGAAATAGAATTTAAGCTAATTTTAATGCACAAAATCAAGTACACAAGTATCTCAGACACAACAAGCAAGATTAACAAAAAAGTCCCATATAAATTAAATGTTAATGATAATAAGAGTCAAAATCAACCTACAATTAATGTATCTTCAGATCCACTCATCAAGTGGTTTTATTAGCACCTCCTCAACATATCTTTACCAATCTACCAGTTCTTCGAGCTAGAGTTTTATAGTAGCTATTGGAATGTAACATCATATCTCTCCCTCCAATAAATCCTCTTCCATTGGGATATAATTATCATGTATTTTATGAGTTTCACAAGGCACCAGGCCATACGATAAATAGATGCATTAGTTTGAGACATAAGATAAAGGATTTAATAGATGGAAATCATATTGATCTTGTCACTTTAGTTGATCCTCCTTAGGCAAAGTAAACATAGGATAAAGCATTGAAAATCCTTTTTGATTATTTTTTATAGCATTCTAAACAAGAGATAGGTAACACATCAGGTGTTCACCATGTATATCATGCACATCCCCCACTAGATACATACAAGACACCTTCAGTTGAGTTACATCCTTTAAGAAACGTGATTTGTGTATATAATTCTAGATTTCTAGCTAGACCTTCCATTTCCTTCTCAAAATATAAGGTCATTGAGGATGATTCAGATTATCATGCACCCTTTATCAAAGCTTACATTCATATCCATCCTATTCATGGTGCTCTCATAGATAATGGATCTAGTGTAAACATGTGCACATTCATATCCATCCTATTCATGGTGCTCTATAGGATATTACCTCAATAGGCATAGTTATCAGTGGATTTAGTGGGCACATACAAAGTTCATTGGGTGAGATTATACTTTCTCTATAGGTTGGTCCAACATACATAGCCACACTATTCACTATTATTCCTAGTGTAGGAGTTTTCAACATGTTACTTGGTCAACTATGGATTTAAAAACTCCAAGTAGTACCTTTTATTGCTCATAGATGCATGAAATTCATTTATTCTAATTAGTTTATTATATTTTGTGAAGTTTCATATGAGTTACGACTCCCCACTTCAGAGCCATCTTCTACTTGTAGTTACCAATTTTAGTTCAGTCACCTATTTTTGTTCAACCACTAGTTTTAGTTGTTCCACTAGTTTGAGTTCTTCCTCTAGTTTAGATTCAGACACAGTTGAGGCATCCACCACCACCACAATGAATTCATACACCTCCATAGAGGTCTCTTTCATAATAGACATAGTTTGAAGATTCTAGATAGCTCCCAACTATAGTATTCACACCTAGGGTAGTATTATTAAGATCTCATGCATCTACACATAGATAACATGTTTAGAGAGCTTATCCTACTACCAAATGGGTCCTTAAGAGTCCTATAGTTACATTTACTTCTTAGAGTTATAGGGGAACCCCACAGGTAGTTTTTAGCTTAGATATTTCAAAGTATATACGAATATATAGCTTTCAAAGCTATAGTCTCAACATTTCCATCATGCTTCATGATCATGCATGATTCCACTCCTTGATACAAGACCATGATATGGAGTCTCACATGAGACTCATTAGTTTGTATTATCTCTTTTCAAGCCTTGCCTATACATAGTTTCCTTTGCTTGATTGTACATAGTCTTCTTGTGATTAGTTGTACATAGATCATATTTTAAAAATACAAAAATAATATAACATATCAAAAATTACAAAAACATTAAAATATGTCAAAACACCAAAAACATTTTGATTATATACATCATCCATGCTTTACAACACTACTACTATGTTATACTTATATTTATTGTTATATATTATTATTTGTTGATTTATCTAGATTAACATGCTTCACTTGATCTTCTTTGAGTGTGTGCAATAACTTCCAACTATTTGATTTCTTCACTCTACCCATTGAGGGGGCATCATACTTCTACATTTGAGACACACCTAGATATACATACCCACTAGGGGCATCTTATACATGACTACACCATACAGGTTTTATCATTCTTATACCACACACTCTAGTTATCATGTTGATGTACATCATTTACTAGCTTACAAAGATTACCCTATCAACACTCAATAGTATTTAACACTTCTGTACTTCTTAGCATATACTTAGTCTTGTACTAACATGTATTGCATACTTTCACTCTTGCTTTAATTAGTTAGATGTGATTGTATTTTCCAGTCTTTACATGCTTTATCTTCTTCCTTAACATAGCTTGACATGATTTCATTTCTAGTTCCTGCATGTCTCTTATATGTGACTTAGGACATTTTCCAATGTCCTTTTCTTTTATTTATGTGTGTGCGTTAGGAAATTTTCCAATGTCCTTTGCATGTACTCTTCTATGTGATTTTGGCTCTCACACCAACCTTTGTTTATTTCTAATTATATGTGTATGTGGAATTTGTACATGCCTTGTATTATTTCTTTATATTTTGAATGACACGTGCCCATTTCCCTTATTTGCTTGGCCCCTTCGCCACTCTTGTATGCTTCTTTATTTTTATGCTTATTGATTGATGATTTTTTGATTGATTATAATTCCATCATCCAAATCATGCATTATCCTACTTTATTATATTCCATGATGGACATCATGCTCCATCCCTCCATGCTAACTAACAACTAACACTTCTAGTTCTAGTTTAGTACATTACACATGTTATTACATTGTGATATCTATCTAGGCATACTCATATTGATATAACAATCTATTAATATAAATCATGCTACATCTTGAGATATCTTATAATTATCATTATTACATCATGTATATTTATAGCATGACACACTTGTAGGGATATTTATTTTGAGGGTAGTCATTGCAAGGTCTCCATTCCTACCATCAAAATAGGGGGAAACAAATAGGGGTTTCATTACAAAGATCAGAGCTCATACTGATTGAAAAATCCAATTTTAAAACACTCAAATTAGCAACCAAACATCAAACCAATCAGGATAGATTAGGTAGATAGTGAAGATTCCAAAACAAGTCTTAGTTTTAACCTAGGACAATAGTGTTGAGACTAAACTACAATGTTGGTGCTACTACTATCCATTTTTTGTGCTCCTATCCAAATAGTAGAAAAACCAAATTTTTTACAAGCAGGTAGAAAAGTAAGTTCAACTATAGCTTTGCATTATCAGACCAATTCATCAACAATAATTTTTAGTACACTCTTGCTTAGAGAATCTAGATATAGGGGCATCATTCACAGCATGATTGGTTCTCACTTCTAGTTTTAGATATGATAGTTGGTATAACTTCTAGATCAAAATCCATGTTTTGGACACATGTGATTGGGGGCAATGTACATGGCACATTTATTTTCTTTTCTTTTTGATTTTTTTCATTACCCAGGCATTATTAGTAGTTACATGCCTTATTCCATTTGTAGGTGGTTGGAATCATTTCAAAGTGGCTTTAATACAAGCCTGACCTCCACATTCCCAAGTTCCTAAGTTCCTGAGTGGCTTCCACATAAGCTTAATTCTTAGTTCAGAGTGGATTTCATACAAGCCTTATCTCCATCTTTTGAAGTGGCCAAGAGTGGCCTAGTTTTTAGGATACATTCAGATATCCATACCAACATTTTTAGATTATAGAGCATTCATAGGCTTTAGGAACCATCTCATATGACATATATTTCATACTTGTATCAGTTAATATCTTCACTTCAGGGGGCAATGATGGAGTCAAAGGTCAATGAGCCTTTGTATTCCTGAGCCACCTATTTAGAGGGATTAGACACATAATATAATCATTGATCAACACATGCATGACCACTTAGCTTCACTTAGTAGGTGAATATGGAGCCAAAGGGCTAGCCTTTGCATTTTTGAGCCACTTTCTAGGGAATTCAGCACTCAATTCCATTCATGATATTTCACTTGGTACAACATCATCTAGCATTTCTCAGCATCACTTAGCATCACAGTATGTTTTGTATTAGTTCATATACCTAGTGAGGTGTATTCATTCCTTCCTCTTCCTCTCGCTTACCTAGCTTTATACATTCTTATTTTAGATATAGTGTATCTAGTAAGAACTAATTTACTCTTTTTTACTCTTACAAATTGTCACTTCACAATGTGCTCTCTTTATGCACACCCATCATCACACAGCTTCATGATCCTCACCCTTGTAGGTAAGTTTAGGTACGCTTTCTATTTTTCCTTTATCCTAGTATTTCCCTTTGATGTATCACTAGAATAAAGGAGGGGAAAATGTAATCATATAAATTGTAAAAATTGGTAACTTGAGCATGGCTAATGACATCCAACCCTTAGGTCCATCTTTCTTGCTCTCGTGACCCTCATAGGCATATTTTTACTAATTATTATTCATTTTTAGCCTTCCATACTTGATCCCAACTAAGCCAATACCCTCTTTTCATAACAAATCCACCCCCCCAAGTCATATCTACTCAAGACAATAGTGCCATACTAGGATTATAGCACCAGTGCTACTCATGTCTACTTTTAGTGCTGTTGTCCAAGTCTATTTCTGGCTCCAATGGTCAGTTTATTCTAGTTCCCTATCCTTCTCCTTATTATCCTAAGGCAAGCACATTCAACCCATAACCAATAGATCCCTATAAAATCCCATTCAAATATCACTAGGTAAGCAAGAATACAAGCAAGACTACTCAAACAATATTCCCTATTCTCTACATATAACTAGCTTATACACTTTCAATTTAATTTAAATCCTTACACCAGTCCCTAACCATCTCAATAACATCTAATTTAACATTCTTTTCATATTCATACACTTAGTTAAATAAAACACATTAAGTGGGAGAACTACATATGGCTTAATCCTTCTTCGGAGTATTAGTATGTAAGTAGTGTGCCCACACAAGAGATGTGGATCCATGTCTAATGAATCTTACACACACTAACCCCCCTTATTTCTCAAAATTGTTCAAATCATAATGAAAGATAAGATTTGAAGAAAAAATATGCTCTACAAGGAGCTCTATCAACTTCTAGTTATCGAAACTTGATAGATAGGGTCACAGAGACTTGGAAAACAAAACCCAAAAAGATTAGATCCCTAGGACAATAGTGGTAGAGGTGGACTACAGTGATGATGCCACTCATATCTAGTTCTATCATTCCTATCCAATCATAAATGCAGTTTAGATCCCAGTTTGTGATAGTGTCCCAGTCTTTCACAGTGAATTCTAGCCTTTATCTTAGTTAGATCAATTAGTTTCTAGTTAAGTTTTGTTTTCTTCCCCTTATTACTATTTTCAAAAAAGTTTGAATTGTAAAAAAATTTCACAAATTAGTATCTTGATAATTACATATTTATTTATTGATTTTACTACTCAGACCCTTTAACTAAATTAGGAATAATAATCCAATATTTCCAAAATTGTTAAATCACATAGACATCTCCAAACCTTTAGTTCAATCCTCATTTTAATAGGTTAGTAATGTTAGACTAGGTAAATATCATTAGTTGATATTGATCAAATATAGATGGTACCAACCCTCTCTCAGTAATGTCTAATTTTTAAAATAAAATTTATCCTTAGTGTCAACCCATCTACCCAGCATATTAGTAGTGTGATAAATTACCTTATTAGACTTATGTATATATAACTCAAGGTCTCACTTAATATGGGACTTGAAACGTATTTGGAATGCATCTATACATTATTTCACATTGAGAATATATGCTCTGTTATTTTTAAATTGTCAATCTACCACTACGGGCAATCACAAGTCAAATCTGAAGCATACCAAATATAATTTAAAATATGCATTGTTAAGTATCAAAACTAAATAATTAGCTACATACAATAAATAAGCATAATTTCACAATCACACTAGGTGGGAGTACTATGTGGATCTTTATTTCCCTCCTTGGAGTATTAGATACATATACAATGATAAATTATAAAACATGGGTGATTGGGATCGGTGCAACTCATTACACTTTCTTCATTTTTAGAGGTTATATATCCCCCACAAGCACACCTATGGTTTTGAGGTGAAAGAGGATGATTTTTGGAGTTGTGTGCATTTACAAGGTTTGATGTCACTTATACAGATATTTTAGAGATATGTGAAGGTGATCATGTAATTATAGACCCTCAATTCCACATATGTCACTATAGACCACTTAGGTCAGTATCAATAATTGATACTGAACTAAATTTGATGGAAATAAATAAGCTTTACCGAAGATGATTTAAATTTTAAAAATAATCATTTCTTGACATGATGACTGGTCCTTCAAATTTAAATATATATATATATATATATATATATATATATTAAGTGTCTTAACTTTGATGGAATTGTATGTAAGGTAATAATTTTGATTTGATGATCTAGTGATAGTTTGAGTATGATAATGAATAAGTTAGGCATAGACCAAGGAATTAATATAGGTTGTTAATATTAAATCAATAATTTTAGACCATAGAAAGTATGTGGATATAATAGAGGGTTGTACAAGAGCCTTATGTGTATGCACTAGTCATATAAGTTGAAGTTAGGTCAATAGTAATATCACTAGGTTTATAATATCATATTTTAGTATCAAGAAATACCCCCATTTATGCTAGTATTAAAACAAAATACAATGGTAGAGGAAAAAGATAAAGATATGTATCTAAATATGTAAACACACTTTCCTCTAAGATAACACTATTAATGTGAACATTTATCCATGAAAACCTACAATTAATATGCAACAATAAATTCACATATATGAATTGAAATCTGAAATGAAAATGAAACCTTTAAAATTTAAGGAGTAGGGAAGGGATACATATATAAGTGAGTGAACGATGTTGCCTTGTGACACTTTCATTGTGATGTTTTATTCTAAATCATTGGATATTTTTTATTATTTAAAAATCATTAGATATTTGGAGTGATCGTGACCTAATGGAGAAATGTACTAGCAAGGGCCATGGATTTGGAAAATAAATTCCTCAACCCTCATGATGAGGTAGTAGTGTTAGGCCATTGGGCAATAATGAACCTTAACCACACTACTCATTTAATTGATCTTAAACCTTAATATGGAATAAGGAGCCTATATTAGGGTCATGTAGAATGAATCAACCACTATAGATGGACTTATAGATTCAAATTTTCACTTATTGGTTGATCTAGGGCCCAGGAGGAGACCTGGTGCATAACTTATTAAATAGATTTAAGAGGGTTATGAACATAATCAAATTTATAAATGACATATAATATTAAAATGAAATGTGTTATGAACATAATCCAATTTATAAATGATAGAGAATATGAAAATGAAATGTGTTAAAAAAATTAGGAAATCAAGAAAGAGATGATAACCAATGTAGAATTTTAATAGTAATATTATATTATGCAAATTCTATACAATATCTAAGAGTTTAGATGTGTGATGTCTATGTACTTATTAAATCATTATTATATTTATATCTCTACAAATAATGGAAGTGTGCATTATCATATAATGAAAGAAGATGAAGTGTTAGTTGGATTATTACAAGAGTTAGTATCAACCTTTTCATAACATAAGAGTGTGGTGATGTCATTGATTGTCATTACTGATGATCTAGGAGCTATAGTGATGACACTATAAGAAATGTTCAATAATTCATGAGTGTAATCAAATTAAACAAATTTGCATGTAGATGTGTAACCTATGTCCCATGTTGTTGATGGTAGCATAAGCTTGAATGTGTAACAATAGTAATATTCAACAAGATCTAGTGACCCAGATCCTCTTGGATCATTGGTAGCCTCAAAAATAAAATAATTTAATAATGTGTGCATGAATAATGCTCATACCTAATAATCTAATCTAATTAGTGCCAATATGATATAAAATTATATACATCTATATCTCAATTTTCCAAAATCTAAAACATTTAAAAACCTATAATTTATGTTCATATAAAATGTTTGCATATGCCCCTAAATTAGTATGAATCTACAAAAATTTATCCCAAATTATGAATAAAACTAATAATAGTAACAAATATGAACTCTTTTAATTATTTGATCTATCCTAAAATCTATTTTTTTAATTGAGACTTGAATCTCTATGATAAGCCACTAAAATGCCTCCTTTTGAGGTGAGGAATGTAATCTATGAATTATTCATCTCAAAATAAAATAGTCATTTGCATCATGCTATGTAAAAAATGTATCATTTGGAAGCAAGTGCTATCATATGGAGAATATGCTAGATAAATAATTAGATTTAACATAGTTCAATAATATCACCAACTCAAAAAGGATCGTAGGTTATATATGTTATCATTGTTACTTGTTGTTGTCTATGCTTCAATGATCTTTACATGGTCACTTTCTTAGAAACACAATGAATATATCATCAAATCATAATGAAACATGTAGTGTGAAGTATATAAGTGTCATGTCACGATAGATTTAGAAATTAGGCATGCAATAGTAACCATCACTAATAAATCACTGAATAGTAACCTATGTAGGAAAGGTGTATAATATGAATCATGGCATCATACACAACAAGGAAATCTTGTGATATGGATCACAACATGATAAACTCATCATATAATATTATAAGTATCCACTCATAATCACACAATATCATGTCTATGACACACATAATAAAGGGTATGAAATAACACTAAATATCACATAAACCAAGAGCCACACTGAATATAGAATCAAATGTCATACTAGGAAAGAGCAAAATAATATAAATTTTAATGTCACACAATACAAGAACCATACAAAAAGAAATCATAGAATGAAAAATTCAACGAACAATACTTGTAAAAGAATAACAAGGGCCCAAAGAAAGAATCATATAATTAAAACTAAAATAAACAAAATGAATAAGATAACATAAGTGCCAAATAAATAGGCATAAAATGACAGACTTAATCAAACAATGTCATACCCCAAGGCAAGATCCAAATTAAGTATACTCAAATATTAGGCTATATGAAATTAAATAACAACAATAAAGCATAGAAAAAGTCAAACTAGTATATATTATCATTTTATGTCAATTTCATAATTGTTATCACCCAAATTTACACCCTAATGAGGGATAATCAATCCTCATCAAATTTGTAATAACATGAAAACAACTCATATGTTGTGGGTACCAATTCTAAGAGGTGAATCTCTAGATTATGGGCTATCTCCCATGTACAACACCTAATACTAATCACTAACCTATCTGATTTGAAGTAAAAGGTATAAAATAAGATTAAACACTACTATAATGGAGGTGATACACCAAGATAAACTCTAAAACTACTTAAACCTACACTAAGGAAAACATCTACAAAGTTGATCTCAAAATCTAAGGCTCTTCTAACAAAAGTATTTAAATATGAAGGTAGAATGTAATGTATACTTCAAGGCGAATGACTAATTTTCCTAATAATTGGCACTAATAAGCTTCCTTACACTTAAAATTACACAAATAATCTAACTACACACCATGTGACCTACTAGAAAGTAGATTTTTCAAACAAAGCATAGAAGAGATAGATGAGTGCAAGGAAGAAAACTATCACATGTCATCCAAAAATAAGACAAATTTATATGCTTAATGTAAGACTTGAGAAATCCAAAACCAGTTTGAATATTTATTCCAAAGTAAAATCAATGTTCAATTAAGTAGGGCTTCACCATACAAATATGTTTATCCCTTACAAATGCCAAAAGACAACATATATATATAATGAGAGAGAGAGAGAGAGGGAGGTACATTGGAGAGAGTCAAGGACATGTGTCAATATCATCTAATATATAGTTAAAAATAATTAATTAGTTGTATAATAGTCCTAGAAACTCCCCTTTAACATGTGTTACATTTATTGATCATAACTTTCAAGGGAGTTGTTGTAGGAGAGCTCAATAGTTCATTACTCATCTAAAGCTACACATGTTGGCATGTCAAGAGTGAAAAATGGGTTTATTGATCATTATATCACCATGAAATGCATTAATACTTCCTCTTTGACACTATCATGCATTTTAATACTCCCTTATACTAACATTTTAGTGGCAATCATCACATAACTCCTTAGGTATCTTGAAGCCCATTTGTTTACTATGCCTCTCCATGCTTGAAAGTGTCAAATGTTGATTATATATTTATGAGTGAAACATATATTAATGGATGGAATATACATATAATATCAGACTTGATTTAACTCATTTGGATCCATAAAACACTCCCAAATATCTCATTTTGCACCCAAATCTTGTATTTTCTCCTAATTCATTATAACCCTAAAAACACACAAATCTCCTTGTGTGGAATAATTTAAGAATTATTATTATAAAAATAAGGTTATTTTTTATTACCCAATATTCCCTTACATATCCATGCCAAATTTAATGACCTAACTCTGAGTGGAAGTGTACTTATTCATCTGATCTCCCTCCCTAATTAGGCCTTAATCAGGCCTCTAGGCCTATAAGTTGATAATTTTATCCAGAGACTTCCCACACATGTGAAACATATAATAATTGTTTTATTTAATTTCCATATCCTATGACCATTATCCATTCCAAATTTTGACTTTTGATACCTTGTGTAGATAGGTAAACCATGAAATGGCCAAAAAAACTAGCCTTTCACAAGCCTTTTTCACATTGCCTTTAAGAATCACACTTGTTTGAGCACTTTTAGGGTTACATATATGGATTTTTTGAGCCCAATTTAATATAATACACCTAAATTCATCCTTTACAATTTTTTAATCTATCCATGAGGTCAACAACTTTATTTTGAGAAAAAATCTTTACAAAAACATAGCATTTATTACATCCGTATAGGTGTAGGTACAAACAAGTGTCATGGTGAGGAACTCCCTAGAGTGATAAATGATGTTAAAGTGGTATCAAGATAAATCCATCCTATTTTAGTTACTTTTTAATCCAATCTCTCTCATTGAGTTCTTATTAGGGTTTTAAGAGGGTTTAAAGTAGTTTGAATTCTTAATGATTGTTCATAAACCCTAGGGCCTTAACTCCTAAATAAATACCACAAAATTCAAGTGAAAATGTGTCCTAAACTACCCATAGGTGATTAATTTCCCATGAAAATTTTTCATACATCTCTAAGCTTGAGAAGGTGTTCATTGGGTCTCTATTATGCCATTAGAGAGTGGTCTACAATCTTAACCATTGTTCATAAAAGTTGTAGACTTAAACCAACATATGATGATGTAATATTGGATTATTGGGACCTCTTCACCATCCTTTAAAACCATTGGACCCCATTCACAATTTCAAGGTTAGATTGAGCAAGATAATCTTGTTCTAGAAATGTATTCATGCACTTAGAAGGGATTGAGGAGGTTTTAAAAGCTAAATGATCAATTTATTTCTCTTCCTCTACCTATGTATGCCCTATAGGATTTGTACCATCATTTTATGATTCTTATTTCCCTAATATTCTAATCTCACCATCATCAAACCACTTTTATTATGATTGTACATACAGGTCTAAGTGTGTGATCTTAAGCTTACTAGGCCTAAATAACCCTATCCATATTTACACCATTATTATTGACCTTGGAGATCATGTAGGGGCATAATAACATGATATAATAACTGATAAGAGATTTTATTCTTTCCATATACCTCTTATCTCTCAACCCAATTAGGCACCTCTCACTCTAGACAAGTAGGCTTGTAGGAGTACTTCGTTGTGTGTCTACAAGGTTCAAGTGCATTATGTTTTCATCATCCTTTTTGAATTTTATTTAGGTTTTAATTTACCTATATTTATTCTATATAAATTTTTTATCTTTATAAACTCCAACTCCACTGTGTGCACTACATCTTCCTTTCAACTTTGAAACCAACTTGAGCTATTTAGACCAAACTGTAGGTAGTCATTTGGGGTTTTGACTACATTTGGAGTTTATAATTTTTCATACAAATCACTAATATATTCAATTATATTCATCAAAAATTGGGATTTTAGTGTCTTATTTATATCCTATACAACTTCTTCAAGACCTCACATCTTAAAAAGCATACCCCTTCTCTCTCATGTCTATTCAAGACATGGGTGTAGGTGATGGGTTGAGATTACTTTGAATATTAGGCTTTGAAGCTTGGGCTTATTCAACTAGTAAATTGATATTTTTAAATTATTTGAATTTCATTGAAGTATCCCTCACATTTAACTTATCCTCTTGAAAACCTATTAGCACTTTCCTTTGTTAGTCATACATGTATAATCCTTTTGCTTTGCATGTAGGTTTGTTTGGTTTTTTTACTTTCTCAATGCATTTGGTCATCACATGAGAGAATTATGAGGTTTATATCTTTATAAATAGATATATCTTGTTTAATTCATCACACATGTACATTTTTAGACATTTTTTTTGCTAACTCAAATCCTCAAATTGTTTAAACCTTGTCATTCTACCTATAGGTGGTGATTGGGTGTCTTGAGCACTAGGTTTTAAAAACACACCTTTTTCATTGATATTAAACTATTAAAAATGTAGAAACATTGCATCTCCATCAACATTTAGGTTTTTAAACTTAAGTTTTAGTGCACAATTTCATTATATTTCACATGAAAATAGACCTATAGGTCTGCAAACTTATAGGTCTGCATTTTCATGTTTCAAGATTTCATATGATGCAAGATTGATCTATTTGATCTTAATATAATATTTACATTGAATCATTACATTTATTATTATTTATTGATCTTCATGCACCTCTAACAATGTAATACAAAACCCTTTTGAAACCATCTTGCAAGAAGCATTAAAACATTATCTCCAAACATGGGAACATGAGTGCCACTTGGAAGACAGGCATGGAATGACCAATTATGTTAGGGAGACTTGAATGGAGTGGGAAGATGGTGAAAATATTTAACTAACCATTATATGCATTGAGCACTATCAACTCCTCCAAAAATTCAAGTACAACCTATGACATATCTCTCATGGAGGCTCTTCTTGATCCCATGAAATTTCACATGTGCCAACCTATTGGAAAAAAACATGGAGTGATTGTGCATATCCATACATATCTCATAAAATACTCATCATTCTCCAACAAGCTCCAAACTACATGAAATTATTGCAAAACATAAGCCTATAGAGTTACTAGGTGTTTTTGATTGCCTGTCTAGTTAGCGATGGTTTCATACAACTCAACCCCTTAAACCCTAAAATATTTTCATGAATCTTAAGCCCATGAGGGGTACCTTATATTCCTAGGATATTTTAACCCAATTCATCTGCATGTTCATGAAACAATCATAAACATTTGGCTTTCTTGAGCTTATGAAGAGATCAACTAGGCTCTTGCCCTTTTTTCTCAATATTTTGACCTCTCAACACCTGTGTAAGCTCATTTTCCATGTGGAAAAGTTGAAAATACACTGTTATACACATTTACACTTGAATTTGGATCCTCTTGGCCATACAAGTGACTTAAAACTACCACCTTTTGAATTATTTTTTATCTTTGGACATTGGTATACAAATTTATCTAACTCTGACCATCCTCTAACCACATTCTAACACCATACATGTTATAAGATCTATTTTAATGTTTTTTCCTTTTGAGAAGTATGTACCATTATTCCAAATTGGCTTAGAGAGTGACTTAAATACCTTGAGGTGCATAATAAATATGGTGGAAGACTAATGCATGACTATATGACCTTGAATACATGACATAAATCATATTATGACTCATCACAATGATAAAACCTTGACCACACATGACAAAAACATTATCTCATGAATTACCTTTGAAGACTAAACAATTACATAAGATACCAAACCTTAAACAATGCTAATCAAGGATTTAGTTGACCATTAGAAGATTGTTACAAGACCTAGGTGACCATATACAATATTGGAGAGCCCTATGTAAACATTTCAAACTATATGGGTTGACTAATTTTGACCTAGGGGTCAAAATTGGTCAATAAAGTGGTGATTCACAAGGTTAGCATGCTTACAATGTTGATATATTAGTGGCCTTATCCTTTTTTTGGGTAATGGGGTCACTCTTATGCTACAATCTAAAATTGGTATACCTCTTAAAGATTCAAACTCACACCATACCACAAAGAAATGAATAAAACAACATGCCAAAGTCATTTAATAAAAATCACACAACAAGCAACTCGCACAAAACACTGTGTTAGGTACTTATAGAAAACAAACACACCATGAAACTAACCAATTATATACAAATCCACAAAACATGGTTGAGTTGATGAAATGGTTCCTTGAATTCAACCACAATCAAAACAATGTTTCTATAATCATTGTTTTTCCATGAGAAAAAACCAACCTATGATCAATGTGTGTCAATAAAAACTTTCTCACTAGGGTCGTCTAGTGACTTACCATTCTGGAAAGCTCTACTAGTATTACAAGTACACCACTTGGATCTCCTCTAAATGATTCTTTTATATTTATTTGAGGCTTGTTTGAAATTGTAACCTACTTAATATTTTCTATGCTCACTTGGCAATTCCTAATTTTCTCCTTAAGGATCATAAAACTTTCCCAAACCTCACATTCATTTGGACTATAATGTAGTACATGTCTAGAGTCATCAAGCTTGACTTATTGTTTTCTAAACACATCTACAAGTTGATCAGGATCAGCTTCATGTCTATGTTGGTCATCATATTCACAAATCTCTATCTTGACCTGATCATGTTCTTCTAATGTTATCTTCAACTTGATAGGGATTTCATATTTTTTTTGTGCTCATTAGACCCATCATTTACCTCATCATCAAACTCATGTCTCTTTTGAGGAATAACAGGCCCAATCACTTCTTCAAACTCCTAAATTATGGCATGATATTACTTTCACATATCATCAGATCCTCCTTGAGTCTCATTCTCATGGATTTTCTATTCTTTGGTAGGTAGAACTACATCCTCATTTTAACTACCATGCTCTAGTATATCTATAACATCATCATCATACATATATAAAAAATAATTTCCCCATGTAGCTTGTTGAAAAGTACAATCAGAGCTTACTTCAAGTGATTCATCACATTCCTAATGAATAATATATGTTCCCATAACTATCTCTTCTATTACTTTATATGGATCAAACCCATAGTGTTCAGCTCCCCACTCATCAAGGAAGAGATCAGATATGCCATCAAGAGGTCCTAAAGATTCTTGATCATTAGGATGGTATCTCTCCTTAGTGATAATGAAATTAATGTTTGATGTATTTGGTACATAAGGTTCCACATGACATTTATCTAAAATTTCAGACTTGATTGAGACCTTAGCACCATACCAAGTCCTAAACTCCATATTGGACCAATCAAAATTCAAGTACTCCACAATCTTAGTAATAAAATCCATTAACAAATAAAGAGAAAAGTGGGATGGTACATCCACAACTACAACATCTTGTGAGATAGAGAAGTTAGGATAAGCATTAAGAGTCAATTTCAAACCTTTGATGATGTCAACTATGTTAGCAGCTAATCCATCTAATTGTAACACCCCCTTATATTTTGGTTCATACTTCAAATTCAACTTGTTATCTACTTGTTTGGGCATGATTGAGGTGCCTACCCCACTATCAATCAAGTAGTTATGAATGAATGACTCTCTAATAATTATAGAGAGGTAAAAAGGAGGAGGTTTATTTTCTTTTTTAGTTTTAGTTAGCTACCCATCCTTAGTCTTCAATGTATTTGCCAAAACTATCCCTCTTTCACTATGTTGTCTAGGTGTTGTATTGATCTTAGAGATCTCATTCTGGAGTAGATCCCTTTGTCAAGGAATAAACAATGTATCCCACATTCAAATTCTTAAATGAACCATCTTCCTTTGTTTAACAATGTTTTTAGGAGAGTTGTCAACCTTGTCTTGTCCTTTAGTATCCATAACACTACCAAGACCTTGTGTTACTTGATGCAAAGGAGGATCTCTAGAATTATAAAATATCTAATTCACCTAATATATAAGGGATATATTTGACACACATAATCCTTAGGATGTTGGAGAGTTCATAATTGGACCATGATTTGTCCCTTGTACCTCTCCAACCACTCTCTTCTTTGACTTTGTGTTTGTAGATATAAGATTGGAGTCTATGTTCAAATTCCCTTGGTAATTGACTACAAATAAATCTTCTTGAAAGTATTTCATCAAGGTATCCCTTAATTGAGCACTCTCTCCATTACTTTATCCTCAATTAGGCATAGCTTCTTGAGTCATAGTAGACATTTTCCCTCATTATGTCACATAATCTTGGTTGAATGTCTCATTTCCATAAGTGGATGAGTCATGAGGTTTATCCCATGGAAGATACTCTCTAGTATCTTGTATAAGGTTATTTTGGATAGGCATAAGAGCTTTTGAAGTATAAAGATTATTTTGATTTCGACCATTATATTGTTTTACTTGAGTCAACTTCCCTTTTCCTTGAGAGTGGCCTTGAAAAGAAGGTCTAGGAGATTGATAAGAATGATAGGGATAATATGGTTGATAATAACCTTTAAAATACCTCCATTGTCATTGTTGTTGTTACCTCTTGATATTTTGGTTGAGTCAACTTCCCTTGTCCTTGAGAGTGGCCTTGAAAAGAAGGTCTAGGAGCTTGATAAGAATGATAGGGATAATATGGTTGATAATAACCTTTAAAATACCTCCATTATCATTGTTGTTATTACCTCTTGATAAATTGGTTCTCTTCTCTAATATCATTAATTATATCTACATCATTTGACTTACTCGATTGATTAGAGGCAGTTTGCTTATGCTTGGGTGTGGGAATGGGATCCATAATGGGCATAGAGGTTTTCACATCATGAAATAAAGGGATAGGGGGTATAAGAAAGATATTCCCATCTTGTATAAGGTAATTATCAACCCTTATATCAATCTCATAGGAATTAAGTAGTGCATCCCCTCTCATAGATTGAATCATCATGGATATGTCACTATTGAAAGCCTTAAGAAAATAGAGAAAATCATGATGTGTGGTAGGCCTTAACAATATTGATATCATATCCCATTAATTTTTAAATATTGTATTTAAATATTTTATGGCCTCTTGAGGTGCTCTTTTTATAGTAATTAGTTTTTTGGTCAAAGATAAGTGGTCAAATTTGTCTTCAAATATCCTCCTTAAAGAGTCACCCAATTGATCCTATGTAGTGATAGAATTGGGAGCCAAAGTCCCATACCAATAAAGGCCCTTATCCTTGAAGGAAACAACCAATAAACTTATAGAAACATTATCTTTAGTGATGTTATGTATGTTTCAAAAATTAGCAAGGTTCCTTATGTGTTCAATAGGGGTAATGGTAGTTTATCTTTTATAAGAACACACACTTTTGAGGGATGACATGGGAATGTCATCATATTGAGAATGTGTTAGAGGACTATGGCCATTGAAATCAATAAATGGCAGGTTTATTGGTTTTAACATATTATAAATTGGACTCATGAAGATTCTCCTAATAGGTATGTGAGTAGAAAAGTATTTCTTTGCATATGGATGAGTGTTAGCAAACCTCTTTGATCTAACTGAATAGTAAGGCACCTCTAAAAATTCAAAAGGAATGCCTTTATTAGAGGTTCTTGTGCTTACCTTGGTCATGAAACTAAGGCACTGGTCTATAACCAAGAGATAATAATTATTAGTGTTGAAAGATACTACATGAAAGAAGCTATTGGAACTTTAAATTTGTCAAGATCAACATTGATTTATTATTTTTGGGAAATTAGATATTTAATTCTTAAATAATAAATAGGTCTGAGTAGATAAAATTAGTAAATAATGTATAATAATTAGGTTAATAATTTGTGAAATTTGACTGTAGTTAGGGATTTTTTAAAAATAGTAGTGAGAGAGAAAATTAAACTTATCTGATTCTATGTTATTCTAACTAAAATAAGGTCTAGAAATTTGTGTGCAAGCTTAGGAGACTATCACAAATAAGAATATGGAGTTAATTTATTGATTATATAGGAGTTTATAAAGTGAGACACCCTTAGTTTTAGTGTTTTTGTCCTATCTTGGTGTTGTTGTCCTAGTGATCTAAGTTTTTTAGGTTTTGTACGTCAAGTCTGTGTGACCCAACCTATGAAATATCAAAGCTTGAAAGTCCATAGAGCTCATTGTGTACTTGATTTAGTATTCAATACCATAGGTCCTCTTTTTTCTTGAACTTGAATGTAAAATCTGGAGAAAGAAGAGGGTGGGTTAGTGTGTAACAAATAGATTGGATGCACTTCACACCTCATGTGTGGGTACACTACCTACATACCAATACTTTGAGGAGGGATCAAGCTATATGTAGTTATCCCATTGAAGTGATTGGTGAAATAGTGTGATGAAAATGCAAGTAAATGTGAAATTTAGTGTACTTGAAATGACTAAGGACTGGTGTAAAGTTTTTAATAAGTTTAAAATACTATTAGATGGTTGTATGCAGAGAATATGGTAAGTGCTTGAGTGGTCTTGCTTGTATTCTTGCTTCTCTCTTGTAAATGAGTGCCAACCCTTATAAATGGACTTTGATTGGAATTTTATATGGGATTTAAGGATCATGGGTTAAATGAATTCATTTTAGGTTGATGAATTAGGATAAGGATTCATAAGAATATGACCATTAGAAGCCAAAATGCACTTAGACAATAGTGTTAAAAATAGGACACCCTAGGTTTCAACATTGTAGTCCAAGTTTGGGTGTTATTTTCTATGGCTAACAGGACCTAAAGGGATGGATTAAGCATGTAAAGAGCAATTTGGGTCTACAAGGGTTTAGTTTGGGAGGCTATGAATGACTAAGAATCAGTGAAAACATGCCTATTAGTGTCATGAGATCAAGCAATATGGACCTATGGATTAGGTGTCATTAACCACACTCAAGTTACCAAATTTTGCATTTTATATGACTAGATTTTCCCCCCTTTTATTATAGTGATGTATCAAAGTGAAATAATAGGATAAAGGAAAAATATAAATCATACCATAATGTAAAGGTAAAGCTCATGAAGCTGTGTGATGTTAGATGTGCATAGAGAGAGCATGGTATGAAGTGTGAATATAAAAATATAGATTAGATCAATCCTTAATAGATACACTATCTAAAATAAGAATGTATAAAATCTATGTAAGAGAGAAAGGAAGAGAAAGGAATGAATACACCTCATTGGGTATGCGAACCAATACAAAAACTATTGTGATGTTAGATTGTGTTAGGTGTGTGATATACCAAAAGTGATGTCATGAATGGAGTTGAGTACTCAATTCCCTAGAAGGTGGATCAATAATACAAAGGCTGGCCCTTTGGATCCATCATCACCCACTAAGTGAAGCTAATGAATCATGCATGGGATAATTGATGTTTGGACTATGTGTCTAATCCCTCTGAATAGGTGGCTCAAGAATACAAAGGCTATCCCTTTGGCTCCATCATTTCCCACTAAGTGAAGCTAATGAATCATGTGTGTGTTAATTGATGTTTAGACTATGTGTCCAATATCTCTGAATAGGTGGCTCAAGAATACAAATGTTATCCCTTTGGCTCCATTATTTCCCCATGAATTGAAGCTATGAATTAATACTAATATGGAATAGATGTCATATGATATGGTTCTTGAATCCCATGAATATACTATGATCTGAAAATATTGGCATAAATCACCAAATCTATGCTAGAAACTAGGCCACTCTTGGCTATTTCCAAAGATGGAGATTAGGTTTGTATGAAAGCCACTCTGAAACTAGTGCAATAGGCTTATGTGGAAGCCAACTAAAAAAAATAGGTACTTGAGAAGTTAAGCTTGTATGAAATCCAACTTGAAAAAGGATGGCAACCACCTATACATGGAATAACGCATGTAACTACTAATAAATGCTTAGAAAATAAACTAAAGTCAAAAAAGGGGAGGATCAATGTGTCATGCACATTGCCCCCAATCACTGGTATCTGGAACATGGATTCTAATCTAGAAGTGATATCAACCACCTAATCTAAAACTAGAAGTGAGATCCATCATGCCACACATGATGCCCTCTATATCTAGATTCTTTGATAATAACTATATTAAAACATATTGAATCTAAACTATATTGAGCTGATAAACATATGACTGAACTCACTTTTCCATTTATTTTTGGAAAAATTGATGTTTTACTATCTAGATAGGAGCACCAAAAATATAACACCCTACTATTTGACACTATAGTCCTAATTTGGTGATATTGTCCAAGGCCAAATCTAATAACTATTTTGGATTCTATATTGTTTTCCTAGTTTGTTCTACTAATTTTGATGTTTAGATTTTATTCTAAGTGTTATGAAAATTTATTTTTTGATGGTTAGGAGCTTTGATCTCTATGAAAAAACCCTATTTATTTCCCCCTCTTCTGAGGGTAAGAATAGGTACCCTGTAATGATTACCCTTAGAAGAAGAAACCCTATAATTGTGTTAATCTAGAAATATACATGATATAGTAATGATAATCAATAAGATATCTCAATATATCACATGGTTTGAATTGAGATATTGTTAGTTTAATAGGGGTATGCCTAGATAGATATAATAATGTAATATCATGTGTAGATTATCTA
The DNA here is from genome assembly GCA_037957365.1 of Torreya grandis. Classification (NCBI taxonomy): domain Eukaryota; kingdom Viridiplantae; phylum Streptophyta; class Pinopsida; order Cupressales; family Taxaceae; genus Torreya; species Torreya grandis. Next base: position 1,303,866 of record JARHVA010001233.1, read on the forward strand.
ATTAGAATTGAAAGTGTTATTTTTTAGTTGTTAGTTATTATCAAGGAGGGATGGAGCATGATGTCTATCATGGCATCCAAGAAATCAAGGAAATGCATGACAAAAAAGAAAATTAATCAGGAAACAAGCATATAAAGAAAGAAGCATACAAAAGTGGCCAAGGGGCCAAGTAATCAAGGGACATGGGAACATGTCACTCAAACTTGGAAAACAAGCATACAAGGCATGTTTAAAGGCCACATACACATATAATTAAAACAAGCAAGTTGTTATGGAAACCACAATCACATAGAGGAGTACAAGCAAAGGACATTGGTAAATGTCTTAAGGCACACATATGAATAGAAGAGAAAGACATTTTTAAAATATCCTAAGGCACATATAAGAGATAACCAAGAACTAGAAATGCAATCCAACAAGTTATGATAAGCAAGAAAGGAAAGCATGTATATACTAGAAGTGCAATCACATCTAACTAATCAAATCAAGAAGTGAAAGTATGCAAGATATGCTAGTACAAGATTAGGTATATGCTAAGAGATACACAAGTGCAAGATACTAGTGACTATTGATATGGTAATCTTTGTAAACTTAGTAAGTAATGTATGTCAACATGATAAATAGAGTGTGTGGAGTAGAAATGGCATAACCTATATGGTGTAGTCATGTATAAGATTCCCTTAGTGGGTATGTATGTCGATGTGTGTCTTGAATGTAAAAGTAGGATGCCCCCTCAATGGGTAGAGTGAAGTAATCAAGGATCTGGATGTCACTAAACACACTCAAAGAAGATCAAGTGAAGCATGGTAATGTAGATAAATCTATAGATTAGGATTAAAAGTCTATAAATCCAAGAGAAATATATAGAGAACTAACTAACTAAGCTTATCTATTCAAGGGGAGTTTTCAAATGATAATGAAGAAATAAATGAAATAAATCATACTAGTTACCTTCCCAAATGGATTCCATCATCTAAGAGTGGCTCAAAAACATTTTCTCCCTTGATCAAGCATCTTTGTCTTTGTCAACAATGGTGGCAAAACTCCTCCATAGTCTCAAGAACACTTCTCAAAAACTAGACTCAAGATGTGAAATCGCTAAACTAACCTATAAATGAAGCTTACAACTAAAATCAATGGCAAAATCAAAGGATTATGGAGACAATTCAACATAATAACTTTGTACAAATCAAGCTTAAAAATGATGTCCATGGCTTCTCTATTTATAGATTTTCAAAAATGACCAGAATCAATGATGACCATCCATATCAAGATTGAGATGTGTGATCATGGATTAATTTAATTTATGTAATTAAAATCCATAATTATCCTCATCATGACTTTGGAAGAAGGTACATTAATGAGGCATGGGAGGTAATAAAGAGGCATGGGAAACCCATAATCCTGATATTTTATGCACATATGGCTTGATGGATTCCACCCCATATATGACATCACCGATGATGCAAATAATAGAAATCAGTTTCCAAAAAGAAATATTCAACAATTCTCATGTAAAATCCACTTAAGATCTTGATTTGGATGAATTAGCCTTAAACAAGGTTAATCAACATTTATGCAATTATTTGGAAATTGGCTCTTAATTAATCAAAATGGTCAAAAAGTCATATTATTGAGTCATAATTTGACTCAAAAAGAATTGGAAGGTGACATTAGATGCATTGAAACCGTATTTCCATTTAGGATGTTTTCAAGACAAAATAACAAAGGTACATGATGTGTACCAATGAATTAGAAGAAAAGAGTGATCCAGAGCACAAAAAGGCAAAATCATCATTTTAACTCGAAATGAATTGATCAAAGTTAGTTGGCCCATAAATTGCATTACCATATTTAGGGATACTTTGACCTAAATTGGCACTTGTAAATGACAAGTTTGAACCATTTAACATGTTTTATGGAATTTGACCTAAAATGTGCATTTGAGTGCAATTCGAGTAAGATTAACAATTTTAACACAAATGGTGTTAGGAATTGGATGTCTACATTTTTCCCCTATTTGAGAAAGCATAGAAAGAAATTCAAGTGAAGCAACATCTTTTAAAATAAAATAATTTTCAATAATAAATTGGAACAGACGCATGATGCCCCCTCAAGAGGACATACTAGGATGGAAGAGAAGGATGGACTCTCAAAAAAAGAGAGAAAATGAGAAATTAACCATGGAATATATCACATAAAAATGAGCTAATGCTTTCACACATCATTACCATCAATTATCAAAATATAATGAGAGGTATAATAGGCCCTAAAGACACGGGGAATGGGAAAGATACAATCCATAAATGTAAGGGAAACACTGTAATTATATCCAATTTGAGATTAAAATCTATGTGCTTACAGTATTGATCAATCTTGAGACAAGTTACACACTAAAATATTTCCATCATGGGATTTAATATGGATATTTTGGAATTAGAGGAAAATATTTTGCTTCAAGAAGGGAAGCACCACTAGAACAGGGTCTCTAAAGAGAAGGTAATAAGAAGTGCCCCAGTAGAGCAAATGTGATCATGATAAAATAGTTTTTTGCCCCAGTAGGGATAATTTTGATCATTAATAAAGAATAAATAATGGTTTTTCCATGTAGATCTGATTTGATTAAGACATGGTTCATATGGTGGGCCCCAGCATGGGCAATTGGCAAGCAAAATAGCTCAAAGATATAACCCAAAAGATAGGTTAAAGTGATCAAGTGAAAATATATATGCAATGGTGTAATGGATTAGAAAGCCATATAAAACCAAGCATATGAGAATGCACAAAGTGATGAAAGAGAAGAAAATAATAATGAAAGATAGTTGAGCTAACCTCAATAGAAATTAAGCATTACCTACATAGTTCCATGGACTCATGTTCCAACATGAACTTTAGGCCAATGTAGTTCACCCATGTTTGGGAGATAATTGAATGAGGAACGATGAAAACTAACCAATAATTGATTAGACTCAAAATTTATTCAAAGAGATTCACTTTTAAGCATAGATTTGAGTGCTAAAATTCATAATACCTAGATGCCAAATTCCATATCATGAGCCTAGATTATGCAAAGTGTTCTTAAGAACTGTTCATTAGAGTGATGTTGACGTTAAGACTTTGAGACCTGAGCAAAAAGTTCTTGCTATATCAAAATAAATTGGGCATCATAAGTATGAATGACATAAGATTCCAATTACACTGTGTTGGTTTAAATGTGAATACCTATAACTAAAGATAATGGTAAAACAATGACCAAAACCAGAGTTATAGCTATTTACATTTAAACAAAAAAGTAAAGACAAAGAAAAAGATAAACATAAATGAATATAACTTGAAATCAAGATATGATCAATCAAGACTTAAGTAGGAACAAAAATGTTTAAAAATAAATAGCAAGAACATCTGAACAACATGAGACCAAGATATGAATAATCAAGATCCATGTGGACCATCAAGGTATTTTTAGTCACAAAATAAAATAACAAAAAAAAATAGAAAAAAAATACACCAACAATAATCAAATAAACAAAATAGTCCAAGAACAACATAATAACATAGGATCAAGATATAAACAATTAATATCCATGTGAATCATCAAGATGTTATAAAACACAAAAGAGATAATAAAAAACATACAAGGAAACACAAGACCAAAATGAGACAAGAAGTAATAAAAGGAGAAAAGGAAAAGAAATAAAAAGGAAGGTGTGAAAGCAAAACAAAACACCAAGACAACACAACAGAACACCAAGAAAACTCAAATAAACACACATAAACAAAAACCAAGTTAGTTTGGTTTAAAGACAAATGTTCATGCATGTGAGGTAGAAGCATTAATTTCCACCACAACATAATAAATAATAATGACACAACAATTTTTCCCTACTTGAAGAGGAAAAATGATAGAAGTAAATGGAAAGAGAAGAAAAATAAGGGGTTGGCCGAGTTGACTCTAGATGTACAAGACAAGTGGACGCTACCTACATAGTTCTATGGATGCATGTTCCAACATGAAATTTAGGCCAAATGTAATTCTCTTAAAAAATGGGATAGAAGAAAAAATGATGATTAAACTAGCATGATTAATGTTATAAAAAAATATAAGATATGATAAACAAATGAGAATGGTCTAGCAAACAAGAAGATAATGAGATGAGAAAGAATGATCTTGAAAAATGGAAAGTGTATGGGACAAGATGAACTAGTGTTTCTGTGCTTTCAAAATGACAAGAGTGTAGCATGGTGGAATGGGAATGTATAAATGTATAGAAGTGTGAGATAATGTTTCTTTATTTTATGGATCATGTTCTAATGTTTTTGGTATTTTCAAAGTATTTCTAATGTTTTTGGTGTTTTGGGGATAAAATATGCACAAAATGGGATTATTTAGTCAAGGATATGCACATCTGAGAGTAGATGTTCTAATAAAATAACTAAGTCAATTACAATGGCCCATACTCACAAATTATCTTGAGCAAGGATCTTGATATGTCAATAAAGAGCATCAAATGTGATATATAATAGTGTTTATCATGAAGTAACTTTGAAGAATTATCTATGTTCACTAATCTATAATAGTGTGGTAAAGGTCATGAACTGAGAAGATGTTTTAGTTCACTTGTCTGAAGCTAAACAATATTATCTTGGCTAAAGTGATTTGTATAACTACTATTGAAAATGTTCATAATGTTCATGAGACATAATCAAGAGCATAATTAGTCAAGGGATAAAAAGTGTTCAAGCTTACAACATGCCTTAAACATAACAAAGAATATAGTTCTCAAAGAGAATGGTCCAAAGAGTAGGGTCCAACATATAGATGGTCCAGAGTGGGATAAAGAATATGGTTCTCAAAGAGAATAGTTCAGGATAGGATAAAATGTGTTCAGAGTACCAATGATTCAAATCCTTCACTATTCAAAGTCATGAAGATCAGGCCAAGGTAGTATAAAATGTGTTCAGGGTAAGACAAAAGGGTGGGATAAAATTACTTCAACATAAGTATCCCCCTAGATAGGAGTCTTGTAGACAATGTTTTACAGTTGTTCATGCATAAAACCTCTTAAGGTGTATAATGTTCATGGGCTCTGGAAGTTCTTCACCATTAGGTTTAGCCAGTTGATATGCTCTTGATCCATGCTTCACCATGACAATATATGATCCCAACCAATTAGGTTGAAACTTACCTTTATTTTTGCATTTAGAATTCATGTTATTTTGGTTCTCTTTTAAAACCAAGTCACCAATATCAAACACTTGAGGGAGAATGCACTTGTTGTAGATTCTCTGTAATCTATTTTGATAGGCCTGTAAGTTTATAGGGTATCCAAATGCTTACCATCATGAATTTATAGTTCTTGCAACTATGAGGCTCTATAGTCTTCATCATCTTCAATGTACTCTAGTGATATTCTTAATGATGGTATCTCAATCTCAACCAAGATAATAGCTTTTAGTTCCAAAAACAAGGGAATATGAAGTGGCTCTAGTTGGGGTGCGATGATTGGTTCTATAAGCCCAAAGGGAAGGAAAGAGTTACAAGTGCCAATTATGGCTAGCATCATTAACAATCTTCTTTAAGATTGCTATAATGGTTTTATTTGATGCATCATCTTTTCTTTTGCCTTGTGAATTATATGGAGTTGATTTCTTGTACTTGATCTTGAATTTTTCACAAAGATATTTCACATCATGGTTCACAAAATATCCTCTATTATCATATATAATATGAGATGGGATGCCATATCGACAGATGATATGGTAATGAATAAAGTTAGATATCTACTTCCTAATGACATAAGTGAGAGGAATGGCCTCAATCCACTTGGTAAAGTACTCAGTTGAGTCAAAATGTGTTTATGGCCATTTGAAGATGTCAGGTTAATTTTCTTGATGAGACCCCATGTTGAGAATGGCCATGGTATTGTGATCAGTTGTAGTGGTAAGGAAGGTGCATATATCAATTTACCATACTATTGACAAGGAACACACTTTTATACATAATTACAAGCATCTAACTCCATTTTGGGCCAATAATATCCTATTCTAAGGAGTTTCTTCTCTAGGACTACACCATTGGTATGGGCCCCACACATTCCTTCATGAACCTCCTTTAGTGCCAACTTGTATTCTCCCAAAGATAAATAATGAAGAAGCATTCCATCATAGCCTTTATTATAAACCATGTTTCCAAGGAGGGTATAATGTGTTAAGTGATGAAGAAATAGTTTTTTTTGGTTTTTGGAAAGGGCAGTGGGGAAGACCTGACTATGGAAATAGTTATAAAAATCTTGGTACCATGGTATCTTAGGTAGGGGATTAGGACCAGCAATGGTGCATACCCTCTCTGAATCTATTATAATATGCACCAACTAAAGAATATTTTTAATCAAGAATTGATACTCTTTAGAAATATCATGCATTTGAATCATGGAACCAATTGTTTCCATTACATTGGTGGATCTGTTGTTCACTCTCAAAACTTGTTCAAATTATAGAGATTTGAAATGTGTTTTGAGGTTATTGACAATTTTCTTATAAGTAACAAGTTTGTCATCTCTTTTTTGAAACTGGTCAATGGTCTTATTTATGATTAACTTTGAATCTCCATAGACCTTTAGGATTTGAATATCCCACTGTATATCAAGATGGAGCCTTGCAACCAAGGCCTCATATTCAGCCATATTATTTGTACAATAAAATTATATATGGAATGCTTTAGGAATCAGATCCCCGTATGTTGTCACCAATAGTATGTTGGATCTAGACCCCTAATATGTGAAGGATCCATCAAAATAGAGTGTCCACTAGTTAGGCTCCTACAATGCCTATTCTATTATCATGATAGGATCATCAGGAAAGTCAAACTTGAGAGGTTGAGTATATGTAAGAGAAGCTTTCACAAGTTGATCAGCAAGTACTTTCCCTTTGATTGCCTTTTGATTTTGGTACTCAATATCAAACTCACTAAGGATCATAACCCATTCAGTCATGCATCCTTGAAGAGTTGTTTTAGATAAGAGGAACTTGAGAGGATCCACATTGGTGATAACAATAGTTTTGTTATTTAGTATATAATGTCATAATTTATGAATGGAAAACACCATATCTAAACATGCCTTCTCAATAGGCATATAATTTCATTCATAAACTACCAATGTGTGGCTTAAATAATAAATAGCATGTTGCTTACCATGGTCATCATGTTGAGCTAAAATTTCCCCCAATGCATGTTTTGTGGTTGATATATAAAGAAGCAGTGGCTTTCCCTATGTTGGTAGTCATAATATTGGTGGATTGGCCAAGTATGTTTTAATCTTTGCAAATTATATCTAATAATATTAATCCCATTGAAATTTTACCCCTTTATTCAAGATATGGGTAAATGAGTGGCACTTATTTACCAATTGAAAAATGAACCTGTGTATAGACTAGATCTTTCCTTATAGACCTCACAACTATTTAAGATTGTTTGGTGGAGGCATTTCCACAATAGAATTGACATTTTTAGGGTCTACTTTGATCCCTTATTGTGATAAAATTAACCCTAGTAATTTTCTTGATGTGACTCTAAATACACATTTCTCAGGATGCAAGCAGACTTTATATTCATGAAGCCTCTCAAAGATTCTTCGTAGAACGTTAGGATGTACAACTCTTGTTCTTGATTTTTATATTATATCATCAACATAGTCCTCTAAAATTTCATGCATCATGTCATGGAAGATGACAGTCATTTCAAATTGATATGTTGCTCTAGAATTCTTTAAGCCAAATGGCATGACTTGGTTACAAAATATCCCCCATAAAGTATGAACATAGTCTTATGCTAACTTCAGGGGCTATCTTGATTTGATTGTAACCAAAAAATTTATCCATTAAGGATAACATCTCATATCTAATAGTTGAGTTGATGATCATGTCGATGTTGAGTAGAGGAAAATCATCTTTGGGGCATGCTTTGTTGATATCTCAAAAATCAATATACATACATATACCTAGGGTCTTTTTACTCATTGTGACTGTTGGAAACCCATTTAGAGTAATCTAATGGTCTAATAAAATTGGATCCTAACAACTTTTCCAATTTGGCCTTAACTAAAAGGGTGATGTTTGGATGTATCTTTCTTAATTTTTTCTTGGCTAATTTAGCATCGAGATGAACAACAAGATGATATATAACTAAATTCAGGTCTAATATTGACATGTCAAAGTATGCCCATGTAAAGATGTCTATATAATCCTTAAGAATGGATATAATATGTTCATGTTCTACTTCAATAAGGGAAGATCAAAGATAAATAATTTTGGGATCCTCATAGGTTCCCAAGTTCACTTCTATTATGTTCTCCACAAAGAGTATGGATCCATCTTCTAGAATTGTAGGCAATATATGGTCATGATCATCTTCCTCTGCTATGTCTTCTTGTTATTCCTCCCAAAGATCTAGATAGTATGAAGAATCAGAATCTGCCTTCTCAAGTAAAGGCTAAGTAGTAAAAACCTCTAGAAACTCAAGAGCAAGACACTCAAATATTTGATGTTGCTCTAAAGAGATGCTTTTACTGGCTATGGAACATGGGATAGATGGACCTTCTATGTCTTAAGGGGATGGGCAAAATTTACCACCTAGGATTGCCTAAAATAGGTTTTCAGTTTCACTCAAAGTCTTGTCTTTTTATTTACTTTTTCCCTGATCAACAAGTGACTCAAAGAGGTTTTCACCTAAAGATCTCAATGTTTTGTCTTTATTATGACCAAGAAATTTTATCTGCTCTCCAAAGGAAGTAGAAGGATCCAATGAAAAATCAAATCCCTATTTGTGATCGCTAATGGGCAATCCATCTCATAAGCCCATATATTCTCTAATTGATTCTTCATTATGAAACTCATCAAGGCATATGACCAAATTTTATTGGTCCCAATATATGAGTTCAGAATGGCAAAGGCATAAAGCACAATGAGGGTTTGCTTTAGGATGGGAAGCTCTAATGGTAAAGATATAATTCCCTTCTTCAAGAAGGGAAGCACCATTAGGATATGTTCTTGATTCAGAATGTGAAGCCCCAATAGGTGTTATGGTCAATATGGAATTTGAATCAAATAAATCTGAGTTAGCAAGCTTGTTTAAAAGGCTATAATGGGATGTTGTGTCATTTTTAAGAGTCTCATTTCTATTCACTTTGGAAGAGTCACTATCAAAAGTCATGAAGCCTCTCAAATATTCTTCGTAGAACGTTAGGATGTACAACTCTTGTTCTTGATTTTTATATTATATCATCAACATAGTCCTCTAAAATTTCATGCATCATGTCATGGAAGATGACAGTCATTTCAAATTGATATGTTGTTCTAGAACTCTTTAAGCCAAATGGCATGACTTGGTTACAAAATATCCCCCATAAAGTATGAACATAGTCTTATGCTGACTTCAGGGGCTATCTTGATTTGATTGTAACCAAAAAAATTATCCATTAAGGATAACATCTCATATCTAATAGTTGAGTTGATGATCATGTCAATGTTGAGTAGAGGAAAATCATCTTTGGGGCATGCTTTGTTGATATCTCAAAAATCAATATAAATACATATACCTAGGGTCTTTTTACTCATTGTGACTATTGGAAACCCATTTAGAGTAATCTAATGGTCTAATAAAATTGGATCCTAACAACTTTTCCAGTTTGGCCTTAACTAAAAGGGTGATGTGTGGATGTATCTTTCTTAATTTTTTCTTGGCTAATTTAGCATCGAGATGAACAACAAGATGATATATAACTAAATTCAGGTCTAATCTTGACATGTCAGACTATGCCCATGTAAAGATGTCTATATAATCCTTAAGAATGGATATAATATGTTCATGTTATACTTCAATAAGGGAAGCTCCAAGATAAATAATTTTGGGATCCTCATAGGTTCCTAAGTTCACTTCTATTATGTTCTCCACAAAGAGTATGGATCCATCTTCTAGAATTGTAGGCAATATATGGTCATGATCATCTTCCTCTGCTATGTCTTCTTGTTATTCCTCCCAAAGATCTAGATAGTATGAAGAATCAGAATCTGCCTTCTCAAGTAAAGGCTAAGTAGTAAAAACCTCTAGAAACTCAAGAGTAAGACACTCAAATATTTGATGTTGCTCTAAAGAGATGCTTTTACTGGCTATGGAACTTGGGATAGATGGACCTTCTATGTCTTAAGGGGATGGGCAAAATTTACCACCTAGGATTGCCTAAAATAAGTTTTCACTTTCACTCAAAGTCTTGTCTTTTTCTTTACTTTTTCCCTGATCAACAAGTGACTCAAAGAGGTTTTCACCTAAAGATCTCAATGTTTTGTCTTTATTATGACCAAGAAATTTTATCTGCTCTCCAAAGGAAGTAGAAGGATCCAATGAAAAATCAAATCCCTATTTGTGATCGCTAATGGGCAATCCATCTCATAAGCCCATATATTTTGTAATTGATTCTTCATTATGAAACTCATCAAGGCATATGACCAAATTTTATTGGTCCCAATATATGAGTTTAGAATGGCAAAGGCATAGGGCACAATGAGGGTTTGATTTAGGATGGGAAGCTCTAATGGTAAAGATATAATTCCCTTCTTCAAGAAGGGAAGCACCATTAGGATATGTTCTTGATTCAGAATGTGAAGCCCCAATAGGTGTTATGGTTAATATGGAATTTGAATCAAATAAATCTGAGTTAGCAAGCTCGTTTAAAAGGCTATAATGGGATGTTGTGTCATTTTTAAGAGTCTCATTTCTATTCACTTTGGAAGAGTCACTATCAAAAGTCATGAAGCCTCTCAAAGATTCTTCGTAGAACGTTAGGATGTACAACTCTTGTTCTTGATTTTTATATTATATCATCAACATAGTCCTCTAAAATTTCATGCATCATGTCATGGAAGATGACAGTCATTTCAAATTGATATGTTGCTCTAGAATTCTTTAAGCCAAATGGCATGACTTGGTTACAAAATATCCCCCATAAAGTATGAACATAGTCTTATGCTGACTTCAAGGGCTATCTTGATTTGATTGTAACCAAAAAATTTATCCATTAAGGATAACATCTCATATCTAATAGTTGAGTTGATGATCATGTCGATGTTGAGTAGAGGAAAATCATCTTTGGAGCATGCTTTGTTGATATCTCAAAAATCAATATAAATACATATACCTAGGGTCTTTTTACTCATTGTGACTGTTGGAAACCCATTTAGAGTAATCTAATGGTCTAATAAAATTGGATCCTAACAACTTTTTCAGTTTGGCCTTAACTAAAAGGGTGATGTGTGGATGTATCTTTCTTAATTTTTTCTTGGCTAATTTAGCATCGAGATGAACAACAAGATGATATATAACTAAATTCAGGTCTAATATTGAAATGTCAGACTATGCCCATGTAAATATGTCTATATAATCCTTAAGAATGGATATAATATGTTCATGTTCTACTTCAATAAGGGAAGCTCCAAGATAAATAATTTTGGGATCCTCATAGGTTCCCAAGTTCACTTCTATTATGTTCTCCACAAAGAGTATGGATCCATCTTCTAGAATTGTAGGCAATATATGGTCATGATCATCTTCCTCTACTATGTCTTCTTGTTATTCCTCCCAAAGATCTAGATAGTATGAAGAATCAGAATCTGCCTTCTCAAGTAAAGGCTAAGTAGTAAAAACCTCTAAAACCTCAAGAGCAAGACACTCAAATATTTGATGTTGCTCTAAAGAGATGCTTTTACTGGCTATGGAACTTGTGATAGATGGACCTTCTATGTCTTAAGGGGATGGGCAAAATTTACCACCTAGGATTGCCTAAAATAGGTTTTCACTTTGACTCAAAGTCTTGTCTTTTTCTTTACTTTTTCCCTGATCAACACGTGACTCAAAGAGGTTTTCACCTAAAGATCTCAATGTTTTGTCTTTATTATGACCAATAAATTTTATCTGCTCTCCAAAGCAAGTAGAAGGATCCAATGAAAAATCAAATCCCTATTTGTGATCGCTAATGGGCAATCCATCTCATAAGCCAATATATTCTCTAATTGATTCTTCATTATGAAACTCATCAAGGCATATGACCAAATTTTATTGGTCCCAATATATGAGTTTAGAATGGCAAAGGCATAGGGCACAATGAGGGTTTGCTTTAGGATGGGAAGCTCTAATGGTAAAGATATAATTCCCTTCTTCAAGAAGGGAAGCACCATTAGGATATGTTCTTGATTCAGAATGTGAAGCCCCAATAGGTGTTATGGTCAATATGGAATTTGAATCAAATAAATCTGAGTTAGCAAGCTCGTTTAAAAGGCTATAATGGGATGTTGTGTCATTTTTAAGAGTCTCATTTCTATTCACTTTGGAAGAGTCACTATCAAAAGTCATGAAGCCTCTCAAAGATTCTTCGTAGAACGTTAGGATGTACAACTCTTGTTCTTGATTTTTATATTATATCATCAACATAGTCCTCTAAAATTTCATGCATCATGTCATGGAAGATGGCAGTCATTTCAAATTGATATGTTGCTCTATAATTCTTTAAGCCAAATGGCATGACTTGGTTACAAAATATCCCCCATAAAGTATGAACATAGTCTTATGCTGACTTCAGGGGCTATCTTGATTTGATTATAACCAAAAAGTTTATCCATTAAGGATAACATCTCATATCTAATAGTTGAGTTGATGATCATGTCGATGTTGAGTAGAGGAAAATCATCTTTGGGGCATGCTTTGTTGATATCTCAAAAATCAATATAAATACATATACCTAGGGCCTTTTTACTCATTGTGACTTTTGGAAACCCAATTAGAGTAATCTAATGGTCTAATAAAATTGGATCCTAACAACTTTTCCATTTTGGCCTAAACTAAAAGGGTGATGTGTGGATGTATCTTTCTTAATTTTTTCTTGGCTAATTTAGCATCGAGATGAACAACAAGATGATATATAACTAAATTCAGGTCTAATATTGAAATGTCAGACTATGCCCATGTAAAGATGTCTATATAATCCTTAAGAATGGATATAATATGTTCATGTTATACTTCAATAAGGGAAGCTCCAAGATAAATAATTTTGGGATCCTCATAGGTTCCCAAGTTCACTTCTATTATGTTCTCCACAAAGAGTATGGATCCATCTTCTAGAATTGTAGGCAATATATGGTCATGATCATCTTCCTCTGCTATGTCTTCTTGTTATTCCTCCCAAAGATCTAGATAGTATGAAGAATCAGAATCTGCCTTCTCAAGTAAAGGCTAAGTAGTAAAAACCTCTAAAAACTCAAGAGCAAGACACTCAAATATTTGATGTTGCTCTAAAGAGATGCTTTTACTGGATATGGAACTTGGGATAGATGGACCTTCTATGTCTTAAGGGGATGGGCAAAATTTACCACCTAGGATTGCCTAAAATAGGTTTTCACTTTGACTCAAAGTCTTGTCTTTTTCTTTACTTTTTCCCTGATCAACACGTGACTCAAAGAGGTTTTCACCTAAAGATCTCAATGTTTTGTCTTTATTATGACCAATAAATTTTATCTGCTCTCCAAAGCAAGTAGAAGGTTGTGATCGCTAATGGGCAATCCATCTCATAAGCCCATATATTCTCTAATTGATTCTTCATTATGAAACTCATCAAGGCATATGACCAAATTTTATTGGTCCCAATATATGAGTTTAGAATGGCAAAGGCATAGGGCACAATGAGGGTTTGCTTTAGGATGGGAAGCTCTACTGGTAAAGATATAATTCCCTTCTTCAAAAAGGGAAGCACCATTAGGATATGTTCTTGATTCAGAATGTGAAGCCCCAATAGGTGTTATGGTCAATATGGAATTTGAATCAAATAAATTTGAGTTAGCAAGCTCGTTTAAAAGGCTATAATGGGATGTTGTGTCATTTTTAAGAGTCTCATTTCTATTCACTTTGGAAGAGTCACTTTCAAAAGTCATGAGGTCATCCTCTGGTGGTTTAAATCTAAGGCCATGATTCTAATTGACAACTCTAGCTAATAAGGGTTTTTGAATTCCTTACACCTTTGGGCTAAGGCCTTTCCCTATATAGTTAAGATGATCCATTATCTAGTTAGGGATAGGATACTTTGGATTATAAAAAAAATCATTAAGGCCTTTAGAATATAACTGATCTCCCTCGGTAAAGGACTCTTGATATTTATTTGGTGTGATTATAGGTACAAAAATCATAAGAGTTTTTTTTATTTCTTCTTTGGCTGCCAAATTTGATTGGGTCTGTTAGGAGTCTAGGAAGTTTCAGGCTTACCAAATGATTTAAGGGATTTAGACAATTTTTAAATATACAAGATGTCCTTCAAATGGTACATGGAAATACCTACATCTTTAATAATAACTTGCTTGGCAAGAGCTATAGGAAATGGATCAGCTAAAGTGGAGGCTAGACCATAATAAGATGGAGATGGATGAGAAATGATGGCTTTGCTATTATTCACAATGAATTCATAACCTAAGTAATAGTTATAATTATGAAACTTAGCTTCAAGATATTTTCAATATTGATATCATTGTTAATCAGTGAGACTAGTAATCTTGATCCCATCATGGGGAAACTTAAGGCACTGGTGAAGAGTGGATGGAACTACCTGTAATTCATGGATCCAAGTATGACCAAGAAGTATGTTATAAGGAATCTCAATAGCCATAATATAGAATAATTTGTGATGAGAAATAGACCCAACCATGAATGGAAACCAAATTTTACTAGATGACTCCCTCTTAGTGTTATTGTAAGCCTTGATTGTAATAGTTTTTGGTTGAATGTCTTTATCCATGTATCCCAATCATCATACCAATTTAAGAGAAATGATGTTCATCCCTGAACTATTATCTATAAGAACCCACTTGATCTTATGATTTGCAATGATTTTCTCAATGTATAGTGGGTTATTGTGGTTTGGGCCAAGAGTGGACATGTCTTTTTGATCAAATGTAATTTGTTGAAATGAAGACAAATGTCTAACTAGGTTTTGGAACTAATCAGGGTTTATATCATTAGGCAAAATATACTCTTTCAAAAGGTTGTCCATGATAGTTTTATGGGCATCAGATGTCTGCAAGAGTTTTAATATGGAAATTTGTGCATGGGTTTTATTCAAATGGTCTGCTAGACTATAAGGCTTTTAAATTATGGTTTGAGCTAATTTAGTCTTTCTTGGGACAGTATTTAGTTTTGGAATCATTAGCACAATGTTCTCATTGGGTTTTATGGAAGAAGTGGGTGAAGGGCATTGGATGGTAACTCATGGGTGTCTAGTTACAATTGCACAACCTACAAGTGGTAAGGAGTTATTATAATTAGAAGAAGAAGGCAAAGGGCCTTGGATGGTGATTCGTGGGCATCTAATTTTATTACTACAACTTTGAGTTGACGAGGAGCCTTTATAATTAGAAGGGTATTATTGTTCAGAATGAGTAACCTATGTAAACAGAGCCACAACATGATTATGCAAACTTGATGTGGTATTATTAAGGGGAGAGGGTGTTGACCCTATAATGATGGGTCTCATGCTACGAGGAACATAAGATTGTCCATATGGTTTCACAATAACATTGGCAATGTGGTTAGTGGAAATGTTCACCAAAGTATTATTATAGTTATGGGGCATGTTGTTGTATGCCAAATTATTGGTATGGATATTATGATCTTGATTATGCTCATTATGATTCTGACCCTGATGTTGGTTTTGATTCTACCTCTATCCTTGATTCTAACCTTGGTTTTGATTATTTCTTGGTGGTAGTGGTGGTGGATTATGTTCAAGAAAGGGGTCTTTATAGACTCCCATATTCTGATTTGTATCCTGGTTAGGATCCAACTTAATTTCCAATTCACCACTTTCAAAAAAGTCTTCAATGATGTGTCATAATTATACATAATGATATGCTCTATGACCAACCACATGATGGAAGTTGTACCATTCATTCTCCTTGTACCAATATGGTTTTAGTTAATCTTGAGGAAAAGGCTTTGGTATTAGCCATATAATTAAATTAACAGTGACAAGATTTTGTAAGACTCTTTCAATTGATTCTCCTAATTTGCTAAAGACCTTGAAATTGTTATGAAATTTCCTTCATGGAGGTTGTCTTTTCAAAGTATGTGGTAAATTTGGGGGAGTTATTTATACATTTGTGGGAGGTATAGCCTGTACCATTTATACGTGCCTTGTTTTAGTCACCCCATTTCCAACTATGTTCTTATTTTTTTAAAATCCCTTTGGTTTATCTTATGCAACCATTTGAGTTGGTGAATTAGTCTGATTAGATGCTTAACCTTGTACAAAAATATTAACTAGTCCCTTAGCAATAAGATCCTTCTCTATTTGCACTCCTTTGTCAATAATTTTTTCAAATGAATTAGCACAAGATAACCATAGATTATGTGAAACTTCAAGATGAAAGTTCTATGAAAAGATATCATCCAATTATTTATTTGCCAAGTTATGTTGAAAGTAGCCTGCCAATGCTCTCCACCTTTGCAAACATGTGGCAAAACTTTCACCATCATGCTTCTTGGCTTTGCATAAGTCAATAATAATTAATTCATGTTTTATGTTATATGATAAATGGTTAATAGAGTTTTTTGATAAGTCGTTCCAATCTATAATTGATCCCTTGGGTAGTTTAAGTAGTCAATCAAGGTTTCTCCTACTAAACTCCATGGAAATAATCATAGTAAGTACTCACTACTATAAGCAACCTCTTGACATAAGACACAGAATACATGTATGTGCTCATGTGGATCTCTCTTTCCTTTATACTTGTCAAATTTGGGTGCCTCAAAATGAGGTGGAAAGGGGTTTTTTAAAATAGATAAATCAAATGGATATGGGCATATCTCATCAAATTTGTACTTTTTGACTCTATTATTCATCTCCAATCTTTGAAAATTTTCCTTCATAGAATTCCACTCTTGCATATTTGTTGTATTTATGGATTGAATAAGATGTTGTTGGGGTGGAATGTGCCCCTAGTTTTGTTACTGTTGGGGTGGAATGTGCCCCTGGTTTTGTTACTGTTGGGGTGGAATGTGCCCCTGGTTTTGTTACTATTGGGGTGGAATGTGCCCCTAGTTTTTTTACTATTAGGGTGGAATGTGCCCTTGGTTTTGTTATTGTTGGGGTGGAATGTGCCCCTAGTTTTGTTGTTGTTGGGGTGGAATGTGCCCCTATTGTTGTTATTGTTGTTAGGGTAGAATGTGCCCCTATTGTTTTTGTTGTTGTTATTGTTGGGGTGGAATGTTCCCTTGTTATTTTTGTTGTTATTTTTGTTAGGGTGGAATGTGCCCCTGATTTTGTTGTGTGGGTCTATAGGGAATGTATACCTTTTGATCCGTGACTTGGTTCTGATTTGTTCCTTGAGACAAGAAAATAGGTCAATGATTCTTGGATTGTAAAACATTCCCTAAATTTGGTTGTTTGGTGCCTTGTTGATTTTGTAAATTTTTATGTTTATTTACTAATTTCTATGTTGGTTGAAAAGAACTAGCTAGATTGTCTTGAGGGATTTCCTCAATTTGAACTGATTGTTTGGGTCTTTGAGTTTGTAAAGTAATAAGAGGTTCTTGATGATTGAATAATGTATGTTTCATGTCAAATGAAACATTTTTTAAGGTCTTTTGTGACTTTAACTATTCATTTAGATTACCTTGATCCCCTATGGTTATGTTCTCATCAAATATTTATTGTGTGATTTCATCCACATGTCCTTGTTCTTTCAAAGCATCATTATGAATTGAAGTGGAAAATAATGAGTTAGTTAAGTCTATGATAAGTTGATTCACATGTCATTGACTTATTATCTTGATCTTAGCTAGAAGATCCATTTTTGTGGGTTTTGACTCTATTTGTATTTATTTTCCTTTGTTAGAAGAAGAATGTATGCCTATTTGTGGAAAAGCTTGCTCTTGTTGTCATTGTTATCCTTATCTAACTAAGGTATGAAATTATTCTATAGGAAATTTTAAAGGTTGTCTAGCACCTGATTGTATCAAACTAAGAAGTGCTTCATCTTGATCTTCATGGGGTTGATATTCATTGTAATCATCTTTGGATCCTACTGTTATAGGAATGTCATAAAAAATAATGGGGTTGTCTTGACCATCATAAAATTTCCCATCCTCATAGCTAAGGCCGTAAGAGGCCCCACTATGAGTAAACCTTTGAGTCATGTCTAAAAAGATTTGTTCTCTGCATTTGACTAGATTTGGATCAAGGTTTTGCAAATGTTTAGATGAATTATTCTTTAGTTCTCTCTCATTAGTCCATAAATCCAAGATAAATACATAGAGAACTAACTGACTAAGCCTATCTATTCAAGGGGAATTTGAAAATGATAATGAAGAAAGAAATGAAAGAAATCATACTAGTTACCTTCCCAAATGGATTCCATTATCCAAGAGAAACTCAAAAATGTGTTCTCCCCTAATCAAGCATCCTTGTCTTTGTCAAAAATGGTGTAAAAACTCCTCCATGGTATTAAGAACACTTCTCAAAAATTAAACTCAAGATGTGAAATCACTAAATTAGCCTATAAATGAATCTTGTAACTAAAATCAATGGTCAAATGCAAAGGATTGTGGAGACAATTCAACATAATAACTTTGCACAAATCAAGCTTAAAAATGATGTCTATGGCTTCTCTATTTATAGATTTTAAAAAATGATCAGAATCAATCATGACCATCCATCTCAAGATTAAGATGTGTGATCATGGATTAATCGAATTTATGTAATTAAAATCCATAATTATCCTCATCATGACTTTGGAATAAGGGACATTAATGAGGCATGGGAGGTAATAAAGAGGCATGGGAGACCCATAATCCTAATACTTTATGCATGTATGGCTTGATGGATGCCACCCCATAGATGACATCACTTGATGATGCAGATAATAGAAATCAGTTTCCAAAAATAAATATTCAACAACTATCATGTAAAATCCACTTAAGATCTGGATTTGGATGAATTAGCCTTAAACAAGGTTAATCAACATTTGTGCAATTATTTGGAAATTGGCTCTCAATTAATCAAAATGGTTAGAAAGTCATATTATTGAGTCATAATCTAACTCGAGAAGAATTAGAAGGTAGCCTTAGATGCATTGGAACCGTATTCCCATTTAGGATGTTTCCAACACAAAATAACAAAGGTACATGATGTGTACCAATGAATTAAAAGAAAAGAGTGATCCAGAGCACAAAAAGGCAAAATCATCATTTTGACTCAAAATGAATTGATCAAAGTTAGTTGGCCCATAAATTTAATTACCCCATATAGGGATACTTTGACCTAAATTAGCACTTGTAGATGACAAGTTCAAACCATTTAGTGCATTTTATGGATTTTGACCTAAAATGTGCATTTGAGTGAAATTCAAGTAAGATTGACAATTTCAACACAAATGTTGTTAGGAATTGGATGCATACAAAATCAACAAACAATAAAATAGAAAAATAAATATAAGTCTAGCATAGTAGTAACAATGTAGATCATGGATGATGTATACAATCAAAATGTTTTTGTGTTTTGTATATATTTGAATGTTTTTGGTATTTTGAAATGTTATATTGTTTTTGTAGTTTTGGAAGATTTAAATTATGTACAATAAAAGCTAGAAAGAGACTATGTACAAGCATGTAAATAAAGTAATATATACATAAAGATATAAAATACTAGGCTGGAAGAGGGAAGGGATCCAAGGATGGAGCCTATTTGGGATGGAAATAGAGTAAAGGGTCACAACCATCATCAAATGCCTCAAGATCATCATCATAAGTATCATCATATGCTACAGATGTTGTGTTTATGGTGTCATCATGATGAAGGTGAATTGAATGTTGCTCTAGTGGTAGATATGCTAACGCTACTCTGGGGTGTTTAGTCTTGCTAGTAGACAACTTTAGTGGAAGTGGTGGGGTTGGTGTTGCTAGTGGTGTTATAATCTGAATAATTCCTTGATCTTGTAGTTTATCCAATCTCTACTATAAATTTGTACATGAATTTGTATCATGGCTTGTAATCCTATGAATAGTAAAAAATGGGTGACCATCCTAATGTGATAATCTACTGATAGTTCTGTGTCATACTATAGGTAATATGATCAATCCATAATCAATTAATATCTATAACTCAAACTTTGACTAATGTTGTGTGTTGTCTACCTAAATCTAAATAACTATCTCTATATCTATAGAGATAACCATGTGAAATATATGTGCCAAGTGATTTATCTATGGTTGTGAATGTGGAGTATATCTTGTGAGTGTAGTACGAGATGCTAAAAATGTTTTAGGATGTATTATGAGATATCTATAGTCATCTCGGTACTCTCCTAGGATAATTAGTGTAAATATCAATCCACATAAATAGTCATCTATGAGTGTGGGTGTCGTACCATCATCTAAAGAAGCTTATGAATCTGTATTAACATCATGTACATATGGTAACTTAGAATTTACCAAAAGGGGTAATTGTGATATAGGAGTCTCATCATCTATAGTAATAGAAGATGGTACTAATACAAAGGTATCTATAACTAGTGAAGTAACTATGGAATCAACTAGAACTATTGGTATTATTATCAGTGATGGTGAATGTGTAACATGTGTCATAACTGTGATCGAAAGAGTAGCTAGGATAGTAGAAGTTGCTATGACTAGAAAATATCTAGAGTTGAAGGTGTGACTATAAGTGGAGTGTGAGAAGTGCCAGTCTTTATAACCTCGTATATATTTATCTGATCAAGAGAAATGCTATGAGTTGGTGGTTGTATTATGATATATGGTGTCCCATCTAGAAAAATATTTGAATATGACTATGTAGTTTGATAATATCTGAATGGTTGGTTGTCTGCTAGACATGTGTATAGATATCCCTCATGGAGAAATTTAATACATCAATAGATATTAAAAGGAATGTCGCCCATAGTATGTATCTAGGGTCATTTGAGTAAAATATTATAGTGGAAAGGACTTGTCATGACCTAGAACTATGTAAAGAGGGTTTTTGGTCCCACCATGATATCTAAAGTAATAGTGCCTAATGTCTATCAGGGTATATCATCAAATCCTTGAATGTTCTTATATGGTGTTTACATGGATGTCAAATCTATGCCCATGGCCTATAATAATGTGATACTACATATATTTAGTCCAAAACCATTATCAATAAGAAATATCTTGGCTACGTGGGTTTTGACTTGAACTTGTATGAATAGTGGAAAATTTTGATCAATAACTGTGTGAGAAGGCATCTCCTCACTATCAAAATAAATTGCATATTCTATAGTTTTTAAAGTGTTGACCACTGATGCAAAATAAGAAGGTTATAAATCAATAGGCATAAAATTTTGAGTGCTTGATAAAGAATGTCCTTGAATGCATTAGCTTTTTAAAGTAGTTCTAACATGGAAATCTTAACTGGAGTATTTCTCAACTGATCAACAATGTCATATGCCTTGTACAAATCTGCTTGTATGGGAGGGTTAGGTCTGGAATGGGTAGGAATAACATGGTGAAGGGGATCTTGGGTAGGTGGAGGAGGCATAGTGATACATCTATTAATAGCTCTAACCGCATTATCTACTATATGTATAGGAGTAGTAGTAACTATGGGAGGAGAATGAATATAATCGATGGATCAAGGAGGTGGAGGGACAAAAGGTATCAACTAGGATCTTTTATGATGGGTAGTGACCTAGGGAAGAGTGAAATTAACCATGTAACATGATTCAGTATGGGGTAGGGGCTCCAAAGGAGGTGATGCAAGAGATTTATTAACATGTTTAAGAATAAATTGGTTAACATCATCCCATATAATGAGAAATAGGCATGAAATGCAAAGAATGAAACTTTGTACTAACATATGATAGACTTCATCATTCATATACATGATAGGGCCCATTATGGTTTCCTTATTATTTTCAAGAAATGTAAGAAAATTTTGCAAATAAATGACCAACATTTTTGTTATTTAAGTATGGATGTAAGGTGATACCTCAAGAAGCAAAGTAGGAGCTAGTACATGTGACAAGGGATTTTTCAAATATATTTTTGAAAAATACTATGAATTTTTTAAATTGAAATTGAATTTTTGATTTAAGTATTCAATAAATAATTCAAAGATTTATGGGAAAGTGCTTGATCTAATGGGACCTAGTAGATGCAACTAGGGTTTTGAGAAAAACAAAATTCTGAAAATTACTATGAATTTTTGAAATTTGAAGTGGTTTTTATAATTTTAATATGCAAATAAAAATTTAGAAAATGATTGGAAAAATATTGGAAAATTACTAAGAGCTAGTTGATGCAACTAGGGTTTTGAAATCAATTTGTTTTAAAATTTACCCTAGGGTTTCTAGGGTTTTTATGTAAAATTTTAAGTAAATTTAGTTCACCCAATGATTTATTATTTTTGAAAAAATAGATGTTTAATTCTTAAATAATAAATGCGTCTGAGTAGATAAAATTAGTAAATAATGTATAATAATTAGGCTACTAATTTATGAGATTTGATTATAGTTGGGGCTTTTCTAAAAATCATAGTGAGAGAAAAAATTAAACTTATCTGATTTCATGTTGTTTCGACTGAAATAAGGTCTAAAAATCTATGTGTAGGCTTAGGAGACAATTGTAAATAGGAATCTAGTATTCATTTCTTGATTGGATAGGAGCACTAAAAGTGGGACACCCTAGGTTATGACACTGTATTCATATCTCAAAGTTGTTGTCCTAGTGTTATAATCTTTATGTGTTTTATGCATCAATTTTGTGTTACCTTGCCTATGAAATATTGAAGCTTGAAAGTCCAAAAATCTTATTATGTACCTACTTTAGTCTTCAATACCTTAGGTACTCTTTGTGCTTGAACTTGAATGTAAAATTTGGAGAAAGGAGAGGAGGGGCTAGTGTGTAAAAGATACATTAGATGCACTTCACACCCTATGTGTGGGCACGCTACCTATATACTAATACTCTGAGGAGGGATAAAGCTATTTGTAGTTCTCCCATTGAAGTGTTTGGTAAAATAGTGTGATGAAAATGTAAGTAAATGTGAAACTAGGTGTACTTGAAACTACTAGGGACTGGTGTAAAGGTTTGAATAAGATTGAAATACTATTATATGGTTGTATGCAGAGAATAGGGCAAAGTGCTTGAGTGGTCTTGCGTGTATTCTTCCTTCTCTCTTATAAACGAGTGCCAACCTTTCTAAATGGACTTTGAATGGTCTTTTATAGGGGATTTAATTATCATGGGTTAAATGAATTTGCATTAAGCTAACATGAGTTAGGGTAAGGATTCATAATAATATGAATATTATAAGCCAAAATACACTTGGAAAATAATTCTATAAAGAAGACACCCTAGGTTTTAGTGTTTTAGTCTAAGTTTGGTCATTATTGTCCATGGCTAAAGGGACCTAGGGGGATGGATTTATCATAGGAAGATCAATCTGGGTTTGAAAGGGTTTAGTTTGGGAGGCTATGGATGACTGGAAATTAGTGAAAACATGCCTATGAGGGTCATGAGAGCAAGCAAGATGGACCTATGGATTGGGTGTCATTAGCCACACTCAAGTCACCAAATATTGTATTTTATATGACTACAAACATATACTGTAAATAACTTATTAGACCATAAGTCTCATAGGGCATTATATAACTATTATGTCCCAAATTTTCTCCCTAAGGAGGGATACTCAAGCCTCCTCCTATTTGGAATAACATGAAAACACCTCATATGTTATGGGTAACAATTCTAAGAGGCAAATCTCTAGATTATGAGCTAGCTCCCATGTACAACACCTACAACTAATCACTAACCTATTTACTTTAAATTAAAAGGGGTATAATGAGATTAAACACTAATCTAATGGAGGTTATGTACCAAGATAAACTCTATAACTACTTAAACTCAAATTATGGAAAACAACTACTAAGTTGATATCAAAATCCAAGGCTCTTCTAACAAAAGTGTTTCAATATAAACATAAAATGTAATATATCCTTCACGGTGGATGAATAATAGTCCTGATAATGGGAAATAATAATCCTCATTACACTTAAAATTACATAAATCAACTAGTTACACACCATATGACCTGATAGAAAGTAGATTTCTCACAAATCATGAAAGAGATAGATGAATGCAAGGAAGGAAATTATCACTTGTCATCCAACAACAATACTAATTCATAAAATTAATTTAAGACTTGATAAAACCAAAAATAGTTTGAATATTTATTCTAAAGGCAAGTCAATGTTCAATTCATTAGGGCTTCACCATACCAATATGTGGGTCCCTTATAAATGCTAAAAGGTAGCATATATATAAAATGAGGAAGAGAGAGAGAGAGAAGGAGGTACATTGGAGAAAGCCAAGGACAAGTGTCAATCTCATCTAAGATCCATTTAAGAACAAGAAATAATTTCTATAATATTCCTAGAAACTCCTCTTTGACATGTGTTACATTTCTTGATCATAGCTTTCAAGGGAGTTGGCGTAGGAGAGATTAATGGTTCATCACTTATCCAAAACTACCCATCTTGGAATATGAAGAGTGACAAATGGGTTTATTTATCACTATTTCACCATGAAATACCTTTAAAATTCCTCTTTAACACCTAGCATGCATTTGAAAACTCCTTTATGCTGGCATTTCAATGGAAATCATCACATAACTCTGTAGGTATCTTGAAGCCCATTTGTTTACTATGCCTCTCCTTGTTTACAAGTGTAAAATAATGTACAACACCTACGACTAATCACTAACCTATTTAATTTGAATTAAAAGGGGTATAATGAGATTAAACACTAATCTAATGGAGGTTATGTACCAAGATAAACTCTATAACTACCTAAACTCAAATTATGGAAAACAACTAGAAAGTTGATATCAAAATCCAAGGCTCTTCTAACAAAAGTGTTTCAATATAAACATAAAATGTAATATATCCTTCAAGGTGGATGACTAATAGTCCTGATAATGGGAAATAATAATCCCCATTACACTTAAAATTACATAAAGCAACTAGTTACACACCATATGACCTGATAGAAAGTAGATTTCTCACACAAAGCATGAAAGAGATAGATGAATGCAAGGAAGGAAATTATCACTTGTCATCCAACAACAAGACTAATTCATAAAATTAATTTAAGATTTGATAAAACCAAAAATAGTTTGAATATTTATTCTAAAGGCAAGTCAATGTTCAATTCATTAGGGCTTCACCATACCAATATGTGGATCCCTTATAAATGCTAAAAGGTAGCATATATATAAAATGAGGAAGAGAGAGAGAGAGAAGGAGGTACATTTGAGAAAGCCAAGGACAAGTGTCAATCTCATCTAAGATCCATTTAAGAACAAGAAATAATTTCTATAATATTCCTAGAAACTCCTCTTTGACATGTGTTACATTTCTTGATCATAGCTTTCAAGGGAGTTGGCGTAGGAGAGATTAATGGTTCATCACTTATCCAAAACTACCCATCTTGGAATATGAAGAGTGACAAATGGGTTTATTTATCACTAGTTCACCATGAAATACCTTTAAAATTCCTCTTTAACACCTAGCATGCATTTGAAAACTCCTTTATGCTGGCATTTCAATGGAAATCATCACATAACTCTGTAGGTATCTTGAAGCCCATTTGTTTACTATGCCTCTCCTTGTTTACAAGTGTAAAATAATGTACAACACCTATGACTAATCACTAACCTATTTAATTTGAATTAAAAGGGGTATAATGAGATTAAACACTAATCTAATGGAGGTTATGTACCAAGATAAACTCTATAACTACTTAAACTCAAATTATGGAAAACAACTAGAAAGTTGATATCAAAATCCAAGGCTCTTCTAACAAAAGTGTTTCAATATAAACATAAAATGTAATATATCCTTCAAGGTGGATGACTAATAGTCCTGATAATGGGAAATAATAATCCCCATTACACTTAAAATTACATAAAGCAACTAGTTACACACCATATGACCTGATAGAAAGTAGATTTCTCACACAAAGCATGAAAGAGATAGATGAATGCAAGGAAGGAAATTATCACTTGTCATCCAACAACAAGAATAATTCATAAAATTAATTTAAGACTTGATAAAACCAAAAATAGTTTGAATATTTATTCTAAATGCAAGTCAATGTTCAATTCATTAGGGCTTCACCATACCAATATGTGGATCCCTTACAAATGCTAAAAGGTAGCATATATATAAAATGAGGAAGAGAGAGAGAGAGAAGGAGTTACATTGGAGAAAGTCAAGGACAAGTGTCAATCTCATATAAAATCCATTTAAAAACAAGAAATAATTTCTATAATATTCCTAGAAACTCCTCTTTGACATGTGTTACATTTCTTGATCATAGCTTTCAAGGGAGTTGGCGTAGGAGAGATTAATGGTTCATCACTTATCCAAAACTACCCATCTTGGAATATGAAGAGTGACAAATGGGTTTATTTATCACTAGTTCACCATGAAATACCTTTAAAATTCCTCTTTAACACCTAGCATGCATTTGAAAACTCCTTTATGCTGGCATTTCAATGGAAATCATCACATAACTCTGTAGGTATCTTGAAGCCCATTTGTTTACTATGCCTCTCCTTGTTTACAAGTGTAAAATAATGTACAACACCTACGACTAATCACTAACCTATTTAATTTGAATTAAAAGGGGTATAATGAGATTAAACACTAATCTAATGGAGGTTATGTACCAAGATAAACTCTATAACTACTTAAACTCAAATTATGGAAAACAACTAGAAAGTTGATATCAAAATCCAAGGCTCTTCTAACAAAAGTGTTTCAATATAAACATAAAATGTAATATATCCTTCAAGGTGGATGACTAATAGTCCTGATAATGGGAAATAATAATCCCCATTACACTTAAAATTACATAAAGCAACTAGTTACACACCATATGACCTGATAGAAAGTAGATTTCTCACACAAAGCATGAAAGAGATAGATGAATGCAAGGAAGGAAATTATCACTTGTCATCCAACAACAAGAATAATTCATAAAATTAATTTAAGACTTGATAAAACCAAAAATAGTTTGAATATTTATTCTAAACGCAAGTCAATGTTCAATTCATTAGGGCTTCACCATACCAATATGTGGATCCCTTACAAATGCTAAAAGGTAGCATATATATAAAATGAGGAAGAGAGAGAGAGAGAGAAGGAGTTACATTGGAGAAAGTCAAGGACAAGTGTCAATCTCATATAAAATCCATTTAAAAACAAGAAATAATTTCTATAATATTCCTAGAAACTCCTCTTTGACATGTGTTACATTTCTTGATCATAGCTTTCAAGGGAGTTGGCGTAGGAGAGATTAATGGTTCATCACTTATCCAAAACTACCCATCTTGGAATATGAAGAGTGACAAATGGGTTTATTTATCACTAGTTCACCATGAAATACCTTTAAAATTCCTCTTTAACACCTAGCATGCATTTGAAAACTCCTTTATGCTGGCATTTCAATGGAAATCATCACATAACTCTGTAGGTATCTTGAAGCCCATTTGTTTACTATGCCTCTCCTTGTTTACAAGTGTAAAATAATTTACAACACCTACGACTAATCACTAACCTATTTACTTTGAATTAAAAGGGGTATAATGAGATTAAACACTAATCTAATGGAGGTTATGTACCAAGATAAACTCTATAACTACTTAAACTCAAATTATGGAAAACAACTAGAAAGTTGATATCAAAATCCAAGGCTCTTCTAACAAAACTGTTTCAATATAAACATAAAATGTAATATATCCTTCAAGGTGGATGACTAATAGTCCTAATAATGGGAAATAATAATCCTCATTACACTTAAAATTACATAAAGCAACTAGTTACACACCATATGACCTGATAGAAAGTAGATTTCTCACACAAAGCATGAAAGAGATAGATGAATGCAAGGAAGGAAATTATCACTTGTCATCCAACAACAAGACTAATTCATAAAATTAATTTAAGACTTGATAAAACCAAAAATAGTTTGAATATTTATTCTAAAGGCAAGTCAATGTTCAATTCATTAGGGATTCTCTATAACAATATGTGGATCCCTTACAAATGCTAAAAGGTAGCATATATATAAAATGAGGAAGAGAGAGAGAAGGAGGTAAATTGGAGAAAGCCAAGGACAAGTGTCAATATCATCTAATATCCATTTAAAAACAAGAAATAATTTCTATAATATTCCTAGAAACTCCTCTTTGACATGTGTTACATTTCTTGATCATAGCTTTCAAGGGAGTTGGCATAGGAGAGATTAATGGTTCATCACTTATCCAAAACTACCCATCTTGGAATATGAAGAGTGAAAAATGGGTTTATTTATCACTAGTTCACCATGAAATACCTTAAAAATTCCTCTTTAACACTTAGCATGCATTTGAAAACTCCTTTATTCTGGCATTTCAATGGAAATCATCACATAACTCTATAGGTATCTTGAAGCCCATTTGTTTACTACGCCTCTCCTTGTTTACAAGTGTAAAATATTGATTATATGTTTATGGGTGAAAAATATCTTCATGTATGGAATATCCATATCATATCAGACCTAGTTCAACTCATTTGGATCCATCAAACACTCCTAAAGATCTCATTTTGCAACCAAAGTTTATATTTTCTCCCAATTCCTTATATCCCTAAAAGCACACAAAGCTTATTATGTGGAAGAATAAATGGATTATCTTGGAAAAATAAGGGTATTTTTTAGTACCTTGTATTCTCTTATATCTCCATGCTAAATTTTATTACTTAACTCTGAATGGAAGTGTACTTATTGATCTGATCTCCCTCCCAAATTAGGCCTCTAGGCCTAGAAACTAAGAGTTTACTCCAAATACTTCCCACACATGTGAAATTTATAGTAAGTGTTTTATTTAGTTAATTAATCCTATGACCATGCTCCATGCCAAATTTGGGATTCTAAGACAATGTGTAGATAGGTAAGCCATGAAATGGCCAAAAAACTAGCCTTTTCATACTGCCTTCAATAATTAGACTTGTTTGAGCACTTTCAAGGTTACATGTATAGATTTTTAGGCTTGAGGTAATATAAGACACCTCAATTCATCCTCCCCAATAGTTTTCATTTGTCCATATGGTCAAAAACCTTATTCTAAGCTCAAATCTGTATAAAAACATAACATTTATTACATCTATACAGGTTCAATAAATGTCATGGTGAGGACCTCCATGGATTTTCAATGATGCTCAAGTGGTTTCAATAGCAATCCAACCCCTTTCAATCACTTTGAAATCCAATCTCTCTCCTAAAGTTTTTATTAGGATTTTAGGAGGGTTTAAAGTAGTTTGAGTTATTAACAATTATTCATAAACCCTATGTAGAGATCAGAGTTTTGTACACAATAGTTTTGAATGTTGAAACACCCCTAGACCACCTTAGGAACCCCTTGGGACCAATTTGACTCTTTGACCCCTAACCAAACATAACCATATTTAGTTTGACCAACTAACTAAACCCACCCTTTTACCCCACTTAAACATCAATACTTGATTGTCAACAATTACCTTGACCATCGATGGTTAGGTCTTTTCCCCATTTGGCTAAAGATAAATTAAGATGTGTGTAAGATAACACATTAAAATTTAATATATACATCAATCTAACACATCATAGCAACCAACCAAACCTCCTATGGAACCTTCTACCTCAATCTCTTATTGCCTATAAAAGGAGGGTAGCATGAGGTGAAAAGGATCCATGATCAATCAATCTAGGAATTTAACAATCCAAGCATGCATCCATTAGGCAACCAACAGTCATTAGGAGATATCAAACTTATTTACAATTTATCCCTTTAATAAGATAGAAACCATGATAGAGACCTGAACCTCTACCAAAATCATTCTTCAGGCAAAGTATCGTTACTCTACCAAAATTGCTCTAGGATCAACTACCAACCATCAAACAACTAGCTAAGTACATTTTTGGTTTTTTAATCTTTGTTTACTTAGTTTTTGACCTAGGATCCCTCAACCTAGCATCTTCTAAGCCCCTGATATTAACTAGAACCCTAGAATACTCATTAACCCCTTATATAACTTGAACTAGACCCTTTCTTAAAGTACCCTCAGAATCCACAAGAACTGTCAATGGTCACCTTGACTATTGACAATCACCTTTAACCACCGATGATCACACAACTGCCAATGGTCGGCTTAACCACTGATGGTCACCCTAAATATTGATGGTCATTGTGGTAGGAAATAACATCAATTTATTTCCATCCACTTACCCTCAACTAAATTCCACTTTTTGTGCTCCTTCATATTCACATATACATTACCTATTTTTTTAACCCAACTTGACCTATTTAGCATTCATATTAAACTACTATTTACTTAAATTAGTCTATTTCATTTATTAAGCATTAATTTCTTATTTCATTTCATTTTAGTATTTTCTATCATTTGATGCAAGTACTTTATCTTCATTTATTTCAACTTAACTATTTTAAGAGTGTGGATTGATAGGCTCCTAGTAAGCTTATGCTTCTTGGATCTAGCTCACACTAGGCAATCCACCTTGATATCCATCTAAGAACCCCTTTACATGAGTGTTTTCTTATCTATAAGTCAATCTTCCCAAGACAAAGAAGAGCTCTTCATGATCATCTAGATCATGTTTACACAAACAAATAGGTTATTCTACCATACCCTTATCACTATTTTCTTACTTCTTTAAATAGAAATAAGATAAAATTGAGAGAAACATTTTGGCACACTTGTTGGGACCTAGTAGCATCTAGGTTCCCTTTTATTCCTTATTATATGCTCATATAAAGAAATAAAACTTTTTTTTGGGTATAAAATAAACCTTGCATACATTGATTACTTGCATGTTTAGCTCATTTAATTAAATTAAAATAAAAGTAATCAATCATAGTTTCACTTCTTTATCACACACTATACCAAACCACTTAAATCAATTAAACATAAAAACAAATTGACATAATTCTTGGCTAGGGTTTCATATCATATTGGATCACCTTCATCCTTTAGCTATCTTACTTAGAGGTCATTACCAAGAAGAGAACCAAAACTCAACTCTCTAGTTAATTCTAAACTCTAGAAATCGGTACATATTGGCTAAGCACCTGACACCCTTACCACTACAGTGTGTGAAGTGAGGGGGTAGGCCCTAATACCAATGCATGTGCTGAACTATAACATAGATCCTTTTGAGAGCTTTAAACACCTAAAATCAACTATAGACTTCCTTCTAGTAGCTATTCTACAAACCAACTTCTTCTTTACACTTTCTAACTAAGGTATAAGCCAAAAGTGAGATAAAAGATATCCTAGGATTTCAAATGCACTCTAGTATATGTTTTTATTGCCTTGAGCTATTTTTATTTTGTTTTCTTTGTGTTTTAGTTATGATCTTTCCTTTATTCCTTTCTATTTCTCATATGGTTTTTACTAGGCAATAGTTGAGAAATCAAACCAATTGGGAGCTGCCTTCCTCTTCTTCATCCTCCATGGAGTATACCTCAGATGTTGAGGTTATCCCCATCCTTCTTATCCCCCTAAAATGCCTTGAATAGTTTCCCAAGGTGATGCATATTTTTTGACTTTCCTCGATAATAACCTCGTGGCACTCCAACATTACCTCAACACCTTATCTCACTACACCCCTGCTTTGGTTCCTCTTAGTGATCCACCTTATGGGATGCCTCCCCATCTTATAATTACCACTACCTCTACCCAACCTATGACCACTCAAGCATATTCCTCTACCAATAATACACCTATTACCTCCACCCAAACTCAATCAAACCACCTATTCTACCAAATTAAACCTTAACCAAACCAACCAGGAAGGTGGAACCACCCAAACTCCCACATAGAATCAAAACCATACCACCTCCTTCTCTCTTACCTTATATCTTGGGACCCCATCCTTCTTCCATCTTAGGGTCTCATCCTTCTATAAATAATTATAACCCTACCAAAACTACCAAACTAAACTTCCTCATTTTATCCTACCTTTACCTTCCCCCTCCAAAGCATCAAACTCCCCTTCATTTTTATCCAAGCTATTTACCTCTGCCTTCCCACCTCTCTCCAAAACTTCATCATCTCAATCATCCACCTCCAAATCTTTCACCTTTAAAGCTTATATATCAAAACCACCCAATACTAAATAACCCCAGCCAAACCCACCTACCAAAACCATTCTACCACCCACAACTCCCGTGGTAAAGCCTATTTCTAAGAAGGCTCCCCCACCAAAAACCAAAACCCTATCACCCTCAACACCTTTACTCAAATATTATTCGACCATTTTATAAAGGTTATTAAAAAATTATTTCTTAATCATACCACCTATAAAACCCTTTGACTCTTCAAGTCTTAAACCATCTTAGTTCAATGATAGTTTAACTACTCATACCATAAGACACCTAGACATGACATAGAAAGCTACAAAGATCTCCAAGCACTTATCCATAACTTATGGGATGAAGATGATCTATTTTTAGATGAACCTCTCTTGATCCCATTATCAACATAACCACAAATTTAACCCATCCAAAACCTACCCACTCCCCTATTCTCACCCAAGAGTGAGGAGGAACTGAAGCAGCCTTCTAGCCCAACACCTCCCCTCATCCATACTATCCATATGATCACCTGATCTCAAGCCTAATAAAAGGATAATGGGAAGGAAAAAGTGTCTATTCTATGGATATATCATTCCACCCCTTAACCTTTAAAACAAACTCAAACATCTTCACCTTCACCAAAACCCAAAAATCCATTTTGGGTGCCTCTTCCTCTAACCCTTCTAAATCTATCCAATGAGTAGTTCTAAAACAACTTCAATAGACCCCAATGAAGATGAGTCTATATAAAATGATTAATACCTCACCTCATTACCACCAATCACTAATATAATCCCTATAATATATAAAAGTTCAACTCAAAGACCCTCAACCTCTTACAACCTTTGTCATAACCCTTCAACTTTATTTTCTTATCACATTCAAGGATTCAGAAATACATTATGTTCAACTTGAAGATCCTAATCCTCCCCTCTTCATCACTGAATACATCAATAAGACCCATATCAAAAGGGTGATGATTGATGGAAGAGATATTATTAACATTATCTCCTCTCATGCTTATGACCAACTCCAGCTGCTAAAGAATATCATGTCATAAACCTCAGTAGTCCTCCATTCCTTTAATGATACTATGGCCACAACCTTTGGAACAATCATCTTCTATATATGTTTAGGACCTCACACACTTCCAAATATCTTCTACATCATAGAAGGTGAGTTCAAATAGAATGTCTTACTAGGATGCCCTTGGATTCATGCCATGAGTTGTGTCCCATCCATCTTGCATTGATGTGTCAAGTTTGAACATGAGGGTCAATTCATCACCATATAAGTTGACCCTAATCCTTTTTCCTCTTGAAATATGACCTATTGACCCAATTATGTTCTTATTTCTCACTCATCCACCTCACCACCATCCAAAAATAATTCCACCCCTACCCTCAATGAAGCTTCAACTAGCTCATTTATCCCTTTTTCTTAGATCCCCATAGAGGACCCCTTGGAACCTATGTTCCAACGTCTCTCACTAGGAGAGTATCACCTTTTAGCCTTAGATGCCTTCCCTACTCCTAAAGAGTATGGAAACCTTGACCATGATCTTAATTATGATCCCAATATTATAACCATCATTCCTTTTAGACTTCCAAACCATCAAAGCAATTTCATTTATGGGGGACTTGACCATCCACTTCTCACTTCCTCCACCACCTCTTCTACTCGATCATTTAATTTTGATTTCTCATATTTAGACAAACCAAAATTTTCCAAATTTTACCTTCATAGGTGAGCTTAGAAGGGATTCAACCTTGGCTATTATGAACATGGACCCCATGAGTTACCTTCGATCAAAACCTAAAAACCTCATGAGCTATTTGGCCTTGGGTTCGTACCACTAGAAGAACCCACCAATACATCCAAACCCATTGCCACAATTGAGTAAGACATCCCATCCTCACCAACCCCATCTATTTTGAAGTCTAAGGATTTCAAAATCATCCCTCCTAACTTTTTCATTTATTCAATACCATTAGTTTGGGCCCCCTAACCTATCAAAAGGATGGCTAAACTAAAACCTTTCCTTTGATTCATCCTAAAATGGTAGAAAATGATTATCCTACCATCCACATAATCCAACATCAAGATGATGATTCCATTCTCACTTATCTTGGTGTAGGGGATCATTCTATCCACAAATCCCTTCTTCCAAAAAACCAAACCATGTTGAACAAATCCACCATCGATGTCAACTTGGGTACTCAGGATAATGCTCGCATTATGAAGATTTATCAATCCTTAGATTTTTGGAGTAATAGGATTACCCTTCCTTCCTTCATGACCATAACATAGAATTTTCTTATTCCTATCACAATATGCTTGGGATCAACCCTTCCATTGCTCTTCACAACATCTTCATCCATTTCGATGTTAAGCCTATTAGATAAAAGCTTCTCAAAATGCACACTCGTATCACCCTTCTAGTTAAAGAAGAGATTTAGCACCTCTTATCTATTAATTTCATTCAACCTATTGACTATCCACAATGGGTTTCTAATAACATTCCCATCACCAAGCCCATAGGGGGACTGTGCCTCTGTATTGACTTTCATGACTGCAACCTTGTTTGTCTAAAGGATAACTTTGTTTTCCCTAGCATCAACCAACTTATTGATCTCATAGTTGGCCATGAGATGTTATCCCTCATGGATGATTTCTCAAGATATAATCAAATCTTTATTGTCCTCGAGGACTAGCATAAGACTTTTTTCATCACCCCACAGGGAACCTTTTGCTATAGGGTCATGCCATTTGGTCTTAAAAAAATTGGAATAACCTACCAATGTGCGATGACCTACATCTTCCATGATCTAATCCAAAAAATCATAGAGGAATATGTAGATGATATCCTTGGTAAATCTAAATATCATAAGGATCATTTTAAAGTTTTTAAAATTATCTTTGAATGCCTAATCCATTTCTATGTCTGACTCAACCCCAAGAAAAGTTTTTTTGGGGTCTTATCTGGAAAGCTTCTTGGCTTTATCATCTCTATCCAAGGAATCAAAGTAGACCCTACCAAATTTAGAGTGATCCTTGACATGCCACCTATAACCCACCTTAATCAACTCCATAGCCTATAGGGCAAGCTCCAATCCTTTCATCACTTCACTCTTAGTTATAAGATAGATGTCAACCTTTTCACCATATTCTTAAGAAAGATACATCTTTTAAGTGGACTAAGGACTACCAACAAGCCTTTTATTCACTCAAAGAGTACCTTCTTTCTCCACCCATTCTTACCCCTCCTAAATAAGACCAACCCTTCTACCTTTATATCTATACCACTGACCTTTCCTTATGGGAAATGCTCACTCACCATGATGAACAAAATAAAAAGCAAGTTGTCTACTATATAAGTCAAACACTTATAAAGTATGAGACTCAGTACACCTATACCAAGGATCTTTACCTTGCCTTAGTCTTTGCAGCTACTAAACTTCATCATTACCTCCTCAATCATAAAACCTTTGTCATCACTAACATTGACCCACTCAAGTACATGCACTATAAACCATACCAAAACCAACATATGGCTAAGTGGCTCATGCTCCTAACTGAGTTTGACCTTGAGTTATTCCAATAGAATTTGATTAAAGGGAAAGTTATTGGTGATCAATTGGTCAAATCTCCTTTTCTAGACAACCAACCACTTCCTCTTAAGTTTCCAGATGAGTCCATCTTGACTCTTTCTCAAGAGGACATCACTACTAAATGACCATGTTTTTTGATGGCTTGAAATGTCAGCATGGTGGGGGTGTTGGAATTATTCTCATTCCCATCAATGGTGAACCTCTTCCTCTTTCCTTTAAACTTGATTTTGAGTACACCAACAATATGGATAAGTATTAAGCCCTAGTAATAGGTCTCCAAACCACTCTAGCCTTAGGAGTTAAGATGATTAGTGTCTTTGGTGATTCCTAACTTATGGTCAACTAGATCAATGGATCCTACCAATGTAAGAATGAAGTATTGTAATAGTAAAAATATCTAGTATATATACTCTTAGAATCATTTGATAATTACCTTATCCAATTTATTCCATGATCTACCAATAAATTCATAGATACAATGGTTTACCTTTCTTCCCAGATCTCATCTCAACCTTATAATTCCAAGATCTTGTTCACCATTCATCATTTTATCACCCCCTCTTATATCTAATATGATCTCTATACCATATGTAATGTGGAGGAATATCCATCAGACACTTGGCATGAGTAAATCTTTAAATACCTCAACTTCAGCATCATTCCTTCTAACCTAGCTAAGAATGCTCGAAGAGCCTTTGTTCAAAGTACCTCTCATTATACCATACTAGGGGGAATGCTTTACAAACATGGTTTTAATGGCATCCTTATCCATTGCCTATGCAATCATGAAGCTTCCCATGCTATCAAGGAAATGCATGACAGATTTATGGGGGACACTTTAGTGGTCTAGTTGTCACTAAACATATCCTTCACCTTGGTTACTATTGGCCCACACTCAACCAAGACTATTGAAATTATGTAAAAAAGTGTGTTAAATGTCAAAAACATGCAAATTTAAATCACATGCCATCCC
The DNA here is from genome assembly GCA_037957365.1 of Torreya grandis. NCBI lineage: Eukaryota > Viridiplantae > Streptophyta > Pinopsida > Cupressales > Taxaceae > Torreya > Torreya grandis. The sequence goes on from JARHVA010001233.1 coordinate 1,340,690, forward strand.
ATGGCCTCCAAGTATCTAAGTAATTTTGGCCCTTCTCATAATGGGGACTAGAAATCATTGGAGAAATCTATCCTCATTCTTCATAGCAGTACCACTCCATCATCACCAATACCAAGAATTTTACTAAGTGGGTGGATGTTACTCCCCACATATTGACCAAATAAAATAATATTTTTGACTTCATCAATCATCATATATTCTATATTTTTGGTGTTCCCTATAAGATCATCACCGATAATGGCAAGTATTTTAAAAACAAGCAAGTCCAAGGTCTTTGTGATGCATTTGGCATCAAGTTAAGATTTTCCTCACCTTATCATCCATAAGAAAATGGAAAAGAATAAGCCTCTAACAAAACCCTCAATAAGATGTTAACCAAAGTGGTCAATGATTCAGGTCTAGATTGGCACTTGCACATCCCTTTCACTTTATGGGCCTATCACACTAGCCTTTGGACCTCTACAGGTGCTACCCCTTTCTCTCTAGTCTTTGGAGTAGAGGTAGTCTTGCCTCTTGAAGTCCATATTCCATCTCTTTGCATATATTTGCATGGCATCATTTCTGAGAGTGACTGTCATTAAGATCATCTAGCATGACTTGAGCTACTTGATGAGCATTGCCTCATACTACTTAACCACCTTCATATCTCTCAAGAGAGAATCAAACATTATTATAATAATCACCTACAAGAATGAGAATTCAACATCTAAGATCTCATCTTAAAGGAAAATTAATATGTAACCAATATGGAGAAAACTAAGTGAGGTAAGTTTGCTTTCAATTGGCTTAGACCTTACGTCATAACCCATAAGTATGGATCAAGAGCTTATCATTTATCTTCTTTTTAATGAAAGATAGAACCTGAGCCTCTCAATGCTTCACATTTGTGTCCTTTCTTTTATTAAAATTATCAAACTCACCTTTTGTCTAACTTAAACTTGTCCCTTAATTTACAATATTTTTCACCTCCCTCACACCTTTATCCCATCTCCTTGAGGATAATTGATTAAAACATACAACCATGTGATTAACCATCATAGTCATAACCTAATCCTAAATATGAGTACCATGGATCTTCCCATGACATGGTTCTCATGGATACTTTTCATCCCTAATCAGACAAAATCCCATGGTCATTGTCTCTCAAAACCACCATTTTCACCTATCATTAACCTCTTGTGCTCTAGGTTTTACCCTCATAAAGGTAAACCTCTAAGCCTAAATAGACTTGTCCATGTCTAACCTTAAATCAAAACAAATATAGCATCAAAATAATTTGGGATACCAAAATATCACTTAGGTAAAATATCTCTAGCATGCAGACTGCTCCCTTGAAGGACAACTACCCAAAATTTAAAATTTCTTAAAAAGATAGACTGCTCCCTTGAAGGACATCTAACAAAATAAATAAGCCCAAACTTAGACCACTCCCTTAAAGGATGGCTAAGTCAAATTTGTCAAAGAAACCATTTAAATTTTTTTGCATCAATCAGCTTCACAAACCTATTAGAATAAATTAATACCCTATATCAAAATCAAAACAAACTATCCTAAGAAAGTAGCAATCAACTTTCATATAAAGCATTAGTGGACTTCCCACATCAATCAGTCTACACCTTGAATTTAAACCATGTAATTTTACATTATGGTTCTTAGGTTACCTATAAAAGGGAAAAAACAACCTTGAAGAGGTTACACTCCCTTTCACATCACCTATCTCCCTTTTATACCATCTACAAATTAAGGGACTTTGAGCTTACTTGACACAATGTGATCAAGACACCTTATTATCAACCAACACATGTTAATGTGAAGCATTAGAAAGGCTTATGTTCCTTAAGCCAATCTAGCTTTGAGTTTGTTTTGTCTTTGCCAATGAAGAAGCATCATGCATCCTCCTTATCTTCTCCTAATTGGTTCATCATTCACTTAGACCTGGTCTCATGATTTTTCATCTTTTTCCCACATTTAGTTATCTAAACTTACTTTATGTGCTATCATCAATCAAAACATCAAAAACCATAATTAAAACATCCATAATCATAAACCATGAACAAAACATCACAACCATAATCAAAACATCACCATCATCACATATCCATAAGTCAAAACATCATAACCATATATGGAATCATAAATACCATACCCATGCATAAAATAAAGTATTACATCATCATAACCATGTATAGAACAATAACCATTCATCATAAACATTATCCATAAATCATCACATGCCTAAGCTAGTGAGTCTACATCTCATGAGCATAATCATAAACATCCAAAACCATGAACCATAAAATCAAATATATATATATACATATATATATGTATATATATATATATATATATATATATATATATGTATGTATGTATGTATGTATATGTATGTATGTATATATATATATATATATATATATATATATATATATATGTATGTATGTATGTATATGTATATATATGTATGCGTGTATATATATATATGTGTGTGTGTGTGTGTGTATATATATATCATCATCACATCATACATCATGTCTCATCAACATAAATAGTACATATAATCATGTGCATCTCTCTCTAAATAAAATATACATGTCATTGTATCAGCTCATAGGCCGATATCAAAATCAAATGCATCTATACATATCATATCATATCAAATCCTACACATATAGGTCACTATTGCCATCTGGTGCCTACCCCCCTGATGTGCCCACTTGTCCACCCATCAAAGTAACCCACTAACCCAAAGTCACTACACCTACACCACCTGCCAAGCTAGCTCTATACTCACCCCATCAAGGATTTTGTGGACACTATGTCAAAACTATGGCCTCTTAATATTGCAACTCCTCAATTATGGCCAAGTACCATGCCATGAGAATACTACCGAGTGGTCTTGATGGTGTTATAGCTACTCCTCCTCCCTATCTTAGAGATTCCCTATCTTGGGTCACCAAGGCTAGTGTAGTCCTTGCCTAGTCTCCCTCAGCTATCACAATCATCACCTAACCTTGTAATTTAACAACCTAGCCATATAATATGGCCACCTATCCCTATAAAGTTTTGATTTATGCCTATGCAGTGGTTAGTGCCACTCTTGCCTATTCATCAAGGCCACCTCACTATACCTATACCTATGGACCCCCACTAACTAGGTCTACATCCATAGCCTGTCAGCCTCTTTCATCCCATCCAAAATCTACAGTTTCATAAATGGCCTGATACCATACCACATAGCTATCAACAAAATCAACATCATCAATCTCTACTCTAGTGGGTAGCTCCTTGTGATCAAGAACCACCTTCACTAGTTGTGGCATTGGAAGCAAAAATTTAGCATCCTCCCACCTATACCTCATGAAAGGACCCATAATCCACTATACTATGCCAAAATACCTTTAAACCCTATCAAAATGGATGATCTCAATATCACCCTCTCTCCTCCCAAAAATCCACCTATATGTCTACATTAATAAAATATGTTAAGTATAGTGGGCCCACCTTAGGAAGCTAACATATGGCCTCCAAACCACATCCCTAAATATAGGGCCTCCAACACCTCCTTGAACCAATAAATATCTCAAGCACCTCCTCTAGCTCCTATGAGTGCATAATCAATCCTCCATCATATGAAACCCACCCTGAAGTCCATCTAGGCATATCTCTCTCATGGTAACCCCATTGGTCTTAGAACATAGATGTGCTCATAGGCCTAACAATGCAACACAAACCCCATGTTGATATCATATCTCTGATGAACTTGGAACCCCCATAGTTCTTTGTATATTTTTACCAATAAAATAGGTGCCCACCCAAAAACTATCTGACCAAGCAACATCTCTACCTAAACTCCCAACAATAGATAGGGAAACCTCCCACTACTTGAATGTAGTAATGTAAAACATGAGATAGCCATCATCATCAACTACCTATCATATTTGTCCCTCTAATACAATGGCCTATAAATCAATCCACCATCATACCACCTAGTGAAGGCTTGATCCTCACCATATCGGAGATCTATATGATCATCTCTCTTCTCACTCTCAATATGATATATCAACTCCCCCTGAATGACCAGCAATTTAATCCTATGTATATCCTCTAGTAGGATGGTCATCTTACCCATTGATAAGAAAAAGGTGTTCATGGCTAGATCTTATCTCTCAATGAGGGCCACAATCATCACCGCATCTTGTAGCACATGTTAAAAGTGCATCATCATGTTGAGGCCAACCTCCTCCATGTGTGTCCAGTCATCATCAATCATCTCCTAATGGATCTTTGTAAATATTTGAGGGACCTAATCTCACATCTAGATCTGATCCTGTACCTACAAAATTATTTATAAAACACACTTAGTTTTTATATAAACTATTTTCCCCATGGATTTCCCTTTTTTTCACCCCATTTCATCTTACCTATTAACACCTACTTTTTCCTATTAATGCCTACTTTTTCCTCTTAATGCATGTTTATTCCTATTAACACCTACTTTTTCCTATATACACTATATCAACATATTTTCAAACCTACCTCACACCTAAGATCAAACCATATTGACATATTTTTATGCTACCCTTAGCATTCCCATATAGTTATTCTAACTCAACTATAACCTTCATTTTGTTATCAAAAAACATCTTAACCTTAACCCATTTTCCCTAAAACTTTTATCCACAATACCTGACCCTTCAATCGACCATCAATGGTCATTATGACCACTAATACTTGGCTAGAGATTTGGTATATGATCCTCAACCTTCGATGGCTGACTACTACCACCAATGGTTGGGTATGACTATTGATGGTCACTATGTATGATCACTGATGGTAAACCCTAACCCTATCTACCCAAAAATACCTACCCAAACCACCCCTTTCTAATACCTACTTACCTTAATTTTCTCCTCTACCCTTCCCCCACCTACTTACCTTCCTAAAATTCATTTTCACTCTCTAAATTTAACAAATAACAACAAAACCTAAAATATGATTTGTTTCTAAAAGTGGTAGGTACTAACACATGTCCCTTGTAAATCTTGTCAGAAGCCTCCAAGTGTCAAAATTTGTAGCCCCTTCCTTTATTTCCACTATTTTAAGCAAGGACCATGGTGGGTCCCAGGTGAGTGACTAAAACAAATGGGACGCGACAAGTGTCATCATCCAAGAGAACCCAAAGGATCCCCAAGAATTTCTCTAGCATTGCAAAATCTCAAGAGTGAAAAGTGCAAAGTGTCAATGGCAAAAGATGCCACATGTTTCTAGTTAAAAGCGGTGGAAGGTGCCACATGTCAAAAGATGGAGCCCCTTCAAATGCAGAGACACACAAAAAACCAAGGAAAGATTTCCTTTGAACAATTTGTCTAAAGGAATTCCTTCAGACATTTTATCTAAAGGAAATAAAGGGACCAACATCCCACTGAATAAATTGAAGCTTGAAGGCCACTTGGAAGATCTCAAAGGGCAGATACCCTTGCAGGGGGACACTCGACACACATGAAACGAACCTTTTTCAAGACCCCAAAGGGCATGTTCCCTTTGGAAAGGGTCGAAGCAACAAAGCATAGTAGAAGCTCCCAAGTGTCACATACCAAGACACAGTTTCAAATGAAGCTTCAAAGTGTAGAACTCACCACGTGTCCCATCTCATTGTAGTGGAAGCTGCCACATGTCTGCATTCATGCCCCAGCCCCTAACAGTTTCAAAGCTTATTCTGATAAGCTTATTTCAAAGCTATGGATGCTGCCACATATCATCACCCACATCACAGTAGAATGATGGGCCCGTAAACATCAAATTTAGGACAACTAGCTAGCTGTTAACCTTCAATAGAGGAAAGACTTGCGAACACCAAATCAGTTGTAATAAAGTGTCTTTTGATTTTTTTAGACTTAAAACATGAACTTGAATGCATTCAAAGAGCCTAAGGCTAAGGCCAATAGAAGGAAGAGACAAAGAGGGAAAATTAGCAAGAGTTATTTCCAGTAGGTGAAGCAGTTCATCGGGTAGATATTTGGGACCTGCAAACATTGAAAGCATCATCTGTTTGGTCCCCTTCGAGAAAAAGGTAGAATAGATAGTTACACGGCTAACAGGTGATGGAATGAGTGATTCAAGCTAAGGAGTAGACAAAGGAGATGAACCAACATGCCTCAGTTAAGGTAGCCACCCTATGCCAGCATGGCCCTTCTTGATAGAACCCCGAATGCATCCAAGGCATTAATGCACCGAATGGGTCACTCCATGGGAAAAAGTGCCAAGCCTCTCTTTACCTCTATATAATGTAATCTTTTGTATCATTTGAAAGGAGATCTTTTGGACCATAGAAGCAAAACTCTATCCAAATTGAAAGGTGAATACTAAGACTTTGAGCTCACATTGTATTTCATATTATTTTATCTGAATGAGAAAGCAAGTGATTCACAGACTTTGTGTTGTATAGCTTGTATCATTTTAGGAGATTGTTCTTATGTCTATCTTCTAGATGTGTTCTTGTTTATTTAATTTAACAATCAGAGCTAGTGGAAGTGATAAGGAATGTATCTTAAAACTAATTACTTTTAGACTTTGTGTTGACATAATTATTTTAAGTGTGTGTTTATTTTATGTTTCTGTGTAAAGGACTTTAGGATGACTTTGTGCCCCCATTATTCTTCGTACCTCACTCTTGGGTAGTCAAGGTGGAGACTTTGAGCTACACCTTAGATTGTTGGTTGTTCTACATTTTTTTATCAGTCACTTGTTACCAGAAAGATTCTTGTTGCCTACAAGAATAAGCATTTCTGAAAGAAGAGAAGTGCCTTCTATTGCTTCACTAGGATTTCTACTATCAAAGAAGGGATCTAGCTCTTGGTTGAATGTTACTTCTAAAATAAGAGAAGCACCTTCACCAATCACCTAGGATTTCTCATGTATTTGTTAACATCATCTCTAAAAAAAGAGAGATGGATGGCTTATCCCACCCCTGTGTCTTACTTTCTGCTTATATATATAATATATAGCCTCTGTATATTTAGTAGGGAACCTCCCCTTAATGAGAGGAGAGATTTGTCCCCTATTGATGTAGTAAACCTGCACACTAAGATGACCAATCTCCCTATGTTGTGGTGATAGGAACTATTTTTCTCACTAGTTAGCTGGTCGACAAAATATTCACCCAACAGTTTTTGGCGACTCTGTTGGGGATGAACGTGTAATCTAAAGCCTCAATTTTTAGATTGAATCAGTTCCTTCCCTTATCCATTATATAGACTCTAGAAACTATATTCCATGTCTTACCCATTATCATTTATAGCCTTACCATCTTCCTCCACCTCTATTATTTTATTTGGTCTACAAAACTAGAGCTGTTGGGAAAGAGTACACAGTTTGAAGCCTCAAGCTGAAGTAGGGCCAGTCCTTTTCCATTTTTGTTCTACAATCTGGCCACTCCTTATAGATTTTTTATCCTTATTTTTCATAATTAAATCATGGAAATTCAAGGCCCCTGGGGTAACTCTTTTGTCCCACTCAACTTGACTCCACCTCTGCATGAACTTCCACGTAGTTCAAGAAAGAATTTCCCCAAATTCTTTGGTGATGGGATAGTTCACCCTGATGAACACATTATACCATAGTCTGTGGTGTGATAGGGGTGGAATTTGAAGACATGGTAGTTAGGCTTTTAGTGGAGACACTACAAGGTGCTGCTATAAACTGGTTCTACCATCTGCAAGCTAGATTAGTGACCAACTGGGATACACTCAAATACAAGTTTGAAGTAAGGTTCAAGCCCACAGAAGATGCACATGCCTTACTAGCCTAGCTCACTCAAATGAAGAAGGAACCTCATGAGCCTATTAGGGATTTTATTGCTAGGTTTGACAAGCTGAGGCACAGGATTCCCATGGTCACCCAGTCGACACCTCAAAACCTCAAATGCTTCTTCATCAACTCACAACTACCTGAAGTGAGTTTTCTACTTAGACAAGTTGGCCACATAAACCTTTTTGTTGCTCAAGACTTGGCTACTGAGGTAGAATATGACCTTATCTTGGTAGGAAAGATAAGGAGAGACTCGAATAGAGGAAAACCCTCTTCATCTTCTGAATGCTCACCCACAGCCACCACTGACCCAATGGTACAAAAGTTGGCAAATGAATTGCTAGCCTTGAAAAGGAAAATGGCCCAAGGTATGTCTTCTACTCATTTATATAGAGATGCACCAAGGAGGACATTTCCTAATCAGCCATATCAAGGAAACACTACCAGAAGTCAAGGGCAACCAAATCATCTTCCTCCCCCACAGAGGAACCTTGCCCTTGAAGCACCTCCAACCAACTTAGTAGTTGGATATCTAGAAACAAAACATGTTTCCTCTTTCCAACCTGAGTTTGAGCAAGAAAATGATGTTAATCTCTTTAGGGAGGATCAAGAAGGATCAGCTGGTGACTCTCGCATTGGTTTCCTGAATTACCAAGATGAACCCATAAGTGAAGGTGAAGCAGTCGAAGGATCATACACAATATTCACCTAGTCCAAGAATTACTCAACCCAGTAGGCTAACAAAGAGAAGATAGAGGAGCGACCTCAACCAACAATCTCAATTACTGAGTAAAGAACCCCTCTTCCTTTCTAATCAAAGGACCTAGTGATTGCCAAAAAAGTAAGAACATCAAACATCTTTGCACCTTCTAATTCAAATTCACAAACTAGTCCTCCCCCTCCCAAAAACCAAAAGGATGAACTCCCATCCTCTCTTCCAAGTCCATCTCAGTCATTTGACATGATTTATCATGTCAAGAAATCCAAAATTCAAATGACTAAGTTTGAATCCCTGCAAGCCAATCCTGAGTAGTTGAACATTGGTGGAGAACTAGGTGTGGACCTATCTGAGGCAAAAATTTTGGTCACCCAAATGTCAATCCCTGCAACTCAAATTCTATTTGAGCCATCAAGCAAGGGTAATTACTTCTTGACCACAAAGGATGCTCATGTCTCAAATGATTAAAGTCTTGTAGCTAGCAATCTAGGATTTGATCCAAACAAGACATCAGAAGAATTGGTAGGGTGTAGTACAAATCAAGAAGGATCTTCCATCTCTAATGAAGAGAAATATGATAGAAGATCAACTTTTGATGATGCTTGGATCCTAGAATTTAATGGCAGCAATTCTTCCACTCATACTAGATGTGGATCTCTGTTGCTCAGATTAAAGACTACTTAGGATGAAGAGATCAAACTCCTTCACACCAAAGGAGATGTTGAGCTAATGGTTTGTCAGGGGTTTGATGCTGATAATCAAAATATGTGCTAGACTAAACTAGTAGAATAACAAGCTATGGTGGTAGACCATACTACTATACTCCAAAGTTAGCAAAAGGAACTCTTCACCAAGAGAGTAAGGAGTTATGGTTTTCAAATTGAAGACCACATCCTGCCATGGGGCAAGAAGAAGAAAAGGCCAAGAGGAAGACATAGAAAATTGGTTTCCTGGTGGAGAACTCCATTCACCCGTCACCATTTCTAGGGATAGAATGGTTTCCTACTAGTTTATCAAGATGGCATCCCCTTTTCTTCACCTCACGATGAGCAGTGTCTAAAGTAATTCAATTCTTGAAGTATCAGATAAGTTCACCTGTACATATGTATATCTGTATAGTCTTTAGTTCTATTTTGTGCTTTTCATTTTCATTTTTCGGAGCCTTTATTTTTGGGTAGCATGACTCTGTAGCCCAATAGCACGCTTCAAGGCATTAGAGATTCTAGTTTCTACTCCCCTCAGCTATGTTTCAAGTTTCCAATTGAAGGTAGTTTCCCAACAGGAGCCAACTGTTGTCCCCAAAAAATGACTTCTCATTTTTGGGACAACATATGAGCTATTTTGGCCCTGCAAGACCAAAATTGTCCCTTCCCTTTACAAAAAATTGTTTTGAGATTTCAAATTCCTCATTTTTCAAGCTTTTTCAGTAAAGGGATTAGTAGGTTCAAAGGCTTCTACAAGTGAGTCTAATCAAAAGAACCAGTTTCCAACACTTAGTCATTTTCAAAAGGTTCAACATGTTTGGTCCAAAAAGATATCAAAGGGACTTAGCCAAATAAAAGGAATGAACTAATTCAACCATTGAACCTTGAACTGCTTCAAAGTTTAATGGTTCACAGGTTCAAAGGTTCAAAGGTGGCCTCAATCAAAGAAAGAAGCAGCAAAATAGATAGTTCAACTGAAGCACGTGTAAAAGGAAAAGGATGAGTGAAAGCTGCCAAGTGTCACCTACCAAGACACATTATGCTTTGTTTCTAAAAGTAGTGGGTACTAACAAATGTCCCTTGTAAAGCTTTTTAGAAGCCTCCAAGTGTTAAAATCTACAGCCCCTTCATTTCTTTCCACTATTTTGAGCAAGGACCGTGGTGGGTCCTGGATGAGTGACTAAAACAAATGGGACGTGACAAGTGTCATCATCTGAGAGAACCCAAAGGAGCCCTAAGCATTTATATGGCATTATAAAATCTTAAGAGTGGAAAGTGCCAAGTGTCAATGGTGGAAGATGCCACATGTTTCTAGTTAAAAGTGGCAGAAGGCACCACGTGTCAAAAGATGGAGCTCCTTCAAATGTAAAGACACACATAAAACCAAGGAAAGATTTCCTTCAGACAATTTGTTTAAAGGAAATAAAGGGACCAATAGCCTGTTGAAGAAACTGAAGCCCAAAGGCCCATTGGAGGATCCTGAAGGGTAGATACCCTTACAGGGGAACACTCGACACACATGAAATGAACCTTTTTCAAGACCCTAAAGGGCATGTTCCCTTTGGAAAGGGTCAAAGCATCAAAGTGCAGTGGAAGCTGCCAAGTGTCACGTACCAAGACATAATTTCAAATGAAGCTTCAAAGCGTAGAACTTGCCATGTGTCCCGTCTCATTGCAACAGAAGCTACCACATGTCTGCATCCATGCCCCAGCCCCTAATAATTTCAAAGGTTATTCTGATAAGCTTATTTCAAAGCTATGGATGCCACCACATGTCCTCACCTATGTCATATCAGAATGATAGGCCCATGAATTTCAAATTTAGGATGACTGCCTAGCCATTAACCTTCAATAGAGAAAAGACCCACGAATGCCAAATCAGCTGCAATAAAGTGTCTTTTGATTTGTGCAGACTTAAAATGCGAACCCAAATGCATTCAAAGAGCCTTAGGCTAGGGCCAAGAGAAGGAAGAGACAAAGAGGTAAAATTAGTAGGAGTTATTTCCAGTAGGTGAAGTAGTTTATTGGGTAGATATTTGGGGCCTGTAAACATTGAAAGTGTCATCTATTTGTCCCCTTCAAGAAAAAGGTAGAATAGACAGTTGCACAGCTAGCAGGTGATGGAATGAGTGATTCAAGCTAAGGAGTAGACAAAGGAGATGAACCAACATGCCTTAGTTAAGGCAACTACCCTGCTCCAGCATGGCCCTTCCTGATAGAACCCCGAATGCATCTAAGGCATTAATGCACCGAATGGGTCACTCCATAGGAAAAAGTGCCAAGCCTCTCTTTGCCTCTATATAATTAATCTTTTGTATCATTTGAAAGGAGATATTTTGGACCATAGAAGCAAAACTCTGCCCAAATTGAAAGGTGAATACTGAGACTTTGAGCTTAGATTTATTTCGTATTATTTTATCTGAATGAGAAAGCAAGTGATTCACAGACTTTGTGTTGTATAGCTTGTATCATTTTAGGAGATTGTTCTTATGTCTATCTTCTGAATGTGTTCTTGTTTATTTAATTTAACAAGTAGAGATAGTGGAAGTGATAAGGAAGGTGTCCTGAAACTAGTTACTTTCAGACTTTGTGCTGACATAATTGTTTTCAGTGTGTGTTTATTTTTTGTTTTTGTGTAAAGAACCTTGGGATGACTTTATGCCCCCATTTTTATTTGTACCTCACTCTTGGGAAGTCAAGGTGGATACTTTGAGCAACACCTTAGATTGTTGGTTATTCTACATTCTATTATCACTCACTTGTTACTAGAAAGATTCTTGTTGCCTACAAGAATAAGCATTTTTGAAAGAAGAGAAGTGTCTTCTATTGTTTCACCAAGATTTCTACTATCCAAGAAGGGATCTGGCTCTTGGTTGAATGTTACTTCTAAAAGAAGAGAAGCACCTTCACTAATCACCCAAGATTTCTCCTCTGTTTGTTAACATCATCTCTAAAAAAAGAGAGATGGATGCCTTATCCCACCCCTATACTTATATATATAGTATATAGCCTCTGTATATTTAATAAGGAACCTCCCCTTGATGAGAGGAGAGATTTGTCCCTTGTTGATGTAGTAAACCTACACACCAAGATGACCAATCTCCATATGTTGTGGTGATAGGAACTATTTTGCTCACTAGTTAGCTAGTCGACAAAATATTCACCCAACATTCCAGATTGTCGACGGTTAGGGTGATCACCAATAGTTGATTTGGAGACCCCTGACCATCGACAGTCAGGATCTCCCCTTTTTAATTTTTTAGTACCAACACCTTAGTGCCATCTTTTAGAGCTTACCCTTCTCCACCAAACCAAAACCAACCTTTAGTGAGCACCTATTCTCTGTAAACCAACCATGAACCATTGGATAACACCCTCTCTAACCAACCAACCATCCAACCATGTCCACCTTAAAATTGGCCATTTTGGCCCAAACTATCACATATTTTGTGATGACCTTGCCTTAGTCCTTTTTACTATACCAACTAACCTTACCATGTTGAACATTTGAATTTGCACCACCTAGTGCACACCAAATCATTTGTGTTTTCCTAAGATCACTTCTTACCTTAGACACCCATGAAAATCCAACCCTATTTAGGAGACTTGATACACCTAACCCAATTATCTATACCTAATGTTATGGCCCAGTTACCTTATCATAAACTAACCTTATTTTTACTAACCATGGCAACTTAGTCTATGCACTATCTTAACCATCACACTTAATCACATTTTGTGCATATGTTTGCATTTTAAATGCCCAACCACCATTGTCACCAACCTCATAACTCACCATGAATTTCTTATCAAACCCACATCTAATTTATTTTTCACCTCATCGACTCTCATTTTGAGGGAGAACACCTCATCCCATTCTCATGGAAACCAACCTTTGACCCATAATCTATTTTTTTATAGTTTGTTGACACGAACTACATAATAAAAAGGGGGAAAATGTAGAAACCAAAATTATGCACACTATAGTTTTAGATGTTGAAACACCCTTAGACCACCTTAAGACCCCCTTAGGACAAATTTGACCCTTTTACCCCCAACCAAACCTAACCATGGTTAGTTTGACCAACTAACCAAACCCACCATTCTACCCCACTTAACCTTCGACACTCGACCATTGATGGTCACCCTGATTATTGATAGTTAGGTCTCTTCCCCAACTGGCGAAAGATAACTTGAGTTGTGTGCAAGATAACACATAAAAATTTAATATAGATGGTAAGCTAACACATCAGAGTATCCAACCAAAACTCCTATGGAACCTTCTACCTCAATCTCTCTTTGCTTATAAAATGAGGGGAGTAGAAGGTGAAAAGGATCCATGATCAATTAATCTAGGAATTTAGCAATCCAAACATTCATGCATTAAGCAACCAATAGTCATGAGGAGCTATCAAACTTTTTTTCAAGTTCTCCCTTTAGCAAACTAGTAACCATGATAGAGACCTAAACCTCTACTAAAATAATTCTTTGGGAAAAATACCATTACTCTACAAAAATTACTCTAAGATCAGCAACCAACCATTAAGCAACTAGCTAAGTACATTTCTAGTTTTCAAGCTTTATTTAGTTGGTCTTTAACCTAAGCTCCCTCAGCATCGCATTTTTTAACCCCTTGATATTAACCAAAACCCCAAAACACTCATTGACCCATTTTATAACCTAAATTAGACCCTTTTTTGAAGTACACTTAGAATCCATATGAACCATCAATGGTCACCCCAACCACCGATAGTCACCTTCAAATGTTGATGGTCACCCAACCACTAATGGTCATCTTAACCACCAATGGTCACCCTAACCACTGATGGTCATTATGGTAGGAAATAACAAGTTATTTCCACCCACTTACCCTCAATCAAATTCCACTTTATGTGTTCTTACCTATTCATAGAGACCTTACCTATTTTTTAAACCCAACCTAACCTATTTAGCATTAGTATTGACCCACTATTTGCTTAAATTAGTTTATTTCATTTATTAAGCATTAATTTCTTCTTGTATTTCCTTTCAATATTTTCTATCATTTGATGTAAGTACTTTATCTTCATTTCTTTCAACTTAACTATTTGAAGAGTGTGGATTGATAGCCTCCTAATAAGCTTACACTTATCAGATCTAACTCATGCTAGGTAATCCACCTTACTATCCATCTAAAAATCCCTTTACATGAGTGATTTATTATCTATAGGTTATTATTCACAAGATAAAGAGGATCTCTTCACAATCATCTAGATCATGCACACAAAAATAAATAGGTTCTTCTACCACACCTTTATTACTAGTGTCTTACTTTTTTAAATAGAAATTAGCTAAAATTGAGAGAAACACCCTAGGGCCTTAACTCTTGAACCAATGCCACAAAATTAAAGTGAAAAAGTTTCCTCAACTAACCCTAGGTTATTATGTTCCCATACAACTTTTTCATATAAATCTAAACTTTAGAAGGTGCTCCTCAAGTCTTTACTATGCCATTAGAGAGTGGTTTATAGTCTTAACCATTTTTCATAAAGGTTAGAGACCTAAACCAATATCTGATTCTTTAAGACTGGACTATGGGGAACCCTTCACCATATTTTAAAACCATTTGACCCAATGCATGAGGTCAAGGTCACATTGATCAAGAGAATCTTGGTCTAGAAATGCATTCATGCACTTAAAAGGGCTCGAAGAGGTTTTATAGGCCAAATGGTCACTTTATTTTTCTTCCTCTACCTATGAATTCCCCTTTAGGGTATGTACCATCACTATAAACTTATTACTACCCTAATATTCTCATCTCACCTTCATCAAACCACTTTTCTTATGATTGTACATATAGGTCTGAGTGTGTGATCTTAAGCGTACTAGGCCTAAATAGACCTATCCACATTTGCACCATTTTTATTGACATTAGATATCATTTAGGGTCATAATAACATCATATAATCACTCCTAATTTATTTTATTCTTTTCATAGACCTCTTCTCTCTCAAACCAGGTAGGCACATCTCTTCTAGTCATTAAATGAGAGCATTATAAGGTTTATATTTTCTTCTGGTCATAACATGAGAACATTATAAGGTATATATCTATCTAAATAGATCTTTATTATTTACTTCATCACACATATAAATTTTTAGACATTCTTCATGCTAACTCAAAGCCTCAAACTATTCAAATCTTGCCATTATGCCTATAGGCAGTGATTGGGTGTCTTGAGCACTAGGTTTTGAAAACACACATTTTAAATTGATCTTGAACTCTTCAAAATGTATAAACACTACATCTCCCTCAACATTTATTTTTTTAAACTCAATAATTAGAGCACAATGTCATTATATTTCACATGAAAATAGACCTATAAGTCTGTAGACTTATAGGTATGCATTTTCACGTGTCAAGCTTTCATATGATGTAAGTTTGATCTTTTTGAGCCTGACATCATTTTTAAATTGACTCCTTACATTTATTATGAGTCATTTATGCTCATTCCCCTCTAAAAATTCAAGAAAAAATCCTTTTTAAACCATCTTTTAGGTAGCATTTAAACATGGTATTCAAACATGAGAACATGAGTACCACTTGGAGGACTAGTATAAAATGACCAGTCAAGTTAGAGATCCATAAATGAATTGAGAAGATGGTGAAAATATTTAGCCAACCCTTATATATATTTATCACCATCAACTCCACCAAAACTTCAAGTGAAGTTTGTGACATATCTCTCATAAAGGCTCTTCTTGATCACATAGAAGCTCACATGTGCCAACATAGAATGATTGTGAATATCCATATAGACATATTAAAATACTCATAATTATCAAATAAGCTCTAAAATTCATGAAATTAGTGTAAAACATGAGTCTGTGGGGTTTACTAGGTGTTTTTGATTACCTGTCTTGTTAGTTATGGTTTATACAACTCAACCCCTTAAACCCTGAACTCTTCATGAATCATAAGCCCATTATTTGCATTTCATGAAACAAACATCAAATTCTATCTTTATTTATCTTGTGAAGAGCTTGAGTAGGATTCTGACCTATTTTCTACATTTGTTGACCTCTCAACACCTATGTAAGCTCATTTTCCATGTGGAGAAATTGAAAAGACACTGTTATACACATTTCCACCTGAAGTTGGATCTTTTTGGTCATATAAGTTACTTAAAAATACCAACTTTTGAATGATTTTCTATCTTTGGACATTGGTCTACAAATTTATCTAACTCTAACCATCTTCTAACCACCTTATGACACCATACACTTTATAATATCTCTTGGAATGTTTTTCTTTTTGAAAAGTATGTACCATTCTTCCAAATTAGCTTAAAGAGTGACTTAAAGACCTTGAGGTACATAACAAACATGGTGGAAGACTAATGCATGAATATATGACCTTAAAGACATGACACATCTCATATTATGACTGATCATAATGGTAAAACATTGACCACACATGACAACAACATTAGCTCATGAATGACCTCTGAAGACTAAAAAAGTACATAAGAGACCAAACCTTAAACAATGTTAATCAAGGGTTGAATAGACCATTACAAGACCTAGGTGACCATCTAGAAGCTTGGATATCCCTATGAAAAAGTTTAAAACTATAGGGTTTGACTAATTTTGACATGGGGGTAAAAATTGGTCAATAATAATATAGTAAAATAATATATCAATGAAATGTATCAATATAAAAAATATAAGCAAGAGAAAGGCATGTTCAAATAATTAATTTACCTTAACATGATAAATTTAAAGGTCATTGTAAGATATAGCATGTAACAATTTAACCTATGGAATGATATTCCCTTAGCATTGGCATGGCCCATGGGTGTAAGAATGTCCTACATGTATGCATCCATGTATCATGTAAAACCTATATGTTATAAATCTCACTCATGTGTACCATAAAATTCAAGGGCATCTAAAAAAATGTATGTAATATTTGGTCATGTACCTAGAGATATGATATTATAATGTACATGGGTTGATGGATATGTCTACATGTGCTACACATCCCCCTTAGTTAGTTATATTAGTAACTTATAAAGTTAATTATGTGGCTGATTTATGGAAATTATATTGGGCTATGAGTCAGCCTAATAGGGATTAGGAGTTTACCCATCCATTATTAGTGATATAGGTCTATATAAAGGATGAAATATCATTACAAAGGATATCAAATAAGTTATGGGTCTTTTGACTAAAGTGTAAATGTGGAGTTGTTCCTTCCAATAAGAATATTGTATAGTGTGGCCTAACCTTAAGGGTTATCACTATATTCTAAATATATATTATATTTGGGCATCTTGGCCCACCAATATATTTTTTGTGTTGATCTCTATTCTATTTTTGCATATTATTTTGATTATTTACATTATTATATGGGAGGATCATAACATCTACCAAATATGTGATAAACAACATAAATGAATAATGTAAACTAGTAAACATGTCATACTTAGGACCTGGTTTTTTATTTTTTATTTTTTATTTTTTATTTTTTATTTTTTATTTTTTATTTTTTTAAAAATATTTTACCTATGTAAAAAAATGTTAACTAATTATTCCATCAAGTGTATATTCATATGTAGGTCTTGTATTATACATGATAATGGTCACTTGTGGTGAGTGATTAGTGTCATGTGTATCAGGGTTTGAATCTAATAAATGATATCATGTTTTAATGTAATCATCATCATCATCATGACTCATAGGATCATGTGAATGATGAGTAACTCTAGAGAGTATAGTATCCTAAAGAATTTGGTGTATAGTAGGAGAAACATGTGCCTATTTTTGTTGTGGAACATGTTCAGTTGTCTATAACACTATATTAAGAGTATATAATGGTCATCATGAGTCTTTAATAACTCTATGATGTAATTGGATTTAAAGCATTGGTAATATAGAAAAGTCAACTACCTCCTTCTAAATTATATGTGTAGGATGAACCTGAATAGGTGGAATAACAAACTACATAGAATAAACTTGATTAGGTTGAATAACTAATTATGATGATGGTGAAAGTGGAGGAGGAAATGTGTCTCTCTAAATAGGATACTCAAAATGTGTACTAAATATAGTACTACATAGACCTTACATAGTCAAGGACATCTTAATAGCATGTCAAATAACCCTATGATCATTAAAACTAAAAATAAATTATCAAATATTTTAGGGCCCACCTTGAGTGGTAGCACAATACACCTAAGTGGATTTGTTTTTGTCCATCGAATCTTTTACTATCTTTATTATATACATCAAATTATTGTGTGTATATCTAATACTATTAAGAAGTGTCATCATACAAATATTTTCACTTGAACCATTGCATACCATGATATTATATATTGTAGACACCAAAATTATGTCACACACATGTGTGTAACTCCCTGTGCTAAAACCCCTTTTAACCATTTTTCAATAATAACAATTAACCTCCCTAACCCATGCTTTTACCCATCACACATTTAATTAATTTAAAATACTTAATTAAGTTAATTAAAAACCCATGTTGCTACCTTACCTAACCACCTCACCTTATGACTAATTCTCACCTGATGAGTCACCTCAAGACTTGGTCCCCTCATCCTAACTGCCCAAGACTTATTCCCACTTCTAAACTAAATTCCTAATCAACTACCTCCTTCTTAACCTCTTATTTTTACCATTTTGTAATCCATGCCACACTTGGCATGAAGAACAAAAAAAATAGGCCAAAAAATAGCAAGGTTTACCTATTCTAGGGCCACTGACATCAATCAACCCATAGCTGATGTCGATGGGATCACCGATGTCGACTATATAAGCCAAACTCTAACCTAAAGTTTAGGTCAAAAAATTCAAGAAATTTCATTCTTACTTGAATTCAAGCTCTTAGCATTCTATTTTTGACATCCTGGCTTACTGTCATCTTATGTAAGTCAATCATAATCAGGAACTGAGCTCTTAACGACCAACAAGACCCACTTGTTCTCTCTATTCAAGCATTCAAGTTCAGAATCCTTAATAGGGATCATCAATTTGGCACTTATCATTCAGTAACCATAGATAAGTACATCACTTATTCTATAGGTCTTTTAAACATTTATTCTACTATCACTTTATATTTATTGTGCATTACTTTACACACTTTTGACCGAACCCCCGTGAGGGAGTTACAAAGCTTCCTCCCTTGTTTCCCCTTAACCTGACACACCAAACCTCTGACCAGATCTACCCAAACCGTACTCTCTCTCTCTCATAACTCTCCCCAACCTCCCAGACCTGATCAAAACCATTTTCTAGACCCAAAAAATCCTTCTGCAAGCTCCTAGATAATTATTGCCCCTACTGACCATGACAGCCTAATTGACATTGGTCACCTTCACCACTGACCTCGATAGTATAACTGATATCGATCACTCCCCTACCAATTTTGGTTACTATGGATTCACTAACCTTTTCAAAACCTACCCAAACAACTTCTAAAACACAAACAAAATACACCACCTGTACCCTGTCACTCTCTCATGTATATAGGTTATGAATAATGGTAATATTATCTCTCTTTCACTCTCTCTTTACCTCTCTTTTAGTTATTTATTACTCTTTTTTCTCTCAAAAGTGGACTATCATCTCTAAGGAAGTTTCACACTTCCTAGAACAAGTGTGTAGCTTGGTAGCCCACTCATTCAACTACTAACAAACATATTGTGGTAGTGCTTTCTTACTTGCAAGTAGTCTTCCCCAGCTAAAGAGGAGTGCTCACAATGTCTGGATACAGCACGTAAAACAATTTGGGTTCATTCTAATCACTTATCCCCATCATTTTGTTATGTTTTCCTTTAGACTTGAAATAGACAAAATTTAGTGGAACATTTTTGGCATGCTCGATGCGACCCTGGAGTTTTCCTTGGGTTTATTTTTTGTTTTAAGCATTCATATAGGTGCATTATAGTGAAATTTTCATTTCTTGCACTTCTTCCTTCTCTTTTCTCTTAAAATAAAAAATTCAATATTTTATTTTCTATCTAAAAGCATCAAACTAAAATTTTCTTTCTTTTCTCTTTGCCTCTAAAAGCAATTTATCATTTTCTTTTACAAGTCAAAAAAAATAATAATCTCTTCTTTACTTCTTCTTACATGCACATTAGGATAGTGAAATTCATACTCTATTCCTATTTCATCTTCATTTTCATTCAAATTTAAACATTTTAGATTTGGGTTTAAAACTTACTGCATTTCATTATTTATTTGTTACATATTAACTCACCTAGATAATTACAACCATTTTGAATAAATTGTAGTGCACCTATTTTACACAACCAAATCACACTCACACAAACAAACATCTAAACTCACCTGAGAAATGACCCATCAGGATTTCATCACTTAGTGGATCACCTTACCCTACCTGGCTATCCTACTTAGAATTCACAACCAAGACGAGAACCCACTCCGTTCTCTAGCAGAGTATAAACTCTAGACAAAGGGTATATTTTGGTTAAGCGGCCTAGCTCAGCTCCAAGTTCATGAAGTGTAGAGAGCAAGATCCTATAACAAGCCACATACCTGGTCTAACACAAATTTCCTCTTTAGCACTAAAACTAACCTAAAACTAGATTTAGATTGCTTTTTAGTACTTTTAATAACCAAATTTTCTTCTCATTATCTAATTAAGGCATAAGCCAACACGAGACTAAAAATTGACCTCTAGGACTTAATATTTGTTGGTTGTATGTTCTTTTTCTACTTTTTTATGACCTTTTGTATTTTAGAGTTGGTAACGACATTTTTTATTGATTCACAAAATCAAAACTATTACTAATACTTAGTTTGTATAACCTATTATCTCAAGTTTTTTTAGTGTTCTTCCTTTTTACATAGACCTCTTACATCCACTATTTTACCTAGTTTCAACTTTTGGTTTCTTAAAATATCAAATTTTCCATCTCTTAAGATATCATAGTGACCGACATCAGTTAACCCTACTCACATTGATAGATTTTACCTACTGACATCAGTTAATCTACTAACGTCAGTAAACTTTTTCTACTAACATCAGTCAAGTGATCGACATCGGTGACTATGTAATTTCATCTACTCAAAATAGTAAGCTAAAATAACCCACTTACCCAAACTCAAACTTGGTTTTTCCTTATTTTGTTTCTAATACAAGGTAGTAAGACTATTTATACTTCCTCTTGCATGGTATTGACATAAGCTCTATTAGGATTGTGGAGCTAAAAGCTTCACTGATGCAAACAGGAGAGGAGGTTGCTGAAGGTTGCTGAGTTGCAGAGAAGTTGGGGTCGGTCTGATCAGCCGACGTCGGCAGGATAGCATTGAGAAGCAACCAACGTCGGTCATATATCGGCCGACGTCGGTCACCTCCAGGCAGACAGGGACCGACGTCGATCGCCTGTGTGGTTCGGACTGCGCTTGTTACGGGCAGTTAGCTAACGAACCAAGTGTTTGCATGAAGAGATCTATTTTTAGACTGAGAGCTGCGGATCTAATTATTGTAATTAGATGTCTAATTATTGTTTGGATGAGATCTATATAATAGACTCATGGTTGTATTGAAAAAGTGTGCTAGGGAGTAAGAGAGCATAATTATAAGCTCCTTCTGTGTGTGAGGTAGAGCAATGGTGCGTTCCTCCTAGTGCCTCAGTACCAGGTGTGTTGGTGCTGGATTGGAGAGCCAGCTGGGTTCTTCAGGAGTGTAGGATCTTGGTCACAGTTGCATGGCCTATATAGGAGATCTACATGGTAAGTAAGATCGTTGATCTGTAGGTGTATGTGTGTGCAAGGTCGAGGTTCACAGGTGAGTAGAACCGTTGTTTGATTTGCAGGTGTGCAAGGTCATATAGACAGCAACACAATAGGGAGCAGTATCAGGCAGGATCTACTTGGAGTACAGGTGTGTACTCAGATAGAGCAAGAGAGGAAGGCAAGGAAGTTCCTTCCATAAGTATGGTCTGTTGAATTGCAGGTTGTTGCAGATTCATGGGAGATCTACTTGAAGTACCTTGAGTACTTGTGGAGCACGTGGAGTGCTTGTGGAGTGCGTGGAGCACTTGTGTTGTGTGTGGAGCACGGGAGGTGAACACCAACTCTGTATTTGAGTTGGGTGTTGGGACCTATGAGAGGGAGAGCTTTGGGGAGAAGATTTACTGTTCACTTGAGGTGTGGGAAACCTCTGTAAGGTGGTGGAGAAGAAGTGGCATCTTCTTTATTGTATTCTTTTCTGTATAAAGTGTTAATACAAGTTGTGTATTGTCTCTCATATGCTGTGTTATTCTGAATTCTAGTTACTTGGTGAATCTAGTTATTTCTGCATATTTAAGTTGCTTGAAGTTTGGTAATCAATTGTATGCTTCCGGGGTTTTGCATCCTGACAAGTGGTATCAGAGCATGTTTGTTGTTCTAGATTCTTGACAAGCTCAAGCCAAAATTCTTGTCGATTATGCAAGCCAGTAACCACTTCCACTTTCACCTCTCACTTCTAATTCTATCATGGAGCATACTTTAAATATAGATCATACTCCCAGCCCTAACCAAATTCCCATTATGCCTGAGGGAGATCAATATTTTGCTAAATGTCTTTATCCCAATGTGGCAGCCCCTTAGTATTACCTTGTTATAAGTTGAACCCATAATTCTTTGGGTGACCCAATCTATGTTATGCCAACCTCTCTAATGGAGACAACCTTAGTTTCAATTACCTCCACTATTTTCCCCATGGTTACCCAAACCACCACTTTGATGAGTAACCTATCTATAAATAATGTCCAAAGTGTAGCATCTCCAACAATCTAATCCCACCTCAACCCTGGTGTGACTTCCCTACTTTCACAACTACAACCAATTTATTCAAGTCACACCCCATTCTATAATTTAGTGGTACCTATTCCATCTACCCTCATGCCTATAATTACCTGAGTTACAACTCACCCTTCATCTAGTCTAACCATGCCAATAATCCAACCTGCAAATAACAACAAACAACCAAGGCATAGTCTCCAACCTAATCGGACAAGCCCCTTTTCTTTTCACACCCCAGCCTATGACTCATTATCCTTATGTTTCCCCAACACAACCTCAATAAGCTATGTCATACACTCTCTCTACTTGTTATCAGGTTCCCTATAACTTAAGGGGTATCCCCCAAACTAATCCCCCTCCATACCTTATTAAGATGTTGATGGACAAGATGTCTAATCTAGATACATCCATTTTTGGTTCAAAGAATGTCTTATCTTATAATCAGATATGCAATGAACTAATCCATCCTTCTTTGCCTATTCACCCTTATCTAAGCCAATGGGAAATTCCTAAATTTACTCATTTCTAGAGTAAAAAGGACCCATAACATCACTTGCAAGAATTTAGACATGCTTATTATTTAATAGGGCATGATGATGTGTTACTACTTCACACTTTCCCTATTTCTCTTTCAAGTGTTGCCTTAGATTGGTATAGCTCTATACTTTAGCACTCCCTTTTCTCATTTACCTAACTCACACAAATATTCCTATACCATTTCTCTATTAACATTTCTAAAAAGGTTTCTATAACAGATCTTTATTCTATCAGATAATTTGATGATGAGTATATTACAAATTTTATCGCTCGTTAGATAAGCTTGATCAATTAACTCTCCTTCTCCTTACCCCAACCTGAGCTTATTGAGCTCTTCTCAAGGGCATGTGCTAAGCACATCTCATTCACACTTCAGGTAAAAACTTTTTGCACATTCGATGAGGACTTTACAATGGCACAGAAACTCAAGGTTCATGTTATTAATGAAGGTAAAGTTAAGTTACATAGTAAGAATCCCAATTCTAAATCAAATGACTCCTCTAAAACTTCTCCCTCTAACTAAAAAGCTAAATGATTTGCCAACATGATGGTCATTAAGTCAGCTTCTTCCATAACCACAAACCAATCAAATTCCTCAAATTTCCAAAGTATGACCAAGTAATTCTAACAATGGTATGAACAAAGACATAACACTCCCATTGGGGAGTCATATACATCCATCTTGGAGAAACTATTACAACAAGGTGTCATAACCCTTCCTTAGATCAAACCTCCTATACAATTTGACCCTTCCCATCCTATCCCAACTTGGTACAAGGAAGATGAGTTTTGTATTTATCATCAAGTTAAAGGCCAAAATTCTAATAACTATAAGACACTCAAGAACATTATTCAAGATATGCTTGATAGAGGTGATCTCATCTTGGATAATCCTAATGCACCCCCTAATCAAAGTATGGATGTGTTCAAACACCCTTTTCCTAACCATTCACTAAATCAAAATATTTTTCAGACCACAAGTAACTCAGGTGATCATAATATCCATATGGTTAATATGGTCTTTCCTTTACATCTAGTTCACCCTTCCCCTTAATAGGATACATCTTTTTCATTGACTCCTTCCCCATATTCAGTTGCATCTATTTTGCCTATTATTCCTCCTTAGGGAGAATAAATTATTTCACCCATTCCACTCCCTTGAAAGGAAGAGCCTCATTTACCACTTCTTTTTCCACTTGAGGAGATTGTAATGCCAATTTCATTTATATAAATATTACCTATCCTCTTACCAATTGAAGACCACACCCTACCTGTTCCTCAACCACATGTTGAAAGGAACATCATTCCTACAATATACCCTCTTGAGGAACCTTATTCACCTACCTCTCCTCCACCTATGGAGAGTAGTACCCCACCCACTGTACCTTTGTACTTAGAAGTGTCAGTATCATCTACTCCCATAATAGATGAAAGACCTATTGTGCCTATTCTAATTGTACCACTCTTACCCCTTCTTTTACCTATGGAAGATCATACTTTACCCATACTTCACCCATATGTTGAGGGTGCCATAGTACCTATGTTTTTCCCTTTTAAGTAACCTTCTTCACCTACCTCTCCCCTATCCATGGAAAACCATGTCTCTTCTACCATCTCTATAGAAGAGGACCCAATTGTGGTTCTTTCTCATCCTTATCCCAAATTAGCAGAAACCAATAATTTTCCTTTTTCCAAAACACCTCATCCTTCTAAAGACACAACTGTAAGGCTTATGTCAACTTCATCTAAACCCTTCTCACATTTGGTGAAAAGTCTTAAAAAAATTGACTCCACAAAGCTAGACCATGTGGTATTTTGGGACCAGCTTAAAACTCTTTATCTAACATAATGAATGTTAACCTTTACCACCAACCCTCTCACTACCCTTTACCCCAAGGTCTTTGACAAAGCTAGAGCTTCTTCACTAAAAGCATTTGAATTTCATCCATCTATGTCATAACCCTCACCCTCATAGTAATATGCCATATTAAAGTAGATTAGGCCCTTAGGTATATGCCCCATTTCTAATTTGATTCATCCATAAGTGAAATTAGATTTAACTCCTCAAGAATAAGTTGGAGTTTCATAGCCTGAATTATAGAAAAATGTTAAGCTCCCTAGATCTCACTAATCCCTTCTTCAACCCTCAACCTTACCATCCATTTTGGGACCACACCCCTCTACTTTAGTTAGAATATTGCCTAACCAAGTAAAAAAAAGGTGAAGTTACCTCTACTCCTACCTTTTCCATCTAGTAGACCTTCCACATATGACACTAGGAAAGTAATAGTAAAACATGTAACTCCACCATCACCAAATCACCACATAAAATTACCTTTTCAACATTGAAACACAAGAAAGTGTCCACTTTTTTTAGCACAAGTGTGAGCCCACTTCCAGGATCTTAGAGCTTTTTTATACATAAATTATTGTAATCTTTTGTAATAACTCTTCCTCTCATTAAGACTTATATTCCTCTTGGAATGAAGCCATCTTGGTTTAATGATATACAAGTGTGTTTATATCATTATTCACCTGGACATGATACTGAGAGTTATAAAGCCCTCACAGTAGTCATTTGACAACACTTTGATGTCGACACTCTCTTTGATGATATTTTTATTAACCTTCTTATTATAACACCTTTGGTATCCATAGTGCCTCCTACTATTCCACCTAAATTCAAACCTAAATATGTCATCGTAACCCCTTTACCACCTCTTTTACCAATATTTCAAATCAACATAGTTAATGTGGCCACATGATCACAAAACTAAAAAGATAAAGCTGAGGAAAAGGTTGTTAGTCCTTGGGATCATCCCTTCACCAAAGACACTCCTCTTAATCCTAAGATTTCCATCTTGGGTTTCCCTAAAACAACATCTTTGGATGTTATTCAAAGCTCAATGGTGAAACAGCTCCACGAGACTCTTATGAAAATGTCTTTGTATGATTTAATCTAAAACTCATCTCAACACCATTAAGCTTTGATTAGTGCCTTTCAAGTGATTTAGGTATAATCAGATGATCCCCAACCTCTTGTAGCTTTGGTCAGCTCCCTTAATTCTATCTCCCTGATTTCTTTTAGTAATTCAAAAATTCCACTTCAACACCTTGAAGATCAAGATTCTACCCTTTTTATTACCACATATATTGATTAAACTCATGTCAAAAGAGATATGATCAATGGGGGAGCTAATATTAATATTATTTCCACCCATGCCTAAAAATAGATATCCCTTCCTGATAATTACATGTCTCAAACTGATGCGGTGCTCTACTCCTTTAATGATACTACAGCTACTACTGTGGGCATTATTGTCTTCCACATCCATGTAGGTCCCTGCACTATTCCTAAGCTCTTCTATGTTGTGGAAGGAGATTTTTAATATAACATACTACTTGGATGACCTTGGATACATGTTATGGCATGTGTACCCTCAACATTGCACCATTGTGTTAAGTTTGAACATGATGGACAAGTACATGTCATACCTGCTAACCCACCTCTATTTAATACATGCAATATGACCTATTATCCCAATGATGTTCTCATTCCATTTAAAAAATCATCTTCTCCTTATAATACTTCTAAATCTTCTACAAGCTCCACTCCCATGGTTACATAGATACTAGCAACACAAATTCCTAACAAGGATCCCATGGAAGAGACCTTCAATGTTTATCACTCAACGAATATCATTTGTTGATGCTAGACATTTTTTTTACTCCACAAGAGTATGAAAGGCTTCACATGCACCCAAATTATGATCCATGTATTGGGATGGTCATCCCTTATGGGCCCCCTAACCTTCGAACCAATTTTACATATGGGGGAATTGATCAAGCTCCCATTGTTAGTAATCCATCTTCTTCACCACAACTATTTACCTGTGACTTCTCTTTCCTGAGTAACCCTAAATTTTATCACACCTATCTCTATTGGCGTGTCTAGAAATGATTTGGTTTGGCTCATTATGAATAAGGTGTCCATACACCTACTAAATATCCCACTAGCCAAACCATTGAAAATGCCAGAAAGAGGCATGGAATGGGATATGACAAACCAACTAAGCTCATAAAAAATTCTCATGTACCAATTATCAAAGAACTAATCTCTCCTTCTCCACCTTCTTCTCTACCATCACCTACCGAATCAGAGGTACCTATACCTCCTAAATTTTTTTCAATAAATGCCATCTATTTGGGGCCTCTCACCTATCATTATGGTAAGGAAATAAGGTCCTTTCCTCTCGCTCATCCTAAAATAATTGATGAAGAAGCTCCCACTATTAACATTGCCAATGTCAATATGATGATACATTTCTCATATATATGGGTGCATATGATTCCATATCCAATAATTGCTCCCATCTAAAACACTAGCTATGTTAAATGAATCAACTATTGACATCAACTTGCCCTCTCATGATAACCCTCGCATCCACAAGATTAGCCAATTTTTAGATTCCTCTGAGCAAGCTTATTTTTTTCCACAATTCTTAATGACCATAGCAAAGCCTTTGCTTGGTATTACAATGACATTCTTGGTATTGACCCCTCTATCATCACCCATAACATTATCACCAATCAAGATGCTAAACCTGTTAAGTAAAAGCTTTGAAAGATGCATCCTCTCATTGCTCTCCTTATCAAAGAAGAGCTCCAATACCTCCTTTTTGTTAACTTTATCCAACCCATCAATTACTTGCAATGGATTTATAATATTATCCCTATCACAAAAGTGATCGAGAGAATCTGCATTTACACTAACTATCATGATTTAAACCTCACTTGTCTAAAAGATGATTTCCCATTGCCAGGTATTGACCAACTAATTGATCTAATGATCACCCATGAGATGATATTACTTATGGATGGATTCTTTGGATATAATCAAATCTTGGTCACCCTTGAAGATTAACATAAGACAACCCTCATTACCCCATGGGGGACTTTTTGTTATCAAGTCATGCCTTTTGGCTTGAAAAACATTGGTGTAACATAAGAACATGACATGACCTACATTTTTCATGATCTCCAACACAAAATTATGGAAGATTATGTGGATGACTTACTCAACAAGTCTAAACTTCATCAAGACCACTTGATTATCATAACCATATTTACTCATCTCCTCCAATATAACATTTGACTGAACCCTAAGAAATGTGTCTTTGGTGTTATTTTTTATAAGCTCTTAGGTTTTATCATTTCTCTCCATGGTATTGAGGTTGATCCTACTAAGGTTAGAGCAATCCTAGAGATGCCTCCACCTACTAATATCAAACAACTCTATAGCCTACAAGGTAAATTTTAGTCAATTTTCCACTTCATTTCTCAGTTTTCAAATCATTTCCAACCCTTTCACCATATCCTCAAAAAGGATGTCTCCTTCCATTATAATACCAATTGCCAGGATGCTTTTTACACACTTAAACAATATCTCCTTTCCCCATTGGTTCTTATTCCACCTAAGGAAAATCAACTTTTCTACCTTTACATCTCTACAATAGATCATTCTCTAGGTGATATGATTACACATCAAGATGACCAACATCAAGAGCAAGTGGGTTACTATATAAGTCACACACTTATTGATTATGAGACTCAATATACCCATACTAAAAAAATTTGCCTTGTGTTGGTCTTTTCTACCTCCAAGCTTCACCATTATCTCTTAAATCAAAAAACCTATGTGCTCACCCATACTAATCCCCTCAAATACATGCATTTTAAGCCATATCATAACCAATGTGTAGCTCAGTGCTCATGCTTCTTGATAAATTTGACCTAGAGTTCATTCAGAAAAAGTCTATTAAGGGGCAAACAATCACTAACCAATTAGTTGCTACCCCTTTACCTGACAATCAACCTTCAAAACTTGAATTCCATGATGACATCTCCTATCAAATTATGATGTTCTTTTATGGATCTAAATGTCAACATGGTGGGGGTGTGAGGGTCATTCTTGTTCCTCTAGATTGTGATCCTATGCCTTTATCATTTAAACTAGATTTTAAATGCACTAACAATATGGCTGAATATGAGGGTTTAATTCTAGGACTTTAAATAGCTCTCTTTTTGGGTATCAAATCCATAACCATTTTTAGTGATTTTCACCTAGTGGTTAACTAGGTTAATAGTTCCTACCTATGCAAAAACAAAATTATACAGTGGTAGTAACATTGTGTAGATATGCTATTGGGATCATTTGACTCTTATCTCTTACAAACTATTCCTTAATCTAAAAATAAGTTTGATGACATAATGGTTTCACTTGCTTCACACATACCTTCTTCATCCTCTTCTTGAAGAATCTATGTCACCATGCATCACTTAACATTACACTCTCATGTCTTAGTTAACATCCTCTTTGTCAAAAATATAATAGCCAACCCACATGACTTATGGTACAAGCAACTCATAGATTGTATTTCCTTCTCTATTACCCCTTTTGATCTCTCCAATAATGGGAAATGAGCCTTCATAAAATATGCCACTCATTACACTATACTAGGGTACTTCTCTACAAGTGAGGTTTTGATGATCTTCTCCTTAGATGCCTCACTATTACTGAGACTCTCTTCACTATTAAGGAAGTCCATGATGCGATTTGTGGTGGGAATTTCAATGGTCACATATTTGCTAAATGTGTCCTTCAACTTGGCTATTATTGGCCTACGCTCCATCAAGATTGTGTTGATTACATTCAGCATTGCATCAAGTGTCAACAACATGCTAACCTCCTTCACATTCCTAGTCATGCTTTATAAGTCACCAAAGACTTTTGGCCCTTCTCCCAATGTGGATTAGATCTAATTGAAGAGATTAACCCTCATCCATCCCTCCATCATCATTCTATCATTATTACCACTGAATACTTCACCAAGTGGGTTGAGGCCATCCCTCTCATCTCTACTAAACTTGACAAAAAAATTGACTTTATCAAACATCACATCATCTATCATTTTGGTGTCCCTCATAAAATTATAATAGATAATGACAAATCTTTCAAAAAAAAGACTATTCAAAATCTTTGTGATAGATTTGGAATCAAATTAAGCTTCTCATCATTGTACTATCCATAAGCTAATGGACAGGTAGAACCTTCTAACAAAACATTGACCAAAATTCTAATGAAAGTAGTCAATGATATGGGCAAGGATTGGCACACACATTTTCCTTTTTCTTTATGGGCTTATCACACAAGAATTTGAACCCCTATGGGTGCTACACCTTTTTCCTTGGTATATGGGATAGAGGTTATTTTGCCTCTAGAAGTCCAGATTCCTTTTATTCACATTTCTCTATAAGACATATTTACTAATAATGATTTTCACTAGGAGCATTTGGCTCAACTTGACTTGCTTGATGAGCACCATCTCATAGTCCTCAACCACCTCCAAATCTATCAAGAGCGTATCAAACACATTTATAACAAAAACCTTAAAGAGAGAGATTTTAATATAGGAGATCTCATCTTAAAATAAAATCAACACATGATGAAAATGGAGAAAATTAAATGGGGTAAGTTTTCTCCTAATTGGCTTGGACCTTATATCATAACTCACATGTATGGCTCAAGAGCTTATCACTTGTCTTCTCTTGAAGGAAGGCCAGAACCCAAGCCTTTAAATTCTCTACACCTATGACCATTCTTTTGTTAAACAAGTGTCACTTCACCACATGTTTAAATTAAGCTCATCCCTTTAGCATCCCTATTATATTCATTTCCCTTCTTCTTCACCCTTACTCTTATAGACTTAGTTAACTTATGTAGTGGTATGGTTTTTCCCTCAAAATGGAAAACTCATAAGCCTCTATAGTCTTGTCCATGACTAAAATCATTAAAAAAAATGGGATATGTAATAAAGTTATAATGTCTCAGGGCATGCTTCTCAATGTAGACTGCTCCCTTGAAGGATAGCTATGTAACTTCCCTTTTCTACTATCAATAGACTACTCCCTTGAAGGATAGATATTTAAAATTAAAAATAAATACTTAGACCACTCCCTTAAAGGATGGCTAAGCCAAGCTTTATTCTCAAATGGAAATACAAATGAAAAAGGCTTTTCATATTGCTCGACTTTATATTACCTTAACCCATACAAAATCCCATTATAGGTTTCCTACATTGATCAACTTACAAAAAAAAAATCTTTAAGTCATGGACTTGCCTATAGTAGCTCTCGAGTCACCCACAAAATAGGGCATCTCATTCCCACTTTGTAGGTTTTGCTACTAAAAAAATTTCCCTCATTTTACCCTTTTTTCTCTCATACTCTTTCAATGGATGGTGAATCTCACTTAATATAAGGTAAACATGACCCTTCTCTAACAAACATAATGGTTCAAAGATATAAGGCATGAAAGAGGCTCATTTTCCTGAGCCTATTTATGTTTTTATTATGGTCTTTGCTGGTGCATGAGCATTCTACCTCTTTATTTTCCCATCCACATCACATGTTGATCTCTCTATTGAGATGAAGAAACAATGTTAAGACAACACTATCAAAGCCTACTCAATTTATTTTACGTATACACCATCACAAATATGGAAAAATGCTTAAATAAACTAGCATAACCAATTTATTTATTTTATGCATACACCATCACAAATATGGAAAAATTATAAAATAAACTAACATAACCAATTTATTCATTTTAAGTATACACCATCATAAAATATAGAAAAATGTTAAGATGAAACTAATCAGCCAGCTATGCATATACCATCACATATATGGGAAAGGATAGTCTAACTCAAATAACATGATCAATATTAACATCAAATTAACATAGCATAAAATTATCATCTAAATAATCATCATCCATATCATCATCATAATCACAATACACACATCTCAAAAACACAATAAATGAACATCTCATGTATATATATATGTGTGTGTGTGTGTGTGTGTGTGTGTGTGTGTGTGTGTGTGTGTGTGTGTGTGTGTGTGTGTGTGTGAGTGTGTGTGTGTGAGAGATCAAAATACATGTCCATAACTACATCATCATAATATCATCTCTCTCTCTCTCAAAATATACATCTCACATCTTTGGCTTGTAGGTTGGTATACATATAACATATATAATCAAAAATGGAAAACTCTGACACTCAGGGTCTTTGAGGCTCTCTATTTGGTCATGAAGAAGTAGTGTCATCACCACTCTCTACCCATCTACATCTGTAAGAGCTAGAAGTAATAGCACATGATATAGACCTCTCATGCTCTCTAAACTTTGAATATCTTTTAATCTACATAAACTCTCTAATCACCCTCTCATAGTAGGCAATATCATCTAGGGTAATTATATATCTCACCATAGATATAGTCTATGGAGGTCCCATAGCACCTAATGATGGCCCAACCTATACTAGTCCTTGTGGTGGTGGAGGAGGAGCAACTTGACCTACTAGTCTCAAACTTTCCCTCTCTACTATCACTACAGTCACTTGACCTTGTAAGACTACAACCTAGCCCTATAGTGCTACAACCTAACCTTGTAGTGCCCTAACCTAACCCTAAAATGTCACCATCTACCCCTATAAGACTAAGATATATGACGAGGTTATATATCTAGCCTACACTGCTACATCTTGAGCATGTATCATTACATCCCTCTCTCTCACTGACCCTTATAAATTTGGATGGTGGCCTCTTGACCTCCACTATGAGATGTAAACCTACCCACTAAGCTATATATGTCACTGTGAACCTTGGGTCTCTAACACCTGGCCTTGTTGGTAGCTCCTCAAAATCTAGCCCATCCATCTCCTATAGAAATGGTAGTGATGCTTCTATGTCATCCCTCCTATATCGAGGGAAGGCAAGCAAACTATCTTGAACTAGACTAAACTACCCCTGACCCATGTCACAAGTACCATCTCCAACTCACCATCTCATCTCCCCTTCACCCATAGTGAGCTCTACAAACCAACAAGCTACTATGCCTATCCTCTAAAAATTGGGTATGTCAGGTAGGGTCTCCACAAAATATCTATAGGGATCAAACCCTCAATCATCTACCTATAATAGGTAATGTCTTGAACCACATCATCCACTTGGGTATGTGCCATACCCTCTCTCCATCATATAAAACCAATGATAAAGCCAGTTAGGATCATGGTAGATAACCCCAACGGTCATGTCACCATGATGTGCTTGTAAGCCCAATAGTGTAGTATATAGTCGACACATAAATTGTATCACCATCATAGTCTCAAACCCCATAAATCTTTGCATAATTATGCTAAAAATACTAGACCCCAAGCAAAAATAGTCCACTACTCAACCATCTATGCAAGTACACCTATCATTACAATCAGAAATATGCCACCATCTGCATATGGTAATGCATACATCATGATCCCAATCATCATCAAGATGCTTAATTGATGTTGCTCCTCATCAGCCATATAAAGTAGCTCATACATAAAACTCATCAAATGGTAGGTCACCTCACTAACATGCTCTCCATATAATGTGACTATGTGTATATCATGCTCCTTCTCAAGCATGTTAATAACTCTTCACCCTATAATGGTAAACATAAAATCTTATAAACATCCTCCTGAGTTACTGTCAACTCTCTGATTAGCATATGGAAGGTGTTGGTGGTGTGATCCCACCTCTCAATCAATGCTATCATAAGGGACACATCCCAGGTGACTTGATAATACCATCACACTCCTCCTAACCCCATGGCTATGATGTGTTCCCAGTCATCTAGAGTGACATCCCTCCTCATACATGTCAATAGCCTTGGTAGATGATCTCATAATATCAACTCCATCCTTACCTACATCCATACACACACAACTCAAGTCACATACTTTCTAATATACTCTATCACCACCTTTTTCCCTTCTTTTTGGGATAACTACAT
The DNA here is from genome assembly GCA_037957365.1 of Torreya grandis. NCBI lineage: Eukaryota > Viridiplantae > Streptophyta > Pinopsida > Cupressales > Taxaceae > Torreya > Torreya grandis. Next base: position 1,375,169 of record JARHVA010001233.1, read on the forward strand.
TAGTCTAAGGCCCTAAACTAGGCTATGTAGGTAGTAATCAGTTGACACAGGGTCTTCTAAGGTTAGCTTGGCCATATACCCACATAACCACCATACTCTTCTCTCTTTACCCTAAGCTTCACTACCTCTCTCTCTCTCTCTACCCTAGGCTTCACTGCCTCTCTCTATCTACCTCAAGCTTCACTACCTTTTCTCTCTCTCTACCCTAGGCCTACCTGCCTATCACAAATCTAGGCCTCATAGCCTATATCCCTAACCCTTGACACTATGCCCTATCTTTTAATCCCTAGACCTCTTGACCTATCTTAACCTACCTTTTTACCCATTTTCCCTAACACACCTTTATATATCTTTTTCCTAGGCTTTGGGAGAACTACATTGGCCTAAGGCCCTAAACTAGGCTATGTAGGTAGCACTCAGTTGACACAAGGTCTTCTGAGGCTAGCTCAGCCTTTAGGCTAGTTGACTACTTCCACTAGGGATCCAAATTGACTCTTTCTCCTATTTTTCTAATCATTCATAGTCATCAACATTGACATTACTATCAATGTCAGTGCTTTATAGGCCTAAGTGTCAGTCGACATTGGCAGACACCTACTAACCTCAACACCATATCAACTGATGTCAGTAGAACTCATCAATGTCAAAAACTGGTTCAGCCCTAGGGCCAAATGACACAAACCTAACATTATAAATTTCACCTAAAAACCTACCCAAATAACCTCCCTACTTATCCTAAAACTAACCTACCCTATTTTCTACCATTCTACTAATGTTTTATATACCCTTACCTATAAATTAGCCTAAAAACTACAAATACACATCAAATTTCAAACCAACTAGTAGAGACTCTTACCTCATCTCTATGTCTCCTCTTGGTTGGTAAAGTTAGCTCTTGTGGTGGTGTACCTCCCATTGGGTCCACTCCTTGATCTACCATCTCAATCATTCTACAAGCTCTATTTTTTCTCTCTAATCACAAAGTTGAAAATGAGTTTGGTCAACTGCTAAACCCCCTTTTGTCAAGTTTGGTTAGCTATCAATGTTGGCATTCTTGACCTAATCTACAAATGTTAATGCTTACACATATCAACATTGGCAAAATTACCCTAGTTTGTTGATGTCGACACTTTCTATTATCGATATCAGCAATGTCACTGATGTTGGCACCATTCTAATAATGTTTTCACCAATAAAGCAACCCCAACTTTTTAGACTTTACCCATACACTAGGGTAACTAGAGATCATATAGATCTCCCCAACTATGATAAATTCCATTGTATATCACTTAAATCTTCACCCATAATGAATTTTCTTAGATATCATGAATATCTCCTCACTCATTGACCCTTTTACACAAACCTCACATTGCTTGTCTTGACCGCTTATGCTATTTTGTTATAGTTGGCTATTATGCACATGCATATATATTAGGTGTTTTGGATGTCAACCAAGCTCATCTTGTTACCTTAAACCCTTTTATGTTTCCCAAGGGTACTTCCTACCCTAGATACCTAGGACACATTGACCATTTGAGCTACAACTTTGATTATCTTGACCTCTTAGTTATCACTTACAAGTTGTGTTTTAGTTACTTCTATCTAAGTCCTCCTTAACCTTTCTTATTCTTGACTTTATTGACTATAGATCATAATAGTATATGCATACAGAGTGATACTCAATTCTCCACCATTCACCCAATTACCTTTTTATCAAACTGGTACTCAATTTTGGTTTCTCCTCTGTTGATTCCCATTTTGAGGGTGATACCTTATCCAATACTTGAATCATCTAACTCATATTTTTGTCTTTCAAAATTGTCAATACAAATTACAAGATAAAAAGGGGTAAATGTAGACACCAAAATTACATCACACACACGTGTAACTCCCTATGTTGAAACCCCTTTTAACCCATTTTTTAATAATAATAATAATTAACCTCCCTAACCCATGATTTTACCCATCACTTAGCTCCTTAAGAAGATTGACTGTGACTATATGTCAATCACTATTGTAGGTGTGATATTGAGGTGTGGAGGTGTCTAGTATTTATTTCACAATTAATTTGTTTTTAATATACTACTTAAGTTTTTTAAAAACCCATCCCATCTCCCTCTTGATCCTACTCTTTAAACAAGCTCTCTAGGCCTCCACACAGTCTAAATCCGTATAGTTTGTTGTATCTTCACCTTCATGAGATTGATAGTGTTTTATCTCTCTTGATAAGCTTTGAATATTACAATATTTCATTAATTTAAAATAATTAATTAATTTAATTAAAAACCCCTACTGCCACTTTACCTAACCACCTCACCCTATGACTAATTCTCACCTAATGAGTTACCTCAAGACCTAGTCCCCTCATCCTACCTACCCAAGAATTATTCCCACTTCTAAACTAAATTCCTAATTAACTACCTCCTTCTTAACCTCTTATTTTTACCATTTTGTAATGGGTGCCACACTTGGCATGAAGAAAAATAGAAAATAGGGAAAAAATAGCAAGGTTTACCTATTCTAGGGCTATTGATGTCGGTCAACCCATGGCTGACATCAATTGGATCACCACTATCGATGATATAATCCAAACTCTAACTTAAAGTTTAGGTCAAAAAAATCAAGAAAATTCATTCTTTCATTCAAGATCTTGGCATTCTATTTTCGACATCCTAGCTTACTATCATCTTATGTAATTCAATCACGATTAGGAACTAAACTCTTGAGGACCAATAGCACCCACTTGTTATCTCTATTCAGGCATTCAATTTTGGACTCCCTGATAAGGATCATCAATTTGGCACTTATCATTTAGTAACCATAACTAAGTACATCACTTGTTCTATAGGTATTTTTAATATTTATTATACTATCACTTTATATCTATTATGCATTTCTTTACACAATTCTGACTGAACCCCTGTGAGGGAGTTACAAAGCTTCGTCACTTGATTTCCCTTAACCTGACACACCAAACCTTTGACTAGATCCACCCAAACCATACTCTCTCTCATAACTCTCCCCAACCTCCCAGACCTAATCAAAACCATTTTTAGACCTATAAAGGCTTTTTATAAGCTCCCAGATAATTATTTCCCCTACTAACCTCGACAGCCTAACTGACATCAGTCACCTTCACCATCGACCTTGATAGTATAACTGATATCAATCACTCCCATATTGATTTTGGTGACTATGGATTCCCTAACCTTTTCAAAACCTACCCAAACAACTTTGAAAACACAAATAAAATACACCACCTACACCTTGTCACTCTCTATTACATACAAGTTGCAAATAATGGTAATATTATCTCTCTTTCACTCTCTCTTTACCTCTCTTTTAGTTATTTATTACTCTTTTGTCTCTCAAAATTGGATTGTCATTTCTAAGAAAGTTTCACACTTCCTAGAATAATCACGTAGCTTGGCAACCCACTCATTTAACTACTAACAAACATCTTATGGTAGTGATTTCTTACTTGCATGTAGTCCTTCCTAGTTAAAAAAGAGTGCTCACAATGTCTAGATACGATGCACAAACTAATTCAAGTTCATTCTAATCACTTATCCCCATCATTCTTTTCTATTTTCCTTTAGACTTTAAATAGACAAAATTTAGTGGAACATCTCTAGGTTGTGAATCATTGAATGCTCATATAAATGATGATATATAAGTAAGGTCACCGTCCACAATTTCATTATCATCAAATGTAATTATAAATTATTATACATATATTCTTGTAAGTGTACCAATTATACCATCCAATGGGTGATCATATATTATTCATTATATGTCATATTTATCTTAGAATTATCCCTATTTTTGGTTGCTACATGATTTATAATAGGATTGGAAAACATTTTCAACATTAGATTTTATCATGTCCCCTTCTTCTAAATGAGACATATTTAGGAGACCCTTAGCCTATATAATTTCCATAAGCTAATTTGGGTAATGAAATGGAATAGTAGAGTGGGTCATTATTCATCTATTATTATTCACCAGCACTATTCATGAAAACACTATTCATTATCACTATTCATGGTGGCATGGCAAGTGATGCAGGAGGTGATGCAATAGTAAGGTGGATTATGAGTGAGGTGGCATGAACCACAAGATAATATTACATGGATCTAGAGCATGTGATTGGAGTGGAGCATACCACTCCACTTGGGAGATATTTTAGATCCAATTTATTTTACCACATGGGTGGTCCTTCATAGGAAAAGGAAAGGTTGGCACATTTCTAAGTGGATTCATGTTGAAGGCATGTGGAAGGATCAAAAAGGAGAAGTTGGTGCATTTTATTTATGGGCACATGTTATAATCTTATGAGAAGTCAAAAGTGGGTTGTTGAAAGGATATTTGGCACATATGTGCACATAGTGAATAGTAATTGAGTCCCCATCATTTTATTCCCTCCCATGTGTGAGGAAGAGGACACTTTGGAGGCACATGGGAAAGTGGGAGACCAAAGACAAGTCAAGGAATCAACATGTGATCTATTTTTTGACTAACTTAAAGTGAAATACAAACCTTCACATGGGTTACTATTCTATGACACCACATTCTCTCTCTCCTCTCTTCTTCTTAGTAAATGTTATATATTAACATGTTCTCCATTGTAAAAATGATCTTTTGCCAAAGTATAACTCAACTCATGTCTTTATGACATTGTATGTGTTCATGCCTAAATATGTATCAAAGGTGCCTAGAGTGTTCAAGAACACTTCTCATTTTAGAATTCTAATAATTCAGAGCATGATTTGCAAGTTATGATATTCATGTTATCTATTGATGAAATAGAGGCAAAGCAAGTGGACTATTTCACAATATTTATAATTATTGGTGGTTGGGATCCACTGTGGCTTAATAGTTAGTCTATGTAGAATATGAAATATGATGTGCTAAAAATGATGAATTATGATCAAGAACTAAACTATGAACTAATCTAAGATAGATGTTTACAATTAAAACTAAGCTAAAGTGATCTGGTTAAAAAGAGAGCAAAAGGAAAGGTATGGTAGAGAAGAGGTGTTGTTGATCTTGATTCCAAATACTATGACAAAGTTCAAATAACCTCTAAGCATGCACTTAACCAATGTCTGACATGAAATATACTAAGCTCAAATCTTGTCATACGTTAGGCAAACATCTAAGGAATGTAGGAAATAATCCAAATAAGGACCAAGTTCACTTTAAATATTTACCCTGTAAGTAAACAACATTAACCCAAATGCAAAAAGAGTAAGAAAATAAAATTAACTTAAGAACTTTCAACTAACCTAGCATTGGCACAAGTTAACAACTATGCATTATGTACACACCAGAAACTCACAAGAACCATTCAATCTATAAATAAAAATAAACAAGTGAGAGAGGAAAGCTAGAATAATAAAATACACAAGAAAATTTTGACAAACTTTGTAAAATTCCTTACTTATATTAATTGATCAAAAATTGCAATTATCTCTTGGCTCTAAAAACTCTCTCCTTTTACAATTGACAATACTCCTTTTATATAAGATAAGAAGTATGTTAGTCAGTCATATCCAATTACAAAAGTACAAGTGTAAGGATAGCTATCCTTTTTTATAAAATTCTAGAATACACTAAACTTTTCCTAATGAACTGACCTATAGGCAAAGTGCTTTACAAATAACACATGCCTTTACAAGAAGAATATTTTATTTTCAAAATATTATAAAGTTTCTACAAAAAGAATATTGCTAATTATCATTGAGGCCCCTATGTTGATGTAGTCCCTTGTTTCTACTGAAGAACCTTCATTTCCATGTCATGGTGCTCATAGATCAACCTAAGGTTAAAAATAAGCTCCATTAAAAGTTAATCTTCTTGGTCTACCAAGTTTCTAAAGTCTGTCATTTCTTCCCATGGCTTCTTCAATGTTTCTTACTTCAGAAATCTTTTCTTCTACTATTAGTATCATATCCATGACCCCATTATTGTCCTCTCTATATCTACCTTGGATTTTACTCTTAAATTCATGCATGACTAGGGTGGTTTTATGCTTGGACTCTTCATATGTGATCAGGTCCATGGAGCTGAGTGTAGTCGATTGTGTGATCATGGTCCCCAAGATGTGTTCTATCATGTTTAGTAGTTATTAATCATCCTTAAGGAGACCTTAGAAATATTTATACCATGTTATCAAATCCTATATCTTATCCATAAACAATCACATGACTTTATTTAGATAATCCAGGCTAATGGTCTTGAAACCATGGATTTGATCTTTTATCAGGATGTTGATCAACCCTTTCATATTATCTCTTAAATTCTACCATTTGGTGATTAAGATTATTAATACTACATCTTCTTGGCTCAATAAATTCTATTTGGACCTTATTAGCTTTAGATAATTAATGTCATAGAGGGATGCTTCAAACATCTTAATCATCGTATCAGGAACTAACAATATAGTTTGTTTCTCTAAATTTTCCTTCTACTTCTATAGATTCTCTTTAAGTTGTTGTAGGCCTTTAAGGATAACTTGTAATTAGGTTGACTATGCTTGGGCCAATTCAAGCACATTTTCCTCAAAACTAGGGTTTTCCCCTAGTTTTTTCCCTCCTACAAGAGTCAAGCCAATAAATGGTTCCACTTTTTGACAAGTGAACTCTTTTCCTCTGACCATGGATTTTTTCTCAGTCACTCTCTATAGATCGGTAGTTTTTGGGTAAAATTTGACACCAATTGAAGACTCTATTATCCTTGAGGTTGGGTTTTCCATTTATTTTTCACTTATCTCCCCTAGAGCAATCATTATGTTCTCTTATTCTTTTTACAAATCTACAATATATGGCTTAAGTTCCTCATATGCAGTGATGTTGATAGCCTTTGTTATTGCCCATGGATGATGAAAAGTATGAGATTTCTATAGATTACCATATATAAACCATTTAGGAATGGTTGGACCTTGTATCACATTATTTTCATTGAAGAGGTTGACCTCACTCAAAGGATGGATGAAGGTCAATTGGGGTCCCTTACCCCCTACTAGAATCATATCAAGCTTAATATTTCTTTTAGGAGGGATGGTCACAGGGACTAAGTCCAATGTTAGTTCCTTTCCCTTCTCTTTCTCTACCTCTTTAGCTTGAGCCTCTTCTTCATCTAATTGGTAAATAATGGATAGCATGATAAGTGCATCCTTGATTGTTTCCCTAGGGTCAAATGTTATTATGTCAATTTTCTCAACAGGTGACCCTTGTTCTACTACCTAGGTTGAGGAAGATGCAATCTCATCAGGCATTTTTTTCTCTAGCCTTTGTTCAAATCTTGCCTCTAGATTTTTCACCTCTATTTTTGGTTATGTTAGAGGAGGTATAATAGATGGACCCCCTAGAAAATGGCACTGCCTTGGTCCTAACTTCCATATATCATCACTTCTTTTTTGCTCCCTTAATAACCTAACCTCTGGTTTGACATTATGTTTCTTTAATCTTTCCAAGACCTTGAGGAATGAAGAATTTTTGGTATGCATTGGGTCATAAGGTCTAGGTTGATGCCCATAGGTCATATTGATTCCTTTATCTTCCAATTTCCCCACAACTCTTCCTTGGGGATCCCACTATCTTAGTTCATCATGTTGTAATCTGAAAGAGGTGTTATGTTTAGAGGCAACATCAATATTATTCCATTGTTGAAACACAGTCCTACCAATGGTTATGGGGAGGGTGTAGAGAATTCCCTTCTTCTTGGACTTAAAAATACCATATATACCATTGCATATTTGGTATGCCACTTCTTGTTTAGCTAGTTTGACTGGCACGTGGACTAGTAATCTAAGTGGGGTCCATTGTATTACTTCAATCCTAATTATGGTGCAGTCAAGATATAACTAGATGTCCCCCATGGCTTCAATTGTCTTTTTGATCAAGGGGTTAACCCTTTTTATTGGATTCCCTATAATAGCTTCAATTAAAGCTGGGTAAACATAATCACAAATGAATTGAATATGGTCCCCATATTTGAAAATATGCAATTTTGAATAGTACTAGGAGATTGTTTGTATCCCATCAAGTGACCATTCCTTAAGGCTAGGAATTTTCATTATAGAAATCAAGGCATCAACAAGTATAACATCATGTAAAACTAACCCCTAGTCTTCTTCTTAATTATAAAGAACTGCCTACTCAAACAAGTGCTAATCATCTTACCTAGGGGAGGGGTGATTTCCTTTTCAACCATGAAATAGAACAAAGTCACCCAAATCCCATATATATATGTGGTGGTTTAATTTCCCCACAGCATGTTCATCATGGTCATGATCATTCTGATCCTAGATCTGAATTGGCTAATTGGGATCCTACCATTGAAGTCTAAGAACACTTGATTTCTAGAGTATAGCCATAAGGTAAGAATGTTTTTCAAGTCATTTTTCTTGGCCTATTTATTTATTGTGTCCATGTCTACTTGAGGCTTGTGTAACTTATATTAGTTTTTAAAGGCTATAAGATAAATATAGGTAAATTTTCTAAAAGCTGTGTTCATGAATTATCATGTCCTTATCAATTTTAGCATCTTTAAAAATGGGATCAAGAACATCAATATAGTGTAGTACCTCAAGTTTCACCATAGCATAATGAAGTCCTATCATATGGATGGAAACCATGTCATAGTACCTCCTCTACATAGACACATTTTTCTCCTCTTCTCTGGTGATGGCCTATATCTCTTCAATTATCTAGAATAGTTTGGACTAGTGGATATCTCCTATGTTCAGAGCCATGGTGTTAAACTGTGTATACTTGAAGTTTATTCCTTCCACATCCATGATTAGATACAACTTCACATCTTCCCTTGAGACACTTCTTATATCTACCATGGTTAAAAATTCACTCAAATTATTCACTAATGGTTTTCAGTTTAGTCCAAATTGAATTCTTCTTACATGGGTAACAATTTGATCTTCTTTGGCTCAATTTGTGATCAACATATGGTCGAATTAGGGATTTTATGCAAGCTAGGGTTTTTCTTCAAGTCCTCTCAAAGCTTTAATGGTGGAATCTTATTGATCTTGTATGAACTTCATGCCTTAGATTTAATTTAGATCTTTGCATTTATACATTTGCTTTTCTAAATCCACAAGATCTTTAGATTTTTTATTATTTTCCTATGTAGCATCATCATGGCATCCCTATGGCATTTTCATGGCACTTGTTTATTAATTTTCAAAAACTAACCATCGTACCATCAGATCCTCTAGGTACAAATGAATGTAGTTCATAGATTTTAGATTATTTGAACCTAAACAACTATCTTAAAATAATGTTTGCACAACCATCATTTGAAATCCATGGGAATGTCTTTGATGTTTACATGATTGTCAAATTTAAACATGTCCTTAAAAATATTTATTGATCTTAAAATTGGCATCTGCACAATCATCACTTGATGTACATGGGAATGTATTTGACATCTACATGACCATCAAATTTAAACAAGTCCTCAAGCTTTGCACTTGTCATTTTTGGGTTTGTTGTGCCTCTTATGTGTGCCACTTGATGATCTCCCATTTTCTCAAGCTTTGTTGAAAATTCAGTGTTCACTCACATCATTGGATTAATCTTGTCTAAGCAAATGTGGACCATTAGATCATGATATAAGTGATTCATCACCATTAGCTACTTAAAATCCTTTCAATAAACTCATGACACTTATCACTATCTCAAGGATTTGAATTTTCAAAGTTCATTACGCTTCATTGGATCATCCTGCACTGAGTAAACACATGTCATTGATCTCTGGAAGATGCTCAAACTTTAGCTTAGGTCCATAGCTTTGTATTCAATTTTGTACCATTGGATCTTGATCATCTAATTAAATTTGGATCATTGATCCTGTAAATAAAATTGGCATTAAAGTAAATACTCAGAAAAAGACTTAGCATAATGTTTTGGACTATGGTTTTATCTCATGATAATAATCATGGGGAAGACTTTAGAAAGAAAATTTTAAGGTAAGTTTTGATACATAATAAAAGGGACCCCATAAATGATCAAGGACATAACATAAAGGCAAAGCCTAAGATTTTTATTGTATTAATAAACATGATAAGCCTTAGGGTAAGGCTTTAGGCTAAACCTTATAACAAAGGGACCATTCATTTACCTAGACCAAACTAGGATAAAAGGGAACAAAGGGATCATGGGACATAAAAGAGACCAAGCATAAGATTTTTAGCCTAAGGTTTGGTAATGTTGAAAAATATGACTAAGCCTTAGGATAAAAATTAAACTAAGTCCATGGCATGATAATTGTCCATACATAAATTCAAATAAAAATTCCTGTCAAATTTAAATTCAATTTAAAAGACACGAGCCAAGGTTTTGGAATTAGGATTTTAAGCTGATCAATCATGAATTCAACTTAATTTTCAAAAAACCAATGGTTAGTGGAAGATCAAATCACTATTAAATCATAAAACCCAGCCATTGTTCATTCCAAATGGGCTCCATTAAACCTACAACTTGAAACATAATAATCAAATGTTAGCAACTTTAGGCAAGATTAAATTAGAATTATGAGTAAATATGAGAACCAAATCAGGGAGTAGATGATTTTCAAATGAAGATGATGTGAACACATGCTAATAACATTCATATCAAGTAAATTTTTAATTTTAAGTTACAAATTTACACAATTTGACACAAGGGTCCCCATTTTTTCAGAAATGGGGGTATGTTGACCTTAACAAATGGTGACTTCTAGGGGAACATAGCAATATGTTAGAATCCAAAGACTCTAGTTCAGTCTAATGACTAGTTTATTCATTCCATTTGATCTAGTATCAGTATTAATATCAGTTCATGGTTGAAACAAGTCTTACACATGTAGAATTAGGATTAAACATCAAAACCTAGTCATATTATGTGTGTGATTTGATTCCACTTAATTTTTTCCATGAGAATTTAGGGAATAACTTTTAGATTCATTATTTTGACCATTAACACTAAATTATAGCATATTTAGATGTTCATTGAAAACCATGGTTTAGCTTAGGGAAGGCTTGAACATTGATCTACTACTAGATAGGCATCCATAGCCCTGATAGAGATGCCTTTGGCTCCACTCAAGGCCTTGTTTCACTACCAAATAGGTGTCCATAGCCTTGGTGGAGGTTACCAGAATCACCTTTTTTATAAAGCTCTTGGATTTTACAATAAGCTCTTATTTTTTTGTATTTTATAGATTATTTTGACTTTATAGCAAAGGTTGGGAACCAAGTTAGCCATGTTTATGGATTTGGTCAAGTGTTTGATCTTCAAACAATCGTATTTGGTTGTAAACTTTGTCTAAAGCAATAATGTTTATTAAGTGCAAACACGATTGTATCCTAATAATTAAATCCTTCACCTTATATATGCAATCCTTTTTAAAACCAAGACTAGATCAAAATAATGCTCAAAATCTCAAATAATAATTATCCCAACCATTATTCTTTACTAGTTTCTCCTATAGCATCTAGCTCACATCTCAACAACCCATGATCAACCAATGTTGAGAAATCACACCTATATTCTTGATTAGTGAAGTACTTGAGCAATTGTGTGAAATTAAAACTAAAGGCTATCTAAAGGATTTATTAAAATCACGGAACAAGGTAGGGAAAACAAATACATGAAAAAAAAATTCAAGAAATAAAAAGAAAACAAAACAAATATATACAAACATATGTACAAACAAGGGACAAGAAGGAAATAATAGAAAGAAACTAATCTACCCTACCTACACTAACTATAACTAGTCTTACAATTCATTCCATGAATACTCCAGGTAGATCAGTAGAGAAGAAATTCTTGAGGTATTTCCCATTGGTGGGCAATGTGAACTCTTCTCTTTGTAAGTCTTTTAGCTTGAAGGTTTTATCTCCAAGTATCTTGGTAATTTGATAGAGACCTATCCACAAAAGTGTGAATTTTCCATGCTTGCCCTTAGGTTCAAATTCTTTATCCCAAATAATAACTAATCTCCTTACCTAAACACCTTTATTTTTAAACATTTATCAAACCACCTTTTGACTTTGGTTTGGTGTCTGCTAAAATTGGAAAAATCCTCCTCTCACATCTTTCATCTGTATGATGTCCAGTAACCTTAAACTTGCAAATCCTTGGTCCTCCTCCATGTATTCTTGCATGAACATGTAGGTTGGCATCTTGAGTGCTATTGGTAATATAGGTTCCTAACCATATAGTAGTAGGAATGGTGATGACTTGAGACCTTGTTTAATTCTTATTCTATCTACCCAAAGGACATATTTAAGTAGCTTATGCTATGTTATAAGTTTATCAACTGTAGACTTCTTTATTGCCTTCCTCAAGTTATTATTCATTGATTCAAATACTTAGGATAATGGTTTGATGAAAACTTGAGGATAACATTGTTATCATATACACATTCATTCATCTCAATAGATACAAAGGCATGTCCATTATTAGAAACTAGAGAGACTGGTGTTCTAAATTTGGTGCATATGTTTTCTTCAGGAAACTTGATCACTTCTTCCATCTTGCATTACTTGATTTCTAATACTTTAGTCCATCTTGTGTAGTAGTTAGTAGAATTTATAATGTACTTGTGACCTCATGATGAATTAGGGTTAATCACCCCCACAAAATCTAGTCCCCACTATGCAAAAGGTTTATCCATCATAACTAGATGCAGTGGCATGGCTGCCTTGGGATCTTTAGTGGTGATAACTTGAAATGAGTGGCACTCTCTCACATGTTTGTGAGCATCTTTAAATATTGTAGGCTATTAATAACTAACCCTTAATATATTTTGTGTTTTTATCCTCCCAGATGGATGTCCACTTCCTAATTTTTCATGGAAGGTGTTCATGATCTCAGTTGCTTCACTCTTAGAGACACATCTCAAGTATATGTCTTCAAAGTTATTTCTATACAACACTCCATCCTTGATTAAAAAATGGGCTGCTTGGAGTTTTAGATCCATTCTTTGTTCTTTACTTAACCCTTGAGGATAATAACCATTGATTAGTAAGTGGATAATGGGATCATACCAATCATTAGGTCTGAAACTTTGTTGTTCTACCTACATAACACTTTGCTTGGGGTTAGTATTGGCAATCAACTGAATTAAAACTTGGCACCTTAAAAATTTATCAGTCTTCATCTCAATGTCATATTATTGGAACACAGACATCCACTTACCTCTCCTTTCTCCTAGTTCATTTTGACTTAGAATGAGCTTAGTGGTAGGGTCTGGTAAGATGGAATGCACCTTATTTCTAAGGATATAATGTTTGAACTTTTTCACTAACTTCACCAAAGCACATGTTTATTTATCAATCAAAGAGTATTTCATGTCAACATTTTTAAGGTTAGTTATCATTAAAAGATATTGGATGATCACATATATCTATCATTTGAGTTATAACTATGGCTATTATATGATATAATGCAAAGGAGTATAGATAAAAATCTTTGGTGAAATCTAGACTAGATCTTGTCCAATTGCCTCTTTAATGTCCTTGAAATCCTTCTTGGTTTCTTCATTCCATGTGATTTTGGCATCCTTATTAATCATATCATTCATTGGCTTGACTATTTCTTCAAAACTAAAAATAAACTTTCTTACAAAATTGAATTTACCAAAAAATGAATTTAATTCCTTTTTTCTATTAAATAGTTCTATGTTAGATATTTCATCTATTCTATCATGATCCATAGAGATTCCCTCTTAGTGATAACATGCCCTAATATTTATCCCTTAGTAACATACAAAATAATTTTTTGGGGTTAAAAGAAATCCCATACCTTCTGCATCTTTCAAATATCTATTGTAGGTGCATAATATAATCCTCCCTATTTTTAGAAAAGACAGTCAGATCATCCATGTATATAATAATGCACTTACCTACAAGCCCTTGGAATGCATGGTTCATGGCCCTTTAAAAAGTGGATTCTACATTTACAAGTTCAAATGACATTCTCTTATAGGCAAAGGTGCACCACTTAGTATTAAATACAGTTTTTATCCTATCTTCTTGATTAACCAGCACCTAGTTATACCCTAAAAAACCATCAAGAAAAGACATCATAGTGGAGCTAGATACAATTTGAATTACTTCATCAAGAGAAGGGAGAGGATAATTATCCTTTTCATATGCCTTATTCAAATTTCTAAAGTACACACATAATATTATTTCACCATTGTTCTTCTTGATCGGTACTAAGTTAGCTACCCACGTAGAGTGCCTAATTGGAAATACAATTTTGGCATCTAAAAGCTTCTTGACCTCTTTCTATATTAGTGATTCTAAGATGGGATTCACAAGCCTCTACTTTTGTCTGAAAGGTTTATAGTTTTATTTTAAAGGTATAGTGTGTGTTATAACCTTTGGATCAAAGATATTCAAGTCATCATAAGACCATGCTATGTGTATACATATTTAATTTGTCAAGTAACCACACATATCATATCTTTTTATAGTCCTTTTCATAGGAGACTCTGAATTGAAAATATGATCCTTGTTCACATTAACCATGTCTTAGTTTTACATATCTTGGTCTTATTTCTTTCTTGAGTCACCTTTTTATCCATAACCAATCATTCATAAATTTTTGACCAGTCATTACACCTTAGCCAAACAGTGTTCCCCATGTCAATCCTATTCCCCCATGATTTGAGCCTATAAGATAGGAGCGCTAGAATTGGACTATAGCACTAGGCCCTAGGGTGTCCCATTTTTGGTGCTCCTATCTTTTTGAATTTTGATTCCCAATGATCATTTCTCTTTACTCAAGAGGTCCTAAACCCTTCTTATTGTCAGGAATCTAGAACAACAAACATGCTCTGATCCCACTTGTCAGGATGCGAAACCAGAAACATACAATTGATTACCAAACTTCAAACAACTTAATATGCGGAAATAACCAGATTCACCAAGTAACTAGAATTCAGAATAACACAGCATATGAGAGACAATACACAACTTGTATTAACACTTTATACAGAAAAGAATACAATAGAGAATATGCCACATCTTCTCCACCACCTTACAGAGGTTTCCCACACCTCAAGTGAACAGTAATTCTTCTCCCCAAAGCTCTCCCTCTCACAGGTCTCAACACCCAACTCAAATACAGAGTTGGTGTTCACCTCCCATGCTCCACGCATAACACAAGTGCTCCACGCACTCCACAAGTACTCAAGGTACTTCAAGTAGATCTCCCATGAATCTGCAACAACCTGCAATTCAACAGACCATACTTATGGAAGGAACTCCCTTGCCTTCCTCTTGTTCTATCCGAGTACACACCTGTACTCCAAGTAGATCCTGCCTGATACTGCTCCCTGTTGTGTTGCTGTCTGTATGACCTTACACACCTGCAAATCAAACAATGGTTCTGCTCACCTGTGAACCTCGACCTTGCACACACATACACCTGCAGATCAATGATCTTACTTACCATGTAGATCTCCTATATAGGCCATGCAACTGTGACCAAGATCCTACACTCCTGAAGAACCCAGCTGGCTCTCCAATCCAGCACCAACACACCTGGTACTGTGGCACTAGGAGGAACGCACCATTGCTCTACCTCACACACAGAAGGAGCTTATAATTATGCTCTCTTACTCACTAGCACACTTTTCCAATACAACCATGAGTCTATTATATAGATCTCATCCAAACAATAATTAGACATCTAATTACAATAATTAGATCCACAGCTCTCAGTCTAAAATTAGATCTCTTCATGCAAACACTTGGTTCGTTAGTTAACTGCCCGTAATTGGCTCAGTCCGAACCACACAGGCGACCGACGCTGGTCCCTGTCCGCCTGGGGGTCGCCGACGCCGGCCGATCTCTGACCGACGCCGGTTGTCTTTCCTGCCCTTTCCTGCCGACGTCGGTTGGCCTGACCGACGCCGGTGTCTCTGACACTCAGCAACTCTCTGCAACCTCCTCTGTATTTGCATCAGTGAAGCTTTTAGCTCCACAATCCTAACAATCTCCCACTTGGAGATAAACAGCTGCACTGTACCTATACCTGTACTCCGTCTAATCTGTTTCCTGGTTTGTATCCCTCTTCAAGCTCCCACCTGAAGACAACACACCACACAACCTGTGATGTACCACCTGTCATCTGAGTACCCTGCCACATCTGAACCTACAACACCTGTAGTGAAGTCCTGACCCTGCATAGCAACACCTGCTGCCGGTCCCTCTCAGAAAACCTGAGAACCCACTTCCCCGAATTGGCTCCTAACTCTGACAGCTCCCACTGCATGGGAATATTCAGGTCTATACCAGACCTCATGTGATTTCAGACACTGTACCTGTCCAGCCCTTAGTGTGCTCCAGTTCTGTATCCCGAACCTCACCAACACCTGATTCACATAAGCTCCCACTCGAGACAAAATCAACCAGTGATCTCCATGCCTCCCATGTCAAAGAATTCCGCTGCTCCAAACTCCTCATGACATGCCACTGAACTAATCTTACCCTTAGCTCAGCAAAACCCTGTATGTACTAACCCTGCTAGCAAATATACCATCTACATACAGCAACAGAATGATGTCGCGACTCATCATCCACCTGGTAAGGCAAACCACAGTAGTTACCTGACACTGACTGAAGCCATGCTTCATCCTCCACCTGTCAAACCTGGTACCACTGTCCTGCAGCTCCTCAAGACCATATGCCTGGTCTTCCATCTCACGTATCCGTTCTCTCTATTCTTCTACTAAGGCATCCATTCGTCTCTGTGCTTTCTTCCAGCTGGCAAACCTACCAAGACACCCGTCTGGTTCTGCATCATATCCCTGCCAAGCTCACACCTGTTTCCTGGATCCTTCCTGCTATACAATCAGCAACAAGTATGAAGAAGAGGAACAACGAATTTGAGGGCCTACTTACACCTTCAGTCCTCCGTATGGGTGTTTGAGACTCCTTGACAGCTTGCTGTCCACCCAAAATTCGTTACAGTGACCGACCTCGGTCACTCCACAGTCTGCATCCGACCGACGTCAGTTCCATGCGTCTGTACCTGACTACCAACCTGCCTGTGTTGGTGTCCCTGCTGCCGATGTTGGTCATCTTGACCGACATCGGTCTTACATACTGCCGATGTCGGTCCTATGACCGATGTCGATCTTACCCTGCCCGACATCGCCGGCTTCGGTCTGCACATAACTGACATCGGCACCTATCTGTTCGACGCCGGTTCCTCCTGACCGACATCGGTGTCTGTGTTCGCCTGTGAGTGATGACTTTTTACCCGCGAGCTCCTTTGGATCAATCTCCATGTCCAAACTGCCCTGCTCAGATGTATCCAGCCTCATCCACTGAACTCTGTCTGCCATCTCCTCCAAGAACACCAAGGCTTTCCAGTTCTTAAGCCTGTCAAATATATCTGTCTTCCGCTTAAGAACATGCATCTCCTTCCTGCTCATGTGACCAAGCCTACGAAGCCACGTCTCCGCAACAGAAGAAGAATCAGTAATATAAACAAGTAGATAAAGTATACCTATTTTCTTACCACCAGCTAATTCAAGTGCTACCGCTGTGAGAGTTCTTGTGCATCTCTCATCACCCAATCTTTCTGAAGAAATTAGCCAAATCTCCAAACCTGGGACCTGCATGACCTTCATCAACACCTATGTGTTGGCCGCCTGCAATTTCAGCTTCACTTCCCCTTTGCCAATTCTTTGGCAAGGCTTACCAGCTCCTCTACCTGGGGCTGCATGGAAAGAGGCAACCGAATCTTTTATCCAAGATTCAACTTTATCCAAGAAACCTGCATAAAGTCCCTGTCCGCCTGGGGGTCGCCGACGCCGGCCGATCTCTGACCGATGCCGGTTGTCTTTCCTGCCCTTTCCTGCCGACGTCGGTTGGCCTGACCGACGCCGGTGTCTCTGGCACTCAGCAACTCTCTACAACCTCCTCTGTATTTGCATCAGTGAAGCTTTTAGCTCCACAATCCTAACACTTATCCCCTCAGTTTTATTTAGTTTTTTGATGTTAGGTAATGTGAATAAATCTCCCAAATTTAAAATAAAGAGTCTCCTATACAGATAAATTCACAAGGCATTTTATATCTATCACTTACTACTTTGCAATAGTAATAATTAAAAATCAATCAATAGTATAGCTCAACATTCTGAATCACGCATAGATTTGCATGCTTGATCAAGGAAGGGACTAGGTGAAAGTTCATTCTTGCATCTACCATATGTATTGATTATGCATGTTCCCTAAGGGAGAACTACATTTTATCTGAGACCTTATCTTCAAGGTTAATGTAGGCATCAATTAGGATCACAGGTATTCTAGATCATGCAATCATACTTCCCCTAACCTAGTTTTTCCCCCTTTTACTTTTGATATGTTTGTTATTTCATGTGTATATGGACCTAGCATTTGAATATTAAAATAACTCTATAAAGAGTTCTATCAACATTCAGCACTTGATATTTCATAAGTAGGCTCACTAGGAACAATGCAAAGAACCCAAAAAATTAGGTCTCTATGAGCAGTATAAACAATAGCAACAGAAGAGGACAATAGTGTCAAACCCCAAAGTGTCCTATTTTTGGTGGTCCTATCCTTTCACCAGATGAAATCAAGATCCAAGTTTTTGACATCTTCCCAGTCTTGTACAACAATTTTCAACCTTTTAAATAGTCGTCTCAGTCTATTTTTCCAAATAAGTTACTTATTTTCCCTATATAATTAATTTAATCAAATTGATATAAATCTGTATTTTAATTTGTTTGATTAGATTTTATTCCTTAATATAGACCCTTTATTATTTATTAACTAAACCCTAGTTTCCCAAGAATAAAAAAAACATTTGGTGAACTTGACTTACTTCGAACAAATTTCAAACACTAGATACCCTTAGGGTTTTTCCTTTATAATTTTGTGCAAAAATTCAATTTAAAATTTATGATTTTTGTATAAATTTTTATGCATTTATTTTATTCGAATTTATTCTTATAATTTAAATTATTTCAATAATTTTCAAAAATTCTAAAACCCCAACCCAAAACCCTAGATTTCCAAACTAAGTCCTCAAACCCCAAGCTTCCTACCTTACAATTTTTAGATAAAAAATTTAGAATTTTTGAAAATTGTTTGGAGTGTCAATAATATTTTCAAAATATCTATGTTAGTAGTTATTATTTCATTTATTTTCTTAATATTACTTTTACATATTATCTTTAGTGAAATCAATAAAATAGCCATTAAGGCACTTCTTCCCTCTCATCCCATAGATCATTTTTTAAATTTTTCTCATAATTATGATAATGAATGAACAAATTTGCAAAATTGCACATTAGCTAAAAATGTGGAAAATAATTTTATTTACAATGAAGGCAATTAATATTATTGTAATGAGTAATATGATGATGCACATGAAGGTGATAGTGAAGAACAAGTAGATGCATCTTCTTCTCTCAAACCTATCTCTTTTCTTCCCTCTTCTAAAGAAAATAATTTTGATAAATGAGAAAGGTACTTTTCACCTCATTCTCATATACACAATGCATCAAATGAACAAATCAGTCATGCATTTCTAAGTGAATCTCTTATTGGTGATAACTTGCTTCCATTTGAACCTAATTTCTCTCTCTTTTTCTAATTCTATGTTCAAATTATAATAATATAAATGCAATAGAATCAAATTTCCAATGCATAGTTCAAATGATCCATCTCATGTTATTAACTCTACTTTGTCATCTCAAAAAATGGCAAAAGAATTTTTAAATGATAACTCTCTTACTCTTACTTCTCATATTTCAAATGAAAATAATGCATGCACTCCATTCAAGGATACATAGATGCACATAGTATTCCAATTTCACATGAAAATTTATTGCATATTAAAAAAGAATTAACATCTTCTCTTACCCCTCTCCCTAATGATGATGGAAGTGATAATGAGTATGATAGTGAACATGCAAATGAATATGAAAATGAGAGTGAATATGAGCAAAATTTTGATTGTAATAATGTATCGAATAATGATGACTACTATAGATATAGTGAAGAAGAAAATGCATCTCATGCTCCTAAATCTTCTCTCACTCCTCTCAACAATAATGCATTAAAAAATATTGCTTCTACTTCTATACATGATTCTATTTCAAATGTTGCACATGTCACTGATAACATCACATCTTCTACTCAATTAAAATGTGATTCACTAAATAATAAAGATATTAATGAATCTCCTAAGCCACCCCCTAATACAATAGCACCTATTTCTCACTCTTCACCCAAAGAGAATGGTAGCCCACATCCATCTTCTAACTTCCAAGTTACCATTCATCCAAAGGTTCAAGTAATCATACCCCCTCTCTATGATCTAATTACTAAATGTATCATTCCCATGGCTAAAATAAATGATCAAATTCAATGTTCAAATGAACCACTTCAAGATGTTAATATATCATCCCAAGAGATTATTTATTTAATGCATGCAGTTGGTGGTGTGGACACCAAAAATATACACACTATGATTCCAAATTTCAAAAAAAACCCTAGAAAACCTAGGACCCTCTTGGGACCAATCTATACCAATCTGGCCTAACCAAGCTCATCTAAAGTTAGTTTCACAATTTGGCTCAACCTAGCCTTCAACCCCTTTTTCCTTTCGAACCTAACCATTGACGATCAAGGTAACCATCGATGGTCACCCTTGGGAAACCTTGACCATAAATGGTCAGCATGCACCTCCTTAATCAAAAGCATGCAATTATCCACTGACCTTTTCTAAATATAACTTGTCTAAATCTTGTTGTGAGCCTTTTCATAGACAAATTATATTTAGATGGCCTAGTTGCACCTTGACTTCCACCTCTTATTTGTGCCTATAAAAAGAGAGGAGTCTGGAAGGTCAAATCCATCTTCAATAATTATTAGGAGCTCAAGGATTTAGGAGTTTTATTTTATAGGTTGATCAGCATCATCATCAAATTAGTCATCACATTGAGAGCTAACTCATTGTCGCCTCTCAACCAAGTTTTTGAGTATCATTACTCTATTGAATTCAAGCCAGATTCCACCAATAGGCTAACTACTTCAACCACTCACCCAATCAACTTCTAGTAAGACAAATACCTATTTGTTAATATTCATATACTTTTTTTCCATTTCAAAATCAACCTAGCCCTTACCCATCACCTAGAATCCATCTTTCGGATCTCACTATCTAGGAATTAACAACCCAAATCTTCACATAGTAATTGTCAATTATTGACTCAACCACTGATAGTGTACCCAACCACTGATGGTCATTTTGACCATCGATGGTCACCTTAACCATCGACAGTCACCCTAACCATTGAAGGTCACTATGGTAGTGAAAAATAGTAAGCTATATTCAGCCATCTACACTCAACCAAACCTAGTTTTCTATGTTCTTGCTTGTCCATAGACCTCTTTTATATTTTTTGAAGTAGACCCCAACCTCTAGCACTAGTATTAATTAGTTTATCACTAATTTAATCATTTTTTGTCTATCTTCTTAGCAAGAATTTTTGTGTTTTATTTCAATACCTTTTAATTATTGATGCAAGTATCTTCTTTCTAGTTTTGTGAACTTAATTGTTTAAAATGTGTGGATTGACAACCCCTAATGAATATCTCACTTCTAAGACATAGCTATCACTAGCCAATCCACCCAACCATTTGTCTAACAAACAGTTTGCTTTAGTGCTTTCTTATCTGCAAGTCTTCCTCCCAAACCAAAGAGGAGTTCTCCACAATCTTATGATTTAATGCATACACAAACAAACAAGTTTTTCAACCATACCCATACTAATTTTTTTTTTCTTCCTTATAACTTAAAGTAAAAAATTTAAATGAAATATTATGGCATGCTTAGTGGGTCCTAAAGTCTTTACTCACATTTTTTTCCTTTACATTTGTATGCTCTTCTCTCTATCTATGCTCATAATTGAAACTAAAATTTGTTTTGGTCTTAAAATCAACTACATCTATCACTTACTTTTAACATTAGTTCACTTTGAATTAAATCATAGTAATCTTATCATAGCACCACTTTTATTACACACACTAGCCAAATTGCTTTCATCAATCAAACATAAAAATAATTTGAGATAAGGCCCAATTGGGATTTCATCACCTATTGGTCACCTTACCCTTTCCAGGCAATCCTACTTGGAGGTCATTACCAAGGGGAGAACCCATTTAGTTTTCTAGTTGAGTATAAACTCTAGAATTTGCTATATACTAGAAAAGCACTTGACACACTTATCATTATGGTGTGTGAAGTGAGGGGGCAGGCCCTAATACCAATCCATGTATCAAATTCTAATATAGACTCTTTTAATCACCTAAACAACCCAAAAATATCCATAGACTACTTCTATAGTACTTTATCTATAAGCCCACTTCTATTACACATCTCATAAACTAAGGCATAAGCCAAAAGTGAGAATAAAATTAAATTTTAGGCTTAATGTACTTTCTAGTGTGTGTCTAGATTTCCTTGATCATTTTTTCTTGTCTTCTTCCTAGTTGAGTGTTGAGTTCATTTTCTTGTATTCTCTCCCCCTTTATTGTATGGTTTTCACATGCTAGTAGTGTAGAGACCTAGCAGAGTAGGACCCATCACTAGACCAACCACCCTCTTCTAATTCCTCACCTATGGAGTATGTCTCTGAAGAAAAAAATCACCCCATCCTTTGGGAAGCCCCACTTTTCCTTGGGTATTTACCTAAGGAGACACAGACTTTACCACTTTTCTAGACAATAACCTAGTTGCCCTTCATCATTATATCAACATCTCCCCTCACCATGCCCCAATTTTGACTTCATCCCTATATCCTCCTTATGGTATACCATCTTGCCTTATGGGGGATGTTCTTATTATCACGGTCACTAACAAACCTTTGGCTACTCAAGCATATTCATTCATTAACCCCTTTGATTCCATAAAAAATCCAACCAACTACTACCTTTACACCTTCTGCCCCTACTAATGATTCCTCTACCTTAAGAACAATTCAACCATTAACCCATCACACTCCATTCATTGTTGGAACACCTACCACAAGCACTACCAACCTTCCCTCTATCAACCCCAACCCATTGGTTAATACCCCTTTATGGAGCTTATTAGTGTCTATCCCTTATACTTCACCACCTATTAACATGAAGGTCACTACTTCTCCTCTTATCACCAACCCAACTACTTTTCATGCCTAACCCATAAGAATCCCTCAATAGGTACCCATTATACCCAACCTAGGACACATCCCTAACCCACAAGGTTATGTACCCATTACTCAATCACTATCATCCACTTACCCTTACATCTCATCTACCCAACCTCTAACACCCACATTCCAAAATGTGACAATCCCTCAGCCATCAAATAATTACCAATATGTTACCTAACCTTAACCATAGTATCCACCTTACAACCCTTTTGGTGCATCACCTCAAACCAACCTAATGAATATGTTCATGGACAAGATGACGAACCTTGAGTTATCCATTTCAGGGGCTCATAACATCCTATCATATGATTAGATTTGTAATGAACCTATTCATCCCTCTGTTCCTATCAAACCTTACCCTCCTTAATGAAAGCTTCCAAAATTTACCAAATTTTAAAGCAAGGAAGACCCCCAATAACACCTTAAGTATTTTAGAAACATATGTTATATGATTTCTTACAATGATGCCCTTGTCCTTTCTACCTTAACCATGTATTTATTTAGCCTAACATTTGACTAGTATAGTGTGATCACTAGGCATTCAATCTTTTATTTTACCCAACTAGCTCAGGGATTCTTAGATCACTTCTCCATTACATTTCCAAGAAGGTCTCTATCATCAACCTCTATTCTATTAAGAAATTCAATGATGAGTCCATTGTCAATTTCATCACCTATTAGAGAAGCTTGATTAATTAGCTTTCAATTTTCTTGCCTTAACCTAAACTTATTTCTTCTACATTACATTTCCAAAGATTTAAAACTTTGATGAATCTTTCACCATGGCACATAAGCTATAAAACTAAGCCATAGATGTGGGTGAATTGAAGTTACAAAATAATAAATCTACCTTCAAGACTAATGAAACCTCCACCTCCAAACCTAAAAATCAAACTAACACTAAAACCAAGAGCAAGGGAACTATAAATGTAGTTGTCCTTAAAACTACCCCACCACCTAATGTCAATAATCAAAATCCTCTTAATACCTCTCACCAAAATACACGTAACCTAAATTGAAGTAGCTAGAAATAGTTCACTCCACTTGGAGAATCTTATGCCTCAGTTATAGAGAAATTACTAAAAGCTAACCTCATACAAATTCCCCCTATCCAACCTCCACATTATTTTGATTCTTCTCATCCTAAACCTACTTGGTACAATGAGAATGACCTTTGTGCTTTTCATCAGGTAATTATACATGACATCAGCTGATGTAATTCCTTCAATAATGTTGTTCAAATCCTTATTTATAAGGGGGAACTCATGTTGGATAACCCCAATTCCCCTCAAAATCAAGCTCTTGACATCTTCAAGAAACCTTTTCCCAACCATGCCCCTTCCAAAAGTGAGGACACATAGGATAAATGCTCCAATGATGCCCACATGGTTAATACGGTCCTTAATACATTCATCCACAAAGACTAGAGGATCCAATCTACCTACTCCTCCCCCATCTCATCTACCAAGGTGGTGGAGTCACCTTCCCCTCCTTTGGAGACCTAAATCAAGGAGGTTCCTTTTTCCCTAGCTTCACTCATAGAGGCTTTAGAATCATCAAATACTACCTCAACTAGCATATCTAAGTAAATAACCATTACTAATTCACCATCTCCCCTAACTACCAAAAAAACCACTACTCCTATGGACATTATCCCTAAATGATAAACTTCATCACCAACACCTCTCATGTAAAAATCGCCTATTTCAACCTTACAACCTTTGCTCAAAGAAATGGACCAAACTATGACCCATCTTCCCCATCCTATGAGTTTATCCTTTTCCACTACCCAGGGATCAAGACTGGTACATAAACTTTTCTCTACATTAGTTCAAAAATTGGATATGGATCAAACCACTTTCTAGCAATAGTTAGGGCTCCCTTACATCAACAAATCCAAACCTTCTGATACACCTTTAACCAACCAATCTATCATTTTTCCACCCCCTCTTAAACCAATTATAACTTCTACCAACCCCTCACCCTCTCAATCAACCAAGGCAATCATATCTCAAGCAATCAAATAGCCAACCAAACCCTTCACAAATCTTGGTGCCTTCATTACATGGAGTTTGGTCTACCCATCTCTGAAAGTGGAATTAACCACATCTAAACCTATACCCAAGCCTTGAACCAAACCAACCAAAGAGGTGAAACCATTGAAAGGTCATATGGACAGGAATCTACCTCCCTCCACCTTACCTTCTATCTTGGGACCTCATCCCTCAACTTTGCTTGAGAAATAGGTTGCTTTTAACATATGCCACCCACCACTATTGGTAACACCAACCCACTTACTTTATAATAGGTTAGTTGTTACTAAATTATCAATCACCTGACTATCAACCTCAAACACTCCAACTAGTAGCATATCCAAACCAAAACCATTAACTAGAAACACCACCTTACCTAAACCCACTCTTACCAAACCCA
Organism: Torreya grandis; assembly: GCA_037957365.1. Taxonomy (NCBI): domain Eukaryota; kingdom Viridiplantae; phylum Streptophyta; class Pinopsida; order Cupressales; family Taxaceae; genus Torreya; species Torreya grandis. The sequence goes on from JARHVA010001233.1 coordinate 1,400,855, forward strand.
TTATCACCAAAGAACCCAGCTTACCAACCAAAACCACATCCTCTATACATTTCCAACCTCTAGATTAATCCTATACAACCATTTTTCAAAGGTTATCATAAGAGTCTTGCCTCACCTTACCTCCTATCAAACCTTCAATCCTCTTGGTTCGAAACCAGCTTGGTATAGTGATTGTCAAATCTGTTCCTATCACAAGACACCTAAGCATGACACAAAGAACTACAAATCTCTTTAGGCCATTATCTATCAGCTCTATGAGGAAGATAACCTCTTATTATATGAACTCCCCTTGACCCCTCTGCCAACACACCCAATAGCCATTTTCCAAAGCATGCCTAATCCCCCACTCTCACCTCAGAGTGATGGGGAGCCTACCCAACCTCCTATCACATCTTTCCCCTCTATCCACACCATTAATGTTGTCACATGATCACAAAAAAAGGTAAAGGAAATTCCAAGGTGTCCATTCCATGGACATACCCACCTTCTCACCCTAAACTAAACTAGATCCCAATCTCTTCATCTTTAGATAAGCCCAAAGTGACCATCTTAGGAACTTCTAAAGATAACCATTATGAATCCATCAAGAGGGTCATTCTTAAGAAAATCCATGAGACTCCAACTAAGATGAGACTCTACAAGCTTATTTCCACCTCACCTTGCCATCTCTAGGCCATGATAAAGGCTATGCAAGCCATTGAGGTTAGACCAAGAGACTCCCAACTTATAGAGGCCTTCATATGTACTCTCTAAGTCTCTACCCTTGTTAAATTCAAGGACTCATAGATATCTTTTATCTAGCCTAAGGACCTAGATCCTCATCTCTTTATTACTTCCCATATCAACCAAACCCACATCAAACAAGTTATGATCGATGGGGGAGCTAGCATCAACATCATCTCTTACAATGCCTATGACCAACTCAAATTACTAGACAATGTCATGTCTAAAACTTCAGTCATCCTTAGATCCTTTAATGATGTCTTAACCACTACCTTGGGAACTCTTATCCTCCATATTCATCTAGGACCTCACACACTCCCTAAACATTTTTATGTGGTCAAAGGTGAATTTTAATATAACATTATACTAGGAAGACCTTGGGTTGTGTACCTTCTACCCTCCATCATTGTGTCAAGTTTGAACATGAAGGTTAGGTTGTCACCATACAAGCTGACCCAAGCCCTTTTATATCATGTAACATGACCTACTAACATAATGACATCCTCATATCCCTGATAAAATCACCACAAGCATCTACTACCAAGCCCTCAACCACAAAAAATGAAGCTATTATTTTCCCTTCCATAGAGGCATCTACTAGTTTATCTATTCCTACAAACTAGATACCCACCATTGATCCCTTAAAAACCTACCTTCTAATTCCTTACCCTTGGATAATACCATCTCCTCACCCTTGATGCCTTCTAAACTCCCTAAGAATATGGAAAACTAAAATATTAACCAGGTTATGATCCCAACATTAGAGCCATTATTCCTTTGGGACCTCATAACTATTAAACCAAATTCACCTATGGGGTACTTGACAAGCCACTTGATGTTGTTTCCACCCCCTCTTCACCATAACCATTCACCTCCACATTCTCTTACTTGGACAACCTAGACTTTGCCAAAATATACCTCCATAGGTGTGCCTAAAAAGGCTTTAGTTTAATATTATATGAGCATGGCCTACACATATTTATATTGATTAAGAACTGAAAGCCTCATGAAAAGCATGACCTTGGCTTCACTCTACCCAATAATAATAAAGCCACACAACGTACCACTACCATTGTTGAAGAAGAGACCCCTTCCTCACCAACGTCCTCTCCACCTGAGTATGAGGATGAGGACATCATCCTACCTAACTTTTTTTCATCAAAATAATCACCCTCAGCCCCCTAACTTATCAAAAAGAAAGGGCACCCTCATCTATCCCTTTAACCCATCCTAAACTTGTAGGAGAAGACTCTCCTACCATTAACACTATTCAGTGCCAACATGATGATTCTATTCTCACCTACCTTGGTGCACCTAATTCTTCCATCCACAAATATTTACCTCCAAAAACCTCAACCATGTTAAATAAATCTACTATAGATATTGACATAGGTACCTCGGGTAACCCTCATGTTTTCAAACTTGGATAATCTCTCACCATTAAGGAACTTCAAGACTTCTCTACCTTCTTCTAAGATCATAGCATTGTATTCACCTGGTCATATGTTGACATGCTTGGTATTGACCTAACCATTTCCACCCACAACATTATAACTAATTATGAATCCAAGCCTATTAGATAGAAACTTTGATGAATACATCCTTGCATAGCCCTTCTTGTCAAAAAAAGGATTCAATGCCTCCTCTCTATCAACTTCATTCAACCCATTGATTATCCTTAATGGATTTAAAACATCATGCCTATCATTAAATCCATAGGGGGACTACATATCTATGTGGACTTTTGTGACCTTAACCTTGTCTACCCAAAGGATGACTTTTCTCTACCTAGCATTGACCAACTTATTGATCTTACAATAGGCCACGACATGTTGTCTCTCATGGATGGATTCTTGGGTTATAATCAAATTTTGATTGCCCCTGAAGATCAACATAAAACTACCTTTATCACCTGATGGGGGACTTTTTGTTATAGAGTCATGCCCTTTAGTCTTAAGAATGTTGGTTCAACCTATCAATGTGATATGACCTATATCTTCCATAACCTTACCCATACAATCATCAAGGACTATGTGGATGACCTCCTTAGGAAGTCTAAATATCATAAGGACCACTTAGTCATTCTCAAAATTATCTTTGAGAGACTTATCCATTACTATGTCCACCTTAATCCCAATAAATGTATTTTTAGGGTCTTATTGGGAAAATTCCTTGGCTTCATCATTTCCCTTTAGGGAATCAAAGTGGATCCAGCCAAAATTAAATCCATCCTTAAAATTCTACCTCCAACCAATCTTAAGAAACTCCATAATTTGCAAGAGAAGCTCCAATCCATTCATCACTTCATCTCTCAGCTCTCTGATCATTTTCATCCCTTCCATCACCTCTTGAAAAAGGTTATCTCTTTCAAGTGGAATATTTATTTTCAAAAGGCCTTTGATGCACTCAAAAAATACCTTCTATCTCCACCTATCCTCACTGCCCCTAAGGATGACCAACTTTTTTACCTTTATATTTCTACCATTGACCATTCCTTAGGGGCAATGCTTACCCATCAAGATGAACAACATAAAAAGCAATCCATCTATTACATAAGCCACACACTTATCGAGTACGATACTTGGTACACACACACTAAGAAACTTTGTTTGGCCCTAGTCTTTGTGTCCTCCAAATTTTTCCACTACCTTCTTAACCACAAAAAAAATTTCATAACCAATACTAACCCACTCAAGTATATTCACTCCAAGCCATACCAAAACCAATGTATGGCCAAGTGGCTCATGATTTTAGCTAAATTTAACCTTGAGTTCCTCTAGTAGAAGTTAATTAAGGGGCAAGTCATTTCTATCCAATTGGTTGATGCACCCCTAAAATACAACTAACTTGCCCCTCTTGAATTTCTATATGAGTCTATTTTAAGCCTATCCCAAGAAAATTTCACCAATCACATAACCATGTTCTTTGATGGTTCTAAATGTCAGTGTGGTGGGGGAGCTGATATCATCTTTATCCCCCTTTTTGGTGAACCACTCCCTTTATCTTTTGAACTCAACTTTGAATGTACCAACAATGTGGCTGAATATGAAGCCCTAGTAATAGGTCTCAAATCATGTTAGCCTTGGGAGTCAAAACAATCAATATTTTTGGTGACTCCTAACTTATGGTCAATACCAATGTAAAAATGAGATTTTGCAACTATATAGATAGTCATGAAACTCTTGACATCATTTGAACACTACCATATTCAAACCACCCCATGATCTACCAACAAGTTTTCCAATACCATGGCTTCTCATGCCTCTCAGATCTTGTCAGCACCCTCAGACTCTAAGCTATCAATCATTTTCCATCACCTCATCAAACCTTCTTATGTCAAGTTTGGCACTCTAACCATATTGAATATAGAGGGGATCTAGGCTGACCTTTGGTATCAACAAACCTTTGACTACCTTAACCTTGGTGTACTTCCCTCTAACCTCTCTAGGAATGTCCATCAAACATTTATTTAGAGCACCTTCCATTATACCATTATGGGAGGAATTCTTTACAAGCATGGCTTTGATGGTCTTCTATTCCATTGCCTCTATGGTCTAGAAGTCTCTCATGCTATCAAGGAGATGCATGAAAGTATCTATGGGGGGCATTTTTGTGGACTTGTTGGGGTTAAGCGTATCCTCCACCTAGGTTATTACTAGCTTACCCTTAACCAAGACTATTGTGATTATGTGAAAAAGTGTATCAAGTGTCAACAACATGCTAATTTACATCATGTACCTAGCCATAGTCTTCACATATCCATCAATTTTTAGCCTTTTTCATAATGGGGTCTAGACCTTATTGGTGAAATTAACCCCCACTCTTCATAGAGACATCACTCTATCATCACTATGACTGAATATTTCACCAAATGGGTGGAGGGTATTCCTCTTATCTTGACAAAAGCTAAAAAGATTATTGAATTTATCACCCATCACATCATCTGCTACTTTGGTGTTCCCCATAAGATCATCACTAACAATGGCAAATCCTTTAAAAATAAAAAAGTTTAAGGTCTTTGTGATGTATTTGGAATTAAACTAATCTTCTCATCACCTTATCACCCATAAGCAAATGGACAAGCAGAGGCCTCTAATAAAACGCTTAATAATATGCTTACCAAAATGGTCAATATTGACACTTTCACATCCCTTTCACCTTATGGGCATATTATACTAGCATCTAAACCCCTATAGGTGCTACACCTTTTTCAATAATGTTTGGAACTAAGGTTGTATTTTCTATTGAATTCCAAATACCTTCTCTTCACATATCTTTATGTAACCTTATTTCAGAAGATGATTATTTTCAAGCATGTTTATCTCAACTTGAGCTACTTGATGAACATCATTTGGCCACTCTTTCCCATCTCTATATCTATCAAGAATGAATCAAGTGTGATTATAAAAAACACTTGAAAGTGCAATAATTCAATATTGGAGATCTCGTTCTCAAGGAAAATCAACATGTCACTAATATAGAGAAAAGTAAAAGGGGAAATTTTACCTTCAATTGGATTGGACCCTAAATCATAACCCATAAGTATGGATTATGATCTTATTGTTTGTTCTCTCTCAAAGGCAAACTAGAACCTGAGCCTCTTAATGCTTCACATCTATGTCCTTTCTATTGTTAACGAGGGGTCACAATCACCATTTGTCTAACTTAAACTCATCCCCTATAACCACATTCATTTTCCCTCTTTTTAAGATCAATAGATTATAGATGAATCATGTGATTATCCACCATAGTCATAGCCTAATCTTGAACTATGGGTACCATGGCTCTACCCATGGCATGATTCTCATGGTACTTCCCATCTCTCTTTGGGATCAAATCCCATGGTCGTTGTCACCTAATCTTTAACCTTTTTGTGATCTTAGTCTTACCTTCATAAAGGTAACCCCTTGAGCATGTATATGCAATTCTATGTCAAGAAAAATCAAACAAAATCAAAATCAATATCAAATTCAAAAACAAATCATGGGTCATTCGTAGCATTCACAGACTACTCCCTTAAAGGGTGGTTGTTGAAAACTTATTTAAAATTTCAAAAATGTAAGGTGGACTGTTCCCTTAATGTACAGATATCAAAATCATTTGAACTAAGCATATAAACTTATACCACTCCCTTAAAGGATGGATGAGTAAATCACTTGTCAAAGCTAGAAATTTCTTGGAAGCTTCCTGCATCAATCAGCTTCCCCAACCCTAAAATAAAATCAAAAGTCATGAAAGACCAATAAATAAAAGAAAAAATAATGAGAAACACTACAATCAGCTCTCATAAAATCAATAATATTGGACAACCACAATTGGCTCTCCTTAATAGACTTCTTGAATTGATTAGTCTATACTATACATGAGCATAGACTTGCTTATACTATCTTCTTGGAAGCCTACAAAAGAGGCATGCTAGTCTCACAAAAAAGGTTCCAATTTTACCCATCCTCCCTCCATATATCATATGCATGGAACTATGAGCTTACTTGACATAATGTGATCAAGATACCTATTTATTAACCTAAGCATGCTAATCTGAAGCATTTGAAATGCTTATTTTCATTAATCTAATCCAACTTCGGGTTTCATTTTTTGTCCTTAACAATGAAAAGGCATCATGTTTTTTTTATCTTTTATTGGTTCATGTAGACATATGTCTCATTATTCTTATCACTTTCCTTACATTTATTTTGTTATCAACTTACTTTTTGTATTATCATTACATCCTTAACCATGTTCATATTTTATCTCCATGATCATAAACAACAAATACCAAATGCAACATTGTGAACTATATCCATAAACCACATCACATATCTATCTATGATCAAAACACTATGAAATTGCATCATATCATAAACATCATCCTATCCATTTACCATCAAAACATTATATGAACATATATCATATCATAAACAACCCTAATTACATCATTCATCATCATGAGCATAAACAAAGTCAATGATCAAAACATCATGAACCATATCATATAACCTCTATCTATCTATCTATTTACCATCACATCATAAAAATTCATCTTATAACATCAACATAACCATAAACAAAGTCATTAAGATCACATTATCATATGACATATACTCATCCATAACACATCCTCTCATATCCATAAACAAAATTAGAGTATCATAACCATCTTTTATACATCACATGCCTAAGCTACTGAGTCAACATCTCATAAATAATATGCATGAAACCATAGACCATCAACCATAAACATGAACATAAATATCCACATTAGCATGTAAGCCATGAACCATAAACTATACATCATCATCATATACATCATGTCATCATAAATAATACATGTAACAATGTATAAACTCTCTCTCAAAACATGTACATCTCACTGTATCAACACACAAGATAGTATCAAAATAATTTACACCTATCTCTACCAACATATCAAAACATGTGTAAATCATCCCCCTAAGACACCACTATTGTTGGCCCCACCTATTCCCTCACCTGCACCTACACCGACACTCCCATCTGGTGGTATCCCCCTTTATATCCCTACCTGACCCACTATAGAGGCCCACTATCTAGGAGTAGCTCTTGAAGGACCCCCTACCAATCTAGCCCTATGTTCTCCATATCACATCTCTAGTGGTATCTATCTTAGCACTATAGCCTCATAATACCTAAGCTCCTCCATAGTGGTTAAGTACTATGCCCATGACACTATGTCAGGTGGTCCTCTTATTACTACTATAGTTGCTCCTACTCTCTGTCTTAATGAGTCTCTCTCTTATGTCACCAACCCAAGAGATATCATTGCTTGATCTCGCTCACTATTTAGAGTCACCACTTGTGGCTACAAAGTAGCCACCTATCCCTGCAACACTATAATTTGAGCCTCTACTACTACTAGGGCCACTACTGCTTGTGCATCCTATGTTAGTACCTATGTTAGGTCTACATCTATGGGCTACTGGCCCCCATCACCCCACCCAAAATCAATAGCTATATATCTATCCTAGTACCAAGCTACATATCCATCTACCACACTAGCATCATCAATGGGAGCTCTCGCAGGCAACTCCTCATGGTCCAAGACAACCTCCTCTAGCTACAGCTTCAAGAGTAAAAAATCAACATCCTCCCTCCTATATCAAGGGAAATTAGGTGAGATCCCTTACATCAATCAAAACTACCTCTACACTCTATCAACTAGGATGAGCTTAGTCTCACCCTCTTATCTCCTATATATCCACCAATAACTCCAAAGTCATAAAGTGTGATACATGTATCCTACCAACTTAGCCAGCTCATGTAAGGTCTCCACACCATATTTCCAACCATCAATCCCTCTAGGGTGTCTATGAATTATTCTATATCTTAGGCACCTCAACCATCCCCTATTAGTGCATAATCCCCTCTCCATCACATTAAGCCTACTCTATAGTCTATGGGCATAAAACCATCCCATGATAGCCACAGTGGTCTACGAACTATAATATGATCCTACACCCAATAGTGGAATATGAATCTGACATTAATCTCTTATCACCTATGTTCATAAAAAACCTAGAGCTCTTTGTAAATCTTCACTAATACAATAGGAGCCCACCAAATATAGCCCTCCCTAGTAACATCTCTCCTAACACCCCAAGTAACAAATATGGGAAGTAGTCACTATCCAAATCAAGAATGGAAAAGTAGGATGTCCCAATCATCATCATCATCATCAATAGGCACCTATCCCTTAGTGTACTTTAGTATAATAGCTTGTAATTCTTGCCACCTATATGAAATCTCACCTACTCCCTGTCCTCACCATAAATCCAGTCCATGTAGTAGTCTCACTTCTCACTCTCTACATTGTAGATTAGATCCCTACATTTTAGTAATCATGTAATTTGATGCACATACTCTATCAAGAGGCTCATCTCTCTAGTAAAGAACATGAATGTGTTCATGGCTGGATCCCATCTCTTGATGAGAGCCATGATTATCACTACATCTCATGATAAGTTTTGATAATGCCTCATGGCCCCAAGGCCAACCTAATCCATATATCACCACTCATCATCTATCATACCATCACAAACCTCTATAAAGATCTTCAGGGCTTTGTCCCATATCTAGATCTACTCATAATCTTGTAAAATAATCACATTCACACACACACACTTAGTTTTCCACTTCGATATAAGTACCAACCTATACCTACTTTTTTCAACCTATTTTAACCTACAAACTTACATTTACAATCTAATAATTCCCCAAATGCTCTACATCTTAACCACATACATTTTTTATCTATATGATTCTATCACAAATAATTATTTCACCTCTACCCAAAACCAACATTAACACATCATTTTAAACACTTTTATTACTTCTACCTATCAAATTCTCAACTTATCTAATCGATCATTTCAAACCCTATAAATTTTAACCTATCAACCATTATTACCCCTTTAATACCCTCTCCATAACTTTCCACATTTTCAAATCACATTTCATAACCTAACTTTACAAACTTTCTAAACTATCAGCCAACCCTACCTTTACAAACTTGAAATATTTTACAAAATATCCTCAAAAATATTCAAAAAACCTTTCAACATTTACAACATTTTTTACTAAAACTCAACCTACACCATCTTACTTCTGATAGTTCCTTGAACCATTGAAGGTCACCTAGGGGCACTTTTCCCCCAGGGTCAACCATTGATAGTTGGGTTCAACCGTCAATGGTCACTATGTGTGAATGTTGATGGCAAAACCCTCAAACCCTAGACCTCAACATAAGCTATAAACCACCCCATTACAACAATTAAACTACATAAACCTAATTTGTAACCTCTTACCAACCTAAACTACCCTTTTCCTCTCATTTTCACCCTTTGCCTTGACCAATTTCACCCAAATTAAACATTAGGGCACATAGCCTAGAATAATTTGCCAAACCCCTACCCAACTATTGTACTCTATCCAACATCCACCTTTTAAACCAATAAATTTAACTAAACTATCAAATTTACAACACCTATTACCTCATTATGAAAGCACTATTTTGGCCAAAGTCCTTACCTCCCCACTTGGCCACGTCCTCATCCACCCTCCATTTACTACACTCTCAGTCAATCTCACTAGTCAAACAATCCACCTTAGTAATCACTTACTCCAGTAAGTCAAATCCTCTCCTTAGTCAATCATAAAATGTCAAATGCAAAAATTACCTAAAGATAAAAATGCCAATGCAAAATGGTAAAAATAATTTCACTTTTAACTTTTCTCCTCTCAGCTTTTCTAGGGCTTTCTTGACCATTGATGGTCAAGGTGACTATCGATGATTGACCCTGGGACCACTCCTAACTATCAAAGGTTAGGGTCCCATTAATTTTCAACCCTTTTCCCAAGCACCCTATTTTTACCTTTACCTATTTGAAGAACTACATTTGGCCTAAAGCTTCTTTATGGATATTTTATCCATGGAACTATGTAGGTAGCATCCACTTGTCCAGTACATCTAAATTCAACTCGACCATTCCCAACCAACCTATACCAACCAATTCTAACCTAAACACCTATTCACCTCATTGTTGGTTCATTTTGGCCCATCTAGCATGTTATTTGTGACAATTTTTGCTTAGTCCATTTGTCACAGCAATAACATTGTCATGTTGACCCTTTTTAATTTTGTGCCTCCTTGCACATACTAGACCCACTTATGTCTTTTTTAAGAGCACTTCCTACCTCAAATACCTATGACACTTGCCCATTTGTATTTTCCTTGAGACCACTTCCTACCTTGGATACCCACCAAAAACATAAAAATCACTTAGGAGACTTACATTTACGAGTGTTCCAAACTGCCATGCCTAGAGGGGGTCATGTGGTTCACTTATCAATTGTCCTTCTTAGTGTTAACCCTTATTTTTACTAACATTGGCAAATTTAGTCTTTATGTAATCTTGACTAATCGCACTTAGTGATATTTTATGTGCAAGTTTGTATTTTAAATGCCCAACCTCATGTCACCACTTTGTAACTCACCATATACCATTTATCAAACCTTGACCCAATTTTGGTTTCACCTCATCAACTCCTAGTTTTAGGGGGAATACCTCCTCCTACTCTTGGGGCAACCAGACCTTTGACCCATACTTTTTTTTTTGTTTTATAGCCCATTCACACAAGTTGCACAATAAAAAGGGGTAAAAGGTAGACACTAGAAATATGCACACTATAATTTTGAATGTCAAAAAAACCCTTGGAATACTTAGGACCCTCTTGGGACCAATATACACCAATCTAGCCTAACCAAGCTCATTCATAGTTAGTTTTACAAATTGGCTCAACCTAGCCTTCAGCACCTTTTTCCTTTAGGACTTGGCTATCGATGATCAAGGTAAACATCAATTATCACCTTTGGGAAACCCTGACCATCAATGGTCAGGGTGCACCTCCTTAATTAAAATCATGCAATCATCCATCGAGATTTTCTAAATATAACTCATCTAAATCTTGTTGTAAGCCTTTGTATGGACAAATTCTATTTAGATGGCCTAGTTACACCTTGATTTCCACCTCTTGCTTATGCCTATAAAAAGAGAGGCACTTGGGAGGTCAAATCCATTTGTAATATTTATCAAGAGCTTGGGGATTCAAGATTTTTCTTTTATAGTTCGATCAGTAACATCAACATCATTAGCAATTCAGCCATCACATTGAGATCCAACTCATCGCCACCTCTCAACCAAGTTCTCGAGTATCGTTACTCTGTTGGATTCAAGCTAGATTCCACCAACAAGATAATTAATTCAACCACTCACCCAATCAAATTTTGGTAAGACAAGTACCTATTTGTTAATATTCACATATTTTATTTCCATTTCACAATCATCCTCTCCCTTACCCATCTCCTAGAATCGATCTTTCAGATCTTGTTTTTAGTAATTAATAACCCAAATCTTCACACAATAACCATCAATGGTTGACTCAACTGTCGCTAATCTACCCAACTCTCAATGGTCACCTTAACCACTAACATTCATCCTAATCGCTGATTGTCACCCTAATCACTGATGGTGATTATGGTAGTGAAAACTAGCAAGCTATTTTCACTCATTTACCCTTAAACAAACCTAGTTTTATGTGTTCCTGCTTGTCCATAGACCTCTTTTAGGTTTTTTAAAGTAGAACCCAACCTATAACACTAGTATTAATTATGTTATCACTAATTTAATCATTATTATTCTATCTTCTTATCAAGCATTCTTGTGTTCAATTTTAGTACCTTTTGATTATTGGTACAAGTACCTTCTTTCTAGTTTTTTGAACTTAATTATTTAAAATGTGTGGATTGACAACCCTTAAGGAAGCTCTTGCTTCTACATCTAGTTATTGCTAGGCAATCCACCCAACTATTTGTTTAAAAAACAAGTTTGCTTTAGTGATTTATCATTTATAGGTCTTCCTCCTAAGACAAATAGGAGTTCTCCATAATCTTTTGATTTTATGTGTGCACAAATAAATAGGTTTTTCAACCATACCTATATTGAGTTTAATTTCTCTCTTTCTTAGAAATTAAAGTGAAAATTTACATGAAACAGGGGAATTACAACACCAAGTACATCTCTTTACCTAGGAAAATGAGGCCCATAAGTCTTGGATGGATGCCAATGACTTACATGTTAACCCTCTTCTAAAAACATTTGTCAAAGCTTCATTGCCTAAGCATTTCTAAATATCAGCATTGCTTCAATTTGATGGAACTGGAGATCCATTCATACATCTTCAAGCCTGTCAAAAGGCCTTGCCATCTCATGTGAGTCCTTTGATTATACTTAAGTTGTTCCAATAGACACTAGTGAGTAATGCACTGAATTGGTTCTTTCATCGACTCCCAGTTGGTTCCTTGCATACGTATGATGATTTAGAGGAGGCATTTCTTAGATATTACATAGTAACATGAGACTTCATTTTACATATGAGAAAATTGACACATTTCATCAGAATACTTTAGATCAAGTTAGTGATTATATCTTATGATTCAAGACTCACATGTTAAGATTGATCTATAACCCAATAGATTTAGAGATTTGGCATATCTTTATCAAGGAGATTCATCAACTAGTCTTTGAGCTTATATTATATCAGACATAGTCCTCTTTTAGGCAGTTATGTTATATATTTTTAGCCTTAGAAAAGAAATTAAGATTGATTGAGTCAGATTTAATTGATCATATTACTCTATATTTCACATCATTACCTCCATCTATATCTCCTAGCACTTAACATCCACCATGCCCAAAATAAGATAGGAGACCATAGCCAAAAAATAAACTAGTTAATAAAAGAGAGCCAATTTCTAGAGCACCACCTACAGTATGCACTATAGAGAATACCAGTAGGGAACCACTATAGTTTTATTTATAATGAGATAGCCCATATGTCATATTATTAGCACTACTATATAGGAGGTTAATCATATTGCCTTCTATTCATCATCAAGATCCACATCTCCTACATAAGCAGCCACATTAACCCTTTTGTAACTATCATCATATTTGTGGACATAGAGACAATGATTGTTATGGACTTAGGGATTGAATTACTATATGTGTTGCTAATGGAATAATATCATTCACACTAAGGGCATCAATATCTCCTCTATCATGGAACCATAGACATCATTCCTCCATGACTGAGTTATCCCAAGACATTCCTTTACATAAATAATTGGTTACTAATAGTGATAATAATACAATTTTTAGGATAGAGCCTCATAAGAGATATCCTCTCCCACCTACTCAAAGGATTTCAAGACCAATATAGTGAGAGTAGCCTACATATAGCAATGTAGTTCAAGGAGTACATAGTGTAATTCCATATACATATCCAACACAGTCATAGGCACTATAGTAGAGTTTTTAGGGTCCTATCTCATGTAACAACCCATTATGGATAAGATTAGATGAACCCACATGGTAGATTACCACTCCAGATAGATATTCACTATAGTCAAGTTTTCAAAGACCTATTGTATGTAACAACCTACTATGATTCAGATTAGATGAGTCCCCATCATAGGTTACAGTTCCATCTCAATCTATTGCTCAGTCATATGCATCACAATAGATGCCACAAGGTGTTATTTCATGTAGTAATCACATACAATATGGATAGATGAGCATCCTTCACAAAATATTTGTAGTTGTACATCCATTGAGATTACATCTTATAGAGTCTCCATGTATAGTTACAATTAGTGCACCATAAATAGTATTAGATATAGGGCATATTCCTACATAGCATGAGAAGTAAATAGCTTCACTTAATGGTAAATATTGGAGCCAAAGGACTAGATAGTATTTATTTTATTGAGCCACCTACTCAAAGGGATTGAACACATAGTCTAAACATCAGTTAACACACACATGATCACATAGCTTCACTTAGTGGGTGATGATGGAGCCAAAGGGCTAGCCTTTGTATTCTTCAGCCACTCTCGAGGAATTGAGCATAAAGTGATATGCATAGAGTGATATCTTACATCCCCTTATACTAATAACTAACATTCCTAGTTTCAAATAACCATCCCTAGTCAAACCACATTATCCAAATCCTAATCTTACCAGTATCCTATTTAACCAATCTTAAACCAACTCACTTTACCAAATTAATTTACAAATTACAAGAACAATAAAGGTTTTTTACTCACATATGATTCAAAATAAAAACTAATATCACACTTGAACCTATTAAAAAAATCAAATCACATCCCAAACACCATTTTACCAAACATCTGAAACATCAAACATCAATGTCAAATCAACTATTTCTAATCAACCATTTGCAACAAATATACCAATATACTCCAGATTCCATAGAATAATATGCATGAGTAAAAATCAAATAACTATCCTTATATATAATAAATTTTTTAAAACATATACACCATATCAAGTACAATCAATCATGAATGGGCATCATGCCCTCACTCTTAGTTTCACTCTCCCCACCAATACTAGTCCCATAATCCACCATAGCATTCGATGGCCCTACACATCCTTGAGTTGTTGTATACCTTTTATGATGACTCTCTCACTCCAATAACTAACCATGCTCCTCATACAAGTCTACATATCACCTCTAAAGATTTATATACTCATTCATGATCCTCATGCTAACTAAACCAAACTCAGGTGGAAGCATCTTATGCTTATCCATCTTATCTCTCATCTCATCTCTCTCTCTCTCTCTTTTTAGCCTAACATATGCATCCATCACTATAGTATCCCTATCAAATAGATAAGCATGAATACTAGTCATGACTATCACTCACTTTATCAATCCTTCATGTACCTCATCATCAGGTACATTCTGTGTGGGCTCTCAAAGTGTCAACTCAATTATGGTCTCCCAATAATCATCATCTCCACTTCCTACCCTAGCCTATGCTTCATCCTACATACCTCCCACTTTACCTATACACAAATTATGACACTATATTAGCTATATAATTTAAAATCAAAATAAATAACAAGTTTAAATTAAAATGTAATCACTTCTTACCTCCCATCATCTAGATCAGCTTAAGATCCTCATACTCTAGATTATCCCCTAATTTAATAGGGTATAATAGAGCCCATTAATGCTTAGACTATTATGCAGTATACACATATGTACATCCAACATCATCCACATCTATAATATCTATGGACACATCTATTGCATTCAAAGGTAATAGTGCAAGCTCAACCTAAGTAGGTCTTGCATGAGCTCCTTCCCTCATAGACACTCACACATTCCTCACCCACACTTATGTTACTGGGGGCACATCTTGTGGTACCCAAAACTATCTAGTCATGTGCTCATATTGAAATTGGTCTTATACTCTAACCTAGTTGTTATGTATCTAATAGCTGACCCTCATATATTGAAATTGCACTCCATCCTCTACCCACATAAGAAATCTTCTATACGGTCTCCATATGATGTTACCTAAAACTAATTTATCTAACACCCACCTATAATAATCCATCCTAAGGGATTAGATAGCCAATGTACTCATCTACCACTCTCTAAATGGCTATGGAGGTTCCCACTTTTCCCTTGTTAATTTAATTAGTTGCATGACTATTATGTGCTCATAATCCTAATAATGTAATAAAGTTACTACATTCACCCCACCACTGAATAACTCCTATGTAAATGTATAAAGATCCTTATATAGGTAGGAAAGCATGTTCCTAGCCCACAAGAATATAGTGCCATATACATCCACACTATGCACAATATTATGCATCATGTATGCAATATATACTCTACTCCCATCTATAGCAACAAAAGATGAGACTAAAATAGCTAACCACTTCTACAAGCATGAAACACTAGACTAGACAATAACTAATAGTAGCACATCACTATCATTACCTCTCTGATGTATAACTAAAGGCACACCAACAAAATGCAAGGATGAATGATCAATAGCATTAGCACCCATATCATCCTACACCATCACATGCCACCCACTAACTGATAAATGTAATATGTGATGCACATCCTCCAAAGTCACATTCATTTCCCCTGTAGAAATCCAAAAATTACATGTATCTATATTCTACCTCTCACATAAGGTAGTTATCAGATATTGATCTCACTACATTGTACCTAAGTCACACACATGACCCAACCCTACCCTATTCATGACAGCCCTCTCATTAGTAGATAATGGTAATAGTCTCAATGTCTCATGTTAGCCAATTTTCACACCTAGTTTTGCACCTTTCATTTTTACTAAGTGTAGCATTTTCAATTGGTTTATCCCCATAGCAAAAATACCAAGTGTTATTTCTTTTGGAAAGTTTTTACTTCATTTTTTTTTTTTTAAGTTTCAAAGGAATTGTTTTGGACTTTTTGTCTGAAAAAAAATGCCCAAAGGGTCTTTTCTCATAGAAGGGTCCTTTGTAATATTTTTGAAGGGTCATATTCAAGATTTCCAAAGGAAAAGTGTCCTTTGTAACTTTTTCGAAGGGTTTGCTCTTTCAAGGAATTGGTCCATTTTAGGTTTTCTGAAAGGGCACTTTCAAACTTTTCGAAGGGTCTTTTTCTCATGGAAAGGCATGTTCATCTCTCTGAAAGGCATCTTCCAAAAGTCCAAAGGGATATTTCCAAGTTTTTCAAAGGAATTATTTTGGACACTTTATCTACAAAAATCCTTCTGAAGGAATTGTTTCAAAAGGAATGGCTTTCCAATTGGTACACTTCAACTTTTTCAAAGGATTTTTTTCTTGAAAAAATGGTCACTTGAGAAATTTTGAAAGGTACTTTCAATTTATCCAAAAGAATTGATCCTTAAATTTTTTTTGATGAAATTGTTGTGGACATTTGTCTAAAATAATTCTTTAGAAGAGTCATTTTCAAAATTTTGAAGGAATTGGACACTTCAATATCTTTGAAAGAAATTGTTCCTCATGTAACTACCCTTTAAAAAGTCTGAAAGTGTCCTTCAAAAAAATTTGAAGGGACACTTTCAAAAAATCTAAAGGGCCTTTTCCTCAAGAAAAGGACACTCAAAATTCTTCCAAAGGGTCTCTTCTTTAAAAAAAGTGGTCACTTACAAAATTTTAAAGGGTCTTTTTCTATGCAAAGTGCCCTATACAGTTTCCCCGAAGGGTCTTTTCTTGGGAAAGTGTCCTTTTCAAGCTTTCCAAAGGGACATTTCAAGAATGTTGAAGGGCATGTTTAAGCTTTCAAGAGAGGAAAAAAGAAAATGTTAAAGGGTTTTTCTCAACAAAAGTGTCCTTCAAAAAGTTTCCAAAGGGACACTTGCAGAAAGATCAAAAGCATTGTTTCAAACATTTTGTCTAAAATAATCTTTCTAAGAAGACACTAAAAAAGGCCCAAAAGAAATGCCTCTAAAGAAATTTTCCAAGAAGAATGACAGTTATATGGATGTCAACTTTAGGAAGATGGAATAGCCGTTGGTGTTCAAATAAGAGGGTTTAAAGCAAATCTAAGGGCTCATGTTCTCCATCCATCAAAGGATCAGATGGCTCATCTCACAATTAATCAAATCAAGATTTGGGTCATTTTTTATGACCAATAAAAAGAAGAAAACAAGGCCAATAGAATGAAAATGACTCACCCCTACACCATTACACACCTCAACAAGCTGATGGAAAGTTGTTAGCATTAGGGACAAATCTATGACAATTGGACTCTCTTATAATAACCACATTAATGTCATTGCTCAAAATATATTGATTCCATTGGGAAACTATTGGAGAAGCATCTTTGAGAGAGAAGGCCAAGAGTGTTCAAGGGAGGTGACATGGATCAATTAGATGGCCCAAATGAGCATCATTACAAAACATGGTTACAGCTAAAGATGGAGACTCCTAACAGATTAATTCCTCTCTTTGGTGTCAAAGGCCTCCCCCTCTCTCTTCCTCTCTACTATAAATATAGCCCTTGGGCTAGTGAAACAACAACCACACAGAGTATGGTGAAGCCCTTGCTAGAATGATATTTTATGTTTAAGGATTGGTACAAGTCTTTTTCTTTGAAGTTATAAGCAATTATTTGAGTGTGTAAGTGACATATAGTGATAACAAGTGATGGTTTTCATCCTTCTGTCCTTCATCCTTCATGCCTAAGAAAGAGTTCTGGGTCTAACAATTCATATAGAGTGCATCCAAGTGTGTTGAATTTCTACATGTGTATAACTATTCTTATAATGTACAGATTCTATTTTGGTTCATTTTCCTTATGTCATTTCATACATCTCACTTCTATACCAAAATGCTTGTTTTAGAATCTTTAGAACTTGAAAATGATCTATGTATTTTGTTGTATTATGCATTATGATATGACATTCATGTGGAATATAATCTTGGTACATCACCAATCATAGAGTAGGTTTAATTTTTGTGTAATTTCTAACACTTTTCCTTTAGATCAAACTAGTTCAGATAGAGGTTCTTTTGTAGAGACACATTCAGGGAGTTAGCCTTTTAAATCTAGAAGTCCATTTCCTCTATAGGTATACCCACATGCCTGGAAATGTTCCAATGTTGCCAAAATATAGAATAGGATTGAACACTCTCTTCTAAGGTGCAAGACTTGGAGACAACATCTCCATCACCTGACCCCTATGAAATTCTCTCATCCATACCTCACCCTAAAAACACTAAAATAGACCAAAAACTAAAAAGAGTCAGGTGTTTGAGATGCTTACTAGAGTCACATCACCACCAACCTAAAATTATGCTACTAACTACTCAAAATAGGTCATGGTAGGTGCTCATCTCCTTAATATTTATCTCACTCCAAAGCTCATAATCTCAATCTAGTCAATACACAAATGAATCATGAATCAATCCAATTTCCTATATTAGCCAAAATTTTCAATCAAAATAAAATACCATTTTGCCTATAACTTAAACCCTATAACTCTATTTTTCAAACCATTTTCTTCCATAAAATCATGAAAAGGATACCTTTGACATCACTCAATCTTCGCTCTCGTACTAACTCATCTACCTATTATAACACAAGCATCTCTAAATTTCTCTTATGCTCAGACATACACCTAAGTCATCACTAATCAAAACTTGTTCCACTTTCAACAACTCAATCTAATCAATCAAACAACCTATTAATCCATTCACAAAATACCAACCTTATTTATATTATCACATCACTAGTCATCACTTTTGGTTCGACCTCCTCTATCATAAATTTCATCCCTCTCCCCAAAAGGGGGGCATCATTCCTACTATTCCTATTTTGACACTTACCCCTCATGTCCATTTACTCTCATAGGTGGATACACCATGGTTCTTACACATCCAGCATTTAGATTATCATATTCATCTTAGGTTGGTTGATATATATAGTGATTCATATTATATGGGTCACTCAGCATTACTTAGGACATTCAAAGGGATATACCTTCAGTTTATAGATACATAGACTATTCAGATACAGTGGTTTAGATCATATTGATCCATAGTGATTTCATCTTATAGGTACATAGACTATTCAAATATAGTGGTTTAGAGTATATGGATTCATAGTGATTTTGATATAGATATAGACTCAAATACCATATTTAGGGGCATATACATACTACACATCTCACACATGCAGCTTCATACAACATGACATAGCTATAGAATCAAATAGCAGACTATAGACATAGTGCAGAGCATAGTGTTTTAAGTCTCTAATTCTACACATGAGGCATGGAAAGATAGTTCATTGCACATGTGATTATATAGATTACTAAATTAGATAGATGCATCACTCACATACTAGATTTGGGGGCATGACACAGATATTCATGTTCTTCACCATTCAATATTATATAGATGGAATGGTAAGACATGCCATTCTCTTATTTCACATTAACTAGAGTTTTAGATTACACCCAACTATACCTAGGTTATCACCAGGTTAGACCATATAGCCATCTATAGTGGTTGGTCTATTTTACTACTCAGACCTAGACTACATGAGTTTGTGCAGGATAGAGGATAGACATTGGTTTTGGGCCTCTTATCATTTATCAGTTCTAATTTAGATATTCAGAGTGGGGGAATGACATATTTTATTCTTCATAACATACATATTTTATACATACATCTAGATTACATTAGTTTATGTGGGACAGAGGATAGACATTGGTTTTGGGCCTCCAATCATTTCTCATCTTTAGTTATTAATAGCATAGGGGGCAAGCATTGCCCTCCTTTTCCATGATACACAGATTCCATATTCAGATTCAGTACAATGGGCATCCACTCCATGGATTCCTTCTCTTTATAGGTATTATTTGGCTCTCCATCTACTTCCCTATCTAGGAAATGAGTTAGACCCTTGGAACACATTTATCTCCACATGGGTAGGTTCAGGTATGCATGTTATTTTTGTTTCTTTTACTCTAGTACTTCATTTCATTACATCACTAGAATAAAAGGGGGGCAAATGTATACACCCTAAATTGTTAAAAAAACCACACATATCATGTATTCTCATAGTCTTTTTCATAAGAGACTCTGACTGGAGAATATGAGCCTTGTTCACATTATCCATGTCTTGGTTTTACTTATATTGGTCTTGTTTCATGCTTGAGTCACCTTTTTGTCCATAACTAGCCATTTGAAACCTTTTGACCAGTCATTACACCTCAACTAGATAGTATTCCCCATATTAATCTTATTCTCCTAGGTCTCGATCCTATAGGATAGGAGTGTTATAATTGGACTATAGTAGTGGACCCTAGGGTGTCCCATTTTTGGCATTCCTACTCTTTTGCATTTTGAGTCCCAACAATCATTTCTCTTCACTCAATAGGTCCTAAACCCTTCTTATCCCCTCTCTTAAGTTTTATTTATCTTTTTGATGTTGGTTAATGTGAACAAAGCTCCTAAATTCAAAATAAATATTCTCCTATATAAAGGACTTCACAAGGCATTTTATATCTAGCACTTACTACTTTGGCATAGTAATAATTAAAAATTAGTCAATAGAATAGCTTAGCATTTTGCATCACATATATATTTGCATGATTGATCAAGGAAGGTCCTAGGTTTTTCACATTTATTATGAATTTTCTCTAAGAGATAACTACATTTGATCTGAGACCTTAGCTTGAGGGTTAATATAGGTAGTAATTAGGACCACAAGGGTTCTATATCATGTGATCATACTTCCCCTAACCTAGTTTTCCCCCTTTTGCTTTTTATATGTTTGTTGTTTCATTTGTGTAGATGGACCTATGTTTTGAATATTAAAACAACTCTATAATGAGATCCATCAACATTCAACACTCAATATTTCATAAGTAATCTCACACAGGGACAACACAAAGAACCCAAAAAAAGTAGGTCTCTATGAGTACTTTGGACAACAGCGGTAGAAGAGGACAATAGCATCACACCTTAAAGTGTCATATTTTTGGTGGTATTATCCTTTCACTAAACCAAAGCTAGATCTAGGTTTATGACATCTTCCTAGTCCTGCATAATAGTTTTCAACCTTTGAAATAGTTGTCTCAGACTATTTTTTCAAATAAGTTACTTCTTTTCCCTATGTAATTAATTTAATCAAATTGATATAAATATGTATTTTACTATATTTTATTAGATTTTATTCCTTAATTTAGACCCTTTATTGTTTAAGAACTAAACCCTAGTTTCTAAAAATAATAAAACACTGTGATATCTTTCTATTTGGTCATCAATTCTTTAGCTCTTTTGGATTCAATGCTTGTACATGTTGTTCCAATATTAACCAGTTGAGGTTAACATTGAGGCCCAAGATAAATTACATTATAATATTTCCCACTTACTTTGGGAATCTTAATAGTATCGACTAGCCTATCTCTGTAAAAAGGTTTGTCTAAGGTAATCATACCTTTAGGGATCTTATTATCATTCAATTGAATGACCCTGTTATCAAGTTTGCTTTTAATGTTCTCATCATTAAGGAGACTAATTTCACCAATAATGTGACCCTAAAACACTCTTGAACTAGTCATGAATTCTATGATATGTTTATCATCACTTAATACCTATAGGTTGTTCACATTATCAAGCACTAAAGGACATGGGATTAACTCCATGTTAAGGCTTTGTAACTTGAAATTTTGATCAAGCATAAGGTTGGTTGTAACTAAAACAAGTTCATAAGTATCTTTATTTTCTTCCTTATGGATTGACACAATATTTAAAGTATCAAAACATTCAATTAAGTCCCACACTCTAAATTTATACTTCTTAAGATAGGACAACTTGCATTGGTATTTACTCTTAACCTGGTTAACTACTAGTTCAGAGTCACCAAAAACTAATAGTTTATTGGCCTTATTATTGATTGTAAATTATCATCCAAGAATAAGTTCTTTATACTCAACCAAATTATTAGTGCATGAGAACTAAATTTTGTAAGAGGCATTGTATTCTTTTCCAATGGGATTGATTAATACCACTCCTACTCTAGAAATTGACTTGCATCTAGCAACATCAAAATAAAGTTTCCATAATCTAGGCAAAGCATGAGAAGTTTTAGAGTTACATACCCTTATGGTGTTAAGAGTGTAAATACCAAGATCTAGGTTTACCATGTTGACCCTCTCGTTGATTGCATTGTACTCAGTGATCATATGCTTCATTTTAGGCTCCATTTCTATCCTGATTTGATTGGGAAATCCTTTCCAAGGCAACCACATATGTGAACAATATATTTACATGTAACCATTTAAGCTCCTAGTCTAGTCTCTATTCAATATCATCCCATAAACATCAAGTATGTCTACCACTTGGATATCAATGAACTATTATATCATTGGCTCTAAGGCAATATGTATGTTAACATTCAATAATTCACCAAACCCTTTGACTCTTGACTTATCTAATTGAGTTACAACTCTATCATATTTAATGGGAGTCAAACCTAATTGTTCATAAATACCCTTAGGCATAATATTTGTAGATGCACTATAATATAACAAATAAATATGCAAATTCTTACCACCAAAGATCCTAACTGTGAGTAGGAAAGGAGGAACATACGCCTTACTTTTGTGTATTGCAACATTAGCATGTGCAAACTTTTGAGACTTACCAAGTTTCTTAGATAAATAGTCCAAAAACAAACCCCTCTATTTAGTAATCTATGTCAACTCATGCAAGGTAATGTTAGCTTTAATATTTTTCATGTTCTCTATTATGTTATACCTAGTCCTATTAGAAAAACTAGATGTATCAGCATTGGGTTTAGAAGTAATTTTCTTAGGAGGCTATGGACTGTTATCTTGGTGTAGCATCAAGGGGGGTTTTTAAATTATTTGGAGAAGTTAAAGTGGTCAATGTTTGATTCTATTCCTATTTTCTCAGAGGATAAGTCTTCTTTAGAAATTGTTGAAAAGCATGAATCTCTGGAGGAATATCCTTAAGCTCATTATCCTCTTAGAAAGGGAACTCAGATGTCTCCACCATAGAGTTGAATCAAATGATCTAAATGAGCTTGAGAAACCAAATGTACCTACAACACAATCCTTATTAGGGAAAAATTTAAAGGTATATAACTCTTATTGAAAGGTTTCAAATGTATTACAAAATTTAACACAGTCTATTTTCCCATGCTTAAAAGTGCAATGAACTCTATAATAGTTAGATAAAGCAACATCAACAAGATTTATATCAAGCACATTCTTTCTAGTATATGGCTCATTATTCTTGTTTTTGTGGTAACTATCATTCTAAAATCTTTTAGTGGGCCTATTAAACCTTTGAAAAGAAAAATTTGTACCAGATCTCTCTCCAGTATTACCTACTTGCTTTTGAAATTGAAGGAAGTCAGTACTAAGTTTTGAATCATTTTAAGGATAGAATCATTCTCATTTCTTGGTACCTCATAATTATGAACTTGATTATTAGCATTATTTTTAGGCATCAAATCTTTCTAATCCTATGGATGAGATCCATGGGCAGCATTATTTAGGAATCCTAGGTTTTAAGTAGGATGTGCATGACTCAAAGGTAATTGGCTCAAGACTGGAAGTTACTTTAGGGAAGGTGTATTTTGGTTGGCATTGGGAATGACATTTAGAGAAATTAAATGTGGATTGATATTATGGATGGAGTATGCCTAATATCCTTGGGGATGCATTTGGTCATTGATGATTAAAACCTCAGTATAAACTAAAGATAATGTGTTTGTGGGCCTGACAACGCTTTTGATAAACATCGAGGTAATATGATCCAAGGCATATTTATAATTTTCTAAGGCTAGTGCCTTATTAGGTATATATGGAGCTATGATCCTATTGAACATATTTTGAGCTCATTGGCATCCCTTCTCATTGTGGTGAATTATTGGTAAAAGACACAATGGCTAATGATTTTCTCAAATTGATCAATGAAAACATTGTTAAAATCAACCCAACTAGTGATGTAGTTATCAGGAAGGTTGATAAACCATTCATATGAAACATCTTTGAAAGTGAAAGGAAATAGTCCACATGCTACATCTTCATGAATCACATTCAACAATCTTAAAGTAGCATTGAAACTCTTAATGTGTTCCTTAGCAGCTAGAATGCCACTAGGACTAAATGTAGGTAAATACTTTTCAATATTATGAGGAAGGTCATGTACTACACCTAGTACATTAATTGAATAACCACCTATCCAAGCCATACCTTGATAGGGATCAAACATAGGATCACCCTAGATTGGTGAGGTTGGAAAATATTTTGAAAGTTTGTGCTTACCATTATCTCACCTAGTTCTCTTATGAACTTCTAAAGAAAGTATAGGTTCTCTGATCTTTGAATGTGACCTTGCCCTGAATCTTTTAATTCTATTTTATGGACTTTAAATCTTGTTTGAAATATGATGTGTCAATCTTATCCTTGCAAGTAAAAATGATCATACTTGCAAATTAAGCAAATTTTACAAAGATTTATATAAAGGATGACAAAGGAAATAAATATTCAACTAGATTAGATCAAAGATGTATCCAAACACACAAATATGAATGATCTTTACACCTTCAAGTTCAAATAAACTTGAATTTGAAAAGAATCAATGAATATTTAAGAAAACCCACTATTACTAACCTCAAACCTATTGAATTGACAAAGATTAATCCATTTTTACCATAATTAAGCATATATCTTTAAATAAAATCGATCATAATCTAAAGGAAGCACAAAAATTAGTCTAAAACTACAAATATCAATGATCTTTACATAACTGAGAAAATAATTACACAATTATGCAAAGATAACACCTATCTTCAAACATAATTCACAATAATGAGCAAATATACTCCAAGTCTACAATGATCTAACTCCCTCCTTCTAGCACCAGTAAAACCCCTCCTGTTGATGCCTAAATATGTATCATAGGTGTCTAGAGTGTTCAAGAGCACTTCTCATTTTAGAATTCTAAGAATTTAGAGCATGAGTTACAGGTTGTGATAATCTTATTATCTATTAATGAAATAGAGGCAAAGTAAGTGGACTGTTTCACAATATTTATAATGTTTGGTGGTTGGGAGCCACCATGACTTAATAGTTAGTCTATGCAGATTGTGAAATATGCTATGATAATAATGATGAATTATGATCAAGAAATAATCTAAGATGGATATTTATAATGAATATTAAGCTAAAGTGATATGGTCAAAAAGAGAGCAAAAAGAAAGGTAGGGTAGAGAAGAGGTGTTGTTGATCTTCATTCCAAATACTATGACAAAGTTCAAATAACCTCCAGGAATGCACTTAAACCAATGTATGACATGAAATAGCCTAAGCTCAAATCATGTCATGCATCAAAAAAACATCTAAGGAATGTAGAAAATTATTCAAATAAGGACCAAATTTACTTTAAAGATTTACCCTGAAAGCAAACAGCATTAGCCCAAATGCAAGAAGACTAAGAAAATTAAATAAACTTAAGAAATTTCAATTAACCTATCACTGGCACAAGTTAACAACTATGTATTCAAATGTACACACCAAGAAACTCACAATAATAATCCAAATCTATAAATCAAAACAAACAAGTGAGAGAAGAAAGCCAAAATAATAAAAGACAAGCAAATTTGGATAAATTATGCAGCATTATGTGCTTATATTAATTACTCAAAAGTTATAATTAGCTCTTGGATATAAAAAATCTCTCCTTTTATAATTGACAATACTCTATTTATAGAAGATAAGAAATTATGTCATTCAATCATATCTAATTACAAAAGTACAAATGTAAGGACAACTATCCTTTTTTTTAAAGTTCTAGAATACACTAGACTTTTCCTAATGAACTGACCTATATGCAAAGTGATTTACAAATTACACATGCCTTTACAATAAGAATATTCTATTTTCAAAATATTACAAAATTTCTAGAAAAATAATATTCCTATTTAGCTTTGAGGCCCCTGTGTTGATGTAGTCCCCTATTTCTATTAAAGAATCTGTATTGCCCTCCCATGTTGCTCATCAATCACCCTAAGGTTAACAACAAGCTCCATGAAAATTTAATCCTCTTGGTTTTCCAAGTTTCTAAAGTATCTATCATTTATTCCCAAGGATTCTTTAATGCTTCTTGCTTCAATAATATTTTATTTTGATGTTAGGATCATATCCATGACCCTACTATTGTCCTCTCTAGATCTACCTCAGATTTTGCTCATGACTTTTTGCATGACTGTGGTGGTTTTGTGCTTGAAATATTCATCTGTGATGAGGCCCATGGAGTTGAGTGTAGTTTTTTGTGAGATCCTGATCCCCAAGAGGTGTTCTATCATTTTTAGTAATTCCTCATCGTCCTTAAGGAGACTTTCTAAATATTTAGACCATGTGATCAAACCCTTGATCTTATCCACAATCAATCACATGAGTGTGTTTAGATGAGCTAGGCTAATGGTCTTGAAACCAAAGATTTGATCTTCCATCAGGATTTTGATCAACCCTTTCATTTTATCTCTTAAATTATACCATTGGGTGATCAAGCTTCTTGTTGTTATATATTTTTGGCTCAATACATTCTATCTGGACCTTATTAGCTTTAGAGAATTAAACATGTCATAGAGGGATGCTTCAAACATCTTAATCATTGCATTAGGAAATGATAATATAGTTTGCTTCTCCAAAGTTCCCTTCTCCTTCTGTAGATTATCTTTTTGCTATTACAAGCCTCTAAGGGTATTTTATAATTAGGTTGACTGTGCTTGGGCTAATTCAAGCACATTTTCCTCAAAATTTTGGATTTAACCTGGTTTTTGTCCTCCTACTAGAGTCAATCCAACAAATGGTTCCACTTTTTGAAAATTGAACTCTTCTTCTCTGACCATGGCTTTCTTATCAATCACTCTCTATAGACCAATAGTTTTTGGGTCAATTTTGACACCAATTAAATACTCTATTATTTTTGGGGCTGGGGTTTCCATTTGTTTTTCACTTATCTCCCTTGGAGCAGTCATTTTTTTCTCTTATTCCTTTTGCAAAGCTACAATCAATGGATTAAGTTCCTCATGTGTAGTGATGTTGATAGCCTTCGTTATTGGCCATGGATGATGCAAATTAGGAGCATTCTATAGCTTGCCATATATAAACCATTTAGGAATGGTTGGACCTTGTATCACATGCTCTTCAATGAAGAGGTTGACCTCACTCAAAGGATGGGTGAAGGTCAACAAGGGTATCTTACCCCCTATTGGAATCATAAGAATCTCAATATTTATATTGGGAGGGGTCGCCATAAGGATTAAGTCTAATGTTATTTCCTTTCCCTTCTCTTTTTCTACCTCTTTAGCTTACACCTGTTCTTCATCCAATTGGTAAGAAATGGATAGCATGGTAAGTACATCTTTGATTGTTTCCCTTGGGTCCATGCTATTATGTCGATCTCCTCAGCATGTGACCCTTGCTCTACTACCTAGGCTAAGGAAGATGCAATCTCATAAGGCTTTTTTTCTTTGGCCTTTGTTAAACTCTTGCCTCAATATTTTTCACCTTTTTTATGGTTATTTTGGAGGACGTCTAGAAGCTTCACCCATAATAAATGGTACTACCTTGGTCCTAACTACCATATATCATCACTTCCTTTCTATTTCCTTTACAACCTAGCCTCTAGTTTGATGTTATGTTTCTTCAATCTTGTTAAAACCTTGGTGAATGAAGAAGCTTTGGTGTACATTGGGTCATAAGGTCCAGGCTAGTGCCCATAGGCCATATTGATTCCTTTAGCTTTTAAGTGACCCATAACTCTTCCTTAGGGATCCCACTCTATTAGTTCATCATGTTGTAATATGAAAGAGGTCTTATGTTTAGAGGTAGCCTCAATATTATCCCATTATTGAAACGTAATCCTACCAATGGTTATGGGGAGGGTTTGGAGCATTCCCTTCCTCTTGGTCTTGTAAAGATATTATACACCATTGCATATTTGGTATGATACTTCTTGTTTAACTAGTTTTACTATCACATGGATTGGTAATCTAAGTGGGGTACATTATGTACTTCAATCCTGATTATGTTGCAATTAAGATATAACTAGATGTCCCCCATGGCTTAAATTATTATTTTTATTAAGGGGTTAACCTTTTGCATTGGATTCCATGTAATAACTTCAACTAAAGTTGGGTAAACACAATCACAAATGAATTGAATATGGTCCTTATATTTGAAAATATGCAATTTTGAATAGTACTAGGAGATTGTTTGTATCCCATTAGGTGACCATTTTTTAAGGATGGGAATTTTTATTGTATCAAGTAAGGTATCCAATATATATGACATCATGTAAAAATGATCCCTAGTCTTCTTCTTAATTATAGAGAATTACCTACTCAAAAAAGTGTTGATTGTCTCTCCTAAGAGAGGGGTGAGTTCCTTTTCAACCATGAATTAGACCAAGGGCACCTAGATCCCATCTACATATGTGGTGGTTTAATTTCCACATAGCTTGTTCATTATGATAATGGCCATTCTGATCACAGGTCTGAATTGGCTGATTAGGATCTTGCCATTGAATTTTGAGAACACTTGATTCCTAGAGTATAACCATAGGGTAAAAATGTTTTTCATGTCATTTTTATTGGCCCATTCATTGATTGTGTCCATGTCTACTTGAGGCTTAGGCAACTTATATTAGTTTTCAAAAGCCAAAGGATAAATATAGGTAATTTTCCTAAAGTTAAGTTCATGAATTATCACGTCCTTATTAATTTTAGTATCTTTTAAAATGGGATAAAGAACATCAATACAATGTAGTACCTTAGGTTTCACTACAACATAATGAAAGCCTATCATCTGGATGGAAACCACATCATAGTACCTCCTCTACACAAACATTATTCTCCTCTTCTTTAGTGATGGCATGTTGCTCTTCAATTATCCATAATAGTTTGGACTAATGGATATCTCCTATGTTCAGAGCCATGGTATCAAACTACGTATCCTTGAAGGTTCTTGATTTGACATCCATGGTTAGATACAGCTCCACATCTTACCTTGAGACACTTTTTTTGCTTTCCATAGTTTAAAATTTGCTCAAATTGTTTACTAATGGTCTGTAGTTCAGTCCAAATTGAATTCTTCTTGAACAGGTGACAATTTGATCTTCTTTGGCTCAATTTTTGATCAACATTAGGTCAAATTAGGGCTTTTATATAAGCTAGGTTTTTTCTACAAGTCCTCTTATAGATTTAATGGTGGCATCTTATCGATATTGTATGAACTTCATGCCTTAGATTTAATTTGTACCTTTACATTTATACCTTCACCTTTCTAAACCCACAAGATCCTTAAATTTGTCATTTTATACCTATTTGTAATCGTTGTAGCATCCCTATGGCATTTTCATGGCACTTTTTCATTAATTTTCAAAAAATTACCATCACACCATTAAATCCTCTAAGTAAGAATAAACACGATTTATAGATCATTAGATTATTTGGACCCTAATAGCTATATTAAAATTAATGTCTATGTAACCATTATTTGACATCACAAGAATGTATTTGACATCTATGTGACCATCAGATTTAAACATGTCCTCAAAACTATTTGTTGATCTTAAAATAAACATCTATGTGACCATCATTTGATGTCTATAGGAACATATTTGACATCTATGTGACTGTCAAATTTAAACACATCTTCAAAACTTTGTGTTGATCTTGCCACTTATAATTTCTAGGTTTGTTATGCCTCCTACATGTGCCACTTGGTGATCTCGCATTTGCTCAAGCTTTGTTGAAAATTTAATGTTCTCTTGCATCATTAGATTAATCTTGTCTTAGTAGATGTAAACCATTGGATCATGATCCAATTGATGCACCACCATTATCAACCTAAAATCCTTTCAATAAAATCATGACACTTGTCACTATCTTGAGGCTTTGAATTGTCAAATTTCATTATGATTTGTTAGATCATCATGGGCCAAGCAAATGTGTGTTGTTGATCTTTGAAATATTATTGAACTTTATCTTAGAGCTATAGCTTTGCATTCAGTCTCGCCTCATTGTATCTTAATCATCTGAGTAAATGTATATTGTTGATCCTACAAATAAAAATGACATTTAATTAAATACTTAGAAAAAGACTTAGCATAATGTTTTGGACTATGGTTTTATCTCATGTTAATAAACATGGGCAAGACTTTAGAAAGAACATTTTATGATAAGTTTTGATACATTATCAAAGGCACCCTATAGATGATCAAGGACATAGCATGAACGCATAGCCTAAGGTTTTTATCATATTAATAAACATAATAAACCATAGGGTAAGTCTTTATGCTAAACCTTATAACAAACAAACCATGTGTTTGCTTAGACCAAACAAGGATAAAAGGGAATAAAAGGTCATGGGACATAAAAAAGACCAAGCATAAGATTTTAAACCTAAGCTTTGGTCATGTTGAGAAATACAACTAAGCCTTAGGATAAAAATCAAACTAATTCTATGGCATGATAATATTTCCCAAGTAAATTCAAATTAAAATTCTTGCCAAATTTAAATTCAATTTAAAGACACAAGCCAGGTTTTTGGAATCAGGGTTTTAAGCTAATCAGTCATGAATTCAACTTGAGTTTGAATAGACCAAGGGTTAGCGAAAGATCAAATCATTATTAAATCATAAAACTCAGCCATTCCTCATTCCAAATGGGCTCCATTAAACCTATAACCTAAAACATAATGATCAAATGTTAGCAACTTTAGGCAAGACTAAATCAAAATAATCAGTAAATATGAGAACCAAATCAAGGAGTGGATGATTTTCAAATGAATATGATGTGTGTACACACATAATATTTTTAATTTTTATTTATTATTAACACTTTGTAT
Source organism: Torreya grandis (assembly GCA_037957365.1). Classification (NCBI taxonomy): domain Eukaryota; kingdom Viridiplantae; phylum Streptophyta; class Pinopsida; order Cupressales; family Taxaceae; genus Torreya; species Torreya grandis. The sequence continues at coordinate 1,432,431 of JARHVA010001233.1, forward strand.
CTCGTAGGAACCCATCAAGTCTCAATCTCTTTGAGTGCATGCCTTAAGGGGTATACTAGGAAAGGGGTGAGCAGACCACTGGTGCTTCGTAATATTATTGTCCCTTTTTCCACTTTACATCTACACACTTGTCTCCTATAACCATTTAACCTAAGCTTATTTTTTTGAGTTGTGCCCATTCCAATCATTTGTTTTATCATTATCCTCTTTTTTCTTGCATTGACCCCCTTTCACCAGTTGACTATACTAAGTCAATTAGGTTGACCCTATATAGTTTTTAGCCTCTGATTACTTTAAAGGGTCAATTGGGTTGATCCTGTACTATTTAAGGATATTTTTCACTTAAATTTTTTTTAGCTCTTCAACTAACCTAGCTCAGGACCTAGTAATTTACCTCCCAAAAACATATAGGGTCAACTTGTAGTTTATATATTCAGAAGGATTTAGGGCAAGATCCACCTATATATACAAGTTCATTTCTAACCCTTTGTAAGAAGAGAAGTGAAGAAGAATAAGTATGAACAAACATCTGATTATTGACCATTCTATTCAAGAAATAAATCTTAGGGTTCTATACTTTCTTAGAGATATGTATCTTGTCTTTTGGAGAAGTCTTTTGGATGCATAGATAGATTGTGTATCCTAGATTTGATTTGTCTTTGTTATCCTTACATACCATAACAATCTCTTACAAATCACCTTATTCAAGGGAAATATTGAGGCTCGATGGGTTCATCTTCAAAGGTAAGTATTCCTAACTTTATTTTTCCTTTGTAAGAGTAGATAGATAATGTAGTTGTGATTTCTTCCATGTATTAGGATTCTATATACATTGACATGAGTATATGTCTTCTATGAATATTTAGTTTATTTTATTTTGTTTCTAACCCTGAATTTTCTTCACAATCTTTGGTGTTCACTAGATTAGATTTATTTTATTATTTATTAGATATAGAGTGAACATTAAACCTATGACTCTTTTAGGGTTGTTGCATGATTGTGTTAGACTGTAGGCTTTGGAACCCTTCCTAGCATGGTTTATTATGACAAGTGATTACCTAATCAGGTCTAGAATATCCTCATATTAGTCATGATCCTACTTAACAAATGTATTCCCAATCAAAAGTGTAGGTATGATCTATCTTCTCTAAGCTAGTATTGATTTATAGACATGATGCCTTTTTGATTGTATATATTTTGGTGAACTAACCCTTGTAGGATTTATTCATATTATTTAATTTCTTTCATTCTTTCATCATTATTTTTATCATATATTTACCAAACTAGATTGACTCTATCAACCCAGTATCTAAATTTTGAATGAAGAATCTTAAGTATAGGCTACTGGATCAACCCAGTTGACCTAGTAAAGAAACATCCAGTCCAGACTACTGGGTTGACCCATTTGACCCTATACATTTTCAAGCACTCAGTATCAAGTTTTCATAAAGCTTGATTGACCTAATTAGTAGAAATTTCAAACATTTATCAAAGTTTTTAAACAACAATATTTATTCTTTGCATCTATGATCCACCAAGGTTCCTTTCTATCTATCTATCTCTTTTTTTATTGTCTTTCTTTTTACATTTTGTAGTCTTCAAAATTGTCCTTATACAGTCAACTGGATCAACACTACCAACCCAGTTCTATGTTCTATGTGTTGTCTAAATAACTAGGTTGACTCTGTTGACCCTATTCATTTTTAGACCTTCCTTTCATAGTAAAAGTTTGACCCTGTCGACCCTATTCTATATTTTGTGCATACATTGTTGACTATATCAACATTGTACCTTATTTCAAAGATGGAATAAACCTTATATACTAGTAATTAATTCAAACTTACTTTTCTTATTGCTTGCATGCTTAGAATAGATCACATAGCTTAATTAGGTGGTTTTTAATTAACTATTTAGTTTCACTATTTTCTATTTTATACACATACAGCCAAATCAAAAAATCTAAACAAGCATTTTAATATTTGTCTACCTAAGGTCAACCTACTTGGATTTCACACCAAGGGGGAAGCTGACTTGTTACTTTGGTCAAGTATAAAGTATGGTTAGTTGTATATTTTGGCTAAGCACCCAACACCCTTATCATTATGGTGTGTGAAGTGAGGGGGTAGGCCCCAATACGAATCCTGTATTATTACCATTATAGTCCTTTTCAACCCAAACTACCTGAAACCATCCTTAGATTGTCATTATAGTTCTTTTCTTATAGCCAACCTCCCATCACATTTAAAAACATATCTTAATAATCATATAAACATTTAGGTTGATCAATTAGTTGGATAGTTACTTTCTAAGTTGATTTCTTACTCTTTTCTCAATTATATTTTGTATAGCAAAAACTTGTATTAGTCAGCATTGGTGTAAGGTTTTGTGTTGTGTCATTCAATTGGATTGGCTAGCATTAATCTAATTGACTATTAATTTCCTTTCATCTATTTATATTCAAATTATTTGAAAAATTTATCTTAATTCAATTCAAAAATATGTCTTAATCTTTTTACATTTCCCTTTGTGTTGTACTAAGTCGACCCAGTTGACCCTGTATTTGTTTTTGCCTCTACTCACTATAATGGATTGACCTAGTCAACCTTGTACTATTTTCAAACCTTGTTTTCTATTTTCCTATCCTTTGTTTGTTATACTCAGTCAACTCAATAGACCTTATATAATTTATAGGCCCTGTTTCATATGTTGGATTGACCCAGTTGACCTTGTATAATTTCCTACCTCTTTATATTTTCTTATGTGGTTATCTAGTCTTAATTGATCATGATGACATATTTTTAGCCTTTTTTTAGTCAATAACATTGCATAATTAAATATTTGTATAATAACCTCATTTATTTCATTAATTCAAATGAAATTATCCAATTTATTTCTCCTCTTCTAAAACCAAAACCAATCACTACACTATGTAATGTAGTTGAGGTCATTCATCTTAATCCTCTTCCCAATACCAATTTTTGAATCTTCTACTAACTAATCCCTCTCCTATTAATGCTCATACTCTTACAACCAATGTTAATAATCATCTTATTACACCCATAACAAGATCACCAAGTCTTATCAATTCCTAAAGTAACATGGTTAAAACCACTCAAAATGATAATCTACACGGTTCCCAAATATTCAAAAACCTTGATGATAATATCATTTACACTTCTCATAAGAATGGTGTATTTACAAAGCTTCCTTATTCTTCTACCACACTTAAGGTGACTAACACTAATGTTCGGAATCCTCCACCTACAAATAATCCTCTTCTTAACAACACTAATACCCTTCCTACAAATACTAACCCACATATTGATACAACTCAACTTCTTACACAAGTCATACAACAAATGAATATCATTCAAACAACTAACACCCCTCAAGTGATGAACATGCAACAACATTTATTAAAGATGACTAGTCAACAACCTCAAGTTGTCATGTCTCAATCAAATCAAAATTTTGTCTGTCCTCCTCTTAGAGATGCCAGTATAAATATCATCCCTCAACCTCTAATGAATAATAAAATGATTCAAAATCTTTAAAATAAACTTTTATCCCCATTTATTGCATCCATATATATTTGAAACATTTATCCAACTATCACATATAATGGGACTAAAGACTCTACTATCTTTCTTAAGTCTTTTAGTAATCTCTATAAGGAATGGGTCCAAACTAACACCTTTGCTAACACCAATATCTTAGCCAAAACCTTTGTTGCTAATGCACTTGAATGGTAAAACCAAATTATTAGACATTCCATCTCACAAATAGAATATTTAGTCAATGCTCTAGCGAAGGAATTCCAACATGATGATCTTCCTAAAAATTACACTAGCCATTTCATCAATGCCAAGCAACTTCCTAATGATTTTGATTATACTTTCATCAAATGATGGAAGTATCTCACTCATAAAGTGGACCATAACATGAATTATTATACTCTTTTAAAAAAAATCATCACTGCTCTTAAACCTCCCCTTCAATACAAAGTCCAAATCTTTTCACCTAAAAATTTAGAATAAGCCTTAGACCAAGCAAAAAGGTAAGATTTTCTTATGACTCAATTTGAACCATCTCAAAAAACTAATAAAGTACCTTTCCAATCATTCTCTCATAACATTTATTCATCCAAGCCTCCCCAACCTCAAAATGGAGTATATAATTCAACCAATTTTAACCCAACCCACCAACCCTTGAGTCTAGAACAACTTACAAATAAATTTCCACCCTCTAAACCTATGAGCTTTGATCCTTCCAAACCTCCTCAAAATGGTATAATCCTAATAAATTTTATTGGTGTCATGTTAATATAGGTCATTCTCATGATTCTTGTCATGATTTTCACCAATTTATTCTTTCTTCCTTACTTGGTTTGCATTTCAATCTTGATACTCTCACAAAACAAAGTTATCAAGACTATCTTCAAGATTCTCAAATTCAATCTCAAGAACCACAATCACATCAAACTCAACTACCTAATGATCAACAAAAATCATCCCATACCTATACCTCATCCACTAATTTTTTTCCAACCATAGTTGATACTTATTCCTACACTAATAAGGAAAGGATAGCTCACATGAACAAATTTAAACATATTATTGCATCCATTGAACCTCAACTTATTAAGTCACATGAACCAAAAAATCACTTAGCTCAAATGCCTACTCCAAAGAATATCATACATGGTCCTTCTTTAACTTTTTTTTCTCTTCATACCTCTCCTACACATCGTAGGTTATATTTAACATCCTTAAAATCTAATAAACCAACACATTTACCTATCTCCAAATGCACCTACCAACCCATTGTAAATCCTTCTAATGCTCTAATGTTACCTCACTCCAACTCATCTATTGGGGCATCTTACGATGCCCATCCATGTATCCACTTACCCTTTGGGGCATCTTATGATGCCTACTCTTATTCTACAATGCATAATACCAACCAAATTTAGCTTCAAGAAACCTTCTGAAACTTATAGACTTGTATTTCACATGCTTACCTTTAATACAGATGTTAGCATAGATCTTAATTGTTTTTTTTTGTCTCATGTTTCTTTGTTTTTGTGAACTTTATTTCCTTTACTTTCATTTTACTAGCATCATTTTTCCCCTTTACATTCTTTGGTTTTATTACACATTACATTCGGCATTCATTTTCATTTTTTTCCTTATATATCTCTTTTATTTTTGTCTTTTTATGTTATGTTTTACCTTAGTAGCTTTATGATCTTTTTTTTTCTCTCCTTATTTTGCAATCACCCTCATGGGTTTCTCTTTTGTTAGTTTTTAGTGTAAGACCATGGATAGAACCTAGCCCTCCTCACAAAATACCATCTTTATTTCTTTTCTCATTTTATTGTTTCACATATTTCCTTTTGGCACCCTTGTGGGTTTCTCTTTTATGAGTTGCAGTATAAGACCATGGATAGGACCTAACCCTCCTTATAAAATTACCATCTTGTCATTCCTTTTCTATAATTTTTTTTTGATCATTATTCTCAACTTTATTTTTTGCTTCTTTTTATACATGGAATGTTCACAATAATCTATTTTAACATGTTTTCTTCCATTTTGCTCATTCTTATGATAAAGAATCACATTTTTTTTTATGCTTTGCGATTTGAAGTAATTCAAATTGTTCCATATGTCACTCCTCTTGATTTCCCCTTCCTTTCACTCCATATTTTATAAAACAAGGTCAAAGTCAAGATAAAACTTTTATTTTACCTAGATTTATGGAACTCTTAAACCCCATGCTCTTTGAAGTTCTTTATCTTAGCAACCAAGTCCTAAATATTCAAATGAATGTCATCTTTAACACCCATGTTTGCTTTTCCAAATCTGTATGGAAGAGGAATAGAAAAATCCATCCAAAATTTTAAAATACAAATCATTTGAAATAAAAGGCAATGATGTGCAAAAGGCAACAGACAAAACTCAAAAGTCAAATTCACACCAAAAGACATGATTCCAAGTACATCTCCTATCTCTAATTGAAGCTCAAACTCCACAATTGGTCTCATATAGAGCTAAGGTCCATTGGGGTGTGGTAGGTCAGTAGATTAGAATAGGGTAATTCAAAAAACTCTATGGTTCTACCAACTTTCTCATGCAAGTACCCAATCTTTGCAGTAGACTGATGGCTCTATAAAGGGTCCTGAGAAATGGAGAACACATTGTGGTAAGGTATGTCCATTTTAATTTTCATTCATATAGCCATTATAGGATTATCTATATACTTCATTTGTTGACCTAAGACTTGTGTAGCTAAGAGAAGTTCTTTAGAGTCTTTAAGGTTTAAATTCCTCTTATTTTGACAAACCTAATTTGAGTGTCTTGACTTTGATAAATAATTCTTATACCTTGGTTTTTAATTCATTCTCCCCTCCACCCATTTTATTTTCCCCCCTTGATAGACAAATTGTGATTCCAAATCTATTTTCCTTCTTCTTTAAATTCCTTCTTCTTCACCTCTTAAAAACATGCTAGCACTACTTTGTTTCAATTTTATCTATCCTTATAGCAAAACAACATGTTTGAGAAACTTTGGATTATACCCTTACACCATTTATTTACCACACCATCTCATTTTCATACTAGTCATGACATTAGGTGGTTGTGTTTTCTTACATTACATATTAAAAAAAGCACTATGTTTGTGTTTTCATCCTTTAGAGATTTTTTATTTTCATTTATCCATCATATTCTTGTTTACTTTTTGTGAACTTCACTTATATTCCATATGACATTTTACATTATTTAATGTTTCTCTTTATGTATCACTTCTTCCTATTTGTCTCACATCTTCAATTACATTTCATTTTCACTCTTTCATGTTTTTATTTTTGCCTACCTTACATGAGCTTACTTTTAACTTTCTTGCATATCTTTTTTCAAGTTTTCTTGCATGCATATTTCATTTGTCATTTATGTGTTACATACTTTCCAACCTGATTTGCTATATTCTACAATCATTTATCATTCATTTGGCAATCATTTGTCATTCTTTTACCATCATTATGTCATTCATTTGCCTTCAATATTATAGCCTTGCCTTAACAAACCTAATTTTCCAATTCTTCCTGATGCCCTCATATATTTTCCTTAATTTATTTTTTATTACCATATGCCTATCTTCCAAAATCTTTTGATTTTTGGCTATTTTTTGCACTAACTTCTACAAGTTCGCCTAGTGTTCTTCACATGGGATGCCTTCACTTTATTTTGTAGTCTACCTTTTTATCTACAACACTAAGATAAGTAAAGGTATGTGTTTTTCAATTTTGTCTTTTCCTTTATCTTATTTGTTGATTAATTCACTTTACTTAGCATCAGCATTGCGTGTTATCATGTTTTATCCTGAAGCACCATTTCATGTTACACTTACATTATACATGAAGAGATTTGAGTGGTGAATATGTATACACACAATATTTTTAACTTTTATTGATTATTGACACTTTGTATCTTGTAAGAACCTATAGAGTCGCAATCTCTCTAAGTGCATGCCTTAAGGGGTGCACCGAAAAAGGGGTGGGAAGACCATTAGTGCTTTGTAATATTGTTTCCCTTTGTACCACTTTCCATCTACACACTTGTCTCCTAAAACCATTTACCTTAAGCTTATTTTTATAAATTTTACCCATTTGAATCATTTGTCATATCATTATCCTCCTTTTTCTTGCCTAGACCCTTTTCACTGATTGACTATACTAGGTTGACTAGGTTGACCCTATACAATTTTTAGCCTTTGATTACTATACACAGTCGACTGGGTCAACCCTATATTGTTTAGGGACATTTTTCACTTAGACTTTTGTTAGCCCTTTGGCTGACCTAGCTCAGGACCTAGTGATTTTACCTCACAAAAACATACAGGGTCAATTGGGTTGACCCTAGAAAGTTGACATATTTGAAAGGATTTAGTGAAAGACCCACCTATATATATATATATAATTTCATTTCCAACCATTTTTAATAAAATAAGTGAATAATAATAAGTGTTAACAAACATCTACTTATTGACCATTCTACTTGTAGAATAAAGCTTAGGGTTCTATACTTTATTTAGAGATACAGATCTTGTTTTGTGGAGAAGTATTTTAGATGCATAGATAGGTTGTGTAGCCTAGAGCTGATTTATCTTTGTTATCCTTACATACCAAAATAATCTCTTGCAAAGTACCTTGGGCCAAGGGAGAGATTAAAGCTCAACAGGTTCATCTTCAAAGGTAAGTATTCCTAAATTTATTTCTCCTTTGTAAGAGTATATAGATAATGTAGTTTTGTTTCTTTATTCCATGTATTAATATTCCATATACATTGACATGAGTATATGTATTTTATGCATGTTTAGTTTAGTTTTTTTTGTTTTTAACCCCCACTTTGTGCCACAAGCTTTGGTGTGTACTAGATTAGATTTACTTTCTTGTTTATTAGATATAGAGTGAACATTAAACCTAAGACTCTTTTAAGGTTATTTCATGATTGTTTTAGAATGTAGTCTTTAGAACCCTTCCTAGTATGGTATATTGTGACAAGTGATCCCCTTATTGGGTCTAGTAGATCCCCATATTGGTCATGATCTTGCTTAACAAATATATTTCTAATCAGAAGTGTAGGTATGTTCTATCTTCTCTGAATTAGGATTGATTTATAGCCATGATGCATTTTTATTACATATAATGTGAAAACATGTTAATAAAATTTAGATCAAGTAAATTTTTAATTTTAGGCTAAAAATTTGCACAATTTGACACAAGGGACAACATTTTTTCAAAAATGGGGGTATGTTGACCTCAACAGTATGAACTTATGTTTATTCATATTCTTCCTTAGATAAAAACCCATTAAAGAATAGGATTCAAGGATAAAACCCTTGGGTTCTTGAAGAATAAAAGGATGGAAACCCTGTGATGAGGTGATCTCATTCAAAGATTACAATTGATCTTCAAAGAGTGTTGCAGATTCAGTATGGTTTGTAGTTATAGCTATATGTGTATGTGAGAGATTATTAATTATATATTGTGATTTTTTTCTCATAAGTACTTAATATATCATATTGTGTTATTTCTCATATACGTTTCAATAAATCCACTCCATAAGTGTCTCCATATTCATCTTAATGTGTTTATTCCCAAGTTGTTGAAGTTGGATTTTTGAATATTTAGCATATGTGCATAAATATCCCATTTGGGATATTAAAATGGTATCAGAGTTGGTGATCTTTCTAATTTGTTGAAAATTTAATATTTTTTAGGTCTTCATAGGAGGACTCTTGGAATTTTTTGGGTCTACAAAGCACAAGATTTTATTAGAAAAAAGAAAAAAAGATAGTAGAGAAAATGAGGTTGCAAGGAAGCTTGAGGAAATGATTAAAACTTAAAAACATATTTCTAATTTATTGGATCAAAATAAAAAACAATTTGTTGATGTGTTTGGCTAGATGTTTTAGTTGATGCAGAACAAACCAAAAAAGAGTTTGAGAAAGAACAAGAAAAGAAGAAAATTGTGATAGTAAAGCAAGAGCCACAAGAATGCATTCCTGAAGAAAGAGTGAAACGAGAGACATTTAATGCTATATAAGTAGAAGGTTAAAACTCTTTAGAAATCTAACATGTTTTATTATATTTTGATTTTGTAGATCAAATTAACAATCATAATGAATCCAATGATGAAGTATCACTAGCTAAATGCATAAGAGATAAAACTGTTATTATTCAAAACTCACCCATCAATATTACAAAGATTGAAAAAATACTACATGAGGGTGATTTGTAGGATATTGAACATCAGGAAAATATTTTTGATAATATTGTGGTATCAAAAGAAGAGCCAAAAGATATGATAGATCAAGAGCCAAAGGGACCCTACCTACATGATAAAGAGTTCATAGAGAAAAAAATTAAGGAAGATCCTCTCTTGTAGATTTGTAGGAGGAAGAAGTTGATAAGTCACCTTTGAGTTTAAGCCTACTAAGAATTTATCGGAGAGTACTCAAATGACTCTTTAAGAGGAAAAAATTCAGCTTGTTTTTTATATCCCAAGGTATGACATTGATAAGATTCATATTTAAGATTTTAAAGTTAAGCATGAATTTGTGTTTGAAGATCCAAGCTACATACAAGGACACAAGGCATTTGACTATGTTTATATCATGGATCAAGTGAGTAGGTTGAGTTTGCATTGGATACATCTTAGTGAAAATCTAGTTATGGAAACCAAAAAGATACTTTATTTTGATAATGTGTGGTTTGTCATTGACATCTCTCTCTTGAGGCAGACATCAAATGAGAATTTGATGATTTCTAGATTTAAATTTATTGATATCCATTCGATATTAACCAATGAAAAAGTATTTCATAGCTTAATATTAATTTATTGGTTGAATTTTAGAAGTACACAAAAAGTTGGGGAAGAGAATCCACATTTGGTTTAGTGGATTTCAGCCAATAGAATACACACATTTTTGGTCTTGACTAACAAGTTTCAATTTTATAGTATTTATTTCATTTACATGGATTTGGATAATTTTATAGATATAGAAGAGGGCTCTAATCCTATTATCATGACTCATTATCAATACCCTCAAAGTTTAAAATAAGAAATAGAGAGAGCAATAAAGGAACTTTTGCATATGGGGTACATCAGACCAAGTTCTAGTCCTTTTGCATCTTCCATAGTGATGGTGAAGGAAACTATCAAGAATATATACCCAATACCTAGGATTGGTGAATGGATTGATGAGCTACATGGTGTGGTGTTTTTCTCAAAGATTGATTTGAGATTTGGGTATCATCAAATACACATGAGAGAAGAAGATATTCAAAAGACTACTTTTTGATGTTACTATGGGCACTTTGAATTTTTAGTTACGCCATTGGGGATTAGCAATGCACCATCTACATTCCAATCTAGTATGAGTAAGGTTTTTGGTAATCATTTAAGAAATTTTTATTTAATCTTATTTGATGATATATTGATTTATAGTGGAAGTTTGGAAAAACATCTTAAGCATCAGGATTCAATTTTGAGTATTCTTCAAGAATAATCATTCCTTTCTAAGATGTCCAAACATAACTTTGGATTGGATAAAATCCTATACTGGGGCTATGAGATTAGACCTAAAGAGATCAATTGGATCAACATAAGATCCAAGCCATTATGTGTTGGACACCTACAAATCTTACAAAACTTAGAGATTTCATTGGGTTGTGAAGTTATGACAGGAAGTTTGTTGAAGGTCTTTCTCAGCTTGGAGTTCCTCATACTGAGTTAATAGGGAAGGAAGAATTTGTGTGGATAAAACAAAAATGAGTTACTTTTGATAAATCAAAGGAGGTAATAAGTTCATATCTAGTTCTAGTTATTCTATATTTTTCACTCCCTTTGGTTTTAGAGTGTGGTGTTTCAGGTGTTGGAGTAGGAGTTTTCCTATCTCAAAGAGTAAATACCATAGCATTCAAGATCATAAATCTAAAGGGTCATAAGAGAGGGATGCATATATATGATAATAAATGTTGGCTATAATGTATGCCTAGGAGAAATTCAGGTAATATTTGGTATGTGTAAATTTTGTTGTTAAGTTAGATCCTAATAGTCTGAAATTCCTTCTAAGACAACAAAATTTGAATGACAATAAACATAAGTGGATAAGTAAGCTAAAGGCATATGATTTTGAAATTGAATATTTTAAGATAATGTTGTAGCTGATGCACTCTTTAAATTTCCCACTCTTTTCCATATTCATACTATTTCTATAGATTGGAAAAAAATTATCTTAGTTGAGTATGTTAAGAATGCTTTTACTTATCACATTATTGATGGATTGGAGAAATATGATAGGTACATAGTGGCATATGGGTTTATCTAATTTAATAATAGAGTATTCAATGTTTTTGAATCAAAGTTAAAAAGGAAAGTATTAAAAACATTTCATGATGCACTTTTAGAAGGACATCTAGGTTTCTTTGAAACATGCAAATAGATTTAAGAGATATTCTCTTGGAAGGATATCAAGAAGGATGTTATTGTGCATATTAATGAATGTTTAACTTGCCAATAAAATAAGGGAGAACAAGAGTTACTAATGGGTCTGCTACAACCACTTCCCATCCTGAGATAAAAATGGGAAAGTATCTACATGGGCTTCATTGTAAGACTATACAAGGTACAAAGGAAAGTTTGCATTTTTGTTGTAGTAGATAGATATGCACATTTTATTGCTATCTCTACTAATTATAAAGCACCTCAAGTTGTTTATTTTTTTTCAAGAGAATATTCAGATTACCTAGGTTACCCCAAAACATAATCATTCATAGAGATAGTAGATTCACTAGTGTATTCTAGAAGGAACTATTTCAATTGACATGTACCAAGATTACTCCTAGCACCAATTATTATCCCCTGATGGATGGGCAAAAAAAAGTGTGAAAATTTGGGTAGAATTATATGTCTCAGTTCAATAGACATCTTAGATCAATGGCTTCATATAGGAGAATATTAATTCAACATAGCTCATCATATGTCTATTGGTATGTCTCCATTTAAAGAATTGTATTGTTATGATGCATTAAAATTTTGATTTGATATTATCAGAGAGTAGAGTACATGCAAAAAGTGACTTGGTTAACCATAGCCAAGATATCCTTGGATTTTTAAAGGAAAGGTTACAGCAAGCACAGAATCAATAGAAGACATATGCAGATAAGAAGAGGACAGGAAGGACATCTGAGTTAGATGATACGGTGTACTTGAGATTGCATCTATTCAATGGGAATGAGAAACTGAAGCCTAGATTATATGGTCCTAAAATTTTGGAGCATCTGAGCATGAAATTTCTTATGGGCAAGCAATTTTGAGAGGGGAAGGTTGTCATGTACCCTACTCCTAAATGAGACATATGCAAGAGACCCTTAACCTATATAATTCCCACATGCTAATTTGGGTAATAAAAGGGAATAATAGAGTTGGTCACTATTCATTTGTTACTATTCATGAAAACACTATTCATGGTGACATGACAAGTGATGCAGGAGGTGATGCATCAATGACGTAGATCATGAGTGAGGTGGCATAGCCCATACAAGAATATTCCATGGATATAGAGCATGTGCTTAGATTGGGGAGTACCACTCCACTTGGGAAACAAATTAGATCCACTTTATTTGACCACATGGGTTGTCCTTAGTAGGAAAAGGAAAGTTTGGTGCTTTTATAAGTGGCTTCATGTTGAAGGGGCATGTGGAAGGGTCAAATAGGAGAAGTTGGAGCATTTTCTTTATGGGTACATGTTGGAATCTTGTGAGAAGTAAAAAGTAAGTTGTTGAAAGGATCTTTAGCACATGTGTGCACATGGTGAATAGTAATTGAGTCCCCATCATTTGATTCCCTGACATGTGTGAAGAGGAGGACACTTTCGAGGCACATGGGAAAGTGGGAGACCAAAAGACAAGTCAAGGGATCAACATATGATATACTTTTTTTCTAACTTGAAGCCTAAGATAACCTTTCACATGGGTTATTATTCTATGGTGCCACATTCTCTCCCTCCTCTCTTTTTCTTAGTAAATGTTATATATTAGCATGTTCTCCATTGTAAAAATGATCTTTTGCCAAATTATAACTCAACTTCATGTCTTTATGACATTGTATGAACTTATGTTCATTCATATTCTTCCTTGGATAAAATCCCATTGAAGAAGAGGATTCAAGGACGAAACCCCTTGGGTTCTTGAAGAATCAAAGGATGAAAACCCTATAGTTATTGGAGGGAATATCATTCAGAGATTACAATTGATCTTCAAAGAGTGTTTCAAATTTAGTATGGTTTGTAGTTATATCTTTATGTGTGTGAGAGATATTATTGTTTATGTATTGTGATTTTCCTCTCATAAGTACTTAATATATCATATGTGTTGCAAGAATTTCATTCTATAAGTGTCTCCATATTCATCTTAATGTGTTCATTCCCAAGTTGTTGAAGTTGGATTTTAAGATATTTAGCATATGTGCATAAATATCCCATTTGGGATACTATACATTCCTATTTGGTTGTGATCCTGAATCATTCATAGTTATGTTAAGCTCAATAATGTTGTCATCAATGAGATCTTAAACATTATGTCTTAGCACAAAGCATCTATATGTCTGATGTCCCTCACAACTATGGTAATCACAATATGCATTATTGTTATATCCTTAGGTATAGGCCTACTCATATCAACCTCATTTTCTATAGGGAGAGATATAAGATTGCACTTAAGTCACTTTTTTAAAAGCTTATAAGGAGGTTCTCGTAATCATGAAAAATGTCTCCATTGTTGATTAGATAAGACATGTAGATTAGTAGACTGTGAAACTAAATTAACCACTATTTCTCCTCATTTTTAACATCATTAGATTTGGCCTTGCGACTTGGTTTGCTTTGATACTTTTCGATTGAAGTAGTTGGAGAATTAACCATATATTTGATCTTGTTCAAATTTATAAGCTTAACTTGTTAATCTCTAACTGTATAACATAATTCATCAAATGATTTGAATCTCTTGAACATAAAATACTCATGGAGAGCGGAAATAAAATCTTTTTTTATATATCTTGTAATTCATTTTTATCCATTGGATTTTTCATCTTAAAAACATAGTCTTATACTAAAGCACATAGACATTGATTGGTTCATTAGATATTTGCTTAAGTTTTACAATTGGAACTTAATAAAATTTCTCACTAACATTAATTGAAAAATGTGTTAGAAAATTATGGGCCAAATGATTTAATGCCTTAACTCATTATAAAGTGAGTTCATAGAACCAACACAACACATAGTTCTTAATACTTTGTGAAAAAAAATTAGTTGACAAATTGTCATTGGAGGCATCTGGATCACCTTTACCATCATATAATGTAATATTAGGGGATACAAAATTTATATGGTAAGTGATAATATGAAATCTCTAGGGATAATGTATTATGAATCAAAACATAATATTTCATGAAATAAATTTCTCTAAAAGCACCCTGCTCTAATTACAACACCTTAGTATGTAAATTTGTAATAGTCTACATAAATATTGTGTAGTAGGCATGGGTGGTCATGTCACATGAGCAAAAATCATAGGATTTACATAGGTTGAATGTGTAGGAATAGGCATCAAAATCATAGGTAAACATTGAGTTTCCCTCATACCATGGGTGGGCATTACATGTGTATCCATAGCTATAGACATAAGAATAATAATAGTAATAGTATAAAAACCTATGGTAGAATCAATATTACTGAAATGTCTATTAGTATAAATGAAGGGACCATGTTGTCCCTCATATATGAAAACCTTAGAATTCATTTTTTTGTTCATTTCATATTACATATAGTCATGCATCATGGATATGTGGGTTTATTTTAAGATATTGAGATGATTTTCTTTCATTCATGTCTGTAAATATATCAGGAAAGTAAACATATTTATTTCATTTATTAGCATTCATAGTACTTATTTTTTCCATTATGATTGGGATGGAAAATAAAAAATTGGGTCTAAAAATAAATTTTAAATTATATAAATATGAAATGCTAGAAATAAGGATGAAACCCTGGGAGAAACCTAGGATTTCATATGATCATTATATAAACAGGTTCACCAATATGTTTTACTTTATTTTTTATTTAGTTAGTTAAAAATATATAAATTTTGAACTATTAAAATTATTTAATATATTTAAATAAAACACTTATCTAAATGCTAAAGAAGAATATGAATATAAATTTTAACTTATTATTTATGGAAATGACCTACACAATTAAATACTTAGCTTGTTATTAGTTTTGCAGGACTTAAGCTATGTGAAGGTGATATAGAAGGATAGAAATAGATTCAAAGTTACTTGGATTAGGAATATGAGTATTTATGTTTCCCTAGACAAGTTCTTTAATGTATGGATGATATCATCTAACATAGGCATTTTTTTTTTTTTTTGGATTCATCGTGTGAAGATGTGTCTAATTATTTTAGCATATGGCATTGTGCCTAATTAAATATTATCTTCATGTGAGATATTAGGTGCTCACTATATGCATAAATCTAAAAACTTGTCTCCTTTTCTTCAAAACCCAAGATCCACTTTTGACACTAGATTTATACCTATAAAAGGGTAAGAATGTGGGTTGAGTTTATTTCAACTACTACCTAATGAATGGATAAGGAATTTCTATGTATCCAATATTTTGAAGAGATAATTCAAATTATCACATAGTTCTCCCCACTAGGTGTATGTGTACAATGGTGCTCATTTTAAGAATGTAGTCTATAATCTAGATTTTGACACTTGATAATAACACACTTGGATTGGATTAGGTGTTACACATTTGGCTAGGTCTTGTTCCTTATGGCTGATTTCTATATTGAAAGATTTAGGGCAGTCCTTTGAATGTGAAAACCTATATAGATGTATCTTTGATGAGTGTTAGATGATCAAATAGGTTTGGACTTATTTTGTATTTATACAAGACTCTTTGGGTAATTTCTCAAGCCATCGACATGTGAAACATATAGGCTGACCCATAAATATGATTTTCATTTAAAAAATTGTTGTGACTTGGTGTGAGGACAGGTCCATCAAATTTGGACACTTGTGGAATTATACACATTTTCTATTCTGATGGAATCATTTAAAAGGTAGTAATATTGATCTAATGATATCGATACAGTATAAATATGATAATGAACATGTTAGGCACAAACTAGATACTTTTTATAGGTGACTAATAGAAAATCAAAAATGTTAGACCCATAGAAAGTATGTGGATAGAAGAGAGGGGTGTACAAGATCTATACATGTATGCACATATCATATAAGATGAAGGTAGGTAAATACTGACATTTCCAAGTGTCTAATACCATATTTTAGTGTTTACAAAGAGGAAGCATGTATTTCATGAGGAAGAATAGGTCATGAACTACTTGAGCAAAGAGAGCTATCCTAAAGGCTCTTATGAAAAATTAAAATGTATAAATTTTTACCCTTGCAAAATCTTGAAGAATATAAATTAGAATTCTTAATTGATTTATCTCCCTAAAGATTTATGCATCTGCCCCATTTTTAATGTGGTTGACATTTACCCACATGAATCAAGTCTGAATGATTATCCAGCTGCTCTTAATGGTGAGGAGTGGACTAAATATTTACCATGGGCATGTTGAGAAAGATATAGATACCAAAATTATTGCCACAAGATCCCAGACATATAAGTCATATTTGGTAAAATGGTTGGGTCTACTATATTTATACAATTCATCGATCACTAAATCTAAACTTTTTTTTTTTTTAAATATGCATTCACAATTTCTCTAAATTAGGAGGTTCAAAATTATTTTGGTAGGGGAAGTTGATGTAATAAATTGATAATTGTTGATCAGTAAAGCATTACTTGTACATTTTTCTTAGATTGGCACTTTCCATCTTTAAATGGATAATTGATTTAGATGTTAAACATAAAATCTAACTAACATAGTTAATGTTATGAATTCTAAAAAAATAAAAATGGATAATTACAATTAATAATAGACTTTTGGTAAGATTGCATATGTTTTTTATAGTTTATGTGAGAAAAAAGGAGGGAATGCAGTCTAGAATGGAGTTTGAAAAAGACGAAAAACATAACTTAGAGTTTATCTCATTTTTTGGTGACTGTAAATGTGAAATGTACCTCATTTTATGTAATCTTTAATTTTGTTGTATCAACTTAATATATATATTTTATTACCAAAGTTTATTTTGAGTATGCTTATCTATTTTGTTTTCATTGGTAAATCATGGGTTTCTATTGGGGCCCATACCCTTTACAAAATCATGGAATAATAATATCATCATATTAAGGTAGCTAAGCTCTATATAATTAAATGATTTTACCTTCAAGACTAAACAATAACATAGTTCCACAATAAACCCATTAAGGGCTTGTATCAATCTGATGAGCATCAGATGCCTTAAGTTCTTTGACCTTGAAGCCTTCTCAGACATATACAGCATAACATATTGATGGTGTCCTAACCACATGCCCATATTTCACACAATAACGATGGTGGCCAACTCTAACCTTGAATTATTTGAATTATATTTGAACATCTATAGCATGCAAAAACCATGGTGGAATAGTATTATACCCCTACCATCTACTCCAACCTAGTGGTTCACCTTTAATGAATCACCTGCCCTTGATGGAACTATTTTTCCCTGATAGTTATACAATCCCCTTTTTGTAGCATGATCATTCCCTAATCCTCCAATAAATTAAAATGATTTAAGTCCCATCACTAATACCTTAAAAATTACCTCTTAAGTGCTTATCTATTATTTGTCTTTTCAAGTGATGAAATTCCAATCATTAATGACCTAACAAGTGCCTATGTCAATTTCCAATAATTTTCAAAGACACTCTTCAGGTCCGTGTCCAAGTTATCAAATGTCACTAGCTTCCCACTCATTATATATTTTAATAGCTTCCACCTTGGAACACCTCATCACAAGAACACTTCATTTAACGTACCTTTTCCACCTCTAAACACCTCATTGCTTAGACACTTTTTATAATACATCTTAGCCATGAAAAATTCTTCTTGGTTTCTTGACCTTGAACTAGGTCTATGAATCTTAATCATTGAGATAATTTTCCTCTCTCCACTACTTAAGACCAAAACACCATTTTCTAATAAATATATTACATGCTTGTAAGCATAAGACATTTTTTATCATGAAAATATGTCCATCAATCCCAACCATCTAATATATAGACAACTTCATGTTGGTGGATAACTCTCAAGATCTTAAATAGGATATAATCACAAGGAAAATTTTAGCTGAAGTACATTTTTCATTTCATCTTTAAAACATTGATCTACAAGTACACATTTTCTATAGCATTGTCTATATTCTAACTTTGCATCATACATCTCTCCATAACTGTAAATGAAAAAATAGATCTAATTTTTATCACGAACTCATCAATTCTCCCTCTTATCAAACTCAAACTTTTTCACAATAATGTATGATATCCCAATGTTTAGGTTTCCCAAAATGCAATCTATATATGTCGAGTTAGAATACATCAGCCATCAAATCCACTCCATCGCAAAGAAATTTTCATCACTTGACCCTAAAAATAAATTATGTATGGTATTTAATGAAAAATCTTATAGAAGATATTTGATTACATGTTGCGGCTATATTTATTTTAGATTAGCCCATGTAACACTTACATATTGATCTATCTCTTCATATTCATAAGAGTTAATAAGCAGTAAAAGTTTCATATTAAATTTGATAATATCACTACCTTAATCTTGGAGAATATAGTATTATAGTTTGTGTCCCACACTAATACCATGGCCTTCATAACCACACAAGTAAACTAAACCTCCTTTGCTAGCATGCTTAATGTAGTATTTAAGCACTTGACCTCCTTTAAAATTTTGACCATTGTCAACCATAGTCCTCAACACATAAACACTTCACACTGAATCTCTTTATGTAGCTCATGATGGTCAACACCTCTATAATCAAATATGGTCACCATGCAATATCTAACATCAAATACTAGCTTGAATGTCTTATATTTCTTGGAAAATGTTGTTTTGGTCTTAAGGTTATCATGACTTCCTTGGATTGGGATTATTCACTCCTACCCCATAGGATTTGATCATCAATTATTTTTATGAATGCAATCATATAATATATCAAAGCATGTACATGTTTTTATAACCTTATCCATTTTTGGTAACTCTAACCATGAACAATAAGAACTAGAATAACTAAATTATAAATGTTTCTAAGCCTATGGTCACTTGAGTTTGTTTAACACACATTTGATAGGAAAAGATCTGAGTTGATGCTAAACCTCGTAATCAATCAAGACTAATAATACCTGTCATGCATGCAAATTTCATCCACCTAAAAACATTACTTACACACCAACAAGACTACATTCTTTTAGTTTTGTAATAACAAGAATGCTCGTACATGCTCCAACATTTCATTAGGGAACACCCTATGCATCCTTTTCACCACCATACTATATACATATATGCCTAAGATTTTTTTCTTCCATCCCTCGATCCATAAGAACCCTCTTATCAATTCGATTCCTAAGGGCTATATAAATCTCAAGTCATTACAACTTCTAGACATCTCAATCAATGCACTTACAAGAGTAATTTAGATTTAATTAACAATATTGTCAAACATGTCCATCATGCACATGAATGACACTAGGCTCATCAGATGCATGACATCATCCATAGGGAAGTTGTCTCTAGGATCCATGCATCTTTAGGAAAATAAATTGAGTGGACCCTTGGCATGTTCTCACATAAATTTGATCAATATAAAATGAGACTCCATCATAAGGAAGATAATCATCAACCTGCATTAGGAAATTGTCTCTCATTTCTTCACTGAAACCCATTCTCAATATCTTAACATGTGAATAAGACCATTTTAGATCCATAAATACACCTCTTCTATTTTTATTTCGTAAAGATCATCAATGCATTTTACATTCATTGTAGCAAGATATTTCTTTACCTTTCAATGCATAATTATGCTAACTCTATAAATCAGGCCTTCTATTGGCATGTGACTAAGATCAAAGTTTGTAAGACTTCCCACACATGCTTCAATAACTCTATATACATTTCCTACAAGCTCAAACTAGCTCACAGAGTTTTGAGGTTTAAAATATCACACATGATAGTTGTAGGATAAATACTTGTATGCATATTTACTTCTATTTTTAAAAAATAAGGTAACATTGTCTTGTCTTTCAATTATTATTTATATATGAAAATAATAATTGAAAGACAAAATGAATATTTCCTAAGTTTTATAAAATATAATACATAAATACATATTATTTCATGTAAATTTTCGCTTAAGTTCTAAAGAAAGAGAGAAAATAAAGTCGATAGGGTATGGTTAAAAAACCTAATTGATAGCGCACGCATTAAATCAGAAGATTGTGAAGAGCTCCTCTTTAGTTTGGGAGGATGACCTATATAAAAAAGAGACTAAATAAAGGTTGTGTTAGTTAGGTAGTAAGGTGGTTTGCCTAGCAATCTATATCCAAAAAGTACACAACTCCCTTCAAGGATATCAATCCACCTTTATAAATAAGTTAATGTTGTTGATAAAAGAAGGCTACATAACATAAATGAAAGTACTCCAGCAAAGGAAATAAATAATTTTCAAAATAAATGTTTATTTTAACAATATAACATTAAGGTGAATGTTAAACTATCAAAATATGGTTCAGGTATGGTCAAAAGTCAAGAAAATAGGGTTTTGGTTGAGGTTGAGAAATGATTTTTGCTTGCTAATTTTAGGTATCTAATTTTACACAGTGACCATCGACAGTCAGGGTTAAAGGTGAAGGTGACCGTCGGTGGTCAGGGTTGAAGATGAAGGTGACCATCAATAGTTACTATGGGTTTTTCATAGCTTATTGATTCTGGATAGAATAGGTTATGGGTTGGTTATAAAAATGTTTTGTAGGTTGTTAGAGGTTGGTTAATAGTTGTGAGGGTTAGAGAGAGCCTCAAAGGTATCAAGGGTAAAGGTTTGGTACTCAGGTGGTTGAGAGTGGTTAAGGGATGATTGGTAGAGATGGGGTATTTAGAGTTTCAAAACTATTAAAACTAAATAACTGAAACTTAATACTTAGCTTGTGGTTGATAATTGATAGCTTGGAGAAGTCCTAGAACTAGATGAAGATGATTACTGATAAAGAGAGACATGCATAACAAGCCAATGATGAGTGATGACTTGTTCTTGATGATTTGTGCACCTCTTTTCTCTCCCTCATGTTCTCCTCCTCTCTTCTATTTATATAGGAAAAGAGGAAAGGCTCAACAAGATGTTAAATAATAGGTTTAAGAGATGTTCTAAAATTAACTTGATCATCCATGAATTCGCATATGGATATGGGCAAGCTAATTATAAAAAATCAAGGTGGAGTGATGTGCATGTTGAATGTTCAAGTGATGCACCCTAATTATTGATGGTTAAGGTTTCTCAAGGGTGATCATTGATGGTTACCTTGACCATCGATGGTCAAGTCCCAAATAGAAAAGGGGTTGAAGGCTAGATTGAGATAATTTGTAAAACTATGGATGAGCTTGGTTAGCTCATATTGGTGTAGATTGGTCTCAAAAGGATCCTAAGTAGTCCGGGGGTTTTTTTGACATTTAGAATCACAGTGTGCATATTTTTGATGTCTACAATGTGCCCCTTTTTATTATGTGGCTTGTGTAAATGAGCTATAAATCAAAATTAGAGTATGGGTCAAAGGTCTATTTGCCCCAAGAGCAGGATGAGGTACTCCCCCTCAAAGTATGAGTTGATGAGGTCAAACCAAAATTAGATCAGGGTTTGATAAAGGGTATATGGTGAGTCATGAGGTGGTGACACAAGGTTGGTCATTTGAAATGCAAAATTGCACACAAAATGTGACTAAGTGTGATTTGTCAATATTGTGCAAAGACTAAAGTTGCTAATGTGGCTAAAAATAAGGGTCAGTACTAAGAAGGATAAGTGACAAGTGAACTGTGTGATCATCGATAGATATGGTGATTAGGAACACTCATAAATGCAAGACTCCTAAGTGATTTATGTGTTTCTAGTGGGTATCCAAGGTAGGAAGTGGTCCCAGGAAAAACACAAATGGGTCAAGTGTCATGGGTATCTGAGGTAGGAAGTGCTCTCAAAAAGACACAAGTAGGTCTAGTATGCATGAGGTGGCATAAAATTCAAAAGGGTCAACATGGTAATATTGTCATTGTGGTTAAAATACTAGGCAAAAATCGTCACAAAAATGTGCACTAGTTGGGCTAAAATGGACCAATGGTGAGGTGACGAGGTGGTTAGGGTGGGCAGAGAAGGTAACTCCATGGGTGTGTGATGGTCAGTGGAGAAGGGTGATCTCCAATGGTTAGTTTAGGTAATGGTACAAAAAGGGAAGTTTGGGTTGCGGAGAAAGGTGATCTCCAATTTTTAGTTTGTGAAGAAAGGTAATCTCTAATGGTTGGTGGTGTTCAAATTGGTTGCCCCACTTGGTTTGGTAAAAAGGTGCCCCATTTCCTAGTGAAAGGGTGCAAAGTGGGTAGTTAGGAGCGTTAATGAATCAAGAGGGGAAGACATACATTTTGACAAGTGGATATGAAATTAGGAGGCTAAACACTCTAATCGGCAAAGACCATAATGGTAAGATGGGTGGGCTTATAGACATAAACCCTTCATGATTTACTTTTTTATTAGTTCGATGGTTAAAATAAGGTAACTTGATCACATTATGTCAAGTAATCTCAAAATCCCTTGATTATAATGTATAAAGGGGAGATGGATGAAAATGGAACCTTCTTATGGTGGCATGTCTCTTCTGTAGGTTTCCAAAGAATCAATGTAAACAAGTCTATGTCATATAAAGTGTAGACTGATCAATGCAGGAAGTCTACTCATAAGAGCCATTTGTGGCTTTCCAAGATTATTTTGTTTTTATGAGAGTCGATTGTAGCTTTCAAAATTATTTTACTTTTTCTTTGGCTTGGAGGGTTGGGGAAGTTGATCGATGTGGGAAGCTTCCAATAAATTGCTAGATTTGACAAATAATTTACTTAGCCATCCTTCAAGGGAGTGGTCTAAGTTTATTTGCTTAGTTTAAATGATTTTGATAGCTATCCTTCAAGGGAGCATTTCACCATACATTTTGTAATTTTGGATAAAGTTCTCAATAGTTGTCCTCTAAGGGAAAAAATTATGAATGCTAAGAATGACCTATGATTTGTTTTTGACTTTGATATTGCTTGACATAGACTTGCTTAAACATGCTCAAGGGGTTACCTTTATGAAGTCAAAACTAAGAGCACAAGAAGGTTCAATAGGTGAAAAGAGGTTTAGGTGACAACAACCATGGGAATTTGTCCCGAAGAGGGATGGAAAGTACCATGAGAATCATGCCATGGGTAGAGTTGTTGTACCCACAGTTCAATATTAGGATATGATTGTGATGGATAATCACATGATTTAGTTGTAGTCAGTTGCCCTTAAATATAAGATGATGAATGTGGTTTGAAAGCAAAGGATGAGCTTAAGTTAGACACAAGGTGACCAAGAACTTGGTTTAACAAAAGAACATGATGTGAATGTAAAGCATTCAGCGGTTTATGTTTTGATATGCCCCAGATCCATGCTTGCATAAATGTTTAATGTCAATCAAGAGAGTAGATGTCCCCCAGTTACTCTCCAACACTTGATGAGACATGGAAAAGATTTGGGTTGACAAAAAAAAAAGGTGAGGTTGGTTAGGTGATAGTTTGGTGGAGAAGGGTAATCTCCAATGGTTTTTTGGGTGGTGGATAAGGTTACTCTCCAATGGTTGGGAGAGAAGGCGACTCTCAAATAGGTTGGGTGGTGTTCTAAATGGGTCGCCCCAATTTAGTATGCCACTTGGTTTAGGTTGGGTTGATGGAGAAGGCACTAGTAGTCAAATTTGGTCAACTCCTACTATTTTTAACTTTTTAAGAAGGTTTTCATGTGTCTTATAGGGTGTCATGTTGGTCTATTGTCTTACTTATCCTTTCCCTAGTCCTTGTTGAAGCCTACCCTCCTTGTACTGGCCTAGTCAACCAAAGTCAAAGTTGGTCAAACTTAGTTAAAGTCTCAATTTATACTGAAAATGTCCTAATATGGTCTTTTATATATTTAAAGGTGTCTTCAAGTCATAAATTGGTCACTTGCTAAGTTTCACATGCAAAAAAGGTCATTTGGCCATATTTTTAACTTATTAATTAACTTGTACGGAGGGTGGTGTTAGAAAATTAATCACCAAAGTGAATCTCAATGTGGAAGAGGTCAATATCAGTCATAAAGTGGTCAGTGTCATTTAAATATTTAGTTATATGCAAAAAAATGGGAGTTTCTCCTTAATTTTAGGGCCTTTTGGGCACTTGTATATAATAGATGATCTCCCTTGCAGCTAAAAACATGGGTGGAGTGCCTCTTCACCTACCCACACTCTTTTCCATGCTTGGTTTTCAAGGAGGATGCCAAAAAATTCAATTTTTATCCTATTTCCTCCATTTTCTCTTTGCAAGCCAAGGAAGGTCAAATTCAAACACTTGGTGTGGGTCGTACAATTGGAGTTGGGAATAATGGTCTTGTGGGTGGATATTACTCTGATTTTAATTCAAATCCATATAAATAACTTTATATCTAGTGCCTCCTCCTTTATGAACAATTGCTAACACTCTAGGTAGCTTTTTATGTACATGCAACCATGAGGAGTCTCCTCTTGATCCAGTTTCTATTTCTTGTGTTTGGTTTTGATGGGTTTGATGTTTTCACATGTTTATAATGACCTATACATATTTTCTCTATTCTCTTTTTTGTTGTGTAATTCTCATGAGTGCAATAAGCCTCTTCTAGGCTTGTATATGCTTCCAAATTGGTCTTTTCACACTTACAACTATCTCAAGCACCATGAAGGAGATTTCTCACATTAGATAAAAGCAGGGGATATTATTTCATATGTTTGAATCTTTTAAGATACATTTGAAGATGTTAAGACTAGTTTTCAATCCATGAAAAGCCAAATCAATGCTCAAATGACCATGTTTCCCATCACTGTCAGCCCTCACAGAGATATCTTCACCTATAAGTGACATCAGCAGTGTTGTATGGAGGTATTATATAGGTTTGAATTTCCCTAAGGTATATGAAACAATTTTATATCTTTAAAATCATGTTTGTGACTCTTGGAAGCCTACTAAGGGTAGAAGAATCACCAATGACAAATTCTGAGATCTCAGGCCTCTTGTCCCTAAAAGTTGCAAATAGAGGCCCTTAAGCATTTTTTGGATGGTATATGATAGGGTATATGATGTTTTGATACCTCCTAATGATCTTAATTGGTTGTCTCTAGCATAGAGAAGGACCTTGCAAATAAATAGGGCAAGAGGGTAAGTGGAGAGGAGCGTTCAAGAGGATCAAAGTCACCCTAAAACACACTAAAAATGTGCAGTGGTGTCTACAGGTTTGTAAGGTTTCAAATGGGTTTTGATGGCTAGAGATAAATGAGGTATACATTCATGTTGGGAGTGGTCCCTTTTGGTTTAAATAACATCAAGAACTTATAATATTTTCAAGAAGCAAATGATCTTTGCTATACCCTACATAACCATCCCACAGTCCGTACATATGTTTCCAATTAGCCACCTACAACTGAGATAGGTAGTGGAGTGAAACAATGGATTTTGAGGAGGTTCCAAGTAATTTTAGGTTGAAGAGGTGGAAATTTCAAGTATTAATGGATTTTAAGGCCTAAATAATGTTTTAAAGCATCATTCAAGACCTAATTCATACCCATTACCACCTATAAACACCTACAAGGGTCAAAATAAAGACCGTTATAGTCAAGGCAGGGGTGTCCTAGTCAAGAACCTAAGAATATATTTGATGTTGGCTTGAGGGTTTCTAATAGAAATAAAATCATGAAGAGATTATCATGACCTAAGATCATGAAAATGAGATCCTACTACACCTTAAACAAGTTCCAAATGGCAAATCATCACCTATAGGCAGGGCATACACAGGCACAGTTAGGTAGTCAATAAGAGTTGATAACTTTAAGGATAAGAAGGTGAATAAGTGTATAAATATCTTGGCCTAATAGTGATATAAGTTAAAATAAATTTATAAAACATCTTCTCCAATTCCTAAGGTTGTTGACCCCAAATCACCACCTACAGGCATGTATGGACTGAGATAAGAAATGGACTGAGACATGGGTTTTGAAGAGGTTTTAAGTCACTTTCAAGTTGAGGGAGTGATAAAATCAAGGCCTAATGGATTATAAGGATTAATAAAGGTTTTAAAACATCATTTAAGACCTATTTTCATGCCTATATCAACCTCCAAACATAGTCAAAATTGTCTCTATCTCAGTCAAAGCATGAAGCCAGTCTAGTAAAAATGGGGTATGTGAATGTTATAATAAGAATAACCTTGGAAAATGATTGAAATAGGGCTTAGATATGGAACACAATCACCTCATATACGTCATTTAAGGAGTCAAAACAAAATGGACTCCCTTCTCAAAGTATTCACAAGTTTATACCCTGCCTACCCTCACAGTCTACCTTGTTCAAATTCTGCCTAAGAAATGTGTAAAGATGGAGGTCTTATGCTTGGATTTAAAGGCTAAAAATTGGTATATAGTACCCTTAGGAGTCCAATAATCTCTTCAAATAATCAATTTTTCAATATATATAGGGTAAGTTCCCCATGTTTTATCTTAGACAGGGGGCACTTTTCCCCTTACATAAACCCTTGTTTTCTACTAAAAGGATTAAAGGCATGGACCAAAAGGCAAAGAGAGATAAAATGAAGGTTTTTATAGTTGTATCACACCTGAAAAAACATGATAAGTTAGGCTAGAAGGTTGGAATATAGAAAGGGTATTCTAGACAAGGAGGTTTGCAGGCAGGGTAGCTAAGCAAGATATGAGCCTAAGCATTCATGAGGGGTCATTTTTACTTTTAACCTTTGCCAAGAATTGGAATGTTTTGGACCATGTTCATGGAGGTTGATGTGATATGTAGGAGATATACTAGAAGTGTATAAGTCTAACAAAGATTTTTCAACCATCAAGTTGCAGGTAGACCTATTGGCAAGGTCTAGGCCTAATGCCAAATAGGGGCCAGGTTTCATCTTAAGCTCTTGATAAGATATTCAAATGATTGGATAATGTTTTTAGGGTATATAAAGAAGTGTTTCAACATTTGTTTTGTATGAGATCCACCAAGAAACCATTTTTTAGCCTAGAATGTGCTCAAACCCTACTAGAGTGCAAAAAAGGAGCTTGAATGCCAACTTTAAATACTTGGATCTTCCATAGTGATTTGCATGGGACCTTGAGGTGATTGGAAAAATTATTGAGGGTCACTAAGAAACCCTTAGTGTAATTTTTAAAAGATTCCAATGTATGTTCTTTATAAACAAACGTTAAGAGTCCAAACCACCAGAAACCCTACATAAGGACCCGATTGGGAAAAGAAGGAAAATGAAGCAACCAAAGGGGGTGGAAAGGCCATGAAACCACTTGTATTATGTATAGCAATCTTCATATATTATCCACATGTGATTGAGGTGTACAGACATGTATGGAATAGGTCAAAACAAGGCTCTTTTTGACCTTTTTATGTGTTTTGTAGGCATGGAGAACTTTAAAGAGGCCAAATAACTTTTGGGAGAGAATTTAGGACTTGTCATAAGTCTTCATGTCCATTTTATTAGCCATATAAACCCCTAAGCCTATATTCTTCCTCTTTCATTTCAGCCAGTCTAGTGGGTAGATAGTGAGCACTTAGGGTAAAGTGGTGAAACTCAATTTGGAAAGCCTTTTAAGGCTTGTTTATTGAAAATAATGATATATACACTTTAGAAACATGTCATCCCTTATTTTTCATGGATTAAACTAAAGAATTGGAAAGGTTTTAGGTGCCAAGTGTGAGAGGTGCATGGAGAGGACTCATTTTAAAACTGTCACAGATGATGGTGCGTGGCTATAAGAATAGGAGTGATCAAAAGCTAGTCCAATGCATGTGAGGACCTGTTAGTAACCCCTCCTACTTAGACCCATCATAATACTTGATCAATTGTTGTGATAAGGTATTTTTGGAAGGCAAATCATGAGGGGCAGTTTTTTGTACAAGGAAAGGAGTTTATAAACCACTTTGAAAGGGATTGGATGATTTGAAATGACATTTGTAGCTCCTAAAATTACATGGATCACCCCATCTCTCTCTCATTTGCACAAGTGACTAATTTTTTTAGTTGTGACAAGTGTCTCTCTATGACTCTTGGACTCGCCTTCTCTCTTCTCACATCTTCTATAAAGTGAGCCTTTTTTGCTATTGTAGGCATCTCTCCACCTTGGCATGGTGAAGCCCTACCAAATTTTTACCTTGAGATAATAAAGATAGTTTTTTTTACCTCATTCAAGGTTTCACTAAGTGTACATAATGGTTGTTAGTCTTGTGCAAGTGTAATTTCATTTGCCTTCACATGTTACTCTTCCTAATACCTAGTGTTTTATAATCTCTTTTTTGTAGGTCAACAAGAAGTGCCTAATGGGATTGCAAGTGTAGTGAGTAGTCTATTCAATATAGTGTCTTAAAATGCATATTTCCTAAATCCTCCTAGCCTAAGCTATCTCCAAGACCCCATGTTGAAACATTGATGTGAGAGAGAAGGTTGTCATTAGATGAAGTGTATGTGCATACTTCTTCTTGGTTCTATGTGCATGTCAAAAAGTATGAGTAAAGCAAATATTTGGTGTATCACCTCTCATAGACTAGGTTTACTTTCAATTACTCCTATCCCTTTTCAACCCTCAAGTGTTAGTAGTAGGATTTGAGCTATAGTGATGCAGCAAGGGGAGCTAGCCCCTAATCTAGAGATCCACCTCAAAGTTGGGCAACCCATAGCCATGAGGTGTTTCAATTGTCTCACTTGAATGAGGAGAAATTTGTCATCTTCTCATTAGGTGCAAGTTCAAGTGAAAATAGGTACTCTCCAAAGGTTGGGGAGAAGGTGACTCCCAAATAGGTTGGGTAGTGTCAAAATGGCTTGCCCCAATTTGGTATACCACTTGGCTTAGGTCGGGTTGATGGAGAAAGGTAATCTCTCATTGTTTAGAGTTGTTTGGTTGATAAGTTGAGGTAAAAATGCCAAGGGTCAGGCTTTTTAATTTTTAAGATATGGTTTGGATTGATAAATGGTCAAAAGCTTATGGAGGGAAAGTTCCCCCAATTTGTTCTTTCCATAGATGGTTGAAGATGGGAAAATGATCCCAAGGTGAGGTGGTGTTTAATAAAAGTGTTTAGGAGGGGTGAAGATGACTTCATCCACCCCCCAAAAAGGGGTATTAGTAGTTAGTTGTTAGTGGTTAGTGGGTCATGTTTTTAGGTGGTGGTTCAGGCGGGATCGTCGTTATGGTGCTATGGCAAGGAAAACATTGTTGGATTAAATTTGGATAGGTTTGAGGTCCAAAAATGATGTTGGGAACATCATCCTGAAATAAAGATGGGGTGGACAAGAGTGTCGAATTGTCCTAATGAGGGAACTTAGGTGAGGTGTGGGTAGCTTGGATAAAAGGGTAGCCGAGATTCAAGAAATCTTGAATAGAGGGTTGATGTTGATTTGTGTTGATAGATAAATTGCTTATCGATGGATTAAAATTTGGGTTGATCATGGTTGATTGATTTGGTTTAGAGGTTGGTTTGATTGGTCGAGGGAGGTAAGATGGGTGGTTGATCCAGATTGTTGGTTGGGTTTACTTTTTTGTTTGGTTTGTTTGGTAAGGTAAGGTGACAAAGATTTGACCCTATTCAAAAGAGAATCGAACCAAAGACAATGTCATTAGGTAGATGAAAACTAGTAGATTATAGAAGAATTGAATGGGTTTGATTTTATTTGAGGTTGGGTTGGATTTAGTTATAGACGAGATGTTTTGAGCTTGGGTTGACTTCATTAAAAAGGAAAGTGAAAGAGGTGGGTTGGTTTTCTTAATGATGGTTTTAAAGGAAAGTTGAGAAGGCTCTCTTTGGTCAACAAGTGGGTGGTTTAAGATTGATTCTTCCTTAGTGATGATTTCAAAAGGGATTTGAAAATGGTGCACTTGGTTAACAAGTGGCTCGGTTGTGGTTTTGATTATGGTTCCCCTAGTTATAGATGCACTAAGGACCAAATCTAATGAAGGGACCTTATTGTGTTGAGGGCTTTGTTCATGGGCTTGCACGATAATGGGTGCAAAAATAGGTTCAATGATTGATTTTTTGAAGACATTCAAGGCTAGGTTGGGGGCAACATGGAGAATATTGTTTTGAACCTCATTTTAATCGATAAGATTTTGGATGATCATATTAAAAGACCTATATCTGTCGACCACATGTCCATTTGTATGATGATACATACAAAACTCATTCTCTATGAACCAAATAGGTTTTGGAAGAGAAGCATTGATGAGTTTGATTTGAGGGAGTCTAATGATAGAAGCCCTTAAAATTTTTTCAAAGATGAAAGCATGTGATTCCCCCATTGGGATATATTACCTAGGAAGAGGATGCACCAATGGCTCTTGAGGTTGCGAGCTAGTTGGTTGGTTTGGTAAAGTTTGTTGGTCAAATAAGTTTTGTTGATTTAACAAGTTTGAGTGATTTGATGGATTGGGTATGCTTGATAAAGTTGGTAGGTTAAAAAAAATTGGTCGATAGTTATTGGTTTGATTTGGTGAGGTTGGTTGGATAAGGTAAATAAGGTAGTTTTATTGGAGAGATTGGATAAGGTTAACGTATTTGATAGATTTGACATGGTTGATATGGTGGGTAGGTTTGATATGGTTGGGTGGTTTAATAAGTTTGGTTGGTTCAATATGGTAGGTTGATAGTTATTGGTTAGATTTGATGGGGTTGAGAAGGTTAAGAAGGTGGGTAAATTAGGTTGGATTGATAGGTTTGATAACATCGATAAAGGTGATAAGATTGATTGGTTAGAAAAGTTTATTTGATAGTTTTTGGTTAGATGATTATTGATTTGATTTGATGAGGTTGATAGTGGTTGGGTTGATAGTTGTTGGTGGTATGACTAGGGGGATAGACCAAGTCTTGGTTTTGAGATAAAGAAGGTTGCCACAAAGGGGGTATAGGTGATTGATATGATGGTTCAGGTAGGTAATAAAATTTCTGATGTGGTTGAGGTAATTGATATGATGGTTGGGATGGGTAACCCAAAGATTAGTGAGGTTGAGATAGTTGAGGTGGGTTATGACAAGGGTCTAATAGGGGTTGAAAAGTTATTGGTTGGTTGAGGTGATGATCAAGTGGTTGTTGAAGGGTTGTCAATTGATTGTAGTTGAGGTTGAATTGATTGCCGACAAGGTTGGGTTGGTTGTAAGTGAGCTTGGGTCAATTGTAGGTGAGGTTAAGTTGATTATAGGTGAGGTTGTGTTGGTTATGGGCATGGTTGTGTTGATTGTAGGTAAGGTTGGGTTGGTTGTAGGTAGGGTTGGGGGTATAAGTAGTTCTTGATGCAAGGTAATGTTCTAAGGTAAGAGGGTTGTATTCTAGGAGTCTAACAAAGTTAGGATCTCTTGGAATAAATATAGATGGGCTCCCTATTGAACAAGGCAATAAAGATGAGGTATGTGAAGGTAAAATGGTAGAAGGTTACCAAAAAAATTTAGATTCCTCACAACTCAAACAAAGAGAAAGTAAGAAAATGATCAAAGAAATCCAACACACGCTAGAGTATGTTAAATCTTGTGGTTAATTTTAATATCACTTTTGGCTTATGCCTTAAGTTATAATAAAGTGTGATAGAAGTTGGCTTATAGATTAGGTACTATAGAAGCAGCCTATGATTGGTTTCAGATTGTTTGGGTGCTCAAAAAAATTTGTATTGGAATTTGATACGTGGCTTGGTATTGGGGCCTACCCCCTCACTTCACACACCATAGTGATAAGGGTGTCGGGTGCTTTGCCAATATATACCAAATTCTAGAGTTTATACTCAATCAAAGAGCTAAGTTGGTTCTCCCCTTGGTAATGATCTTCAAGTGGGATTGCCAAAAAAGGGTAAGGTGACTACTAGGTGATGAAATCCCAGTCAAACCTTGTCTAAATTTTTTTGATGTTTGATTGATGAAAGTGATTTAGTTTAGTTTGTGCATCAAAAGTGATACTATAATAAAATTATTGTGTTTTAATTCAAATTGAACTAATGTTAAAAGCAAGTGATGGATGTAGTTGATTTTAAGCCCAAAAAAAAAATTAATTTCGATTATGATCACAGATAGAGAGAAGAGCATACAAATGTAAATAAAAATACGAGTAGAGACTCGATGTCCCATGGGCGTGTTATAATGTTTCATGTAAATTTTCACTTAAGTTCTAAAGAGAGAAAATAAACTCAATACGGGTATGATTGAAAAACTTGATTAATAACACGCACTTTGAATCAAAAGATTATGAAGAGTTCCTCTTTGGCTTGGGAGGATGACCTATATAATAAAGAGACTAAAGAAAGGTTGTGTTAGTTAGGTAGGAAGGTAGATTGCCTAGCAAGCTAGATCCAAGAAGTACACAACTTCCTTGGAGGTTGTCAGTCCACCTTTCAAAATAAGTTAATATTGCTGATAAAAGAAGGTTGCATGACATAAATGAAAGTACCCTAGCAAAGGAAATAAATACTTTTCAAAATAAATGCTTATTTTAACAAGATAACATTAAGGTGAATGTTAAACTATCAAAATATGGTTCAGGCATGGTCAGAAG
The DNA here is from genome assembly GCA_037957365.1 of Torreya grandis. Lineage (NCBI taxonomy): Eukaryota > Viridiplantae > Streptophyta > Pinopsida > Cupressales > Taxaceae > Torreya > Torreya grandis. Next base: position 1,465,828 of record JARHVA010001233.1, read on the forward strand.
TCAAGAAAATGGGGTTTTGGTTAAGGTTGAGAAATGGTTTTTGTTTGCTGATTTCAAGTGTCTGATTTTACACAGTGACCATCTACAGTCAGGGTTAAAGGTGAAGGTGACCCTCGATGGTCAGGGTTGAAGATGAAGGTGATCATCGGTGGTTACTGTGGGTTTTTCACAGTTTATTGATTCTGGACAGAATAGGTTATGGGTTGGTTATAAAAAGGTTTTGTAGGTTGTTAGAGGTTGGTTAATGGTTGTGAGGGCTAGAGAGAGCCTCAAAGGTATCAAGGGTAAAGTTTTGGTACTCAAGTGGTTGAGAGTGGTCAAGGGATGCTTGGTAGAGATGGAGTGTTTGGAGTTGCAAAATTGTTAAAACTAAATAGCTAAAACTTAAAACAAGAACAATATACTTAGCTTGTGGTTGATAACTGATAGCTTGGAGAAGTCCTAGAGATAGCTAAAGATGATTACTGATGAAGAGATCTTGCATAACAAGCTGGTGATGATTGATGACTTGCCCCTAATGATTTGTACACCTCTTTTCTCCCACCCCTGTTCTCCTCCTCTCTTCTCTTTATATAGGAAAAGAGGAGAGGCTCAACAAGATGTTAAACAAGAGGTTCAAGAGCTACTCTAAAATAAACTTGATCATGCACTAATTCGCATACGGATATGGGAAAGTTAATTATAAAAAGACAAGCTGGAGTGATGTACATGTTGAATGTTCAACCAATGCACCCTGACTATCGATGGTCAGGGTTTCCCAAGGGTGACCATCGACGGTTACCCTAACCATCAACGGTCAGGTCCCAAATGGAAAAAGGGGTTGAAGGCTAGGTTGAGCTAGTTTGTAAAAATGACTGTGGATGAGCTTGGTTAGGCCAGATTGGTGTAGATTGGTCACGAGAGGGTCCTAAGCACTCCAGGGGGTTTTTTGACATTTAGAATCGCAATGTGTGTATTTTTGGTGTCTACACATACATACATATATAAAGTGAGGGATTAGAGGGCCCACACTCTCATAAGTAGCAAAACTACCATGTCGATAAATTACATCAAACAATTGTAAAACACAGTATAAAATAAACCAATATGTCAACAAAGAGTTCAGAAAACACTAAAACAAGCAACAACAGGGACTAAAACAAGATAAAAATCCAAAAAACTACAAAAGCCATATTTTTCTCCCCATCTCTTAAGAGACGATGGAATTAAAATATTTCATTGTGACTCCATCAAGAAGGAAAGTAGTTAGTTACCCAGTTACATCTGAAATATTGAAAGCTTTAGGATTTAAAGTGCTTGTCCTCAATTCCAATACAACATATTTCATAAAAGAGCAACTCTGAGAGGCCTTCATTCCTTATAGCATAAGCTTCTAAAAAACAACCCATTTAAGCAAATGTAATCCACAATTTTTAGGATTATCCATGTTTTTAGAGTAGTATATTCTATGAGAAATACAGGGGTTTTACCTTTACAAAAGCAAAGACGTTTCATCAGGGAATGCCAAAATATTTTTCCATTAAGTTTTGGTACCAAGATCAGACATAGAAGAGGTGTCATTTTATTTCAAGGGAAGAGAATCAATAACATTTCCACGTGGTTTACCAACACACTCCCTGGATTGAACATTTACCATACCAGGTTGAGAAGACCCTTCCCCATTATTTAAACCTGGTTTCAATTGCTTCAAAACCTCATTGATCTTTGCATCCAAAACTTGAAAATGATTGAAAAAATCACTTACTAGAAAATTTACAATTCCTTTCATAGTTTTTTTCCTTTTATTCTAGAATGTCAATAGTATGAATTTTTGGGTCATGTCATAGACTTATTCTTCCATTTGTTAATGGAAATAAGTCCTTGGTGCATCAGCATTCCAAGATTTCTCATCATTTCCTAGATAGTCAGCTCCAATGGTACTTCAAATGAATTCGACAATAAAGGAGGAGGATAAATTAAACACTACATGAATAAAATTGTTATGAAGTGACCCCTTGAATTCCCCTTCTACCTATAGTCTATCAAAACAACACCTAACTATGCAACAATCCTTCTAGGAAGATGTGATATCCCCTTCAAATAGGGAATATCAAAACACAAATAGTTCTGAACAAAGATACAATCTTGCAAAATAAATTCAGATAAACAATAAACCATAGTAAATCTCTTATCTGATAATCAAATATCTTATCACTTGTTCAGATAATTACAATTACAATCTTCTCTCATACAAATAAAAGAATATTAAAATTCGGTCTTAAAACCCTGATCTTCTGCCAATTTGGAAATGAAACCTAAATTTTGTCTCGTCTCGGCCTGCTATGTCGAACACACAGTCACTAGCATTGGTCGATATACTGCCGACGTCGGTCTCTGTAGGTCCTTCTCTACCGACGTCGATCTTCAGTTGGGCGATGTCAGTCACTGGGGATCTCTGTCTGCCGAGGTCGGTGCCTGAGCAGATCTGTATGGACTTAGTATGGCCACCAACTTGTCTGTTTTCAACCCCTGATAGCTGAACAACCTGATCTCAAGATATACGATTCTAATATAAAATATCTATATCTGTATAACTTATTGGATCAAAAACCTAATAAAATAAATCCCTGGAAAGCTCTGTGACAACTTCTGGATGAAGTTACCTCTCAAATCTGTATACCTCTGTGATAACTTATGTATGAAGCTATCTCTCAATTTGGCAATAGATCAGCTGATATCTCACAGCCTCTAAATCGCACACAATGAAGAGTTGACGTTCTCCACTGCAAATGGAATCCTGAAACCCTTGGCTCAGTCTTCACAGAAGAATTTCTTTCAATATCAAAATCAATAATCAATGCATAATCATTAATGGCCTCCACGAGAAACCCTTATACCCTCAAAAGATATGCTTGCCCTAATTAGGGTTTTCTTAAATTAGAATTAGGGTTTCTAAATTAAAATTAGACCAAATAATTAATATTTGATTAAATCAATCAAATATTAATATCTCCCTCAATACATGTCCAATCGAGCCCAAACGAAAGCCAACTGGAAAAATTCTGCTAAACGAAGCCATGCCAATCTCCATCAAGACCCTCTAACCATCCTCTCAGCCTACAAGGGTCGCATAATAGGCTAACCATGAACTCAGAACATGTCAACCGAAAAGGGGACATGACAATCCGCCCCTCCTGAAATTGCTTGCCCTCAAGCAATCGCTGAATGATACACCCATCAATCCACCTGGATCCCAAATGTAGTCATGATTTGCCCTGTTGTCAATCAATGCAAACTCCATGCCATGTCCATCCCTAGTACTAAGATAAGCACCCCAACATCCAATCCATAAATGAAAATCAGCAAGCAACTCAAGCAAACTCTGTGCCTGAATAATATCTAAATTTGGATTGTGAAGGCTAGAAAGAGTCATATCATCATCAACCTGTGACCCAACTGTAACAGAAAGTTGAGTCCCTACCACATGTGATAACTCCTGAACTGCACTCACCTCAAGACCAAGCTCGTCCTCATATCTCTCTTGTGTTGGTGCCAATGTGCACTCGTCATCGCACTCTATCATGTCAGGTGGTGTAGGCATCTCCATCCGATGAAAAAACATATATCTGAAGCTGTTGCCCCGTATTGCCTTAAGAATATGTGTCTTCCCATCAACATCAAAGAGAACCTCCATGTCTTTGAGACGAAGAGTAACTTCCTCAAATGAATGAAGCCACTTCATACCCAAGACTAAGTCTATATCCCCCATGTTCACCACATAATAATCAGCCTTAAACTCATAGTTGTTCAAGCGCAATGGGAGATCTCTAATCATACGCTCACACCTAAGAGTGTGACCATCGGCTACCTTAACTCTGATGCCCTCAAAATCTTTGGTAGTGAGTCCACACTTCTCCACAAATCTAGCATCTATGAAATTATGTGTGGCTCCTATATCAAGAAGGGTGATAACCTTCTGCCCTGCCAAAACTCCACGGAGTCTGAATGACTCATCCGATTGAATGCTGGATAGGCATGCCTCTTGTATGTGAAGCTCTAACTCTGCCTCTACCTTAGGCTCTGAAGCCTCTACCTCTGCCCCCTCAGAACTATTCTGTTGTTCAAAATCCTCTGAATCTGAATCCTCATAATATGCCCACATCACACGATTCGCCTTGCCCTTAGGCCTCAAAGGACAATCGTGATGGATATCATATGGACCTTTGCAGTAGAAGCAAAGCTTCTTTCTGCGTAGATCGTTAAGCGCCTCATGATCCAAAGGTGGTGCTGCTGGATTGGCCTTTGAATCATTCTTTACACCTGATTTATCTATGTTGAAATCCGGTCTCTCTGTATCTGCATTGGAGCACTTATGGTCTCTAGATGAAGAAGTACCTCTGGAGTTAAATTTATGGGATGGGGCTGCCATCTCCATACTACGCGCCTTCTTCATAGCTACCTGTAATGAAGGAGGATCAAAGGCTTTGATCCAACCTCTCAATGGTTCTGTCAATCCCTCCATGAAGAGAACTACCAATCTAGGCTCAGAAATATTGGGCACCATGATTGCCAATCTCTGAAACTCACCAATGAAGGACTCCAAGTTACCTATTTGTCTCAACTGTGCTAGATCTCGAAAGTAAACCTCGGGATCTTTCCTATCAAACCGCTCAACCAATCTATCCACAAAGCCCTGGTATTCTGTCACCTGGTTATGCTGAAGTGTTACCATACCATGGTACCACCAATCATGTGCTACTCCATCCAAGTGCAAAGTGGTGTATTTGATGGCCTCTATCTCTGACATTGGTCTCAATGCCAAAAAGGTGTCAAGCTTATGAACCCAAGCTTGAGCAGTCATCTTGCTGCTGCCGTCAAAAGTAGTCAAAGAAAGCTTACCAGTAGCCTTCTTCAGCTCACTGAATTGGACTCTAGGCCTCATGTCCTGTCTAACGAATCTGTAGTGCTCTCTCCTCAGAGTAACAAAATGATCAAAGGACATCTTCTCCTGAACATGAGGATCTAATAAGTTCCACTCATCCGTTGCAGCCATGAGGGTATCTGTGAATAGGAAATCACCTGCCGCCTCTTCTGTTGGAGCCTCTGGTTCGTCCTGTACAAACGTAGGCCATGTAAGTCTATCAGCGGTCCTGGAATGGGTCTGATGGGGTCTCTGATTAATAGTAGCACTCCTGTTATCTCCTTGTTCCCCATTCTATCTATCAGGTACGTTCATCCCCCTTATCATAGTAGTAAGTGCCTGTAGTGTCTAATTCATCTGTTGTTGGCCTGTCATCATAGCACGGTGGAATTCTCTGGTGTCCTGATCAACATCATACATGTGGCCCCTGGGTGGGCTACCCTCACGTCTGTCACTCATGATAATCCACTGTTGTTCTAACAACTGGGTACCTTCAAGCAAGGCTCTACTGCGTGTGTTATACCTGTGTGGTCCCAACTCTTGTGGATGCATAAGATTGTCACATCCTCAGGATGGCAGGATTTAGCTCTGATACCACTATGATATCCCCTTCAAATAAGGAATATAAAAACACAAACAGTTCTGAACAAAGATACAATCTTGCAAAATAAATTTAGATAAACAATAAACCATAGTAAATCTCTTATCTGCTAACCAAATATCTTATCACTTGTTCAGATAATTACAATTACAGTCTTCTCTCATACAAATAAAAGAATATTAAAATCTGGTCTTAAAACCCTGATCTTCTGCCAATCTGGAAATGAAACCTGAATTCTGTCTCGTCTCGGCCTACTGTGTCGAACACATAGTCGCCGGCGTCGGTCGATATACTATCAATGTCGGTCTCTGTAGGTCCTTCTCTGCCGACGTCAGTCTTCAGTCGGCCGATGTCGATCACTGGGGATCTCTGTCTACCGAGGTCGGTGCCTGAGCGGATCTGTACGGACCTGTACGGACTTAGTACGGCCGCCAACCTGTCTGTTTTCAACCCTGATAGCTGAACAACTTGATCTCAAGATATACGATTCTAATACAGAAGATCTATATTTGTATAACTTATTGGATCAAAAACCTAATAAAATAAATACCTGAAAAGCTTTGTGACAACTTCTGGATGAAGTTACCTCTCAAATCTATATACCTATGTGATAACTTCTATATGAAGCTATCTCTCAATTTGGCAATAGATCAGCTGATATCTCACAGCCTCTGAATCGCACACAATGAAGAGTTGACGTTCTCCACTGCAAATGGAATCCTAGAACCCTTGGCTCAGTCTTCACAGAAGAATTTCTTTCAATATCAAAATCAATAATCAATGCATAATCATTAATGGCCTCCATGAGAAACTCTTATACCCTCAAAAGATATGCTTGCCCTAATTAGGGTTTTCTTAAATTAGAATTAGGGTTTCTAAATTAAAATTAGACCAAATAATTAATATTTGATTAAATCAATCAAATATTAATATCTCCCTCAATACATGTCCAATCGAGCCCAAACGAAAGCCAACTAGAAAAACTCTGCTAAACGAAGCCATGCCAATCTCCATCAAGACCCTCTAACCATCCTCTCAGCCTACGAGGGTCGCATAATAGGCTAACCATGAACTCAGAACATGTCAACTGAAAAGGGGACATGACAGAAGAGATAATAATGAACCACTAATATCTATCATTGCCAAATATCCATCAGGCATGCATGGTTTGTTTCCATTAGTAAGATGTAAAGTTATATTTCAAGATGTTGTAATGTTTTATAATGTATAATAATGTAATAACAAAATACTTATTACTTTGTTCTTTCTTCAACTAATTGATTTTTCATTTCCTTGTATTTTTAATATGTTTCCCTCTAATCCATGGTGTTTGCCTTCTCCTATAGAACTTAAGATCCATGTATTTTACCCTTCCAATATGTTCCAACATATATAAGTAATAGTTATGAAGTTCTAACTCCCTAATCATGAAATGTTCTTAAAATAACTCATCTCAACAAAAATCGTTGAGGCACATGATGTCTTGGTTAAGTTTACAAGATTTATATTAGTAAGAATGTCATAATACAAAACCCACCATAAGAGAAGAAAAACAATCTCAATTCTAAATGATAAACTGCCAAGAGGAAGCATCAATGATAACAAGAGACCATTTTGAAATACATTAACAATCTAGAGCCATAGGAGTGCATTGGCCCCCAAAGGGCCAATAAATATCACTAAGAAAAAATTTCTTGAGGCCTTCCAAAAAGAGACATAAGAACATCTATAAGCCAATACAAGAAGACCAAATATGTCAAACAGGAAAGTAAGAGATAAGAAATAGAATAAATTAACAAAGATATATACCAAAGATGAATATATGGAACTAGTGAGAGAGGTAAAACCTAGTTCAAAGAGATGTTAAAACTCCTAGTGTGAGACTCACATGAGATTTGATTTGCCTTTAGGATCCACATCCTTTGAGGTATAATACACTAGCTAAGCATGTCTATCAACTCTTGGAGCAGAAACCTCCTAGCCAAGGAGGAAAGGTGTATTTGTTGAAGGTTGTAAAAAGGGAACTTTTGAGTTTGAGTGATGATTTTGAGATAAAACAATACTATTGGCACATTGGTTTATTCCTTCACAATTTTCTGATACACTTTCAATGTCATGAAGCACCTACCCAATGAGATTTGTGAGGGAATTATATATGACCAATTATTCCAAAATCTAAGCACGCAATGGTTGGAATTCTAGATCCATTGTTAAGAGTTCTATTGTTTCTCCTTGTTGAGATGGAATAGCTTGAGTATGAGATTGAAGGGCACCCAGGTTAACAATGAATTCATTGTGAATAGGAGTCAAACTCCATGGGCACTTAATTTATTCCCAAGAGTTTCAAGACGTCCATCAAGGGTGGTAATGGTATTGACAACGATTGCATAGTTTTTTGTTACTTAAACCATATATGCCCTGGGAGGTTTTGGAGGAGGAGTAGTAGCTAGGTTGAGATGGAGGTGGAAGATGGTTTGGACCAATACAATGCACACTTGGGTTGATAGGAGAGAGCTCAATGAAGTATTTTTCAATATTTAAATGGTATGTCGAAAAAACTCCAGTTTTAGCAGAGTTGTTGATTGCATCTCGCTTTTAAACATGATCGTTGGTTGTTTGTTTCACAAGGAGATTATTTTAAGGTAGCAACATGGGAGAGTCAATGACAAGAAGATTCTAGAGGGGTATTTGGGTTGTTTTTTTAATAAACAATTAAATCTAGTGGAGTTTCATGATGAAATGAGTCCAATAGAACAAACTTTGGATCCTCCAAGGAAAAGAGGGAGAGTTTGAGTGTGTTGGACCTCCCTTTAAGTAGCTCCTAAGATCTCTAGTGATGTATCCTCCTCAAAAGTGAATCAACTGCTTGTTCTTTCTTTTTGGTTGACTTACATGTGCTTTAGTTGATAGTTGAGAGATATAGTGCTTATCCTTTTGAAAGTTATTTTGTAAACTTCGAGTCTTTGAATCTTTTGCTGATAGCAATTGCCCCTGAAGTAAGGAGTAGACTTACTTGTACCTTTGGCCTTAATTATAGAGATTATCCTTATGCTCATGCCTTTGTATCTATCTATTAAACTTTTGGCAATATAATTTTTTGATGAGTACATTCACAAGCAAATCTTATAATTTTTATTTTCCTTGATAGAATGAAAATTGACCTTGTCCTTATGAGGTTTGATAGTTAATGATTTGTGATAGTTGAGGAGTATTGGGCTCTGCGCATGTGCATGTGTGTGCATGAACCCATGAAGCCATGTAATCCCCAATTTTTTTGAATTTTCAAACCCTACAAAGCACAATATTTTGCCAATTATTTAGTAATGGCAATTCTCATGATGGAAGGAGATGGTGGGTGAGGCCTATGATTTCTCGTCCTTCGTAGAGATGTGTATACATCCTTATATAATGTAGTAAAAGATTTTGTGGAACAATTTCAATACCTGATACTTGCATGAGTGCAAAGCAAACAATGGGATGACCATGTGTAGATTTTATCAAGATCGTAGCATTTATGCAAGAACTCCTTGCGGCAAACATTACAAGGAAATAGGTGGTCATGGACACCTTGGACATCATAAACATCAAGAAGCGTGGAACTATGAGATGTGTTTGAATTAGCATTTGCAGTTGCAAAGCTTTACGTGGAACAACATAATAAAGATAAAAGAGATTGGGAATAGGTTAAAGACAAAAGGTTAGTGCAAAGTTAGAAATGGGAAGGGGGTAAAATAGGGTTAAATATAAACAAATGTACAAGTGTCATTCAAAGATAAAACAATGGAAAGATGTGTGGGGAGGATCAAAAAAGGTTAAAATCAATAACAGGGAATGCTTACAATTGAAAATAGTTAATAACAAGAGGCTTGGAAACGGGGAATAAAGAAAAAGGCATAGGAAATAGTGGAGGTTAGTCCAGTTGAATAAATGGGCTCATAAATAAAGGAAGGTTTTTTTAAGTAAGAAAGAAGACAAGCAGAATGAGTGAATCTTGGTAGTCATTTAACTTTATAAAGAAATATTTTGAAAATGGTGATCACAAGCAAAAGCCAAAACCTCAATCACTCTTGAGCTATCCCAACAAGTTTAAAGACCTCTACTTGAAAATGGCTACAATAAATCAAAAAATATGTCTTACCAAGCACCCCAATTTCGTGTTTTGATGTGATTTACTAGTCAATTGATTTGAATATCCAACTTATAGCAAAATGCAAACAATTTATAATTGTTGGAAGTTTCAACAATTTGTTGAGGAAATAGTAGAGACAAAACTTTAGAAAAGTGAAATATGAATGAAAAAAACACAGATAAATCAATTGTGTAAGAAATCATTCATTTATTCTTCTTTTGTAAGAACTCATAAAACATCATTAATGATATATTGGCTCAGACATATACCAATATGGATAAATCTTTTCCTTCTTTTACAACTGATGAATTATAAATATGGACTATTTAAACAACCCAACATAGTGTATGTCCATGTTGACCATTTTTTGCCCAACAGGGCAAAAATCGGTCACCTTCTTCCCCTGCTATTTTAGGCCAATTCATTTTTTTATTTTGCATGAATCTGGTGATTTCTACGGACTCTGCAGGTTTTCTTTCGGCAATTGAAGAACCAGGTGAAAAGGGCAATTTTTTACAAAGTTTCTTTGGATTTTCGTCTGAAGAAATTCACAAGGTTGGCATCTTCGAACCATTGAACCATCGCTTCATTTCAAGCTTTGGTTTAATCGACAGTTCAATCGGCTTCGGTTCAATGTAGAGTTCAATTGGCAAAGTTCAATGACTAGTTCAATGGTTCAGTTCAATCGGCAGTTCAACCAATCTTGGTTCAAGCTTTGGCTCATCATTTCAAGTTCATCGCTTCTTTTTTAAGCCTTGGTTCAATCTTTAAGTTCATCGCTTGGTTTAGCAAAGAGTTCACCAATCTTGGCTCAGCAGTCGCTTGAACCGTTGAAGCATTGAACCATTGAACTGGTTCAACGAGTTGGTTCAACGCGTTGGTTCAATGCCTTAACACTTTGGCTTAACACTTCGGCAAGTTCATCGACAGGTTCAAACGAACGGTTCATCACCTGTTTTCAGTCTATCAGTCCTTCGGCGAGTTCATCGGCGTGCAGCTTTGAACCGTTGAACCGGTTCAAGCGAATGGTTCAATGGATTGGTTCAAGCGAATGGTTCAACAAGGAGATCCAACGAACAGCTCAGAGGGGCTCGGCACGCAGCATTGAACCATTTTTGGTTCAACCAATTAGTTCAATGGTTTGGTTCAACCATTTCGGTTCAAGCGGCATTCAATTCAAAGCAAACAATTCAATCGGCTCAGCGCGCAGCCTTGAACCATTGAACCGTTGAACCAAATGTTGGTTCAATGGGGTGGTTCAATGGCTTGGTTCAAGGGTGTGCCCTACAGTCGGAGGGCAGTTCAAGATCCAAAAAAGCCCTTGTGGAGGGCAGCCAAAGGGCACGAAGCAAAAAAGCCGCGGAAAAATTCCCGATGAACTTTGCCAAGGACGGTGACGGGCCCTAGAGCGTCAAATTTTACACCAGGGAAGCCAAAGCGTGAAAAGCACCAAGTGGCAACCGCAGAGGACTTCAACATGCTTTTTTAGGAGCAGCGAAACGCACCACATGTCCCTTGCAGGGCTCAGTGGAAGCCGACAGGTGGCAACATCTGTGGGTTTCTCTTGTTGGCTTCAAAGAAGACTGTGGTGGGCCTGAATGAGTTGCTAGGAGCTAAGCGGAGCGTGCCAAGTGTCAGCGTCCGCTAAAAACCAAAAAAGGGCCTGAAAGTTTCTCTAAGGCAGTTAAAGGCTCTGCGAAAGCGACCACGTGTCAACTTCCGCCTGACTCTCAAAAGGCCCTCTAATGTAAGCAGATGCTGCCACGTCCCATTATTAGCTCAGCGGAAGCCACCACGTGTCAACGTCTGCATTTCAAAGTGTCTTCTAAGTGCCCAAGCAGCGGACTATGACATGTGTCAAGGGCGGATGCGCTCTCAGCGAAAAGGGGCAAAGCAGGAGGCCGAAGGAGAGTCCAACGGTGACGGGTGCGTAAACGTCAAATTTAAGCCAATAAAAAGGCCATTTTTTTTTAAATGCCCGAGCGCCAACCATGGAATGAGCCCAAAAAATGCAGCGACCCGCCAGAAGATCACCCCTTAGTGCTGAAGGAGCAAAAAAAGACAAAGAGCCCAAAGAACAAAGAGCAGGCAGACGGTGTGGCTCATAAATTCAAATCCTGACAGCAGAATGGCCATCATGCAGAAGCAGACAAAGCAATCCAAGTGACACAGGAAGGTGTCAAGAAGTTATTTCAGTGGTTGACACAGTGCCTACCATGCGGTCATCAAAGAGGCACAATAGTGGTCGACGCGATTGGTTTTCTTCAATATGCACTGCAGAGTAGGAAAACGGCACGGTTCATAAATTCAAATCCTGACAGCAGAATGGCCATCACGCAGAAGCAGACGAAGCAATCCAAGTGACGCAAGAAGGTGTCGATTCAAGAAGTTATTTCAATGGTTGACATAGTGCCTACCATGGGTCACTTGTAAAAAGGGTGCCAAAAGGCCCCTTTTCTTCCTCTATATATTGGAGACTTGTCTTTGGAGAAATATCTTCCACATTTGTAAGGCGTAGCCCTAGCAAATTTTCACCTGAATCAATAAACGCATTTTTTACCTCTATCCTGGTTAGATATCTATGTGTATGTCTGAGTGTTAGTTTGTGTTTAGTCATTGCTTCTCGATGCTTCCCTGGTTAGATATCTATGTGTATGTCTGAGTGTTAGTTTGTGTTTAGTCATTGCTTCTTGATGCTTCCACAGGTTCAACACCAACATACATGGTATCTATAAGGTGTCATTTATGCAGCGGACAAAGAGAGTTGTATTTGGAAGTGCGGAAACAGAAGAAATTATTATACAGAGTGCATTTCACAACACTTTTGGTGAATCTCTGTTTTCTGTATTTTTCGTTAAAGCCTCCTTGCCAAGCTTCTTGCAGCCTGGTCTTTCTGCTAGTTTGAAGTGGATGCATGTGTTTGTCTGATTTTAAGTGTGAGTGTGAGAAGGTCGAATCATTTTGGTGCATCACCTCCTTTAGAGTAGTTTGTTTTCCTGCAATCTCTCCCTTTTCACCCCCCCCATTATATATATATATATATATATATATATATATATATATATATATATATATATGTTATCACTTACGGGAACAAATCATATGCATCAAAGGGAGCTAGCCCTTACCTGGAGACTCTCCCCTCCAGCTTCGCCGGTCCCACAGGCGAGAGGGGAGTTTCTATTGTTGCGTGTGGAAGGCAAGAGCTTAACCTCCTTGCCCCGGGTGCAATCCACTGCGTCAACAGTTTTTGGCACGCCCGGTGGGACATAGTCTTACACTTAGTAGAGTTTCAGGATTGATGTTGGTCCTGTTACAGCAAATCAAATATTTTCAGCATTTGGCGACTCCACTGGTAAGAGTTTCATTTTTCCAATCAAAAACCAGTTTTAACTTCCTATGCCTAAAGTCACCACACGATCTACTTCTAAGGGTGTCTCGTTCGATTTTGTTGAGTTGCCTTTGAACTCAGCAAAAACACTGAGGTTTGAGAAGCCCCATCCTTATTCAACAAACCACCCTCCTAGACCTATTGTAAGGGATGCATATGCAACAGAGCCGTAGTTACATCCCATCCCAGCTATGGCATTGCCCTTTGCGGCTTTTCATGGTCAGAGCCTCTTGAATCTCCTATCTTATGACCCAATTCTAGGAGCAGCCCTCAAAAATGTGCCTTCTTTCGATGGAAAGGGGCCCATTACAGTCGTCGAGCACATTAGGAATATTGCTAACCTCTACAATATTCACAACATCATGGAAGAAAATATCGCAATCAGAGTGTTGGCATTGTCTCTCAAGGGCAAAGCTCTTGATTGGTACATGACCTTCCCTATAAATTCAATCCATTCCTAGAATGAATTGGGTACTCAGTTCATAGACCGTTTTGGGGAAAAAAGCGACGACCTCTCACTTGTTGAGCAGCGCACTACCATGAAAAGAGCCCCACACGAATATATGCAGGATTTCAACACGCGATTTCAGAAGACATGAGATGGAATCCCCATTCTAGTAAGACCGACTACTAGCTATGCTTTCTTGTATTATTTAAAGGCATTAAATAGTGATATTGTTGTAATGATACAATCCATGGGAGGGCATGTGTTGCCTGCTGCCTATGACATAGCCATAGTAGCTGAAAATTGCTTAGTTCAGGCTGAAAAAATAGCCCCTAAACCCCATATGCCACTTTTTTCATAAATGCTACCTTCAATTCAAATCGTTGCTCCCACATTAGCTCCTCTGCCTAGCATAGAAAAATTAGATGCTGCTCCATCCAATGAGCTTCATGAAGTTAAGAGTCTGTTGCAGAGCATGTCAAATGAACTTGTAGCTCTTAAAAGGCAACAAGCTCAAAGCAACAGACCAAATCAAGAATACCAGCATTATGGTCAAGCCCCTAGACCCCCTTTCCAAAAATACAATCAAGGACAGGATCAGCTTACTCAGACCAGACCATTTCAAGGCTACAATCCAGGCCCCCTTCATCATCTAAGGCCATGGTGCCTGTTCAGGACAACCTAGTACAAGAACAACCAAGTTGTTCGACCATGGAATATGGTCAGGAACAGATTGTTTATACAAATGAGATGACGGGTTATTACCCAAATGCAGACCATCAGGCAACCGCTCATTCCCGGGTCTTTGAGGCTCTAATGCAACCCAACACGAGTAGCAATCAGACACAACGTGATTCTAACCTCATGAATCATCTGAAAAGGAAATTTTATTCAATGAATTATGTGGGCGTTGCAGACAATCAGGCTGATTGTATTGCAGCCAACACAAGATTCAAGAGGAGAGTAATGGGAGAAGCCCAGGCCACTACCCAAACGACAGCAGCACCTTCTCCATCACATTCAAATCAAAAGGTCTCGAACTTCAAACCGTCATTTGTACCTTCAGCGCCTCAGCGTACACCTCATGTTGGAATTAGCCCCAAAGAAAGCTTGAAAGGAGGCAATCCTCAAGTCAATGTGGTGGACCAGATGAAGAAGTTGCATATGAACATCTGCTTATGGGATTCATTGTCTCTACCAGGACAAAAAAACATGCTACAAAAAGAATTGCATGAGCTGGATCGACAAGCTGTCCCAGCAAAGACTGATAATGTCTTGATGATGAATGAACAACCTTCCACCTCAGGCTAGGTAAAGAAGGAAGAGAAAATTCCCCCTTTTTATGTGTCCTTGGTCATAGGGGATTTCTTAGTGCATAACTGCATCATTGACAATGGGGCTAGTACCTCAGTAATGCCCAAGTGTAACGCTGACAAGATGGGACTGAAATATGAAGAGATGAATAAGGGAGTCCTACACTTGGATGGGACACCTGCAAAAATAGTTGGGATAATGAAAGGTTTAAGCTTGACATTACATGCTTGCCCAACTTTCTCAGTTCCCCATGATATAGTAGTGGCAGATGTTCCTCCTTATTTCGCAATTTTCTTATCTAAGGACTTTACATCCAAGATAGGTGGCTATCTAGCAGCGAACTGGTCTTATCTGGTTTTTAGAACCAAGTATGGGACGAAGGTGAAGATTGAATCCGAGCCACTCCACAAGGACCATCTAGAACCATATTCGCTCAAGGCAGCGAACGTCAGCTACACCATTATCGACCAAGAAGAGCCCCAAATAGACCAATCTCCGTCCTCTGCTCTCGAAGGAGTTGCAGACCTACTCTTGGATGAGTGGGGAAGTGATAACTTCGAGCATGACCCTTACAAGTTCATAGAGGAAGCAGGCCTTGGAGTCTACTGCATACACGAAGAGGGTACCTTCATACCAAACATAATGAAGGCGAGCTAAGAGGACCAAACTCTATGGCAGTTGTACTTTGACGATTCCAGAAGTAGGTTGGGAGCGGGTGGTGGAGCGATGTTAGTCCCCCCCTCAAAAGAGAGATACTTTTCGGCCTTCTGTTTCTAATTTTCTTGTACAAGCAATGTTGCAGAATACGAGTCCCTAATCCATGGTCTGGAATGGGCAAGGAAAAGAGGAATTAGGGAGTTGCAAGTTTTGGGTGACAGCGAGTTGATTGTAAATCAGGTGAGAGGCCAAAATTTGACAAAAAATTCTTTGCTGAAGTCTTACAAGCATAGGGTCTGGGACTTGGTGGAAGATTTCCTCGCTTTCAATATCGCCTCCATTCCCAGAGAGCAGTTAAAAAAAGCGGATAGGTTAGCAGCAATTGGTGCTCAGTTCGATGTTTTTAGGGAGATAAGCCGAGACTGCAGTTCACGCTACTTGAAGGTGGTAGTTTGGCCCTCTGTCCCTGACAACATTACAAACTAACAGGTCTTCAACAACGACCAGCAAATAGCTTTCTTGTTGTAGGAAGAAGCTGAGTTCGCAACAAAAAACCAGGTAAAGCTGCAACAGCAATATGGCAACCAGATTGTTCAATTGAAGAACAATAAGCTCCCCAAAGGTTTGGTCACTCTTGAGAGTATCTTCAATGGAGATGACCAATTGAGAAGCGACAAGGCATGCATCACAACTAAGGAGGAGAATTACGAGAAGGTTGAGATCTTCAAGGATACGCTGCTTGCACTTGGAAAAGTCAGCATGGTTCAAGAAAGGCGGACTTTCATTTTGTTGTGTCAGGAGTTTGCTGATGTTTTCGCTTGAGATTACAGTGATTTGAAGGGGTTCGACCCAAGACTCGCCCAGCACACCATCGAATTAGAAGGCACGAGGCCAATCACGCAGAAGCAGAGCCCTGTCAACCCGATGATTGAGCCTCTCATGCAAAAGGAACTGGCCAAGTTGATTGAGTCCGGGATTATATTTCCAATCAAACATTCCTCCTAGCTGGCCAATCTTGTTCCTGTCCGAAAGAAGAATGGGGAGATCAGGTTATGTGTTGATTTCAAAGACCTTAATAAAGTCTCTTTGAAATACCATTACCCTCTCTCGAGCATGGAGCGGATCCTTCAGAAGGTAACAGGCAACGAGCGTTTCTCCCTCCCGGATGGATATTCAGGATATAATCAGATTCTAATGCAAGGCTGTGACTAGCACAAAACAGTCTTCACTACTAAATGGAGAACGTTTGCCTACAAGAAAATGCCATTCGGGCTATCTAATGCTGGTGCTACCTTTCAGCGAGCCATAGACATGGCTTTTCGAGGCTTGATAAACAACAATGTGCTGGTTTACCTCGACGATGTGACGGTATTCTCCAAAGAAGCAAGCCAACACATGAAACACCCCAGGCAAATCTTCGAGAGGTATAGAGAGTTCAGCATCTCTCTCAACCCGAAGAAATGTGTGTTTGTTGTTCACCAAGGGAAACTCCTTGGCCACATTGTGTCCAAAGAGGGCTTATCCATTGACCCCAAGAGAGTTCGTTCTATCCAGGAGCTGTCCCTACCAAAGCACAAAAAAGCCCTGCAGAGCTTCTTTAGCAGGATAAATTTCATTCGGAGATTCATTCCAAATTTCACAGAGATAGTCAAGCCACTGACCTCTGTGCTGAGGAAGGGTGAGGAGTTCAAGTGGACAACACAAAGGAAGGACAGCTTTGAGACCATCAAGCAGGGCATAACCCGGGCTCCTACTCTAATCAGCGTCGACTTCAATAAAGACTTCAACCTCTACACTTTTGGCAATGAAGAGGTAATCTCCGCCATGCTTACCTAAGCAAATGGTGATGACCTTGAGCAACCACTTGCATTTTTTAGCCAAAGGTTAGAGGATTTCGAAGTTAGATACATGTATGTAGAGAAGCAAGTCCTGGCAGTAGTACGGAGCTTGAAGAAATTCAGGCATATGTTGTCCAACAGCAAGATTCACTTCATGGTTCCACATCCTGGCGTCAAAGATTTCTTGACCAACTGAGACCTAAATGAGAAAAGAGCGGGTTGGATCACCAAAGTGATGGAATGTGATGTAGACATCAAGATCACCAAGCTGATGAGGGGAAGAGGCCTGTGCAAACACTTTGCTGCGGACTTCAAGCAGCAAAGGGAAGATAGCTTACTAATTCACAATGCAGCTACAGCGGAAGAACCAGCTATCATGAAGGATTGGACATCGGACCTGAGGCGTTTCCTTCTCACTGGTGAGTACCCGCAGGGTCTTGATGGGACCAAAAGAAGGTACTTCAGGCTCCAGTCTCTCCCGTATGTTCCTGTTGATGGAGTATTGTTTAGGAAAGATCTCTCAGGGGTCCTTCTAAGATGCATAGACTCAAATCAGGCTGACAAGGTGTTGTCTGAGTTCCATGATGGGCCAGCAGGTGGTCATTTCACTCCTAAGGCTACTAGAGCAAGGATAATGAGAGCCGGCTATTTCTGGCCTACTCTTTTTAGGGACACCCATGCCTAGGTAAGAAAGTGCCAGAAATGTGCACTTTTTGATGGGAAACAACGGTTCGCTGCCATGCCCCTGCAACCTATTCAGGTGGAGCAGCCATTCATGCAGTGGGGCCTAGACTTCATAAAGATGATTAATCCTCCCTCCAGTGCTGGACACAAGTGGCTCCTGACCGCCACGGACTATTTCACAAGGTGGGTGGAGGGTGTTGCTCTGAAAGAGGCCAATGAAAGTGCGGTCTTGGATTTTTATGAGGACCTGGTGGCAAGGTTCGGGGTTCCAACAACCATAATCTCAGATAATGCATTGGCTTTTATGGGAACCAAAACAAGTGAATGAGCGTTGAAATATGGTATATATCTCAGCACTTCATCCAATTATTACCCATAGGGGAATGGGTTGGTTGAGTCCACCAACAAGAACTTGATCAGGGTCATCAAGAGGACCATGGAAAAAAATCAAAGGACTTGGCATGCCAAGCTGAAAATAGCCTTGTGGGCAGATAGGGTCACCCCGAAGAGGGCAATTGGCAACTCGCCATACACACTCGTCTATGGAAGGGAAGCTAGGCTCTCCATTTCACTCGAGTTGCCAGCATTGGATCTCGCTCGCCAGCTGAAATTAGAGGAAGGAACTAGCATGGAGGTTAGATTATGTGAGTTGATGGAACTCCAAGAGGCAAAGGACCAGGCTATGGTTTCCATGACTAGCCGCCAACAGCAAGTGAAGAGACACTTCGACAAGAAATCTTCATCAAAAGGTTTCTCTGAAGGAAACATTGTCTTAAAATTGGATGAAGACCGAGCTAAGCCTGAAAAGCATGCAAAGTTCAACGCCCTATGGAGCGGCCCATACATAATCACTCAGTGCAAGCAGCGTAATGCATTCCAACTCTCCAAGTTGGATGGTGAAGAACTGTATATCCCAGTTAATGGGATACATCTTAAGTGTTGCCACTAAGCCCTTTCTCTATCTTGTATATTATTTTCCCTTATTTTTTCTCCTGCTTTCCCTAAGTGCTTTCTGCACATGTTAGTAGTTTTCTTAGCTTTGTGTGTGTTTTCGTTTCCTTTGAGGTAAATCTGCATGATTGGTTCTAGATTTATCAGAGCTATTGTTGATCTTCAAGTTACAGTCTGACCCCGTGCCCAATGGATTTTTTAAGGCAACTGGCTTCTAAGCATAGCAGGCATGCTTCTCCAGGGAGTCGCCAATTTGTTGACCATTTTTTGCCCAATAGGCCAAAAAATCGGTCACCTTCTTCCCCTGCTACTCTAGGCCAATTCATTTTTTTTATTTTGCATGAATTTGGTGATTTCTACGGACTCTGCAGAGCTTGGTTTTCTACGGACTTTGCAGGTTTTCTTTCGATAGTTGAAGAACCAGGCGAAAAGGGCAATTTTTTACAAAGCTTCTTTGGATTTTCGTCTGAAGAAATTCACAAGGAAGGTTGGCATCTTTGAACCATTGAACCATCACTTCATTTCAAGCTTTGATTCAATCAGCTATTCAATCGACTTCGGTTCAACGCTTCGGTTCAACGCAAAGTTCAATCGGCAAAGTTCAATGACTGGTTCAATGGTTCAGTTCAATCGTCAGTTCAACCAATCTTGGTTCAAGCTTTGGTTCATTGTTTCAAGTTCATCGCTTCTTTTTTAAGCCTTGGTTCAATCTTTAAGTTCATCGCTTGGTTTAGCAAAGAGTTCACCGATCTTGGCTCAGCAATCGCTTGAACCATTGAACCGGTTCAACGAGTTGGTTCAATGCCTTGACACTTCGGCTTAACACTTCGGCAGGTTCAAACGAACAGTTCATTACCTGTTTTCAGTCTATCAATCCTTCAGCGAGTTCATCGACACGCAGCTTTGAACCATTGAACCGGTTCAAGCAAATGGTTCAATGGATTGGTTCAACCGAACGGTTCAACAAGGAGATCCAATGAACAGCTCAGAGGGGCTCAGCGCGCAGCATTGAACCATTTTTGGTTCAACCAATTAGTTCAATGGCTTGGTTCAACCGTTTCGGTTCAAGTGGCATTCAGTTCAAAGCAAACGGTTCAATCGGCTCGGCGTGCAGCCTTGAACCATTGAACCGTTGAACCAAATTTTGGTTCAACGGGGTGGTTCAATGGCTTGGTTCAAGGGTGTACCCTACAGCCAAAGGGCAATTCAAGATCCAAAAAAGCCTTGCGAAGGGCAGCCAAAGGGCCCAAAGCAGAAAAGTCGCGAAAAAGGCCCAATGAACTTTGCTAAAGACGATGACGGACCCGAGAGCGTCAAATTTTACACCAGGGAAGCCAGAGCGCGGAAAGCACCAAGTGGCAACCACAGAGGACTTCAACATGCTTTTCTAGGAGCAGCGGAACGCGCCACGTATCCCCTGCAAGGCTCAGCAGAAGCTGACAGGTGGCAACATCCGTGGGTTTCTCTTGTTGGCTTCAAAGAAGACTGTGGTGGGCCCGAATGAGTTGCTAGGAGCTAAGCGGAGCGTGCCAAGTGTCAGCGTCTGCTAAGAACCAGAAAAGGGCCCGAAAGTTTCTCTAAGGCAGCTAAAGGCTCTGCGAAAGCGACCACGTGTCAACTTCCGCCTGACTCTCAAAAGGCCCTCTAATGTAAGCAGATGCTGCCACGTCCCATTATTAGCTCAGCGGAAGCCACCACGTGTCAACGTCTGCATTTCAAAGTGTCTTCTAAGTGCCCAAGCATCGGACTACGACACGTGTCAAGGGCGGATGCGCTCTCAGCGAAAAGGGGCAAAGCAGGAGGCCAAAGGAGAGTCCAATGGTGACGGGTGTGCAAATGTCAAATTTAAGCCAGTAAAAAGGCCGTTGGTTTTTAAATGCCCGAGTGCCAACCATGGAATGAGCCCAAAGAATGTAGCGACCCGCCAGAAGATCGCCCCTGAGTGTTGAAGGAGCAGAAAAGGACAGAGCCCAAAGAACAAAGAGCAGGCAGACGGTGTGGCTCATAAATTCAAATCCTGACAGCAGAATGGCCATCACGCAGAAGCAGACAAAGCAATCCAAGTGACGCAGGAAGGTGTCAAGAAGTTATTTCAGTGGTTGACACAGTGCCTACCATGCGGTCATCAAAGAGGCACAACAGTGGTCGACGCGACTGGTTTTCTTCAATATGCATTGCAAAGCAGGAAAACGACACGGTTCATAAATTCAAATTTTGACAGCAGAATGGCCATCACGCAGAAGCAGACGAAGCGATCCAAGTGACGCAGGAAGGTGTCGATTCAAGAAGTTATTTCAATGGTTGACATAGTGCCTACCATGGGTCACTTGTAAAAAGGGTGCCAAAAGGCCCCTTTTCTTCCTCTATATATTGGAGACTTGTCTTTGGAAAAATATCTTCCACATTTGTAAGGCGTAGCCCTAGCAAATTTTCACCTGAATCAATAAACGCATTTTTTACCTCTATCCTGGTTAGATATCTATGTGTATGTCTGAGTGTTAGTTTGTGTTTAGTCATTGCTTCTTGATGCTTCCACAGGTTCAACACCACATACATGGTATCTATAAGGTGTCATTTATGCAGCTGACAAAGAGAGTTGTATTTGGAAGTGCAGAAACAGAAGAAATTATTATACAAAGTGCATTTCACAGCACTTTTGGTGAATCTTTGTTTTCTGTATTTTTCGTTAAAGCCTCCCTGCCAAGCTTCGTTTCTGCTAGTTTGAAGTGGATGCATATGTTTGTCTGATTTTAAGTGTGAGTGTGAGAAGGTCGAATCATTTCGGTGCATCACCTCCTTTAGAGTAGTTTGTTTTCCTGCAATCTTTCTCCCTTTTCACCCCTCCATTATATATATATATATATATATATATATGTTAGCACTTATTGGAACAAATCAGATGTATCAAAGGGAGCTAGCCCTTACCTGGAGACTCTCCTCTCCAGCGTCGCCGGTCCCACAGGCGAGAGGGGAGTTTCTATTGTTGCGTGTGGAAGGCAAGAGCTTAACCTCCTTGCCTCGGGTGCAATCCACTGTGTCAACAGTCAACAATAAAACATTTTTTTACAATATTTATCTAAATCTAATACAAGGCAATGCTTTTGTTAAAACATTTGCTATCACTTTCTTTTTTGGTACTCCCAATTAAACAACTAAAAAATGTGTCTTCACATGCATATAATGAATTTCCATATCCTTTATTGCTGCATGACATAAAAGTTATTGGATTGATGTTACATTCCCTCATTATAAAAAGCGTAATGGAAATCGACTGCAATGACATGGGCATATCTTTGTGCACTACTAATGTGTTTATAATTATCAATGGAGGCATTTGAAGGAAAAGGGTAACTGCAAAATTTTGGCAGTTGCTTATTTTTTATTTTGAAATGGAAAAAATCTTGAAATTGTTTAAACCCATTTTGACCGCCCCATCTAAACTTGCAAAATATAAAAGGTTCAATATTAAACAAAATTATTATAAGGGGATGAATTTGTCTCACCATTGTTGAAGAAAATAAACTCCCATTAGTCTCACTAAAACTATATAAATCTATGAATTCGCCAGCGAGTAGTTAATTCAAATTCTACACTAAATTGAATTATTTTTGTTATGAGATGGTATCCATTACTTATTTTTGGAAAGCATATATTCAGGGTTAGCCCAATAGGCAGAGAGACCTGAAATGTCAGAAAATTCAATGACTAGGTGGCTGTACCAGATGAATCTTATGAATATTCAGTATTTTTATATACACTGCTTGCCACAGATCATTACCCACCACCAATGACTGTCAAATAGGAAGTGGAAGCAACAGAAAGAATCTTACAATATGACTCCAAACATTAAGGAAGATGATTGGTCCACCTCCGCCATTACCTTTTTGGCCCCCAAAATGAATCCCCATCAACCATACCAATGACAATAGGAGACACTTTAATAGTAGGATTTAGTCACAAGATATCATCGTCGGTACCAAAAGGCACAATATCAAGCCACAATCTGCCATTGATTCTAAAAAGAACTCCCTTGTTTTCCTTCAAGTACAAGATTTTGTTGAAATCATGTAATTCAAAATCAAAGCCAGCTTACATGGAGGGAAGGCCAAAAACATGCTAAGACGTAACCAAAATTTGATAGCAAATTAACTGGAATCAGTTTGACGGAAAAAAAATAGTATATACTCCAGATAGTAGTTATGAAAGTGAATTTAAAATTACATTGACAGAAGCATTGCTGCAATGGCAATATCCAGTTGCATGGTTCGATTAGCAGTGTCTCTAATAATTTACTATGCAAATGACAACTAAAATGCATAGCTATGTAAACTTCAAGCCTTGCAGACTTTGGCATCTACTAAAACCAATGCCATAAACAAAACACCTATCACCTCCATGTTTGTCCTTTCGATATGAACACCTTACTATGCCGATCCTTGCTTCCTGCAGAGTAAGGAATGCGAAAGAAACGAAACTACTCTCTCCTTTAATCATTTTCTTCCTTCCAACAAATTCAAAATTAAGGCACACTGTCAAGTATCAATCTATGCCAAGTGAAAAGCATCAACCAGTTGTTTCAAGCTAGTTTGTTTCTCAATCTATGATGGATTAAAATTAGAATTAAGAAGGTTTGTGGTTTCTTTATTGAAATAGAAGATTGTCAAGCTATATGAGCTTTATGTTTTCAGCCTCTAAAGGAATTATCTTTCTCACTTGCAATAGCTGATTGCAAATGCAAAAACATAAAGAGATATTTCTGGATTCCATGCAAGTAACATAGTATATAGAATTATTCAATATGCATTTTGAAGTAGAGTTTTAATTTTCTTGACCTCTAGCAGGAACAACTATGTCTAGAAATGTTAATATAAATTCCAAGAGCTGAAGTGAAAATGTGTGCATGATTTGCCTTCAAAAAAATAGATTTATCCTGCTGGCAGTTTCCAGGCTTATTAAGAGTAATCCATCCACTTAATAGGTAAAGTGATGGTTTAGTTGTTACATTTGTTTAGAGGAGCTCCACCAGTTGCCTTAGAAAAACTTCTTAACCAAAAGTAAAATCCACCTGCAACTGATATTTTGCTAGTTATGCTAAGATAAAATTATATATTTTTGTAATGTGTGTACCTCAAAAGGTTAATTGAAACATGAACACAATTCAAAATAAAAAGTGCAACTAGTCTAGGTTTTTGAAATAGAACAGAGTTATTTCTTCATATGCACATTCATAAATGTTATTGCTTTCAGGATTTGTAGGCAAGTCACCTACATTCACAAAGCTCTAAAAGAAGACAGAATATTTTAGTTTGCTTTCTTCCATCAAGTTGTCAATAATTAGACAAGATTCTTCGAGGATATAACAACTTATGCTCAACAAAGAAAATTACCAGTATTTTTTGATTGGTTATTTATGTGCTTTTACTACTTGAGAATGATATGATACAGAGTGCAGGGAATGGACAGAAACCAGCAATGGAGGCATGTTTCCTGAAATGTAGAGACCTATTTAGTAACAGAAAAGCAAAATGGCTCCCACTAGTAGATCCATGCAATAGAGAAATGCATACTTTGTCTATAGACCGCATAATAACTGTCAGAAACCCACATAATACATACCCAAGAAAAGATCAAGTGAAAATATGGATAGTAAGATAACACAGGAAGAAGATATGAACACTGTATTCCATGACAAAAGCTATCATATCTGACATGTTAATGACTGGTAGAAAATCATCTGTAGCAATGTTGTCACATTCTTGACAAACTTCTGCAATGAATGCAATAAACAGCTTATCTTGTTTACCATTTTCATTTGCTTGGACAAGCTTATGTGAAACCTCAGCATAAACTGATTCTGCTCTTAAATGGCACTACTTCAAACCCAAAATCACAATTTTCCAAAAGTCGTGAGGATGTTAAGCTTGTTTGCTCAACTTTTTTGTTAAATTGTGCACTTTTTGTTCTGCCTAATCGCAAATTCTTAAATGAGTTTAGTTGTTAGAAAACTTAAAAATTACGGAGGATTCATCAATTATATCACACCACAGCATTAATACAAGGATAAGAATTTGAAGGCAAATTGAGAATATAATAATCGGTATGCATACCTCACTTACAGAGCAATTAGAAAACATAGTACTCCTTTCCATAGCAGAAAAGTGCATTTTTCCCTCACCAAGCACTGTGAAGTCAACCTTGACACTTTTGTCCTTTGAAAAAGGTGCTCCTAGCAAGAACTATGCCAAACTACATTGATAAATGTATTTGTATCTCTGTTTTCTCTCAAGATTGGAGGGCAGTTGTAATTCTGAGCCATTGTGTAAGTTGGTATTTGTACCCCTGGTCTCACCTGATTGGAGGGGCAGTCATAATTCGGAGCCATTGTGTAAATTGGTTTTTGTACCCCTAGTCTCACCTGATTAGAATCACAAAGATGAAAAGCTCAAAAAATAGTGACTTTCCTTAATATCTTTGTACCACTTGAGGAATCACCAATGGCCCCTTCATAAATTCCATATAAAGTGCTTGATTCAGGATGCCCACCTATAATCTTGCTAAGAAACTTTGCCTCGGGCATCTTCAATAACGCACAGACCCGTTTGAGCTCAAGATGACCAAGCTTATTCATTGGTTTCATTTCTTGTAAAACTAAAACCCTGGGCTTTATAACCTTTTCCAAATTTAAATTTAAAAGTCCAGGCTGCGTTACCACAGAGTTTGCAGGGAACTTCATATTGTTAACTAGAAACTGCATCCTCTGCTTAACATTTTCCGTGGAGAAACCAAAGACGTAAGGTTGAACCCTAAATACTTCCATAGTCTCGTCAGTTGAGAGTCCGCACAGTTGAAAATTATGAATTTTGGCCTCCAATGTTTTCATGCGGGAACCGGCCACGAGACCCAGAACATATTTGTACCTTTTACTTTCTTTTTTAATACCGATCTTGTGAATGAGATCAACTTGAGCAGGCGTCAAAGAAGTGCATCGCAAAATTGACGGGCGTGTAAGTAAAAACTTGGCGAGCTCCATTCCATGAAAACCACATTGCTCCCAAAAAGCAAGCGAGCGTTTCAAGGTTTTTTCCAAGTTAAATGTCAAGATTGAGGCGTTTTTAGATAGGGCCTTGATGACCAAATCTTTGGATTGAAATACATTTTTGAGAAGCGTCATTTTGGGAAGAAGCTCCCGATCGAGGCTGATGCTCAAGATCAGGGGCCGCCTCGTCAATAAATCCGCAAGCTTTTCCCCATCAATGCCGGAGTCTTTTAATAGTCGAAGCTTGGGTTCGAGTAATCTTTCCACACTTGTGGTCAGGAGTGTGGGTTGCTTCCTCATTATCATTGCGATTTGATGATGTTTGAAGCCGTGTTTGTTCAACATGCCAACAAATTCTTCCACCTTGTCGAGGGTTTGGAGCCTCTGCAAGCGTGGTGCCATTTTGAAAATTCGTGCAATGTCGGCGACAGAGATATTAAACTTGGCGACAGCAAAGTGGGCAAAGGGGTTTTGCAAATGGCCATCGACATCGACAATGTTGTGACTAGTTACAAGCCTTGAAAGTATTTTGGTAGAATGAGAATGTAAAATCAATGGTGATGGAGGTATTAAAAACAATCTGCGAACTGCACACAAGTGGTAGGAAAGTTTCTTCAACACGATGGTTTCTGCCATTTTTCTACTCAGCAGGGCAGGGAAGAATTTAGGGTTTTACTTCCTTTTCTCCTATTAAAAAGTCTCGCATTTTATTCTTCAGATAATGTTTTTATGTCTCACCTCAATTTTTTTGGGGATCGGTCAAACAAAACGAAGATAAAACCTTTAGACAAAGTTGGTCGCAATTTCAAATTCTTTCAGCAGGAGGCAAAAATTAAAGAGAAGAAGAGACGGTTTGAAGACTTTGTGAGTAGTTTTTCAGAATTTTAGTGAACATTTTGTCTGGTTAGTAGACAATCTCGAGTGTTCTGAATAGAGGGAGGATGGTTTTTTTATCTGATTTTTGTTTTGGAGAATTGGTAACTATATTCAAATTTTGCAATTAGGTTCTTGTTGTTACTAAAATTTGCATTTTAGAGGGGGTTTTTCGAGCTTATTTTTATATTTGGGAAATATTGGAATATATTTAGATCTATGAGTTGCCTATAGTAGAGGTAGACCTCTAGGTTTAAGGGCTAGCTCCTTGAATTTACTTTGAAGTGTTTATCACCTAAACTAATGGATTGTTTGTGAGAAAAAGGGCGAAAATATGTATGAAAAGAAAGTTATTCTAGGGAGGTGATACACTATGAATATTTCCACAAGACTATCATACTTCTTTCACCTAGAAACAAGACCTACAACACTAGCTTCAAAGTCCTAGATGTTCTAACATTAGTATTTCAATATAGAGGTGATATACATGAGACAACTCAAGGTAAGTGGACCATTGGCCAGATTGCAGACTCTAAGGACACTTGTACACTTGAAGGGAGTCAAACACACTAGCTACACTCTATATGACCTCTTAGAATGAGAACTCCTTGCATTAGACATGAAAGGATAAGGATAAGCAAGGATAGAAGATTATCACTAAACCTCACCATACATCACTTTGCACACTTAGACAAGATATTTATGAACTTAAAGCAAGATTGAATATATTATTCAAACGCAAAGTACAACATCAAACCAGCAGGGCTTTGCCATACATGGTGTGGAATTATTAAACAAGAACCAAAATGGCTAATACTTATATAATGTGAAGAAGGAGAGAGAAGAATGAAGTCCAAGAGTCACAAAGCCACTTGTCAAGTTAAGAGAGAGAGTTGCATTTGTAGGAGAAAGGAATATGAAATAGACCATGCAAGGTCTTTATGGACAAATGTCTCTCCAAGCATGAAACCCCTCAAATCTGGCGTAAGACTCTTCAATTACTAGTTTAAAAATTGCCTTCATCATTTGGTCTTCCTTGAACGCTCCACAATAGACTAGGGATAGATGGCATCATTACACTATAAAGGGAGGGTTAGAAATAGGCTCCAATATGCATTGGATATGTCCTTAATCATCAATCTTCTTTTGGATAAGTGTTCTCACTGTCTGCAGTCATAATCACCCTTCTTTCACTCACCCCTCACACTTAGCACCAAGGTGGTCTTCAGTTTCTCAAACCAGTCCATACAGGGGGTGATGTGACACTTGTCAAGAGTCCTCATGCCCTTAGATCCATCAAGTAGACCTTAAAAGGCCTCCCAATTGGATTTATCACCTTCTCACTTAGTGATCACTCTCTCTTTACTATACTATTCTAGACTGGTTGAAGTGAAGGTGCTTGTAGAGGTACTTGTGTGTTGTCTTAAAGTAAGAAATGGATATGAGAAGTTATATTAGGTCCCAATTGACCTCCCAAAGTGATCCTCATCCTTTTAAACTCTTATGTCCTACAAAACATCAAAAAATATCAATAAAATTAGTTTTATACCATGTTTGGACAAGTAGTGTAGAATCCAACTTGATGGGAAGGAGCTTAGGGGAGCCCTTTTCAAGTCTAAGATCATTTCCAAGTCAAACTAGCTCTCTTAGATGTCTTTTCTGCTTTGTATTTCCCATCGGGTCCTTAGCAAGGGTTTTAGAGGGTTTTGGGTGGTTTTGAACTCTAAAGATTGTTCATAAAACTGTGACATTGAACTTGTGAACAAATCCCAATAAATCCTTGTTTAGGACCTTCTTCAACATATCCTAGCTCCTTGAGCTCCCATGCTAAACATCTATACTGTTATGAGCTTCCAAACTTGCCTTCTCAAGCTCTTCTTTGATTTCTACACACCCTATCATGTTCTCAAGTCCCCTTATAACTCCCTATAGAGGTTATCCAATGCATTGCAATGATCATCTAGTTGTAGACACCAAAAATTTGCACACCAGTGATTCTAAATGTTGAAGTTACCCCTGGACCCCCTACAACCCCTTTTTGGACCATCTAACACCTCTCAGGCCTAACCCACCTACCTGCACCTTGTTTCACCAAATAGGGTAAACTTGGAAATCAGGTCCCCTTTCCCTCTAGACCCTGACCATTGACAGTTAGCCTAACTATCGATGGTCATCCTGACTGTCAACGGTCAGGATCCACCATCTCAACTAAGCATGCAAACATCCTATAAACTACTGCCTTAGCTTTTCTAAATATAACTTTCTCTGATTCGTGTTGCGAGCCTTTTGCATGTACAAATTATATTTAGAAGCCCCAGTTACACCTTCCCTCCCACCTCTTGTTTGTGCCTATAAAAAAGAGAGGCCTAGGAGGTCCAATGCTTATGTAATTATTATCAAGAGCTCAAGCATTCAGAGTCTCCTTTTGCAGGTCAATCAAGCACTTTAGCAATCCAACAATCATACCAATGTCATCCACGTCATCAAGATCCAACTTTCCATTGCCTCTCAACCAAGCTTCTAAGCACTATTACTCTGTCAAAATCAATTCAAATCTCGCCTATGGGTCAACTATGCCAACTATTCATCCAACTCACTTTTGATAAGACAAGCCCTTATTTTTTACTATTCCTATGCTTTATTTCCATTTCACAATTAATTTAGGCTTTGCCCAACCCTCAAAATTCATCTATGAATCCCATCAATTTGCTACTGATCAAACCCAATTCTGGCGCAATCAACCACCAACAGTCAGCATAACCACCAACGATCAGGTATAACTGCCAATGATCAACCTAACCATTGATGGTCACTTGTGGTAGAAAAAACCAGCAAGCTACCTTGATCCACTTACACTTATCAAAATCTACTCTTTTGAGTTTTTGATTGTTCACAAACCCCTTTTAGACCTTTTGAGCCATACCTTGACCCATTATCACTAGCACTAATTAGTTTATCACTAATTTGATCATTCTAGCATATCTCTTTATCAAGAACTTCTTGTTATCAGTGTTAGTACCTTTTGAATATTGATGCAAGCACTTTCTATTTTATCAACTTAATTGTTTTAAAATGGTGGATTACAACCCCTAAGGAAGCTTTCACTTTCATGATCTAGTTAGCACTAGGCAATCCACCTAGCTACTTGTCTAACCAACCAATTTGCTTTAGTGCTTTCGTACATGTAGGTCATCCTCCCAAGCCAAAGAGGAGCTCTCCACAATCTTCTAACACAATGCATGCACTTTTTATTAGGTATTCATACCATAACTCATATTTTTAGTTTTACTACCTTCTTCTAAATAATAGCAAAATTTGAGTGAAACATTCTGGGACACTCAATGGGACCCTCTGTCTTTACTCGCATTTTCTTTGCATTTGTATGCTCATAACTGCAACTAAAATTTCTTTTGGGTTTAAAATCAACTTCATCCATTGCTTGATTTTAACAATAGTTCACTTTGAATTAAAGCACAATAATCTTATCGTAGCACCACTTTTGTTGCACACACTAGCCAAACCACTTTCATCAATCAAACATCAAAATAATTTGAGACAAGGCCCGATTGGGATTTCATCACCTAATGGTCACCTTACCCATTCCTAACAATCCTACTTAAAGGTCACTACCAAGAGGAGAACTAACTCAGCTCTCTGGTTGAGTATAAACTCTAGATATCAATATATATTGGCTAAGCACCTGACACTCGTATCGTTGTGGGACTATGAAGTGAGGGGGTAGGCCCCAATACCAAGCCACGTATTGATTCCAATACAAATTCTTTTGAGCACCTAAACAACTTAAAATCAACCATAGGGTGCTTTTATAGTACCTGATCTGCAAATCAACTTCTATCACACATTCTCATAAACTAGGGCATAAACCAAAAGCGAGATTAAAACTAACCTCTAGGTTTGATGTACTTCATAGTGTGTGTCTTGATTTCCTTAATCATTTTCTTGTCTTCTTATTGTTTGAGGGTGAGATTATTCTTGTTTTCTCTCCCCTTCCCTTGTATGGTTCTCACGTGTTAGCAACAAAGAGACCCAATAGAATAAAACCTATCACCTAAATCAACCTCTTCGACATCCTCATCTATAGAGTATGTCTTTGAGGTAGAAGATTCACCTCATCCATTGGAAATCCATACTTTCCCTCAAGTATTTCTCCAAGGAGACATGGATTTTACCACCTTTTTAGACAACAATCCAGTGGCCCTTCAACACTATCTTAACACCTCTTCTCACCATATCCCAGTTTCAACTCCACCTCAAGATCCTCCTTATGGCATGCCATTCCACCTTATGGAGGGTATCCCTATTTCCATAGTCACCACCCAACTTTTGACTACCTAGGCATCTTCATCTACTAACCCCTTTGATGTTATGGCTGAGAACCAACCTATACAACCAATTGTTACCCTTACACCTTCCACCCCTAATAATGACTCCTCTACCTTGGGGACAATCCAATTGTTAACCCATTATGTCCCACTTGTAGCTAGGGCACCCACCACTAACATCTCCAATCTCCCCTCTATCAAACGTAGCCCATCGATTAATACCTTTTTACCAAGATTAGGAGTACCTATCCCTTCTACCTCACCACCCATTAGCATGAAGGTCACTACCCCCCTTCTTGTCACCAACCCAACTACCATCCACCCCCAGTCCATAAGGACTTCTCAATAGTTACCCATTATACTCAACCCAGGATACATTCCTAACCCACAAGGATATATACCCACTACCCAATCACCATCATCCACCTACCCTACCCAACCTCTAGCATCCACATTCCAATATGTGGCAGCCTCTCCACCACCAATCAATTATCAATAAGTTTCCCAACCTCAACCACAATGTCAACCTTATAATCCTTTTGGCACACCACCTCAAAACAACCTAATGAAAATGCTCATGGACAAAATGACCAACCTTGAATCATCTATTTTAGGAGATCATAACATCCTATCTAATGATCAGATTTATAATGAACCTATTCATCTTTATGTTCCTATCAAACCTTACCCTCCTCAATGGGAGCTTCCAAAATTTACCAAATTTCAAATCAAGGATGACCCCTAAAAACACTTTAGGGATTTTAGGCATGCATGCTACATGATTGTTTATGATGATGCCCTTCTCCTCCGAACATTCCCCATGTCTTTTTTAAGTCTAGCACTTGACTGGTACAGTGCCCTTACCAAGCATTCCATATTTTCTTTCACCCAACTAGCACAAGTCTTCTTGCATCACTTTTTCCATTAACATTTCCAAGAAGGTCTCTATCATAGACCTCTATTCTATCAGACAATTTGATGATGAGTCTATTGCCAATTTTGTCACCCATTGGAGAAGCTTGATTAATCAGCTTTCATTTTCCTTGCCTCAACCTAAACTTATAAAACTTTTCACTCAAGCTTGCGCCAAACATATATATTATACACTACATTTCCAGAGCTTTAGGACCTTCGATAAGGATTTTACCATAACACGTAAGCTAGAAAACCGGGCCATAGATGAGGGTAAATTGAAGTTACAAAACAAGAACTCTACCTTCAAGACCAACGAGACCTCTTCCTCCAAACTAGGCAACCAAGCCAATATCAAAACCAAGACTAGGGAACCATGAATGTCATCATCCTTAAAACTGCCCCTCCACCCAATGTCAACCAAAAAAATTCTCCCATCACCTCTAATCCAAATGCAAGAAACCCAAACCAAAATAACCAAAAATAATTCACTCCACTTGGAGAATCTTACACCTTAGTTATGGAGAAGCTACTACAAGTTAACCTTATACAACTTCCACCTATCAAACCTCCCCAACAATTTGATTCTTCTCATCCAGCACCTACTTGGTATAATGAGAATAATATTTATGCTTTTCATCAGGTAATTGGACATGACATCAGTCGATGTAATACTTTCAATAATATTATTCAGAGTCTTATAAAGGGGAACTCATGTTGGATAATCTTGATACCCCTCAAAATCAAGCTCTTAACATCTTCAGGAAACCTTTTACCAACTATGCCCCTATCAAAGTTGAGGACACATAGGCCGAGTGTTCTCATGATGCCCACATGGTCAACATGGTTCACAATACACTTACCCATGAGGACCTGATCATCCAATCTACCCACTCTTCCCCCACCTCACTTACAGAGGTAGAAGAGTCATCTTTCCCTCCTTCAGAGATTCAAGCTGAGGAGGTTCCTTTTTCCCTAGCCACACTCATAGAAGCTTTGGAATAATCACATTCTACCCCAATAGGCACATCTGAACAAGTAAATGTTTATGATTTGCCACCCCACCAACTACCCAACAAAACACTACTCCTATGGATATTGTTCCTAAAGGAGAAGCATTTCTATCAATACCTCCCATGGACAAGCTATTTATCTCAACCTTACTTCCATCACATCAAGAAATCAACCAACTTACCATCCAGCCTCCCCAACCTACAAGTCTATCTCTTACATCCACTACACACGAAGCAAAACCAGTACACAAAACTTTTTCTACATTAGTGTAGAAATCAAAATTTACCCTAAAACCAGATATGGATCATGCCACTTTTTTTCAACATTTAGGCCTCCCTTACATCAACAAACCCAAACCTTCTAGTGTACCTTTAACCAACCAATCTATTATCTTTCCACCACCTCTTAAACCAATCAAAACTACTACTAACCTCTTATGTTCCTCACCAACTGAAGTAATCATACATCAAACAAGCAAACCAACAAACAAACCTACTACAAACCTTGGTATCTTCCTCATACAGAGTTTGGTTTGCCATCTCTTGGAGTGGAATTGAACTTGTCTAAAACTCCACCCAAACCTTGACCCAAACCAACCAAAAGAGCAAAGCCATTATATAGCCACATACATAGGGTTTTTCCTTCCTCCACTTGACCCTCTATCTTGGGTCCTCATCCATCAAATTTACCCAAAAATAAACCCCCTTTTAACATATGTCACCCACTACCATCAATTATGCCAACACATTTATTATCTGATGCACCAGTCCTTCCTAGAGCACAACCAATCAAACCACTAAATTTGGCCGCCTTAACCACCAATGTGCCTAGGCCAAAACCATCCGCCTGAGCCACCTTACCCAAGTCATCTCTCACCCAACCTATTACCACCCACACACCCACCTTACCAACCAAAACTATGAGCCCAAAACCTTCCTTACCTCTAGCAAAATCCTATACAACCATTCTTCACAAGTTAGTACAAGCCTCCTACCTCACATTACCTCCCATAAGACCCTTTGATCCTTTTGGTTCGAATCCAACCTCGTACAATGACCATCAAATCTAATCCTATCATAAGACACTTGGGCATGACACAAAGAGTTACAAAGCTCTTCAAGCCATTATCCACCAAGTCTATGATAAGGATAACCTTTTGGTAGATGACCTTCCATCCAATCCTTCACCATTACACTCAACAACTGACCACTCACACATTCATAATCCCCCACTCTCACCTTAGAGTGATGGAGAATCTACCCAACCCCCCATCACACCTTCCCCCCTCTATCCATACCATTAATGTGGTTAAATGATCACAACAAAAGGATAAAGGGAAGGCCAAAGCATCCATTCCATGGACATACCCACCAACTCACCCTATACCCAACCTGACCCAAACCTCCATGCTTGTAGCTAAGCCCAAAGTTACTATCTTAGGCACATCAAAGGTTAACCCATCTGAATCCATCAGGAGGGTCATTCTTAAGCAACACCACCAAACTCTAGCTAAGATGAGCCTCTATGAGCTCATTTCCACCTCACCTCGCCATCGCTAGGCCATGATAGAGGCTATGTAGGCCATTGAGGTCAAATTGAGAGACTCCCAACCTATAAAGGCCTTTATGGGTGCTCTCTGACTCTCAACCCTTGTTACCTTCAAGGACTCAGAGATACCTTCAATCCACCTCAAAGACCTAGATCCACCTCTCTTCATTACTACCCATATCAACCAAACCTACATCAAATAGGTTATGATCAATGGGGGAGCTAGTATCAACATCATCTCTTCCCATGCTTATAATCAGCTTAAGCTACCCAACGATGTCATGTCATACCCATATAAACCGAAGCCATTGCTTCCCCTCCTATGGAAGCATCTACCAGTTTATCTATTTCTATGGACCAAATACCTAGTACTGATCCCTTAGAGTCTACCTTCTAATGCCTCACCCTTGGAGAATACCATCTCCTCACCTGAGATGACCTCCTTACCCCCCAAGAATATGGAAAACTCAGCTACCAATCAAATTATGACCCCAACATTGGACCATTATTATTTTATGACCTCCCAGCTATCAAACTCACTTCATCTGTGGGAGAATTGACAAGCCATTTAACATTACCATTACCCACCCTTCTCCTCAACCATTCACCTCTAACTTCTCTTACTTGGACAAACTTGACTTCACCAAACAATACCTTCATAGGTGTGCCTGGAATAGATTTGGTTTAGGATGATATGAGCATGGCCCACACACATTGACCTCGATTGAGACCTATAAGCCTCATGAGAAACATGGCCTTGATTTTATTCTACCCAATAAGAAGAAATCCAACAAACCTACCACTACTATTGTTATAAAAGAGAGCACTTCCCTACCAACATCCCCTCAACTTAAGGGTGAGGATGAGGACATCATCTCACCCAACTTTTTTTTTCCATCAATATGATTACCCTTAGCCCCTTGACTTATCAAAAGGAAGGGTCATCCATATCCATCCATTTGACCCACCCTAAAATCATGGGAGAAAACTCTCCTACCATTAACACTATTCAGTGTCAAGATGATGATGTTATTCTCACCTACTTTGGTGTACCAAATTCCTCCATCCACAAATATTTACCTCCAAAAACCTCACCCATGTTAAATGAATCTACCATGGATGTTGACATAGGCACTCTGGACAACCCCCACATCATCAAACTTGGCCAAACTCTCACCTTTGAGGAACTACCTGACTTCTCTACCTTCCTCCAAGACCATAGTATTGCATTTGCTTGGTCATATGCTGATATGCCTAGTATTGACCCGACCATTACCACTCACAACATCATAACAAATCATGATGCCAAAATTTTTAGACAAAAACTTTGCCAAATGCACCCTTGCATAGCTCTCTTTGTCAAATAAGATATTCAATGCCTCCTTTATGTCAACTTTATTCAACCCATTGATTATGCCCAATGGGTTTTAAACATCATACCTATCACTAAAGCCATTGGGGGACTACATATGTGTGTGGACTTTTGTGACCTCAACCTCACCTACCCAAAGGATGACTTTCCTCTACCTATCATTGACCAACTTGTTGATCTTACAACAGGTCATGAGATGTCACTCATGGATGGATTATTGGGTTATAATCAGATTTTGATTTCCCCTAAAAATCAACACAAAAATGCATTTATCACCCCATGGGGGACTTTTTGTTATAGATCATGCCCTTTGGTCTTAAGAACACTGGAGCAACCTACCAACATGCCATGACCTATATTTTTCATGACCTATTCCATACAATCATTGAAGACTATGTGGATGACTTTCTTGGGAAGTCCAAGCTTCGCAAAGACCATTTAGTCATTCTCAAGATTATATTTAAGTGACTTATCCATTATCACATTTGCCTCAATCCTAAGAAATGTATTTTTGGGGTCTCATCAGGTAAATTTCTTGGCTTCATCATTTCTCTTTGAGGAATCAAATTTGATCCAGCCAAAATTAAAGCCATCCTTGAGATGCTACCAATCTTAAACAACTTCACAACTTGCAAGGGAAACTTCAATCTATTCATCACTTCATCTCCTAATTCTTTGATTAATGTAAACCCTTCTACCACCTCTTGAAAAAGGACATCTCTTTCAAGTGGAATGTTAATTGTCAAAAGGCCTTTGATGCACTCAAAGAGTACATTATATCTCCACCTATCCTTACACCTCCTAAGGATAACCAACCTTTCTACCTTTATATATCCACCATAAACCACTCCCTAGGGGCAATGCTTGCCCATCAAGATGAACAACACAAAGAACAAACCATCTATTACATTAGCCACACATTTATCGAAGATAAGAATTGATACACGCATGCTGAGAAACTGTGTCTGGCCCTAGTCTTCATGGCCACCAAACTTCACCACTACCTTCTTAACCATAAAACTTTTGTCATACCCAATACCAACCCCTTAATTACATACACCCCAAAGCATACCAAAACTAGTGTATGGCTAAGTGGCTCATGCTTCTAGCTAAGTTTGACCTTGAGTTCCTCTAGTAGAAGTCAATCAAGGGGCAAGTAATTACCAACTAACTAGCTGAGGCACCCCTACAAATAATCAACCTCCCTCTTTTGCATTTCCAGATGAGTCTATCACAATCCTAGCTCAAGAATATTTCACCAATCATATAACCATGTTTTTTGATGGTTTTAAATGTTAGCATGGTAGGGGAGCTAACATTGTCCTTGCACCCCTTATCAGTGAACCACTTCCCTTATCCTTTAAACTCAACTTTGAATGCACCAATGATGTGGCTAAGTACAAATCCATAATGATAGGTCTCTAAACTACCCTAGCCCTAGGATTCAGAACAATCAATATCTTTAGGGACTCCTAGCTTGTGGATAACCAAGTCAAAAGTGTTTACCAGTGTAAGAATGAAACAATGCAAATGTATAGACAACTCATCATAAAACTCTTAGCCTCGTTCAAACACTACCATATGCAAACCACCCCTCAGTCTACCAACAATTTTGTTGATACCATGGCTTCTCTTGCCTCTTAGATCTTGTTAGCACCCTCAGGCTCCAAACTATCTATCATTGTCCATCACCTCACCAAACCTTCCTACACCAAATCAGACATTCCAACCATCTTTAATGTGGAGGAAACTCTACCTGATCTTTGGTACCAACAAACCTTCGACTACCTTCAGCTTGGTATACTTCCCTTTGACTTCTCTAAGAATTTTCATTGGACATTTATTCAAAGACCTCCCATTATACCATTATGGGAGGAATTCTCTACAAACGTGGTTTGGATGGCTTCCTATTCTATTGCCTTCATAACCTAGAAGCCTCTCACGCTATCAAAGAGACACATGAAGGTATCTATGAGGGCCAATTTAGTGGACTTATTGTGGCTAAGCGTATCCTCTACCTAGGCTATTACTGGCCCACTCTTAACCAAGACTATTGTGTTTATGTGAAAAAATGTGTCAAGTGTCAACAACATGTTAATTTACATCATGCACCTAGTAATAGCCTTCGTGTGTCTACACATTTTTGGCCCTTCTCATAATGGGGTGTAGACCTTATTGGTGAATCAACTCCTGCTCTTCACAATGACATCATTCTATCATTACTGTAACTAAATATTTTACCAAATGGGTGGAGGCTATTTCCCTTGTCTCAATGAAACCTGAAAAGATTATCAAATTCATCACCCATCATATCATCTATCATTTTGGTGTTCCCCATAAGATCATCATTGACAATGGCAAATCTTTCAAAAACAAACAAGTTCAGGGCCTTTGTGATGTATATAGTATTAAACTTAGCTTTTCATCACCTTATCACCCACAAGCAAATGGATAAGCCAAATCCTCTAACAAAACCCTCAACAACATGCTTACCAAGATGGTCAATGCCTTGGTTTAGGATTCACACTTGCACATCCACTTCACCTTGTGGGCATATCGTACTAACACACAAACCCCCACTAGTGCTACATCCTTTTCTCTTATCTTTAGAGTCAAGGCCATCTTGCCTCTTGAAATCCAAATACCTTCTCTTCACATATCTTTGCATGACCTCATTTTGGAAGATGATTACTGTCAAGAACGTTTATCCCAACTTGAGCTACTTGATGAATGTCATTTAACTACCCTTTCCCATCTTCATGTCTATCAATAATGAATCAAATGAGCCTATAACAAACACTTGAAAGTTTGAGAATTCAACATTGTAGATCTTGTCCTCAAGGAAAACTAACATGTCACTAATATGGAGAAAAGCAAAAGGGGAAAATTTGCCTTCAATTGGCTTATACCCTACATCATCGCCCATAAGTGTGGATCAAGGGCTTATCATTTGTCCTCTCTAAAGGCAAACCATAACTTGAGCCTGACAATGCCTCATATATATGTCCCTTTTATTGTTAGATAGGGGTCACAATTATCATTTGTCTAACTTAAGCTCATCCCTTACAAGAACATTCATTTCCCTCTTTTTAGGGGCAACTAACTAAAACTGAATCATGTGATTATCCATCACAATCCTATCCTAATCTCAAACTATGGATACCATGGCTCTATTCATGGCAAAATTCTCATAGAACTTCTCATCTCTTTGAGATCAGTTCTTATGGTCATTGTTACCTATACCTCCTTTTCACCTACTGATACCCCATTTTAGCTTAGTTTTGCCTTCACAAAGGTAATCCATTGAACATATATGAATAAGTCTACGTCAAGCAAAATCAAATAAAATCAAAAAGCAATATCAAATGGCAAAAATAAACTATGGGTCATCTTTAGCATCTATAGATTGCTCCCTTGAAAGACAACTATTAAAAACTCATTTCAAAATTGTAAAATTCAAGGTGGACTTCTCCCTTGAAGGAAAACTATCAAAAGCATTTGAGCTAACCATATAAATCTAGACCACTTCCTTGAAGGATGTATGGATAAAGCATTAGTCAAAGCTAGCAATTTTTGGGAAGCTTCTGCATTGATCAGCTTCCCCAACCCTCAAGTGAAATTCAAAAGTAATTAAAAGAGAAAAAGTAAAAGATTTTTTTGAAGCTACAATTGGATCTCATAAACAACAATAAAATTGGGAAAACCACAATTGACTCTCCTTAGTAGACTTCTTGCATCGATCAATCTACACTTTATATATAAACATAGACTTGTTTATACTACCTCCTCAGATACCTGTAGAAAAGGTATGCTACTCTTGCTAACGGTTCCAGTTTCACCCATTCTCCCTCTACATCTCATATACATAGGACTATGAGCTTATTTGACACAATGTCATCAAGATCCCTATCCATCAACCTAGGTATGCTACTACGAAACATTTGAAAGGTTTATTTTCACTAAGCCAATCAAAATTTGGATTTTGTATCGATCTTTACCAATGAAAAGGCATCATGGTCTTTTTTTCTTATCTTTTATTAGTCTATGTAAGCCTATAAACATGAACAACAAACATCATACCAAAAGTGTGGACATCATGAACTATTACAACAAGCAACATCATCTATCCATCAATGAGCCAAGTACCAAGCAACCAACCACAAACTTCACCTATCCATCACATCGTGTAAGCTTGTAAACATGTTATTATACCATAAACAAAATCAATAAGCAAAACATCATAGCATATACTATTCACCATTCAATACACATAACCATAAATGTGAGTAGAATTAAAACATCATTATTCAACCTTCTAAATATCACATGCCTAAACTACTAAGTTAAAAAACCATAAACCATGAGCATCCATAACCATAAATCACAAACATGAGCATCACATAAAACACCAAATGTCATATATCATATACATGGAATAGTCAAAAATCATACATGTAACAATGAATCAATATCAACTCTCTCTCAAAATATACATATCACTACATCGACACGTAGACTAAAATCAAAATTCATACATATTATATATCAAAATACAAAATTAGGCCCTTAGAACACTTAGACCACCTGCACCACTACCACTGGCCACATCTTTACTTATACCTGATGGTGGTCCCCCTAGGACCCCTATCTACCCAACTGTAGTAGCGAGTAGCTAGTGTAGCCCCACTGCCTAAACTAGATCTCTACTCTATAAATCTCATGGCATGGGGCAATCAATCTAACACCATTGCCTCATAGTATTTGAGCTCCTGTATGGTGGCTAGATATCATGCTCATGGCACTGAGTCTAGTGGCCCTCATACTATTGTACTTACCATACCCATACCAATCTTCCCCTATAATGTGCCTATCTGGCCTTGCAAAGTAGCTACTTACCCCTAAACAATGATAACTTGGGCATGTTCTTGGTCCCTCTCGACTATCACTACCCTAACCTACCCTTGGAGTCCTACCACCTATCCCTATAAAACCTATATCTGAGCCTGAGGTGCAGTCAATACCACCCCCTTGTCCTACTTGACTGACTGGATCTATAGCCATTAGCCTCATACCTCCATCATCTCCACCAAAATCTACAACTACATAGATCAATTAGTACCAAGCCATGTATCCATCTACATACCCTACACCATCTATAAGAGCCCTAATAGGAAGTTCCTCAAATACACCATCTAACACTATATGAGTAGGTCAGGGCATCG
Organism: Torreya grandis; assembly: GCA_037957365.1. Lineage (NCBI taxonomy): Eukaryota > Viridiplantae > Streptophyta > Pinopsida > Cupressales > Taxaceae > Torreya > Torreya grandis. The sequence goes on from JARHVA010001233.1 coordinate 1,507,058, forward strand.
ATAACTAAACCTCTAAAGCTTGTCTCCTATATCATGGATGTGGACCTGATACACACTATAACAAGCTAAACTGACACTGAACTCAATCAAATAGAATCAACTCCACCTCACCCTCCTGATAAACCACTATCCACTTGTAAATCTGCATGACAAGGGTCTACCTCCTGTAGACTAGCTAGAGTGAAAATTATAAGTATGACCTCTAGGTGATGTCCCCAGCTACTAGCATACCTAGGACACCTCTAAACCAATCTATATCATGTGCTTTACCACCTAAACCTAATGCTACATAATCATCCCTCCACCTCATAAAACCAATAGGGAACTCAACTTGTGTATATCCTACCCATGACAACCCCATCATCCTCAGCACTCATATGTGCTCGTAAGCTCAGTAGTGTAGTACCATCCCCATGTTTATCTCATATCTCCTATGGTGCTTAAATCCCTATAACTCCCTATAAATATAGACTAATAAAATAGGCACCCAACCAAACACTATCCTACCAAGTAGCAACTCAACCAATACACCCAACAAAACATAGGGAAACTCTCACTGCTAGAAAATAGGAGCCCAAAATAAGTCACCATGGTCATCAACATCATCATCAATTGCCTCTCCTCAGGAGCACTCTCATATAATTCTAAGTAGCTAAATCCTCCAGAGTGTCAATGGAGCTGATTACTATCATCTCCATACATATACTCAATAAACTTGTCCCACTCCTCATGCTCGATCTAGTATATCACCTCACCACATAAAGGGAATCAAGTAATTTGATGTATGTCCTTTAGGAGTATAGTTGTCTCCCTTGTTAGAAATAAGAAGGTATTAGTAGCAATTTCTCATCTCTCGATGAGTGATACTACCATCAACATGTCCCTCAACATATGTTGATAGTGCCTCATCCTACCAACCCTTACCTCCTCCATAAGGACCTAGTCCTTTGCGGTCATCCCTTTGTGAAGCTTAGGGAAGATGCATGACACATGATCATGCATCTAGATCTACTCCCTAGCCTACACCAAACCATACACTTATCTTAGTATCTCTTATTAGACTCATCTAAATCATATCCAAAACTATGATCTCACACTACTCTTCTATTTTGATAGATTAAAATTGCCCATTTGACCTCACACATACCCATTTTTACCTACCCATCAATCCTATATCATTTTACCTAAACCTAATTTATTTACCCTAATCTCACCCTATACCATTTTCCCTTAACCTATTTTGGTCATAACCCATTTTGCCCTCAACACTCTTTTTCCAATAAAAAACAAACAAAACAAAAAAAGTAATAACAACAACAAATAAAAACAAAAAGCTACCCTATCTTACTTAACCATCGACAGTCATGCTAATCACCGATGGTTGAAGACCCTAATTCCTAGGGTGTCAACTATTGATGGTCAAACTTGACCATCGATAGTCACCTATCGATCAAAACCCCCAAACCCCAAGCTCTCCTCAACACCTAAAACCCACGTAATTTACATTCTTTCCTAAATACTACCCTACCCAACTTTTATTCAACCCATCCCAGCCACCCACCCTATCTACTAGACACCCAACCCATTATTTTAACCTACCCTTTCAACAATCTCAACCTAGGGAATACAAGTCAAATTGACAAAATTTCACACTTATCCACCCACACAACTTCAAACAAGCAATTTTAACTAAAAACTATCAATTTAATGCACCCCTTACCTCATTTTATGACCTCCTCTATGGTTTGAGCCCATGAGCAGCTACTCAACCATGTCCACATGCTCCCTGTATCTCAGACCCATGAAGATTACACCCACACTCCAACTAATGAGCAGTCACCAACTCAATAAATACTCTCTCCACATATGCCACAATTGCCAGATCTAAGTTGACCAAGCACCAAAGTTACAATGAGTCAAAGTAATTTTTGTTTTTACTTTTTACTTGGTGGATTTTTAGAGTTTCCCTTGATCATCGATGGTTAGGGTGACCATATATGGTCACCTTCTAGGGGACCCTGACCATCAATGATCAAGAAGCCCTAATTAGACACCACCTACCTTTTTTCAACAAACCTGTTATGATAAGCATCGACCCCCACTAGGCCCTTACCAATTTTGAAGATGCCTTTCTCCTACGAAACCAACTACCTCATCACCTCACCATTGGAATCTTGTGGCCCCTCTAGTGTGTAATTTTATGATCACTTATTACTTGGTCTTTTGACTATAGCAACAACATTGCCATGTTGAACTTTTATATTTTGCACCACCTCATGCATACCAACCCATTAATGTCTCACCAGGAGAACTTCCTAACTCAAATACCTATAACACTTGACTCATTTGTGTTTTCCTTAGGAGCACCTCTTACTTTGGATACCCACCAAAATATATCCAACTAACATGCCTACAATAGTCACACGATACATTGGTCACTTTCTTCTTCACAACAACCTTATTTTCATTAACATTGGCAATCTCTCTTTGCATGATATTAGCTATCACACCTTTGATAAATTTTCCTTAGAAATTAATAGATATATCTAACTAACATGCCTACAATAGTCATGTGATACATTAGTCACTTGTCTTTTTCACAACAACACATGATATTAGCTATCACACCTTTTTATCACATTTTGTGTGTACGTTTGCACCTCACATGTTGAAGCTTGAGTCACCACCTCATGGCTCCATATTTACCCTTCATCAAACTTGTACTTGCTTCAAATTCACCTCACCAACTCCTAGTTTGAGGGGGAATACATCTTCCCACTCTCAAGGCAACTAGACCCTTGACCTATACTTCATTTTATTTTGCCACTCATTCATAAGAGCAACACAACAAAAAGGGGTAATATGTAGACACTGAAAATCCACACACTAGTGATTTCAAATGTTGAAGTTACCCCTAGACCCCTACAACCCATTTTTGGATCATCTAACACATCTCAAGCCTAACCCACCTACCTACACCCTTTTCACCAAATAGGGTTAACTTGGCAATCAGGGCCCCTTTCCCTTTGGACCCTGATTGTCGACAGTCAGGATCCAGCATCTCAACTAAGCATTCAAACATCATACAAATTACTACCTTAGCTTTTCTAAATATAACTTTCTCTAATTCATGTTATGAGCCTTTTGCATGCACAAATTATATTTAGAAGCCCTAGTTACACCTTCCCTTCCACCTCTTGCTTGTGCCTATAAGAAAGAGAGGCTTGAGAGGTCTAATGCATCTGCAATTATTATTAGGAGCTCAGGCACTTAGAGTCCCATTTTACAAGTCAATCAAGCACTTTAGCAATCTAAAAATCATACTAGTTTCATCCACATCATCAAGATCTGACTTGCCATCACCTCTCAACCAAGCTTTCAGGCATCATTACTCTATCAAAATCAAGCCAGATCTCACCTATGGGCCAACTATGCCAACTACTCATCCAACCCACTTCTAGTAAGACAAGCCCTTATTTATTACTATTCATGTGCTTTATTTCCATTTCATAATTAATTTAGCCTTTGCCCAACCCCTACAATTCATCTATGAATCCCATCAATTTGTTACTTATCAAACCTAGTTTTGGCACAATCAACCACCAATGGTGAGCATAACCACCGATGGTCAGGGATAACCATCAATGGTCAACCTAACCGTCGATGGTCACCTATGGAAAAAAACTAGCAAACTACCTTGATCCACTTAAACTTATCCAAATCTACTCTTTTGAGTTTTTTATTGTTCACATACCCCATTCAGACCTTGTAAGCCATACCTTGACCCATTAGCACTAGCACTAATTATTTTATCATTAATTTGATCATTCTAACATATATCTTTATAAAGAAATTCTTGTTATTAGTTTTAGTACCTTTTGATTATTGATGTAAGCACTTTCTTTCTATTTTGTCAACTTAATTATTTAAAATGGTGGATTGACAACCCCTAAGCAAGCTCTTGCTTTTGAGATCCAGCTAGTGCTAGGTAATCCACCTGGCTACTTGTCTAGCCAACCAATTTGCTTTAGTGGTTTCATACATGCAAGTCATCGTCTCAAGCCAAAGAGGAGCTCTCCATAATATTTTGACACATGTAATTTTTATCAGGTATTCCTACCACAACTCATATTTCTATTTTTACTTCCTTTTTCTGAATAATAATGAAATTTGAGTGAAACACTAGTGTTAGAAAAGGAATTGGACCCTTTTTAGGTAGTAAGCCTAGTCAAGACCTAATAGGTCTATCTATACCTATGTGGGTTTGGGCCATTATGTTTAGCTTCTAGTACCTATGAGGCCCTATTCATGTTCATATATGTCTAACACAAATCTTTACATGTCCTTGTAATAATTCAACACATCCCAACTCAATTTATCATCATACCTTACTAAGCCTGTAGGGTTTGTGCATCTAGGAGTGCCCTCTATCTGAGATAGAACATAGGGAACTTCCCCTATTACCTTAGGAAATGTGAACTTATGAGAAGCTTAGTCAATTCATATGGATCATCTGTACAAAATTTTAGGTTTGAAACATACCCTTAATACCTTCAAATACCACAAAACCCAAGATAGACTTCTTTAGGGCTCACTGACTATGTAGGGTTAATTTTTTGACTATAAGTTGTTATGTGGAACCCCTCCATGATTTGTTTTCTTACTATGGGAGTCCCCTAAGATGGATACTATCATTTTGAGGGTATTCTAAGCATATTTATCATCCAAACCTCACCAAAAATCTTCAATGCATACCCTCTATTTTGATAAGTCTAGACTATAGTCAATTATGCCTATGTTCTTATTTAGAAAAGTCATGTTTATAGGTGTATATTAGCATATAAGACCTTGAATCAAGTTTATATGCTTCCATTTAAGTCATCAAGGTCACTTTCATCCTCATTTGAACTCATTTCATGCTCAAACACCTGTGATAAGACCAATCTATCATATGTTAGTGCATCGTAACACTACAGTTGACTGTAGGTAACTTCTCTGAGATCAAAAGAGGTCTTGAAAATGCATTTCACCTTTAGGACATACGCTACACAATCTAGGATCTCTTTAGAGTCTTGGAACCAACTCCAATTAAAAAATGTTTGTGCTTACATGTTTCCAGTCTCCAAGGTCCATCTTATGAGTTTGTTACTACCTACAGTTAGGTTGTAGGTGACTTTTATTGAGGGTAAAAGTATACCTATAGGTGGTAATGCAGGTCAAAACCATATACTTTCACTCCTCTTGATGTTATTTGAAACATTAGTATGCCTCTCAACTCAATATGATCACTTGATATGAGTGTATACTCCTACACTGCCACCTTAGACTATAAAGTCACTTGAGGTTCAATACCTTATAGAGAACACTGACCTTCTATAGTGAAAGAATGTCTACAAAGGAGGCCTCTTTTTCATCACTTATTGGAGTAAAACATCCACCTCTATTTTCAAGGTGTTACCCCTACATGAATAATACAAGATGGATGCATTCAAATACATCTAGACTCCATGCCACCTCATTATATGGCAACAACAAAAGTGGACAAGGCTCTATTTTGGAGTTTTTAAGGTAATGGATCCTTGAATTCAGTTTCTCCAACTTCAACATGATTCTTCAAACCTACCTACCACTCTATGACCTCAACATGATTATTATGACATTATTCAACTCCTCAAACTTTATAAAGGTTTCAAACATGCTTAGAATTATCCATTATTACCTTCAAGTCTCTATGAAAGCCACTTATGGGTGCAATTATAGTACACAGGACAATGAGGATGAGATATGACAATGTGCATAGAATATGGGCCTATAATCAGTTATTATAACTTCTCATAGTCTTCAAATGAATCCTTTCCACCATGAAGTACTTCAAACAAGTCACATGCCTTATTTCAACATGCTTAGCCTCTTGTATGGCACCTGTATGTGAACTTCAATGGTGCAGGATTGTGTGTGTTGTAGAACTAGTTATCACATGCTACCATATATCATTTTAGATCTTAGTTTGGTTGCCCATTATTCAAGAGTATGATAAACACCTATTGAGACTTTTCATTGCATCTTCATTAATGTGGTTAGGACCTCACACACCTCATTTACCATGACTGTAAGTGAATATACGTATAGCTAATTGTATTAACAAGTTCCTTGATTATGACCTCTATGTACAACCTTGATATTGAGATTTTCAAATAAAGTGATTTTCATGACATGAAAATCATGAAATATAACATGTCACATTCATTTGAAACCATTACAGGGAAAGAAACCCCTATAGTTGATGATCATGTCTGTAACTTAGCAATGGAGATCTCAACTTGTAACCTAAATTATTTGGCTCATCAAATCACCTCCAAACATGAAATAAAATATGTAATCCATGAGATAATAATGTACACATCCTATAGGATCACTTTTAGAAATTGGATTGTATGAATCAACTCAAACAAAAAGAAAACCTATAGGGTATGGGGATTAACAAGCAAAATAAGACAATTAACTTCTAAAGGATGGTTCATAAATCATAAAACCAATAATTGAAATCCTACCATGAATTTTAAGTAGACCAAGTGTAATAACACCCCTCAGAGGCATTTGATATGAAACAACTCTTGTTTTTTGTACCATGGAGAAACTTATTGACCAATTTTGTATGTCTAGTATAGCAATGGAGAAGTGAAATTGTTTTGGTCTATTTTTTATGATTATAAAGCATATAAAATGTCAATATGAGTTAAGTGAAGTTGAAAATCCATTGTAAAATCTTTCCACATGTGTCACACTCCTTTAGAGTTCATACAATTAACTTAGACTGCCCAAACTACCACATTTATTCTTGTTCTAATGTTACTCCTACATTTTTAGTTAGAAACTGACATTTATGACAAGGTAATGACATATTTTATGTTGAGGGATATTTTGGAATACTTTTATACCAAGGTAAATTGTACAATCTTCAATAATGACTCTAAAAGTGACCTTATGTGACATAAAATAATTTAAGACTAGATTTGGCTATGACCAAGGTTAATAGCACATTAAATAACATCAAATAAGACCATGACACACCCTATTACATCCTAATATACTCATATACAAGTTTTTTACTATAGGGGGTTGACTTATTTTGACTTGTGGTCAAAATAGTCAACATTCTTGGTGATTTCCTAGGGGTGGTATGCTTGCTATGCCAAGACCAATAGCCTAATCCTACTCATTGGGAAATGGAGTAACCTATGAAAAAGTTTGAAAATAAATTTGCCTTTGAAACCAAACCAAACAACAAAGAGACACACACAAAATAAGACACACCAAATGAAACAAACATGAGTTCTCAAGAACACTTATTAAACACACACACACACACACAACTGAACAAAGACACACACCTAACCTAGTATTTACAAGACCTCACTCTTGAGGTGAATTTTTTTTACCTTACTTCAACTAGGTTCAAATATGGTTCCTCTTGCATCTTTGTCACTCCATGAAATCAAACTATTATGTGAGGCATGCTCATCATCAAACACTTGACTAGGTAAATTGTGAAAAAGCTTACCATACCTATATCTTCTGATGCCTAAAAGTGGAATAATTTGTTCTTAAATGAATGCTCTCTCTTTCCCTCCAAATACCTTGATTGAATTTTAAACCTTTTTGATTTCTATCATATCCACTTGATATTGTTCAAACTATAGATTGGGAGATATGACAATTGCCTTAACTTTGTTTTCTTTTAGAACATAATGTACTTGATGTGAATGATCACCAAGTCCATCTTATATATGTACCAATACCTCTAGATGTGGTTCTCCTTCAAATTAATCTCTTGACTATTCCTTAAACACAAACATTTTTGCGTTGACTTCAATAGGCTTCTCTATGACTGCAGGCCCTTGAACGATAGAATGATGTTCATCCTCATTCATAATGTGGCACTCATTTTTAGGCTTGACTAAACACTCAAAAACTTGTTCATTAGGGTTATCAACATACTTGACATTAGATATTCAATATTTTTGAGGTGTCATACCCAACTGGTCAAATTCTTAGCATATGGCATTAAAACTCTACCATATGTCATCCTCCTCTTCCTCTTGAATTTCATCATCAAGGGCAACTTCATATTTTAAAAGTAGAAAGATATTATTCTTCTCACTATAGTGATATATTAAGATCTTTAAGTTATCATCATCATACACATAAATCAAATAGTTGCCTTTAGTAGCTTGTGAGGAGTGCTCAGTAGTTACCTCAACTTTCTCAAATACTCCTTCATGGATGATATAAGTACCAAGGTTAGTTTGTTCAAAATATGTATATGGATCATGTTCATAAGCATCTACACCATAATCATCTAGAAATAAGTCAGATATACCTTTAAGCTTGGAAGAAGCACAATCATCTACCATAGACTCTTCCTTCTCATTGATGAGACAATTAAGATTGGAACTTGCTTCAACATAGGGCTCAATGTGGAATCTATCAAGGGGATAAGTTCTTATGGTCAATTTTTTCCCATACCTTGTCTTAAAGGATAAGAAGGACCAATTAATTGAGAGGTATCCTCTTATCTTAGCTGTAAAAACCTTTGAAAGGTAGATTGCAAAGTGGGAAGGCAAGTCAACAACAATAATATCTTGAAGGATGGGAAAACTAGGACAATCATGTAAGAAAACCTTTAGCCCTTTGATCAATCCTATTTTATTGGTAGGTGTACCATATAAATGAAACACTCATTTGCTATGTGGTTCATATTTTAGGCCAAATTTGTTAGCTACAACTTTGGGCATCACTAATATAGAGGCTCCACTATCAACTATGTAGTTGTGGACTAGTTTATCACCTATAATAAGAGTGAGGCAGAAAGATGGAGGCTTCTCAGCTTTGGTAGATGGATCCTCAATTTTATTAGGGGAATTAGTAAGATCAACATGACCATGACTATTACTTAAAGATGGGGGACTAGCATGGATGGTAGACGTTTGTTTTTGTAAGAGTTTATTTTGGCTAGGCATATGAAGGACATACCAAAGGGAAATGTATGCCTTAATACTCTTAAATGAATCTAAAATGTTTAAAACATGAATGCTTAAATTTTATTGAGTACTTAGAGGCAAGGAAGTTCTTGGAACTTGAGGAATTGAAGCACTTTGAGCAGTTATTCCAACATTCTGACTTGGAGAAGGTGCAGGAATGTTAGGGACTGTCATGCTTGTGATCATGCATTATTGCCTTATAGGATTACTAGATGAAATTTTAGGCACACCATTAGCATCCCATAAAGCATTTATCTTAGATATTGTATTTCCTAAAATAAAATTTCCTTGGTTAATCACATAAGTATCTTCCACTAATAAGTTAGTGAAGCTTTCTCCTTGAGGCTGCTAACCTTCACTTCCTTACATTAAGACTTCATCTTCTACCAATAGTAGAGGAGTGACTCCTCCTTGAGAAACTAGAGATTGTTCTCCACCCTAATTTTCATCCATTAATTATCCTTTTTGCCATTCTTCTCCTTGGATCAAATTACTATGCACTAGTACCATGCCTCTTGTGTTGGAGGTGGAAGTAGGATTGTACACATTGGTAGGCCTATTGAAATTAGGCTTCCCTTGACCTCTCCCTTGCCCATATTGTTCACCATATTTCTAATGGTAGGGATAAGTATTTTTATAATCACCTTATTACATATTGTCTTTCCTATTTTGAGCCTCTAAGGCTAGGAATATTTCCCTTCAATCAATATCATCTTCTACCTTCTTAGGAGCAGACTTTGACTTAGCATTTGCATCAGAAACTTAGGCAATGTTTGGATCAACAATAGGAACATTAGGTAGTAGAGGTATACACACCTTAGGAGGTATATTTATCTCTTGAATGATTCAATTCTTAGCTCTAATGGTAATATAATATACCTCAGGTAGAGTGAAACCACCCATGGATTGTATCATGATGGCAATATCAATACCAATGGTTCTGAAGTATGTAGGAAAGATAAAGCTAGTAGGTTTTCACATGGGAGGAGGAAACCTATGCCAAGTATTTTCGAACCTCTCATTGAAGTCATGTATTTTTTCCTTGGGGCCTATTTGGATCACATTAAGCTGATGTATGAGTGAAGTATGATCACTCTTGTCCTAAAATCTTGAAGTTAGCAACACTCCAAAGTCATCCCATATTGTGATGCAACCACTGAGCAAAGTCCTATACCAATAAAGTGATTTACCTCTAAGGGACATTTCAAGGAGTCTAATGGAAATATTAACCTCAATGACATTGTGAAAACTACAAAAAATGGAGATATCCCTAATGTGTTTACTAGGAGTAACATGACCTTCACCATTGAATGTAGGAACACTTTTTGTAGCATTAGGGGGAATGCCATCATAGGCATCAAGATGGATTGTATTTTTAGTGTTAAAGGTTTGGAAGGCATGTTGCCTATCCATATTTTCCTCAAGTTCTTCCTCTCTCTCTTGGTCTTCTTGGCTAGCAAAAGTCTTCTTGTTCCTCAAATGGTAGAATAGGTTGAGGGTATTAAAATTTAAGAGCAATTTCAGGTTGAAGAGGTGGATTGATAGGATTAAAAACTCTACTAGAAGATGACCTAGTAAGGACCATGAAGTATGATAAAAAATATATGAAAAAATAATGGTCTATAACAAGATTTTACCTTGAATGGAGTTGCCAAACACTGAGTATCACACCAATATGCAACTAATGTTGTCAAGACCAATATTCACCTTGACAAGTTGTCTTTAGGACCATGGGTCCCATCGGGAATGTTAGAGCTATTGTCAAAAAAAATTTCACCCTATAGCTTTTTTTTAATCCTATTCTAAGAGTTGGACAACATTGGAATACCTATAGGCTTGTGGGTTTCCTATAGTAGAGGTAGACCTCTAGGGTTAAGGGTTAGCTCCCTGAATTTACATTAAAGTGATTATCACCTAAACTAACTAATTATTTATGTGAAAAGGGGAAAAAATATGCATGAAAATAAATCTATTATATTTAGGTGATACACCATGAATATTTCCACAAGACTATCATACTTCTTTCACTAAGAAACAAGACATACACCACTAGCTTCAAAGTCTAGATTTTCTAACATTAGTATTTCAATATAGAGGTGATATGCATGAGACAAATCAAGGTAAATAGACCAGATATCAGATTGAGAAATCTAAGGACACTTCACAATTTAAGGGATACAAACACACTAGCTACACTCTATATGACCTATTAGAATGAAAACTCCTTGCATTAGACATGAAAGGATAAGGAGAAGCAAAGATAAAAGATTATCAGTAAACCTCACCATAAATCAATTTTCACAATTAGAAAAGATATTTATGAACTCAAATAAAGATTTAATATCTTATTCAAAGGCAATGTACAACATTAAGCTAGCAGGGCTTCAACATACATGGTGTGGAATTATTAAATAAGAGCCAAAATGGCTAGTACTTATAGAATGTGAAGGAGAGAGAAGAATGAATTCCAAGAGTCATAAAGCCACTTATCAAGTTGAGAGATAGAGTTAAATTTTAAAGATAAATTAATATGAAATAGATCATGTAATGTCTCTATGGATAAATGTCTCTCCAATCATGAAACACCTCAAATCTAGCGTATGACTATTCAATTGCTAGTTTGGAATCTGCCTTCATCATTTGGTCTTCCTTGAATTCTCCCAAATAGACTAGGGATATATGGAATCATTAAAATATGAAGGAGGGCTATAAATAGGCTCTAAAATTCATTGGATATGTACCTAATCATCAACTTCTTTTGGACAAGTGTTCTCACTATTTGCAGTCATAATCACCCTTCTTTCACTCACCCTTTAAACTTGGCACCAAGGTGGTATTAAATTTCTCAAACCAATCCATACAGTAGGTTATGTGAAACTTTAAAGAGTATTCAGACCCTTAGATCCATAAATAAGATCTTAAAAGGCCTCCCAATTAGAGTTATCACCTTCTCACTTGGTGATCACTCTCTTTTTACTATGCCATTCTAGACTAGTTAAAGTGAACGTTCTTGTAGAGGTACTTTTGTACTTTCCTAAAGAAATAAATAGATATGAGGAGTTATATTAGGTCCCAATTTACCTCCCAAAGTTATCCTCATACTTTGGAACTCTTATGTACCTTCAAAACATCAAAAAAATTCAATAAAACTAGTTTTATACCATGTCCATACAAGTAGGGTAGAATAAAACTTGATGGGAAGGAGATTAGGGGATTACTATGCAAGTCCAAGATAATTTCCAATTCAAACTATCCCTCATAGATGCCTTTTCGTCTTTGTCTTTCCCATCAGGTCCTTAACAAGGGTTTTGATAAGTTTTGGGTGGTTTTGACCTCTAAGGATTTTTCATAAAATAGTGACATTGAACTTGTGAAAAAATCCCACTAAATCCTTGTTTTAGACCTTGTTCAACATATCTCATATTCTTTATCTCCCATGCTAAGCATCCATACTATTATGAGCTTCCAAACTTGCCTTCTTAAGCTCTTCTTTACTTTCTACATACCTTGTCATGTTCTCAATTTAAGAAATGACTCATTCATGTATTTATAAAAAAATAAAAGGATTTAACACACCTTATAACTCCATTTATAGGTTCTAAAATTTATTTCAATGCTCATCTAGTGTTAGAAATGGAATTAGACCCTTTTTAGGTAGTAGGCCCAGTCAAGACCTAATAGGTCTACCTAAAACTATGTGGGTTTGGGCAACTTATTTGGGTTCCAGTACCTATGAGGCCCTATTAATGTTAATATATGTCTAACATATATCCTTACATCTACTTGTAAGACTTCAACACTTCCCAAATCTATTTCTCATCATATCTTACTAATTCTAAAGGGTTTATGCATATGGGAGTGCCCTTTATTTGAGATAGAATAGATGATACTTCCCTTATTACCTTAATAAAAGTAAACATATTAGGATATTGGTCAATTCATATGGACCATTTGTAAAAAAAATTAGGTTTTAAACATACCCTTATCACCTTCAAATACCATAAAACCCAAGACAAACTTTTATAGGGCTCACTAACTATGTAGGGTTAGTTTGTTGAATGTAGGTTATTATGTGGAACCCCTCCATGATATATTTTCTTACTATGGGACTCCCATAATATGGATGCTATAATTTTGAGGGTATTACAAGAATATTTATCATCCAATTCTTGCCAAAACTCTTCAATACATACCCTCTATTTTGACAGGTCTAGACTACAGTCAACTATGACTATGTTTTTACTTAGAAAAAAACATGATTGTAGGTGTATATTGGCATATTAGACCTTGCATAAAGTTTATATGCTTACCTTGAAGTCATCAAGGTCACTTTTAACCTCATTTCAACTCATTTCAAGCTAAAAAAACATGTGATATGACTAATATGTCATATGTTAGTGCACTATAACACTACAATTGACTGTAGGTAACTTCTCTAAGAGAAAACTAGGTATGGAAGATGCATTTCACCTTTGGTACCTATAATACATGGTCTAGGATCTCTTTGGAGTCTTATAATAGCCTCCAATTGATATATGTTTGTGCTAGTAGGTTTATAATCTCCAAGGTCCATCTCATGAGTTTGTGAGTACCTATAGTCAGGCTATAGGTGAATTTTATTGAGGGTAAAGGTACACTTATAGGTGGTGATGTAGGTCACAACCTTGTACTTTCACTCATCTTGATGTTCTTTGAAACACTATTGTGCCTTTCAACTCAATAGGACCACTTGACATGAGTGTATGCTCATACACTGCCACCTTGGAATGTAAGGTCACTTGAGGTTCAAGACACTACAGAGAACACTGACCTTTTGTAGTGAAGAATGTCTACAAAGGATGCCTCTTTTTCATCACTTATTAGATTCAAACATCCACCTCATTTTGCAAGGTGTTACCCCTACATGAAGGCTACAATATGGATTCATTAAAATTTATCTAGACTCTATTTCACCTCATTATATGGCATCACCAAAAGTGGACAAGGCTATATTTTGGAGTTTGTAAGGTAATGGATCCCTAAACTTAGTTTCTCCAACTTGAACATGATTATTCAAACTTGCCTGCTACTATATGAACTCAACATGATTCTTATGACATTATTCAAATCCTCAAAATTTATTAAGTTTTCAAACATTCTTAGACTTCTCCATGATTACCTTCAAGTCTATGTGAAAGCCACCTTTAGGTGCAATTATAGTACACAGGACAATGAGGATGAGATATGGATAATGTGCATAAAATATGGGCTTATAATCAGGTATTAGACCTTCTTAAAATATTCAAATTAATCCTTTCTACCATAAAGTACTTCAAACAAGTCACATGCCTTATTTCAACATGCTTAGCCTCTTGTATGGCACATGTATGTGAACATCAATGGTACATGACCGTATGTGTTTGAAAACTAGTTGTCACATGTTACCACATATCATTTGATATCTCAATTTGGTTGCCCATTATTCAAAAATATGTTCAATACATCTTGAGACTTTTCATTGTATCTTCATGAATATGCTCAAGACATCACACACCTCATTCACCATGAGTGTAAGTGAATATATGCAGAGCTAACTGTATTAACAATTTCCTTGATTGTGACCTCCATGTGCAACTTTGATATTGAGATTTTCAAATAAGGTGATTGTCATGACATAAAAATTATGAAATATAGCATATCACATTCATTTGAAACCATTACAAGGAAGGAAACCCTTATAGTTGATGATCATGTCTACAACTTAGCATTGGAAATCTTAACTTATAACCTGAATTGTTTAGATCATAAAATCACCTCCACACATGAAATAAATGATGGAAACCATGAGATAATGATGTACACATACTATAAAATCACTTTCAACAATTAGATTATATGTTCAACTCAAATAAGAAAAAAACATGTAGTGTATGGGGATTAGCAAGCTAAATGAGACAATCAACTTATAAAGGATGGTTCATAAAGCATAGGAAACCAATAATTGAAATAATTCCATGAATATGAAGTATACCAAGTTTAATAATATCCCTTAGAGTAATTTGATTTAAAATAACCCCTACTATTTATAACATGAAGAAACCTGTTGACTAGTTTTGCATGTCTAGTGGAGTGATGGAGAAGTGAAATGGTTTTGGTACATTTTTGATGATTGAAAAGAATATAAAATGTCAATATGAGTTCATAAAATTTGAAGAGACACTATATAATCTTTCCACACATGTCACACTCATTTAGAGATCATACAACTAACTTAGATTGCCCAAATTGCCACCTTTCTTCTTGTTATGATGTTACTCCAATTTTTAGTTAGAAACTAACATATATGATAATTTGATAACATATTGGAAGTTGAGGGATAGTTTTCAACACTTGTATACCAAGGGAAATCATACAACCTTTGTCATTGACTCTAAAAGTGACCCTATGTGACATAAAATGACTTAGGAATAGATTTGTGTATGACCAAGTTTAATAGAACATTAAATGAAATCAAATAAGACCATAACACACCCTATTACATCCTAATAGACCCTTATACAAGTTTTTTACTATTGGAGGTTGACCTATTTTTACTTGTGGTCAAAATAGTCAATAGTTCTCTTATTTACATTGATTTGAGCTTCCAAATTTCTCAAGTTTGAAAGATGAAGCCTTCTAAGAGTATTCTTGCCATATAAAGTATACATGAATACCATTTTTTAGTTTTTTACTTGATTCATTACTTTTAGTTGAAAATTTTAAAGATTTTTCAAATCCCTTAAGATAAAAATTATGTCTTCTATATCAATGTCTTCTTCTAGGGAGATTCTTTATCAACAATTTCTTTTTCTTCTTCTTGCAAGAGAGATTTTGAGTCTTTTTTATCTTGGGGGTTATCAATATTTGATCAAAAATTTCCTCATATGAATCCTCTACTTTAAAAATATTGAATTTATTAGTCGCACCTGAATCCATTAGTTTTGAAGCCTTTTCCTACTCCCTGATCTTTTGCTTATTTTTGGTTTCATGAACCCTTTGTGTTTTTGTTCTAAATTTTGTTTGTTTTCTGGTTCTATGGACCTTTGGCGATTTTTGGCCTTTGCTTAGAGAATTCCCTTACAAAGTGTCCATGAGTGTAATAAATTATACATATGAAAATAACATTTTAGTAATCTTAATCTTGAAACAAGTTGAGTATCATGCCAATATGGATACTTAATTACTAATGTTAAATTTAATATATTTAATATTTTATTAGTTTATGAAGTTTATTTAATTCAATTATATCCTAGATTATTTATTTTTTGAAATTTATACATTTTCTAGAAAGTTCTTAAAAATAGTTAGAGTGTAGTTCAGTGAATGTCTACTTAATTGAGTTCAAACACTTACCCATTCATCCTCAAGAGACGAGACACACTTTAAGAGATGAATTAATTGTATTTAATATTATTTTATTTAGTTTCCTATTCTATATGGATTGGGGTGTCTAGCTTATCTATTGTGCATGTTTGTGTTTACTTGTTGAGAAATACATCTTACATGTTGACCTTATCATTGAGTTAAAAAAATTTTAAGTCAACTTTTAGTTATCTTAAGAGTCTATTTTTAGTTTACTTAATGATTAAGTAATTTTTACTTTATATTTTTTCTTATTTTCCAAATTATCTTGTATTAGTTTTGTTTTAGTCTTTATCATTAACAAAAAATTATACAAAATAAGTGTGGCATAATAGTTTTATTGGGATTTATATTGCATGTGTTAAGCTCTGATTTTATTGCAAGTATTCACAAAGGAAAACCAACAATATGTTTTATAATTTAGAATTTTTGGATGCATATTTTGTCATCAATCACACTTACAACACTACTAGATTAACAATTAGTTACTATGGGCCAAATTAGATGATATACAACTTTATTTGTTTAATAAAGGTTAAAAAAGGTTTCAAATCATTATCAAAATTATCAAGGCTTCTATGAATATTTTCATCTTAAAATGTGACAACTTTTAATATTGTAGAGATTAGTTGAAGATAATTCTTCTTTGGAAAGGAGTTTGGGAGAATGTTCTATTAGCCAAATTTGGCTACCATAAGTGAGTCTAATACAAAACTTGACTTTTAAACTAGGTATCCCTTTTTAATAGGTCCAAATGAATGTCTTATACAAGTTTAACATTGTTTAAGGTATTTTTTAGGAAATTAAGGTAAGGTGTTTTCTTTGTGTTAGGCTTGTTTAAGTCATATCGAGTGAAAAAACTTGTTATATGTATTTTATGTCAAAATATAAAATTTATATAATATTTATTAAGTAAAATAAAATCAAATAAAAGGTAATTTTATGGCCTAACACTTTTCAAATCAGTTTAAGTCAATTTCGAATGAAAAAAGCTAACTATAAGAGATTTCCAATGCCGAAAGGAGGGTAGTTCATTCACTTGTAAGGATTTAGAGGGATCATATTCAAGTGTGAATGATTGTCTCTTCATCTCCCTCAAGTAAAATCCATGATCAATAAGCTTTCATAGGTCAAAATAAATAAAAAAAGACTTCCTTCCTCCCATTGAGCTCTTGGCAAACTCACAATGGCCATTTTCAGATGCTTGGTATGGACATGAGAGAGAATGTCAAGCCAAAATATCATAGAAATATATGAGGTCCCTTATGCCCTTGTAAATCATGGTAATATTTATTAGTTTCATGTGATAGGCTTTATGAACAAACACTAAGAAGGTAGGGTTCTCTAAAACCCTATAAAACCCCTATTAGCTTAGTTTTCTCCTTGAAATGAAATTTTGAAGCTTGTTGGAAGCATGAATACAATTAGAGAGGATATATAAGGAATTAAAAATCTCATTATGTGATATTTTAGGCTTAATTTGTCATGTGTGATCTCAAAGATTCGAGAAATATTCATTTTGGAAAATGTTACATGTTGAGGACCATGGAGTTCTTGATGTTTTAGGTTTTCAAGTTATTAGGAGCATGTTGGTGAAAATATAATAACCATTCAACACCTAATTAATGATATGTATGTTAATTAAATATTTATTCATTCCCACATGGACCTAAAACATTCAAAACATGTTGGTGGCCTAAAGTCTTTCATAATTATTCATCATAGATCAAGATTGTAGGCAAAATCCTAGTAATATGAAGGCCACCAATGCATGCACGGAGTAAGAATTAGGTTATTTTTGTATGTTTTTCCTCTTGAAACCTATTTATGCCTTATTAAATCATTTTCAAATCAAAAAACTTAAAGATAAGTCATGTTCTCATGAATACCAATGGACTCTGTGTAGCCTGCAAGTGTAGGAGGTCAACATGGCTTTGAGTTTGAACCTCAAAGAAACCAATGGAGGAATTGGTTTCATATAATTAAAATATTATACCAGATATCTAAGAATTTTCCAATAGGATGGGTGACCTCATTACCAAATCCTCCAAATTAAGCATACATTGATCTCAAGCTTGAGACTATGTACAAATTTGCCTATACAAAAATGAACAAAAGAGACTAATCTTATATTACATGAGAGGTATGAAGGTATAAAACCTCATGAGGGTTGTTTTCAAATAGTGTAAGGATTTTTTCATGGCCAATATGATCAGATAATACTTCATAAAGAGCTTATAATGACAAAAATGTAGACCTATAAGTCTGTAGACCTGTAGGTCTCCATTTTCAAGTAAATGCAATGAGCCTTGTATTGAAAGACGAGGTCTGAATACCAAAAGAGATATGAAATAAATGGGAAATA
The DNA here is from genome assembly GCA_037957365.1 of Torreya grandis. NCBI lineage: Eukaryota > Viridiplantae > Streptophyta > Pinopsida > Cupressales > Taxaceae > Torreya > Torreya grandis. The sequence continues at coordinate 1,525,844 of JARHVA010001233.1, forward strand.
TATGTGGAAATATTTGATACACATATTTATTTATTGAGGTATAAGATAATTAAATAGTCAGTAAGATAACTATTCTTGTGTACTAACAAGTATTAGGTCAATAAGGTGCACCTATAGGCCTAATAGAGTGTTTTCAAGTTTGTCTTCAAAAGAGTGAAGACAATATGAAATTTGTATTGAGAACTAGGTTTATATGGTAAATAATGTTATTAAGTGTCCTAATAGGTGTTTTCATGATGGTTTTAACTTTGGGATGAAGAAGATAGATCCAAACAAGGCAATTAGGGTCAGACTAGCCTAATGGCTTACAAACCCTCAAAGTAAGGAAATCAATTGAATAACCTTTTTGAGGGTAAATTCATATTTTATATCATTGAGAACAATTATATAGATGATTTTATACCTATTAGAGCCTCTTATAACCAAAAAAAATCACTATGAAGGTTTTAGACTAAAAACTCTCTCTCTTAGTCTCACACACAGTCTTGCAAGCCCAAGAGGCTACTTTTGAAGCTTAGAAATTAAATTAAGGATATGAATGGTGTAAAATGTTATTTTAATATTTGGGGATGTCTAATAATTAAAATTCATGTCATTTATTAAATTATCAAGATAATTTGCTTTATGAACAATGCTTAAGAGTTGAAACCACTCTAAAACCCCTCATACAACCTTATGAAGGGCTTGAGAGACCTCAATTTTTTATTGGATATTATAGGATAATTTTAATGGGAATTGAATATATTATCCATGGAAGGGGACCCATATTTACTAAAAACTATGGTATGGGTTTGGGTATTAGGGCCCTCACCTTTATGAATCATCATTAAGATGCTAAGCCACCTTAAACCCTACAGTGGACATGATGGAGAAGTTTCACTTATTAAGTGCCTCAAATGGGTTGATATAGAATAAAATATACTTGAATGAAATATACAAACCTAATAAAACTTGAATGAGTCACTTTTTTGTCACATGTGAGGCATGATTATATGGATGTTTGCCTAAGAATGACTATCATAGGCTTAAAAAAATGCAGTTCTTGAGGGATCGTCATGGAAGTTAGCTGAGTGAAACATAGTAGAGTAACTTGGAACCATATATGATTAATAAAAGGTAGGGAAAGATTATACTAAGGCCTCATGAATAGGTTTCAAGATGCCTAAATGCCCCTATGAGCTAGTTTTCATCAGAATGTCTTAAGAGACATATTGACATATCCATATGCAATCAAGAACTCTAAGAGACTAGACCTTAATTCAATTATAACTTAGTATTGGATATGGTTGTAAGTAGTAACAAAGGTATAAGGAATAATACAGGGTAATTGAGTGGTATTCAAGCTATGGTGATAACCCTGAAACAAGAACTAGGCCTAAAATTGAAGAAATAGACTCACTATGGTGGTCTTCACTTGAACCAAGTGAGTCTCTCAATTAAATTGTAGGCTTAAATAGCTTGAAAATACTTGAGCCTTAATCCTCAAATCCATCAAGATGAAAAATACATGAAATTGGCCTAGGATGCAGAAGCTTGTAACTCCTTGACCAAGAAGGGATAGTTTCAATCAATGTTGATGAGTCATACTAGAAGGTAAAGGGTAATTCCATACCAAGCTTGATGAGGGAGAATATCACATCAAGTTGACACATGTTGAAGGAGTTTTTAGGACTATTATGTAATAGTTTTCTTGATTTTAATTTGTTTTCTCAAGAGACGACACTTGTCATTGATCTTCCTATGCCTCTCTCTCTCCTCACTTTATCCTATATATGCTATCTTAAATGGATTATTATGGATAATTTTAAAGAGTATGGTGAATCCATATTAATTAAAAACTTGTACTATGCCTTTTAATGTTGAATAAATTTTATTCTTACCTTCTCAAATGTTTACAACTAGTGTACTTGTGTGATTGTTGATGAATGCTAGTAGTAGTGCTTTCACTCTCTCTCATTTGTCCTCTCCTACCTCTTTTCAAATGGATTGTCTTATTTCAAGTCAAATGGTGAGTTATAGGTAGATTTTCATAGTTTGGAATTGGATTTGAGTCATTAGTGTCTTTTTTAGACCTCTTGATTAACTCTCTCATTCAATACATTATCTATGACCTTCATGTTGAAATACTCATTATTGAAGGGGTTTTTTGAGTAGTGTGATAAAATTTAGGAATAATTCATGTTCTTAATACATTATGGTCAAGTGGAAGGTGTTAATTTGGTTTATCATCACCCTAGTTTAGTTTACTTTCAAGTCTCTTACCCATTTTCCTTTGCCATCAATAGGTCTAGTAGTAGTTCAGGGTGATAACATCAAGAAAGCTAGCCCTATCTAGATATTCACCTTGCTAATTAGGCCACCCATAGCCTAGAGGTGTCTCCATGATATTAATTAAGTGATGAGGCTTGAAAAACCTCCTTAAGGGTGAAAATTTTGATGATAACATGTTTTTCATGGGTACTCACCACTTATAGATTAGAATGGTTTGATTCAAAATTAAAAAAGAACCAAAAATGATAAAGAAAAGATAGATGCACAAGTTTTCTTCTATCTTCAGAGTGACATAGATCCAAAAATCTATCCAAGAATTATTGGATGCAAAAATACTCATGAGACATGAAATATTTTGAAAACTTCATATCAAGGATCAATTAAGGTAAGAGAAGCAAAAATCTAAACTCTTAAAATGAAAATTTGAGAATGTTTGATAATTGTTGGTGTAGTTTTTCAACCTCATATAGGTTTTACTACACTCATGTAAATTTATCTTACTTAGGTGGATAGTAGGTCATTTAGGGTGATTTATGAGGTCATTAAGTTTCAGACCCACATGTCTAAATTGTGGTCAAATGGGTTGGTATGGATGCCTTGTCATTTACCAACTAATATTGACTCTAGCACATAGTGGGTTTACTATTCATTTAAAAATTAAACTATGTTCTCATTTCCAAATGGATGTGGATTTATGCTTTTCCTTAGCCCATTTAATATCATGTTCTCCTTTGTATTTGGTGAGGTGTGAGAGCTATTGCTTTTGTGTGAATTAATAAAAGTTTGGATTTTGGCTCCTATCTCTATTTGTGAAATATTCCCACTTGAGTATTTCATTTACTTTTAGCTACTTTGTGTTGTGCACTTGCTTGGCTCATATGTTCACTCTACTTGTGCATTAAACTTATCTGGACCTTGGCCATATGTCTGACATGGTATCAAAGATAATTTGGTATCGATTGTATGATTTATTATTGATGTTAGTTTATTAAATATACACAGTTTTATTATTTGTAAAGAAACTTGTTAGTACATATATATTGTTGGGAGAGTGCTTATTTTTTGGTGGCATTTTTTTATAGGTTATACAAGCATATTATCTCCCCTGATCAAAATCAACATGGCATTTTTAACCTCATACCTCCCCAACATAGCTAGGATGCCATATTTTTCTACCTTACTATTTGTTTTTTACTTCCATGGCTATTTTTGACCTTAGAGGTGTCATTCATAGTTAACCTCAAAACTCATGTAAAAAGGCCTTAGTAAAAAAAACTAATTGCTTAGATTTTGTGATTTATTTGGAGTTCTCAAATGGGTCTTCATTAGTTTTTGGAAAAGTTGCATAGATTTCTATAAAAATAGGGGTTTCTATTCAACCTTTTCGTGCATGCACTTATAGTATGACGTTCATGAGACCATAAAATTTAAGCTAGTGGATTTCCTACCAAATCTTCATTCTCACATAAATTTCAATTCATAGCTCCTTTTGAGGTGTTATATTTTAAGTGCTTATTTATACAAGCTCTATGAATTGGTAGTATTATTTGTGGTCTACTATATCATCCTTTTTTCATATTTGTACTCACTCGAACAAATTATCAATAGAGCCCAAAGTCTTCCTACTTAGCCTATTTGTAATTTTAAATTGTACTAATTTAATGGATATTTCACTAATTACTCATGTTTATGGATGCATTATCAATATAGTCTAATTTCCATTCACTAAGATATCTTTTTTTCACTCATGCATTGATTGCTCTTATTTACATGGACCCATTTTGGTTGACTTTGACATCCATACTTAGAGTGCACACTGGTAATTGATTATAATCATAGATTGTTCATTCCTTGAGTGTGATTTGTAATTGAAAACATAGGGGGTCATTACTTATTATCTTAGGGGGGTTTTTATGGGCCCTGCATTCTCCCTTGTGCACACACTCAGTTTTTGTAACTGTTACATGTGCCCATTTAATGAATACTTACACAGATTGCTCTTATATTCTTGGTCACATTATCAACAGAGCTTAACATCCATTTGAACATGTATTATCACTTATGCACTAATTTATATCATTTGATTGGACTCATTTTTGGTGTAGATAAAAGTCCATCTCTAGGTATGCACTATTACTCTCAGTTGTGGTCATGATGACTCCACTTCAGAGATACCAAAGGAGGAAGGTTGATTATACTCTAGTGGTCCTTCTAGGGAAAACCAATTATGCTTCATGGTGATTGTATGTGGAATGATCACTCAATAAATGTGAACTTATTCCATTCTTATATGGATAGATTCTTGCTCCTATTGACCCAACTAAATATGATGACTGGATAGACTCTTATGAATGTGTCTATAGTCACTTACTAATTCACATTTCATGGGATCTACACCTATATGTGGAGCACATAGAGTGTCCCTCCACAATTTGGATAAATCTTCAGTGTCTTTTCAGAGATACTAATAAGATTTATATCACTCTTCCTCCTCTTATTGTCTCTTTTGATACTATTGTACTCTCTCCTCCTACTTCTATTTCCTATGATGACACATTCTAGGTAGATAATGTTCTTCCTTTTGTCAGGATATCACTATAGGATGAAATTTTTCTAGACCTTAGTTGTCTTATTATAGAATATACATTCATTTCTATATAGGATGTTATTCTTTTAGATACATCATAGATTTGTACTATAAAGGACTCTACTATTTTCAGTGTGAGTACACCCATTGAGAGCATTGATGTATCATATCTTCCTATGGATTTTCCTTCTTTAGTTAGTGATACATGATACATACTTCACGTGGTCATTATTTTTTCTAATGTTCCATGCCATTCTTCTGATTGGTCTACTTTAGTGGTATTACCTCCATCTTCTACACACATTCTTGCTAGACCTATGCCACATATTTGATTTGGACCACATTGAGATATCTTCATACTATTGCCTTCATCTTTTGTTGTGGAATGGGTAGACATTCAATACACTCATAAATTTATTCCTTTGGCAAAGGGAAGAAACATTGTCAATGTGGATGGAGATTATATAGTCTTTAGGGAAAGGATCTCATCATCAACATTCATCATCTTGTGAGTTATACTTGGAGTACTGAATGCTTTAGCATCAACTTATGGAAGGTCTTTTAGTCTCCTCTTCTTTTCTCTCTTTTTTTTGGGGGGGAGATTTTTTCCTACGAGTTTTCTTCTTTTCTCCACTTTGTGAGAGATTGATTTGTACTTTAATACCTCATCAAGCCTAGTTATCGGGACCCAATCTACTACCTACCTAAGCTACGCTTAAGGGGGGTGTTGGTGTAGGTTTTTAACCTCATGTAAGTTTTACTAAATTTATGAAAATTAATATTTCTTAAGTGGATATTAGGTCATTTAGGCTAATTTATTAGGTCTTTAAGTTACACATCTACATGTCTAAATTATGGTCAAATGGGTTGGTATAGATGCCTTATCATTTACCAACCAATGTTGACTTAGCACATAACGCGTTTATTATTCATTTTGCAACTAATATGTGCTCTAATTTCCAAATGGATGTGGCTTTATGCCTCTCTTCAACCTATTTAATGGCTTTTTATCCTTTGTATTTGGTGAGGTGTGATAGTTATTTCTCTTGTGTAAATTAATGTAATTTTGGCTTTTGTCTCCTATCTCTATTTGTGAAATATTCCCACTCAAGTATTTCATTTGATTTCAACTACTTCATGTTGTAAAATTTCTTGGATCATGTGTTCACTCTACTTGTGTATTTGACTTATCCAGACCTTGACCATAACTATGATAATAGTTAAGGAGTTAAAAATATTACATATGGATAAATGACATAGTGCATAGAGTAAGGGTTTATGGAGAAACCATAAAATATAGGGTCATAGTAAGGAAAATTTTGAGATATTTGATTAAAAAATCATTGCATATTGTGATCAATTTTGAGGAGTGTAAGGAAATGAATATTATAAGTGCTGATGAGTTAGTGGGTTTACTCTTGTCCCATGAGGATAAGATGAGACGATATATATGAGATCAAGAACATGCACTTAAAAACAAAGCAAGAGTTTCAACGACTAAAGAGAAAAATAATAATTAGAATCAAAGGTGTTTTAAAAACTCACATTCAAAAGGAAAGTTAAAACTAACTTCATAAAAGAAATCAATAGATACCCTACTTGTAATTAATTTTAAAAAATGAGAACACTTTATAAAAGATTACAAGATACTAGTAACTAAGAATAAAGTTAATCAAAAGAATGAAGAGAAGACATTCCACATTGAAAAAAGTGAGGAGAAAAAGCACTAATATTATTGTTCACATGTGTTGTGGAAATAGATGATAGAAAAAAATTATTTCCTCTTGATTCAAGTTGCTCAAATCACTAGACAAGTCACAAAGACAATTTCAACAAGTTAAATGACTCCTTAAAATGTCAAGTGCAATTAGGAGATGAAAATTCCATCCAAGTTGAAGTAAAATATAACTTGAAAATCACTGTAAGTCAAGGTAAGGGTGAAATAAAAGATGTTTAGTTTTATCCAAATCTAAGTCACAATCCTATTAGGGTTGGTTAATTAGTATAAAAATGTTTCAAACTACTTTTTTGAGATTATTTTTGTTCTATTTTTTATAATTCTAAATCTATAAATATATTGATTGAAAAATTCTAAATGGCAAAAAATATGATGTTTCAATTGAGGATTAATATGATGAAATAAGTTACTTGTTTCTCCACCATTAAGGATGTTAACATGTTGTGGCATTCAATATATGGTCATATCAGCGTTAAGAGCTTACATAATCTTGACACAAAAAGTATGGTAAGAGGATTTCTCAAGATAGATTCAAAACAATATAATACATGCAAGTCATATATTGTTGGGAAACATCATAGGAAGTCTTTTCCTATCAAAAAATTAAGATCAAGCAAACCTTTGGAGCTAGTTAGTTAAATTTTATGTGGATCAATGTCTTGGAGAAGTATTGGTAAGAATTTGTATTTCATTTCCTTCATATATGATGCTACAAGGTTTATGTGAGTATTTTTTTTTAAATATTTTTTTTGAGATTTTTCATCTTTTAAAACTATTAAAGCTTTGGTTGAAAAAATTGTGGACATTCTATCAAGTCTATAAAAATAGATAGAGGGATGCGAATTTTGTTCTAATGGATTTAATGAGTTTTATTCTTCACATGGAATCAAATGGAAGATAACAACTCCTTACAAACCACAATAGAATGGTGTATCATAAAGAAAGAATGGATCCACCATGGATTTATAAATTATTATGGTAGAGAAAAAGCACTTACACAAGTGTTTTTGAGTTGAAGCAGTAAAAATGATAGTCTTCATTATTAATATAAGTCTTATAATGACAGTCAAAGGCAAGACACCTTATGAAGTTTGTTATGGTAGAAAAATATATGTAGCACATCTAAACGTATTTGGTTGTTTATATGTTTTACATTCTCTAAACAAAAATAGGAAAAAAATATATCCAAATAGTTTTCCGTATATTTTCATAGGTTTAGTAATGAAAATAAAGCATATAAGTTTTGTAATCCTACTAGTAAATGCACAAGTATTTTTAAGGATTGTATTTTTTTTGAAAATGAGGTGATGTTGATTCTAATCATATAGCTATAGGGTTTATAACTGAAATGAGAAAACCTCTTGAATTTTATTTTATGTGCTTAAAAAGTCTAACACACATTTCTAGTGTAATAGGGAATATTACTAGCTGTTTATAAGAGACTAGTCATCCATCTTCATAAACTCCAAGTGAGAACAAGTGGTTGTTGAATCCACATATAGACAATAAAATTTTAGATCATAACTATGAAAAAAGGATCACAAGGATTTAACTTCAAGAAGGTAATTTGTTTTATAATGCTTATGATGAAAAAACTATGTTTGCATTATCATATGTGGCTAGTGAACCTATAATTTATGCAAAAAATGGTTAGAATAAAGAATGTATTGATGCTAAAAAATTTGAGATAAATTAAATTGAGAAAAATGATACATGGACTCTTATTCAGATTCTATTTTACAAAAATGTCATTATAACCAAGTGGCTCTATAATACCAAAGTCATGAGTGATAGTATGATTGATAAGTTAAAAGCTAAAATACTTTCAAAATGATTTACACAAATATATTGGATTGAATATAAGGAAACCCATGCACTCGTGTCATGTCAATATGCTATAATAATAATACTTGTTGTAGATACTCATAAAGGATATAAAATCCATCAAATGTATGTTAAAAGTGCATTCCTAAATGGATTGATTGACAAATAAGTATATGTGAGGTAGCCATATTGGGTATAGAAGTTGAAAAATACTATTTATGGGCTAAATCAAGATCCAAGAGCTTGGTAATCAAGAATTGATAGCTATTTATTAGATCAAGGCTTTGTAATAAGTCAAAAATGAACCAAATCTTTACATATAAGTCTTGGGTTCTAATGTGTTATATGCCTATCTCTATGTAGATGACTTGATTTTTATAGGTAGCTTTATGGAGATATTGAATATCTTTAAGGAAGCTATGAAATTATAATTTGAGATGATTTGTCTTGTAAATTATGAAGTACTTTCTTGGCATGAAATTCCTTAAAAAAAAGTGAAAGTATTTATTTGTCATGTTAAATATGTCCAAGACATGTTAAAGTACAATCTTCAATATTCGAAGTTCATGAACACTCTAATTATAAGTGGATAAAAGATAATGAGAGAGGATGGGATTAATTAAATTGATGAAAAAAATTTAGAAGCATGGTGAGAGGTTTGATGTATCTCACTATGACAAGACGCAATATCAATTATGAGGTTTCACTAGTTTCTAGATTTAAAGGTAAATTATCACTCAGACATTTGCAAGCAGTGAAATAAAATTTCATAAATAAGAGGTAATTATAATAATTGTATTTATTTATGACCAAAAATTGCATTATATCTAATTGGATACATAGATTAAGATTGGGGAGGACCTATTAAAGACAAGAAGTCAACTTTAGGGTATTATAGCACATTGAGAAGTTAGTTGGTTTCATGGTCTTCAAATAAACAAGCTAAAATTTCACTATAATCTAATGAAGATGAATATAAAAACCTTACATCAGCTAGTACACAATTATTATGGCTAAGAATACTCGTAGTTAATTCCAAAGATGCTCAGCTTGATCCAACACATATTTTTTGTGATAATAATGAGGTAATTCAATTATCCAAGAATTTAGTTTCCATGCTAGAACCAAACATATTGAACTAAAACATCATTTTTTAAGAGACTTGATAAAAAATAAATATTTTTTCATTGAATATGTAATAAGTGAATATCAATTTATTAATATTTTCACCAAAAATTTGTTGAAGAAGATTCATGGAAGACTTAAGGAGATGATAGGTATTTTTGCTATTTGCATCAAAGGGGTGAATTTAAGTATGATACCAATATAGACACTTGATTATTAATGTTATATTTAGTAAGGTTATTTAATTTAGTTATATTTTAGAGTAGTTTTTAAAATCAAATTTGAACACTTTTTGATAACTTCTTTAAAAAATAGCTAGAAGTTCTAGTTAGATTATAATTCATTGAATGTGTACTTAAATAAACTCAAACACTTACACATTCATCTCCAAGAGGTGGGGCACAATTTTAGGATTTGAGTTAATTGAATTTAATATTTTTTTATTTAATTTCTTACTTTATATGGATTTAGGGTGCCCAACTTGTCTAGTGTGCATGTTTGTGCTTATTTGTTGAGAAAGACATCTTGTATGTTGACCTTATCTTATAATTGAGTCAAACTTATTTTCTTGAGTCAATTTTCAATTATATTAGAGTCTATATTTAGTTTACTTAGTGTTTAAGTAAATTTCACTCTATGCTTTTTCATGTCATGCAAGTTATCTTGTAATAGGCTTGTTTTAACTTTTATTATTAAGAAAAGATTGTGCAAAAGAAGTTTGACACAATAGTTATTATTTAGAATTATGTTATCACATGTTAAGCTTTGATTTTATTACAAGTATTAAAAAAATAAAACCAACAAGTATATTTTTTATAATTTAGATTTATTCAATGTATTTTTTTCATCAAACATTCTTACAACACTACTAGATTAGTAGCTATTAATTTTGGGTCAGATTGGATGATATATAGCTTCATTTTTAGATAAATTAGATTTGATTAATACTCCACAATTTCAAAACATTTAAATCCATTCTTTAGTTTTTGATTTGAACTTGATAGCCAATGGTAATGGATTGGATAAATATATTATTACATAAACTACCATAGGCCTTACTTTAATTGATTTTTTCATGCATATATACTCAACCAATTGAGTTCCCACTTGATTGAAGATATCCTCTTTCCATAAATTGGATGACAAGCCATAAAAATAGATCTAGATAGGAACCAAATTCAAATCATTTTTCTTTGGAGTAAAATCCACCTCCCAAGGCCATATATACAATACAACTCTCCCTATGAACTAAGGGCCATTTCTAAAGATGTAATCTTTTTGTTTCATAGAATAAAAAATGACTTGAAAAATCCTTGCGAGTGAATTTTTTCATGGCATGTAGAACTAATATTCATGTTATTTCCTAGAAACTTTTGGAGATATCTTGAATTTGGCCAAAATCCCACACATTTATAAATCAATGAGCATTTGTCAAATGAGAAATTATTTTCTCTATCTATTTGTCTTAAACCCTAATAATAGGGATTTCATCTATTGTTGGAATGATATATGAACCTATTGTCTTAGAATTTTCCACAAAATTATGGTCGCCATTCCTCCTATCCCCATTCACATTGCATCTCCTTTTGCCTGCTTTAGAGTTGTGGGCACGCTCATTGATGAAGATTGGGGGATTAATCATCGACAACATGGGAGAATCATTATGGTGGGGCAAATCCTTTATACAAATATTAAAATATATTATTATTAATATATATTTTTGTAATTACATATAATATAAATCAATAGAATTTTAAGGTTTTTTTTAATACATATCTTCTCTCATGTTAGTTTTGATTTTGATTTTGATATTTTGATTTTATTAATTAATTTTTATTTGATAAGGTAAAAAACCAAGTTTTATAGGGACCCTAGAACCACCAAAAGTTCAATATAGAAGTTTAAATATGCCAAAACAAGGTAGAGAAACCAAAGCAATAAAAGACTATAGAATTAAATCAAAAATTAGACAACAAGAAACCAAAAAAAACCTAAGAGGAAAGCCCTTCTAGAAGGTCTTTAGCATCTTCAAGAATATTCATTGAGATGATCTATTTTACCTTGGAAACCTTTGCCTGAGTGTGGTTCTTGGGCCTTCAACAACTTCACTAGGGAAGAGTATGCGGGGGCACTTTTATCCTTTAACCTATAGGGAAGACTAATTTGGGGGAACCCCCTTGGGGGAACCTGGAGGAGGGAATATTAATAATTTTGGCAACTTAATGCTAAGGGAAAGGGTAGTTTGAATAGATTAAACAAATGTTTAAATAGAGGATTCAACTTGTCTATGTAAAGAGTTCCAGTCTTGAATGATTTTAGCAAGGGCCATCCCTACTTGTTAAACCTTGGCATTAAAGGTTTCTAACTATGATTTATTCCTTTACATTTCATCAATCAGAATGGCCTTCCTTTTCTAGGTCATCTCCATTAGGGTACTCACATTAAGAGAAATAGGCTTAGGCTTGGGAATAAATAACTTAAGTGGGAGGTTGTTCGAGGGAGACTTGGACAAACTATTTTGAGGGGAGTGGGTAGAGGTCTAGTGAGATCTTATGGTGGGATCCTCCACTGAGGATTTCTCCTGGGAGTGGGATCCCATAGGGGTAACCTCTTGACCATGAAGAGATTAACCATGCTTGATAAGAAGGAGAATCAAACCTTGGTAGAGGATGGGATTAGAGTCATTCACTTGATGCAATAAGATAGTGATTTTGAGGGACTTTAGCAAAAAGTAAGGCAGACTAATTTTTTAGCCAATGAAATGATTTAGAAATAAAAAATGGTGGGAAAATATAAGAGTGTATTTACCTTCAAGCGTCATGTAATGCATGACTTGAAGACAAATTTTGGGCCAATAGTGTAGGATATCAGTCCATGGATAGTCTTTTTTATCTATCTACATGAAATCATTGGTCCTAAAAAAGTGTTGTAGTAGCTCTTATTTTTTTATTAGTCTTTGAATGCTTTGGTGCCTTCACATGACATACTAGTCACTTCACTAATGAATTCCTCAGTCACATTAATTTTGAGACCATGAATGGTCACTTTTCATTTATTTCAAGCCTCAACAAAGTCATGGGCAACCTCTGCTTTATGCTCTATGACTCATTCCATGAACTCCACAAGACCCCCACATTTAAGCTTTTTCCAAACTTTCTTTTGGCTATGAACTTCCTTTTAGGAGGTGGTTCCAATCTATCCTTATCACCTCCCATCAAAACTAAGTGTGCAAAGCCGAAGCAAGGAGGAATTTTTTGGATGCAACATATTTAAAAGAGGAAAGAATGGTTTGGAAAGCCCTCGATAACATGTTATAGCAGTTAAGTCCCCTTCTATTGAAATGATTATGGATCAGCCTAATCAAGATCCACCCTTTTGAACTAAGATCATACTCATGTGGAAACATGATGATTTTGACATGCCTCAGTACCTTCAGCCCATAGGGCATTAAGAAAGTTGATGGGGATGCTACTTACACCGTGATTTTATCAATTTATCAATTATTAATTTATTTTTCTCTAAAAAGTTTTAATTTTGAGTATAATGGAAGGGACTTTATGATAATTTTTTAACTTTGAGATTGGTTCTATGGAGTTGAAATTATAAAGCTCCAAAAATAAGATGAACATCTCCCTTTAGAATAGGAACCCTACATTTTTATTTAACAAACTTGTAATTTTAAGAGGGGAAAGTTTCTCCCATCAAATTAAGGAATTTTTATGAACACAACAACTTCTATGGTTTTTTCTTTTAGATTATAAATTTTGATAAACCAATGGACTATATATTGAAATATAATTCTTATACTTGTTTACCAAAAAAATTTAAGCATAAAAGAATTAAAAATCTATGGATAACTAAAGTAGAAAAGGCTCATAAATGTTTTCACCAACATTCTCTGAGAAACTATAGTAAGAATATGGTCATATGAAGGGGGGAGTATTATCAGTAGATGTTTTTGAGAAAATATATGAGACTTTTCCAATTTAGCAGTCTTGTAGACTTTTTATTATTTTATACTAATAAAATTGTAGGTGAAAAAATTCCTAAGATGGTGGGAGAAATTTTCAACACCCCCTCTTCAATAAATGTTGAAATTATGTTGCCTAAAAATTTGGGACTCTTAATTTATAGGAAAAGATGCATTTTATTCTTATAACTATATTGTTTCAACTCCATGGGACTAATATCGAAATAAAAATAGTAGCCTAAACTACTTCCATGGGACCACATTGTAAGCCCCCATCAATAGGACCATAAATTTATTTGATAATGGTTTTTAACATGCTTTAGTTGGGTTGGTTTACAAGCATATTATGGACAGTTAGATTTATACTATTTAATATAGCATAAATACATATAATATTTAATTAGGGTAAATATATGCATAAAATATTAATTATCTTAAGTAATTAATTTTAAAATTAAAAAAAGGAGGTGACTTATAAGGTTTATTTGATATATCTTGAATAGTGTAAGATCTAGTGACAATGGTAAGGATTTGACAGTCAAAATGTGCATCTAGATTGAAGATAGAGTTGATCCAAAAAGTTCATCTCGAATAAATAACTTTGTTTGGAGAATTTTATACTACCTTAGGGATGTTTGGACTATACAGACACTCTACAAGAATTACAGGGATGCCCATAAAAATTTGATAATTTATTTGCTTGGTTCTAGTCTTCAATAATCTGGGTTATATCATTGTGCCTTTGTTTTGATCACCTACAAGACATAGATTACTCTTCTTCCCTATTTAGGAAATATTACTTGAAAACTAAAAAAAAACTTGTGTTTTTGGCATGTGATAAACTAGAGAATAATTAAACTATCTTTATATTTTCTAGGCCCCTCAATGGTGGAAATATTAAAAAATACACTTCAATAATTGTAATAACTCAAGCATGTAAACCAATGTCGTGAAATATCTCTAATATTAAATTAAATGATTTAATGAATGCTTACTCTTTTGTATAACATTTGTAATTTTCTCAATAGATTCTTGTGAATAATGAACTCTTTATATTTCCTTTTGCACTGCCTAAATCAACTATAGAACTTGTGTATTTATAAACAAATTACCTTCAAATCTAGACCTTATTGCGACCCAAACCGACCTCTAACATTGTTAAAAAAGATAAAAAGGAAATAATAAGGAACAAAGACATTTAAGTCAAATGTGCCACTTAAAATAATGTCAGGAGCATATATACACTTCGGACAGGCCCAAGAGTGTACATATGCTCTAGACAAAGGGGCCAAATCAAGGAGAAATCTAGAGAGGGGTGATAATGGTTAAAAGGATTTGAGAGAAAGATAAAGGGCCATAATAAGATGAAAAAACATACCAATAATGCATAATTTGAACCAGTAATTGACAAGTACATAAAATAACTAAAATCATAGAATTTAATTACTAATTAATGCACAGGGGCTAGTTTTAAGTGTCTACAATGGGATATGAATTTTATAACTCTTGATATCAAATTTTGTTAGCTTACTTATATTTATAAGTTGAGTTTGGTTGCCTTGTGGTAGATATTAGTAATAAGTTACAAACAAAATTATAAATGATATACATATTTAAAATGATTTTTTTTTTTGAAAATATGCATTCTTAACATTTCATTAGACCAAACATGGTTAATCAAGGTTATGTGTTTAACTTGTTTTGACATTATTTTGGTATGATTTTGTTCTATATAAAATAATTAATTAGTTTATTTTGTTATATAAATTTATAATTTCATAAACCTATGTATAATTGTAAATATCTACATAATTACGCTTAATGATATCATTATTTAATGTGCATGTTAGAAGAAGTGTGCTTCATCATCTTTTATATTTTTGTAAAGTCACACAAGTTAAAAATTATTCTTTTTTCAAGTTTTTTTTTAATATCCATCTACCAATATTTACTATTTAGCTCATGTGAATCTTAGTTTTTAAATATTATTTTCCTTTTTAAGCTTATCATCTTATAAGGCTTGACAAATTTTTGAGTTTAAGACAAATGTTTGAGTTTAAGATTAGTGATGTTTTTGTAGTAACATAATTTAATTTATTTTTTGATTTTTTCATTATTTTAAATGTTTTGTTTTACTCTAATTTTAACTTTAAATATTAGGGTTTCCTTATTTGATAAAATTATATTATTTTAAATGTCTTAAAATTTGTCATTTATCAATCATTTTTCCAACATATTTTTAGATGTAAATTGTTTAACATAGTAATCCCAAGGAAGGGTTCAATTACATATTTATTTCCTATTATGCTTAGAGAATTTTGGAATCTTAAGTAAGTGACACATACGACATGCCACTATTATTGAGTTCCTAAAAAATGGGAATTTATTCTAAAATGAAATGTAAAAACATATTAAAAAAAAAAAAATTATTGAGTATGATAGCCATTTTATATTAAAAAAAGCATCCTATACTTTAGATTGTAAAGCAGGTAACTGGTTTTGACATAAATATTCATTGACATCTTGAATGTGATGTCATTGACATAGATTATCCTTGTGTCAATATACAAGTTATAAAGATGAATTTTTTATTTTATCATTTACAATATAACATCTACAAAATTAATTTTCTAAGTTAATTTGTAAATAACTATAATAGTTAAAAATTCTAATACCATATCTAGATTAATGATAACTTGATGTTTTTACTATTATGATGTGGATGTTTAACATCTATATTTTGATTGTATATTTATCTATTATGTGTTTATTGGTTTTTTAGATTAAGTCAAGAATAAAATATTGAGTGTTAAACATGTATTCATGGTATAGGCATTAAAAACTTGAACTATAATTTCTTCTCCTCTCCTCAAGCACAAACACATTTCTAAGTGTTTTAAAATGATTGTCCTACTAAGGGAGGGTTATGTAGGATTTACCACATAATTTTTTGTTTGATATAGTAAAGTAACGTTAAATGTTGTTGGATATATCTAAGATGTATAGGATATTCCTAAAAACACTATGTGATAGCTCATGTCTTGTTGCATACACATAATAACCTATTTTAGATTAGCTAAACATGTTGCAACATAAATTTATTGGAGGAAGTCTTTGAGAGTTAGATTATCAATAGGTGTTAGATAAGTAATGGTGTTTATGAGTGTACTTATATGAAAATAGATAATTTATAAAATAAAGTAAGGTGATAGTGTATGCACCTAAATATGCTTGCCTTAACCATTTTACTAGTCTCGATATTTATCTAATTAATTCCACAACCATAGTTCTAATTAAATAATTTAATCCCATCCCCTTTCATTATTTATTCATATACCAACCTTATTCCTACCTCACAAATTAATTAATCTACCTAATCCTCTATTATACACTAACTAATCCCACTTGTATAATATTTAAGAATTTAAAATTCTCATGACCCACCTACCTATGTACTCCTAGGATTTACTACAAGCCTACCCCCTAGATTCTCTAGAACCCGATAATAAATTATCAAATCACTCACTAATCATCATTAAACCCTCCTAATGGATTCTATAAATCTCCAATTCTAGAATCATCTCTATTCTCACCCTTCCTCTTTAGAATCCTCTAAATCTAGAGGCTTACAAAGAATTTTTAATTCCTTTTAATTCTCCATGCTTCCTATGTTTAAACAAGACACTCCTCCATAGCCAAACCAATAGATAAATACATAATATCTCCATGAAAACATTATCAATCATCCCACACTCTCATCAAAATCATTGATCAAGTCAGAATCATGCCAAATTATGAGTCTAACCATAACAATCCAACAAGCAAAAATCTAGAATAATTAAAAATGTACTTAAAGATCTTGGAGAGAGGATAAGAAGAGCAAGGCAATGGTAAGAATTTCCTTATTATTCTTGATTTTATTCCATAATCTCTCCCTTTGATGTTATTGTGTTTTGGGTTAAATTTGATATATATATTAGTTTTAATTCATAGCTCAAAAATATAATCATACATTGGTGACCATAGTGGGAGGACCCATTCAATTTAACTCTCTTGATTATTAGAAGTGCTTGGATAGCTTATAAGATTGACTGGATGAAGAACAAGCTCTGAATTTGATCAGATTTTCACATACAAGTGAAAAGTGATTTTGATCTACAAATCATGTTATTACAATCATGATTTTGTCATAAGATTAGTAATTTTTCACTAAACATAACTTTGACTGCTAACATTTTATTGTTTTACAAGTTTCAATTTTTTTACAATATCATAGTTTTGTGAAATGCAATTTTGCTAAAAATCTATGATTTTGGCATATTACTTATGGTTTTGTAGACTATCATTTTAAATCAATATAACTTACTTAACATAGTAATTCATGTTTTTTGGGGTCCTTATTAACCTATTTTACCTTATAGGGATAAGAATAAGTCTGAGTATTTCTAACTCTAATAGTCATTTTTGTCATGAATCTAGAACAACAAACACAGCTCTGATACCACTTGTCAGGATTAGGAGCACAATTGATTACCTTGTATAAGCAACTAAACACAGAATTTAAACCAGAAGTAAAATGTAACTAGAATTTAGAAATAGCACAGAATATGAGAGACAATACAATCTTGTATTAGCACTCTTCCAGAAGGAAATACAATGAAGAAATCACACTCTTCCCACACCTCTTGTGTGTACCAGTAATTCTCCCTCAAGAGTTCTCTCACTCAACCAATTACAACCACAACTCAAACACAGAGTTATACCCTCCACCAGTCAGTAACAATACTGCCAATACCAAGTACTCAAAGTACTCCAAGTAGATCCCCTGATCTTGCACACCTGCAAATCACCTGATCTTACTTACCATGTAGATCTCCCCTAATCTTGCAACAACTTACAAATCAACCTGGTCTTGCACACCTGCAAACCTAGATCTTACAATTGGAAGGATCTCTTCCTTGTCCTTGATTACAATACAACCCCATGGGTCTCTTAAATAGATCCCATACAAAAAATAATTAGAATTCCTAATTACAATAATTAAAAACACAGACTCAAGATGAAAATTAGTCTTTTACATGCAAACTAACTGTCTGTCTAAAATTAGACCAGTCCTGGAAGCGCATGCAAATGCACACACACACACATAGGTTGCCGATGTTAGTTCCTATTTGATCGATGTCGATCGACTCCTAACCGATGTCAATTACTATGAACACTGAAGATGACCGACATCAGTTGATCAGACTGACATCGATTGCTCTGTAACTCAACAACCTCCTCCATTTACATTAGTGAAGCTTTTAGCTCCACAACTTAACAATCTCCCACTTGGAGATAAATAGGTGCACATGTACCTATACCTATACATCATCTAATTTTGTTTCCTGGCTTGTATCCCTCTTCAAGTTCAATCTTGAAGACCAACCACCACATATCCTGTGGTGCTACTCCTGTCATCCAAGTAACCTACCATATCCGAATCTACATTCCCATGTAGAGAAGTGCTTGACCCTGCATAACATATTAACCTGCTGCTGGTCCCTCTCAGATACCTGAGAATCCACTAAACTGCTTTCCAATGCTTCTTTCTTAGATTGGCCACAAACTTGTTGACAACTCCCACTACTTGGGTAATATCAGGTCTAGTACACATGTACTCAACCTCATCATGTGATTTGGGACACTGTTCTGTGAACAGTCCATCCATAGGTGTGCTAACCGGTTCTACATCCTGCATATTAAACCTCTCCACTACCTTATTCACATAATCATCCTGAGACAACATCAACCTGTGATCTTCCCTGTCTTTAGAAATACTCATGCCAAAGAATTTTACTGCTTCCAAATCCTTCATGGCATACCTCTAAAATAACTTTACCTTTAGCTCAACAACTCCCTGCATGTGTGACCCTGCAACAAACATATACACCACATACAATAACAGGATAATGTAGCTAATATTATCCAACTTGGTAAAGTAAACACAATGGTCACATTGACATTGACTAAAGCCATGCTTTGTCATACACCTGTCAAACCTTAAACACCATTATCTTGTAGCCTACTCAAGACCATATAACCTGGCTTTCTGTCTCACATGTCCATTCTCTCCTTTCTTTAACCTGGGAATCCATTCATCTTTCAGTGCTTTCTTTTTAGCTGGTAACTCTACCAAATCTCCCATTTGGTTCTCTTCCAAGAAATCAATTTCCTTATTCATGCCATGCTCCCACTATTTCTTGGATTCTACCTGCTCTGCCTCTTTAAAACTTCCTGGTCCTTGACCATCAGTGAGCAACAAGTAGTGTAAAGAAGGGAAATAACAAATTTGAGGCTTACTTACCCTTTCAGTCCTCCACATGGGCATTTGAGACTCCTTGATAGCTTGCTGTCCACCCAAAATCCATTTTAATAGTGACTAATGTCGGTCACCTCTGGCCGACCTTGGTCTACACTCGACCGATTTTGTTGCCACCTGATCACTGATGCCAGTTCCTTGACCAACATCAATGTCTACCTACCAGACACCACCAACTCTGATCTACACATGATCGATGTCGGTACCTACCTATTTGATGTCAGTTCCACCTGATCGATGTTGATAACTATGTTTTCCTGTGAGTGATGACTTTTTACCTGTGAGCTCACCTTGGATCATAACCTTGTCCAAACTACCCTGCTTAGAATTATTCAGCCCCTTGTGCTAATCTCTGTCCATCATCTTCTCCTTGAAAACCAAGGCTTTCTTGTTCTTGTCAAAAACATCAGATTTCCTCTTCCTACAATAAACTTGATCCTTTCTTGTAGCATACCACTGTGATCCTCCAATAGAATCTCCCTTCTTTGTTGACCCAATTTCAAGAAACCTCACTTTCTTCTGTTTCTTACAAAAATCTCGATCTATGCTTTCCAAATCTAAACTCTTACCTTTTGACTCAAGAACATGCATCCCCTTCTTACTCATGTGACCAAGCCTACAAAGCCACATCTTCGCATCTACATCTGAAGTAGATAAACTAGAAGGAGAATTAGTAATACAAGTAGATAGATAAAGAGTACCTACTTTCTTACCTCTTGCTAAAACAAGTGCACCCTTGGAAACTTTCCAAGATTTTGCTTTGAGAGTTACTATGCATCCCTCATCACCCAAATTTCCAATAGAAATCAAATTCTGCTTTAGGCTTGGGACATGCATGACCTCCTTCAACACCCATGTGTTGCCCATCTGCAATTTCAGCTGCACTTTTCCTTTGCCAACCATTTGACAAGGCTTACCATCCCCTAAATAAATCTTTCCAAAGTCTCCTTGGACATATTCATGAAAAAATTCTCTATTTGGGGTTGCATTGAAAGAGGCACCAAAATCTAAAACCCAAGATTCCACTTTATCCAAGGAACATACAAGAGCATCATGTGCAACAATACCTACAACATCTGCTTCTTCATTTCCTTCATGCTGATCTTCTACCAACCAACAATCTTTCTTTACATGCCCTTTCTTTCCACAATTCTAGCAGATTTTATAGCCATACATGGATCTGGATCTCCTACCTATCTTTGACCTTGATTTTCCTTGCTCAACCTTCTCTCTTTGCTTTCCCCTACTTTCAACACTTAAAGCATTCCCTAATGATTCCCCTGTGCTTTTCCTATGAATTTTTTATTCAAGATTACACTAACAACATCATCAACTTTCAAGATATTTGAAGCAGACGCAGTATTACTAACTGCCATTACCAAACTATCCCAACTTTCAAGTAAAGAGCATAAGATTAAGAGAGCCTTAATTTCATTATCAAAAGCTATATTGACTAAAATTAACTGGTTTACCAAACCATGGAAATCACTAAGATGACTATGTACAGATCCACCTTCCAGCATTTACAAATTAAATAATTGCTTCATAAGAAATACCTTATTCGAAGCTGAGGGTTTTTCATATAAATTTGCCAAAGATTCTATTAACTCTACCGTTGTCTTAGCCTGTGATAAGTTAGAAATCACAGATGATTCCAGGCTCAACCTTATAGATCCCAGAGCCTTTCGATCAAGAACATTCCATTCTTCATCTTTCATATTCATGGGCTTGCTTGCAACCCCACCCAATGGTAAGTATAGATCTTTTTGATATAGATAATTTTCTATCTGCATCCTCCATAATTGATAATTCTTGCCATTGAATTTCTCCATTCTTAGCTTACTTTCTTCTGCCATTGCTTTACTCCCACTCAATCAAAAACCCCTGAGAGTGACCTGTAATCAACAAACACTAACCTGCTCTGAACCAGGCTCTAATACCACTTGTCAAAAATCTAGAATAGCAAACACAACTCTGATACCACTTGTCAGGATTAGGAGCACAATTGATTACCTTGTAAAAGCAACTAAACACAGAATTTAAACCAGAAGTAAAATGTAACTAGAATTCAGAAACAACACAGAATATGAGAGACAATACAATCTTGTATTAACACTCTTCTAGAAAGAAATACAATGAAGAGATCACACTCTTCCCACACCTCTTGGGTGTACCAGTAATTCTCTCTCAAGAGTTCTCTCACTCAACCAATTACAACCACAACTCAAACACAGAGTTGTACCCTCCACTAGTCAGTAACAATACTGCCAGTACCAAGTACTCAAAGTACTCCAAGTAGATCCCCTGATCTTGCACACCTACAAATCACCCAATCTTACTTACCATGTAGATCTCCCCTGATCTTGCAACAACCTGCAGATCAACCTGGTCTTGCACACTTGCAAACCTAGATCTTACAATTGGAAGGATCTCTTCCTTGTCCTTGATTACAATATAGCCCCATGGGTCTCTTAAATAGATCCCATACAAACAATAATTAGACTTCCTAATTACAATAATTAGAAATGTAGACTCAAGACTAAAATTAGTCTTTTACATGTAAACTAACTGCCTGTCTAAAATTAGACCAGTTTTGGAAGCGCATGCAAACGCACGCACACACAAGTTGTCGACGTCAGTTCTTGTCTGACCGATGTTGGCTGACTCCTAACTAATGTTGGTTACTGTGAACACTGAAGATGACCGATGTCAGTTGATCAAACTGATGTCGGTTGCTTTGCAACTCAGCAACCTCCTCCATTTGCATTAGTGAAGATTTTAGCTCCACAACTTAACAATTTTGTTTTAAGGAAATACTATAGAAACACACTCATGATATCATTATAGAAGTCATGATATTACATTTGTAAGTCATTATTTTTCATTTTCAATTAAAACCATCAAGTTAGACTGCTAACCTTTGACTGCTTAACATTTATCTATCTCTATGTGATCATTTTTTTGTGTGTAAGAAAGGAGAATCACTGAACCTAGATAACCTCATAATTGACATGTAATACCATAGATCTATAGTCATGATATTGTCCTGAAAGTCATGATATTACCCTCAGTAATAGTAATTTTGTCTTTTATTAATTAAAATGGTTAGGGTAGTTTATTATCACTTGATTGCTTAATGCCTATCTGACATTTGCTTGTCTGTGTTTTTATTGCCTATTGATAGGAGGATAGAAGGTCCAATTGAAGTAATATAAAAACATCCATTCATACCCTTTTTGTTATCCTGTGCAAAACTACCACTTGAAAAATAGCGATTTTGTGTGAAATAAGCAATTTTGCTTTTACGTAGGCGATTTTGACTAAAAACATTAAATAACTAGATTTTATCTCTTTTAACTAAAAATATCTTTTAAAGCTAATATCATTTTCACCCATGATGAATTTACCCTAATTAACATGAAATAAATACAAAAATTCACCAAAATTTGACAAACTCATAGGATAGGGGTTTATAAATTACTAGGGGTCTAATATCCTCGAGCCTCTAAATCTCCCAGACTCTCTCACCACAGTGTGAAGCTTGTGGTATTTGGTCCATGTTTTTGGCTCAAAGTCAATTTTCACCAAAATTAAAAGTCAAAATGAACCCCCTTTTCACTCTTTTATCATATTTACCCCTCCCCCCATTACCTTTTTAACCCCTAACAAATTTGGTCTCTCATTTTATTAGTCCCTTTCCAACCCCAAATCTTGTCAAACTACTCCATTACCCCAATCAATCACTAAATATCATTCATAAGTCATTCAGGGAATGGATTTCCTATTTCCCCATCATCTAACCTAATCCTAAACCATAACTACATCAATATAAGGTCTCTTAAGACTATGCATCCAACACCTGGCCATAGTCTTGTGCCCAGGGATAGCTTGACCACTATTAACCCCTAATACCCATCCTATCCTAGATTAATTATTCAATAATTGTACATCATTTTAAGCTATGCCTCTCATGTAAAGTGGATCTTTATCATTAATCAACTCATTTGGTATTCATTATCAACTTTCAATCCCTATTTAGCATGTGTCCTTGCTATAAGAATTATCATTGGCTGGTAGCCTCTCTCTCATCTCTCTATTTCTCAAACATTATCTCCATCTTGGGAATTCATTATCTTATCAATCAATTTCATTTGTAGACATTGATCATTTGTCTAGAACCCATCACTCGAGACTAAGCCACTTTATCCCCTCATACCTATACTCAAGGTATTTCAATCATAGCTATATCATTACTTGGGGCATCCCAACCCATCTCATCATCCTAGTTTCATCCCACCCGCTGGGGATTCTTGTTTGAGTGCCATATGGGTTGGTTCTCCCCATATGCTCTCTTGAGGGGAAATCATACCAAGTAACATTGTTTGACACCATTCCATAAACAACTATGTTTTTTTTTGAAATACCATTACTCCTTCCATATGATCCACTCTTAATGCCATTTAAAATAAGGAAAAAATATATGCACCTTAATATGTTCACCTTGATAATTATACTAATTCCACTAATTTCATCTATAACTATATTTCCTAGCTAATTAAATAACATCTTATTTCATATTCCCTACATCCCACAAACCTTATTATACCCCCACAATCAATTAATCACCTTAATTAACATACTAAATAATCCTACTTACCTACTAACCTACCCATTAACCCACTTGCTAATTCAAAAATATAATTTATTCACCTACCCATCTACCATCCTACTAATCTAGCTATTCCTACACTCTTACTCCCTAATGGAGATTCTAGAATTGGAAAATTTTAGAGTCTCCTCTAATTTAACCCTTATCCTCTAGAATTCTCTATTCTAGAGGATTCTAAGGAATTAAAAATTCCTTGGAAAATCCTTGGCCATTGATCTCAATGGCTCAAAATTAAATTTGAGCTATTGATTTTCCCTCCCATGGCTATATAAATAAGCCAATCCCTTAGTGAAAACTTAAATTGGAAACTTAGAATCTTGAACTCATCTTGCATCCATAACCATCCTTATTACACTCATATAGCCTTTGTCAAAGGCATTATCACACCAAGAATCCATTGAAGCCATTATAATCAAACAATCCATTTATTTTTCCATTCTAATAAGTTTATAAATCTTGGAGGGGAGCCATAAGAGGTAAAATGATGGTAAGTGATCTCATTACAAGTATCTTATTATCTCTTTATCCTCTCTATTTTATGTTGTTTATATTTTGGGTTTTTATTGCTAAAAATAATAATATAGGAAGAATCCAAAATTTAGGCTACATCTACCACTGAGGCCATTTGGCTTTAGGGGATTCTCATAGAGTTTGATATCTAATTTAGATGAACTACCATTATCTACTATGATAACCAAAGTACTATTCAAATTTGTAAGAATTTGATTTAGCATCAACAAACCAAACACATAGATTCACATGTACTTCATTAGACAACTCATTTATTAGGACACCATTAATATGATATATTTATAAAAGATAGAGAAGATAACAAACATCTTCACTAAACCTTTTTCAAACAACAATTATCTTCACTTGTAGGATCTACTTGAGGTTTGAGATGCTACAACATCATCTTCTAAGGGGGCCTTCTAACCTCTTCTCTTTATGTCTCTTTTTTGGGGGGAGTTTTACCTACAAGTTTTCTCATCTTCTCTACTTTATGAGAGATTTATTTATACATAGGTAAATCATCTTGCCTAGTTGTCGAGACCCATTTTTTACACTATCCACCTAAGCTATGCATATGGAGGGGGTATTAGACTAGGGGTTTTATTTTTTTCTATATTTATTTATTATGGATTTTTTTCCTCACTTGGATTTTTCTTATTTCATGGATAAGATTGATTAGGTGTACTTAGAGTTACATTTTGACCAGATGAATAAGAATTAACGCCTTTGATTGGCTATTCTAAGTCTGATAGATGTTCTCCTATTATTGGCTCTTTGACTGCATTTATTATAGGAGTTAATCATGCACTCTTATTTGTACATATCCATTGGTGAGCTATTATTCAATGAAAGATTGGTTTTGTCTCCTATATTTTTATGTAATATTTTGATGTATGTGATTTCATTTGCTTACAACTATTGTATTGTGTACTTATTTGACTCATTCCTATCATAAACATGTGAATTTGATTGATCTAGACATCCTGACATCCACTTTGATAAATAGTACACTAAAAATTTCAAATTAGAGTTGATGAGAAGTTTTGAAATGATTGATTTGGGTTATCTTCATTACTATTTGGGTAATCAAGTAATTTACAAATGAAGCTATTTATTCATCACTCTATAGAATTACATTGGTGACATAATGAGCAAGTTCATAATGGAAGATTGTAAGCCTTTCAACACACCCACGAAATAAAATCTCAAATTGACATATGAAGATATAATAAATTTCATTGATGTCACTAAACATAGATAACTCATTATATGTCTGATTTTTGAGACCACAATGAGAACATATATATCCTTTGTTATTGGTGTTCTTTAAAGATTCATGCAATAACCCATAAATAGTCATTGGGTAGTAGTAAAAAGAGTCCTTAGATACCTCAAAGGAACAAAAAATTTTGGGCTCAAATACTCTAGGGTAGGAGACTTCAAACTGGTTGGATATTTAGATATTGACTATGTTGGTGATCATAAAGATGGAAAGACCACTATAGGTTTTCTAATGAATTTTGGAATGATAGTTATGAGTTAAGAATCCAAGAAGTAATCAATGCCAAAATTTTATTCAATAGAACTAGAATATATGGTCACTTCAGAGGCAACTAGAGAGATCTTGTGGATTAAACAAGTTCTTTTAGATTTACATGAATAATAGTTTTAATCAACACCTCTCATGGTTGACAACACTTCTACAATCTACATGCCAAAGAATCTAGTCTTTCATGACTGAACCAAGCATATCAATACCAAATTTAATTTGATTTGGCACTATGTGAAATATGACAGTGTCAAGTTGTAACATTACCCTACATTAGAGTAACCAATAGAAATCCTATGAAAGTGCTTAGATGAGAAAAATTTGAAAATTTTAGAGGAATGTTTGGGCTCACAAAAACTCCTAAAAATTGAGGGGGATGTCATATTGTTGTATATGTTATTTCTTAAATCCTAAGAGTAGTTGTAGATTACTTTTGTATTGTAGTGTGTAGCTCAAGAGTCACATAAGAAGCTGAAAGGACTTCTTTAATATGAAATGATGAACCATTATTTGTCTTATATATTTTTAATGGTTTTCTCATTTTTAATTGAATCATGAAATTAATTTTGGATTGCACCAAATATTGTTCATTGTAATCCGTTGATAAATTATCTAGCCTGACATGACTATATGCCGACTATGTGACTATGTAAGGTTGCATTGAATCAAGAACAAGGTTTTGTATCTATTTGGGATAAAAGCATAATATTTGGAAAATTTCATCCCACATTATAGTCTCTATGGAGTGGCCATGTGTTATAGGTTTTTATCTCTATGATAAATATGGTAGGTTTCCTTAGGATGAGGGAGAAATTTTAACAAGGTTTATCTCATAGCCAAATATCTCTTAAAGGACCAAAACTTAGTCAGTGAGGTGTATCTTTTGAATGGATATCCCAATAAATAAACTATATTTATGGATGTGTCTAAATGGGATATAAAATTTGGAATAATCCTATTATACTCTCCATCAGGCCTCAAAGTAAAAAAAATTAGGTGGTTAGATGCATCCTTTAAGAGAAGCTTCTTATCCCTAAGTGTATAAATCGATTGAACTTTATGCAAGCATTACAAGAAAAATGTGATGGGTAAAGATGAACCATCAACTCCTAAAATTTCATATTAAATTACTATGATGACCCCCCAAATATTATATACCATTTGGGATGAGGGAGATATGGAAATAAGTTTTTTTTGCATCTAAATGTATCTTAATGGAGAAAAAGTTGATCAATGGGAGGCCTATCTTTTGGCTCGCGAGTCCAATCATTGAAATATATTCATATATGCATATAGATGTTTGTATAAACACTATAATAGCACTTGTACACTCTATATCAAGACCTAAGGTTAAAGGTTTTAGGTAAACAGATGTATCTCTTAAGAGAATCTTCTTGTTCCTGAGTGTATAAATAGAGTGAACTTCATTTAAACATTATAAGAGAACCATGAGGGTTAGGGATGAACTACCATATCTTACATTTTCATGGGTGATTCCTATAAGTACCACCTTTAGAATTATATAACACTCAAAATGAGGGAAACACATCAATGCTTTTTATATCACATCTAAATGTCTTTTAATGAACCAAAATTTGGTCGAGAGGCGTATCATTTTGCTCGCTAGCCCAAATGATGAAAAAATTATGCAGATGCATTTGGATGAGTATATAAAATTTAGAATATCCAACCTCCACTCTATATTGGGACCTAGGGTCTAATTTTTTTATATATCTAGACACATCCCTTAAGAGAAGCTTCTCGTCCCTAAGTGTAGAAACAAATAGAACATCATGTGAGCGTTGTAGGAGAACCATGAAGGGTAGAGATGAAATATTAGATCTTATAGTTACATAAACACATCCTATGAGAAACACTTATATTACTATATACCAATTTATATGAGGGAGACATGAAAATACTTTTTCTCTTTCAACAAAATGTCTCTTAATAGATGAAAAGTTGGTTAGTGGGGAAATATCTTTTGACTCACTAGTATAATCAATGAATTGTCTATGCAAATGCATCTAAATGAATGTATAAAATATATACTATCCCACCTCCACTCTTTGTTGAGCCTTGGGATTGAAATTTTTAGGCTACTGGATGCATCCTTGAAGAGAAGCTTCTCTTCTCTAAGTGTAAAAACATAGTGAAATTCATGTGAGCATTGCAAGATAACCATGAGAGGTAGAGTTGAATTATCAAATAATAATGTTGCATGAACAAATTATATGAGAAACCCATGGAGGATTCTATCCCAATCAGTATGAGGGAGACAAAATAATGTATTTTTTCTTATAACTAAATGTTTCTTTAAGGACCAAAAGTTGGTCAGTGAGAGGCATATGTTTTCGCTCACTAGTCCTAACAATGCATAGTCTTCATGGAAATTTTTGTATGGGATTATAAATATTATAATAGCCCATATATAATTAATAATATCCTATATTTGAAAGTTTTAGGTGGCTAGATGCATCCCTTAAGATAATATTTTCATCTTTGAATGTAGAAACATAGTAAACTTTGAGTGAGTATTGCAGGATAACTGTGAGGGGTAGAGATGAACCAAAAATTCATATAGTAACATGAGTGAGTACTATAAACACTCCTTAAGTATTATATCCCAATTTGGATGAAGGATACATAACAATGAGTTTTCTCTCACAACCAAATGTCTCTTAATGAACTAAGATTTGGTTAGTTGGAGGCATATATTTTGACTCCTTAGTCTAATCAATGAACTACCTACGTAGATACATTCAGATGGGTGTATAAAATATGGAATATACCTCTTATTCTCTTATTTAGGCCTTGAGGTCAAAAATTTTAGGTGGCTAGACACATCCCTTAAGAGAAGCTTATCATCCTTAAGTGTACAAATAGAGTAAACTGTGTGTGATCATTACAAGAGAACCATGAGGGGTAGAGATGAAATGTTAGCTCTTATAATTGAATGGATGAATCCTCTAATAAAAATATTAGAGTATTATATTCCAATAAATATGAGGGAGATATGAAAATGGGTTTTCTCTCATAGATAAATGTCTCTTAACAAAGTAAAAGTTAGTCAGTGAGAGATGTATCTTTTGCCTCACTATCCTAATCAAAGAACCATATGTGTGAATGCATATATATGGGTGTATAAATGTGGGAATAAACCATTTATACTCTCCATTAATCCCTAGGTTTTAAAGTTATAAGTTAATAGATGCATATGTGAAGAGAAGCTTCTCGTCCTTGAGAGTAGAAACTAAATAAACTTCATACGAGCATTACAAGACAACTATGAGGGGTAGAAATAAATCATCATCTCCTATAGTTTCATATGAGAGTCCTTTGAGAACATCTTTGAGGATTATATCCCACTCAATATTAAAGAGACATGGAAATGATTTTTTTACATATCCAAATATCTCATAATGGACCAAAATTTACTTAATGGGACTATATCTTTTGACTCACTAGCATAATTGACAAACCAAGTTCATGAACACATATATATGGCTATATGAATGCTTAAATATCCCCAATATACTATCCTTTGGGCCTAAAGGTCAAAAATTTCAAGTGGTTAGATGTATCCCTAAAGAGAAGTTTCTTATCCCTAAGTATAGAAATAGAGTGAACTTTAGGAGAACTATGAGGACTGAGATGGGTTGTCATCTCCTAAATTTGCATGTAAAATTAATTTGATAACCCCTTAGAGTATTTAATACCACTTGGGATGAGGGATACATGACAATGATTTTTCACTCATAGCCAAATGTCTCTTAAAGGACAAAACATTGGTCAATGGGAAGTGTATCCTTTGAATTGATGGTCAAATCAATGAGCCATATTTGAAAAAACATCTAAATAGACATATAAATATTACAATATCACACATATACTCTCCTTAGGTCCCTGTGGTCAAAATTTGTAGGTGGCTAGACACATCCCTTAAAAGAAGCTTCTCATCCTTGAGTGTATAAATAGAGTAAACTTCATGCAAGCATTATAGGAGAATCATGAGAGATAGAATGAGCCATCAGATACTATAGGTTTATGGGTGAGTCATTTAAGCACCATATATAATATTTTATCCCAATTAGTATTAGGGAGACATTACAATGATTTTTATATTGCATCCAATTGTCTATTAAGGGATAAAAATTTGGTCAATGAAAGGTTTATCTTTTAACTCACTAACCTAATCGATGAACCATATTTACAAATAGATATATATGGGTGTATAAATACTATAATATACCTATTTCACTCTCAATCAGGCCTTGAGATTAAAATTTTCATGTAGCCAAACACATCTCTTAAAATAAGCTTCTTGTCACTGAGTGTAGAAATAGAGTGAACTTCATGCAGGCTTTATATGAAAACTGTGAAGGATTGAGATTAACCATCAAATCCTAAATTTTTATGGGTGAGTCCTATGGGAACATCTTATAGGATTATATCTTACTCATGATGAGAGAGATAAAATAATGAGTTTTATCTCATAGTTAAATGTTTCTTAATAGACCAAAATTTGGTCAGTGGGAGGTGTATCTTTTAACTTGCTATTCTAATCAGTGAACTATATTAATAGATACATATAGATAAGAATATACACACTATAATATCACCCATACAATATTTGTTAGGCCATAGGGTTTAAAATTTTAGGTGGTCAGATGCTTCCCTTAAGAGAATCTTCTCGTCCTTAAGTGTAAAAATAAAACAAATTTTGTGGGAGCATTATAGGAGAATTATGAGGGTAGAGATGAATAATTAGCTCTTAAAGTTACATGAGTGAGTCATATGAGTACCCCCTAGAGGATTATATCCCACTTGAAATGATATAGATACAAAAAATATTTTTCTCTCATGGCTAAATGTCTCTTAATGAATAAGTTGGTCAATGGGAGGTATATATTTTGACTCGCTATCCCAATCAATGAACATCTTATAAGATGTGTCTAGATGGCTCTATAAACTATGGAATAAACCCTATCGACTCTCCATTTATCCCATAGTTAAATTTTTTTATCTAGGAATATGCATCCATTAAGATAATCTTCTCATCTTTAAGTGTATAAATAGAGTGAACTTCGTGCAAGTGTTGCAAGAGAATTGTGAGGGGTAGACATGAAAAGTCATCTCCTAAAGTTATGTGGGAGAATATTTTGAGCACCAATCAAAGAATTATGTCCCACTTGAGATGAGGGAGACATGAAAAAAAGTTTATCTTATAACCAAATGTATCTTAATAGACCAAAATTTGGTTAGTGAGAGATGTATATTTTGACTCACTAAGCCAATCGATGAACCGTCTTCATGGACATGTTCAGATGTACCTATAAACACTAGAGTATCCCAAATTCACTCTTTATTAGGCCCTTAATTGAAAATTTTAGGCTTATTTTTATTTTAAGATGATAATATTCTCTACTCATAACATCAACCACATGAAGGTGAAAGCTTATCTAGTATCAACAACCTACATTAAACTTGTTAATAAAAAATTTAAACAAAAATAAACACATAATGACAAAATAATTAAAAATTAAAATACACTAAATCAAATAAGCTCACTTTAGTAATTGAAAAAGCTATATGCATTGAATACCAACCTTACAAAGTGAATCCAATGTACCTTTAGAATCAACTCTATTTTTAAGCATTTTAAGAATTGCTTCATGCTTGAATTCATGAACTTTCCAAAAATGTTTCTCATGAGGATTTCCACTAAATTTGATTATTTTAATATTTTTAGTGATAACAAAATTTGAATAATGATTCATCGCCCTATGTGTTTCAAATTCATCAAATAACCATTATTTTATTTTTTATGAAAGTATTTATGAAGCTAAGTTCCTATAACCACCATAGATCCAGTGGGATAAACTAAGTCTTATCCATCCATGATAGTTATGGTTAATTTTGTTTGCATCTAGATAATGAGATAAGTATTAGTTTGTTCCCTCATCATTGTCTTCATATATAATTACTACAAAACTTTCCTTGAATTTAAATTATAATCAATTTTTAAGGAAATAAGATATTGCTAATAGTTAAGTCTACATTTAAATTATAGTTTTTTTACTTGGTTGTTCAAGATCTGAGATGCTGTCAAAGTCAATTGATGATGCCATTTCATGATCCCCTAGTGGTTGGAATGAATTTGTAGTCTCCATAGGTAATATAAGTCTATAATATCATTTGTCAACCCATTCTTTTGATTTGCATTCATTCCAATTAAATTTTATACAACCCAAAAAAAATGCTATATCCCTAGTATAAATAGTCCATGAACTAAAAATTGAGCTTCGAATGGAGTGGAAAACACTTGATCTAGGTAATTTACTCTAATGCTCATACATTGTCTTATTTTATTCCTCCATTAACCAAAATAATATTGTCACATGGGAATATTTATTTTATCTATGAGAAAAAAATCATTACATCAAGTTACACTACTTGAAACATTTATCAAATTAGCACCATCCTTGTGCTTTCCCTTCTCTTTTTTAATGGTGATTTTTACACATGCACCTACACTATCATGTTCCCCTTTGCCATGCCCTGCCTCAAAGAAACTCCAAATTTTTTGAACCCCATTCTTGGTATGCATCCTACTTAACTAGTAAGATATTCAAGAATTCTTAAATTGTCAGGCCAAATGTAGTGTGTATTGAACATGATTTATCTTGCATTCATATTTATATAAAATATATAAAAATAACCTTGGACAAAATTTGAAGAATGTGATCCATCATTGCTCATATAAAAGTGGTACTCCTTACAAATATTTTTGTTGTCATGTATGCTATTATTTCTAACTATTTTTCACTTTTCACATTCAGAAGAAATAAGAAACTAAAAGGTAATGGTCAGGGGTTAGATGATACCCAGATGAAGTTTGCACACCGTATCTAGACGACTGAAAGAGATCCTCTTTGGCTGTGGAGGATGACACCTGTAGATAAGAAATACTTAAACAAGAAAAATGTTAGACAGATAGATGGTGGACTGCTAAGTAAAGCTTGGTCCCAGAAGTGCAAAGACTTCCTGGAGGGATGACAGTCCACTAGTTGATAAAAGAATGTTGCGAGAAAGAGAAATGGTGAAAGACTGAATAAAATAAATAAAGATAATGTGTACCTATATTCTACAATCTGTCTTCCATAGTCACCAATGTCAGTAGTCCTACCAGAGTCAGTTGGTTAAGGTTGCTGACGTCAGTTAGGCCACCGACGTCAGTGGGGGCAATGGGCCTAGAGATTGATGTCAGTGGGGGTAATGGGCTTTGGATGAGTTCAGGTCTATCTATGATCACTAGAATGATCTGGGATGTCTGTGGGAGTTTAATGGCTTGTGCGAGATTTGCAGGGTAGAGAGTATGGCTTGAAAAGGGGATCAGATAGGGGACAGGGGTGAAAGGGAGATAAAGATAAGGGAAGGATTTTCAGCCTTTTCGGGAAGAACAGGTTGGGTTGTGTTAACAGTGCTTAGAAATGGACAATGGACTGATTACTAATGTATCCTAAGAGTACTGAAATAAAAACTAGTAGAAATACCTAGATCTTGGTGGAGAAGTAGAAGTGTAGAAGCCCTATTTATGTTATAGCTGATATGGGAGATTTTGTGCAACCTTCAATCCGATGTGGAGTGACTGATGCAGAGTTTTTGAGCCTAGAGAGTGCTGTTGGGATGCTGATGCCTGTAAGGAGTCGAGGAGCAAGAGAACTTGGAACCTGGAGCAAGAGAATTCACATTCACTGGGGGGGTGCAATAGAGGTTAGATTTTAGTTTTAAAGGAACTGACGTCGGTGATACTGCCAGCGTCGGTCAACTACTGACCGATGTTAGTGGCTAAAGAATGGGAAAAGGGGCTATTTTTAGCCTTTTGCCCATTCTTCTAACTGCCAGGTCTAATTGTTGTTGGAAAATGGTCCAAAGGTAGATTAAATAAGCATGAGAGGTTAGTGGAAGGGTTGAAATGGGGTTTAAGTAATTAAGATTTGCCATGGGGTGATGGAGGTATCCAAGGAGAGGTATCCAAGGTGGGGTGAGGTGTCATGGGTGATGTGTCAAGGGTGGTGTTATTAATTTAAAATAGTTAATTTATTTTAAATTAATAAGTGTGTGGGTTAGGAATGTTTGGAAGTGGACCAAGGGGGGAGTCAACCAAGGAGTAGACACAATTTTGGTATCTACATTTGCCCCTTTTTGTCTTGTTGGTTGTTTTGATGAATTGCAAGACAAAAATAGGAGTAAGTTTCCCCAAGTATGGGAGGAAGTGTTCCCCCCTCAAAGCAGGAGTCGAGGGAAGGGAACCTGATATCGGGTGCCGATTTGATAGATAGTGGATGGAAATGGTGAAGTTTGAGTGTGAACGCTGCAAAGGGTGGGATTGCGCATATACCACTTCGCACAATAGGTAGGTCAAATTGTCATGGTTAAAGGTCGAGGAGTGCTAAAATTGAAATAATTGATCCCCAGCATTTAGTCGTAGCTGATTGGGTTAAACGATCGAAGCTGTAGCTCCAATGGTCACCGTGTTCCAAGTATCCCAGGCTCAAGAAGTGTTCTTGAAAAACATGAAAATGTCACAAGTAGTGGGGATCAATTGGAGCACAATCTGATACTTGTGGGGGTCAGGGATAATTTGCTAACTAGTCATGAGGTAGCATAGGCAATCAAAACAACCAAGGCAGAGTTGTGTCAAAAGTGGTCATAGTCTGAGGAGATAGTTGTGATCTCCAAGGTCATTGGTCGGGTCAGGCTGAGACAAAAGTGATCTCAAGTGTACCCCAAGAGGAGTTTAAGATGACTGCTACTGTGAGGGCTGGTTATTATGGGCATGATTTTGGTGATAGAAAAATAGATGTGGGCAAAATTGTGTCTACTCCTTGGTCGACTCCCCCCCTTGGTCCACTTCTAAACATTCCTAACCCACACACTTATTAATTTAAAATAAATTAACTATTTTAAATTAATAACACCACCCTTGACACATCACCCATGACACCTCACCCATGACACCTCACCCCACCTTGGATACCTCTCCTTGGATACCTCCATCACCCCATGGCAAATCTTAATTACTTAAACCCCATTTCAACCCTCCCACTAACCTCTCGTGCTTATTTAATCTACCTTTGGACCATTTTTCAATGACAATTAGACCTAGCAGTTGGAAGAATGGGCAAAAGGCTAAAAATAGCCTTTTTCCCATTTTTTAGCCACCAACGTCGGTCAGTAGTCGGCTGACACTGACAGTATCACCGATGTCGGTTCCTTTAAAACTAAAATCTGACCTCTGTTGCACCCCCCAACAAATGTGAATTCTCTTGCTCCAGGTTCTAAGTTCTCTTGCTCCTCGACTCCTTGCAGGCATCAGCATCCCAACAGCACTCTCCAAGCTCAAAAACTCTGCATCAGTCACTCCACACTGGATTGAAGGTTGCACAAAATCTCCCATATTAGCCATAATGAAAATAGGGCTTCTGCACTTCTACTTCTCCACCAAGAGCTAAGTATTTCTAATAGTTTTTATTTTAGTACTCTTAAGATACATTAGTAATCAGTCCATTGTCCATTTCTAAGCACTGTTGACACAACCCAACCTGTTCTTCATAGAAAATCTGAAAAGCCTTCCCTCATCTTTATCTCCCTTTCACCCATGTCCTCTATCTGATCCCCTTTTCAGGCCATACTCTCTACCCTGCAAATCCTACATAAGCCATTAAACTCCCACAGACATCCCAGATCATTCTGGTGATCACAAATAGACTTGAAACTTGTCCAAAGCCCATTACCCCCACCGACATCAGTCTCTAGGCCCATTGGCCCCACTGACGTTGGCGGCCTAACCGACGCTAGCAACCTTGACCAATCGACTCTTGCAGGACTACCGACGTCAGTGACTGTGGAAGATAGATTATAGAATATAGGTATGCATTATCTTTATTTATTTTGTTTAGTCTTTCACCATTTCTCTTTTTAGAAACATTCTTTTATCAACTAGTGGACTGTCATCCCTCCAGGAAGTCTTTGCACTTCTGGGACCGAGCTTTGCTTAGCAGTCCACCATCTATCTGTCTAACATTTTCCTTGTTTAAGTCTTTCTTATATACAATTGTTGTCCTCCACAACCAAAGAGGAGCTCCTTTAGTCGTTTGGATATGGTGCACAAACTTCATTTGGGTATCATCTAACCCCTGACCATTACCTTTTAGTTTCTTATTTCTTCTGAATGTGAAAAGCAAAAAATAGTTAGAAACATTTTGGCACGCCCGGTGGGACCTTTGGAATTTTCCTTAGGTTCATCATTCTTTTTCTTCTAAAACAAACTTTCATATAGGTGCATTAGGAAAATTTCTTTTCTTGCATCCTTCTTCTATCTCTTTATTTCGAAAAGACATCATAAGCAAGTTAAAAATAATCTTTCTTTTTCTTCTTGTCACCTTTCCTCTTGCATCTTAGAGTAGTGAAATTCATACTCTTAAACCTTTTCTCAACTTGTTTGCATCCAAACAAAGCATTTCAATTTGGGCTTAAAATCTATTGCATCTCATTTCTGCCTAAATGCATACTTAGCTCTCACATATAGTAATTAAAAATGCATTATGAATAAATCTTAGTGCACTTATGTTACACGACCAAACCACTTTCACAACTAAACATCTAAACATACCTGAGACAAGGTCCGACTAGGATTTCATCACCTAGCGGATACCTTACCCTTCCTGGTAATCCCACTTGGACTTCACTACCAAGGGGAGAACCCACTCTGTTCTCTAGCAGAGTATAAACTCTAGGGGAAGTATATACTGGCTAAGCGACCCAGTGTATCTCTAGGATCGTGAAGTGAGGGGAGCTTGCTCCTTAGCACCAGGCCACGTACGAAACTTAATACAAATTTTGAGCACCAAAACTAACCTAAAACCAACCTTAGACTAATTCTAGTTTCTGTTTTAAAAGCCAACTTCCCAAACACACTCTTCTAAGGCATAAGCCAACAAGACTCTAAAACTTATTCTTAGGAATTTAACGTTTAGAGGTTGCTTGTCTTTATCTATTTTTCTATCTCGTGAAGTGAGGGGAGCTTGCTCCTTAGCACCAAGCTGAACGAAAAACTAATCATAGACCCGAATGCTAATTCTCTTACTCCTGGAATCTGACTTCTCTCTCTCTCTCTATCTCTCTCTCTCTCTCCCTATCTCTCTCTCTCTCCCATATACATGCCAAGCATCACAGGCTACAGGTACTTTGCATCAGTCACTCCACCCCTGATTGAAACATTGCAGGAAGTCTTCTACATCAGCCACATCAGCAACAAGTCTAATACACTCCTTCTTCAGCAAGTAAGAGCTAAGTAATCTTCTTTTATTTCATCCCAGTAACTTAGAATGTATTTGTAATCAGTCTTTGTTTGCTACTCCTAAGTACTGTAGACCAGACCAAACTTGACTTTCTTCCCAGAGAGGCTGAGAGGCCTCCCCCATATCCTTACCCTTTTTAACAACCTATCCTCTACCCCTTGTCCCTCTTAAGACTCTATTGGCTTCCCCAACATTCTTGCACAAACCATTAGACTCTCATAGACATCCCAGACTATTTTGTTGATCACAGACATAGTTGAAACTCATCCAAAACTCGCCTAAGGCCATTGCCCTGATCGAGATTGACCATTTCCCCTACCGACATCGGCATCATAATCGACGTCGACAACCTTTTTGATAAATAGTGGATGGAAATGGTGAAGTTTGAGTGTGAATGCTATAAAGGGTGGGATTATGCGTATACCACTCCATGTGATAGGTAGGTCAAATTATCATGGTCAAAGGTTGAGGAGTGCTAAAATTGAAATAATTAGTCCCCAGCATTTAGTCGTAGCTAATTGAGTTAAACAATCCAAGCTGTAGCTCTAATGGTCGTCGTGTTCCAAGTATCCCAGGCTCAAGAAGTGTTCTTGGAAAACACAAAAATGTCACAAGTAGTGGGGATCAATTAGAGCGTGATCTGATACTTGTGGGGGTCAGGGACAATTTGCTAACTAGTTGTGAGGTAGCATAGGCAATCAAAATAACCAAGGTAGAGTTGTGTCAAAAGTGGTCGTAGTTTGAAGAGATAGTCATGATCTCCAAGGTCATTGGTTGAGTTAGGCTAAGACAAAAGTGATCTCAAGTGTGCCCCAGGAGGAGTTTAAGATGACTGCTACTATGAGGGCTGGTTATTATGGGCATGATTTTGGTCACCCAACCTCTTGACCTTCTAGTTGCGATTCAAGCTGGCTTCAGAGTTGGATTCAGGTGATGACATGAGGTCATGGCACAAACTCGGGTGAATGGAGTAGTCAGGGACATTGACTACTATAGAGGGGTACTGGAGGCCCTGATCAAAATAGACATCATCTAGAGACCATACCTAGTGTATCAGCCTTCAGAGACTAGGCAGAGCAGCTAATTAGGGTGCAGAGCTTTAGATGGGTCAGGGGCAGATGAGCTGGTGAGCTCGAGAGGGTGCCAGTGGAGAGAGTGTGGTGCCAGTATGGGATGTTACAAGATGTGCCACCCGTCTTCCCATAGTATAGGTGAGATGACATAGAGGCACCGCTCCCACTACTAGAGGAGATAGAAGGGCCTAATTTTGAGGAGTTATGGATAGGTCTTGGGATAGCAAATCTAGGATGTACATATGCCTACTCGGCATGGTGGGTAGGGTAGTACACAGGGGTGTAGGTAGGACCACAGCCTGATCTGTAGGTAGTGAGCAGAGAGAGGGATGCAATGAGATAGGAGAGGGATGCTACCATCCAAGAGAGGGATGCACCATGAGGATGGGTGACCATTTTAGAGAGCCAAGTCATAAGATTACAGGGACAGGTGGTAGGTTTGATAGGTTAGGTGGCTACTTTGATAGGGTAGGTCACCATTTTGTAGGGGCAGTTAGCTGCAGCCCAGGCACAAGTTTTGGTGGGACAAGTTTTTGGAGGGTAGGGCCCTATTCAGCATCTAGCACAATAGCCAGTTCAGGAGCCAACACAGTCAATGTCATTGCAGCTGGCTCAGTCACAACCATAGGGTTTAGTGTAGGGCACGGCAGCAGGATTGATGGGTCCATTACAGAATGTACCTATGTTTAGGTACAATACTACATTGGATGAGATCATGTATTATGAGGGGACCATCAGGGGGTTCCCTCAGATACAGAGATACTTAGAGATGAGAGCTGAGTAGAGCCGACTGAGATCTATGTCATGTGCGACTACTTCAGGTACTCACAGATGGCACAGATCAGAGGGTGGAGATGATACAACATCTTCATGGCCATTGCCACCACCACCACAACCACAGCCTTGAGGCCATATTTTTGTCATTATGTATGTATCAGCCTGTGAGCTATTGATGCAAGATGTACTCTATTTTTTTGAGAGAGAGACAGATGTTGCACCTTTGTAAAATTTGATGAGATTTTGGTTTATTGATGTGTTATGGATGTTAATGTTTTAGCATTTTTCATATGTTTTAATGATGTATGCTTAATGTGATGATGTTAATGATTATGATGCAAATGATTATGTTATGATGCTGTTTGATGATGTATGCGGTAACATTGGTTTGTATTTTTGGTTGTTTATTTCCATGTGTATTATTTTTCATAGAAATTAATGTGATTTGTTTATGATAATGTTAATGGTTACGGGAATATGTGATTGGTTGTTGTGTGATTGGCATGTGATGAAGGAATGGCTGAGCTAACCCCAGAAGACCCCATGTCAACTGAGTGCTACCTACATAGCCCCTATTTTGAGGGCCTCAGGAAAATGTAGTTCTCCCCGAAAGGGAGGAAGGGTCAAAGTGGTTGATGGGTTTGGTCATGAGAATGATTTAGCACTTCCCATATGTCTGATGGTACATGCTTGAAATGATAAGGGGGGAAAGATGATGTTACAGCCTTTTCCATATTGTGCGTTGGTGTATTCTGTAACATTGGTTGTGGTTTTTTCATCCCTAGCAATTTTCCATATTGGTGATGGTGTATGCTAAAAATGAAATGAGTCTATTTATGCTTCAGTAAGTAATGGTTTATGCTTGACATAAATTGTGTGGTCAATAGTTTCCATGTGTATTGGTTTCCATAGAAACTAGTGTGAATAGGCTAGGATAATGTGAGTGGTCTGAAAAAGGTTTGGTTGGTTTGATTTGGTTAGAAAATGATTTGGTTGAATGTGACAAAGGTATGTAGGAAGTGAAAGGCATTTTTGCCCTTTCATTGACAAGGACCGTAATGATGGCATAGGTAGGGGGTTTTTAGAAACAAAAGCCCCGTTCATGCATTACATCATTGACCATTGGTAGTGTTAGAGAAGTAATCGAATCACTTTGACATTAAAATGAGCTCGAAATCCCTTGAGTAGGTGATGTGATATGTTAGGATAGGGTAACCCTTTTTAGTAGGGATAACTTTGCCCCTTTTTATAGGAGACCCTGAGAACAACTATAAGTCAAGTCCATGACACTTTTTTTTTTGGTAGACTGATCAATGCGAGAAGTCTACATAGGGATGTCATTTTATTTTATGGTCATTTGTGAACCTGATCGATGTGGGAAGCTTCTGAGAGAGTGTTGTTTGTAGCAATGATTTTTAGGCATAGCCATCCCTTGAGGGAGTGGTCTATTTGCTTTATATGTTTTCGAGGGCTTTGAATAGCTATCCTTCAAGGGAGCAGTCTATTAGCTACAACAATGATGATGCAGCTGTCCTTCAAGGGAGTAGTCTGCATTTAGAGTTTATGACCTTTTGATGTTTGTTTGACATCCCAATTTATTTTTGACAAAATTTTTAGTCATGGACAAGACTATAGAAGTTTAAGGGCTCCCTTTTATTAGAACAAAGCATTCATGCTTGACAAAAGGGTTTACTAATGTTGGGAAAAAGGGTGAAAGGAATAAGATTAAAATGATAGGGATTGATCAAGAGATGAGCTCAAGTTAAATGTCAAGTGAATGAGTACTTGACTAATAGTGGAATGGTAGTAGATGCAAGGCATTAAAGGGCTCAGTTTCTGGCAGCCCTTCAAGAGAAGACAGACGATAAGTCCCTGATCCATACTTGTGCATTATGATGTAAGGTCCAAGTGATTTAAGAGCAAAATTGCCTCGTTTACTTCATTCCATATTGGTCACGTGTTAGTTCTCTTTGAGGATGAGGTCTTCAATTTTGAAATCTCATTCTCTCAGATTTTTGTTATAGGCATGTTTGATACGATTTTGATAGACATGGAGATGGTTAAGGGCGGCAAGATGACATTTGTCGAGTAACTCAAGTTGAGCTAATCGATCTTGATGAAAGTCATCGTTAGAAAGAATGTCGTGCAAAGAGATGCGTAAAGAAGGTATCTATACTTCAAGAGGTAGGATAGCCTCTGTTCCATACACTAAAGAGAAAGGTGTAGCACCCATAGGGGTTCAAATGCTAGTGCGGTAGGCCCACAAAGCGAAGGGAATGTGAATGTGCCAATCCCTTCTAGTATCGTTGACCACCTTCATGAGGATTTTGGTTAAGATTTTGTTGGAAGCCTCAGCCTACCCATTTACTTGTGGGTAGTAAGGCGAGGAGAAGCTGAGCTTGATGCCAAATGAGTCACAAAGTTTTTGGATAATTTTGTTTTTGAATGATTTGCCGTTATCAGTGACGATTTTGTGAGGTACACTGAAACGATAGATGATGTGGGTGTTGATGAAGTCAATAATTTTGTCCACTTTAGTGGAGACGAGAGGAACAGCCTCCACCCACTTAGTGAAATACTCAGTTGTGGTGATAATGGACTAATGTCAGAGAGATGAATGAGGGTTAATCTCACTAATTAGATCTAAGCCCCATTGTGAAAAGGGCCATAAATCTTGAGTGACGTGTAGAGCGTGGCTAGGGATGTGAAGCAAGTTAGCGTGTTGCTGGAATTTGACACAACACCAAACATAGTCACTGCAGTCTTGGTGAAGAGTGGGCCAATAATAGCCCAGGTGAAGGATGCACTTTGCAACTGAGTTACCACTGAAGTGTCTACCACAAATCCTGTTGTGGACTTGTTTA
Source organism: Torreya grandis (assembly GCA_037957365.1). Lineage (NCBI taxonomy): Eukaryota > Viridiplantae > Streptophyta > Pinopsida > Cupressales > Taxaceae > Torreya > Torreya grandis. Next base: position 1,568,531 of record JARHVA010001233.1, read on the forward strand.
ATGGCATGAGATGCTTCAGTGGAGGTTAGACATCGAAGAAGGAGGCTGTCGAAGCCTCTCTTATAGAGAAGACCCCCTAGCATAGTATATCGAGCTGTGCTTTTGATAAAAGTGTGTCACGCATTGCTAGAGAGACCAGGGGGATAATTAAGCAAGTTAAGTAGTCCTCAAGTTGTTTATACCAAACATCCCATGGACTAGAGTCAATGGTGCTGATGAGGTTGATATTAGTGGAAATATATGAAGGCAACGACACACAATGCACTGTGACATAAATTCTTAATGAAGATGATGAAGATGGAATATGGGAGGTGAGAGAAGCCATGGTATTAACAAACTTATTCGTAGATTGAGGAACAATTTGCAAGCGGTAATGGTCAAAATATTCTAGTAGGGTGTCAACATGGTGTTTGTACCTTTGCAAAATTTCATTTTTACAAAGATATGAACCGTTGATTTGATTGATGACTAGTTGTGAATCGCCAAAGATGTTGATGGTCTTGATGCTTAAAGAAAGGACGGTTTGAAGTCCCAAAATTAAGGCTTCATATTTAGCCATGTTGTTGGTACATTCAAAGTCAAGTTTGAAAGATAGGGGCATGGGCTCACCCTCGTGCGGGATGAGAATGACCCCTGCACCCCCATCGAGTTGACATTTGGATCCGTCAAAGAACATTGTCATTTGATAGAAAATGTCATCAGTAGAAAGTGTGGCGATAGATTCGTCAAGGAATTCACAGTGAGAAGGTTGGTTGTCAGGTAAAGGGGCATCTGCTAGTTGGTCAGCAATCGTTTTCCCCTTTATAGATTTCTATTAGATAAATTCCAAGTCGAACTCAGCAAGAAGCATGAGCCAATGAGCCATACGTTGGTTTTGGTATGGTTTAAAATGCATGTATTTGAGGGGGTCAGTATGAGTGATGACATAGGTTTTGTGATTGAGAAGATAATGACAGAGTTTGGAAGTGGCAAAGACTAACACCAAATAGAGTTTTTTGGTATGAGTATATCGAGTTTCATAATCAATGAGTGTTCGGCTTATATAGTAAACCGCTTGCTCACGGTGTTGTTCGTCTCAGTGTGCGATCATGGCACCTAACGAATGATTTATTGCTGAGATGTAGAGGTAGAAGGGTTGGTCATCTTTAGGTGGAATAAGGACTGGTGGAGAGACAAGATAGCGTTTAAGGGCTTCAAAATCCTCTTGGCAATCCTTATCCCAATTTAAGGAGACGTCCTTCTTGAGGAGGTGATGAAAGAGTTGACATCGGTCGAAAAGCTGTGAGATGAAGCGATAAATAGATTGAAGCTTCCCTTGCAAGCTGCGAAGTTGCCTTAGATTGGTAGGTGGCAGCATCTTGAGTATAGCCTAAATTTTAGTGGGATCTATCTCAATGCCATAGAGAGAAATGATGAAACCCAAGAGCTTCCCTGAGAGAACCCCAAAGATGCATTTATTGGGGTTAAGGTGAACATTAAATTGAAGAAGGCGAGTGAAGATTATCTTAAGGATGTTTAAATGGTCACAACAAAGCTTAGATTTGCCTAATAGGTCATCCACATAGTCCTCCATGATTTTATGGAGGAGATCATGAAAGATGTAAGTCATGGCACGTTGATATGTGGCGCCTGTATTCTTTAGGCTAAAAGGCATGACCCTATAGCAAAAACTCCCCCACATAGTGATGAAGGTAGTTTTGTGTTAATCTTCTGGCATAATTAGGATTTGGTTATATCCTAAAAACCCGTCCATGAGCAATAGCATCTCATGACTGGCTGTAAGATCAACAAGTTGGTCGATGTTGGGTAGAGAAAAATTTTCCTTTTGGACAAGCCAGGTTAAGGTCACGATAGTCAGTACAGATTCAGATCCCCCCAGTTGCTTTGATGACAGGGATGATATTAGACACCCATTGTGGATAATCAATGGGTTGGATGAAGGAGACAAAGAGAAGATGCTAAAGCTCCTCTTTGACAAGGAGTGCAACTCAAGGATGCATTTTGCGAATCTTTTGCCTGACAGGCTTAGCCTCTGGGTTTGTGACAATGTTATGAATGGCAATGTTAGGGTCGATGCTGGGCATGTTGTTATAGGTCCAAGCAAAGGCTTTGCTATGGTCTGAAAGGAATTTGGTGTAGTCAATTTGTTCCTGGGCATCCAAAGACTGACCAATCTTTAAAACATGAGGAACATCAAAAGATGGAAGGTTAATGTCAATGGTCGATTCATTTAACATAACCTGTGTTTCAAAAGGAAGGGAGTGTTGAATGAAAGAGTCATTGGCACCCATGTAGGTGAGAATGGCATCATTGTCTATGCATTGGATAGTGTTGATGGTTGCAAATTCATCGTCTATTATGTTGGGATAAATGAGAGGGAGAGACCTGGATACCCCGCCTAGTTGATAGGTTAGGGGTTCTAAGTGGATGGTGTTTATGCAAAAAAAAACTAGGAGGGATGGAAACCACCGACTCCATAGGTGAAGATGGGGGAATAGGTGAGTTTGGAGGTGATTGGTCTATGATAGGTTTGGGGTGAGGGTTTTTAGAAGGTACAGTAGGTTTTTCAAAACCCAGGCCATGTCACTTCTTGGCATTCTTTATGGCCTCGTCATTTGGTGGTTCGATGGGCTGGTGGGAGCCTTATTCGTAGCACCCAAAGCCAAAGCATTTTCATGCACACCTATAAAGATAGATATGAGCAAAGTTTGGATTGCCAAGAAAAGAGAAATCAGATGTGAATAGTTGAGGTGATGAAAGAGGATTCCCATCAGTGGGAGCTCGATCTAGCCCTCCATAGATGAGATTTGTTTGAAGATTGGGAGGACCATAAGGGATGGCCATTCTAATATGATGGTCATAGCTAAGACTATGATGAAGTTGTTCATACTCTTGAGGAGTCTGGAACATGTCCAAGGTGAGTAAATGATACTCCCCAAGTGAAAGATGTTGGAAGATATCTTTCATAGGGTCTCTTGTTGTCACTTGAGGAGGTGGTGTAGGTGTGACCGCCGTTTGCGTACTTGTTGAAGCTTATGTGAGTGGAGGTAGTGTTTGGGTCAGTGTCTTGAAAGGAATGAGAACATCATTGGGTCGATAAGTCATGTTACATGTCTTAAAAGGGGAGGGGTATGTGGGAATGACATGGACTTGACCATCATGTTCAAATTTTACACAACGGTGTAATGTAGAAGGGACACAAGCCATGGCACGAATCTAAGGTCATTCTAATAACATATTGTATTGGAACTCTCCTTTGATGATGTAGAAGAGCTCTAGGACTGTTCATGGGCCAACATGAATATGTAAGACGATGGTGCCAATGGTAGTGGCAGTGGTGTCATTAAAAGATCAAAGAATTGTGTCAGTTTTTGATACGCAATTCTTTGGGAGGGCTAATTGGTCATAGGCATGGGTGGAAATGATATTGATGCTAGCACCCCCATTAATCATAACCCACTTAATATGAGTTCGATCAATGTAGGCTGTGATGAAAAAGGCAGCGTCCTGATCTTCCAAGTTGGAGGTAGGAATTTTAGAATCGCTAAAGGTAATGGAGGTGACGGGGGATAATGATTGGACTAAGGTAGCTAGTAGTTGGGGGTCCTCGGGTTGGACCTCTACTGCCTGTAAAGCTTTGATTAAAGCTTGATAATGTTGGGGAGAGCTTTGAATGAGGTCATATAAGGTCATCTTCATGGGTGTTTGGTGAAGTTGTTTCACCATAGAATCACGGATTGCCTTTGAAGAAGTGGGTTGGGATGTACCCAAGATAGAAATTTTGGGTTCGGGTGGTTGAGGCGGTTTGACAAATGGGTAGGTTCAAAGAATAGCAGCTTTTTCTTTTGCTTTATCCTTTTGTGACCTAGTGGCCACATTGATGGTGTTAATTTTGAATAGAGGGGGCAAAGGAGGTAAAGGGACCATAGTCTATTGATGGGATTTTAATGAAGGTGAAGAGGTTTGAGAGACGTGAGATGGTGTCAGAGGTTTGTTGACAGTATCCTCAAGAAGAAGGGTGTCCTTTTCCATGTATTGGTGAATGACAACCTTGAGGGCATAACAATTCTCGGTATCATGTCCCGATGTGCGATGATATAGGCAAATTTTAGTGTCATTGAACCAAGATGGTTTTGATCCGAGAGGTTGAAATGGTTTAATAGGTGGAAGAGTGATGCTATAAGTTTGCAAAAGTTGGTGCAGTATCAAAGCATACGAACCTACTAAGGGGTTCGTGCTTGTTGATGCACTAGGTGTTGATGACTTTTGTTTGGGAGTTGTTGAAGGAGATTTCTGTACCACCTTTTGGGTTGGTGGTGTGGCCACTCGTGTAGATGACACTTTCTTTGTGAGGGGTGCCAAATTTTTCAAAGGAGGTAGGTTTGTGGTGGGTAAAGGGAGTAATGGAGGTAACTTGTTTTGGTTAGGGGTTAGAGTAGGGAGGACTCCTATTATGGTAGAAAGATGAGGGCCCAAAATGGAGGGCAATGATGATGGTGGAGGAGGAGTTCACCGCCATGGTTTAGTAGCCTTCTTTAGTTTGGTTTGAGGACTACTATTATACGAGGCAAGGTTCAAGTCTACCTTCACTTGCAGGTGAGTGAGGTTAGGTATGGGGCGAACTCTGAGGGATTTAATTGGTTTTGATATGGTAGATGTTTGTGAGCATTTAGGTTTGGATGTGGATGGTTGAGTTTCGAAAATAGAAGCCTGGTCCTTGTTGGAGACTTTTAGAGATTTTGTCATAGGAGGGTCAACAGTACGAGATGAGACGAGACGTGCAAGGTGAGGAGCTTTGAGTCACTCCCATAATGCCTCATGTTCTAATTTCCTTGAATGGAAAAGTCCTAGTTTCTCCACTAATTGAGAGAATGGTTTGAAAGATGTTGGATGAGGTTTTGGTTCTTCAGAAGATGTGGGTGGTTGTGAGATTGAAAATGTGTTAGATGCAACGATCTCTGACCCAAGGCGTGAGAGAGCCATAACTAGATCATCTTCAGTTGAAGTAGGTGAAGAGACAAGTTCTTCTCTTGGTGGAAAAGGAATTGGAGAACGTGACTCCTCAAGAGGATAAAGGGCAGGGATGATTGTGCCTTCTACTTGTGGTTGAGGAGTAAGAAAGGTAAGGTCCTCCATTGGTAGTAGGAAGGATGAAGGTGGGGCTAGTGGTGTTGGTATGGTCAAAGCGTCCTCCAATATAAGAGAGGTCAATGGGGAACTAATAGGAGTAAAAGGTTTGTCCACCTATGGAAGAGAAGTGGGAAAAGAAGGCTCTTCTTCCTGTGATGGACCAATGGGTTGACTAACCTCTTCAGACTATGAGAGAGGTTGGTTAGGCATGAAAGGAGAGACTGTGTTGACTGTGCGTATATTACGCTCTTGAGAGTCATCAGCTATGGTCTGCACATTGTTTTGGCTAGGGGGATGGTTAGGAAAAAGTTGTCTAAAGATGTCTATGTTTTAGTTAGGTGGCGCATTTGGGTTATCCAAGACAAGATCACCTTTATCTAACATGTCCTGAATGATATTCTTGAGGGTCTTACAATTGTTTGTGTCATGGCCTTTGACATGGTGATAATTACAAAAGTCATTCTCCCTGTACCACATAGGGATGGCACGCGAAGGATCAAATTGAGGTGGTGGTCAAATTTGGGGGAGAGTAAGGACTCCATGTTTGACAAGTTTATCCAACACAAACGCGTATGATTCTCCTAGTGGAGTATATCTACACTGTATGTATTGTTGTTGGAATTGTCATGTAATACTTTGAGATGTGGAAGGTTTAGATTGGTTGGTTGTTATTGAAGATGATGGTCTAATGACTACAACATTTGATGATCCCTTAGATTTGGGATTGGAAGAAGAAGATTTGGAGGAAGGGTCATTTGACTTTGCATTGGGGTTTTTACTTCACAATTTGACTTTATTTTCTTTGACATCACAGAGTTCAAGCTTCCTAGCCATCGTGAAAGCTTTGTCAAATGTGCAAAATGTTTGGACCCACCAAGTAGAGGAAATATGTTTGGCACACGCTTGTGAAAAGAGCTCAATGAGCTCAGGTTGAGGTAAAGAAAAAGAGAGTTGGTTGATTAAGCCTCTCCAACGGGCAACAAAATCGGCTATTGATTCATCGTCAAACTGTCTGATAGAGTAAAGGTCTGTGATGGAGACCTTTTTGGTGATGTTGATCGAAAAGTGGTCAAGGAAAAGTTGAGCTAGCTGGGTGAATGTAAAAAGAGAGTGACTGGTAATAGAACTATACCAATCGAGGGCAGCACCAAAAAGTGACATGGGAAATGTGCGTAGCAATAATGCATCATCATGGGCTATAAGGTAACAAGCATGTCTAAACGCTCGTAAATGTTGTTATGGGTCTTCCTTAATCTAGAAATGAGTAAACTTGGGAAGTTCCCACTGACTGGGATATGGTCGGATTGGTACTGAAGGATGAATGGGTTCATTACAAATTTGTTCATATGAGAGAACATTTCTTGAACCCAAAATGGATGTCTCAAGATTAGACATTTTTTCCATCAACATCTTGATTAGATCGGTTGATGGATTTGCAAGTGGGGTGCCACCTAGGTTGTAAGGCACTTGGAAGGTGCTAGGAGGGGCGTATGACGTAGTTGGTTGCACTTGTATAGGCGCAACATATTGGTAACTAGTCATAGGGACTGATGTCGAAGCCAATGGTGGTTGTGTCATGAAGCTAGGAGGCACAAGTTGGTTTGATGTCGCCAGAGGTGGTTGGATGGTGGCAACACTAGCCAAAGGACAAGTAGCCACCCTGGTGTTGATAGGTGCAAGAGTAGGTGGGATAGAGACAACTAGGTTTTGGAATGGTGTAGAACTTTGTTGAATAGTTTATGGTTGATGGGGTATCGAAACCCCAATGGATGTAGGTCCAAAAATAGAAGGAGAGGCCACACTTTGAAGATTGGTCATGGTCGGGTTGTTGGCTGAGGCAATGGCTTAGGTGTCTATGGGTTGAATTATGGAGGTGATTGATATGACTGCCATCTCAACTAAGGAGGTTGGCATCCCATAAATTGGGTTGCCTAAAGAGTCTCACATTTGACTTCTCGCGAGATAGTGCTGAAGGGCCTTGACATTGAGGTCAAGGAACCTTTCAAAGTCTTGGTCCCCTTCGAGAACAATAGGGGGTTGAGTTGGGGTTGGTTGGGTAGGAGTTTGTTCAGTCTCTGAATGATACTCCATTAGAGGACTTGATATAGAAGGCGAAGGCAGGAGTGGTTGTTGCCTTGCGTGGTCAACAAGAGTTTTGGTTTGACTATGTGTCAAAACCATCCAAGGCAAAAGGGGGGTTTAGGTTCTAAAAATTGTATGTTTCAGCCTCAGAAAACCAGAGTTGGTGTTTTTAACAGTAATAAGGTCAGGTTTTTTGCTTGCTATTTTGAGAAGAAATTTTTTGACATTGATCGACATCGGTAGAAAAATCGATGTCGGTGAAGAAAGTTGTTGATGTCAGTCAGATAACCAATGTTGGTGAAGATAAGTTGCTGATGTCAATGGAAAAACTGATGTCAGCTACTGTGTATTTCCAAAAACTTTAGAAAATTGAAAGTTTTTGGAAGAAAGAAGAAAGTCCTGAGTTGTTCTTGGAGCTCAGAATGCGACCTCACTAGCTCAAAAAACTAGATAGAGATAGAAAAATTGATGAAGACAAGCAGCCTCTAAACGTTAAATTTCTAAGAATAAGTTTTAGAGTCTTGTTGGCTTATGCCTTAGAAGAGTGTGTTTGGGAAGTTGGATTTTAAAATAGGTACTAGAAGAAGCAATCTAAGGTTGGTTTTGGGTTAGTTTTGGTGCTCAAAATCTGTATTAGGTTTCATACATGGCCTGGTGCTAAGGAACAAGCTCCCCTCACTTCACGAGCCCAAAGATACACTGGGTTACTTAGCCAGTATATACTTCCCCTAGAGTTTATACTCTGTCAGAGAACAGAGTAAGTTCTCCCTTTGGTAGTGAAGTCCAAGTGGGATTACCAGGAAGGGTAAGGTATCCGTTAGGTGATGAAATCCTAGTCGGACCTTGTCTCAGGTATGTTTAGATGTTTAGTTGTGAAAGTGGTTTGGTCGTGTAACATAAGTGCACTAAGATTTATTCATAATGCATTTTTAATTACTAGATGTGAGAGCTAAGTATGCATTCAGGCAGAAATGAGATGCAATAGATTTTAAGCCCAAATTGAAATGTTTTGTTCGGATGCAAATAAGTTGAGAAAAGGTTTAAGAGTATAATTTCACTACTCTAAGATGCAAGAGGAAAGGTGACAAGAAGAAAAAGAAAGATTCTTTTTAACTTGCTTATGATGTCTTTTCGAAATAAAGAGATAGAAGAAGGATGCAAGAAAAGAAATTTTCCTAATGCACCTATATGAAAGTTTGTTTTAGAAGAAAAAGAATGATGAACCCAAGGAAAATTCTAGGGGTCCCACCGGGCGTGCCAGAATGTTTCTAACTATTTTTCACTTTTCACATTCAGAAGAAATAAGAAACTAAAAGGTAATGGTCTGGGGTTAGATGATACCTAGATGAAGTTTGCACACTATATCCAGACGACTGAAGGAGCTCCTCTTTGGCTATGGAGGATGACACCTGTAGATAAGAAAGACTTAAACAAGGAAAATGTTAGATAGATAGATGGTGGACTGCCAAGCAAAGCTCGATCATAGAAGTGCAAAGACTTTCTGGAGGGATGACAGTCCACTAGTTGATAAAGAATGTTGCTAGAAAGAGAAATGGTGAAAGACTAAACAAAATAAATAAAAATAATGCGTACCTATATTCTACAATCTATCTTCCATAGTCGCCGACATCGATAGTCCTGTCAGAGTCAGTTGGTCAAGGTTGCCGATGTCGGTTAGGCCACTGACGTCGATGGGGGCAATGGGCCTGGAGACTAATGTCGATGGGGGTAATGGACTTTGGATGAGTTTCAAGTCTGTCTGTGATCACCAGAATGATCTGGGATGTTTTTTGGGAGTTTAATGGCTTGTGCAGGATTTGTAGGGTAGAGAGTATGGCCTAAAAAGGGGATCAGATAGAGGACAGGGGTGAAAGGGAGATAAAGATGAGGGAAGGCTTTTCAGCCTTTCTGGGAAGAATAGGTTGGGTTGTGTCAACAGTGCTTAGAAATGGATAATGGATTGATTACTAATGTATCTTAAGAATACTGAAATAAAAACCAGTAGAAATACTTAGCTCTTGGTGGAGAAGCAGAAGTGCAGAAGCCCTGTTTCTGTTATGGCTAATATGGGAGATTTCGTGCAACCTTCAATCCGGTGTGGAGTGACTGATGCAAAGTTTTTGAGCCTAGAGAGTGCTATTGGGATGCTAATGCCTGCAAGGAGTCGAGGAGCAAGAGAGCTTGAAACCTTGAGCAAGAGAATTCACATTTGCTGGGGGGGTGCAACAAAGGTCAGATTTTAATTTTAAAGGAATCGATGTTGGCAATACCATCGGCATCGGCCAACTACTGACTAACGTTGGTGGCTAAAGAATGGGAAAAAAGGCTATTTTTAGCCTTTTGCCTGTTCTTCTAACTGCCAGGTCTAATTGTTATTGGAAAATGGTCCAAAGGCAGATTAAATAAGCACGAGAGGTTAATGGGAGGGTTGAAATGGGGTTTAAGTAATTAAGATTTGCCATGGGGTGATGGAGTTATCTAAGGAGAGGTATCCAAGGTGGGGTGAAGTGTCATGGGTGATGTGTCAAGGGTGGTGTTATTAATTTAAAATAGTTAATTTATTTTAAATTAATAAGTGTGTGGGTTAGGAATGTTTGGAAGTGGACCAAGGGGGGGAGTCGACCAAGGAGTAGACACAATTTTGGTGTCTACAGCTATCAAGGGCATGCTTGAGTGTAACTTGCACAAAAATTACAAATTGAATTGAATTATAGTACTGAGATTGAAACTCATTTTTTGGTTGTAATGTGTAGTTTTCAAAAAAGTCCATAATTAAAACAATGGCCCCAACTAGGAAGTTATCCTTGCAGAACTTGAATTGATTTTCTATCCATTTTTCCTTGTGTGTGTGCCTTACATATTAGTAGATAACATTTTTTATTGAATTCAAACATGAAATTAGATACAGATACTTGGGTTGTAACCAAATCACATTTTGATGAATATTTTCCATCTTTTAATATATACTTCACAATTTTTTACTTATTAAAATCAACTAGTTACTTTTTAAATTCATGTGAAGTTTCTTCAAGTATACAATTGGTCATATGTGAAAAACCATAAAAAGTGTTATATAATCTTGTCAAAATGTTTCTCAAGTCTTTGACAAAAAAGACTTGGGATTAACTTTCTTGACATTTTACCTGGGGAAGCGACTACACATTCATATATAGCCTTGTCAAAATGTAAAGTATAATGTATATAATAAAAAACATTAAAATGCATAGCATATTCAACATGAATCCTACAAAAACATGTGGTGCGTGTTTGATTTAATTTCATGTAGAAAGGCTTACACATCTCAAATGACCTTTGACTAGTTATCAATTATCTATTAAAATTTTAAATAATTTTTTTATAGAATTTTGTTTGTGTCATGTCCAAAAAATGTTTCGCATGTGGTTCATGGTTTTTTTAACCTTTTATTATTTTAACAACATATTTTACATCAGATGGAACCCTTGTATTTTCATGCCAAAAAAATTCATTCAAATGTCTTGCTCCTTCAACTAATGCCTTGTCTATTCATGGGAATCAATCACTAAATTCCTAATAATCTACAAGTAAATGACCATCAAGCCTTGTTCTTCTTTTTATGGCATTTATTAGAGTTTTTTTATTTAAGTTCAAGGATGTACCTATTTGACTACTAAACTAAGCTTTAGATGTTGACTTAATCACTATACATTATGTTATTACTCATCTTTCCACATTACTATCTTTTTTTTGAGTTATATTATTTATTGCATTAATTATATTAAAAGCATTCAATAAATTCCTTACTAGTGCAGTATTTCTTCCCTCTGTATTGATTGATCTTAACCCTATATTATTCATCATAGGGGACATTTTTTACATTTTCATTGATTGAACAAATAGTTGACATCATTTTGTATGGTTTTTCTTCTCAAATGCATATTCTCATACACATTGAACATGACGTAGAACTGATCTTCTTGACATTTTACATTCCGTAGGTTCTATTATTTTCTCATATATTTCAATCTAATACCCTGGTGTTCATCACATTAGCCTTGGAGGTGTGTTTCCATGAGTTATTTTTTTATTAAATTGGATTTGTGTTAGCACTTCAACCATAGAAGATATATTAGATTGTTGGTTAACATTAGACCCTACATGTGAAGTGAACTCATCTCCATTAGGATAGAGATGAATTGGGGTCATTACATGATGTTTATTATCATAATGTTCAAAAAATTCATTATGTTTGGACTTTTCATTATATTGTGTTTCTCCATGAGTTTCATCTCAATGCATATTCATTAAATACATATTATAAATTTTGAATTTCATCATTCAACAAGGACTGATTAAGTTCTCTTATCTCATTTGAAGACATATCTAAATTAAATTCTATAGAATTGGGCATGTTATTTTCATTTGAAATATTACCTGGTGTGTAGGAACTACCTTCACCTTGTTCAGAAGCTCTAATAGATGCTCTCTATCTATTTGTCTTTTTCTTTCTTTTTCTCTCTTGACTTCAATTTTCTCATTTGTTAGCTCTTTAATTGGAAATTTTCTATGATGAACCAATCTCATTATTAATCTTTACACAAAAAAATCCAAGTCTAAAATAAAAATTGAAGAATTTATAGTAATTTAAATAAATCAAATGGAGAATTTACAAATTTTTTAGAGTGTCAGTAGTAAAAACCAGTTCTAAATTTGTAAAATGCAAAATTAATGAGGGAATTTCGTGGGCAAACAAGTAAAATTCATGAACTACAAAGGGTGTACACCCTTTTTAAAAGCATGCACACCTACTTGAGAGTAGTTTCAATTGGGAATTTACATTTATTGAGCATTTTAGGATTCCAAAGGATGTACTTCCTTTCAATATTTTTATCTTTTAATTTTTTTGTTTTCCCTCTAAAATTGTTTTGGGTTAGGCTGGGGGGGTCTGAACCTAGCTTAAAACCTGTCATGGAGCAACCTACATGATTTTTAGGAAATTTATGGGTCTTTTTAGTCTTTGCCAACACATTTGATCAGATAGATTTTATAATTTTTTTAAAAATTATATGGATTTATAAAGGGGAAAACATAGTTTTTGAATATATAAATTTTTTAATGTTAAACTATTATTTTTAATTATTATTTAATTTCTACACAACATACCTTATTATAGACTATATACATATTATTACAAATACCTTTATAAAATTTTGACTGTTAATCAAAAGTTTATAAAACTTATATCTCACCAATCTATATATTATTAGCTGTTAAGTTCAAAAAGTTGTGTTCGTACACTTGCAGTTCTAATTTTTTAATTGTCTTGACTAGTAAAATTATTTAAAATATATAAATTAAAAAACTAGTAAAAAATATTTTGACTAATCCTTGACATTTCATCTATCCATAAATTAAATTTCATATAATAGTTCATTTATTTACTCAAAAAAAGTGTGTCCGTACACATGAAATCTCCTTATCTTTTCACAAAAAAGTGTCAATCTATTATCGTTAATGCATCAATTTTACACATTTTTATCATACAAGTTAAAAAAATATATATAGTTATAAAATACATTCATAGTTTCACAATTCATATTCTTACATTATTGTGAAGAAAAAATCTAAGAGTCTCTAAAATTCTCTCCAAATTCAACTATTGGTATTTTTAGAAAAATAAGTGGCACTTTAAGCTTGCCATTTTATCCCCCATTATCTTCCATCTATCCATACCATAAACTCTGAGTTGTGTTGGTGGAAACTCAATGATGTTGTGACCTTATGACTACATTTTGATTGTCACATGTTTCCTTCTTGGCCACTAAAATGAACGTGTGTTTTAAAAGCTAAGAAACACCATGTGACCTTCATGACCCCATACTTGCATTCTAACTACCATGTGTTTCCTTTTGATATAAAATATTTTATTAAAGTATTATAAATATGTAATTTAATTTTTGAGATATGATTAGGGTCTTTTTGTACATAGTGTGCAGAAGAAAGTGGATGCATGTGAATATAAAGTGAATTCAATATTTTTAATGGATCCATGGAGTTCATTGAGGACATAAAGAATAAAAGAGAAAATTTGTGACTTCGTTACTTTGTGGCTCTACATTGATTTGCATGTGTTTTATTGTAATATTAAAACATTATTATAAGTGACATTTTCCATTTATTAATGTTTTTGAATTCACTCATGGTATTTTTATTCATTGTGTAGGGAAAAAGTGTGAACATTAAAGAGATATAAAGTTGAGATAACAATTCAATGGAGTTGTGTACATTTCTTAAAATTCATTCAAAATATTGAAGACATTTTGTGACCTCGTGACTGGAAAATAATGAAAATATGTCATGTGTGTCACTCCAAGTGGACATGGTAAATGTGAGAAGGTGATGAAGACTTAGAATTTGATAAGGGCATACTAGATAGGATTTCACCATGTGTTTGTAATATACATAAAGATCAAAATGTATTTAGATTTAGATAGAGGTAAAAGTTGAGTTTAAATGTTTAATACATGTGAATAGTCCATGGGATGAAGTGAATTATAAAAGTCAATGTTATGACTCCATGTCCTTTATGACATTAAGGATATCGGATTCTGACATGTAAATAGTCATGATTCTTAATGACATTAATAGTAATAGACCACTGAATAGAATTCAAGGTTCATTCCATACAACAAGAAACACTGATCTCAAAAACATTGAGGAAATACAAGTGTAATGCATTGTGAGTCAACAATTTTTTTTAAGAGATACTAAAAATCCATAAATGAAATTATCACTATAACATCCCATAACTTTAAATTATTTTTTAATTAAAAATTACATATTCATTATCTTATGAGACATGTCTATTCTAAATGCAAACCCCTATAGATACATGCAATCAATACATCTTATTTACATTATAACGCAAACAAGAAAAGGAAAATGAACAAACTAAAAACATTGTCTAAGATTTCATTCTTATTAGTTATTAGAAAAAAGTTAGTTTTTGTTAGGAACCCCTCCAAGGAAGCACAATTGATTACCTTTCTTATAAGCAATTAAACACGGAATTATACTAGAATGATTAAGTAACTAGAAACTTGAAACATCAAAGAATTTGAGAGACAATACACAATCTTGTATTAAATACTCTTAGAAGAAAATACAATAAAGAAGATGCCACTTCTTCTTCCACCTCAAAGGCTTGCCACACCTCAAGGACTTCTTCTCTCTCTCTCTTGCTCAACCACAACCAACTCAACAACCTGAGTTGTTATCCCTTCCTTGAATGCTTCAGCTGATCTCCTTGACCTTACACCTTGTAGATCTCCTTGACCTTGCTTCCTTGCTTCAATACTTTACTTGCCTTCTTGATTACAATACATGCCTCATGGGTCTTCAAATAGGATCCCATGCATACAAAAATAGACCTCTAATTACAATAATTAGACATGCAGCTCGAGACTATAATTAGCCCTTTAACATGCAAACACTCGGTTCAACGAACTAACTATTCGTGCAATGAACAGTTCTAGAACTGCCACAGGTGACCGACGTTGGTCCCTGTCTGCCTGGTGCTGACCAATGTCGACCGACTCCCTGCCGATGCTAGTTGCCTTCTACATTCATCATGACCAACATCGATCATACTGCTGATGCTGGTGTCTCTAGAACTTCAGCAACCTCCTCCATGTGTACAATAGTTGAAGCTTTTAGCTCCACAACCTAACAATCTCCCACTTGGAGATAAATAGCTACAACTGTACCTATACTTGTACACCATCTAGTTTGTTCCTTTGGCTCTGTATCCCTCTTCAAGATCACTCTTAAAGACCAACCACCGCAAAACCTATGATGTTATCCCTGTCATCCAAGTCCCCTGCCACATCTAAACTTTTTGACAACTCCCACTGGAGACAAAATCAACCTGTGATCTTCTATGTCTCTTATGCCAAAAGAATTTTGCTGCTCCCAAATTCTTCATGACATACCTCTGAACTAACTTTACCCTTAGCTCAACAACTCCCTGTATATGTAACCCTACAATAAGCAACACAATACAATAACAGGATAATGTAGCTAATATTATCCAACCTGGTAAAGAAAAATACAATGGTCAAACCTCCATTGTCCTGCAGCCTACTCAAGACCATATACCCTGGCCTTCTGTCTCACGTGTCCATCCACTCTCTTCTCTAAATTGGGAATCCATTCCTCATCCAGTGCTTTCTTCCAGCTGACAACTCCACCAACAAACACCTATTTGGTTCTTCTCCAAGGACTCACACTCCTCATCCATGCCAAGCTCCCACTGTTTCTAGATTCTACCTGCATTGCCTCTTCATATCTTCCTGGTTCTTGACCATCAATAAGCAACAAATAAAATAAAGAAGGTGAAAAATGAATATGAGGTTCACATACCCTTTCTGCCCTCCATACGGGCATTTGAGACTCCTTGACAACTTGCTATCTACCCAACATCTGTTTCAGTGATCGATCTCGGCCATCTCCCAGTCTGCATTCGATCGATGTTAGTTTCCTGCACTGACCCTGACTGTTGACATTATTTCCCTAGCTGATGCCGGTGTCCCCTCTGCCAATGTTAGTTCTTGTTTGACTGACATCAGACTTCTCCTGCCTGACTCTACCAACCCTGCTGGTCTACACATGACCAATGTCAGTATCTGTCTGACTGACGTCGGTTCCATGTGACCAACGTCGGTACCTATGTGTTCCTGTAAGTGATGAATTCTTTATCCGTGAGCTCATCTTGGATCATAACCCTATCCATACTACCCTACTCAGAATTATTCAGCCCCTGTGACTGATCTCTGTCCATCATCTCTTCCATAAACACCAAGGCTTCCATGTTCTTGTCAAAAGCATCAAATTTCCTTTTCCTGTAATGAACTCGATCTATGCCTTCCGAATCTAAACTCATATCTTTTGAATCAAGAACGTCCATTCTCTTCTTATTCATGTGACCAAGCCTATTAAGCCACATCTTCAAATCTACAACTGAAGTAGATAAACCAAAAGTAGAATCAGTAATACAAGTAGATAGATAAAGAGTACCTACTTTCTTACCTCTTGCTAAAACAAGTGTACCCTTGGTAACCTTCCAAGAATCCGCTGTGAGGGTTACTGTGCATCCCTCATCACCCAACCTTCCTACAAAAACCAAACTTTGCTTCAGAACTAGAACATGCATAACCTCCTTCAACACCCATGTGTTGTCCATCTGCAATTTCAGCTGCACTTTCCCTTTGACAACTATTTGACAATGCGTACCATCCCCTAAATAAAACACTCCAAAGTCTCCCTAGACATACTCATGGAACAAATCTCTGTTTGGGGATGCATGAAAAGAAGAACTAGAATCTAAAACCCATGATTCTATCTGACTATCCAAATAAAGTATGAGAGCATCCTGTGCCACAATACCTGCATCCTTTGCTTCTTCATTACCTTCATGTTGATTTTTTTATCCCTCAACCAACACTCTTTCTTTGTGTGTTCTCTCTTTCCACAAAACCAGCAGGTGATACCTCTGGATTCGGATCTCCTTCCCATCTTTGACCTTGATTTCCCTTGCTCAACCTTCTCTCTTTGCCTTCCCCTACTTTTTGCACTTAGAGCATTCCCTGATGATTTACATGTGCTTTTCCTGCATATTTCTTCATTCAAGATTACACTCACAACATCATCAACTTTTAAGATTTTAGAAGCAGACGCAGAATTACTTACTGCCATAACCAAACTATCCCAACTTTCAGGTAAAGAGCATAAAATTAAGAGAGCCTTTACTTCATCATCAAAAACAATATTGATTGAAGCTAACTAGTTTACCAAACCATGGAAATCACTAAGATGAGTATGTACCGATCCACCTTCCTGCATTTACAAAGTAAATAACTGCTTCATAAGAAATACCTTATTTGAAGCCAAGGGCTTTTCATATAAATTTTCCAAAGATTTTATCAACTCTTCCGTTGTCTTACACTGTGATAAGTTGGAAATCACAGACAATGCAAGGCTCAACCTTATGGATCCCAGAGCCTTCCAATCAAGAACATTCCATTCTTCATCCTTCATATCTGTGGGCTTGCATGCAACCCCACCCAATGGTAAGTACAAATCCTTTTGATATAGATAATCTTCTATTTGCATCCTCCAATGTTGATAATTCTTGCCGTTAAACTTCTCCATTCGTAGCTTACTTTCTTCTGCCATTGCTATACTCCCACTCAAACAGAAACCCCTATGAATGACCTGTAATCAAATAATAACCTGCTCCCTGCAAATCATAGCTCTGATACCAACTATTAAGAACCCCTCCAAGGAAGCACAATTGATTACCTTTCTTATAAGCAATTAAACACGGAATTATACCAGAATGATTAAGTAACTAGAAACTTGAAACAACAAAGAATTTGAGAGACAATACACAATCTTGTATTAAATACTCTTAGAAGAAAATACAATAAAGAAGATGCCACTTCTTCTTCCACCTCAAAGGCTTGCCACACCTCAAGGACTTCTTCCCTCTCTCTCTTGTTCAACCACAACCAAATCAACAACCTGAGTTGTTATCCCCTCCTTGAATGTTTTAGCTGATCTCCTTGACCTTACACCTTGTAGATCTCCTTGACCTTGCTTCCTTGCTTCAATACTTTACTTGCCTTCTTGATTACAATACATGCCTCATGGATCTTTAAATAGGATCCCATGCATACAAAAATAGACCTCTAATTACAATAATTAGACATGCAGCTCGAGACTATAGTTAGCCCTTTAACATGCAAACACTTGGTTCAACAAACTAACTGTTCATACAATGAACAGTTCTGGAACCACCACATGCGATCGACATCGGTCCCTATCTGCCTGGTGCTGACCGATGTCGGCTGACTCCCTGTTGATGCCAGTTGCCTTATGCATTCATCATGACCGATGTTAGTCATACTGCCGATGCCAGTGTCTTTGGAACTTCAGCAACCTCTTTCATGTCTGCAACAGTTGAAGCTTTTAGCTCCACAACCTAACAGTTTCCACTAATCTAAAAATATTGTAAATGAAAAATAGATGTTATTTGTGCTAGGATTGACATTCCTTCATAAATCTTTGAAGAATAAGCTAAAGAAGTTCCTTGCTAATCTAATTCTAAAAAATGAAATGCAAAAATATATTCAAAATGATAACTTTATGTATAGTAAAAGAAAATAAGTACAATGAGATTTTTATTTTATTTTTATATATTTTCTTCTAATTTCAAACTATGTGGACTTTTGCCCTCATTCTAGTAATATTTTAGTGTGCAACTTATCTCGGGATTGATAATTCTTTCAGCGCACAACTTGCACCCTAGCTTTGGGTGTGTTCAAAGTATGTAACTTATATTTTTGGGTTGTATCCTTCCCATTCCCCCCATCCTTGGGGCCATTTCATTCTAATTATATTTTTATCATTAATGGAATCAATGCATTCAATCATTAGCTCATCTGTATTTAATCTATTCCATGGGTTAATCTCACTTTTTTTTTTAGAGTCCTTCCTTCGCTTTCATCCTTGTATATCCTCTTAAGGGGGCATCATGGGTCATTTCCATTTATTTTTGACAACTCTTTTCTTTGAAAAGACATTGCTTTTCTTGATGTCTTGCTACACCTTCTAAAATAAGGGGAAAATGTAGACATCCAATTCCTAACACCATTGTGTTGAAATTCTTAATTTACTTGAAATGCACTAAAATGTACAATTTACGCAAAAATCACTAAAATGCACTAAATTTTTCAAGCTTGTCATAGACAAGTGCCAATTTAGACAAAAATCACTAAAATGCACTAAATTGTTCAAGCTTGTGATAGACAAGTGCCAATTTAGGCTAATGTATCCCTAAATAGGGTAATGCATTTTATGTTATTATTAACTTTGATCAAATCATTTTGAGTCAAAATGATGAAAATGCATTTATGTGTTCTAGATCACTCTTTTCTTCTAATTGACAAACACATGACACATACATGTGTTATTTTATGTCAACAACATCCTAAATGGGATGACAGTCCATATATAACTAACATCACCTTCTAATTCCTCTCAAGTCAAATTACAACCCAATAATATGACTTTATAGCCAGTTTGATTAACAAAGTGCACCAATTTCTAAAGAATTTCTCAAAAATTGATTAATCTTACTTAGGCAAATTAAACCAAATTATGAGCTTAAGTAATAATTCCATGGAAATTATTTAATATTTATTTATTAGAAATTTATTCCTATTAATTACATCATCAAGTGAGGTCATTTTTTGGGTGGCATCCATAAGCCATAAATGTAACAAATATTAGGATTATGGCTTCCCATGCCTCTTTAATGCCCCTTCCTACCAAATCATTATGAAGATATTTATGGATTCTATTTACACAATTGGATTAATTCATAGACACACATCTTGATCTTGAGATGGATGGTCATGGTTGATCCTGATCAATTTGGAAAATCTATAAATAGGAGGCCTCTCACTCATATTTTTAAGCTTAATTTATTTAAAATTATAATACAATATTCTCTTCATAACCTTTTTTTACATTGATTATTATGATTTATTTGCAATAGAATAGCTTCATTTGATAGGCATAGCATTGGTATTCATATCATGAGACTAAATTATACTTGGTGTTCTTGAGATGGTGGAGGAGCTTACCTTGTACCATTGTTGAAGACTCGAGTACCAAACCAAGGGGGAAAAGACACTTGGAGTTGAATTTGGATGGTGAGATGATCATGGGAAGGTAATTGTATTTGATTTCTTTCATTTGATATTTATTATCATTTACACACCGCATTGAATAGGTTGGCCTAGATTGTTAGTTTTTTATGCATTGTTTGTGTTTTTCATGACTAATGATTGATATAACCATATTTTTAATCCATATTTATATTACCATGCTTGAAAATATTTCAAAATATCCTTTTAATTTTAATCAACATGTTTTCCAATCAAATACATCTCCTCAAGCTCTAAAACCATGATACATTGCATGAAGTAATACATGATGCATAGAATAGATCTAGGATGTATTGATAAACAAAGCATATAGACATATATTGATACAATGATCAATAACACATAACATGGATAATCAGGTGGGAAAAATTTTATAAGGTTAAAAACCCACAAGTGATATTCAATATTCAAGAAACTATACCCAATACAATATAAACTTCTCCTTCTCACTTATTCTCCATAAACTTCACAAAGCTTTTTCAAAACACTCAAGTAAGATCATTTGAGATAATAATTCACCATTATTCACAATAGGGGTAAATCCCTATTTATAATAAAATATGAAGGGTGGGTGATTTTTTTAACCAATGGGTCCAACCATCCTAAAATCCATTTAATAACAATGGTAACTATTAAATAAATATAATATTATTATTTATTTTCATGAGGTTTTCACCTTGTTTTAATGAATAATATATTATTATTATTTAATCAACTACCAAGGTAAATTAAAGGTCAATTTATACCACTTAATTATTAAATGTTCTAACAAAAATGGTCATGTGATATTTATGTGTGGGTTCATGTTTAACTATAAATTTGATTCCTTATTGCATAGGAAACCAAATCTTCATCTAGGTGAGGACCATAGATACTAATAGATGGAGGTTCAATATTTTTAACAAAATTAGATAAATGTTCATATTGGTGAGTATCAATATTTATCTTCTATTGATACTCAATTAAATATATTATATTCAAGCAATGATTTACTATTTGACCAATGAATGGCTTAATTCCCATAGAGATCAAACGTTTCTATGTGGCACACACCTGAAACATATAGATCCATTGAAGCATGTCTTGACGTTATCTTATATATTTGAATTAATTCATATATAAATATTTATAAATGAATTGATATTTCTAGATTATCAAACCTTACACATTTAATTCTTGTTAGAGGAAAATTATGTGGATGAGTTCCTTGTGTCAAATCCATTAAATATTAAGCAAGATATTTTATTAACCAATCAAAAACTAAGTTGTTCTTATCTAAAATATGATCAACATAATAATTAAACTAATTCAAATATTTATTCAATCTTGTATACTTCCCTCTTTCATCTTTCGTTCCATGATCATTTTATTTGAAAGTTAGAAATATGGTACAGTCAGTTTTGATAATGAATAGTTTGATATGAATCAACTTAAGAGAAAAAATTTCAAGACATTTTTTCACCATGTAAATATATTTATTAGAAGAGATCAAATTTTTAACATTTTCTAAGAAAACATATGAGACATACTCGCATATATAATCTTTTCCATTTTAAATACAACAAAGGATACCACCCTATGCTATGTCATAAGCATCTATATACAAGATGCATGCTTTTGAAACTGGAACATGAAATTCATGAAGGCTTTCTATTTTAGACTTATTTTATATATTGTATTAGTATGTATATTAGTAAAAACATATTTCTTATTCTTATTTATTATATCATGTAAACCATTCCTAGCTACACCAATATATTTTTAATAACTATTTACATAATTCAATATTTACAAGAATGCTTACAACTTGTTTCCATTAATATTTTTTGGGAATTCAAGGATTTTTTCCTCAATATGACCTTAAACCTTGAGCTCATAATTTTTTACTTCCATACCTATAAATTTACATTCTACTTGACATAACTAGATCTTAGTTTTTGAGAGTACAATACCTACTTAGATTGCTATATCATAAAACCTTTGGAGGTGTTGTAAATGTTATTCTAGTGTCTAAATGAAAACTAGTATGATGTTGATATAAACATAAAATAAATTAGACATACCAAATAATATTATATCCATATGACTCTAAAAATCTATTGCAGCATTCATTAAACCAAATGAAATAACTTACTATTAGTAACGTCTATATGGGAAAATAAATGTTGTTTTAGTCATGTCTATTTATTCAAAATTAATATGGTAAAATCTATATTTACAATCAGACTATGAGAATCATCTACATCTTGTAACTATGAGAATTTTCTAGGATCTTTATATCAACAAATGGTCATGGTGAAGTGAACATGCTAATCAATTAAGAACACATCACACAATTAAAAACAATTAAAACCATCAATGAGAGAATATTTTACAAGTATTAGAGCAAAGATACATCATATTCCACCATATTACACTATAAAATACAAAGGATGGCATGTCCTTAAATAGGTAGATTGAGTGCAGGATGACTCAGCCTGACAAGGTGAGTGGATGGGCTCCTCCACTATGGATGGAGAGAGCACTGAGGGAACACAATGGGTTAGAACTTGAGTGGACTAGGCACTAAAGGGACTAAATAGGATGGATAACCCCATCCACTCATTGTGTGACCCCATGCACTCACAAGTGCATGATGACATCATTATGATGACATAATGAGTTCATAAATACCTATAAGGACCTAATTATCCACTTAAGCAAGTTGAATAACATAAGGGTATGAAAAACCCATACAAGGGTGAAAAACCTACATCAACACCCCTATTTAAGCATAACTTAGGTGGGTAAAAGAATTGGGTCCTAGAAACTAGGCCTGATAAGGTACCCAAGTATAATTCAAGTCTCAAAAAGTGGATTAAAGGGAGAAACCCAATGGGAAAAAATACCCCCTAAAAGAGATAAAAGAAGAGGCTAAAATACCCACCAAAATATTCTGTTGAAATAATCAACACTCCAATTACAAAGTGATAATCCCCAATATCCTACAAAATATGAAGGATATATGCCTCCACAAAGAAGAGAGAGAAGCTAAGTGTAGAATGTCACATGGAGAATGTTGTAGTAGGTCACTCTATAAAAAATTTTGTCTCTTACTTTTAGAATAAATAAATCATGAGCTATCAAATTACAAAATTCCTAGTCAAGTGGAATGCAAGTATGAATCATGATGTATATCTCTAGAAACTCGTTAAATGTCTCCTAGCTAATGGTTGCATGTGCCAAAGTATGATTAGGTATCACAAGCATAATAGTAGAAGATGGTAATGAAGAATCATATAATGACTGGGAGAGAATATCCAAAGAATAAGATATACACAAAACATGCACTGAAAGAATGTCCATGGGGAAAGGAGAGTAAGGATAAAAAACCATCAAAACTAAATAACATACTGTAGATGAAACACAAAATTTTGAAAAATGAATATCCAAAGGAACATATGTGTCATTGAAGCTCTTAATGAATGTACTCATATTGGAAATAGTAGAGTCCTCTAAAGTGCTAGTCTATGGTGGCTCTAGAAGAGCAACATCATAAATATGGACAAAAGTAGAATCTATAATAGGATAACTAAGGTTAGGTAGAATGTCATACTATAGTTGGGGATAAATATAAGGAATAATAATGTACACCATGTATATGTCATCAAAAGAAACAAAATTAGGAGGTGAGAGTATAATTGTCTCTTAAGAGATGGTAGGAAGTGGAGGAGGTGTAATGTAGGTCTCAACAAGATATCCAAAAAGAGAATATAGGATGCTCCAAATAGTACATGGACACTCTGTATATTCCACATGGTAATGAACATCCATAGAAACATGAAGTAACAGAGTGGAAAAAGCCTTGTCATAAGCAGGAATCTGTCCATATAGGAATGGAATACTATTCTTGTGTGTAAGTGTTTTATGTAAGCACATCATGAAGGATAATTATCATTTCTAAGAAATATCACTGGAGAAGAAATAATTCTATTCATTTGGAGTCTCTCAAATGGCGTAAATATTATGGAGAGAAGACACAACAAAAGCACACAACTACATAGTACAAATTGTAATGAACCCCTAAAGCATGCTCATGAAAGGGACATCAAGAACATCTAACAATGCATCCAAGTGAGAAATTAGTGTAGGAATGAGGGATAATTCATGATCAAAAAGGGTATGTTAGACATAGCTAAAACTTCATCCACATGTGACGAAATAGTGCATGAATTACAATGTATAAGTGGTAGGGCACATAACATAGGTAACCCCGTTGAATATTGTAATTTATATTTTAATGAGATTATAATACAAATGGAACTAATAGATCAAGAACAAAAAAATATTAACTTTTATAAAAGATGGTACTCAATTTTGATATATTGATCAAAAGTTATTATAATATCATATTTCCATCATTAATAGTCCATTTTAATTAAATTTGCACCAAATTTAAATGCACTAAAGCTAATAAAATAAATATAGCCTTATAACCAAAAAATGGAATTTTAACTGAATTAGTGACCTCCCAATAATAACTCCAAGTCTTAACCAATCCTTCTACTCACCCCTATGTGTACCTTGATTATCTTCCCCCACAACTTAATAATAAATGGCTTCCCACTCATAAAAAATGCACTATTAACCAAAAACATGTTCAACCGACTAGATAGGTGGGATTTTAACCAATGATCTCCCCAACAATAATGCCAAGCCTTAAGCCTTAACCAACCCAACTATGAACCTAGTTGTGTAATCAAATGGAGAAAATTATAGTTAAAGACAAATTAAAAAACATAGTTAATTAAAAAATAATTAATAAAATAACTATCTACAATTTTTATGGAAGAATGTCATTGATCGACTTAACGATGGAAGATAAAAAACCCAAGCACTACCATGGAGAGAAACCAGGTCAAGGAAGAGGCCCAAAATTTCATTTATAGGAAGTGTGAGGTACAAAATGCCATTTGTGGGCCACCCAAGCCTAGAACAGGGGTGCATGAAGGGTTGAGAGCTCATATCATGCTATGTAAAGATAATTTTAGCCTATGAGAGGGTCAAAACATAGGTTTATGCTACCAATAGAGAATTTAGAATGCTACCATAGGTCTGAGACTACCATTAATAGATTTATAATGATAAATATGTCATTTACATGTCATGTAAAGGGTTCAATACATCATTTAAATGGCTAAAATGGCATTTAGAGGGCCTTGAGTGATGTATCAGACCATGAAAATCAAAAAATGCCTTGGATGGGGAATC
The DNA here is from genome assembly GCA_037957365.1 of Torreya grandis. Classification (NCBI taxonomy): domain Eukaryota; kingdom Viridiplantae; phylum Streptophyta; class Pinopsida; order Cupressales; family Taxaceae; genus Torreya; species Torreya grandis. The sequence continues at coordinate 1,593,763 of JARHVA010001233.1, forward strand.
AAACACCTCTATATAGGCCTGAGTGTATCAAAATGCCTTAGAATAGGTGTCTTCATGAGTTGATTGAAGCTTGATGAGGTCATGGGAACTAGGACACCATTAATGGTGGTTATTTCAGGTTGAACTTTTCCCAAACTAGCTGTGAAAATTCCTCAATACAAAAGATGCCTCTATGAAGTACCCAAATTATATAAAAAACACTTCTTAAAAATAGTAATAACATATTTTTAGTAAAATATACCCTCTAAAATTTCAAAAAATACCCTCAAATTTTTTTATCAAAGCCACTAAAAAACTATCTCACAATATATGCAGATAATCTCTAGATTTCAAAATGAAACTAAATAACAATAAAACAAACTAGGCATTCATGAATAATGGATTGACACTCTGATCTCATGTGAGAATTTTCTACGATCTCCATATTAATGAATGGTCATAGTGAAGTGATCATGCTAGTCAAGAAAGCGCACATTAAATAGCTAAAAGCAATTGAAACCATCAATGAGAGAATATTGCAAAAGCATTAGAGCAAAGATCCATCATATTCCATAATAGAATATAAAGGATGACATATCATTAAATAGGTAGGTTGAGTGCAGGATGACTCAAACAGATAAGGTGAGTGGATGGGCTCCTCCACTATGGGTGGAGAAAGAACTAAGGGAACATAGTGGGTTGAAACCTGAGTGGACTAGGCACTCAGGGGACCAAGTGGGATGGATGACCCCATCCACTCACTATGTGACCCCATTCACTCACAAGTGCATGATAACATCATGAAGATGTCATAATGAGCTCATTAAGACCTATAAGGACATAATTATCCACATAATCAAGTTGAATAACACAAGGGTAGGAAAAACCCATACAAGGGTGAAAATACCAACAGTAACCTTTATAATAAACACGTGCTTTTAGTATAGTATATGGATAATAAAAGGTTATGTAATTAAAATTCTTATATTTTATTACCATTCTCTTATTCATCTTAATTTTTATTCACCATAAAAGCATAACATAAATATAGAGAACTACTTAGCTCTATAAACCCTGCATCAAGTAGTTCTTGTATAGTATTTTCCATGTCCTTATATTTATTTTTGGGATTAGTATATTTTATCAATATTTATGTTTTACCCCTTTATAATATTTATTTCCATTTCAAGATTTAAATTATTCTAAAAAAAATTTGGGTCATTTGAAGAACTATCATTTTTAATATTTTGTCCTAATTCTTCAATTTACTCTAGGATAGGATTATTAGGGCTCTAAATTGTACCAGTATGATTTGGATACTACTTTATGGCATATACCAATCTTGGTGCCATAATTATTTCTCTATTTATTTTAAACAATATAACCTTAGGATTACTTCCATAAGGAGAGCACAAGTCAATGATGGATTATCTTAAAAGACAATCTAATGGCAATTGATCATGTGTAAATAAATCATAGTGAAACACTTTATCTTGGACTATTAAGGTATCTTTATATTTGTATTTTTCACAAATGAATCCATTACCTTTAATATATAATATTTATAAATATGATTTTTATTTAACTATTACCCATCATCTAAAATCATAGATTTATAGAATGCTAGAAAATCACCAGTATCAACTTTGGCATCCATCATTTTACCATTTATTTCTACTATAACAAATTGAGCATACCTATCATTGATTAGTTGTGCTATATATGTTAGTTTAGGCTTAGTAGCATTTGATTTTGTTGAGCATACAAATCTCCATCTCATTATATTTGGAATAGGCCTTTATACCTTATTGGATGTCTTTCTTCCACCCAATCTCTCTTCTCTATTCCTCATTCTATACTATAACATGCCCCACTAAAAGGGATTCTTCTTATTTATATTTTTATGTCTCATATATTTCATCTTTATATGGGTCATCATTCCATTTAGGAACAATGGTGTGGAAAATTTATTCTTATGGTAACAAGAATCTAAATTTATCTTTTAGCTACTTATCACTAGGATTGAAAATTTGAGGAAAGATTATTGGAGAAGGTTCTAGTCTTCTTATAGTAGGAGTTATAGTAATGTGGAGGTTGCCTACCTTGATTGGGATACCTTCCTCATCTATTTTTTCCTTAAATAATTTATCCTCTTTCTCTAGAGATATAGATACCTTCACCTGATGGTGTCCATGGCCTTTGCATGAAATCCATTATGCCTTTATTTAGGTCATCAACTTGATGATCTAGCTCATCTATAACATCAAGTTCTTCATATTCATCCTCATCTTCAATTTATTTGATAATAGGATCATATATTTCATCTTAATAATATAAATATTCATTTTCATATAAAACATCCACCCAAATTATTGCACTATTAAAATAGACTACTTTGATAATTGGATTATTTTAGTAAGGTTTAGGACTTTATGGCTTGGTTGTTTACATATATTACATTTTTTAATTATGGATGAGAAAACTTATGTCTGTGAAGGAATTAGTGTTTCAGAGTGGATATCCTATGATGATGAAAATAGTGGCACTTGAATGAAATTATTATTTTTATGTAAATTGATATTTTGGTTTGCTAAGATAAGGTCAACAATCAAAAAGTGCAATTTTAGTGAATTTTATAGTGATACGTCTAGCTTGATGTTTTGTAAGATTTTTCATGGCTTTGGTTTGGAAAACTTATTGACATTTTTTAAACACGTGGTTGTTAAGGTGATACGATTTAATTCTATGTAATAAAGCATAAGATATACAAGATGATAAGGTAAAGCATGCATAAATTAAATATTTGATACATATGATGTTTGAGTTTGACTTACATAAGCTCACTTTCTATATTGCTTAACAAAATCTTAAAATTGTGTTAAATCACATAATTTCATTTGGGAAAACTATCTTGTACACTCAACTATTTTATTGCCTTGAGAAGGCACAAATTCATTTATTAGTATCAAATATAAGGAAAACACAAGATCATTCTTCATATCTTTAGTCATTGCATCTCAATTATAACCATGACTATATAGGATTTTGGTCATGATTATAACATAAACAATGATATAGGTTGATAGTTGAATGGATACATCTTATATTATTATTCAAATAAAAAATTAATAAGGATTTATTAAAATATAGGAGTTTGTTATTATCAATATCATACTAGGTGTAGGATAAGAGCACACACTTATTTCTATAGATTAGACTTAGACTCAAGTCTCACCAGAATAAATCACTAAGGATGCCCATTACTTATTTTTATCTTATTTATATAGTGGTAAAAGTGAGGTCTTATCTAATCTTTACATGTAATGCCTATCACTTCATCACTTTATAGCTCACAAGTAGGTACACACTAATAAAGAGATTCCCACTAACAATTAAACTAGATGCTCCATTATCAAAAGTGTCAGCACACTAGTATAAATTATATGCATAATAAGTAGAGTGTGAAGATGATGATGCTAATAGGCCAATAAATTTTTTTTGCTCGTGTTGGTGTTTTGTCATCATCTGAAGATGATGTCTTATACCTTGGGTCCCATTCGTTGGATGTTTGGATTTCCAATAATGTCTCATAGTCCCTATCAAGATCATGAATAATAATACATAAATAAAGACAAATAAATCTATATAAAATTTTTAATTCCCTAAACTATCATTTGAGATTTATATGTGGGTTCATGTTTAACTATTTGATTCCCACTATAGTATTATTCATATATTTCATAGGCAACCAAATATTCATATGGGTGAGGACCATAGCTGTTGATATCTATAGGTATAACCATTTAAAAAAAATACTAAATGTCTATTTTGGTTAGTGTCAATTTTTATCCTCCATTGACACTCATGAGATATATTACATCAATAAATATTTCAAGCAATAGTTGTAACAACCACATTTTTTTATACTACTTAGATATATTGAGAAGTGTTATAATTGATGTTAAGGTTGATATAATTTAATGTCAAGGTTGATTTAATTGATGTCAAGTTGCATGGTGTGTGGGGTATGAGCTTGTATACTTGATATGAAGACTTAGCATAAAATAGAATGAGATACAAAGATCCTTAGTCAAGCTTTGAATATCTATGTAAGTAGCTCTGAAGATGCTTCATCAAGCTATGAAGATGTTATATTGAATATTTGAATAATTACCTAGTAGTATTAAAGATCCACCTAAGCAGCTCTGAAGATGTTATATTAAATCTCCAAATAAGAGGTTGTATGAGGTTTTTAGATCATGTATATGAGGTGTTGGAACACTCATGAGAGTTTCAAGGTCAAAGCCTAGAGAGAAAAGAAAGAGAGCATGGCTTAATAAGATATAATGTTTTGTTTCTAAGGTAAGTATGGATAGGTGAGTGTTGTCATAAGTATGCCAAGTTGTTCTAGGTGTGTTGACCAAGTCTGAGGTCAAAGCTTGGAAAAAAGGTATGAAAAGTGGTTTTGAGGTTTTTTAAGTGCATAAAATAAAGGGTTATCAACCTGAGATGAAATTTCAAGTGTTCATTGGAACATATAACCTCTGCATGATAACCTAAGATATTCATGGTAAATGGGGAAGGGTCTTACATCAAATTTCCAAGTATTGGTTTCTAGAATAAGAGGCTAAGTTTTATGAATGATCGTTAAGATTAGAAGATGGTTTAAACCATCAAAGAACCCTAATAGTGTCCTGATGAAAAATATATTGTTATAAAGTGATAAAAATAGTTTGGTATGACTATTTAATTGATTGGAGTTTTTATTCAACTCTCCCAGGCACCTCCAGTTGTGATTGGTTTATTAGGTGAGTGAGTGGACCCTACAAGAAAGGCCTTGTTTATCAAAGATTTGATGTAACAATCAAAGTTGACCAAGTAAAAGTTAATAATTAGATGAATTTTGAATATTTAAACTTTAATATTATGCTAATTATGTTTTATGATTAGGTTATATCCCTTAGGAGTGCTAAACTGGTCATATAAGTTGACCTATCACTAGCAGACCTAATGGTGTAGATAGTAAAAAAGCTAGGCAGAAGTGAGGAGTTGATTAGGGATGTATTTTCATGAATTAGGGATGAATAAAATTAAATCGATAAGTTATTAAAGACATATAATACATGTTCATGTTTGATATAAGTTTTTAAGGTTAGTGGATATGATGAAAATATTGATCATAAGTTGACCTGTCTAGTGCATATAAGATAGTGAAGGTGTGAGGTTATGAGATTGGTATGTAAAACCAATATTTACATATTAACATGTTATATATCTATTTTATATTGGTATAATTATCTTATAATATCATAAAAATGCATTATAAGTCTCTTAAAGTGTCTACATAGGTGTTGAAGGTCATTATCACCATGACTGCATTTGAAGGCAAATTGGCAATTTTGAGTAAGCAGGATATAGTGATAGGTTTGAAAATATATGATTTTATTTGATATATATAATGTAAATAATGATGTTTTTTGGAAATTTAATGATATATACATTTTTTTATAATCTTTAAAGTCAGTGTAAAAGGTTGAAACATTGAATCTAAAATGGCTTGTCTGGCTGAGTGAAGTTTGTGAGAGAGAAAGTCAACAGATTAGTTTGTAAGACCAATAGTTTCAATTAAATATTATGATATTTTTATTTTATTTTTTTAAAATTATAATATAATATCATTTTAATGTATTTAAAACCTTTTATTATATTCAATTAGGTCTCAAAATTTCATATTTCCTTGACTATGTTCTGAAGCTAGTTGGTTGTTCAGAGTAAGCATCTTGTAGAGAAGAGTTTGAGCCTATATACCTTGAGTTGAAGTATATAATTAATTTTGTGATGAGATTGAGGTCATGAGGATTTTTTAAATGTGATTTTTTTTCATTGTTTTTTATAAAAAATGAGTTCATGTTTTAGTTATTCAAAACATACTTTCTAGGTATGCACAAGACTTATATGAACAATACTAATGATGTGCTCCAAGTAGTGGTTTGAGATAGAAAGTTTTATGAAGAAAAAATAATCTTATCATGGGTATATTTTAATATAATAATATGTTTTACTACCATGTGATGTGTTTTAATATGATTCAATAAGATTAAAGGGTAACATGTGCTAAGTAGGCCTAACAGAATTAGGCCTCCATGAGACCTAAAGAAGAGATAAGGCCTAATTGAAATAAGTCAGACATAAATAGAATCAAACCAAATTTTATCAATCTCTATGATATTTATTAAAGATACATTCCATGGCTGACTTAAGAAGATAAGAATGTTTGGCCGACTAAGAAGGATATGATCAAGTGACTTGTATAAATACTAGGCAATTTTAGGCCTATTTGAAGATGTGTGTATGAAGAGAGGAAGTTAATAATTTAAAACTTGGTAATTCATAAGGTATCATAGACCATAATATGAGTATATATTAATCTTTGAAATATGTTATACATATGAGGATCAAGTTCATATGACCTAATAAAGTCAAGAAGAGGGCTAGTTGAGCGAAGAAGGCTAGAGACCAGTTTAAGAGGGATAAAAGTGTGCGAGGAGATGAGGAAGAAGACAATTATTTATTTTATGAGAAACAAGGTATTCTAAAGGTGATCAAGTGTTTTATGTGGATGAGTTTTTTTGAGTCATCTAGGGGGTTGGTGCTTCCTTACAAGTTGGTACTTGATAAAGCCTAGCTGAGTTGGTGCTTAGCTAGTTGGGGTTGGTGTTCTATGTGAAGTGGGTGCTTAAATAAAGTTGGTGTTTGTATTACAATAATATATTCCATTTTCATAATCATTATTTTTTATTTACCTTAAGGTTTTCCAACATATATATTGTGTTAATATGTTTTATGCTCTTATGGATTGGTGTTTATGCTTTCTAAGATGTACATGCTTGTTTAAATGATATATGATTGATTAAATAAGATTGTTAAAGAAATTTTAAATAATAATTCACCCCACCTCTCAATAATTTATATTCAAGCAATTGGTATCAGATCTTGGTCCTTTGAATCAGGTCTAAAAACCTAAAGGAGATCTTAGAAGTGAGGATGGCTAGTCAACAAACACAAGGTGGTTTATCTAATAGTAAGGCTATGTTGTTCAATGGATCAAATTATGCCTTTTGGAATGTTAGGATGAATATATATTTTATGTCTCATGGAAATGACATTTGATAGTTAGTTATGGATGGTTATATTTCTCCTCCTATTCTACCAACTAATGCAACAGTTAAGAAGGCTAGTGAAAATAACTCCAAGGCAATGAATGACATTATTTATGGCTTATCATAGGTAGAGCTTGTAAAGATAATTCACCATATATCAGATAAAAATATATGGGACAAATTGAATACTATCTATGAAGGAGACACCAAGGTGAAGATGGCCAAGTTACAAATCCACTGAAGATAATTTGAAATCTTGAAGATGAAACCATTGCATCTTAATTATTGAGGTTTGATGAAGTTGTCAATGTCATCATAGGTTTGGGATAAGAAATGAAATAATCTATTATTGTTCAAAAGGTGTTGAGATTATTAACTCTTATTATTAAATATAAGGTGTTTGTAGTAGAATAAATGCAAGATTTGGACAAGCTAGAGATGGATAGGCTTCATGACATCTTGACTGCCTATGAGATGAGAAAAAATGAAGACCTCCCAAGAAGGAATAAAATTTCAAAGTTGAAAATAATTTAAAGGCCAAAAAGGTCAAGGATGAGGTATAGTTAGATATCAATGATGACAAACTCATAGCTATGTTTGCTAGGAGGTTGTGGCTTGGCTTAGGTAAGTACAAGGGTAAGTTACCCTTCAAATGTTTCAAATATGGAAATATTGGTCACTTTGCATCCAAATGTCTTAATAAATATAAATCTAAGCATGATGAAGAACATGATCAACATCATGTAGATGACAAGAAGACCTATAAGCTTGATAAAAAATAAAAAGGAGTTTAGGAAGTATGAAGGTAGGAAAGGAACTTTCAAAAATAAGAGAAGATTTTATACTAAAGAAGATAAATATTTTGATGTAAGTGACTCAAGTGAATCTAATAGTGATGATGGTAGTAATAAACTAAACTTGACAATAGTGAAACCTTATTCATTGCTATAAAATTAGATGATGAGGGTTGCTCAAATGGGAAAGACCTTATGGTTGATGTAAAATCAGATGAAGAAGAAGATGAAGTGAACCTTGAGGAAGAGTTGGTAAGTACCCTACAAGAGGTTAAGTTATAAAATATAAATAATAACAAACTTAGATCACTAGTTAAGGATTATAAGCAGCATATTGGCTTGTTTGAGGAAAGGTTGAGTAACACTTCCAAGGAGTATGATGAGATCATCAATCAAGTTGAGGCATAGATGAAGGTAGTCAATACAAGCCTAAATGATAAAGAAGAATAATGTATCAGGCATGAATCTAAAATAAAACCCCTAAAAGTTGAGTTGGATCAAGCATCTAGAAAGGTGAAGAGATTTGTGAAGTTTGAAAAGAGCACCGAGGCTCTAGAGGATATATTGAGTAGTCAAAGGTATACAAATGATAAGGTAGGTTTTCATTTTAAATAAGACCAAAAGGAGGCACTCTAGTCAAGGAGAAGACTATTCAGATAGAAAGGTCAACATGAAAAGACATATCAAATAGCCTAATGTTATAAGGTATGATAGTTCTTTCAATGGTTATTGTTTTATATGTAGTCGGTTTGGTCATAGAGAAAGAATGTAAAAGAAACTCCAAAAATGAGTACTCATGGAACTATGGAAGCAGTCACAATTCACATTATTCAAATGGTCTGTATAAGGTGGTTTATGATAGCTATCAGAATGTAGGACACATTGTAAGATTCCATCTTAACATAGTTAGAAAGTCATCAAGTCAAAAAATAAGTTTGAAGCCCCTAGAGTGCAAGAAAGAAGGCAAATGAATGTATGGAAACTAAAGGTAGTTAATATGATTCATGATAAGTATACAAGCTCAAATGGACTACTTTTTGTGATAGAGCACACCAGAAGTGTGAAATCAAGTCAGGAGTGTCTATTGCTAGCTCACATTGATAATCAAATGATTGATGATGAGATCAAGCCTATAGTGCCAATCAAGCCTGATATTGAAGAACATTTAGCCTTATGATAGCATGGAGATATAGGAATATCTTGAGTTCATGGAGTTTTAGTTCCCCATGAAATGGGGTAGCTCCATTAAGTTTTATGGAGACATTATTCTATCAGTAGAAGCATGAGGTTACAGTCAAAGGAGTATTGGAGTCAAGATGCTTGAAGGAAGATGAAGATGGTTTAAGAGTCTTATTAACTCATGTGTTGATCTATGAAGACAAAGGGGGGTCCATAACTATATAGCTAGTATCAAGAGTGTGGTAGCCTAGTATGTGATTAAGAGTTTGATCTTCTTCAGTCATGTCAAGGAAGTTAAGTGATCTTGAGTTCTTAATTCATTTAAAGAATATATGCTCGGTCTAAGGGGGATCTTGGTAGCTCTGAGCTCTTTTTCAAGAGAGTGGTTACTTTTGAGATCAAAATAAGAGGTATGCATAGAGTTAAGGGGAGAATGTGTTTGAGATGCTTCATAGATTCTATTTGTTGAGTTTTTGATGGACTAATTAGGAGAATGATCTGAAAAGGGAAGATAGTTTAGAATGAGGGTGAAGTCACCTAATTAAAATAAATTTCTAAGAGTGGTTTCCATGGGTGGTTTCTATAGCTTCTAAATATTATGTGCCATCTAGTGTATTTGGGAGGTAGTATCATCTTAGAGGGAGAAAGTATGATTCTAGTAGTTACAGGTGACTCTTGATGTCTATTGTTAAGAAAAGCATGGTTGATGCCTAGTTTGAGGGGGAGCTATTCAGGTTGTTGACTAAGCTTGATCTATGTTAAAGTGGTCTTATAATCTAAGTTCATTTTGAAAGAGATGATAGTTGTGTAATACCTTTATCATTAATGTAAAATGGGGAGAAAGTCCAAGAAGAGAGTTTGACCACACTATAGGAAATGAGAGATTAGTTTGAAGAATGTTTTGCCATCAATGACAAAGAGGGAGTTTGTTGAGAAGTGTTGTCATTAAATTCAAGGTTAATATCATTTTATTTCAAGGTTGATGTCATTGATGTTAAGATGTATGGTGTGTGGGGTATGAGCTTGTACTCATGATATGAAGAATTGACATAGAACATAGTGAGGTATGAAGATCCTTAGTCAAACTTTGAAGATCTGCATAAGTAACTCTAAAGATGCTCCATCAAGATACAAAGATGTTCTATTGAAGATCTGAAGAACTTACAAGTAGCTCTGAAGATTGACCTAGGTAGTTTTAAAGATGTGTTGTTTTAGATTTGAAGAATAGGCTATATAAGGTTACTAGTGAATGCATATGAAGTGTTGGAACACTCAGGAGAGTTTCAAGGTCAACGCCTAGAGAGAAAAGAAAGAGAGCATAGCCTAATAAGATATGATGTTATATTTCCAATGCAAGTATGGATAGGTGAGTTTTTTCAAAGGTATGTAATGTTGTTATAGATGTTTTGACCAAGTTTGAGGTCAAAATTTTGAAGAAAAGCATGAAAAGTGGTTTTGAGGTTTCTTGAGTGCACAAAATAAAGGGTTCTCAACCCAAGATGAACTTTCAAGTATTCATTGAAATTTTTAACCTCTACATGAGAACCTAAGCTATTCATTTTAGATGGGGAAATGTCCTAGCTCAAATTTCCAAGCATTATTTTTTGGAATAAGGGGCTAAGCTTTATGAATGATCATTAAGACTGGAATATGGTTTAAACCCTCAAAGAACCCTAGTAGTGACCCAATGATAAAAATATTTTTATAAAGTGATTATAATGGTTTGGTATGATTATTTGAGAGATTAGAGGGTCTATTCAACTCTCCCAAGCACCTCTATGTGTGATTGGTTTGTCATGTGAGTGAGTGGACCCTATTAGAAAAGCCTTATTTCTTAGAGATTTGTTGTAATAGTCAAATTTGATAATTAGATAAAGGATAAAGATTGATACTTTTATATTATTTCCATGGTGGTTTTTGAAGAGGTTATATCCCTTAGGAGTGATAAACTAGTCATACAATTTGACCTATCACTAACATACCTAATGGTACAGAGAGTAAGAAAACTAGGCAAAAGTGAGAAGTTGTTTAAGGATGTGTTATCATGGATTAGGGATGAATCCATGTACATGGATATGTTTTTCAAGACCTATAATACATGTTAATTTTGGATATAATTTTTGGAGGTTAGTGGATATGATGAAAATTTTGCTCATAAGTTGACCTGTCTAGTGTAGATAAGACAGTGAAGGTGTGAGGTTGTGAGATTGATCTACAAGACCAATATTGACATATGAACATGTTATATATCTATTTTAAATTTTTATAATGATCTTATAATATCATCCAAATTCATGTAAATTATTTTAAAGTGTCTACATAGGTGTTGAATGTTATTATCACCGTGACTGTGTTTGAAGGCAAACTGGTAATTTTGGGTAAGAAGATTGTAACAATGGGTTTGAGACTCTATACCACAATTTGATATATATAATACACATAATGATTTTTTTTGGAGTTTAATTATCTATCCATTCTTTTTATAATCTTGGAAGTCTATGTAAAAGGTTGGAAACTTGAAGCCTATTTTAGTCAACATATTTGAAAAAAGGGGACCCTTGTGTCAAATTGTGCAAATGTATACCTTAAAATTAAAAATTTACTTTATTAGAGTGTAATTATCATGTTTTCACATCATATTTATTTTAATATAACCCACACCATGGTTTGGTTGGCTTATTTTTTCATGGCTCTAGTTTGATCTTATCTAAAATTGCTAATGTTGGATATTTGTGTTTCAGTTACAGGTTTAATGGAGTTCATTTGAAATAGGAAATACTTAGGGTTTTATTTTTAAATTTTAAATTACCACTTTTGATATATTTTGGTTTGTAATTGGTTAATTGAATTCATATTTGAATTTCTAAAACCCTTAGTCTAAATTTAGTCTAAGTACTCCTTTTGAATTCAAATTTGGTGGGAGATTTTATTTAAATTTTCATGAGAACACTTTAATTTGACTTAGTTTATATTTTATCCTAAGGTCCTAGTTGTGTTTATTAACATGACCAAGACCTTAGTCTAAAATATTTATCCTAAGTTATTCATATCCCAATCCCCCTTTGTTCCCTTTTATCTTAGTGTGGTGTAACTAAATGTGGGGTCCTTTTTATTATGTTTCTAACTTAGCTTAAGACTGTAGCCTAAAGATTTATTTTATCTTTATTAATATGAATAAAAACATTAGTCTAAGACTCTAGATTAAATTTTATTTTCCCTGAGCTCTAAGTTAAGTATTTTCATTATCTACAGGAACTATTCTCCTTTGAAAACCTGAATCATAATATATGGCATGTGTTTGATCGGATGGGGAAGATTTGATGGTGAAAGATCAATGTTGAAAAATCAAGACATGGTCCATGAATAAAACCCAAGCAAGTTCTAGATGATTGATGGTATGCAATGCAATATACACAATCTAATTAATAAAGCATAACAAGTCAATTCTTTAATGGAGCCTCAAGTCCTAGGTTAAATCTTGACCATATTCCTAAGATATATGAAGTGTGTTCACCTAGGTGGAGATGATTTGATGGTGCAAAATAAAGTTGGAATTTTCAAAAAAGCTCCAAGCAAATGTGGGATTGCCACATGTTGAAAGTGTATTAGCCTGACAGAATTGATAGTGCAGAGTGTAGAAAGCTCATGGGGATACCAAGTGGTATGACCTTGGAGCCTAGTATAGATAGAATCTAATGGTATTGCACCCCTGAAATCATGATTCAATGGAGTGTTGATCCTTGGAAAGAAGATCTAACTGTGTAAATCAAAGTTTAAAAAGTTAAGGACCCTATGGAAAAATGCAAAAATGACAAGTGGCACAACTATGTGCCTCAATTAAAGCTTATGAATATTTCAAATATCGATGGTACATGTTCACATGTATATATTTTGATCAGCAATTTGTGGAGAAAGGACTTAATCTAGTGATTAGGATCAATAGTGTGAAGGAAATTGATTTGATAGTATGAGATCAATGTGGAATTTTTAGAAAATATGGGATGAGTGTGGTCCATAATAAATATTTCAAGATAGCTAATGGAATTTTATCCTTTAAATCTAGATCAATGGTTTATAGTTATATGTACAAGGATAATTAGATAACATGAGATGAAAGAAGGATTTTAAAAAGGCAAGGATCACTTTTTGAATATTAATGATCAAAGTGAAATGAAATGCCATAAAGATGCCATGATGATGACACATAGGCAAAAATGACAAATTTAAAGATCTTATGGGTTCAAAAAAGTAAAGGTATAGATACAAAGACCCAAAGTTCATATAAACTCCACAATTTTCCACCATTAAAGCTCAAATAAAATATCTAAAAAACCCTAAGCATGTACATAAGCCCTAGTTCAATGATGAAATCACTACAATAAAGCTTGGGAGAGTTTAATTATCACCTTTACTAGGAGAATTCAACCTAGAGCCAAAGTGAAAACCACTAGTGAGTAATGTGAACAAATTCATAGCCATAGTAGCTAGCAAAGGTGTTCCTATGGAAGAAGTGGAGCTTTACCAAATAGGATACATCAAAAAATATCTTAGTCACCCAATGGTAGAATTCAAGGGATAAAATGAAAGAGTTGACCAACATCTTGATGAAAGATCAAATCCCTAGTTTCAAAACCATTAGTCTAGATAATATGAAACACAATCATATGACTATTTGGAGATAAAATAAAAAACCTAAACATATGGTCCAGGAACTTGGAAAGTTCCTTGAGGATGACAAGAATCTACAAAATAAGATGGAACACTTTCTTAGTACCATGATTACTAAGCCAATTTCACTCAGATCTATAGGCCTCATCATTGATGAAGAGTTTAAGCACATAGCTACCTTGATCATGTAAGAAGTGAGGAGCAAAAACTAAGGGAAATTTGGGATAGACAACAGTAGGGTCATAAAGATGATCCTAACAAAAGAGGATAAGATTGTTGAGGTTAGGAGCATTAAAGAGGTTGGGGAGAAATGATAGAGACCTTAAAAACTTGGTAGACCAAGAAGATGAACTCTTTGTGGAGCCTGTTATTAATCTTAAGTTAATTGATGAGCAACATGAAAGGCAATAAAAGTTATTCAATAGAAATAGGGGGATACATCAACATAGGGGCCTCAAGGTTAGTTGGATAAATGACATTCTTTTTGTAACTAAGTTTGTGTAATATTTTTGAAGAATAATATCCTTTTGTAAAGGAATGGGCAACTTGTAAATCACATTGCCTATAGGTTAGTCATTTTAGAATGTCTAGAAAGTTCTCAAAGAATTGTAAAAGGAAACATGTCCTTAATACCTAACATGACTAACTGGCATACCTCATTAATTTCCTGTATAAAGAGGTATTGGAAATTGTAAAAGGAGGGAGCTCTTAGAGCCAAAATTAATTTTTAAACTTGGAGCAAACAATACAAGCAAGGAATTCTACAAATTTTGTCCAATATTTATCTGTGTTTGTTATCATGGTTACTTCCTTAGTTATCTAGTTTTATATTTATATTTGAATGTTTATTTTGGATGTGTATCTTTAAACGTAGAGTTTCTAATTTGTACTAATGCTAGATTAGTTAAATGTTCTTAGGTTTACTTCATGATTTAATTTTTTTGGGAAAAATAGAGTTTTATTCTTATTTTAGTTAAGGGTCTAGATTAATAAATCAATACAAAATATAACAATAAATATAATCCTAATTTATCTTTTTCACCTTTCTAAAAATAGCAATGAATGAGAATAAATATAACTTATCTTGAAAATAGACTGATACAACTTATATAGAGGTTAAAAATGGCTATATAAGACTGAGGAGGTTTCATAAACCTGAATCTGGCTTTCATTAGGTGAAAGGATAAGGCCATAAAAAAGTGGATGCTTTGGTGTTTGGTGCTATTATCCATTCCTATCACTATTATCCAAATTGATCATAGAGACTTGAAACTTTTTAGGTAGTTGTGTTGTGCCTGTGTGAGCTTGCCTGTGAAAAATTGAGCATTGGTTATGGATGGAACTCATTGTAGATCTGATTTTGTCTTTAAACCCTAATCCTTCATCATTCTTGATAAAATGATTCTTGAGTCACTTGAGAAAGAGGGTGGGTTACTGTTTAAGATGCACTTAATGTGGAATCCACACCCCTTATGTGGGCATGCTACCTACATGCCAATACTTCAAAGAGGGATCAAGCCATATGTATTTCTCCCATCTAATGTGCTTTATGTAATAGTGTGATGCAATTGAAAAATGCCAAATTGATAGTGTTTGAGGCAAATAAGGATTGGTATGAGGATTTGAGTAGGTTTATAGCTATGTTGGGTGACTATATGCAGAGAATAAGAAAGTTTGCCTTAGTGCTTTATTTGTATTCTTGCTTGCTTTGTAAGTTTTTTCACTTTTCTTTGTAAATGAGCTTTGAGTGGGATTTTATAAGGAACAATTGGTCATGAGTTAGATGTATTCATGCTAAGCCAACCTAAGTAAGGATAATGATCAGATGAAAATGATCATTGGGGATCAAAGTGAAAATGGATAGGAGCACTAAAAATGGGACACTTTGGTGCTGGATGCTATAGTCTAAATGGGGCACTCCTATCCTATAGACTCAAGACCTAGTGAAACAAGATTGGCATAGGAAATACTATCTAGCTAAGGTGGAATTAGGGTTTAGAAGGTTCTAGATGACTGGTAATGAGCAAAAATGTGTTTAAAAGGGTCGTGAGAGCATGAAAAATAGACCTATGGATGGGGTCTCACAAGCCATACTCACAATACAAATTTGGACATTTTATATGACCATATTTGCCCCCCTTTATTCTAGTGATGTAGTAAAGCAAAATACTAAGATAAAGGAAAAATAGAAAACATACCTGAACTTGCATGTAAAGGTGAAGCCTAGAAAGATGTGTGATATTGAGTGTGTATAGAGAGAGCACAGTGTGAAGCATAAATCTATAAGAGAAAAAAAGGAGTAGATCAATCTTTACTAGACACACTATGTCTAAAATAAGAATGTACAAAGGTTAGGTAAAATAAAGAGGAAGAGAAAGGAATGAATACACCTCACTAGATATGTGAAATAATATAAAACCTATTGTGATGTTGAGTGATGCTGGGTGATGATAGGTATGTGTTATACCAAAAATGATATCTCAAATGGAACTGAGTACTCAAATTCCTAAGGGTGGATTACGAATACAAAAGCTGACCCTTTGGCTCCATCATTGCCCACTATGTAGTGAAGCCATGTGATCATGCATGTGTTAATCAATGTTTAGACTATATATCCAATCCCTCTGAGTAGGTGGCTTAAGAATACAAAGGCTAACTAATCCTTTGGCTCCATCATTTCCCACTATGTAGTGAAGCTAAGTGGTCATGCATGTGTTAATCAATGTTTAGATTATGTGTCCAATCCCTCTGAGTAGGTGGCTCAAGAATACAAAGGCTAGCTAGTCTTTTATATCCATCATTGCCCACTAAGTATGAGATATGAAATAATACCTGTATGAATGTGTGTCATATGACATGGATCATGAAGCCTATGAATTCTCTGTATTCTGACAATATGGTGTGGATAGATGAATATGTCTTGAGAACTACACCAATCTTGGCCACTCTTAAAGGTGGAGATTACACTTATATGAAAGCCACTCCAAAAATGAGAACTAGGCTTATATGAAAGCCACTATGAAATGATGCCAACCACCTGTAGATGGAATAAGACACATAACTACTAAGCCTAGATAATACATGAAATGGAAAGAAGAGAAGTCAAATGTGCCATGCATATTACCCCCAATCATTGGTGTCTATAAGATGGATTCTGATATGGAAGTTGTACCAACTATCCAATCTAAAACTAGAAGTGAGAGCCATCATGCTATGCATGATGCCCCCTATATATGGATAATTTGAGTAAAATGATATTGAAATTGCACAATCTAAACTAAACTGTAGTTGACAAAACCATAATTTACCTTACCTTTCTATTTGTTTTTGAAAATTTTAGGTTTTTGGCTATTTGGATAGGAGCACTAAAAAGCGGAAAATTTGGTGTCTGGTGCTATAGTCCAAATATGGCACTTTTGTCCTTTACTATTTTTGATGATTATTTTATAATCGTCACTATTTTTTTGGTTTGTTCTACATGTTTTAAACTCTGATTGCTATTTTGAGTGTTCTAAAAGCTGATTTTTGACCCATAAAGGGTTCTGATCTCTATGATAAAACCCTTGTTTGTTGTCCCCTCTTTTAGGGGTAGGAATTAAGACCCTACAATGAATACCCTCAGAAGAAATAACCCTACAAGTGTGTTATGCTATGAAATACATGATATAGCAATGATGATTGAAAATATGTCTCACTATATAACATAGTTTATGTTGGAGATTATTAGATCAATAGGGGTATGCATAGATAGATGAAATGATATATTAGAATGTGCAGTATACTAAATTGAAACTAAAAATATTGTTAGTTGTCAAGGAGGGATGGGGCATGATGTCCATCAAGGCATCCAAGAAGTAAATATAATGCATGATGTGGATCATGGCATTGCAAACAATTGAGAAGTAAATAAGCAAACAAGCACGCAAGGCAAGAAGCATACAAAAGAGGCCAAGGGGCCAAGAAAATAAGGGACATGGGCACATGTCACTCAAATTGGGAAAGTAAGCATACAAGGCATGTTCAAATGCCCACATACACATATAATTACAAACAATCAATATTGGTGTGAGGGTCACAAACACATACAAGAGAACAAGCAAAGGAAATTGACAAATGACCTAAGTCACATATAAGTAGAAAAATAGGAATTGAGAAATGCAATCACATATAGCTACTCAAATCAAGAAAGGAAGACATGTAAATATTGGAAATACTATCACATCTAATTAATCAAAACAAAAAGTGAAAGTATGCAAAACATGTATTATAAGACTAGGTAGATGCTAAGAAATACACAAGTGATATATACTAGTGAGTGTTGATATAATACTCTATGTAAGCTAGTAAGTAATTTACATCAACATGATAGCTATAGTGTGTGGTGTAGGAATGACATAACTTGGATGGTATAATTATGTAGAAGATGCCTCCAGTGGGTAGATATGTCAATGTATGTCTCAAATGTAAAATTAGGATGCCCCCTCAATGGGTAGAGTGAAGCAATCAAAGATTTGGGTGTCACTGCACACACTCAAAGAAGATCAAGTGAAGCATGGTAATGTAGATAAATTGACAAATAATAACATAAAACAACAAAATGTAAGTCTATCATAGTAGTATAAATGTAAAGCATGGATAATGCATATAATTGAAAAGTTTTTGGCATTTTGATTTATTTGAATGTTTTTATATTTTGACATGTTATATTGTTTTTGGTATTTTGAAATATTGTATTGTTTTTGGTATTTTTGAAATAATCTATGCACAAGTAATCATAAGGAAACTATGTATAAGAAAGTGAAAAGAAACTATATATAAGTAAGGCTAAGAAGAAATGATACTAACCGATGAGTCTCATAAGAGACTCCCTATCATGGTGTCCTATATTAAGGGGAGAGATCATACATGATCATGAAGCATGATGAAAGGGATGAGACTGTGACTCTAAAATCTATGTATGTTGTAATTGATATAAAATCTTTGTAGTATAAATTGACTATGGGGTCCCCCTGTAACTCTGAGAAGTGGATGCCACTATGGGGCTCGTAGGGACCCATCTAATAGTAGAAGAATCTCTTTGAAAATGTGCTCTATGTGTAAAGGCATGAGACCTCAATCATACTACCTTGGGTGTGAATACTGTAGTTGGAAAATGTCTAGAGACCTTCAATGATAATGTTAGTTGTTAGTAGAAGGGGACGCAAGATATCACTTTATTCATATCAACCCCATGGCTATTGTATCACTATATGAACCCTAATGGAAAAATGAATAGGTGGCCATACTGCTCATGAAGTTTAAGAAAAGACCTTATATCTGATGATGTATGTGGTGTACTAACTATATCTATACATGGAGACTCTATAAGATGCAACCTCAATGGATGCGTAACTAAAACTATGTGTTGTGAAGGAGCTTCATCTATTCATAATCATAGTGGATTACTACATGAAATAACACCTTATGGACTTTGCTCTGATGCATATAACTAAGAAACAAATTAAGATAGAACTATAACATGTGATGGGGATTCATCTAATCTCAATCTTAGTAGGTTTCTACGTGAAATAGGTACCTAAAAACTTCGCTATAGTGAATATCTATCTAAAGCAGTACTCTATGATGTGGGTTCATCTAATCTTAATCATAGTAGGTTGTTACATGAGATAGGACCTTGAAAACTTGGCTATAGTGAATATCTATCTAGAGCAGTACTTTGTGATGTGGGTTCATCTAATCTTAACCATAGTGGGTTATTATATGAGATAGGACTCTGAAAACTCTATTGTGGTGCCTATGACTATGCTGGATATGTATATGGAATTGCACTATGTACTCTAGAGATTACACTGCTATATGTAGGCTGATCTAAAATCTGTACTAGTCTCCAAACCATCTAAGTAGGTGGGATAGGAGATCTCATATGAGGATTTATCCTAAAAATTTCATTACTCTCACAATGAGTAACTAATTATTCCTATGAAATAATATCTTGGGATGACTTAGTCGTAGAGGAATGAGATCTATAGATCCATGATGGAGGAGATATTGATGACCCTGGTGTGAATTTTATGATACCATTAAAAACACATCTATTAATACAATCCCTAAGTCCATAACAATTGTGATATAAGAATTTAACTCAAGAGAGGATGGTTAGTATGGTGTTAGTTTCAAAATGAAAGAAAAACACTAACTAGCATAACATATATAGGCTTAGATACTAGAGAGAGCTTAGTTAACAAACATGACTAGAACACACAACTAAAATACAAAAGAAATTCTCTTTTACCTTTCTTGGATGCTCCAAAATGCTTGTTGTAGTGGTTTGCTTGATTTGTGCTCATGAAGTCCTCATCAATGGACACTTGGCTACCTCTGTCTCTCTTTAGCACCTTTGGCTTATGGCTTGGCTTGGAATCAATTTGGAATGGTAACACTAGTTTTTTAAATCTTTGGAAATCGTTTGTGCATTATAACTTTGCATAATCAAGACTTAGAAATGATGTTCATGGCCTCTCTATTTATAGATTTTTGAGATTGATCAAAATCAACTTGAACCATCCATCTCAGGATTGAGATGTGTGGCTAAGGATTAATCCAATTATGCAATTAAATTTTATAAATAGGCTCATAAATATTTAGGATAGAGGAGAAATTAACATGCATTGAGGGTTTTGATGAGGCATAGGAGGCATGAATCCTGATATTTGTGGCACTTATGGCCTACGAATGTCTTCCTAAGAAATGAGGTCACTTGATGATGTAGATATTCAATATTCATTTCCAAAAATAATTATTCAAAAAGTTTCCATGGAATTCTTAATTAGGCTCTAATTTAGATTAATTAGCTCTTAAGCATGATTAAGTACTTTGTGTACAAATTACTCAAATTGATCAGAATGCCTTATTATTGGTCTAAAATTTGATTGGATTGGAATTGGAAGGCACTGTCAGATGTGTTAGATCTATATTCCTATATAGGATGTTACCAACAACAAATTATAAAGGCACATGCCTTGTGTAAGATATTTGATAGGAAAAGATAAATTCAGAGTACTTAGGTGCAAAATTAGCATTTTGACTTGAAATGATCTCATCAAAGTTAGTTGGCCCATAAATTTCATTGACCCATTTAGGGATACCCTGGCCAAAATCAGCGCTTGAATATATCAATTTCAACTCAATTAGCATGTTTTAGTGTTTTTAGGCCAAATTGTGCATTTTAAGTGGAAATTGGCCAAAAGCCTAATTGGAGGTTATTGGTGGCAAGATTTAGGTGTCTACAGTTTGCCCCTATTTGGGAAGGCATTACAAGCTATAAGCATATTAATGTCTTCTCAAAGAATGAAAAGGTCATGTATGCCTATAATTACAATGATGATAAACTAACTATATGATGCCCCCTCGAGGGAATGGTTGGCATAAGTAGGTCGACAAATGATACCTCGATAAGAAGTGAAATGAGGGGACCAAAGAAAGGAAAGATGATGGGGTGAAAACACAATGATATTGAAAAAGTAGTCAAAATCATTGAGAATTCAAGTGGGATGGTGTACAATGGTTTGCCCAAAGGTGGTTATAAGCATTATGCCTTGATAATGGCAATGTGGTCTGATAACACAATGATTTACCCAAAGGTAGTTATAATCATTAAGAAGATGGAGCTACCTCAGTTAAGACAGGCAAATAATATAATAACATGCCCTTGTATAGGTAGAAAAAGTAAATTGGTAGCAACACAATAATTTGCCCAAAGGTGGTTATAATCATTAAAAAATGCAGGTGGGATGGTATGCAATGATTTTCTCATAAGTGGTTATAATCATTAGAACCCGATTATGGCAAACATGATAAACTTGGCCAAGGATGATGATAACTTAACATAGAGGGTAATGATGAATTGGAACAACCTATTAGTGGGGAGATGCTCATCTGAACTAATAAAGGTTAAAATTATTTCATGGTTAATTACTCTATTTGGGATATGATTGGGATTAAATAAAGATGTCAGTGCTAAAGAGATACCACCATTGTTGAATAGACTTATTGAAGCTAAAGTTTTTTGTAGCACGTGTTGGTAGGCATCATGGTATAACATCATGAGGACTTGGCCAAAATATACATAAGGACTGACTCCCAAAATCTAATAATCAATAGAAAACAATGCACCAATGATAGAAACCATGATGATAATGTAAACATATGAATTTCGATGGATTTGAGTATAAGTGTGGGCAAGGAATCACCTAATGAACACACAAATTAAATCAAGGCAAAAATGCTAAAAGTAAAAAAATAGACAGACAAACAAATAAAATGAGTAGAGATAAATAGACAAACAATGTAATAGAAACCATATGAACATTTCCCCTAAAAAATAGGTGATAACTAAATAAATGAACAAAATGGGGGAATAGAAGAAAAAGAAGAGGGTGGCCGAGCTATCTCCATATGCACTAGGCAAGTGGACGCTGCCTACATAGTTTCATGGATGTAATATCCAATAAAAAACTTTAGGCCAAATGTAGTTCTCTCAGGGAATGGAAAAAATATAATAATTGATGAAAATAACTAGAATGGATGTGATAGAAGAATAGGAATGGTCTTACACAAATGGTAAGTGTGTGAGAGAAAATACCAAAAAAGATGGGGAAACTAAGTGACAAGTGATTTGATTGTAACTTAGTAAGGCTTCCCAGAATCCTTAAGGCAAAGAAGTGGTCAATGTTTTTGTTCTTTTCTAATGATTTTTCAAATGTTTTTATAAAATTTAGAAGTATCTCAACTTGATCAAGAATGATGAGACACTAAATGGCTCAAGCTCACAAAATGGTGAGAGCATGGCTTAGGTTGAAAAGATGAGAGTGTGGCTTAAGATGCTTACAAAATGGTAAGAGTGTGTCTTAGGGTGATTGAGCTAACCTCAACAAGTATCTAATGCTACTTACATAATCCTAGGGTAGGACCTCAAGTCACTATAGTTATGACCTTACAATAAAGAAATTTGACTAGTACTAGTACGACATAAGAAGTGGTAAGTTGGTACATCAAAGTTTAATGTTGCCCCTAGTTTTCTCATAAGTGGTTATAACCAAGACACAAAAACATAGATCAATGGTACTAATTTTCCCAAATGTGGTTATAATTAGTAGCAAGATTGATGGTAAGAAAGGAATAACAAATGAAGGATGTAAATGCTAAAACTTCTATCACACTATTCCAAAATATGATCTCTATTTGAAGTACTTGATCCAACTGATGAAACTAATCAGATACCTTGATTTTGAAAATGTGTAATGAATGGCAAAAACCAAGGTCAAATAGGCTAGTATTTAGAACACATTGGGTCGATAGGTTAGAATTAAAAAGTGGATATGACTAAGAGGATAGATAAGGATGATATTTGTACAAAGAAAAATAGTGATAAAATGGCATAACTAAAATGGTCCTTATAGACAATACACCTTAGTGCTTAAGCATAGTACCACTTGAGATGAATAATATTTATCAGCTCAGGAAGTTCATCTCCATCTAGTGTGGCAAGCCTGTATGCTCCTGATCCATAATATACAATAATGATGAAAGGCCGTATCTATTTTGGTTTGAATTTTCCTTTATGCTTCTTCTCATCCATGGTATTATTTTAGTTTTCTTTAAGAACAAGATCACCAAGTTTAAATGTTCTATACTTAACATACCAATTATAGTGGCCTTTGAGTCAGTTCTGATATGCTTGAAGATTGTTGAGCATGGCTGTGTGTTTCTCATCTAGTAGGTCTAGCTCTTTCAGGTGAGCTACTTGATAATCATGATCATCCAGGACATGATTGAAAGAGATGCATAGTGAAGGCAATTCGACCTCAATGGGAAGGATGAATTCAATACCATAAAAAAGTGAGTATAGAGTGGCTCCTATGGGGGTACAATTATTGGTAAGGTATGCCTAAAGGGTAGGGAATATCTATAGGTGAAAATCATGACCGACATCATTGACAATATTTTTGAGAATATTGACAATGGTTTTGTTTGATGCTTTAGCTTGGCCATTACCTTGAGGGTAATATGCTATAGAAATTTTTTGTGTGATCTTATATTCAGTACATAGTTAATCTACATCCTTATTCTTGAATGATCCTCCATTATCAGATATAATGTTAGAGGGGATAATGTAGCGGCAAATGAGATGGTTGAAGATGAATTTGCAAATTTGCTTTCCAGTCATGTAAGTGAGGGGTATAACTTCAACCCACTTAGTGAAATATTCAATGGTGGTAAGGTTATGTTTATGGATATCAGATGAAGTGGGGTTGATCTTCCCAATGAGGTCAAGTCCTCATGTAGAACATGGCCATGGTGTCAACATCAGTTTCAAATTTTTTATTGGGACATGAATCAGATTAGCATGCCATTGACATTTGTCACACTTATTTACATATGTAGTGGCATATGCATCTATTATGGGATAATAATAACCAATATGCAAGAGATTTTTGGATAGGACTATCCTACTAGAATGAGTTCCACATACTCCTTCATGAACTTCTCTTAATGCTAGTATAGACTCTACTAAAGTTAAACAATGAAGTAGAGTTCTATCAAAACTATGATGGTAAAGGGTGGATCCAAGTAGAGTATAATGAGTAGAATGATGAATGAAGGCTTTGGTTTGTTTTTCAGATACATTATGTGGAAGAACTTGGTCATGAAGATAGTTGTAAAGGTCTGAGTACCAAAGAGAATTAGGACCAACAATATCATAAATCATTGCAATGGTTGAAGGTTCATGAGTTGGTGCTAACAAATTATCAATGAGGAAATGATACTCTCTAGCTTTATCTATTTATTGAATCAGAGAGCCAATATTAGCCATGGCATTTGTAGTTCTGTTACTAGCCCTTGGTATGCACTCAAACTGAATGTTGGTAATTTG
This sequence comes from Torreya grandis, assembly GCA_037957365.1. Classification (NCBI taxonomy): domain Eukaryota; kingdom Viridiplantae; phylum Streptophyta; class Pinopsida; order Cupressales; family Taxaceae; genus Torreya; species Torreya grandis. The sequence goes on from JARHVA010001233.1 coordinate 1,618,476, forward strand.
TTGCTTAAGAGTGTCGACCATGGCTTTATATGGAACCAACTTGTCATCTTTGGTCTAAAAATGATCTGTGACTTGATTGTTGATTAACTAAGAATCACAATAAACTTGGAGATGAGATATATTCCAATGCCATGTTGTTTGTACAAGGAAAGTTGATTCTAAATGATTTAGGGATTAGATCCCCCTATGGTGTAATAAATAATAGGCCTACCCCTGATCCATGTGCAGTAAATGAACCATCAAAATATAGCTTCTAGGGCTACTCCTCAAGGGGTGCATCAATGATGATCATTATGGATTCATCAGGAAATTGAAATGTGAGTGGTTGTGTATTTGTGAGAGGTGCTTTCGTAAGTTGATCTATAATAACTTGTCTTTTGATTACCTTCTGATTAACATAATCTATGCCAAACTCACTAAGAAGCATGATTCATTTAGCCATTCTACCTTACAAAGATATTTTAGATAGTAGATACATAAATGGATCTAATTTTGAAATGACCATGGTCCTATTATTTAACATGTAATGGTGCAGTTTCTAAGCTACGAAGACCATGGCTAGACAAGAGTTTTTAATAGGTGCATAGTTATGTTCATATGTAACCAAGGTATGAATTAGGTAGTATATGGCATGCTCTTTACCATTGTCATCATGTTGAGCCAAGATTTCCCCTAGACATGGTTAGTAGCTGATAGGTATAACAAGAATGGCATTCTCAGCATAGGAGGTAATAAAATAGGTAGATTAATAAGATAGTCTTTGAGTTGTTGAAAAGCTATTTGGCAGTGATCATCCTAGTGAAATGTAACTCCCTTATTTAAAATATGTGTAAATGGATGTCACTTATCTACTAAATGAGAGATGAAGCATTAGATTAACTAGATCTTACCCTACAAACTATGAAGTTGTTTTAAATTGGTTGGTGGTGGCATCTCGATTATAGCATGGACTTTAGCTAGATCGACTTTTATACCTCTATGAGACATGATGAAGCCAAGTAATTTGCTTGAAGTTACAAGGAAAACACATTTCTTTGGATTGAGTCTGAATTTGTACTCCCATAATCTTTCAAATATCTTACACAACACTACTGGATGGTCGGTCTTGGTTTTGAATTTTCTTAATATGTCATCGACATAGTCTTCAACATATCATGCATCATATCATGGAATATGATAGTCATGGCTCTTTGATATATAGCTTCAACATTCTTAACACTAAATGGCATTACCTGATAACAATAAATTCCCCATATAGTGGTGAACACTATTTTATGTTGGTCTTCTAGTGCTATTTTGATCTGGTTGTATCCTAAAAAGCCATCCATGAGTGAAAGTATTTCATAACCTACCATGAAGTTGATGATCATGTCAATATTAGGCAAGGGAAAATCATCTTTAGGACAAGGTTTGTTGATGTCTCAAAAAATAGTATAAATTTTGATCCCTTCAAGATTTTTACTAATAGGTACCACATTAGAGATCCATTTTGAGTAATCAATGGATTAGATACATCTTGCTTCTAAGAGTTTTTCCAAATCTTTCTTTACAAATATATCAATGCAAATATGCATCTTACGTAGCTTTTAATTTACTAGTTTGGCATCAGGATTAACCACAAGGTGGTGCAGAACCAAGGTGGGGTCTAAACTTAACATGTCAAAATAGGCCCATGCAAATATATCTATAAATTCTCTCAACAGAGCTATAAATATGTCATGTTCCTTCTCAGTGAGGGATGCACCTAATTTATCCATTTCAAGTTTGGAGTCCCAATATTTACCTCTATTATATCTTTGAATAGAAGGGTTGAACCATCTTCTAGGATAGTAGGCAATGACTTGAGCTATTGGATTATGTTAGGATCCTCTGTTAGGACTTGATCTTCAACTTCTCATAGGCATGATGAATTTGAGTCCCCTAATGGGAGATCTAGCCATGTGATAAAAATAGTCAAAAATTCCTAAAGAATGAACTTGGATGCACTGGCAAGTTAATCATTGGTGGTCTCCTAGTCTAAATTTGAAGAAGAAAGAACACCCCCATCTAATGGTGCTTGAAACAGGTTTTCACCACTAGACTAGCCTTTATCTTTACTTTTTTCCTAGTCATAAAGTGCCTCAAAGAGGTTTTCACTTTGGGACCTCAATATTTTACTTGTTTATTTTTGGCTAAGGGTGTTTACTTACTCTATAAAATAAGATATAGGATCTAATGTAATTGAGAATATTGACTTATGATCTCCCAATGGAATGTTGTCTCTAGGGCCTAAGAAGTCACAAAATGTGTCATCATTTTAGAACTCATCAATTGGTAGACTAGATTCTTGTTGATTCCAATCTATCAGTTGGGGGTAATAAAATGGCAATGAGTTGTGATTAATGGATAAGGTAAGGGTAAAAATGACATTAGTATCAAATAGGTTAGTTTTAGCTAGGTCATCAAAGGTGAGGCTATGATCAGACTTTGCTTCATTATCGGCATCATCATCACTTGTCACTAGTGATGGAATTCAAATAAGATATGTGGGGTCACCCCCAAGTGGTTTGAATCCAAGTCCATAAGGTATTTCATACTTAGTCATGAAAATTGGCTTGATGTTTCCTTGTTGATTTGGTCTGAGGCCTCTTCCTTCATAATTGTGATGCTCCATGATTCTATTAGGAATAGGACACTTTCCATTTTTATAATAATTAGCTTGGTTATCATTGTATAACCATGATTTGTCCCCTTTAAGAGGGTTGGGTTCTAGGCTAGATGTTGGTACAAATGTGATAGGTCCCTTATCTTTGTTCCTTTGTTACCAATGCATATTTGGAGTGAATTTAGGTCACCTAAAGGTTTTTGAATTCTGAAGAAGATTGGCAATATGAAATGTATCACGGGTCACATACTCTCTCAGTCTATTATCTAAAATAGTGAAATGATTAGAAGCTTCAAGAGGTGGCATGTGGGAAAGGGAATCCAAGGTATTAGGATCTATACAATTATCTAATGAAGGATCAATGAGTATAACCTTTCCTTTATCTTCCTTAGAACTTGGATTCATGCCGTAATAATAATTGTAGCTTTGAAATTCAGCCTCAAGATTTTTTTAGTATTCATATGGGTGTAAATATATTCGATTGTTCATTTCCATCCCTGAGTGGCAAAACTTGATACATTAGTGCAACATTGACAGGACTACATGAATCTCATGTAACCAAAGCCTACCTAAAAGCATATTTTATGATAACTCAAGATCAAGCACATGAAAAAGTGTATCATGGGTCAAAGGCCCAATGATAACTAACAAATTAATGGTGCCTTGTGATTCTCTTTCCTAATTATCATAGGCTTTGATGGTTATTGTTTCTGGCTAAAGATCTGCCATTGTGTACCCAAGAAGCTTGATGAGCTTTAGAGACATTATGTTGAGGCCTGATCCATTATCTATAAGGACACATTTCACTTTATGCCACTTTATATAAACTTCTATGTACAATGGGTTATTATGGAGTGGGTGAAGGGAAGACATATTGCTTTGGTTGAATGTGACTTGTTGGGTGGGATCTAGGTGTCTAACCAAAGCTTGAAATTTATCAGGGGATATATCACTAGTAATAGTGGATTGGGTAAAAAACTCAATCAAGATGTTATTATGGATTATTGATGTTCGTAGAAAATCTAAAATAAAAATTTGTGTTGGTGTCTTCTATAATTGTTCCATAATATCAAACTTCTTGTCTTGGTCAAGAGTGAATGGTTTATTCTGATGTTGAATGGTTGGTTGGATGATAGGAAAAGTGGTAGATGGTTGTGGGCCTAGGATAGTAAACTTTGAACTCTGAGTTGTGATTGCATAATCGAGATTAAATACTAGACCATTATTACTAACAAATATTGGGAATGGTGTGGGACCAGATAAGACAAGTTTAAGTTACTGATGCACTTGTATGTGGTCACATGACAAGGATGAGTTGTTGATATAAGGTCTAAAAGGGGAATTCCTAGTTTGTTGGTTTGCCTGTATGCACTCCCAAGTCAAAGAAGGATTATCCATGTAATGTCGTTGAATGTTGTTGTTTAGCAATGGTCTAGTTTGAGTAGTTCTTGGTCTAGGATTAATGGAGATGGTATTAACACTACCCTCTATAATATGACCTACAACCCTATTTTAGTCATGTGCAACTGCATGATAGTTTTGTTGGTTGTTACCATTTTAACCTTAGTTTTATCCATTGTTCTATCATGGTGGGTTCTACTATTGATTTTGTTGACTCTACTAGTTCAACCGTTGATTTTGATACTATTGATTTTGCTACTACACTTGCCATTACTATTATTCTTGATTGTTTTATTGTTGATTATTATGTCAAAGAAAGGGGTGTTGATAAATCCCAAGGGTTTGATTATAAGTGGAAGTACTATTATCCAATGTTATCTCTCTATTATCTAGCATATTCTCAATTAAATGCTTGATTTAGACACATCTTCATAGATTATGCCCATTGACCTGATGATAGTCACATAATTCATTTTCATGGTACCAATTAGGATAAGGAATTCTCTGTGGATAATATTTTGGTATAGGCTAATTAATTATATTAACAATAGTAAGCTTATGAAAAATAATCTCAATAGGTTCTCCTAGGTCACTAAAGACATGACTTACAGGCACGGTTCTCTTAGGAGGAGGGGTTTACAATGGTAAAGGCTACTGTATTTGTTGTGAAGGTCTTGATTTTTGTGCTTGAGGCATTGGTTGGAGATTTTTATGGGTAGGAGTAAGCTAAAAAGGTGGTATAGATGATGTGTGCACTATTTGGACATGATGGGATTTGGTTATTCCATTCCCCACAACATTCCTATTGGGGTTGAATTGCTTTAGTCTTTCTTGGTTATTGGCCTGTGCTAGTTGCGATGCTTACACTTGAATGGGATGCTGATGTTGGTCTTTTTCCTAATTAGTACCTTGATTTTGATTGGTTGAATTAAGCTTGATGACTCTTTTATTAATGAGGGATCACTCAATCAACAATCCTTTGTCGATTATTTCCTTGAAAATATGTGCACATTGTAGTTCCAAATGATAAGCTATCTCACTATGCATTTTTTTAGTAAACATAGTGGATAATTATTTATCTGGTAAACTATGGGTGAAATGGCTTGTAAGGGATCTCCTTCATTGTAGATAACTTTCAAAACTCTCACCAACTTTTTATTTTTCTTGCGTTAACTCCATTAATGAAATCTCATGCTCAAGATTATAAGAAAAGTGATGCACAAACTTATCATAAAGATCATCAAAATATGTTATTGAATTTTTGGGAAAATTTAAAAACCACTCCAAGGCTTGTCCAGCCAAGCTCATTAGAAACAATAACAAAACTGGTTGACATGTGACAAAGAATTCAGTTAAATGGGCCTTAAGGTCACCTTTCCCTTTGTATTTGTTGAATTTTGATGGTTTGTATCCTAAAGGAGATGGTATCTGCAAATACTCCATGTTGAATGGATAAGAAGACATATCATCCAATTTAAACTTTTTAATCCATTTATCAGCTTGAATGGTAGCAATTGCATCCTTCATCTATTGCACTTCTTGGGATAGGAAACTAGAAGGAACATTGGTTTGGGTAGATGGTTGGGAGGTCACAAATGGGACACTTTGACTAGGTATGATGGAGATACTTATTGGGGTACATTGGTTTGGTTGGGGAATGGACCAAGAATATGCATACATGGATTAGGATCTACTTGAAATTGTACATTTGGATGTGTGATCTTCTAGTTTGGGTTGCCAATAAATATTTAACTTGGAGGATTTTGTGGTTGGAATGGAGGGATATAATATACTATCCTTGTTATGGTTGAAAAGGGACATGCTACCGACTAATCGAACCTTGTTGATGAGTGAGAACTTGTAGACCAAGACCCTATTTTTGAATATGTGGCACATTTTGAACCAACAATTGTCTAATAGGTACTTGAGAAACATGGGAACCTCCTTGTTACATGAATCCCTATGGGGAAGTAAAAATAGGTTATAGATTTAACATCTATGGCTGACCAATATTTACATATTGTTGACTAGTCATTGCTTGGTTTTGTATTGGTATATTAGTCTATGATTGAAGAGGTATGTTTTTTGTTACCTGACAAGGTGGAACATTAGTTTCCCCTGATTGAGGTGGCAATGTATTTGTCCTCTATTGCGTTGATACACTAGATTGTGCCTATTATTGTGGAATAGTACTCGTTACTTATTGAGGAGTAGGATTCATCACATTCTTGTCATTGAGGTGTGATGTTGGCCATTATTTGAATATCTAATCCCATAGGTTGTACACTTGAGGAAGAATTTGGTTCAGGTTGGGATGTAGAAACTCCTACTCCCTGGTATGATGACCCACTCATGGAATTAACTATAGGCATATGTTGTTGGCTAGTTGTTTGTGTGTTAGTAACACTTTGATTGGGATTGGATGCTAATTTCACATTATCCACTACATTTGGCTCACTATTTTGTGTGGAGGCTAAAGACACTTCTTAAATAATAGGCATATGCATCAATTTATCTATCGAAGTGGTTTGCATGAATGGGTCAGAACTCAAATTCTCTTGTCCAGTTAACTCTATCAACACTCCTATTAAAGGAACTAAGTCAATAAGAGGTTTTCTCATCATGTTCATTTGATTGAAATTATGTAATAGATTTAGGTGGGTTTGATATGCTATCTATATTTGGTTAAAGTGATATTCCATGATGTTTTTACCTTGATTATATAAATTAGGGTCTTGATATGTTTTTTGGACTAGAGCCATAAAATTTCTAGAAGAAGAATGTTGATCATAAATGATATGGTGGGGCACTCTTACTAGGCTTGGTAAATTCTCATGGGGGAAATCTGCTAGAAACTTGGCCCCTACTCTATGGCTCTAACCAAAATCTCATCTTTGTTCTCTAAAAAATGCCACTCAAACAAAAATAGATCATACATGGAAACTATATTAGTAAAATGACCGTTGAAGGACTGGCTCATCCATTATGGGTATTGTAGCTAAGTATTGTGTGGTTTGTTCTTGGTCTTGTTCTGAATAAGGTGGTGTGTTAACCAGATAGTTAGCTAATGGATCTTGGCTTTGTGCCCCTGGTTGAGTATTATAATAGGGATGAAAATCCATCTCATAAGAAATATTATTTTCATAGGGGTCTTTTACCATTTCTTCCTACATAACTACATTACTAATCCATGGATTGTACCTGATTCCACTATGAGTGTAGGAATACATGTTGGGATCCATAGTCAATGCTTTGCGATAAAAGTTCAAAGAGTTCTACAAACTATAAAAAGGAAAAAATCTAAAATATATGATCTTCCAACTTGGTCTAGATTTGTCAAAAGGATCAAAGGTTTATGCAAATATTTATGAGGAAACAATCTAGCATGAAGTATTTAACATTTCACTATTCACATAAAGATAAAAAAGTAAATGGACCAAAAATCAAAATGCCAAACTCTAAGGTCAAAGTGTTTCAAATTAGTCTAATCTATGAATTTAAAAGTTACTAGGTCTTTTGTCCAAAAGTGATGTCAAAATCTAGGCTCAAACAAGGCATGTACTAGGGCTCTTGGCCAGATGACATCAAAATCTAGACTTTGAAATAGATGAAGGTTTTAATCTAACGAATTTGAAAAACTTATAACAAACACTAGGAATTTGATTCTTGGACATTAACTTGATCAAATAGGTATAATGTATGAAACAAAAGGCACTTTAGAGATAGCTTTATTTTCTCATAAATAATGGTATAAAACTTGGTTCTTTTGACAAATAAGTTAGACAAAAGTGAAAAGTATAATTGTGCTAGACAAAAGATCATAAAAGTACACTCAGATTGGTCTAAAAATGCAGAAACAAATTTTAATTCTATGTAAGAGGGTCTATTAAACAACATTTGAAATGTTTTGGGTAGCCTAACAATGCTACACTACCAAAAGGTGTGACAAAAAAGTTTGTTTCAAAAAATCTCTAAGGCAAAGATGATTTCCCATAATTTTTACAACATAACACTACTTTTCTTGACTCAAAATGTTGTGGTACATAGACTCAAATTTCAAGTGTTTAGCACAAAATGGATTAAGTCTATCAAGTGGTGATAATGATGGAGTCTAAAATGACTTTCAACTCAAATTGGAAATTGAACGTAAGTTCCCTCAAGTTTAGGACAAGGAGAATCTACTTAACATATCAGCCATATGAACTTATAAAGGTGCAATTTGAAATTTAGATTGTCAGTGAAGGACTTAAACAACTTTGGTAAAGGTCTAGACTCAATTAGGCAACATAACTATGCCAAAGTGGATGATATGACTCCTAAGCTTTTGATGAACTTTGAGCAAGGAAATTTATGATCTCATATGGGAAAAATAATTCCTCTTTGTTCAAAGGAAAATGAGGACCATGTGTTTGGTTTGAATTTTTTGTTTACACCAAGTTTTAACTTCAAACAAGACTTTAATCTAGGACAAGACCAGATAATTAATCGCTCTTAGATCCTAAACTGATAAGGTTGCTTGGTATTGTTGGAATCCATCAATATACATCATGTAATAGAATCGTAAGTGTTCATCCAAAAGTAAATGCACATTATATAGTAGGGTTTTTACACCCCCCTTCTCTAAAATGATAGTACTATGACATGGACCTTGAGGCACACATTACACCAAAACTACTTCCACAACAAGTGGGGATTTGTCTAAGATATAAAAAGTTTTCAAACATTCTAGGGGAATCAATTATACAATGACTTTCACGCCAAATAATGAAAAAAATCATGGATTTTGGGTTTGTATCACTTGGCTTGTTGTAAAAAGGTCTATTCCTTTTTGCAACCACTACTTCCTACTGTTCGCTCCGTGTAGTGTGATGTCCAAAGTGCCACTATGTCTTATGTGTAACTCCAATTAGGATCCAAATGAATTCAATGATGGGAAGTGAAACCCTAGGTCAAAACTTCCCTAAATAACTAATGGGAGGTGATGAAGTCCCCCTCGCAAGCCAAGTTTGCATAAAAATAAAGAAATCATGAAAGTAGAAAGACTTTAGGGTCATTTTCAAGGTCACCCAAATTTTGATGAGTTTTTGGAGAGTGATTTAGATGAATTTTTTTCTAAGCCTTGAACTAGGCTACTTGCAATATAAATGACGCTTTTAATTTCAAAGGTTCCCTAAAGGAGACAAATAGAAGAGCATACACGCAACACCCCTCTTTTCTCCAAAAAAAAATTAATTTAAACAACTAAGTGAATACAAAAATCTTGAAAAGGTGAGTTCACTTTTAATCCTAAATGAAAAATGAGGTGTTGTTCATTTGACCCCTTAGTCTTAGTTGCAAACTTTGAAAACATTCACCATAAACATCTAAATTTTTTGTTAAACACCAAAAAAAGGTTCCTAGTTGAAATTTTAAGCATGTAAAAGGTGATTTAAAATATATTTTTAGCAAACGTCAAGATTTTTCCTACAAAAAAAATGTTATCATGTCCTTTAGCCTTCAAGCTCTTTTGGGTTTGAAACAATGAAATTAAAAAAATAGCTCTCGGGTTTGTGTTTTAAAAGAAACATAGTGACTAACATCAGTTATATAATTGATGATGGTTACATTTGCTAACCGATGATGGTTATCTAACTAACATTAGTTATAATAATGTGACTGATGATAGCTATCAACCCAATGTCAGTTTTACTAATCAACATTGATTACTATGTAAACCTGTGGCAAACAAAAATGGTAAAATAAAGTTAGAAAATCAATTCACAAGAGCTTTAATGATCCAAATGAAGATTTTAAAGCTATAAAATGAACTTCTTCATGTGTGGGATGCATCTGGTCCCACTGGGCATGGCATATGTGAATCTAAGAATTTTGACTCAAGATATGATGGTTAGTATGGTGTTACTTTCAAAATGAAAACAAAATGAAAGAAACACACTAACTAGTGTAACATCTCTAGGCCTAGACACTAGGGAGATCTTAGTTAACAAACATGACTAAAACACACAACTAAAATTTTAAAAAAAAAAAAAAAAAACTATTTTTTACTTTCTTTAGATGCTCCAAAATTCTTGTTGTAGTGGCTTACTCGGTTTGTGCTCATGAAGTCCTCATCAATGGAAGCTTGGCTACCTCCATCTCTCCTTAGCACCTTTGCCTTGTGGATTGGCTTAGCTTGGCTTGGAATCAAATTGGAATGGGAACACTAGTTACTTGAAGCTTTTGGAACCATTTGTGCATTATAAATTTGCATAATCAAGACTTAGAAATGATGTTTATGGCCTCTCTATTTATAGATTTTTGAGATTAATCAGAATCAACTTGAACCTCCATCTTAGGATTGAGATGTGTGGCTAAGGATTATTATAATTATGAAATTAAAATTGATAAATAGACTCATAAATATTTGGGATATAGGAGATATTAAGAGGTATGGATGGATTTGATGAGGCATGGGAGGCATGAATCTTGATATTTGTGGCATTTATGGCCTAGGGATGTCTTCCCAAGAAATGAGGTCACCTGATGATGTAGATATTCAATATTCATTTCCAAAAATAAGTATTCAACAGTTTCCATGGAATTATTTATTAGGCTCTAATTTGGATTAATTATCTCTTAAGCATGATTAAGTACTTTGTGCATAAATTACTCAAATTGATCAGAATGCCTTGTTATTAGTCTAAAATTTGATTGGATTGGAATCGAAAGGAAATGTTAGATGCGTTGGATCTATATTCCTATTTAAGATTTTACCAATAGAAAATTAAAAAGGCACATGTCTTGTATAAGAAATTTGATAGGAAAAGATCAATCCAAAGCACCTAAGTGTAAAATTGGTATTTTGACTCAAAATGATTTGATCAAAGTTAGTTGGCCCATAAATTGTATTGCCTCATTCATGGATACTTTGGCTAAAATCGGCACTTGAATATATCAATTTCAAATCATTTATCATGTTTTAGTGTTTTTAGGCCAAATTATGAATTTTAAGTGGAAATTGGCTAAAATCCTAATTAGAGGTTATTGGTGGCTAGATTTAGGTGTCTAAAATAATCATTGTCTCTATATCCATGGATACAATGATAGTTAGAAAAGGGTCAATGTGGCTATCTATGTAAGAGATGTGGATCTTGACAATGAGTAGAAGGCAATGTGATTAACCTCCTATCTAGTAGTGCTGATAATATAACATATAGTCTATCCTACTCTGAATCAAACTATAGTGGTGCCCTATTATTGTTCTCTATATTACATACTATAGGTGGTGCTTTGGAAACTATATCCCTATTCTTAATTAGTTTCTTTTCTAGATATGGTCTCCTACCTTGTTTGGTACATGGTGGATGTTGTGTGCTAAGAGCTATAAATGGAGGTAATACTATGAAATCTAGAATAAGCTGATCAATTGAATATGAATCAATCAATCCTAATTTCTTTTCCAAGGATAAAACTATATAACATAAATGCCTAAACGAGGACTCTATCTGATATAATATATGCCATAAGAGGGGTTGGTGAATCCCCTTAATAAAGATATGCTGAACCTCTAAATCTGTTGGTTTATAGATCAAGTGTAACATGTAAGTCTTAAATCGTAAAATATAATCACTAACTAGATCTGAAGGATTTTGATGCAATGTGATAAATATTTCTCATAAATGACATGAGGGCCTATGTTTTCTATGTAATATATGATGAAGGCCTCCTCTAAGTCATCATATGTATGTAAAGAGCCAACAGGGAGTAAATTCTATTGGAACAACTTAAGTATAATCAAAGGACTCACATGAGATGGCAAATCCTTTTGAAAGGATTTAAGGTATATGAATGGATCTCCAATTCTATCAAATTGAGGCAATGATGGTATCTGGAAATGCTTAGGCAATGAAACTTTGGTGAATGTCTTCGAAAGAGGGTTACCATGCAAGTCATTGCATCCATCCAAGACTTATAAGCCTTATTTTCCAAAGTAAGGAGATGTACTTGGTGTTGTAATTTACCAACTACATGCATCAAAGAAATAATCTCTTAGGATGGTATATTAGTATCTTGAAGTGATTCATTTAAACATTGAATTTGATCATTTATTTTAGCCATGAGAATGCTACATTTAGCAATTGGATCATAGAGAGGGGGTGTGCTCACTTTAACCTTTGGAGTAATGGTAACTTGCACCTTACTAGAGGGATGTGGGCTACCATTCTCTTTGGGTGAAGAGTGATAAATAGGTGCTACTATAATAGGGGGTGGCATAGGAGATTCATTGGTATCTTTAGTATTTAGTGAATCACATTCTAATTGAATAAAAGATGTGATGTTATAATTGACATGTGCATCATTTGAAATAAAATCATGCATATACATAGAAGCAACATTTTGTAATGCATTATGTTTGAGAGAAGGAGTGAGATAATATTTAGAAGCATGAGATGCATTTTCTTTTTCGCTATATACATAATAGTCATCACTATTCCATGCATTATCATAATCAAAATTTTGCTCATTTGAAAGAAGAAAATTAGAAGTATCACTTTCATATTCACTTTCATTATCATATTAATTTGGATTTTCACTATCATACTCATTATCACTTCCATTATCACTAGGGAGAGGGGTAAGAGAAGATGTTAATTTTTTTATAATATGCAATAAATTGTCATGTGAAATTGGAATACTATGTGTATCCATGTTATCCTTGAATGAAGTGTATGCATTATTTTCACTTGCAATATGAGAAGTAAGAGTAAGAGAGTTATCATTTAGACATTCTTTTGTCATTATTTTAGATGAAAAATTAGAGTTAATAACATGAGATTGATCATTTGAATGCATTAGAAATTTGATTCTATTTCATTTATATTGTTGTAATTTGAATATAGGAGCAAAAGAGAGGGAGATACTAGGTTCAAATGCAAGCAAATTATCACCAATGAAAGGTTCACTTGGAATTGCATGACTAATTTGTACATTTGATATATTTTTCATAGGAGAATGAGGTGAAAAGTAACTTTCTCATTTATCAAAATTATTTTCTTTAGAAGAGGGAAGAAAAGAGATAGGTTTGAGAGAATGAGATGAATCTAATTTTTCTTTACTATCACTTTCATACGCATCATCATATTCTTCATTACAATAATAGTAATTATCTTCATTGTAAATGAAATCATTTTCCTCATTTTTGGCTAATGTGCAATTTTGAAAATTTGTCCATTTATTGTCATAATTATGAGAAAAATTTAGAAATTTATCTATAGGATGAGAGGGAAGAAGTGACTTAGTGGCCATTTTATTACTTTCACCAAAGAGAGTATGTAAAAGTACTATTAAGAAAACAAATCTAAGAATGACTACTAACATAGGGATTTTTAAAATATTTTTGACACTCCAAACAATTTACAAAAATTCCAAAAATTTTATCTAAAAATTGTAAGGGAGGAAGGCTTGGGGTTTGAGGACTTAGTTTGGAGATCTAGGGTTTTGGGTTGGAATTTTAAAAATTTGAAATTATTGCAATAATTTGAATTCTAAAATAAATTTGAATAAAATAAATGTAAAAAATTTATATAAAAATTAGAATTTTGAAATTGAATTTTTTCACAAAAATGTGAAGGAAAACCCTAGGGGTACCTAGGGTTTGATATTTATTCAAAATAAGTCAAGTTCACCAAATGATTTAACTTTTTGGGGAATAATAGAGTTTTATTCATATTTTAGTTAAGGATCTAGATTAATAAATTAGTATAGAATATAGCAATAAATATAGTCCTAATTTATCTTATTCACCTTTCTAAAAATAGCAATGAATGAGAAGAAATATAACTTATCTTGAAAATAGACTGATACAACTTATATAAAGGTTAAAAATGGTTGTATAGGATTGGGAAGGTGTCATAAACTTGAATCTAGCTTTTTTTGGGTGAAAGGATAGGATTGCCAAAAAGTGGATGCTTTGGTGTCTAACACTATTGTCCATTCTTGTCACTATAGTTCAAACTAATCATAGAGACCTAAAACTTTCTAAGTAGTTATGTTGTGCCTGTGTGAGCCTATTTGTGAAAAATTGAGCACTGGTTATCGACAGAGCTCATTATAGAGCTGATTTTATATTCAAACACTAATCCTCCATCATACTTGATAAAATGATATTTGAGTCACTTGAAAAAGAGGGGGTTAGTGTGTAAGATGCACTGAACATGTAATCCACACCCCTTGTGTGGACACACTGCCTACATACCAATACTCCAAAGAGGGATCAATCCATATGTATTTCTCCCACCTAACATGCTTTGTGCAATAGTGTGATACAAATAAAAATGCCAAATTGATAGTGTTTGAGGTGGCTAAGGACTGGTATGAGGATTTGAGTAGGTTTGTAGTTGTATTGGGTGACTGTATGTAAAGAATAGGGAAGTTTTCCTTAGTGCTTTGTTTGTATTCTTTCTTGCTTTGTAAGTTTTTGTCACCTTTCTTTATAAATGAGCTTTGAGTGAGATTTTATAAGAAATATTTGGTCATGGGTCAAATGTATTTGTGATAGGTTGACCTAATTAAGGATAAGGACCAGATGAAAATTACCATTGGGGCTGAAAGTGCAAATAGATAGGAGCATAAAAAATAGGACACTTTGGTGCCCAATGCTATAGTCCAAATGCGGTGCTCTTATCCTACAGACTTGAGACCTAGAGGAATAGGATTGGCATAGGAAATATTATTTAGCTAAGGTGGAATCAAGGTTTAAAAGGGTTTAGATGACTAATAATGAGCAAAAAGGTGTTTAGAAGGGTCACAAGAGCATGCACAAAGGACTTATGGATGGGGTATCACAAGCCACACTCACACTACCAATTTAGATATTTTATATCACTACACTTTGCTTTCTTTACTCTTCTCACATTTGGTATAATTTTGTTTGCTTACACGAGTAAATCTTTAAAGTGAATCTAGTTCTTATTTGTATTATTTAATATTATCCTTATATGATCACATGATATGTGGTAAGATTTGAGCTTATGCTACTTCATGCCATACATTGGTTAAATTCATGTTTAGATGGAGTTTAAACTTTGTCATAATGTTTGGATTAAAGATCAATAACATCTTTCTTCTCTGCCCTACCCTTCCTTTTGCTCTTTTTTTACCAATTCACTTTAGATTATCTTCACTATGAATATCCATCTTAGATGATCCCTTAGCTTAGGTTTAAGCATAATTATCACATATATTATTTAAATTCATAGATCAACTTGATACCATGGTGGCTTCCAACCACTAATATTATAAATATTATGAAACAATCCACTTGCTTTGCCTCTATTTCATCAACAAATAATAAGATTATCACAACTTATAACTCATGTACTAAATTATTAGAATTCTAAAATGATAAGTGTTCTTGAACACTTTGGGAACCTATGATACATATTTAGGCATCAATAAGAGGGGCTTCACTAATGTTATAAGTAGGGCCTCCTTTAGTTAGATCTTTGAAAATTTGGTGTATCTTTGCTCATTTTGGTGAATTATGTTTAAAGATTGATGTATTATTTGCATATTTGTGTTTCTTTTAGCATATTTGTGTAAATATCATTGATCTTAATGGTTTTAGACCCATCTTTGTGCTTATTTAGATAAAGAAAGACATTCCTTGAAGATTCATGAATAATTATGGTAAAGATAGCCTAAGATCTGTGAATATAACACGTTTGAGGTTTGTAATAGTTGTTTTTCTCAAAGATTGATAGATCCTTCACAAATTTGAATTTATTTGAACTTAAACATGTAAATATCATTCATATTGACATGTTTGGACATATATTTAAGCTAATATAGTCAAATATCGATGTCTTTTTCTATTATTCATACATATTTGTTCAAAATTTGCTTAATGTGCAAGTCTATTCATTGTTTTTTATAAAGATAAGACTTACACATCATATTTCATTCAGGGTTCGAAGCTCTCAAATTGGAATTGTTAGGAATCAAGACAGATCATGTTCAAATACAATAGTACCTCTCCTCTCTCTAAAAGGGTTTGTAAGAAAGATGGATTAGATAAAGGTAAACATAGGCTCCCAAAGTCTCAACCAACTTCACCAGTTTAGGGTGCTCATGTGTTCAAGGTATGGCTTAGCTAGGTGGTTATTCAATCAACATAACAGGTATAGTGCATGAATCACCAAGAAATTCTTAAATGTATTTTCCTTTATTCAATCCTAATAATGTTGTCACAACTGAAGAACATGTTAAAATATTTAAGGCTAATTTGAGACTCTTAAATGTTTTTCATGAAGATGTAACATGTAGATTGTTTCCTTTTACTTTCAAAGATGCTACATATGATGGT
Source organism: Torreya grandis (assembly GCA_037957365.1). Taxonomy (NCBI): domain Eukaryota; kingdom Viridiplantae; phylum Streptophyta; class Pinopsida; order Cupressales; family Taxaceae; genus Torreya; species Torreya grandis. The sequence continues at coordinate 1,634,864 of JARHVA010001233.1, forward strand.
TCTTTAACCTTCTAGAGAATTAAATAGATAGCTGGGATGATTTTAATAGAATCTTTATTAATCAATTTGGTAAAGTCATTAGTCCATGCATTCTGTATCGATAATTCACCACTATTAAAAGAGATTCTAGTGAGACCATTAGATCCTTCAATACTATATTCTAGAAGATGTTTAGTAAAACCATAGCCCCTTATAGACCTGATGAGGCTTTAACCTTAGATATTTATAAGGATGCTTTGGATCCCATGACTTCTATGTTTCTTAAAAGGCCTATTGGAGTCATAAATACCTTAGCATTGGCTTATGCTGAAGCTATAATAATCAATGATCAAATGCAGCCTCAAAGCTAGCTTGCATACAATAGTCTAAATGTCAACCCCAATTTCCTATCACTAAATATCATTTTGAATGCCAATAAGAGTGCATCTACCTTAAATTAGACACTGGTCTTGAACTAATTACCCTTAAGCCATGCCCATCCTAGCCAAAATTTGAGGTTCTTGAATAATGATACAAATGGATTTCATCCATAGGGAAAAAGAGATTTAGTACCCATTAGTAATAATAATCAAGTCCATAACTTAAAAGCACCAAATAATGAGAATGAATCCATACTTAGGATGGTTCAAAAGTTGAGCACTAATTTTCTTTAATTTCAGAAGTAAGTGGGCAATACTGGGTAAAACTCCAATAGAAACTAATGATTCTCAAAGGTTCAATAGGCCTACAAATAGGTTTCATGATAACATCAATAATAGGTCATTCAAGAATGTAAATAAAATGAATCTTTGTGATATAGGTCTAGCTGATCATTGTAATGTCTGTGAAGCATATCAATATGAAAAGGATACATCTAAACCTGTGTTTAATCAAGATAATGTTGTAGGGACATATGGATTTATAAGGACATATAAATCCTTCATGGTATGAGATTTTGATTTTTCATTCAAAGAAGAAAATGAACCTAAAAATGTTATAGAAGAAGGAATAGATGAGTAAGCCCATGAACAAAATTAGATACAAGCTAACCTCTCTTCAAAAAATAACTATGACAACTCATATGAGGTCATTACTAAAATTGAGGATATACCTAAAAAAGATGACTAATGGTAACATTTATACCAGGATTTTTTGAAATAAATTGAGGTATTCCAAGACAACAATGTCATTCTAGAGATATCAAAGCAAGATGAGCTAGGACTCAATTAGATATAGGAGGCACCATTCTGCATAGAAGATGAAGATGAACCAAGTGAAATAGATCAAAAATTTCCATGTGACACCTTCAAAGGGATGGAAGTGATCAACCTGATTCAAATGGTAAGGTTTCAAATGAATATCATGTCCTTTCAGTTTATTATGATGAAGAGGCCTTTTAATATGAGCTAGAGCCTAATGAAGACATGAATCCAAGCATACCAACTGAGTTCACAATCAAACCATTGAATATGAATGATAGAAATCATGATCACTCTTTGAATGAAGCAGAGATAGAAATTCCTAATGCAAGAAAGAAGAATTTGGGAAGAAGATGATTGGATCTTGGTTTCATATCTTCAATCCATGCATTGAATAATGCTGATAGGGAGCCAAGATGCATCATATAGAAGACACAAGCATACAAGTTCTCCTATCCACAATAAGATATCATCAAAAGGAAACAATCATGCTTCAAGGTTCTATGGTAGGCTAAGTAAATTTTTATTTGATCTTGGAGGTAGGTTATTTATGGAGTTAGTGTAGGGATTAGTTTAGTTTCTTTCCTTCTTGTCCCTTATTTGTAAATATTTCTTTGCTTGTGGTTTGTTTGTGTGTTTGGTTTTTGTGTTTTATTCCTTTCCTTCAATAAGTCCTTTTGGATAGCTCTCATCTCAAAGTTTACCTAATTACTCAAGGAGCTTCTCAAATCAGGAATGTAGGTATACAATTTAAATAGTGGTTGATCATGGATTTGAAATGTAAGCTAGATGCTAGGGTTTAGAGAAACTAGTAAAGACTAATGGTTAGGATAATTTTTCCTTGTGATTTTGAGAATTATTCTAATCTAAGCTTGGTTTTAAGAAGGATTTCACATATAGAGTGAAATCTTAAAATATTAGGATATAGTCATGTTTGCACTTAATAAACATTATTACTTGGGTTAAAGTTTGTAACCAAGGATGATTATCTGAAGATCAAAAACTTGACCAAATACCTAAACTTGGATAACTTGGTTCCCAACCTTTGTTATAAAGTCAAAATGATCTCAAAAAAATTATGAAAATAAGAGCCTTATAGCAAAATTCAAAGACTCTCTAATCAAAGGTGATTATGGTAATCTCTACCAGGGCTATGGATACTTGGCTAGAAATGGAAAAAGGCCTTGAGTAGAGCCAAATGTATCTCTATCGGGGATATGGATACATAAATGGAACAAGAGTAATTCCTAATCCTTCCTTGAGCTAAAACATGGTTCCTAATGAATATCCAAACATGATAAAAGTTAGTTTTAATGGTTAAAGTTATGAAATCTAGAAGTTGTTTCCTATATGTCATGGAAAACAATAAGTGGAATCAAAACACACACATAACATGACTAAGTCTTTATGTTTGATCCCAATTCTGCATGTGCAAGGCTTATTTCAACCATAATTTGATATAAATAATGATGACTAACTAAGTGAAATGAATAACTTAATTATTAGTCTAAACCGAGTCTCTTTATTCTAATATATTACTATGTTTCCCCCAAAAGTTGCTATTTATTGAGGTCAGCATACCTCCATTTCTAAAAAATAGGGACCCTTGCATCAAATTGTGTAAATTTATACCTTAAAATTGAAAATTCACTTGATCAAAGTGTCATTAGCATGTTTTCATATTTATTTGAAGATCATCCACACCATGATTTGGCTGGCTTATTTGTTCATGGCTCTAGTTTGATCTTATCTAAAATTACTAATGTTGGATATCTATGTTTCAGGGTACAAGTTTAATAGAGTTCATTTAAAATGGGCAATACTCAGGGTTTTGCCTTTAAATGTTAAATTGCCCCTTTTACTAGCCTTTGGTCTATAATTGATTAATTGAATTCATATTTGAATTACTAAAACCCTTAGTCTAAATTTTGTCTAAGTACTCCTTTTAAATTCAAATTTGGTGGGGAATTTTATTTAAATTTTCATGGGAACACTTTAATTTGACTTAGTTTATATTTTAACCTAAGGTCCTAGTGTTTATTAACATGACCAAGACATTAGTATAAAATTATTATCCTAAGTTCTTCACGTCTCGAGCCCCATTTATTCCCTTCTATCTTAGCGTGGTCTAACTAACTACGGGGTACCTTTTATTATGTTTCTAACTTAGCCTAAATATTTATTCATATTTATTAATATGAGTAAAAATATTAGTCTAGGACTTTAGCTTAAGTTTTATGTTCCCCTATCTCTGACTTAAGTATTTTCATTATCCACAGGAACCAATCTCATTTAACTACTTAAATCACAATCTATGACATGCATTTAATCAGATGGTGAAGATATGAGGGTGTAAGATCAATGTTGAAAATTTGAGACATGGTCCATTATTAAAACCCAATAAAGTTTTAGATGATCAATGGTACGTGATGTAATGTACACAATTTGATTAATTGAGCATAATGAGTCAAGACTTTAACGGAGCTTCAGGTCTGAAGTTAAAGCTCAACCATCTTCCTAAGATATATGGAGTGCATTCACCCAAGTAAAGATGATCTGATGGTGTGAGACAAAGTTGGACTTTTCAACAAAGGAAAATGTGGGATTGCCATGTGGTAAAAGTGTGTTAGCTTGGTAGACCTAACAGTGTAGAGTTCAAAAATCCCACAAGGATGCCTAGTGGCATGAACTCAGAGCCTAGTACAGATAGAAACCAATGGTGTTATACCCCTTAGATCATGATCTAATGGAGTGCATTGATCCTCATGAAGAAGATCTGATGGTGTGAATCAAAGTTTAAAAAGTCAAGGACCCTATGGACAAATGTATAAATGATAAGTGGCATAACTACATGCCAAAAATTAAAGCTCAATCATATTTCAAATATTGATGGTACACATTCACATGTATACATTATGATCAATGGTCCATAGAACAAGGACATAATCTAATGATCAAGATCAATGGTGTGCAAGAAATTGATATGACGGTGTGAGATCAATGTGGACTTTTCAATAAAGCTAGGATGAGTGTGACAGTGACAAGTGTCACAACCATAGAAAATATTGCAAGATAGACAATGGTGTTTGATCCTTCAGATCTAGATCAATGGTCTACGATGATCTATGTAGGGATCATCAGATGGTGTGAGATGAAAGAAGGATTTTTAAAAGGCAACAGTCACTTTTTGAATATTAATGATCAAAGTGCTATGAAAATGCCACAAAGATACCATGACGATGCCATATAGGCAAAAAATGATAAATTTAAAGATCTTAGAGGTTCAAAAAAGCAAAGGTATAAATACAAAGATGCAAAGTTCATATAAACTTGACAATATATTGCTATTAAAGATCTAATAAAACCTTCAAAAAGCCGTAAGCATGTACATAAGCCCTAGTTTGACCCTACACTCACTATATTCAAGCCTAGGAGAGTTGAATTATCACATGTGCTAGGAGAATTCAACCTAGATCCAAAGTGAAAACCACTAGTGAGCAATTTGAACAAATTCACGGTCATGGTAGCTCATAAAGGAATTCTTAGGGAAGATGTGGAGATTTACCCAACATGATACATCAACAAAGAGATTAGTAACCTAATGGTATAATTCAAGGGATAAAATGAAAGAGTTGACCAACATATTGATGGAAGATCAAATCTCTAGTTTAAAAAACATTAGCTTGGCTCATTTGAAACACAATCATGGGACTATTTGTAGATAAAATCAAAATCCTAAACACATGGTTTGGGAACTTGGAAAGTTTCCTTGAGGATGAAAAGTAGCTAAAAAATAGGATGAAACATTTGATTGGGACCATGATCACCAATCCAGCTGCACTCAGCTCCATAAGCCTCATCACTGATGAGGAGTTTAAGCATAGAGCTACCCTGATCATATAGGAAGTGAGGATTAAAAACTAAGGGAAATATGGGATAGATAATAGTAGGTTCATGTACATGATCCTAATAGTAGAGGATAATATTATTGAGGCTAGGAGCATCAAAGAGGTTAGGAAGAAATTATAGAGACTTGGTAGACCAAGAAGATGAACTCTTCATGGAGCCTATTGTTAACCTCAAGCTAATTGATGAACAACATGAAAGGTAATAAAAGTTCTTTAGTAGAAATAGGGGGTTACATAAATATAGGGGCCTAAAGGTTAGTTAGATAGAGGATATTCTTTTTTTAACTAAGCTTATGTAATATTTTTGAAGAAGAATATTCTTTTGTAAAGGCATTAGAAACTTGTGAAGCACATTACCTATAGGTTATTAATTTTAAAATGTCTAAAAAGTTTTCAATTTTTTTTAAAAGGATAGTTTTCCTTAATATTTAACATGACTAACCATCATACCTCATGAAAGGCCTATATAAAGAGGTATTTCCAATAGTAAAAGGAGGGATATCTTAAAGCCAAAATTACTTTGTAATCTTGGAGCAAGTAGTACAATCAAGAAATTCTATAAAGTTTATCCAATATTTGTCTATGTGTTTGTTATTATGGCTACTTAATGAGTTATCTTGTTTGATATTTAGATTTGAATGGTTATTATGGATTATGGATGTGTATATTTGAATACAAATCTGATAATTTGTGCTAATTCTAGATTAGTTGAATGTTCTTAGGTTTACTTAGCTTTATTTACTCTTATCACATTTGGGATAATGTTGTTTGCTTACAGGAGTAACTATTTAAAGTTAATCTGGTTCTTATTTGTATTATTTCATATTATCCATAGATGATCACCTGATGTGTGGTAGGATTTGATATTATTCTACTTCATGCCATACATTAGTAAAATGCATGTTCAAATGAAGTTTGAACTTTGTCATAATGTCTGGATTAAATATCAACAAAATATTTCTTCTCTGCCCTACCCTTTCTTTTGCTCATTTTTTACCAATTCATATTAGATTAGATTTATTGTGAATATCCATCTTAGATTATCCATTATCTTAGGTTTAAGAATAATTATCACATATCTTCTTCAAATTTATAGATCAACTAGAGACCACGGTGGCTCCTAACCACTAAATATTATAAATATTGTGAAATAGTCCATTTGCTTTGCCTCTCTTCCATCAAAAGATAGAGGGATTATCACAACCTAAAAATCATGCACTAAATTCCTATAATTTTAAAATTATAAGTGTTATTAAACAATCTAGGCACCTATGATACATATTCAATCATCAACAAAGCCAAAATGGCTTGTCTAGCTGAGTAAAGTGTATGAGAGAGAAAGTTAAAAAATTGGTCTCCAAGATCAATAGTTTCCATTAGAGTTTATGATATGTTTATCTAATATTTTTATAATTATATTATATGATAATTTTCATTAATTTAAAGGCTTTGATTATGTTCAATAAGGTGTCAAAATTTCATATTTCCTTCACTGTGTTTTGAAGCCAATTGGCAATTCAGAGTAAGCATCTTGTAGCGAAGATTTTGAGCCGGTATACCTTGAGTTGAAGCATATAATTAATTTTTTGATGAACCTGAGGTCATTATTATTTTGTATATATTATTTTTTTCCATGGTTTTATGTAAAAATTGATTTCATGCTTCAATTATTCAAGATATACTTTCTAGGTATGCACATGCCTTATATGAACAATACTAATGATGTGCTCCAAGTATTGGTTTGAGACAAAAAGTGTTATGAAACCAAGATAATATTATAAAGGGTATTTTTTAATTTAATATGATGTTTTACTACTATGTGATGTGTTTGAATATGCTCTAATAATATCAAAGGGTAATGTGTACTAAGTAGGCCTAATAGAATTAGGCCTCCATGAGACCTATAAAAGAGTAAAGACTAATTAAAATAGGTCAGACCTAAAGATAATCAAATCACATTTTATCTGTCTATGATATGTATTAAATATCCATTCCATGTCTAACCTAAAAATATAGTAATGTTTGGCTGACTAAGATGGATATGATTAAGTGACTTTTATAAATACTAGGCAATTTTAGGCCTATTTGAAGAGGTGTGTATGCATAGAGGAAGAGAATAATTTAACACTTGGTAAGGTATAATAATGTATTATTTACCATTTTAAGAGTATATATTAAGCTTTGATAGAGGTTCTTCATATGAGTATCAAGGTCATATGACCTAATCAAGTCAAGAAGAAGGCTAGTTGAACGAAAAAGGCCAGAGGCAAGTTTAAGAGGGATAAAAGTGTGTGAAAAGATAAAGAAGAAGATATTAATATATTTTATGATAAATAAGGTAATATAAAAGTTTATCAAGTTTTTTAGGTGGTTGATTTGGCACTGAGTCATCTAGGGGGTTCGTTCCTCCTTGTAAGTTGGTACTTGTTAAAGCCTGGTTGAGTTGGTGCTTAGCTAGTTGGGGTTAGTGCTCCATGTGAAGTGGGCAATTAAATAAAGTGGGTGTTTGTATTATAAGACTTTATTCCATTTTCATCATTAGTGGGTTTTATTCCCCTTGAGGGTTTCCCACATATATATTATGTTCATGTGTTTCATGCTCTTATGGATTTGTGCTTATGCTTGCTAAGATGTAAATACTTATTTAAACGATCTATGATTGCTTAAGTAAGATTTTTAAAGAAAGTTTTAAAGATTGATTCACCCCCCCTCTCAATAATTTAGCTTCCAACAAGATAAACAACTATGGTACAAATACTTAATTAGATTTTAACACCAAAAGATGAAGTGAGATCCATAACTGTGTCATAACCAACATAGGAACTAGACCAAGTCCATAAATTAATGATGACTTCATCATGAAGTATTTTAACCACTTAGTATTTTGATATTTTTGGGTCAGTGTAGAAACACTCATGCACACCTATTTGTGTACTCCAATGTGGCCTTCTTATTAAAGTTGTCACTAATGTATACACTTACCCAAGTACCTGCACAAGCTATAAAATAATTGGTACCTCAATGGGTAAATAAAAAACATTCAACAAATAGCTATAGGATGTAAAACATATTCAATAGTAGAATTATCAAGATATAAAAAAGATATAAAAAATTATAAGCAATATGTAGTGATCATGGAAAGGACTATTTCAGAAAATAATGCAAATCTTTGAAACACTTTACAAAGTTCACAAAGAAGTAAGGGATGAGATTCACATCCCACTGGTAGGTAGCTTAAGGAGGTTAGATCAAAGGTTTATGTTTACTAATTAATATTATTTAGTTTTTTAAATAACCATGCTTATATTCTATTGAGGAACAAATTATCCATTTCTCATGTTAGGTTTAGCCTCCTGAGCTTCCCAATTGGTCAAATCAAGATATTCGTTAATTTATTAGCTTAATTAGTTTAGACATACCTTATACTAGGTCATGCATACACAACTTCAAACATTTATAATTTTAATTTCCTCATGAGTTGTAAATAACTCGATGTGCTTATATTAGTTTACTAATTAAATTCTATCACTTAAGTGAATTAAATATCATCTTAGATATAATCCTATTAGACTAAGTGTTTTTTTCCAATGATAATGCCTTAAGGATTGAAACCTTTTTCTTTCTTATCTTTCCAATAAACTTCATCAATTCCAAATTTATAATTATAACTCACATCATTATCTCTTTTCAATTCCATGTATTTATAATGAAATAAAATAACTTGTTATTATTTCATAAGCCAATTCCAAGTAAGAAGCAGATGTTCCTCTACTGCATCATGCATCATTGAAATAACCATTAGAATATAGGACATTTAATGACTTAACCATTTACAAAATTATTTGTTAAATTAGCTTTCTTATATTTAACACATGCATAAGATTTGAATATCATTAATAGAATCTTAGCTACAATAGAACAATCCAATGGTTTCAATTGATTATACAAGGTTGTCCAAAAATAGTCTTATCACTTCAAACAATGATATAATTGGTTCCATTCAACATGATTGTATTGGAATAATCCTAAGAAGATATTGAACCTTAATCACTTTTTAATTTAATCCTTACCAAAGAGTCTAATAATAATTATAACCTTTCATAGTTTAAGATAATTCTTACATTTGTTGTAGTCCAATTAAGATATCATATCCTACTTATGAATTCTTACATTATTAATAATCCTTGAGATTTTATTGGACTTAAATGACTTATTGGAAGTCTCAAAAATATTATGTTTATAGAATTTATCTTCATAATGTAGATTTGGATTGTTTAAGTTGATTTTATAGTCTTTATATAGACTTAAGGTAAACATGCCATTAATACTTGTGATCAAGAAATGACTTAATTTGTACATGAAGTATATCAAAATACTTACAACGTATCACTTTCTAATTTAATGTACACTTTAATAAACACAAGGCTAACATATTATCTCATAATTGAATCTTAAAACTATAATTCAAAAGTAATCAATTATTATTTCAATTATCCAACTAAAATCAATGCCATTGACCTGAGATAAAAATACTAATAGTATTGAATAGTCATATGAACTTTAAAATCCTCATTAACACATAATATTAATATAAGATAATTAAATGAACTTGTATGAATATGTAAAGAAATGTATCCATATTCTAAATTTAAGCATAGCACTTAGAGGTTTGAATATGAGTCTACATACTCTAAGTAATAATAAATTAATGCATGAATCAATTTAAGTCATGTAGTTAAAAGTTCACAATATCAGAATGCCACAATGAACATTTATAGCCATATATGTAAATGACAACATAAAAGTAATTTGATATTTAAAAGATCAAAGTCTAATCACAATTATAAGTCAACTTGCATACACTAACCTAATTATGTAAATTAAACATAACCTTAAACTTGCATCACAAAATTGATGAACACCAATATAATTAATGAAGTTAATTTTACATTCATGAATCAATTCATTTTACAATAAATTGCCAAAATAATTAAATTATAAGTATACCAAATGATATTCTACATGCAATTCAATGTTACAAGCGCCCACCTCTCCAATCCCCAAGAGCCCAACGATAAGTGTCCCTAGACAACCCAATCCATCAGTTGGATGTGATTCCATCTAGACGAGAGAAGTGAGTAAGGTAACAATGTCTACCGAGCTTGAATTAAGAAAACCAAATGATGAAAACATTCAAACAAGATAGTTTACATTCATAGTTAATAACATTAACACCTTTGCAATTATTCTAGCTACTGAAGCTCATTTAGAGTATTCTAAGATTGAATATTAAGAGTGCAATCTATGGTGTTGCACTCACAAGACCAATCCATCATTAGGGTACAACACCTAAAATAAATGCAATTGTATTACTACTAGTAACCCCAAATATAAATAATATTATTTAAATATTTCCATCTAAGTAAAAAGAACTTAAATAACTAAAATAACTTTTGAGAAACAAACCAAACTGTATACTCAAAAAAAATGTCACAATTTTCATGAAAAGATTATCATTTTACAATAGTCTATTAATGACATCAAAATGCAACTCAAGTTCTCATGTAAGGCAACATATTCACATAACTAGTGAAGATGAAGTCAACTGAATTAATCAAATAAAACATCATCAGAAGTCCTTAAAGTGATAGCTCAATATTTTCCAATAAGGTCAAATGAAAAATATGATGAAAATATCATAAGGTCATTATCACTAACTGGTAATGATAATAATGATTGAAATCATTCATATGAATGTTTAAAATCAAGATAGTTTTAAAAACTCATAATGTATTCCAATCATCAAACTAATCTCTAACCCAAAGTCAAACAATCATAAATAATAATGAAATTAAAGGTCCAAAATAGACTTACAATATAAGTGAAAAACCTCATAATTACCAAATAAAATACCTTAGCCATATGGATTTTGGATTGAACACATTGAAAAAATAAATAAATAATATTTTAAGAAAAACCCATACAGTATTCAAACCCCACCTATAACTTAATTAATTAATTATATTAATCTAGTTCCATGACCTAAAAATAATGCATAGGATAATGTTTATTTAAAACAAACAAACCAAATAAAACTCAAATATATATTTCTAGGTTTTCCAACTCATAACTATGATTTAAAAAACAACAAGAAACCATAATACAATGTGCACAACCATAGCCCTAAATGACATTACCAGTTATATAAAAGAACTTACAAAAAAACAAAAATAGAATTTCACAAGATACATAAAACTACCCTTTTCATGCCAAGATCAATGTCATATTGGTCTCCAATTAATTTTTAATTCAAAATAAAATATAAACCAAAAACAAACTCAAACCCTAATAGGTTTCATTCATGAAAACAATCCATTCAACCATTTTCTTGCAAGTTATAGAATAGTAAAATGATTGCATATATTTTCAAACAAAAAACTACTTCTTACTAGCAAGGCCAAACCATAAAATAAATTAGAATTTTGAAGTACAATACTTACTTGAGCTCTAGACAAAATGCATTCAAAATAAGGGTGAGTAAGATTGATTCCTTTCCTTCACAAAATTTCCATCTTCCTCGTAATGATGAATACAAAGACCAGTCGCCCCATTTAAGCCAACTTCTAATAACAAAAAAATTCATAAAAACTCTCACATGGTTGACAATAAAAATGACTTACTATAGTTTGAACTCTGAAATAAGCTCATGCATCTAACTTTATTCATATTTACCTTAGACACCATGTCTAAATTCTAGTAGAGTTTTACCAAATGTAGGGCTTTTAAAATGACAATTCAAAATGAACAAGCAAGAACCCTAATAATATTGGAAGAGTCTCAACCCATGTGTATTGAATGGTGAGATAATACCATTAAATAAAGTCAAATAATAAATAAAAACTTTGAATTAATGCCATTCCCCAAGGTGGGTCATTACCCTCACTACTTAGTCAAAGAAAAGCCAAGCCAAGATTTGGTCTCATAAACATTAAATGCTAACAAGAGTTCCAAACCACCAATAAAACATTTAATGTAATTAAAAGATAATGACAAGACAATTTTGAATGCTAAAATGCCTTTTAAACATAATCAATGAGTAATGCCTTTAATGCCAAAATGAAACAAGACTATGACTAATCTGTCACTCAAAAGTCCAACACAAGTCATGTCTTTGACAAAGAATCAAATAACATAGAAAACAAATGAAATGATAGAAATTAGTAATGATAATCAAGATGATCAACTCAACATAAAATATCACAATCGATTTATATTAAAACATCCAATAATGCTAACAAGTGTTGACTAAATCAAAGAGTTAAAATCAATTGAATAAAGAAAAAATCAAAAAATAAGTCGAAACTAACTAATAACCAACTCAATAATGAAGTCAAACTCAATAAAAAATAAACACTCAACACTATAAATCAAGTATATAAATGACTCAAAGCATCGATACATTTAAAGCTCAGTATTGGCAATTTTAAGTTCAATGTTTTCTTTTCATTCACTTTCTCTGCCTCACTGACTACTCGAAATCACATCCAACGTAGCTCATATCTGGTACCTATATTCATAATAAACCATAAATAATATATGTACTACATAAGAGTAATAAATGTAATAATAACATCAAATACAATAATATAAATAAACTAAATAATGAATCAATAACTCATTAAGCACAAAATATCCAATGTTGTAATGATAAACATATCAAATAACTATCTCAACAATAATCAAAATGGATCAAACATAGATCACATAACTGCATCACAACAAGAATCTAAATAATTATGTTCCAAATAGTTTATAACTAAACCATAACAATAAGTGAAATAAATACAATCAAGTAAGGTCATGACAATAGTTCAGTATTTAACTGATGAATAGTTAAATTCCCATAAAGACCAAATTTTTCTATGGGGCATGCACATGTAGCTTTTAGATCCATTAAATCATGTATTGAAGTTCTAACTAAATTGTAGTTGATAAATTATCAAACCTTACACATTTAAGTCTTGTCAAATATTTTTTTTGTAGAGGAGGTCCTTATGGCAAATCCATTGAAGATAAATCAAGATCCCTATTTAACTAATCAACAACTAAGTTTTTCTTTCTAACACTATGATCAGAATAATAATTAAACTTATTGAAATATTTTTTTTATATAATTACCTCTTCCATCCTTCTCTGTGAAAGTGATAAATCCAATACAATAGTTCCAATAATGAAGTGTTTAAGATGTACTTAAGAGTATTTTTTTCAAGAAAAAAATTCACTGCATAAATCTCTTCATTAGAAGAGATCCACTTTTTCACATCATTTGAGAAAAAACCTAAGGCATACTAATATACATATTTTTTTCCATTTTAAATACAAAAAAGATACCCCTCCATGTTGTGTCATAAGCATCTATATATATGTTTAAATTCTCTAAAACTAGAACATGTAACTAAGGAATGATTTCTACCTTATTATTTATTTTATGAATTGGATTACTATGGACATCAATATAGACATACTTCCTATTATTATTAAATAATTATTGTAAATTCTATCTACACCACTATATTCATAAAAACTATTTACATAATTCAATATTTCCAAGAATGCTTGAAACTATTTTCTATCAAGATTTTATAAGAATTCATGCATTTTATCCTTGATATGCCCTAAACCTTGAGATTATAATTATTTTAATTCCATACCTATTTTCATTTCATCTAAAAGAGCTATATCTTAATTTATGAGAGTACAATACCTGCTCAAAAGACTATATCATAAAACCATTGGAGGTGTTGTAAATGTTCTTATAGTGTCTCACTTAAAACCATTATGTCATTGATATAAACAAAAATAAATCAAACATACCATATAATATTTTATCCATATGGCTCTAAAAATATGTTGGACCATTCATTAAACCAAATGGTATTAGTTTCCTTTGATAATGGCCAAATGGTAAATTGTATGTTGTCTTAACCATGTCTGTTTCATTAACTCTAATATAATAAAACCTAGATTTTCATCAGATTATGAAAAAAAATCTACATCTTGCATCTTTTTGTAGAAAATATGATTTGTTTGGTATAATATATGGATAAGGTAAGGTTATGAAATTCAAAGGCTTATATTTTATCACCATTCTCTTTTTTCCTCTTTTCTGCTTTGAATGTTTACTCACCATTAAAGCATAACAATAATATTGAGAATTACTCGGCTCTATAAATCTTGCATCAAACTCTTATTCTATAATATTTTTCATATCTTTATAATAATTTTCTAGGGTTGGGATATTTTTCCCAATCTTCCTGATTATGTCCTCTATAAGTTTTATTTCTATCTAAAGCAAAATTATTCCAAAACTTCTATGGATGATTTCAACAAATATCATTTGTTAATAGTTTGTACTAATTCTTCAATGTTCTCTAGGATAAGATTATTAGGGCTCAGAGTCACAAAATATGATTTGGATACTTCTTTATGGCATATACTAGCCTTGGTTCCCTAATTATTTATTCATTGATTGTAAACAATATACTTTTAGAATTACTTACATAAGGAGAATACTAGTCAATGAAACCTCATCCTAAGAGACAATCTACTAGTAGTTCATCATGTCAGAAAGATATCATATTGAAACATTTTATTCTATAATATTAATAGATCTTGATGTTTATATTTATCACAAGTGAATCCATTACCTTGAATAGCTAGAGAAGTACTAGTATTAGCTTGAGCATCTATATTTTTACCATTTATCTCTATTGTAATTAATTTAATATACCTTCCATTAATTAGTTGTGTTATATATGTTGGCTTTGAATCAGTAGGAACTAGGGTTGTTCAACATACCAATATACATCTCATTGGGTCTAAAATAAGTTCTTTTGGTCTTGATGGGTGTCTTTCTTCCACCCAATATATCACTTCTCAAATCCTCATTATATAGTTTGGTTCCTTCCATTCAAGGGTTGTTTCTTCTACTTCATATTGTTCTACCTCATATACTTCATTTATGTATGGGTCATCATCCTATTTAGGAAAAATGATGTGGTAGAATGTTTCTTCTATAAAAAAGAATATAAATTTATCTTTTAACCACTTATCACTAGGATTACAACTTTGAGTAAAAATTATTTGACAAGATTATGGTTTTCTTATAGTAGGAAGTCTAGTGTAACGTGGAGGTTGCCTACCTCAATTGGGATACCTTCCTCCTCTATTTCTTCCTTGAGGATCCATTATCTTCATCTAGAGATAATATTAACTTCACATAATGGTGTTCATGGCCTTTGCATAAAATATATTGTGTCTTTTCTACGTCATTAGTTAGATGATCTAGCTCATCTATATCGGAAAGTTTATAATAATCCTCATCTTCAAATTATTTGATAAAAAGATCATATATTTTATCTTGATTATATAATCTATAACATCCCACCACATTATTGCACTATTAGAATAGACTACTTTGATAGGTGGGTTCTTGAATTTATAGTACATGGTTTTATAGCCTAGTTGATTACATATATATCAAATAATTTATTTTGATTAAAGATGAGTAAATTTGCATCTATGAAGGAATCAATGTTTTGGAGTGGGTGTTATATGATGATGAAAATAATGGTACTTGAATGAAATTATTTTATTTTTAAAATGATGAATTGGTTTAGTAATGATGCAACAACATCTAGGTGCAAAAATTATCTTACATCATTATGAATACTGAGTATTGGTAGGACTTGGGTATGCCTAGTGAAGAGTAATGGTTTGAAGGTTGGAAATAAGAGACATGGGTTTGAAATACCAATTTAATTTTTGTAAAAGGATAAACAAGGGAGTCACTGCTAGGACCTAATATCATAAGTTCATAGGAAGATCCAAGGTCACTAAATGATAAAACCTGTTGACCTAGAAGACTACATCACCTAAAACTGCCAAATTGTGATTTCAATGTACATGTGAGAGAAGTAATTAATGCATATGTATATTGACTACAATTTTAGTGGAAAAATAAAATTCAAGTATCTAATTACCAATTTCATTTAATAAATTAGCTAAATAAATGGTGGGAAGTAGACCTTCTAGATCCTTTTAAAGGGATTTCAAATAAAAGACCAAATAGATCTTTCAAGGCAACATACAAAAAGGAGTCAGGAAACTCTACCAAAATCCACCCAGAATAAAGAGAAAGGAATAAGACAAGGCCCAAGTGAGTTCCTAGTATATATTTTGAGATTAAAATATTATCAATGGTCCAAGGTGAAATACCATAATAAGTCAATTTTAAAAGTAATGATAATCAGATTGTTCTAAGCCACAAGATCTATGGTGTTAATAGAACATCCCATTCATAAAAACAATATTATAAAAGTAATTTGAAATCATATACTTATATACACATATGTGAAATAAAAGAGAAACAATATGATATATTATATCTCCAAAATCTTCTCCAATATAATGAATATTCCTTGTATATATAGGCAAGGAATATTAATCCTAACTAAGAGATCAAGCTAAGTGATCAAGCCTAACTAAGAGATAACTATCCCTAAAGGATATAAAAAACTAGAAAATATCCCCATAATATCCAAAGATAAATATATAATATCTCATAATATCTAAAATAAGATAAATAAAATATCCACACATAAATGGTGGGAATAAATAAAAGTAAATAATAAAGCACATATGTGAACATGAGCTAAGTTAAATAACCTATTCTAATTCCCCCCCTCAATTGAAGATAGGGGCCAAAAATAGAGTGGAATATCCACAATATGAATCTTGGTAACAACACCTGATAAGGTACTCATATATAATATATCCATAAAATAATCTCTCATAAAGTGGAGAAAGGGAGAAAATATGTAGGAAAATAAAACTCCTCTCCAAAAAGAGAGAAATGAATAAAGAAGATGTCCTCATGAACACCCCCAAGGAAAATTTGTGAAACCCCAAACACGCCATGTAACTCAAGGTAATAAGGTGATATAAAATGTTTTGTAAATATGTCTGCAACTTGATACTAAGTCAAAATTTACTCCAAGCAAAGAAATCCATCTTGAATGTGCTAATGAATGAAGTGCATGTGTATCTCAATATACTAGGTCTACTGGTGCTCAACATGGTTGAGAGAAATGTGAATTTCACTTTGGTCATCACACCAAAGTATATTAGGTGAATCTTATGTGAATCCAAACTCTATCAATAACTAATGAAACCAAAGAATCTATTGACTTGATGTGACTATTTCCCTATACTCTTACCTCTGTTGATGAAAGTGTAATAGCCTATTACTTCTTGAAATCCCAAACAACTAGAGAATAACCAAGACAAAAAAGGTAGCTAAAAGTAGAACACTTATCATCAATAGACCCTACCCAATCTAAATTAGTATATCCAACCAACTAAGTAGAACCTCTTGTGTAGTGTAATCCAAAATGGGAAGTGCCTTGTAGATATTGTAAAATCCTCTTGGCATCTTGCCAATGACTGTCATGAGGAACATGTGTAAAATAATATACAATTCTAACAATAAATGAAATATTAATGAGAGTATGGTTCAAGTATATGATACTTATAACCAACTACTTATACAATGTAGGATCATAAAGAGTAGTGCATGTGGAAGTAAGAGTGACACCTATCTAGAAAGGAGAGGGACTAGGAATATAATCAATCATGCCAAAACATTGAATAAGATTAAGGGTGTAGTTTTTCTAACTCAAATTAATCCCTAAATCTAACTGAGAAATCTAAAAACCAAGGAAAAAGTGAAAAGGACCAATATCTATCATATCAAACTATGTTGAAAGAGCCTATTAAATAGTCTGAATTTGAGAAGAGGAGTTGCCTGTAAAAAGCAGATCATCAACATACAAAACTAGTATAATAATATCCTCTCAAACATGATTGATATATACAATAGGATCTGATTGGAAATGAATAAATCCAATAAATAGAAGAACATAATCCATCTTCTCATACCAATCCTAAGGACCCTATTTGAGACAATAAAGAGACTTTTGTAGTTGACAAATCAGAGAAGAATCATGAATAAACCCAATAGGTTGCTCCATGTATATTTCCTCCTATAAATCTCCATGTAAAAAGGCACTCTTTACTTCCATATGGTACATGTTGTAGCATAGAACTTCACCCTTATGGGAGTGTTTTTTAGGCTCTCTCTCTCTCCTATCTACACTATTGGAGCAACCTCAAACTATGAGTATCTTGTAATGAGGTTGAACCTCTGGAGAATATTGTCTTCCTCTTTGTAGATCACTTAAACTAAAAAATTTTCTTGGAAAAGGGATAAAAAGGGGCTATGGGATGACTAAGATCACTAAATTGGTGATGCACCAAATTAAATGACACTCTAATAAGCTTGAAACAAGCACTAAATCAACATAAATACAATCTTTGATCACACAATCTCCAAAACTAGCCAATTTGCATTAGTATTTATGAAACTAGACTCACTAATCAAGAGATGAAGCAAAGAGGGGTTATAAAACTCACACTAATAATACATTAATGGTATAATATCACAAGATCAGACCTATAAATAGCTTGAAAACACCTAAAAAGAGGTAAGAAAGATGGACAATAACCATGGAAGAATACTTATTCACAAAGTCATCATTAACAAGCATACTAAACATAAGTTAAAGGCAAAGAGATAGGTGAAATATAATCTTATTTCCTTAAAATGTAGTTTTTACAAATTTTGACATAGTTTTCCCTTGTCAAATGAGAGTATATTTTAAAAATAGGGAAGAAATGGGAGAAATAGGAGAAAAGGGAAGAGAGAGAGAGAGAGAGAGAGAGAGAGAGAGAGGAGAAGCAAGCACTTAGAAATCAATAAATGAAGAAAAACCACCTTCCATGGAGTCTCAACCACATTTGTGTTAATTATCATTGATCTCCTCTTAACAAATTAACCTCCAAAGGTCAAAAGGGTCTTCAAACCTTCTCATTGGCCTACAAAGGCACTAGAAGACAAAAACCTTTTAAGATGATGATGTCACATCCCACTCACATGAGAAAAATCTTTGAAGACTATAAGACACATTGAATTCTCCAACTTTATCTCCCAACCTCCAAAATCTCTCTATTGGACTTCTATGCCCCCTTCCACTTGCACTTCTAGAAGATATTTAGCATATGGTCAGTGAACCTGACACTTTATACTTAACTAACCATAGAGGTTATCCTTTAGTGTTTGATTTTTTTAAGTTAAATTTTTTTCTTAACTCCTCTTTTCACCTCCAACCTACAAAATACTCCATGAAACCTACAATTCTCTTAGACTCCATTGATGGGGGTCTCCAAGCTTGAGCCATGTTCAACTAGTTATGTAAGAACCTATTCTCAAGGCATTTGGCACCATGAGAACCACTTCTAGACTTATAAAAGGATTTCAAACATCCATATCATTCTTATGAGGAATAAAATAGAGTTTAGGCCACCTTCAAGACCTGTAATAATGGTGGAAATCACCATTAAACTTGTAACCATTTACAAAATGTCAAAAAACTTGGGTTTTTTAACCCTTAAGCTAGACAAGACACCCTAAAAACCCATAAGAATGGATCCAAGAGAAATATAATGGTTTTTAAGGTCCCATTAGGAGTCTTACATGTATTTAGACCATTCTTCTATTCAAAGACATACAAAAATAGGAATTTTAGGCCATTTTGGGCCTCTTATGCACCCACACGTGATAAATTATTATAAAAAATAGGTTATAAATGATATTTGGAGAGTAATATACATGTTATAGGTGGTTTCCAAGTTATTATAGGCCATTACATGGACCTATGAGTCCAAAAATACAAAACTAGTAAAAAGGGCTCATTTGGCAGCTTAGACAGACTCACCTTCTTGACAATTGTTCATAAAATGTAGACCTTAATTATATAAATTATTTACATTGATATTTATTAAATATACCCATTAAACATCTTTGAAAATTTTGGGCTCCCATGTGGAAGGTATGCAAAGATACATATGTAAATAAATATGCCTATAGGGTTTGCAAACATTTTAGACATGCTTGTACTCTTAGCAATTGTTCATAAACCTCAGGACCTTAATCAAAATGAATACATAATTAATATAAATTAAATATTCTTAATCAAAATAAAATAAATTCATTTTGACCAACTCTCTATGTAATGAAAGATATGAGCATTTGAAAAGGGGCTCAAATTGGGTGCCTTAGACTGCAGAATTCAAATTTCTCCTTGAACTAAAATTGGCATCTCCATTGACATTTAACATTATTTAAATAATATTTTTAGGACATATGACATCTCATTACACCTATTCAAGAGGTCATATTGCATTGGAAGGTCTCAGAGTCCCTTTTGGTGTGATAGGCCTTATAAGCCTTAAGGCTAGCTTTAGGCCTGTTTGGCCAAATCTGATTTTTTATGGTTTTAAGAACCTATAAGATGATATGGGTCTATAAAATATTATTTTCATTCACTTTCACCCCATGTGACCTATTTTTACTCATCCAATACTCCATTTTCCTTAATGCCTTTAAGACTACCTGTGGGGATGACTACCTATATGTGTGTTTGTTTGGATTTTTGAGTGTGATCACCTATAAAAAATGTATATTATGAATAAAATTATATCTATAATTATTGACAATACATTTAATTATATTTAAAATCTCAACTATACCTTAAAACTCCTCATGAAACTTACCTACTCTAATGGTGACTGTAAATGGACATGTTGATGTATTTATAAAAATAGTGGGCACTTCCACTTATAAAATTATCTAAAAATTATTTTTTATATGTTTATCAAGTCCCAAGGACCAATACTACCAAATTTTATGATTGGAGGATGCATATTTTGGCTTGTAGGTGTATTTTTTCAATATATAGTGATAGGCTACCTACTTGCTTCTTTTATGCCTAAAATTGCCCTCAAGGAAATATTTGTTTGAAACATTTAATTTGATAAAATAAATAGATAATATAAAGTTACAAAAATCATAATTCACTATTTTAACACTTCTCCAAGGCTTAAACTCTTCATTAGCACTCAAACCTGACAAAGCTTCGTTTGGTCTCCAATGGCTATGTTCTTCATTGTGGTATGAATGTGACAAAAAAGTGTGAAATTTCACCATATTTATGACCCTAAAAATATAATTTTAATATTTAATTTGTCATAGAGACCATTAATGCCAAAATTTATGTTTTGACTTGACCTGTAGATGACCCAAAATGACCAATTCCTCCAAGACAGGCTCTAATGTTAACTGTGATTAGACATGAGGTTGAATATGATAAAAAATTGAGTATTTACCATTATAATTTTACTACATAAAGTTTTTTAATTTTTATATTAAGTCATGAGGACCAATCCCACCAAATTTTATGCCTTTTGGATGCATATTTTGTCTTGTAGGCACTTTTTACTAAAAACTAGTTTGAGTTGTCTGCTTGGTCTAGTTTCAATACTAAGTTTTCTTCCTTTTTACCTTGGTTTTTGATATTAAATGATTTATATGATTTTAAAATTACATTAAAATCCTCATTTAAATTATTTCATCCTTCATTATTTAACCTACAACCTCATACCACCTATGTATGACCTTACTCCTTCAAGAAGCATGTTTGCTTGCACCAACCGTGATGTAAGTGTGTGTTTTTGAGGTGAATAAGTGTACAGTGATCATATAATCATGAATTTGTGTTTAATAAACCAATTAAACCACTCTAAACCCACATCTCATTCTCTTTCATAGTCTATTGACTCTCAAACTTGTCTTTAAGCCTTTACACAGTCAAAATCCATACAACCTATTGTGCCTTCACCTTAATTCATGCTTGGAAATGTCCTATTACTTGATCAAGGTTTTAAAGGTGTCCCTTTATCACTTTTAATTTCTCAAGATATCATCTATTCACTCTTCATTTGAAAGGTAACTTGTATTGTATCTAGCTCATTTATGACTGTGAGAGGATAAGGCCATTTATATGGCTATAGGTGATGGTTTCAATTGACCTTAACTATGCAAAAATATTTTGAGTCTTGAATTCATTAAAAAATATCATCTTGAACCATCTAATTTCACCTAAAAAATCCTTAATAGATCATTGAGCTTCAAATTGTCTTACTAACTTGTAGGTAGGCCTTTAGCCTCATATAGATATAGGAGTATATTTTATTGAGGTTGAGACTGACTATGTGATGAGTGTTTTAAGTTAATCATATCCTATTGAAGCCATTTGAGCTTATATCCTTATTTTATCTTGATAAATTCTCATGAACATGAACCTAAACATGGGACATCTTTGAAGAGCATATACTATCAACTTTGCTTGAAATAAAGCCTGTATCCTTAAGTAGTTGTAGGTGTGTGATTTGGTTGTTATGACTATGTCACAATGTTAAGTTACTAATCTCAATATCCTTTATGATTTCATGATTATCTTAATCATCATTTCCTTCTTGAACCATTAATAATCATGAATCTCCTCTATAGGCCACTATGTCATCATCAACTTGTATAAACTAGTGGAAGTCTTGTGTGTAACATGGATGTAGGTGTAGATTTTCTTGTAAATATTAATTTGATACAACCATATAGATGGAAAACCAATCCTCATATTGGTTTTAATATATTATTTTTATGTAGAAAAACTTTTTCAAAAATCTTAACCTTGCCAATTGAACAAACTTCACTTAGACCTTAAAACCTCTCTTGTATCCTTTTTTCTAGTTTTTTGGCTTGCACAGAGAAATAAGGATAGATAAACCAAATATTATACTCAATCAAGATACCCTCTATAAAGATACACCTCTGTATAAATTTTATTGGTCAAACTCTCTCTCTAGACCCTCTTTCTTGTAATAGGACTCCAAAATTAGGTCTCTTTGTAGGCTAGTTTGTCTCAGGATCCCAAATCCATACCAAAATGGTTCGTACAATGCTAAATTTTTTTAAATATATTAAAGCACATGGAGACACATAATATTACAAATCTTTAGTTTATTTATCCAGTTAAAACTCTCTATATTGACTTTTTACTTTCCAAACCCTAACTCAGGGTTTCTTACTTCCACACAGACCTAAGAGGAATAATAAATGCCTTTTGAATTTTGTAGGGTATTTTTAACACTATCAAAGTTGTTTAGGCTCTGCACAAACCCCTTACACCTTCTCCAACCATTAGATAACCTTCCTACCTCCTTTGCTCCACTTTTCTAACAAGGATTCTATTTGACTGTACAAGAAAACAACTTTTCATGAGTTCCTAGTCTCCATATAGGTTAAACTCTCACCTAACCTCATTTTACTCATATCAAAACTCATCTAACTCCTTATTCTTCACACTATTTTGTCTTTCACAACTCCACCCCCTAGATAAGCCATTTTATAACTCTATCTTCATTGATCATCTCTAAACCCTGAACACAGGTCTCTTATAGATGAAAACTAATTCCTTCATTTATTTTCTATATTGTCAATGTGTCCACTTTAGTTACTTTCTATTGAACATCATCTAAACATGGTACTCCTTTATATCATTTTACCATCAAATCCCTGATCTGAAATATATGCATGCCTTTTATAATGTTGTAGGTGAGATTTGAGGTGAAATTGACTGTAGATCCTTGAGGACTCTCACTTCATGATTCTTGATGAGATTATAATGTTATTGTTCCATGAAACCCATGCAACAAGAGACATTTTATAGATCACCAAGATTTAATCCTTTTGATTGCTTTGTGAATGAAACTATCAAAAAGGTTATAGGTTACCTTCTTGTGAAGCATGACTATTTAGAGCTTCCAAATGAACCTGATGAATCATTCCCAAACATCCCTCCTTGTCTTAAAACATGGTCACACACTTCATATAACTCAAGTAACATATTCAACATCTCTTATTCAAGTCCATTTGATGACTCAAGTTGCATATTTGAAGAAAAATGCTAGCATGCTATAGGTTCTTAATCCATGAGAACATGACTTTACTTGAGAGTGCAACTCAGTCATATTTTTCCTTTCATATGAATATCATAACCATTACCAATTATAACACATTGTAATTGTCTTCTTGATGCTCATAATCTACCTTCTTTGAAAATAAGCCTTTCTCTTAGTAATCTTGACTGCAGGTCCAAACATGGCTTATGTATAGACTATAACCTTATTTAAGATGACCTCCTTGAAGGAATTTCATGTTGGGTAGATGTAGGTGGATATTTTCAAGAAAATATGACTAAAAATGATATCATTTTATAGAACTACCTAATTATGCCATACCGCTATCCCTTCATCTTAAGGTCAGACCTCTTTTTATATGCTTGACTATATTTTTGAATTTGAAACTTGTAAAAACATGAGCATAGATTCAATGCTTGATTTTGAACTAAAAAACCTCTAAGGTCACCATAATGTTCTCATTCTTGCTTGAAAGTCTTTATCAAGTTAAAACTCTCCCTTCATACCCTTGAATTGACCTATAATTGCATCTTGATATCATCCCTTGCCATTATAGTTGTAGGTGACTCTTTTAAAGCTGGCTATACGGATAATTTATGACTCCTTAGCCCTATTCAATGATTAACATGTATTATTATTTGAGCTACCTTATTGGGGTTAGTCAACTTAATAGTTCATGCAATTTGATGGTCCAAACAACCTCCACTCATCTTGATAGGCTTTTTGATGAGGTTGAAACACTTATCAACTGTAGGTCACTTGAGTACAACCCTGCGGGTAGTGGTTTCAAGACACTTGAATACTTGATGTTGGTTCATAACCATGAATTAAAGGTTAATATTAATAAGAACCATTCAATTCACAGACAACATCCAATCATATATCCATGCTATGATATCATCCTTCAAAAGGCTATGTCATTTCCTAATTAAAGATGACTATGTATACCTCATCTATATGAACAAAGTGTGAACTTAGCCTTAAGGAAGGATCAAAACATGATTGATCATTGTCTCTATCCTATTTCATCTTGATGTGATCATTGAGCATAGAAATTCAAGGAGGTTTATCTAACCTTCCCCTTTATTATGTCTTCATGATAAACACTTGACTATGGTTTTAACTGTATATGGTTGTTTCACCTTTATTTAGCAGTG
The DNA here is from genome assembly GCA_037957365.1 of Torreya grandis. NCBI lineage: Eukaryota > Viridiplantae > Streptophyta > Pinopsida > Cupressales > Taxaceae > Torreya > Torreya grandis. The sequence continues at coordinate 1,660,100 of JARHVA010001233.1, forward strand.
CTTTTAAGGTTCCCATAATATTTAAATGACCAAGGTGTTACTCATTATTCTTCACTTCTCCTTGGTAGTGGATTCATGAAGTGAAATATGATGGAATGGTGGTGATATGATGATGGAAGATGGAAACATTGAATAGAGGGTAGAAATAAGTGTACCTAGTGAGAATAGTAGTGCAAAATAGTGACCATGAAGAAGAACCAAAATGAAGTGAAAATATCATGAAAGGGCAACCTCAGAGCCACCTTGAATCATCCTATGAAAACATGATCTTATCCTTTACATGATATATCAATTTGGAAGCCATTGGAGGAGGATAATAGGCTAATTTTGAAACCTAAGACTATGCTAAGTATCTTAACACATGCTAATATACATTAATATATGATAATAAGGGTTTTACAAGTTGTTTACAAATCAATTCAAGATTTTCATGATTGGATATCTCCATAGTCATTTGTAATTTGAAAAGGATGATACCCTAATCATTGGGTAATTATGAATTCCACTCAAATGAACCTCTTAAAACTACTCATTACCTCCTTTCACTTTGAGACAGGACTAAGACTGTTGTAGATGGTGTTATACCATGTAATACTAGTCCTCATTTGACTTTTTAAGGATTTGATGAAATGCTAAGGCTTTATGATAAAATATCACTTGTTTAAGTTGATGTGTAATAAGGAGGTGGATCATCCATTATCCTCCTAACCTAGGTTTTCATCCAAAATTGATCAAATGGACCATTCATAAGGACAACATAGGAAATAGGTTTTATACCATAAGTACCTTCTTAAGAGGATTTGACTGATGAAAATATTTTAAATAGGTCCTATTTGACCATTAAATTACTCCCCTAAAACCATTTTTCCTCATTGAATTATGAATCAAAGAAACAAAAGAAAACCTGGACTATATCTGGATGAATAGGCCATCTAAACACCCCTACATTGTTAGTGATTGTTAATAAATACGGGGAAATGAAATAGATCACTAGTTCCATGAATTTTAATTACATTAGGATCCCTATCACTTCCCAAAGTATTCTATCCCAACTCTTTCTCTCCTAATTGTACCAAGTGAAAACTTGAGGCTCTCTTAGAGCTATACAAGATTGCCCAAAATGGTTTTTCCTTAGCATGAAGAATAAAAAGCGTACCTATGAAATAAAAAATTAGAAAATATTTGTTATGATTTAAATGAATTTTCATTACTTTTTAATTTTTTTTGAAATTCTTAGACCTCCATTAATGGTAGAAAACCTATTTCATGCCTAGTTTGCAACTAATAGGTTTTCCTTACCTCTGCTAGATATTGTGCTTGAATTTGATTTTAGAGGCCTATTATAGGATATTATGAACAACATGAATTCCTTAATATGATACTTGAGTCATTTTATTAATCAAAACCTTCAAAAACTTGTTCAACCAAATCTCTAAAAGGCTAAAAAATGCATCTTTTTGCTCCCAAACTCCTCCCCTCCACTCCAAATGACTTGAAATGGCCTTTAACATGTCAAAATAGGTTAAAAAAACTCCATAAGGATGGGCTATGAAGTCAAAACCAATTTTAATTCTCTAAAAATTTACTTTTTCACATAGAATTTATATTTAGAAGACCCTTAAGTCATTTAATGCACTTTTGAGGGTCTTTTAGGCAAAATTAGCTTAGTTAGACATCATTTATAACCCATTAGAATATATAAAAATTTATACAAACCTAATTAATTCCCATAAATTCTCAAACACCTTGAAAAACTATTGGATCCTTTACTTTTATTTGGGCAATAATTCAGGTGATAATTTGGGTGACGGTTCTACCCCAATTGATGACGGAACTTTCAGGAGCCATAACTTTTGCACCTTAGCTCCAATTGACTCCCCATTTGAACCATTAGAAAGGTAAGAATGAGGATAATTTGGTGAGATGGAATGAGCTCCACTCAATGGTTTTTGACCCCTAAAATTCTAATAGAAGTGCCCTAAATTTCAATTTTAGTAGTGTAGTCTAAAAATAGTAAGTTTCTAAAAATAGTAATTCCTTGAATTTTGTATTGTTTTAAACCATAAAAGTAAAAAAACTTAATCTCCCTCAATATTTTTGACCTTCCACATCCTCCTCCTAATTTAAAAATGTGTATAAATGAATATGTAACCTAAAATGAAAATCAAACATCTCTTCCCAGAGATAAACATATAGTTGTATTATGATCTTGAGTAGTAAAACATCTCTTCTCAAAGAATTCATTCTTACTGTGTTATTTTTGTGTTCTTGAAATATATATCAATCAAAGCTTCTAAGTTTTGGATCATACTTATAGTTCAAGACCCATTTCTAGGCCTTTTCCTCAAAATCTCCAAATTCACATTAAAATTTACTTAAAGTGTTTCAAAAACTTGCAAGGGACATGAGGCTTGGTCATGAGGTTTGTATTATATTTCCACCATTAGATCATCCACTACTCAAGGAATATTTTTAACTCCTCACACCACACCAATACCTTTTAGAATATTGCACTGCATCATCAAGTCAAGACCAAAAAGAGACTAGTCATGGGGGTAGAAGGTTATTGAATGATCTAGGATAGTGGCCTAATCAATCTAAGAAAAAGTTTCATATGTAGACCAATTTTGGCCAAGAGTACTCTTTCCAACCTTATGATACAATAAGATAAAGTAAAAGTGCACAAAATCCATTTTAGCAATAGGGGAAAATGTCTTAGATTAATTAATACTTTTGACTTGTGAGAAACCCTTTACTACAATATGAGCCTTATACTTATCAATGGACCCATTAGTTTCATATTTGATTTAGTATATTCACTTACATCTAACCAAATTTCTTCCCTTAGGAAGAGAGACCAAATACCATGTATGATTCTTAATCAAGGAAGAATAATCATCTATTATCACATCATCCCACTCTTATATCCCATGAGCCAATGAAAAGACTGTGGATCCCCCAAAAATTTCTAACACAAAAGTCTAGAACTTGTAGAATGTCTATGATGATGTCTAGTGGGTATAAGGTCATGTATGAAAAATGTTACCTCAAAAACTATAGTATGATCCCACTTATGCATAGTGGAAACATGATCCACATCTAATTATACATCCATAACCTCCTCATTGTCCTCTTAAACTGGCTCATTAAAGAAGGGATCATCAATATGAAGTGAAGAATCATCAATGGATGGAATCAAAGAAGTCATGGAATAATATGAAACTCATGAGATGAGAAATGCTCATAAAAATGAATATATGTTCAAAAAAGAACATCATGAGAATGAGGATCTAAAATTTGATAAACTCTCATGTCCTCATAATACCCTACAAAGATCAAGGGTTTGATCTTCTTATCCAAGGATTTACTTTTCTTATTTATTACAAAATCCCAAACATGGCTCCCAAAATCTTGAAAGAAGAAGACATCAAGCTTAGTTACAGACCAAGCCTCCTCTAGAGTCAAATGCTCAAGTACTCTATGTGATGTGCAATTCTAAATGTAGTTTGCATAATTAAGTGATTTTTCCCAATATATAGGAGGTAAATCCCAAGAATGCATCATGTAGTTAGCCATTTTCTTCAAAGTTCAGTTCTTCCTTTCTACTAAGTTGTTCTATTGTGGTGTGTAAGGAACATAATGTTGGTGAAAAAATCCATGAGTTGCCAAAAAATTAGAAAATTATTTTCTAAATTACTCTCCCCATTATCAGTGTGAAGCTTATTTATGCAACTAGAAGATTGATTCTTGACCAAAGCCTTAAAGACTTTGAAGTGTGAAAAAACTTCACTCTTGTACTTGATAAAATAAACCCAAGTACATCTTAAGAAATTATTAATAAATGTAAGTGGATACTTATCTCTATTGAAAGGAGTAAAAAAACATCAAGTCACTATGCACAAGCTCAAGTGGTGAAAAATATCTCTTAGACATACCCTTAGAAAATGGATCTTGTTGTTGTTTCCCTAATGCAAAACTAGGGAAAACTATATCAAGACAAGAAACTCTAGGAAGACCATCAACCATACCATGAGTGCTCAACTCCTTCAAATATATATAATTAAGATGTCTAAAACTCTCACGCCAAAGTTACTCTTAGAATCAACATGAGAAATAAAGCATGCCCCCATAGAAGAAATCTCATCAAAACATTCAAAGTAATATAGTATATAATTATGATCCACAACACTTTGTGAAAAAAGTGAATGAGGCTCAAACAAAGTTTAAATTTTATCCCTTGTGGTGTGAAAGTCACTACCTTTCCCTGACCAGAATGATAAATTTGATAAATAGAGATCAAATGTGAAGCGATGTCAGGAACATATAGTGCATTATTGATGTGACCCCCAACAAGTTGTATGCCACCTTTTACCTTAACATAAATAAAGGAAGAATCTCCAAACTTAATTTTCGATGTATAACTCAAACTAAGAGATGTGAAATACTCCTTGGAAGAAGTCATATGGTGAGAAGCACCAAAATTTATAACCCAAATTTCTGTAACAAATGATTGAGATCACCCAACAACATGAAGTGATTTACCATGCTCATTAGAAGGAGGTGGAGTGGATATAGAGATCTTGTATTTTATAATTTCATCCTATAAGGATTGCATTATTTTCCAACACCTAGTTTATACATGACTGGTCTCCCCACAAAAGGAACATGAAAGGTTAGACTTATTATTGGATTTATAAGACTCTTTAGGTTTAGAATTATTATCTTGGGGTTTAGTGGCACTTTGAGATGGAGGAGTGGTTTTTGGTTTACTTTTTGATTTTCCATTTCTCTTAGGATGAGAAGTTAATAAATCCTTTTGAGATGTGGAAGACTCAAGGTTAGATAATTTGGATTCTTCCCTAGTAAGTCTTTCACAAAACAACTCTAAATCAAATATTTTTAAAGTGGCACATAAGGTATCTATTCTAAAGGAAAATATAGAAGCAAATATTTTGAATGGACCTTTTAACATGGAAAAAATTAGGTAAATACACTCTTCATCTTTATTATGTCTTCCACTCCCCTTTAATTGTGTCAACAAGTGCTTAAACTTAGTAAGATAGTATATAATAGATGGAAAATATTTAGGATTGAAAAAATTGATCTCTACTTCAAGATGCATGGCTCTCATATGATCCACCTCACCAAATAAACCCTTTATTTTTTCTCATATTTTAAAATAAGAGTCACAACCTTCCAAATGAAATAAAATACAATCACTTATATAAGTTTCTATCAAACCCATATACTCTTCAAATTTGCATTGGTGCTGAATTTTTTTATCTTCTCTAGTGAACAGTAGTTGTGTTGTAGACATTAAGGCTCATATTACTTTATGTTTAATGATTATTTCCATTATTGGTCTCCATGTGTGTTAATTATGTGTTGTTAATGGCTAAAATTGATCTTATTTATAAGAATCCATTCTAATAAATCACTAAAGTGCAAAAGAATTCAAAGGGGTGCATAAATTAGCACTGAGACAACCCCTAAAAGATTTTGTATTGATCTCACCCCCCCAAAATAATAAAATAAAATTGGCACTTTATATTTTAGTGAATTTTAAAAAATAGATGACACCAATAGATCAAGTGTAAAAAAGCATACACTTTTGAAAAAAAATAGCAGTCAATTTTGAGTTATCGAACAAAATGTATACTTTTTACAAAATTTCCCATCTTATATGGGTCAAAAATTAAATTTGCACCAAAAAAATTTAAAATATTGAAAATAAATATTGGATATATTAAAAAAATAAATTCAAAGGGATAAATCATTTTTAAAAATGTTGTAAGCCAAAACTTGAAAGAAAAAATGCAGAGATCTTCCTCTTGCCCGTCACAACAAACAAAAAGAAATTGAATATATGATACAAAATTACTCTTTCAAATAATTTATAAATGAATGTTTGAAACACATTAAGATTTGGTACCATGAAAGGAACTATAATTATATTATTCCAAGCCACAACATATATGTTGTTAATAGAACATCACATTCATAAAAACAATATTATAAAAGTAATTTGATAGCATATACTTATAGATACATATGAAAAACAAAAGAGAAGTAATTATATATATTATATCTCCAAAATATTATCCAATAAAATGAATATACCTTGTATATATAGGCAAGTAATATCAATCTTAACTAAGATATCAAGCTAAGTGATCAATCCTAACTAAGAGATAACTATCCCTAAAGAACATAAACAACTAGCAAATATCCCCATAATATCTAAAGATAAATATGTAATATCTCATAATATATAAAATAATATAAATGAGATATGCACACAAATATTGGGAATAAATAAATAAAAAGAATTAATAAATCACCTAGGCAAACATGAGCTAAGGTAAATAACCTACTCTAACAAAATCCACCCAAAATAAAGAGTAAACTAATCTCTGCCAAAATCCACCCAGAATAAAGAGAAAGGAAGAAGACAAGGCCCAAGTGCGTACCTAGTGTAGATTTTGGGAGTAAAATATTGTCAGTAGTCCAAGGTGAAATACCATAATAAGCCAATTTTAGCTATAATTTACTCTTTGAGAACTATGTGTATTTTTCTTTGCTCAATTAATAAAAGTGTTGTTAATTTTTTGTAATTGATGTGTGTAAGAGTGTCAATGAGTCTAAGCTCCATGTACTAACTTATTTTAAGTTGGAACTCAATCCTCATTATTGCATCATCAATTGGTATCAGAGTAGGTTTCAAACCCTACCTAGTTAAGATGAATTTGCCTACGTATAATTATAAGTAGAAGAATTTACATCAATAATTTGATTTTTGAGAAAGATGTTACCAATTAGAGTTATTGGTAGAGGCATAGTAGTTTTGGGATTAGTTGGAATACTATATGAAGTTATGAACATGTTATGTGTGATACACACATGTTTAGGCATTATTGATGAAGATAAACAGAGAGGGTTAATTTTGAGAAATGATGAAAGTGAGGACAAACAAGAAGAGCCTCAAGCCATAAGAGTGTATGTCACTAAATATATACCACATATCGAGGGTGAAGAAGGTGATATAAATGAAAGAGAAGTGTCAGAGCAAGTTAAATATGGTGGAGAATGGCTATTGGGATCCCTTTCATAAATTATCAAGGGCACAAAGATAAACTTACCCTACTTTTTAGGAAGTTTAAATCTAGATAACTCATTGACTATATAGATGACATGGATAAATAATTTAAATATGAGGATATCATGGAACTTGATCATGTTAATATGTCATAAAAAATATAAAATGACACATATAGCTATGGTAGAAGGAGGTCTAGAGTGAGTGGCATCAGAAAGGCAAATAAAATACAACCAACTAGGATCGAATGGTTGTTAAGATAAGGGAAAAAATATTCTCAAGAGATTATTATATGGATTTGTTTAAGAAAATCCAATGCTTAAGACAAAAGTATATGATGGTAAAAGAGTATATATAATATTTATACCATATTACTATTAGATCTGGACATAGAAAAGTGGATAAGGATTGATTCATGTGATATATTATTGGATTGTGATTTAGTATTCAAGAGGTGTTGTACTTAATTTAGATCTAAACTATTTAATACGCATACCATTTATCTATCAAGGTAGAAGAGAAGTTGTTATGGAGATAAATAAATAGTGCATGGGGTAGAGGAATGTCTAAACATGAAGGAAGATTAAATGGTGGAAGAAGTATGCCAAGATAAGGCACATAATCCCAAAAACAGAGTAGCACACATTCTCATGATCAAGTATGAGTGCATCAATCTCAAAAATAAATCATGCAAGGAGGAAGATCCTACTATTCTTAAGGAAGAGGAAAATTTGGCTGAGTAAGAGTAAGAGTCTTCTCTATAACATACTTCAAGTGTTAAAAACAAGGACACCCAAATTTTGTATGCCCATAAACATGAATCAAAGGAAGCAAAAAAACAAATATGGGTGTGCATGTTATGTTGGAGATGAATAATTATTTGGGTCAGTAGAATGCCTTGATGAACCTAAGCAAGAGGAGACCCTAATGATGAAAAGAGTATTGTTGAATCTATCAAAGTAAAATAAGGAACTAGCACAGAGGAGGAGCCTATTATGAACTATATGCAAATCAAAAATTAATTATTGCAAGATGATAATTGATAACGACATCATAGATAATCTAGTTTACATATAAATAGTAAGAATCTTGGCCTAAATAGGTAATCACGTATGAACCCCTATCAAGTTTCATGGATGAAAAATAGTCATCAAGTATTGGTAAATTAATAATGTTTGGTGAAGTTTCAAATAGGTATATACCAAGAAAAAGTGTGGTGTAACATAATATCAATCAATGTGTGTCGCATTCTATTAGGTATACCTTATAAATAAGACCACAAATTTATGCATGATGGATGTACAAATATATTTCATAGAAAAATATGGAATAATTTTCATCTTGAGTCCTCCCAAGGGCGAGGAAGAGATAGGGCACAATAGTGTATGTGCAAGAATATTGTTGGTTTCAAGAAATGTATTCCTAATGGAACAAATCGAGGAATGTTTTGCACTCATAACGAATATGGTGCAAGGATATTTTGTAGAAGCCAAAGAAAAGATGGATACATTTATACATGAATTGAAATAATTTTTGGAATAATTCATTAATATTATGTTAATTTTATAAATAAATTAATAATGGTAAGAAGTACCATCCATTACATGGACTTGATTCCAGGAGTAAGATTTCAAAACAAAGTGGCATATTGGATGACACCCATGGAGAATGAAGAAGTGAAAATACAAGTGTAGGAGTTTTTTGAGAAATGTTTGATTTGAGAAAGACTAAGCCCATATACAGTACCTATTATACTAGCATCAAATAAGAATGGAGAGTGACACATACGTATAGATTTATGCACCATAAACAAAATAATAATAAAGTATATATTATCATTGCCATGAATGGATGATATGATAGATTGTTTTAGTGGCATGAGATACTTCATTAAGATATAATTTAAGATTGGATATCATCATATCAAAATCCATGAAGAAGATGAGTGGAAAACAACAATCAAAACAAAGGAAGGATTGTAAGAAAGGATAATTATGTAATTTAGATTCACCAATGCACCAAGAATGTTCATGAGACTGATAAACAAAGTGTTGAATCCATTCTTGGGGAAGTTTTTCATTGCATATTTAGATGAATTTTTGGTATTCAATAAGACATATGAAGAACACATAGTACATATAAATTTATTCCAAATTTTGTGTAAGAAGTTTATTAATGTGAATAAATACAAATTTATGAAAGAAGAGTTTATATATTTGGATTTTGTCATCTCCAAGGGTTGAACATGGAACCTAAAAAGGTACGTGCGATAGTAGAGTGTCCATCACCAAGGAAAACTTTTGAGGCCTAAAGATTGAATGGACTAGCAAGTTTCTATAAGAATTTCATAAATAAATTCAATGGGATATGCATATAAATTTCTTGAGACATGGAGAGGAATATGCAAAAAAAATCCCTAAACTAAGGAGGGAGAATGCAACTTCTAAGAGTTGAAAAGGAAACTGATAGAACAACCAATATTAGTGATAACATATTTCAATAAAGTTTTTCAAGTTGATTGTGATGCAAATGGCACAATAATAGGAACAATGTTGAGTCAACAAGGGAGGCCAATTGCCTACTTTAGTGAGAATTTGAATGATGCCAAGCATAAATAATGTTTATATGACCATGATTTCTATGCCATACTACAAACACTTAGGAAATGGAGGTATTACCTGTTGCCAAAATAATTTCTATTATATATAAACCACCTTGTGTTATAGTTCATAAATATTCAAATAAAATTGAACTAAATGCATATAAAGTGGGTGGAGTAAATACAAATTTATACATTTATATTAAAACAAAAAAGTGGGAAGTTGAACAATATATCTAACATGTTAAGCAAGAGAGCACAAATAATGTAGTGTTAAGAATTAGTCCTAACATGGATATATTAGTGAGTTTAGGTTTGTACTCTACATAATTAAATATTAATTAGTGGAGAGGTTTATTAAATAAATAGGTGAGTTTATTAATGTAAGTGATTTGTTACAATAAATCACATAGTGATATTGTAAGAGAGATTTTAGGGTTGTTAGTTGATAGTTGTCAGTTGTTAGAACAACTAACCTATTATTAGGAGTTTTGTTAGAATAATATTCATATATATAGTAATGTTTTATTTAATAAAATTATGTTGTTGAGATTGACCAAAATTATTTGTGCTTATACCTATTTGTGAGACTTAGACTCTCTCTAAATATGGATTTAAATCTATATTTGGTATTAGATTAGGTATTTTGAGGCCTATCCGAGCATTATGGCTCATTTCATTCATTATTTGCCTTCCCCACAACACAATGATCAAGTAGTGTAGACCACTTGTTAATATAATTTGTTTGTTGTTCACTCTTATTTCATATTGCCAATGGTCTAATAGTGCAGACCATGTGTGAAACCTCTGGTTCAACCATTCACATGAATTATTCTCATTTCCATCCTCCCACACTTAGTCACAATTTGAACACTCTATTTTACTCACTGTAGGCATTCACAAAAATCATATATATATATATATATATATATATATATATATATATATATATATATGTATATATATATATATGTATACATACATACATACATACATACATACATATATATATATATATATATATATATATATATATGTATGTATGTATACATATACATATACATACATACATATACATACATATATATATATATATATATATATATGTATGTATGTATATGTATATGTATATATATGTATACATACATATATATAGATATACATACATACATATATATAAATATACATACATATATATATATATATACACACACACACACACATATACATACATACATATACATACATACATATATATATATATATATATATATATATATATATATATATATGTATGTATGTATGTATATATATATATGTATATATAAGTTTCTGATTTTTGTTTTGTCTATGTATTTATTTTTTGAGTTGTTTGCTTACAAATTTGAAAATAAAAAATATAGGTATTTTTACCAGGGTGCACTTCACTCAAAGTCTAGTATTGGTTTGTATTATCCTATTGCATCGAAGTTATCTCCACATTGGGGTTATTGTGACTAATAAGAATAAGATCTATATGTGTAATGATCGATTCTCTCAACATTAAATGACCTTTACTAATATTCTCTTCTATGAGTGGAATATCCACTTGAGTAATGCCTGAAGCCATTTTCCATTCATCTCAACACTATGGAAAAACTCAGATAGTGCACTATATCCTCTGGTGACAACTATAGTAGTGATTTTCTAGGTAATTTTGGCATCATATAAAATTTCTTTGCTATTCCTATAAGGAGTAATGTAGAATCTATGAGTTCATCTTATCCGTCGAACCTCACAAACTCCAACCAAATCCCCATAGTTTTGAATCTACAGTTTCTACATCCTCTTCACCATTGTCAATATCTAAATAGGAATACAGTACTATGATAAGTTTATAGTCCTAATTTTAGGTTATAGAGTTTATCTTTTTATTAGATCAATGGTATTTTATGTTTGTTTTATTATATGTACTAAAATCTTATGCTAAGTATTTAGTTTTATTTATTGTATAAAGTCTTTTATTATATCACAATTTTTTGGTTTAATTGGTATTTTTTTTATGTTTTTAGTTTTATAAATATGGTTTTGTTTTTATTAATCTTGTTTTATTTTATATTAGTGTCTTTTAGTTTATAAACTTTGAGTCATAGTCTTTATGTATTTAGTCATGCCTAAAGTCATAAGTTTCATAGTGTCAGTAGTTGATTATTATTGAGTTTGTTGTAATAATAATCTTTAGTTTATAGTTGTGAGTTGTCATTTAGTTTTGTCATGTATTTATTTTATGTCAAAAAATAGAAGTGTCAAAGTATTTTTTTATTCTAAGTTCTAAAATAAGTCTTGAAAGACATTTGTATCATTAATATCCTCAAATGTTTATAATTGAATGCATTATCAACTGAAACCAACATTCAAGTTTCTCATCCCATGTTAGAACTAATAGGGGGAATGTTAGGAATTAATCATAACATGGATACATTTACGAGTTTAGGTTTGTAATAAAAATAATTAAATATTAATTAGTGAAGAGGTTTATTCAATAAATAGGTGAGTTTATTATTGTAAGTGATTTGTTACAATAAATCACGTAGTGATATTATAAGAGAGATTTTAAGGTTGTTAATTTTTTTTTGTTAGAACAACTAACCTATTTTTAGGGAGTGTTGTTAGAATATTATTCATATATATTGTAATGTATGGTTTAATAAAATTATGCTATTGAGATTGACCAAAATAATTTTTGATTTTGTACATTTGTGAGCCTTTGACTCTCTTTGAATATGGAGTTAAATCTATATGAAAGAGATTAGGGTTGAAGTATTAGGATTTAATACAATAAATGAGTAGTATGCCAATGATGTTGACTTTTAGGATTCATGGAGATTATGGAATGATTCAACAAACATGGACTAAATTACAAGGTTAGACTATGCGATCCAAGATGGAATGTTATTTTAGGGTGCATAACTATGTGTGCTAAGATGATCAATGTGCAAGAACCTAATCAAGGAGAAGCATGAAGTAAGATTAACTAGACACATCAAAAGCAATAAGATGTTGGAATTTTTGGTTTAATATTATTACTACTCATGAATGGGCATATATATATGCACATATGTATAGATATGTAGAGTTTTCTAGTAGGTAAAGGGACAAAGACAAAACATGGATTTATACCGACTCTTAGTGACCATAGAAAACATGGGAAGACATCAACATGGATTTTGTACTTGGGTTACTCATAACATAGAGAGGTAATGACTTAATTTTTTTTAGTAGATATATTTTTGATGTTACATTTCATTATTTGCAAGAAGGTTAGTGATGTAACACATGTTGTAAATCTATTATTTAGAGAATTAGTAAAATTTCATGGATTTTCACACAACATAGTATATGATTAAGACATGATATTTTTGAGACATTTTGAACATTATGGAAAAAGTTACGAACAAGGCTAAATTATAGTTTTGCATACCATCTATATACTGATGGTTAAATAGAGGTTGTAAATATGAGCCTTGGAATTTTTTTAATATTTTTGGTAGGAAACAAATTGGCACAATGTGATATGGTGTTGGCACAAGTGGATTTTTCATATCACAATTATTAGAATTAGATTACTGGTATAACACCCTTCCAAATCATTTATAGAGTAAGTCTATGAGGAATCACTGATTTGAGGAAAATAGGTGAACCATGTGAAAAGAGCATGGATGCTAAATATTATGCCAAGTACATGATAATGGTGTGTTTACATTGAAAAATGTCACATCAATGAATCAACCCTTTTACCTAACTTGGAGGTTAAGTTTGAATCATACTAGTTTAACAGTAAGGGACATATGGCAAAGAATTAGTCATAAGGCATGCAAAGGTTTTTTTGATATCCTAAGAATAAATTAGTTTAATAAAATACTAGATCAAACTTTATTACTTAGATAATCAGTGTAATACTTCAATATGTATATCAAGAATCAGACTTTTAGATATGATCTAACCTATCCAATAGAGTAGAGCCTACGAAAGAGACATTATCTTGAAGGAATTATGTTTAATTTGTATTTAATTACTTAAAATTAGTATTATACCTCTACTATAATGAATCTTTTTAACAATACAACAAAACTAAAAGAAAATAAATGAAGGAAACTAAATGAAAGATAAAATAAATAGACATAAAAACCTAAAACAAATCAATATTAATCTAAAATAGACTAAAATGGTTAAATATTAGACCAATTAGTTAATTGATAAATAAATTATAAGTAAATGTTAATCTAAAGTTAGAACTAAGCAAAAATCAACACTTAATCTAAGAGTTAAACTAAAAATTATAAATTAGAAAGCTAACTACTAGAAATAAGGCTATGAAAAGAATATTCTAAAGACTAAGTTAAACTAATCTAAAAGATAACTAAGAAAGAAAAAAATAAAAATAAACATAAGAAAAATAAAATAAAGAAAATAAAATAAAATATCTAAGAAAGAGTCAACTCAAAAATTAAGTAAATGACTAACTTATTGAGAAAACTATATTCATTCAACATTGTTTATGATTACTCTTCAAAAGAATAGTCAATGTACATCTAACAAACCAATAATTTGTCATCAAATATGATGTATTCATCATTATTCAAATGAATTACAATGATTTATACACATATGAATATATATTTATAATCATCAAATGAATTAATACCTAAAAACTTCAAATAATTAGTTATAAATTAACAAGAAACTTGGATATACTTGTATTTATAAATTAGTTTACTTCACCATCAGAGAAGGCATTTTTTGGTCAATCTACAAATGATGATCAGTTTTAGATATGATTCACATAAACAAGTGTAGTATGAAAACTTTGAAATCAAAGCGCTCTTTTACTTATTTATGTTCTCTCTTTGTAATCTCCTTCAAGTGTCCTTGTAAAGATTTTATTTTAGAGGTAGTTAACTTTAAGTTATAACTAACTCTTTAGTTAACATTAAAATAAAAAATAATTAACTTCAAAATAAATTTAAATACCCTATAGTTAACTATTTATAGTTTATAAAGCTCATAACTTAAATAAATCTAATAAGAGGGTAAGTGCACATAGCTAGGGAATAATTTCATGGGCATTTTCACAAAAGTTTCCAAAACACATATGCCTTATGTTTTCTAGGTTTGGTAAACATCATGCCTAGAATGTGTACACATTATAAACACTTTAAAACACATACACACTAATTTTAAAATGTATTAAAAACAAAAAATAACTTACAAACCCTCATTTCTCCATTTTAGTTCGCATTTCCTCACATACCTCACATCCAACACTCAAATTATGCTTTTGTTCTCTTTTTAAGAGGAGAAAATGCACCATACTTATTTGAATTTACCAATTAGGTCAAAATTTTGACAATGCCATGGTGGGAGGGAGGCAAGTAACCTAAATTCCTACCAATTAACACAAAATTTAATAAGTACTTTGGATTTCCATTATTTTTTGTTAATTTTTTTTTTGTTTGTATATCTCGTTCAACTGTAAGACAAAACCCTCCCAACCCTTCTATCCATCCTATAATTTCACAAGACCCCATAGGTAGTCAAGATGATTCAATTGCACCTATAATTTAAAAAAATATAAATTGAAGAGTTAATTAATATAATGAGGGACCCTCATTTTAACAACACTCACCATGTTTATTTTATAGATACCTTAGATTTACTAGTAGACCAAATTGACTCTATAACTAGTCAAAGTGATTGATATATAGGCATATTATAGAGATATATAGGTCTTATTATGCTGAAAAATTATTAGCACATGTTGTGAAGAATAAGTAAATAATAAAAGACAAAAGTTGTGCATTATTTATTGATCTATCAACTAATCCACTACCACCATTGTCATGTAAATAGTTCCCAATCCACTAGTGCTAGCATAATTTGATAAAAAATAATTTTTTATTCTAATGGTAGATTGTATTTTATTACTAACCTTATAATATCTAGTGGTTCCATTTTTTTAGGAAACTCTATTACAATTTTATCCTCAATGATATTCCTAACTATTTTGATTACTCAGAGTTTCAATACCAAGGAAAAATATTTGTGTAGGATAGACCATGTGCACATCATGCACCTAATCAACCTACATGTTTCCGTATCTAAAATCCACTTAACCCTGAGATTTCCTCTATAGTAAATGAGGTTGTCAAGATTGACATTTTACATGCACTTCATGTACTTACTAACACACTCATTTTTCATATGAGTAAGATTTATGACACTAATGTGGAAGAGGGTCTAGAGTTCATTATCAACCACATAATTGTAGATCCTATGGTGTTATATGTATTGAACCTTTAGATGAGGATGGTGGGGCTTCTAAGGGCCTAGATGCTATGGTTATGACTAATGAGTATTTGGCACATATATTTGGAGTGGAGATGTTGAATTCACATGTGCATGTATCTTATATATTTGACATGTTAAATTGTAAATAAGTTTGTATTTAAAATATAATAATTATTTTACATAATATATTCAATAATATATGTAGTTTTTTATCTTGCAAGAGGAGATGGTCCCATAATTTTCATAGCTAAATTGTGAGTCATCTACTAGTGCATATGTTAATATTACTCAGCCAATGTATACATATACAAAGGTAATTATTCCTTAATATTATAATTCATGTGAATTTATTTATTGATACACATATACTAAACTAATAGTCATATTTTTTCTAGTTGATGACTACAGTGGAAAATTGATGTGGCGGCCAAAACACTATTCATGCAACACTATTCACAAGACACTATTTATTGGTACTATTCATGGTGATGTAGGGTATGATGTAGGAAGGACATGTGGTATGTGGATGCATTTATAGAGTCACATGGAGGCATATGGTGGTGGTTAAACTTGTCTAAAGCATATGCTCTTCTTTTTGACCTTGTGCATGTGACTTGTCTTTCAAAATTCATATATAATGTTTTCACATGTGAGGGTGGCACCAATTTAAAAATATGCTTATCTTTTTAAATGATCACTCCAAGTGGAGAACATGGGGTTGTATTTTCTTGGTCTTACTCTTCTTTGTCACCCATGTGGGATGTGGGATGTGGGATGGGGTTATTGTTTTGTCTCCCTTCTTTCCTCATACTTTTCTATAAATGAATGTATCCATTCTTGGCTTAGGTAGGTGAGTTTATTTTGGAAGGATTTTGGATGCCTTTGGAATCCTCCTTGGCATGTGGCCAATTTATGTATTGAGTTGAGAGATATCTTATTGAAGCTAGTTTATGTGTTGATGAATTATCTAAGAATTAATGAGAATTGTGAGGTTATTTTGAGAAGAGTTTTTGAGTTGCTTATGTGTTAATGTGAGAGATTGGATTTTTCAATCCATATTTTGGCTATAGGCCACATAAAATAGTATTAGATCAAGTTTAAATCTTTTTACGAGGAGGAGATGCTAGAATGCATCCTTGTTTATGTATTTTGTAGGTATGAAGATGGAAAAGAAGAATGAAAGAGAAGACATGGTGAATGTGTTGATGAAGATCCAAGATAAATTGGAAATTATGATGGAGTATATGAAATAGTAAGAGAGCCAAATATTTGGCATAGTGATGAAGAAGAGAGTGAAGTGGCTTGTGAAGCTACTAATTGAGAGAAGGAAGAGGCAAGAGTTGAGACTTACCTTAAGGAGAGAAGAGGAGTTATTGAGATAACAACGAGAAGATATCATATGTGATATTGAATATGGAGAGATAAGAGTGGAGGAAGAGATTATAGATTCCCAGGAGTTGGAAAATTTAGATTTTTTTGATTGTGAGATGGAGTTTGAGGTGGAAGAGAATTGCAGCCATGAAGGGTTGCTTGGGGATGACAATTGCGGCCATACAGTATGGCTTGAGGGTTACATTTTCAGCCTTTAATACTTTCATGTGTGTGAAGAGGATAATAAAATAGAGTTTCATGGTTCCATGGTGGAAGCATTGGATGGAAAGATTGTACAAGCTAGTGTACAAGAGGAGATTTTGGTGAAATTTCAACCATGTGTAGAAGCTAAAAATGAGTGTGTGGATGAGGATATTACAGCCTTGTAAGTGGTTTATAAGTAGATTTTAAAATATCAATGTGAGATAATATATAATGAGGATCATGCAATATGTGGAGAGGATTTGAAATTTTCCATGAAGGAAATAATAGAATTGGTTTTTATGCAAGTGAATGCACATGAGGAGATCGAGGAGGATATTGTTGTGTAAGTATGTGCACAAGATGACAGTTATAATAATGTTGTTGTATCCATGGGTGAGAATATACAAGTGATTATATGTGATGGTGTGGATAATCCAATAGGTGGTTGGATGATGGATGAAGAAAGCCAAGAGGGATTTACAAGGAGGTGGATAGATTTTGGTGGTATTGAGCTCACATGGGAAAGTAAGATGCATGATAAATCATATTTGTGGAGGAGGATAGTCTATGATGGTGGGATTTGACCCACATATAAATCCATTAGAATATGGATATGTTTTTTTTAGAGGAGGATAGTTTGTGGTCCCATAAGGATAGTTTTGGAAAAGCTAGTATGTAGATGCTGGAAGTGGAGAAAGAAAATGAAAATTCTCCAGGTGCACATGGTGTGTTGGAAGGGGATGCCATGTTCATTACTCTTGGTGACCAAAAGGGTGGTTCTACCACTCACCCCATTTATGTTATCATGATATCACATTATTTACCTTAGATGTATAATGTAGGAGCATCTACTAGATCGAGCAATCTTGCATCACCCAAAAAATAGAGTGGTGTGATTTTCCTTTATTTTTTAGAATAAGTGGAATGGATACAATTAGGAAAAATTGTAGGATTTGAGTTGATTTCAACTATAGGAGAATGATATGGTGGTGATGGTCACTATTCATGAGACACTATTCATTAGTACTATTCATGATTACTATTCATGGTGATGTGGAAAATGATATAGAGGATGATGTAAGAAGGCCATGTGGAGTGAGGACACATTTCTAGAGTCACATGGAGGCACATGGTGATGGTGTAACTTATCTAAATAAGATGCTCTTCTTTTTGACCTTGTACATGTGACTTATCTTTCACTATTCATCTATAGTGTTTTCACATGTGAGGGTGGTAACAATTTTCAAAGATGCTTGTCTTTGGAAATGATCACTCCAAGTGGAGAACATGGCATTACATTCTTGGTCCTTACTCTTCTTTGTCACCTTGTGGGATGTGGGACATGGTTGTTGTTTTGTCTCCCTTATTTCCTCATACTTTTCTATAAATGAATGTCTTCATTCTTGGCTTAGGTAGGCAAGTTTATTTGAGAAGGCTTGTGGATGCCTTTGGAAGCCTCCTTGGCATGTGGCCAAGTTATGTATTGAGTTGAGAGATAGATTATTAAAGCTAGTCTATGTGTTGATGAATTACTTGAGAATTAATGAGAATTATAAGGTTATTTTGAGAAGAATTTTTTTAATTGATTATGTGTTTATGTGAGAGTATGGATTGTTAAATCCATCTTGTGGTTAGAGGCCACATCAATACTCTTCCATATATACATGAAGTAACATACATAGGAATTGTTTTCGTAATTTCATATACACAATAACTCACTAAGGTATGTTAACTTGTAATGTTGAATTGTAAATATATATTTGTGTTAATAATTTTATTGTATACTTTTGAAAATATAATTTACATGAATGAATTATTTATGCAGAGTTATCTGATGACATATGATAGTCCCATTTAGATTATTAGGAAGGAAATAACTCATGTCATTTATCCTTTTCACAATCTTGTGTGTATGACTCACCCTGTCATTAACCTTACTGAGGGTCAAAGATAAACTGAGCATGACCATGAGATTATGGTAAGTGCATGTTTAAATATTATTTGTATCATTTTAAAATTAACTTATGAACTTGGTTGCATAGCTAGTATGTAAAGTTTATAATAATATTTTTATATGAAAAATTTGAGCTACAAACGAGCTATGAGCATAAAATGAATCACAATAAGATATTGGAGGAATCTAAGGTATTTTAGGGATCTCCATCTATGAGCAAGGCATATGAGGGAGATCTTTCTTTGAGGAAAGCAAAGAGAGGGAGGTTTTTTTATGAATATGATATGTCTTACATGATTTAAATTTTTTGTGTGTGTGCATGTGCATGTGCATGTGTTTTTGTGTGCGTGTTCACATTTTTTAGTGATCATCTTTCTATGTACAATTAGCCCACATTATCATTTTAAAACTAGATTTGATGGTTATATGGTCATATTTAAATATGATCATTTTTAATATTTAATTCTTGTAATTATTAATACTGACTTACAATCCTTAAATATGTTTTGCAATTAAAACTATATGAGATAAAATAATATGATGTACATATGCCAAATTTTCTAATGATTTGAAGCTATCTTATTATGCTTCATCAGGTGAATAAATATATAACTATTAAAATTACTTTCTATGTGAAACTGGTGAAAGAGCTCAATTTTTTTTTTAACTATTCAAAATCAAAGAATGAAAGGTCTATTTATGTATATATTCAAGCATAATTTTGTTATCAATCACTGCTATCTCTCAAGATTTGTTTAGAAGAAAACTTGGTGTGAAGAGTCATCAGTAAGATTTGGAAATAGTTTACTAAGGACTTTCATTGTTTTCATGGACAACTCCTTGGCTATGTGGGAGAAATATGTAAGTCTATGTTGAACTTATTCGACCTATAAAAAAAAGTGCATCAACTTATTCAATCTATGAAAATAGTGTATTGAAGCATAAATGGAAAGTTTGTGATCTTCCTGTGTTGGAATTTTGTACAAGTTATTTCACTATGTTTCCTAATTGAAATGATCAAGTGGATGAATGCATACTATTATTTGTGTGTATGTGTATATGTGTTTTGATTATTTGATTTAGACATATTTTATTTTTGAGATTGATGAGGATTTAGTATGATTCTATTATAATTGTAAAAAAAACATCATATTTAAACATTATGTACATTAAAAAACAAACCCGATTCTCTTCACCTTTAGATAAAAGAAAAATACATTTATGGATAAAATAAAAAAGGGTTTTAAACTCCACCATATGCCCAAGATATATATTTATTTGATCACATTCTCCAAGATAGAATAAAAATGTTTATATGATGATTACATGTACTTCAAATTTAAGGTCAGACATTTTTAATGACATCTCACACTATTATGCTACACCACCATCCCTAATTTATATTGTAAGTTAACCTTATTGATATAATAATTATACCTCTAGAATTAGACAATAACAAGAAAAAAAATTAAAAAAATAAGAACCTTATGGTAATCAAAACATATATAAATATCCATTCAAGCTTATTCAATTCCTATATCAAAAAAATTGATGTATGTGTTACCCCTAATGATGCCAAGTGATAAATATATTATGTTTTATATAAAAGATATTTTACCTATTGCTATAGTGTATGATGACATGTTCTCACATGAACATGACCTATAAATTAATTTGGACGCATAGTTTTACATATGTTCAAGATAATGAAAACATTGATAATAAATGTTGTCAAAGTTGAAGCTACAGTTGGTTATCTCCACCTTTAGTGATTCTTGGATAATAAATAACACCTCCACCACATCAGGGGTGGTGAGTAACTTTTAAGATGAATTTATTGTCATATGATCATCCATGTTTAGGACACAAAGTACCCATTTTACCCTCAATAATGTCCTTCTCAATATAATAAAATTATTGTTATTTAGGCCAACTTCAGACATGCATAAAAAATAAATTTTAAGTCATTTGTATGAATTGAAAGAAAACTCGCATGTAAAATCCATATAATTTGAACCCAAAAGATATGGATCTAACATAGGAGATGAATTTGTGGCAGATAATATATTAATCATTATTGAAATACAACCTTTATGCACTTAAGAGACAAGTTCTTGTCCTCCAACTAATATTTCCTTCTCTGGGAACTACCATTGAAAATAATTCACTTACAACATATCTAGATAGATAAATAAATTGTGGTCCCATGATCACAACATTATGATCCACTAGGATGAACATTTTTATAGTTTCTTAGGAGTGCATGAACACTTCAACAAATTTTGTCAATGTTGAAGCCGTAATTGGAGATCTCCACCTTAAGTGTTTCATGGATAAAAAATGACACCACCACCTAGTCTAGGGTGGTGAATAACATATATGACAAATTTATAGGTCTTTGATCACACCTAGTTAGGAGATAAAGTACTTGTTCTAGACTCAAGAATGTCCTCGATATGAGAAAATTATATTTTTAAGGCCAACTTTAGATGCACTTAATTTTTTTTAAAGTGTTTTACATGAATAAAAAAACTTCACATGAATTTCAAAACCGTATAATTTCACCTCAAATCATAAGGATCGAATGTAGGAGAATAATCTGTGGTAGAAAATAAAGTAATCACTGATGAAATGCAACTTTTATATAGTCAAGAGATAAGTTATTATCATCCAAATGACATTTATACCTATGGGACCTACCCCTGTAAATCCAAAATATCTAGATAGGAAAATGATGCATGATCCCATGAGCATGACCTCTAAATCCACCTAGATGCACATTTTTACAACTACTAAAGAACATGGAAAAACTAATAATAAATGGTGTCAATGTTGAATCTGTAGTTAGATATATCCACCTCTAATGTTTTGTGGATCAAAAATAGCACCACCACCACATTAGGGGTGGTGAATAATGTATAGGACAAATTTATTGGCCTCTAATCATGCTCAGTTTGGAGACTATGTACCTGTTATGGCCTCAATATTATCCTTCTCAATGAAAACCATAGTTTTTAGGCCAACATTAGACATGTGTAAAATGAAAATAGTAAGTCATTTTCATGAATTGAAAGAACCCTCACGTGTATTTCAAAGTATTTTAATTTCACCCTAGAGCATGGGGATCAAACATAGGATATAAATTTGTGGTATATAACATAGTAATCACTACTAAAATGTAATTTTCATGTAGTTAATATACAGGTTCTTATTCTCAAACTAACATTTTTGTCCAGGACCTCCCCTTATAAATTAATCACTTCCAAAACATCTACATAGGAAAATGAAAAATGTTCCCATAACCACGACACAAAAATCCACCTAGATGAATATTTTTATAACTACTCAAGAACTTAGAAATAATGACAATAAATGTTGTCAACATTGAAGCCACAGTTGGACATTTCCACCTCTGGTGCTTCATGGCTAAAAACTAGCTCTACCACCATGTTAGGGTTATGGATATATCTAGGATGAATTATTTGGCATTTAATAATGTTTGGTTATGAGATGAAGTACCCGTGTAAGGTGTAAAATTATACAAAGAATATTAGTGGGGATAAAAATCTCTAAAGAGGTTAAAAATAAACATTGGATAAAAGATCTTGTTTGTTGTGCAAGGAATGTTTACACACCATAGAGCATATGATTTATAATTATGAAGTAATATATGATAATAATACGTTATTAGAATGTACACATACACATATAAAATCTAATAGAATATTAATAATATTATACCTTCCATTTCTTTATAATTGCTTCAATTTTTCATAAAATCAGGTCGATTACATCTTATACAATTGACTTGGTCTCAATCTAGGCTAAATCACATCATTGATTGCACCAATTTCATAATTGTCTCTATTTATGATTAAAGTAGGGATAATTAAGCCCTTAATCAAATATTATAGTTGTTGTTAGGTTGAAGGGTCTCAAATTGGCCCCAATTGGCTCCATGATTGAGGCAATCAACTATTACATTCAATATGTCATGCAATTGGGGTTGATTGATGCCCAAATCACATCATATACACTTAAAATTAAGTTTACACATGGTTTAATTATTCTAAATCACATACTATACTTGTAGTTAGGTTCAAGAGGTTTAGATTGGCTCAATTGCCTTCATGATTTTATTTGTGATAAAATTAGTGTTGATTAAGCTACATATTATACCCTATATAATCGACTGAGCCATAAATTAGGTTCAAAAGGCTCAATTTGGAAAAATCACCTCTCTAATTTCATTATTTGACTAATTTGATCAATTCATGATGGAATCAAAGCTAATTTAAGCCCAAATCACATCCTAGTCTCGTAGTTAGGTTGAAGGGACTCAAATTAGCCTTAATTGCCTATGTAATTGAACAAATCGACCATTTATTTGATTATGTGATGACATTAGGGTAATTGAGATCCAAATCACATCATATACAATTGAGACTAGGTTCACATGACTCAATATTTCCAAAATTGTACCATTTATTACATCAATTGACTAATTGATAATAGTCTCACACCTTGTCATATCAACTCTAACCCAATTGTTGAAATTGATGACATTGGCTCACTTCCCATTATCCCACACTCTGACTTCTTATTCTAAACATTTTACTATGTGGCCAATTCTAATATACACAGTCTTTTTAATATCGTGTTCTCTTTAATTCTAACACTCTGATTTTACAAAGACTCTTTATGATTTATTACTTTCCTTTAGATGTTATTTATTAATACAAATAACTTCCATACACTTATTATTATATATCATTCCATAAAATACACAATTATTATTGAGACATAAGATTTGGACTTCTTTATATAGCAACACATGAAATTAGCTCTGCTCTCATTTACTATGACAAATCTAGTTATAACCACAGATTTAAACTCTGAAATTCATATATTATTTCCCTTAAGATGATTCACATTCATTCTTTATTGCATTATATCACAATGGATTCAAGAAATATGAAGATACCTGAAAACAAAAGTCTACCTATATATGTTGATTTGCACTTTGTGGACACATAACATCATGTCCTTGTCGAGCATCACAAACTCAATTCCTACATGAACAAATCTATCTTTTGACTAAGTATTCTCAAGAGATTTTGTTATTTTATCAAGACATACATCCTTGGTCCTATTCATGGTTTCTTGAATAAGAGGAATCCCTAAAAGTCCTCTCCTTTGACTATTGCAAATTGATTGTGTGGGGAAAATCTAGAGAGTGATTTAACCAAATTTCCACTTATAATGTTGATTAAAAACTTGTATTCAAATTCATATATTGAAAAAACATGAGGAACTAGGTGACCACAATTGTAAGTGCAAAAATGAGTATTTTTTGAGTTCTTAATCACTACAATCTTGAAATTAATGTAGATATATTTCTAATATCATTAGAGTATATTCCATCTACTTGAATGCAATCATGAATCCAATAAATCAAACATAGATGTCCCTCTTTCTTAATTTTTTTACTTCTAATCAATGACCAATATTGAAAATACATGAACATACCTTAATTGTTGGTTGTTTTGCCAGATGGAAGTCTTCACGATGAGGTGAATCTCTCTTCTCAATATGTATTCACTGTTACACAAAACCATCCAAATAGGCCCAAGAGCTTCATGTATCTCCACAAATATGCTCACAGTCATATAAATGAGAACTTAAAACTACACATAAAGTTCAAAATCATCTCAATCATATGATCCTTTACTATAGAAGCACAAAGAATTCAAAGTAACTTTCTTTATTGATCAAGATCATAGATATACAACAAACTCAAACTCCTTACTATAGTTATGTGCATGATCCAGTTTGGAAGCATCATTCTTCATAAATATTTTGACAAATAATAATTTTACTCATCAAAAGGATACTCGATTACTATTGAAGAAATAGGCAAATCCGATGGCTTTATTTTTTTAATCAGAATTCTTCTCAGTTGGTTTTGAATCTCCATGTATCATAGTTCTCAATCAATTCTTATTGTTTCTATCTTTACTAATTCAAACTTAATATACCTATATAAATAGTCATTCGTGTTTATAAATAATATATAAACACATCAAATGTAACAAAAACACACACTTTATTTATAATAAAATGATCATTTTACTACACAACTTTTGCTCTATTTTAGTAAACTATCCACCCTCTGCTTTAGTCATGAAATTATTCATCCTTTTATGCTTTTTATAACTTAGGATATCTCCTCCTTGATAGGTTCAATGCCTATCTATTATTTTAAAGCTTAACTAAGCTTAGAATGGTCTAATGTGACCTAATATTCGCTTTAATCATTCAACTTAAGATAGTAAATTATTAGTTCTTGCATATCCCTTAGGTAAATTTCCTTTATTTAGATTTCTAGAATGAATAGGACACTAATAAGGACTATAAAACTCTTAGCTACATCTTATACCACTAACATGTCTATTACAACTTATTTACATCATATTATGATTTTTTACAAGTGGCCATTCACCTATAAGAGGTGATTACAAAAATTGAAATCCTCCAAGATATATTATTATATATTCAAATATGTTTTTGGAGGGAACTTCTAGAATGAGATCCTAAAGACAATTGGAGCCATGATGAGGATTCTTATTACCACAAAACCTTATATACACCCTAGTGGATGATGCTCTTGCATCAAATTCTCCAGGTAAAGAAATTTGAGATCTAGCTCAAATGTTTCTTTTTATTTCTCTAGTTGTATTGTATTGGTATACTCTTTACTATATTCTTCATTTTATCCTCCAAGATGACGATATTTACTTGTTCTTCTTTCATTTTCTCTTTCATCTTTCTCTTTTCATGTTTACCCTCTTGAATGAGAACATCTGCTTCTATTTTATTTTCTTGAGCTCTTGTTAGAGCCATTCTTTATATGGCTTCCACCTCTTTGTCCACTATACCTACACATATACAACTCAATACAACATTAAATATGAAAATTTGAGACCTTGATGTCTCTTTCCATCTTCCCTTCATCCATACTTGTTGCTCAAGTATACAATCAGATTTGATAGCCATGTATTCTTCTCCTTGGAGCTATTCATAACTATTCATGATCTTCATACTCTATCTTATATGAGATATCATTGCCTCATTCAAAGTTTTTATATTTTCATTCTTTGTTTTTGGAGAGACTATATCCTCTTCTTTATGTATGACTACATTGTTGATAATGCTATCTCTTCTTCTAGTTGCTCTAAATTTTCATAAACAAACAAGTCATTTATTTCCATACATTGTGTCCATTCAAAGGATTATTCATCATAAATAATTGAAATACTTTTATCTTCAACATCATTATAAAAAAAAAGTGTACCTACTACATCTCTATTTTCATCCTTGTTACCTTCGTCTTCTTGAGTGAGGATAATCTCTGATTCAACCAACTCTTTGTGTTGAATACACAACTGATCTTCTTGATTTTCTTTGGATATTAAGGCTCTACATTGAGCCTCTTCTTTATCATGTATATAAATAAGCACTACTTCATGAAGTGATTCATCACATTTATTTATGAGCCTACTTATTAGCTCACAAATTTCATCTCTACTATCAATTTGTTCACCTACAAAAAAAAATCCGAAATAATGTTAGATGCAAAAAAATTAGGCCACTTAGCCTCTTGAGTGGCTACTTGATATTGCTCCTCTTTCTTAATCTCTTCATTCTTTAGATTATCCTTTTGCTTGCACTAAATTTTGATGTCTCTTCAAGGCTATTCTCATCCTTAGCCTTTGTCTTCTTTCTATTATCTGTTGAATTAGCCATTTCAGTCTTCTTTTCATCTCCCATCCATTCCATGTATTTTTCATGCTTTCTATCATAAGCCTTACCATTGATATTCTCTATTTCACTTCACTCATTTATCTGTGGAAAGCTTCCTCTTGTTGCTTACTTCTCATCTCTCTCTTCTTATTATTCTTAAGTTGGTCCTTTGCCTTAGGTGATTCTCTAATCAATCTTCTCACCATCTGCACTTTTTATAACAAGTTTATTTCACCTTGCTCCATCTTTCGTGTTTCACCCAAGTCTATTTCACCTTGGTATTTTGACAATTATCCAAGTCACCTCACCTTGGATCTCTTTACAAGAGAAATCATTATGATCTTCTATTTCTTGGACTTCACAAGCTCTTTACTATCTTTCCAAGCCTTCTTGGCTTTGTACCTTTTCCTAAAGCCTTTACTTGGATTTCAAATTGCATGACCAACTTTTTTGTAATCTCTGCAACTGAAACCAAATATCTTGCAAACTTTTCAAAAACTTCTTATTACCTTTCCCTCTTTTAATCTTGATCTCCACAACATGCAACTTATCAATCTTCAAAATCTCTTAATCACTGTCAGAACTAATTAGCAAAATGTCAATATTCCATTTTTCTAGAGCTTTCCAAGCTCTAATACCAAAAATTGATAACATTATCACACCTTGTCATATCAACTCTAACCCATTTACCAAAATTGATGACATTGGATCACTTCTCATTATCCCACACTCTGAATTCTTATTTTAAACATTTTACTATGTGGCCAAATCTGATATACATAGTCCTTTTAAGATCATTTTCTCTTTAAGTCTAACACTTCCTTGATTTTACATAGACTCTTTATGATTTCTTACTTTCATTTAGATGTTATATATTACTCCATATAACTTCCATATAGTTATTCTTATATATCATTCCATCAAATACATAATTATTATTGAGACACAAGATTTTGACTTCTTTATATAATAACACATGAAATTAGCTCCTCTCTCATTTACTATTACAAATCTGTTTGTAACCATAGATCTAAACTCTACAATCCATGCATTATTTCCCTTAAGATGATTCACATTCATTCCTTGTTGCATTATATCACAATGGCTTCAATAAATATGAAGAGACATGAAAACAAAAGTTTGTTGTATATGTCAATTTGCACTTTGTGGACACATAATGTCATGTCCTTGTCAAACATCACAACCTCAATTCCTACATGAATAAATTTATCTTTTGACTATGTATACTTAAGAGATTCTATTATTTGATCAAGGCATACATCCTTGGTCCTATTCATAGTTTCTTGAATAAGAGTAATCCCTAAATGTCCTCTCCTTTGACTATTGCATATCGATTATGTTGGCAAAATCTAGAAAGTGATTTAACTAAATTTCCACTTATAATGTCCATAAAAAACTTGCATTCAAATTCATATATTGAAAAAACATGTAGAACCAGGTGACTACAATTGTAAGTGCAAGAATGAGGATTTTTAAGGTTCTTAATCACTACAATATTGAAATTAATGTAGAAATATTTCCAATATCATTAGAGTATATTCCATATACCTAAATGCAAACATGAATCCAATAAATCGAATACAAACATCCCTCTCTCTTAATTCTATTGATTCTAATCGATGACCAATATTGAAAATACATGAACATATAATTGTTGGTTGTCTCACCAGATGGAAGTCTTTAGGATGAGTTGAATCTCTCTTCTCAATAAGTGTTCACTGTTACATAAAATCATCCAAATAGCCCCGAGAGATTCATGTATCTCCACAAATATGCTCACAATCATATAAATGAGAACTTACAACTATACATAAAGTTCAAAATCCTCTTGATCATATGATCCTTTGTTATATAAGCACAGATAATTCAAAGTAACTTTCTTTATTGATCAAGACTATAAATATATGACAAACTCAAACTCCTTAATACAGTTATGTGCGTGATCTAGTTTTGAAGCATCATTCTTAATAAATATTTTGACAAATAACAATTTTAATCATCAAAAGGATACTCAATTACTATTGAAGACACAACTGAATCCAACAACTTTATTTTTTTTACTCAAAATTCTTCTCAGTCAGTTTTGAATCTCCATGAATCATAGTTCTCAATCAATTCTTATTATTTTTGTCTTTCCTCATACAAAATTGCTATACCTTTGTACACAGTCATACATATTAATATCAATTATTTATAGATAATATATAAACACATCAAATGAAACAAACACACACTTTATTTACAATAAAATGATCATTTTACTACACAACTTCTACTCTATTTTAGAAAATCATCCACCCTCTAGTTTAGTCATGAAGTTCTTCATCCTTTTATGCTTTTTATGACTTAAGATATATCCTCCTTAATAGGTTCGATGCCTATCTATTAGTTGAAGGCTTAACTAAGCTTGGAATGGTCTAATGTGACCCAATATTCCCTTCAACCGTTCAACTTAAGATATAAAATTATTGGTTCTTGCATATCCCTTAGGTACATTTGCTTTATTTAGCCTTCTAGAATGATTAGGACACTAATAAGGACTATAAAACTCTTAGATATGTATTAGACCACTAACATGTTCATTACATCTTATTTACATCATATTATGATATTTTTACAAGTGACCATTCACCTATAAGAGGTGATTAAAAATATTGAAATCCTCCAAGATATGTTATTATAAATTCAAATATGTTTTTGGAGGGAGCTTCTAGAATGAGTTTCTAGATATAATTGAAGCCATGATGAGGCTTATTATTACCATAAAACCTTATATACACCCTGGTGAATGATGCTCCTGCATCAAATTCCCTGGGTAAAGAAATTTGAGCTCCATCTCAAATGGTTATTTTTCTTTCTCCAGTTGCATTATATTGCTCTTCACTATAATCTTCATTTTGTCCTCTAAGATGAGGATATTTACTTGTTCTTCTTTCAGTTTATCTTTCATATTTATCTTTTCATGTTTACCCTCTTGAATGAGGATATCTACTTCTATTTTATTTTCTTAAGCTCTTGCTAGAGCCATCTTTTCTATGGATTCTACCTCTTTTTCCACTATACTTACACATTTACAACTCAATACAATATTAGATATAAAAATCTAAGACCTTGAGGTCTATTTCCATCTTCCCTTCATCCATACTTGTTGCTCAAGTATACAATCAGATTTAACAACCATGTCTTCTTCCCCTTGGAATTGTTCATAACTATTCATGGTCTTCATACTCTCTCATATATGAGATATCATTGCCTCATGCCAAGTTTCTATCTTTTTATTATTTATTTTTGGAGATACTCTTTCCTCTTATTTATGTGTGACTCCATTGTTGATAACATGATCTAAGGCTATTATCTTTTCTTCTAGTTTCTCTAAACTTTCATAAATAGACAAGTCATTTATTTTCATACATTGTGTCCATTCACAAGACTCTTCATCATAAATAAAATACTTTTATCTTCAACATCATTACAAAAAAATGTATACCCACTATATCTCTATTTTCATCCTTGTCACCTTCTTCATCTTCTTGAGTGAGGATAATATATGATTCAACCAACTCTTTGTGATGGATACATAACTGATCTTCTTGGTTTTCTTTCGCTATTAAGGCTCTACATTAAGCCTCTTCTTCATTATACATATAACTAAGCACTACTTCATGAAGTGCTTCATCACCTTTGTTTATGAGCCTACTCATTAGCTCACAAATTTCATATCTACTATCAATTTTTTCACCTACAAACAAAGCATCCAAAGTAATGTTAGATGCAAAAAATTTAGGCCAATTACCCTCTTGAGTGGCTACTTATTATTGCTCCTCTTTCTTAAGCTCTTCATTCTTGAGCTTATCATTTTGCTTACACTACATTCTGATTTTTCTCTTCAAGGCTATTCTCATCCTTAGCCTTTGTCTTATTTCTATTATCTATTGAATTGGTCATTTCAGTCTTCTTTTCATCTCTGATTGATTCCATGGATTGTTCATGCTTTCTATCATGAGCCTTACTAGTGCTATTATTTATTTCTCTTTAGAAAGCTTCCTCTTGATGCTCTCTCTCTTCTTCTTCTTCTTCTTCTTCTTCTTCTTCTTCTTCTTCTTAAGCTGGTTCTTTGCCATATGTGATTCTCTAATTAGTCTTCTCACCATTTGCACTTTTTTGAACAAGTCTATTTCACCTTCATCCATCTTTCTTATCTCACCCAAGTCTGTTTCACCTTGGTATTTTGAAAATTATCCAAGTTACCTCACCTTGGATCTCTTTACAAGAGTAATTACTATGCTCTTCTATTTCTTGGATTTCACAAGCTCTTCACTATCTTTCCAAGCCTTCTTGACTTTGTACCTTTTCCTTAAGCCTTTACTTGGCTTTCAAACTGCCTAACCAACTTCTTTGTGATCTCTATAACCAAAACCAAATATCTTGCAAACTTTTCACATACTTCTTATTACCTTTCTCTCTTGCAAGCTTGATCTCCACAACCTACAACTTATCAACCTTCAAAAGCTCTTAATCACTATTAGAACCGATGAGCAAAATATCAAAATTCCATTTTTTTAGAGATTTCCAAGGTCTGATACAAAAAATTGATAATAGTTTCACTCCTTGTCATATCAACTCTAACCCAATTGCCAAAATCAAAGACATCAGCTCACTTCCCATTATCCCACACTCTGACTTCTTATTCCAAACATTTTAATATGTGGAAAATTTTGATATACATAGTCCTTTTAATATCATGTTCTCTTTAAGTCTAACACTTCCTTGATTTTACATAGATTCTTTATGATTTATTACATTCCTTTAGACATTATTTATTACTCCAAATAACTTTCATATAGTTATTCTTATATATCATTCCATCAAATACACAATTATTATTGAAACATAATATTTGGACTTCTTTATATAAGAATACATGAAATTAGCTCCTCTCTCATTTACTCTTACAAATCTAATTATAATCTCATATCCAAACTCTATAATTCATATATTTTTTCCCTTAAGATGATTCACATTCATTCCTTGTTGCATTATATCATAATGGCTTCTAAAAATATGAAGAGACACGAAAATAAAAGTCTCCCTGTATATGTCGATTTGCACTTTGTGGACACATAATGTCATGTCCCTATCGAGTATCACAACCTCAATTCCTACAAGAATAAATCTATCTTTTGACTAAGTATTCTCAAGAGATTCTATTATTTAATCAAGACATACATCCTTGGTCCTATTCATTATTTATTGAATAAGAGTAATCCCTAAATGTCCTCTCCTTTGACTATTGCAAATTGACTGTGTGGGGAAAATCTAGAGAGTAAATTAACCAAATTTCCATTATAACGTCCATCAAAAACTTGCTTTAAAATTCATATATTGAAAAAACATGTGGTACTAGGTGACTATAATTATAAGTACAGGAATGAGGATTTTATGAGTTCTTAATCACTACAATCTTGAAATTAATGTAGAAATATTTCTAATATCATTAGAGTGTATTCCATCTACCTGAATGCAAACATGAATCTAATAAATTGAACACATACGTCCCTCTCTCTTAATTATGTTGATTCTAATTGATGACCATTATTGAAAATACATGAACATACCTTAATTATTGGTTATTTTGTCAAATGGAAGTTTTCAGGCTGAGGTGAATCTCTCTTCACAATAAGTATTTAATTTTGCACAAAACCATCAAAATAGGCCTGAGAGCTTCATGTATCTCCACAAATATGCTTGCATTCATATAAATGAGAACTTACAACTACACTTTGTTATTTTTGAATTTTAACAAGCTCAATTCATGGGATAACCCCTATGGAACTTGTCCATCTCATAGTCTATGAGATCTAAGCTCACAAAATGTGGCTAATCACTACCTCCTTATGCTTGTTTTTCCTCAAAAAAGTTAGTTTTTGAAGGAAGTTTTTCATCCTATGTAGTTTAAAGAATTTTCTTTGAACTACACCAAGTCTAAATTGGTGAAAACTAGAGAATTTTTTCTGGACTACACCTCAAGGTGAAGAGTCAGAGAAATTCCTCATCATTTCATGTGTAAAGTCAGAGAAATTCTTTGAATTTACACCCAGGCCCACCATCGTGTTAGTAATTAATGTCACATTACTTATTTTTATATATATTTAACACATGTAATTTTATTTTTACCATTTGTCTTCACCATTTTTGAGCACAAGTGCACCCTCAATCACCATTCTTGAGCTCGATTGCACTTTACTTCATCACCCTCAAATTTATTGATTTGATCAGTTTCATGTCCTAGGATTTTTCATCTTGTTTTTTTCATTGTGTCTTAGGTAAGTCTCTATTTTTGTTTTTGTTTTTGCTAGTTTATTTCTTTCTTTCTCTTCATAGGGTTTTTTTATTGTTGTCCTAGGCCTTTCCCCAATTTCCAAAACCCTAATACCACTTGGTGTACTCTGGAGAAAATTCTTTAAGATGCACCAAGGAGAATTTTTCCCATCACTTTTTTGGTGCACTTCAGAGAAAATTCTCCAGAGTACACATTTCACCATCTAGTGTACTTAAAATAATTTTCTCCAAAATTCATGCCAATCAGTGCACTCCTAAGAAAATTCTCTGAAGTGCACATTGCACACCTTTTTGGTGCACTTTGGAGAATTTTCTCTAAAGTGCATGTAGTCTGGTGCACTTTGGAGAAAATTCTCTGAAGTGTAAATTTTACCCTTTTTTGTGCAGATTAGAGATTTTTTTTCCAAACTACACTAAAACCACATCTAGTGTAGTTCATGGAAAATTCTTTGAATTACACCAAAGTTTCTAGAATTGCACAATTTTTTCCTGCTCCTACACCTTTCCCAAAAATGATATAAAATACTAACTCTAGAGAATTAAAAATTATCTTTTGTAGATACTTGATCAATGACAAAAGATTCTCTAGCTAAAATAATAATGAAGTATAAATTTCAAGGTGTTTTTCCAGCATCTACAATATATTCTAATGTAGATCAAATTGGAGATGTAGAGATTGGTAATGTTGACATTGCTGATTTATTATAAAGGTTAGGTAGAGATCCTATTGCTTCACATATGTAGCCTCTTCTTAACAGTGATTTACACCTAAAAATTGCATTTCCTATGTCATCTCAAGATCTGGAGTTCATCTTAACAGCTACTGCTCATTTTGATAAAGAAACTAGGTCAGTCAAGGATGTCAATGGAAAAGTGGTAATTCGACTGGATGTCGAATACTTTGATAAAAAATTTCATCTTTTGGACATTGAGGAATTCTCAGATATAGGAGTGGTAACAACCCATGAATATTATGATAGGAATCTTGAGAAATTCAAGAGGCACATTGATGCAAATTGATTGAAGACACTAAGGCATTCAATTGTAAGATGGCCAAAAAAATTATACCAAAATGAATTTATGGAGGAAATAGGAGATTTAATCACTCTCCTAAGTAGGTTTTTCTCGTATCAAATATCTTTCAAGAATGGATGTATCACTCCATTTTTATCATTAAGAAAAATAAGCAAAGAATTTATTGGGAAAATCATATTAGTGATGCCATATGCCACCAACTTTCTGAAGTAGATTATTCTCTCAAGTTTTATATGACTTCTTATCTGGTATATGTTGTATCCTACATGAGAAATTTTTAGGACTGATCAGTGTTGGTGAAAGGAAGAAAGTTCTTATTTTTGAGTATTATCCACAATTAACCCTCAAAGAAGGAATTCAACATTTTAGAAGAGTTAACGATGCTTTATTCTACCAATTAATTTATATTTTTGAATAGGAATTGAATAATAAAAGGGTTTAAAATTAGGTGTGGGCAACAATGAACAAGATTGGTTGTATTTTCCTTCAGTTCCCAACTTTCACCTACATCAGAGTAGTAGGATTTAATGAACCTTACATGCTACCTAGTTACCCAGGTGATAAATTGATTTTAATGGAGATGTGTAGACAAATGATGACCATACACAAGAAGCAATCAGAGGCACATAAAAGGGGATTCAATTTTTTAATAAGCATTCGCTGGTACACCATTTCAACTACTCCCAAGGCTAAGATAATGGAAACTGAAATGCAATGGGTCACCCTTAAGAGGTACATGAGTAGAAAAGATTTTGATTATAGAATGATGAAGGAAAAGTTGAAAGGTAATTATGTCCATAAGCACAAAGCTAAGGATATCTAGGTAGAATGCAAAACTGAAGATGTAAGGAGACTTGATTATAGTCATCTCACTACTGATCAAATTGAAGATCTACAATTAACTAACATTTTGACTAATATCTTTGATGATGAAAATATATTGGATCCTTCATATGAAGGAAATAAAGTTGATTATATTCATATTCCTTCAATCCAATGGTCTATAAAAGAAATCACATCTATCAGAGAAAGATTTCAAGTCATCCTTGCAAGAACTAATGCCTAGTTGGAATCTAAAGGTATTAAATTAAAATATTTCAAGATAGGGTCAATAGAAGAATATGATGAATACACTGCAAGGAAACATGAGGAATTGAGGATGAAGAATAAAGAAGAGGCCTCCACATCCACTCAAAAACCAAGATTTGTATTCATGACTAAAGGAATGAAGAAAGATAAAGAAGCTAGTATTGAGAAGAGTGTTCAAATAGAGACACAAGAGAAACCAAATATGAGTGAGGCACCACCTTAATCAATAATTTTACAACCTCTAGTTCAGTAGTCTCTACAACCTAAATCCACACAATTAGAAGTTCCTACAGTCAAAACCCCTCAACCAATAGTTTCTCAGGTGACATTATCTATAGTTCCTTCCATTAGTACATCTATACCAATTGTTTCTATTCCCTCTCAAGCTGCTCTTTCAGCTCCACCTTCTCCTCCTAGTGCCACACTCTTACAAGTCACCTTTCAAGGCACTCTAGATTTATTTTTTGATTCTTTGTATAATTTTCCTAGTCTTATAAAATCATTGGCATCGTCGAACAATCTATACTTCACTCAACAAGATATGGACAGCTTCATGTTCACATCTTCTACCAAAATGATAACTCAAGCTCCTATCACCCCAATGTCCAAAATATCATCAAACCTAAAAGTAAAATTCACACCAACCCAAACCCCACAAATAATAACCACTATCCCATTGGTGTTAACTCCACTATCAGATACCTCTGTTATTCCACTTTCCATTCCACTTACTTCACAAACCATTGTTCTTCCTCAAACATCACAATCCTTGGTTTATTTTGCTCAAGAAGACTCATCTCCTCTTCCTCCATGGCTAATTTCTCAAACACCTAAGAGGAATAAATAAGGTATTTTGCTTGATGATTTTGATCTTGGTCAACTTGTCCCAGTAAAGCCTAAAATGACAAAGAAGGCTAAAACTATGTCAAGGGTAATTTTTGAATTTAGGTATAAGTATGCTGAAGTTTTAGTCCCTCCCAAAGATAGAAACATTAAAGATATTCAAGTGGCTGAATATGTAGTGGGATGAATAAATCTTGGGAAACAAACTCATGAAAGCACAAAGAAAGATTTTCAAGAAACAATGGCCTCTTTGATCAAAAGATATAATAAAGATAAATATATCAAAGATCAAATCAAAGTACAAGTAGAAAAACTTACCTCTATTTTACTAAAAACCACCCAACCTTCTGAATCTATTGATCTTGTTATTCATAAAAACATTGAAAAGGCAATTCAATACGCAGAGAAAATTGGATCTCAGGGTTAGGTGTCAATACCTAGATTGCGAGATTAACAACATAGGGTACTCAATGGTTGCATTCTGCTGTTGAATTTTTGAAGAACTTGAGTAAATTATAAATGGAAATTCAACAAATCATTAAGGTACTCACTCCAAATTTAGAATTGATTGAAAAGGATATTGATACATGGACTCAACTACGTAAATTCAAACTAGAGCTTTTGGTTGAGCAAAAGGTCAGTCCAAACAAGAAAATGTTCATTGAATACAGGGAAACTATGAAGAGCAAAAGAGGAGTTCTCAAGAATCTAGTTAAATATCTTGAAGAATCTAAAGATATATGTGATAATAAGAGGTTAGATCTTTTAGAGAAAATTAGAGAGCTTCCTTGCCAAGTTAGAAATAGCTCTCATTAAATTTTGTTTGTGGAGACTATTATTCAAGAATTTACATCTTTACTCCAAACAAATACTAAAATAGGTACTTTCACACTGGACTCCATTGACAAATTAATTAAATTTCAAGTCATTTTAGATAAATTACAAAGAATCATGGACAAAATCAAGGATTTTCTATTTAACTTAGAAGATTCTATCACAAGGGTATTTTCCATCTCCAAGAGTACATCCGGCTGAGACAATGATGAAGTCCAAATTATATTTAAGAGATATGAGGAGTTTTTAGAGAAGAATAAAAAGGAAAAATTCTTGTGTCTAAGGACACTTAGTTTATTTTTGTAACTTTTCATGTATAATTTTGTTTGGTGCATTTTGCATGTAGAAAAAGTGCACAATCCTAAGTCAAATTGGACTCTATCAATAAATAAGTCAATGTATTTATGTTTTTCTTATTTTGTTCATAGCTTCTCTCTATAAAAAAGAGGATGCTCTTTGTAAAAAGGATCACCAATTGCTATAGAGTGGAAATGCTGCTGAATTGAGAAATAATTTTGAAACTTTGTGTTCATATTGTAAATAAAAAATTCATTCAATATAAAAAAATCAAGTGATCTTTCAAACTTTGTGTTGAAATAGACTTGTGGTGTATTAAAAATGTTCTTTTGTCTTTTACATTGCATTTTCTTCTTCTTTGATTGAATTGTGGTGTGAAATTTCTATAAAATGGAAGGTGCTTGAAAGCTAATTTTGGAGTCTTTGAGCTACTTTTTAGTTTCTAGGTTTGTGGTCATCATTGAAGGTGAATTACTGAGGAGACTTTGAGCTGCCAGTTATTCTTCTTTGATAATTTTAATATTTTTTGAAAATAAGGTGAAGACTTTGGGCTGCACTTTATTCTATCTTTTAAGTTTACTCTGTTGATACTATTCTTGTTAATCTTTTGGCTGACAAATCTGAATATCAGTTATATTTGGTTCATCAAGTGATCTTAGATTTTCAAAGCATATCACAAATAATGGAAAAAAGTTTGTGATTGAACATCAATTCTGAAAAAAAAGAATTGGATGATATGACAACTCCTATTATGATAAAATAATTGTAAGATTAAATAATTAAGTGTTGTGTTAATTAAAAATAAAAGGGAGCCTCCCATTTCATTGAGGAGAGATTTTACCTCATTATATTGTGGCTAAAATAACCATTTTACTACAATTGTGTTAGTAACAAAATATTCACCCAACAATTTTAGGTGACTTTGTTGGGGAACAAACATATAACCGATCTCTACACTCATTCAGTTCATAGAAAATCAACACCTTATTGTTTAATATTGTTTTGTTGTAGTTAATCTCTTTTTTTTTTGAGTAATTTCACATTCTGGCAAAACAAAGCTACACTCATGGTAGGACATCGAGACTCATTGATCCAATATTTGAGTTGTTGCAAGAACACAACTTCAATCTTTTATCAACATGTGCAAGGTCACCTCTTCAACGTAGATGAAGTTTTCCACCTACAAATATAAGATCTCATATACCAGGAGAAGATTTCAATGTTCATAGAGTTTTGCCTATTTTTCCTTTGCAAAGGTTTGTCATACCTCCATATAATCCACAAAGAATGGCAGTTCAAGGTCCATGGGGTACTGCTTTTGGTCCATTGAATTTGGAACCACCATCTCATGAACTACCTCGTGGCTCATGAAACAAATTTCCTAAGTTTTATGGTGATGGAAAGCAACATCTAGATGAACATATTGATGTATTCTACATTGCATGTGGATTTCTTGGAGTGGAACATGAAGATGTTTATATAAGGTTATTTATAGAAACACTCCAAGGTGTTGTTGTTGATTAGTTTTATCATCTTACAGCTAGAACTATCACGAGTGAAACTACACTCAAGGCTCATTTTGAGGCAAGGTTCTAGCTAGTAGAAGATGCTCATGCCTTATTGGCTCAACTCACATAAATGAAAAAGGAAGCACATGAGCCTATGTGTGAGTTCATGGCAAAATTCAACAAGTTGAGGAATAGAATTTTAGTAGTTGCTTGACCTACACCTAAGAATTTGAAGTGCTTCTTCATTAATTCTTAACTACCAAAAGTGAGTTTTTTTTTGCGAATAACACCCCAACTAATCTTGATTCTACTCAAAGTTTGGCCACTAAAGTAGAAGATGATTTAATCTTAGTAGGGAAGGTGAGAAATAATCATATCAAACCTAGAGGGCAGCCTTTAACAACTTTATCTCCTACTAGTACTATGGATCCCATGGTGCAAAAGCTCATAAATGAGTTTCTTGAACTTAAGAAACAAATGTCCCAAGGCATGTCTTTTTATTCATACAAGGATGTTCCAAGGAGAACATATCCAAATGCTTCGAATTATTCCAACAACATAGCTAGAAATCAGAATCAAAATAAGCTCCCACTACCACTAACAAGGATTCCACTAGAGGCACTCCCAGATAATGCAATAATGAATTGGTTAGAACCTAAGAATGATGATTTTCCAGAGCTAGAATATGTTCTTGAAGATTATGTTAATCCCTTTACAGGAGATGAAAAGGGAGAAGTTGGTGACTCTGATATTAGGTTTCTAAACTTTGAAGAAGGAGCTGAACAAGAGGAAGACACACATGGTGAGTCTTATACCATCTTAACCCATTCTCAAAGTCAGCTAAATAAACAAAAAAATGTTGATAAAACAAAATATAAAGATGAACCACAAAAGGATGTATAAATTGCCAAAAGAGGAGCGCCTTTGCCAATTCAACAAAAGGATATGGTGGCAGATAAACAAGTACTCCTCACAATTCTACCTCTTCTCCTTCAACATCTAGACCTAGTGCCCAAAACTTGAAACTTGAAGATGAAAATGTCAGATCTTCCTCGGCTACCCCATATCCAACTTTTGATATCATTGACCATGCCAAAAAGACAAAAATCTAAATTTTAGAGGTTGAGTACCTCCAATCAAATCTCAACCAATTTGAAAGATTGGCAAAATTTGTAAAAAGCAAAGGGATCAATTTTGATCAAACTTCAGCTAAGAGTGTACCAATTATCCTAAACTAAAACCAGATCAAAATAAATTGGTTGTACCTCCTGCATCTAATTCTGAAAAAATAGAACCTTTCTATATTTCTTTATTTGTCAATGGTTATAAGCTCAATAATTGTGTTATTGATTTGGGTGCTTTCAATAAAGTGATGCCTGTAAAGGTGGCTACTACCTTGGGCTTAAACTTGACAAAGAATTTTGGTCATTGCTTCTCAATGGAAACCAAAAAAGTACCTCTCATAGGCCAAATCAAGGATGCACAATTTACATTTACTACGTTTCCAGATAAAAAGATCAAAATGATAGTTCTAGTGGCTAATGTTCCAGCCTCATATGGAGTTCTGTTAGGATGAAAATTTTGTAAAGATGTTAGTGGAGAAATCAACATGGATTATTCTAAGGCTAGAATACCTGTCAAAGGTGTGATGTAGAAGCTTCATCTATAAAATCAAGTATACTATAACAAAGATTGAGGACCCAAAATCCTAGATTCTTTTTTAAACTTTCAGAATGGGTACATATTTTTTTACTACAGATGAGGATTTAATATCTTCAAATGATATTTTAGAAAAATATCAAAAAATAGAAGAATCTACCTCTTCAGATGAAGATATTTTAGATTTTGACACTATTAAGGTTGAGAGTTCAAATGATGTTTAGAATTTGAAATTTGACGGCAGTTGCGCTTCAACTGGATCTGGAGCTGGGAGAGTTCTCATATCCCCAAAAGGAAAAATATTCCCTTTCTCTTTCAAGTTATAATTTGATAACACTAATAATACTATTGATTATGAAGCTTTGTTGTTAGGGATGGATGTTTCATAAAGGAAAGGGATAAAAAAACCTTCATGCTCAAGGTGATGCCAAGATAATCATTTGTCAAGTTAAGAATCTATATCAAACGAAGAATGAAAGACTAAGGCATTATCGTAATCAAGTTTGGGATTGCTTAGAAAGTTTTGATGCATTCAATATATCAGTGGTTCCATGAGAATACAATGATAGAGCTAATTCATTAGTTGTTTCAACCACTCTCCTGATTCTTCACAAAGATTTCCAAGGAAAAAGGTATACCATTGAGTTAGTTTTTTGGCCCAATGTTCTTGATAATGTTAATCATTGGTAGATTTTTAATAATGATGAGAAAGTCATCTCATTCTTGGAGAAGGTGGAAAATTTTAGTGAGTTGTATGTT
The DNA here is from genome assembly GCA_037957365.1 of Torreya grandis. NCBI lineage: Eukaryota > Viridiplantae > Streptophyta > Pinopsida > Cupressales > Taxaceae > Torreya > Torreya grandis. The sequence goes on from JARHVA010001233.1 coordinate 1,701,838, forward strand.
GAAGGAAGTGATTCCACTCCTCAAGAATCAATTTCTGGAGTTAATGAGGAAACTGGTGAAGAAATATTGCAGCTAAAAGGGAATAAGATTTCCAAAGGGTTGGTACCTTTAGAAATAATTTTTGATAACCATGATCGATTCATCAAACATCAACAATCAGAATCTGATTCATCTACAAAAATTAAGCAAGTTAATATAGCAATAGAGAGTGACCCCAAGATGATAAATATTGGAAAATGTTGCTCATCGAAGGAAAGAGATAAATTGATGGCTCTTCTACATTTGTACATTTATTTATTAGCATATTCATATGTTGATCTGAAATATTTTTGACCTAAGGAAGTGCAACATGATATTCCTCTCAAGCTAGGATCTTAGCCTCACAAGCAAAAACAATGGTAGTATAGTCCCAAAATATTAGGTACCATCCTCGCTGAAATTCAAAAGATGTTAAATGCTCACATTATCTTTCCCATACATCACTCCACATGGATATAAAATATTATTCCTATGAGGAAAAAGATAGGAGAGATCCACATTTGTGTTGACTTCTAAAATTTGAATCAATTATCTCTTAAGGATAAATACCCACTACCATTAATAAACCAAGTATTACAAACTGTGACTGGTTTAGAGATGTTGTCTATGCTAGATGGTTTCTCAGGATACAATCAAGCAGAGGTTTGTGATGAAGATCAACATAAGACAACCTTCACTACTCCATGGGGCACTTTTGCATATCGTAGAATGCCTTTTGGATTGATCAATACTAGTGTTACCTTCCAAAGGGCTATGGACTTGGCTTTTCAAGATATAATTGATAAGTTTATTGTGGTTTATCTAGATGACCTAACCATTTTCTAGAAAAAGCATCAAAATCATTACAACCATTTACAACAAGTGTTTGAGAGATGCCATGAGAATGGGATATCCCTTAATCTCAAGAAATCCATTTTTGGGGTTACAGAAGGTAAGCTCCTTGGACACATTATATTTAAGGAAGGGATCAGGATTGATCCTAAATGGGTCAAGTCAATTCAAAATCTTACTTTACCATCAAGTAAGAAGGGAGTGCATTCCTTCTTTGGAAAGCTTAATTTTTTGCAGAGATTTATTCTTGATTTTGCTGAGAAGACATGCCATATTGTCAATATGATGAAAGGAAAATCCATTTTCCATTGGAATGTGGAAGATAGAAATGCTTTTCATGAAATTAAGAAAGCCATTGCACTTGCTCCTGTCCTAGTTTGCCCTGATTATACCAAGAACTTCATTATGTATACTTATGCTTCCAAGCATACCTTATTTACCATCTTGGTATAACCAAATGAAGAGGGGATTAAATCTCTTATAGCATTCATGACCTACCCATTGAAGGCTCATGAGCTCAAATATTCGTCCATGGAAAAACATGTGTGTGTTGTAGTGAAAGTAGTTAAGCATTTCAGATATTATAACCTTAATTATCACACCATTGCACTAGTACCAAATTCTACTGTTAAATCTATTTTGACTCAACAAGAGTTTTGAGGCAAAAGAGGTAATTGGATTCCTAAAATACAAGAACATGATATGGAGATCGAGCCTACAAAACTTGTATGTGGAAAAGGTTTGTGTCAACTCATGACAGAGACCAATTCAGAAGAAACACCTAACAATGAAGAAGACATAGAGGAAGATCTTAACATAGTCTTGCTCATAAGTATAGTGACTGAATGGTATTCTAACATTGCTCATTTTCTCACATATGGAGAATGCCCAAAATATTTGTCTCGTAAAGAGAAGAGGACAATCAAGCTCAAGGCTAAAAATTTTGTCCTTTGGGACAATTGTTTATACAAGTGAAACATTGATGGAATTTTTGTATAATGTGTAGATAAGGCACAACAAGGTAAGTTGTAATCTTTCCATGATTTGGCCCGTGGAGGACATTTTTTAGCCCTGATCACAACTCACAAGATCTTGTGGGATAGATATTATTAGCCAACACTTTTTTAGGATGCATATGCTTGGGTATGTAAATGTGAGAAGTGCCAATAGTTTGTGGGGAAACCTAAGTTAGCAGCCTTGCCTCTCAAGCATGTAGTCATTGAAGAACATTTTCATCAATGGGGTATTGATTTCATTCGTGTAGTGAACCCATTGTCAAGTGCAAGTCATAGTTATGTTTTCATGGCTATCAATTACTTCACCACATGGGTGGAGGTAATTCTGACCAAACATGCAACTTCAAAGGTTGTTTGCAATTTAATCAAAGAGAATATCATCACAAGGTTTGGTGTGACAAATAAATTTGTAACTAATAATGCTACTTGTTTCACATCCTAGGAGATAACTTAGTTTTGTTTTGAATATGGGATCATTTTGTCTCATACTTCAGATTACTTCCTTCAAGGAAATGGTCAAGTTGAGTCGAGTAATAAGAATTTGGTAACTATCATCAAGAATTTGGTAGAAGATAATCAGAGAATGTGGCATAAAGCATTGTATGATGCATTGTGCACTGATCGTATCACCCCTAAACAAGTGATTGGTATGTCTCATTTTCAACTTTTGTATAGATTGACCGTAGAAATACCCATGACATTAGAGTTTTCCACTCTCAGATTAGCTATGGAAATTGAAGATGAAATGTTTTAAAGTTTTTTAGACAAGCATATTATGCACCTTGCTGAGATAGAAGAGCAATGTATAAAGGTAGTGGACCGTATTATAGAACATCAAAGTCATGTCAAAGAAATTTTTGACAAGAAAGATAAATCATGAGAATTCCAAGTTGGGGATCTAGTCCTTTTGTGGGACATAAGAAGAGAGCCAAAAGGAATGCATGGAAAAATTGATTCTCTATGGAGGGGTCTTTTTCTCATTCAACAACTCAATGGGAAGCATAGTTCTTTCTTGGCATACTTGGATGGAACACCATTATCTCTACCCTACAGTGGGAAACATTTGAAGCTTTTCACTTACTGAATTTCTAGATAAGTTTGTACATTTTATAAATACCTATATATTCTTCTTTATTTTTTTTAGTCTAGTATGTCATTTGACTTCATGACCCAATGTAGAAAGGCACTTAGAGTTCTAGGATTCTATTTCCTTCAAGTGTTTCAAAGAATACTTGAATAAAATTCCCCAGTCAGAGAAAGCTTTATTCATGAGTTTTAGTAGGCTCAATTCATGGGATAACCCCTACGAAACTTATCTGTCTCATATCCCATGAGATCTAAGCTCACAAAATGAGGCTAATCACTAACTCCTTGCACTTTTTTTTGCTCAAAAAAGTTAGTTTTTGAAGGAAGTTTTTCATCTTATGTAGTTTGAAGAATTTTCTTCAAACTACACCAAGTCTATTTGGTGCAAACCAGATAATTTTCTTTGGACTACACCTCAAGGTGCAGAGTCAAAGAAATTCTCTGTCATTTTATGTACAAAGTCAGAGAAATTATTTGACTTTGCACCCAGGCCCACCATCATGTTAGTAATTAATGTCATATTAATTATTTGTTTTTTTATATATATAACCCATGTAATTTTATTTTTACCATTTGTCTTTGCCATTTTCAAGCATAAGTGTACCTCATTCACTGTTATTAAGCTCAATTGCACTTTACTTTATCACCCTTAAATTTTTTGATTTGATCAATTTTGTGCCCTAGGATTTTTCATCTTGTTGTCATTTTCACCATGTCTTAGGTAAGAATCTATTTTACTTGTTGTTTTTGTTGGTTTATTTCTTTCTTTCTCTTCTTAGGTTTTTTTTATTATTATCCTAGGCCTTTCCCTAAATTTCCAAAAACCTAATGCCACTTGGTGCACTCTGAAGAAAATTCTTTAAGATGCACCAAGGAGCATTTTTCCCATCACCTTTTCGATGGACTCTAGAGTGCACATTTCACCATCCGGTGCACTTCAAAGAATTTTCTCCAAAATGCATGCCACTTGGTGCACTCCAAAGAAAATTCTTTGAAGTGCACATTGCACATCTTTTCAGTCCACTTCAGAGAATTTTATCAAAAGTGCACATAGTCTGATGCACTCCAAAGAAAATTCTCTGAAGTGAACATTTTACCCTTTTTTGTGTAGTTCGAAGAATTTTTTCCAAACTACACCAAAACCACATCCGGTGCAGTTTATGGAAAATTCTCTGAATTACACCAAAGTTTCCATAATTACGTAGTTTTTTCTTGCTCCTACACCTTTTCTAAAAATGATGGAAAATACTAACTCTGGAGAATTAAAAATTCTCTTTTGTAGATACTTGATCAATGACAAAAGATTCTCCAGGCTAAAGAATAATGAAGTATAAATTTCAAGGTGTATTCCTAGAATCTACAATAGATTCTAATGTAGATCAAATTAGAGTTACAAAGATTGGTCATGTTGACATCACTGAGTTCTTACAAAGGTTAGGCACAGATCTTATTGTTCCACATATGCAACCTATTCTTAACAATAAGATACACCTAGCAGGGATATTTTCTATGTCAGCTCAAGATCTAGAGTTCATCATAATAGTTGCTACTCATTATGATAAAGAAACTAGGTCAATCAAGGATGCCAGTGGGAAAATGGTAATTCGAATAGATGTCGAATACTTTGATAAAGTTTTTCATCTTTCAGACATTGAGGAATTCTCAGATATAAGTGTGGTAACAACACGGGAATATTATGATACAATCTTGAAAAATGCAAGAGGCACATTAATGCAAATTGGCTGAATACACCAAGGCATTCAATTGTAAGATGGCCAAAACGTTTATACTGAAGTGAATTTATGGATGAAATAGGAGATTTAATAACTCTCCTAAGTAGGGTCAAAGGTCTTCTGCATCAAATATCTTACAGGAATGGATGTATCACTACATTTTTATCATTAAGAAAAATACGCAGATAATTTGTTGGGGAAGTCAGATTGGTGATGCCATATGCCACCAACTTTATAAAGAAAATTCTTCTCTCAATTTTTATATGACTTCTTATCTGGTATATGTCGTAGCCTACATGAGGACTTTTTCAAGACTGACTAGTGTTCGTAAAAGGAAGAAAGTTCCTATTTTTTAGTATCATCCACAGTTAACCCTCAAAGAAGGCATTAAACATTTCAAAAGAGTTAACGATGCTTTCTTATACCAATTCATTTGTATTTTTGAATAGGAATTAGAGAACAAAAGGGTTTTAGATCAGGCATGGGCAATAGTGAACAAGATTGGTTGAATTTTCTTTTAGCTCCCAACTTTCACCTACATCAGGGTAGGAAGATTTAATGAATAACCTTACATGCTACCTAGGCACCCCGGTGATAAATTGATTTTAATGGAGATTTACAGACAAATGATGACCATACATAAGAAGTAATCAGATGCACATAAAAGAGGATTCAAGTTTCCAATAATCATTGGTCAGTACACCATTTCAACTACTCCCAAGGCTAAGACAATGGAAATTGAAATGAAATTAATCACCCTTAAAAGGTACAAGAGTAGAAAAGATTTTGATTATGGAATGATGAAGGAAAAGTTAAAAGGTGATTATGTCCATGAGCATAAGGTTAAGGATATCTGGGCAGAATGCAGAACTAAAGAAGATGTAAGGGGATTTGATTACGGTCATCTCACTACTGATCAAATTGAAGATCTAAAATTAGCTAACATTCTAGTTGATCTCTCTGATGATGAAAATATATTGGATCCTTCATATGAAGGAAATCAAGTTGATTCTACTCCTATTCCTTCAATCTAATGGTCTATAAAAGAATGCACATCTATCAGAGAAATATTTCAACCCATCCTTGCAAGAACTAATGCTTGGTTGGAATCTAAAGGTATTAAATTAAAATATTTCAAGATAGGGTCAAAAGAAGAATATGATGAAGACACTGCAAGGAAACGTGAGAACTGGGGATGAAGAATAAAGAAGAGGCCTCCACATCCACTTAAAAACAAAGATTTGTATTCATGAGTAAAGGAAAGAATAAAGATAAAGAAGCTAGTGTTGAGAAGAGTGTTCAAATAGAGACACAAGAGAAACTAGATGTGAATGAGGCACCACCTTAATAAACAATTTTGCAACCTCTGATTCAACAGCCTCGACAGCTTGAATCCATATAATCAAAAGTTCCTATAGTTAAAACCCCTCAATTAATAATTTCTTAGGTGACATTCTCTGGAGTTCCTTCCATTAGTACATATGTACCAATTGTTTATGTTCCATCTCAAGCTACTCTTTCAGCTCCACCTTCTCCTCCTAGTGCCACACTCTTTCAAGTACCCTCTCAAGGCTCTGTAGATCAAGTTTTCAATTCTTTATCTAATTTTCCTAGTCCTACAAAATCATTGGGATCCCCAACCAATTTGTACTTCACTCAACAAGATATAGACAAATTCATGTCCACATCTTCTACCAAAATGATAACTCCAGCTCCTATCACCCCAATGTCCAAAATATCATCAAACCTGAAAGTAACATTCATGCCAACCCAACCCCACAAATAATAACCACTATCTCATTAGTGTCAACTCCACTGTCAGATACCTTTGCTATTACACTTACTTCACAAACCATTGTTCCTCCTCAAACATCATAATCCTTGGTTTCTTCTGCTCAAGAAGACTCATCTCCTCTTCCTCCATGGCTAATTTCTCAAACACCTAAGAGGAAGAAATAGGTTGTTTCACTTGATGATTTTGATCTTGGTCAACCTATCCCAGTAAATCCTAAAATGACAAAGAAGGCTAAAACTATGTCAAGGGTAATTTTTGAATCTGGGCATAAGTATGTTGAAGTTGCAGTCCCTCCCAAAGATAGAAACATTGAATATATTCAAGCGACAGAATATGTAGTGGTATGAATAGATCTTGGGAAACAAAATCATGAAAGTGCAAAGGAAGATTTGCAAGAAACAATGGCCTCTTAAAACAAAAGATATGATAAAGATAAGAAGATCAAAGATCAACTCAAAGTACAAGTAGAATAGCTGACCTCTATTTTACTAAAAATCACCCAACCTTCTGAATCTGTTGGTCCTGTTATTCATAAAAACACTGAAAATGCAATTTAATAGGTATAGAAAATTGGATCTTAGGGTCAAAAGGTCAATGTTTGGATTATGATATTAATAACATGGTTACTCAATGGTTGCTTTCTACTATTAAATTTTTGAAGAACCTGAGCAAAGTAAAAATGGAAATTTAGCAAACCATTAAGGTACTCACTCAAAATTTGGAATTGATTGAAAAGGATATTGATACATTGACTGAACTACATAAATTTAGACTAGAGCTTTTGGTTGAGCAAAAGGTCATCCCAAATAGGAAAATGTTCATTGAATATAGGGAAGCTATGAAGAACAAAAGAGAATTTATCGATAATCTAGTTAAATATCTTGAATAAGCTAAAGATATGTGTGATAATAAGAGGTTAAATCTTATAGATAAAATTGGAGAGCTTCCCTGCCAAGTTAGAAATAACTCTTAGGAAATTCTCCCTACAGAGACTGTTATTCAAGAATTTATATCTTTGTTCCGAACAAAGACTGAAATAGGTAATTTCACGGTGGACTCCATTGACAAATTAATTGAATTTCAAGTCATTTTGGATAAATTACAAAGAATCATGGACAAAAGCAAGGATTTTTTGGTTAACTTATAAGATTCTATCACAAGGGTACTTGTTGTCTCCAAGAGTACATCTGGCCTAGACAATGATGAAGTCCAAGCTATATTGAAGAGACATGAGGCGTTTTTAGAGAAGAATAAAAAGGAAGAAATTCCTGTGTCTAAAGATACTTAGTTTATTTTTGTAACTTTTCATGTGTAATTTTGTTTGGTGCATTTTGCATGTAGGAAAAGTGCATAGTCCTAGGTCAAATTGGATTCTATCAATAAATAAGTCAATGTATTTATGTTTTTCCTATTTTGTTCATAGCTCCTCTCTATAAATAGGAGGATTCTCTTTGTAAAAATGATCACCAATTGCTATAGAGGGGAAATGATATTGAATTGAGAAATAATTTGAAACTTTGTGTTCATATTGTAAATCAAAAATTCATTCACTATAAGAAAATCAAGTGATCTTTCAAACTTTGTGTTGAAATATACTTTTGGTGTATTGGAAATGTTCTTTTGTCTTTTCCATTGAATTTTATTCTGCTTTGAGAGAATTATTGTGTAAAATTTTTATAAAATGGAAGGTGCCAAGAAGCTAATTTTTGAGTCTTTGAGCTACTTTTTAGTTTTTGGGTTTGTGGTCATCATTGAAGGTGAATTATTGAGGAGACTTTGAGTTGCTAGTTATTCTTCTTTGATAATTTTAATCTTTATTAGAAATAAGGTGAAGACTTTGGGTTGCACTTTATTCTATCTTTTAGGTTTACTCTACTAGTATTATTCTTGTTAATCTTTTAGTTAAAAAATCTGAATATTAGTTATATTTGGTTCATCAAGTGATCTTATATTTCTAAAGTATATCACAATGAATAGAAGAAAGTTTGTGATTGAACATCAATTCTGAAAAAAAAAATTGGATGATATGACAACACTCATTATGATAAAATCATTGTAAATAAGTTTAAATAATTAAGTGTTTGGTTAGTTAACAATAAAAGGGAGCCTCCCCTTTCATTAAGGAGATATTTTATCTCATCACACTGTGGCTAAAATAACCATTTTCCTACCATTGTGTTAGTAACAAAATATTCAACCAACACACGTAAAGTTCAAAATCATCTCAATCATATGATCCTTTGATACAGAAGAACGGAGAATTCAAAGTAACTTTATTTTTTGATCAAGACCGTGAATCTATGACAAACTCAAACTCACGAATATAGTTATGTGCGTGATCTAGTTTGGAAGCATCATTCTTAATAATTATTTTGATAAATATCAATTTTACTCATCAAATAGATACTCGATTACTATTGAAGACACAGGTGAATCTGATGGATTTATTTTTTTAATTCAGAATTCTTCTTAGTTGGTTTCAAATCTCCATGTATCATAGTTCTCAATCAATTATTGTTTTTGTATTTCCTCATACAAACTTGTTATACCTTTGTACACAATCATACATGTTAAAATCCATTATTTATAAATATTATACAAACACATCAAATGAAAAAAAAAACACACTTTATTTACAGTAAAATGATCATTTTACTACATAACGTTTGCTCTATTTTAGCAAACCATCCACCATCTGCTTTAATCATGAAGTTTTGCATCCATTTATGCTTTTTATGACTTAGGATATCTCCTCCTTAATAGGTTTGATGCCTATCTATTAGTTTAAGGCTTAACTAAGCTTGAAATGGTCTAATATGACCCAATATTCCCTTCAACCATTCAACTTAAGATAGCAAATTGTTGATTATTGCATATCCCTTAGGGACATTTGCTTTATTTAGCTTGCTAGAATGATTAGGACACTAATAAGGATTAGAAAACTCTTAGCCATGTCCTATACCACTAACATGTTTGTTACAATTTATTTACATCATATTATGATTTTTTTACAAGTGACCATTCACCTATAAGAGGTGATTACATATATTGAAATCCTTTAAGATATATTATTATAAATTCAAGTATGTTTTTGGAGGGAACTTCTAGAATGAGCTGCTAAAGACAATTAAAGCCATGATGAGGCTTATTATTACCACAAAACCTTATAAACACCCTAGTGGATGATGCTCCTGCATCACTAATTGAATCAATATGTGATGAAATCAAAGCCAATTTAGCCTCAAATCACATTGTATAGTTTTAGTTAAGTTAAATGGGATCGTATTGACACTAATTTCCACCATGATTGAACCAATCGATTATTTCATTCATTATGCGGTCACATTGGAATTGATTGAGGCTCAATCACATTTTATACAATCAAAATTATGTTTTTCATTGAACCAAATGATTTTTTGATTCATTCTCTAATGAAATTGGGGTCGATTGATCCCCAAATCATAGTTTACAATCATAATTAGGTTAAAGGGGTGCATATTATCCCCAATTTCCTTTGTGATTGAACTAATAGACTATTTAAATTAGTTTATTATGACATTAAGGTCGATCGAGGCCCAAATTATATCTTATATATAGTCAATATTAGGTTCGTGGGGTTCAATTTTATCCAAATTGCATCACTGATTGTAGCAATTAACTAATTGGCTCAATATTTCAATAAATCTATGCTAATTTATCCCAAATAAATCCTACTCATAATTATGTTTAAGTGGTTCAAATTAGCTTTAATGCCTTCATGATTTCATTTATGATAAAATTAGGGTTGATTAATCTATATATGACATCCTATATAAGCAATTGAGCCATAAATTATGTTCATGAGGCTCAATTTGGCCCATATCAAGTCTCTAATTTCACCAATTAACTAATTAGATTCATTCATGATGGAAATAGAGTTAATTTAGCCCCAAATGATGTCCTACTCTTGCAGTTAGGTTGAAGGGGCTCAAATTGACCTCACTTACCTCCTTCGTTAAATAAATCATATACTTAGATCATTATGTGATGACATTGGGGTTAATTTAACTCCAAATCACATCATATACAATTTAAACTAAGTTCACGTGGCTTAAATTTTTTAAAAGTGTGTCATTTAATCCACCAAATTGTCTAATTGATTCAATTTATGATGAAATTAGAGATAATTTAGCCTCAAATAACATTGTATAGTTACACCCAATTTCAAGGGGCTCTTATTGATCTTAATTACCTCCATGATTGCACCAATTGACTATTTCATTCATTATGTGATGACATTAGAGTTGATTAAGGCTCAGAACACATCTTATACAATCAAAATTACATCTGTCATTGAACTAGATGATTATTTGATTCATTCTCTAATGGAATTGGGGTTAATTGAGCCTTGAAACACATCTTACAGTCTTAATTAGGTTAAAGGGGCTCAAAATGGCCCTAATTGGCTTTGTGATTAAACCAATGGACTATTTAGTTTATTGCGTTATGACATTGGGGTTGATTTAACCATAAATTACATCCTATATAGTCAAAATAAGGATCATAGGGCTCAATTTCACCCATATTGCATTATTTATTACACCAATTGACTCATTCACTCAATATGTTAGGAAATCTAAGCTAATTTAGCCACAAATCACATCTTATAGTCGTAGTTAGGTTTAATGGGTTCAAATTGGCCCTAATTGCCTCCACCATTGAAATAATCGACTCTTTGGTTCATTATATGATGAAATTGGAGGGGGTTAAACCCCAAATCACATTCTCTATAGTCAAAATTATGTTCACAGGATCAAATCCTCCAAATTGCATCACTATATTCACTATGTCCTCTATATGTTAGTGTATTTATTGACACACACCACTTTTTCAATATAAAATAAAAAAATTAGAAATGTGAATTGATAGATACATAAACATAAACACATATACATATATATTTTTGTGTTATGCCAAAGATACGTATAGACGTTATTGTGCATATGCTTTATTACATGTACACATTATAGTGCCTATGCACTTTGTTATGTGTAGTTTCAAAAACATGTTTTCGTTCGTTAATGGCATGAATTCTTGAGGCTTAGGCTTGGACTTGTAAATATACAAGTTAAACCATGATTTTGACTTAAAAATAACAAAATCCAACTTCTTCCATCATAAACACAATGAATTTTATTGATACATTTGCTAAAATTATTACTATGACATCAAACACACTTTACTCTTTCTTAATATATACCTTTTTTAATATTTTAAGGTTTCCATCTATGTTTATTTCTAACTATGTATTTTTTTGGTCATCATATGCTACAACTATACATGTTTATATATGTTAATGTTTTTTTTTTTATTGATCCAAATGCAAAAAGAAAAAAGGTCACAAAAGGCTCAATTCTATACACATTAAAAAAAATAGTTTTAATTTTTTTTTATATAGTTGGGGAGTCACATAGATGGTATCTTTTTTTTTAGTTTTCAAGATATATATATATATCATAAACTAGATGATCTTATCTAAACTTACATTAAAAGGTTTTAAATTTAATAATAAACGATGCTAAAATATATGAGACGCTACACGACCAACTATCTACTCTATTTAAAAAAAAGATTTCTTCTTCAAATTTTAGATATTTGACCTACTTATACTTGATCATTTTTAAAAACATTTATTTTTTAAAAAATTAGACTCAAAATTCTTTAATTCATGTTCTTATATCATATTCAAATTTTAAGTGTAGCCATCTCAAATAATCTATAGAAATTGAGATTTCTCATTTTTCAGAAAAAAAAAAAAAAAAAATGTCCATGGGTAGGCTCTTTTTTGACCCCCAACTTTGTGCACTTACCGAAGACTCAAGAATAATATTAAAATATAGACCAAATAAACATCTGTAATGGATGGAGTCCCCTTTAACTTGATAAATTATTTAACAAATCACTACCATGTTTTTGTATGATTAAATGATTAATATAATTGTCTAATGATTTATCCATCTTCACAATTAATCAGAATCTATAAATGTAACCATAGCAACATTCTAAAAATTATAACATAAACACATGATGAAACAATGTTGAAAAAACCATTGAAATGATAATCTCATCAAAAATGTTGCAACCAAAATAAACACACTAATAAATTTAATTGTATGCATAAATATGAAAGTATCAAATCAAAGATGAAAATAAAGTATGTTAAACAAACCATCAAATCTTAAAAAATTCAAGCCATTAAAACAAAACTGAAAATAAAGTCACAATATCACACATGTTCTTTCTCAGAATTATCATCCTTTAAAATCAAATCAATCAATGGAGCTCCTATATCCATATCATACTCAATATACTCAAGAGTAGACATTGGCAACTCAATGAGATTGGTTCCACTTAATTCATCATCTATCTCAAGTTTCACTTTCTTCATTAGATGAGTGACCATAGGTTGAGACAAAGGACTACTAATGTATTTCATGTTGGATGAAGCAATATTTTCAAGAATAGATGATGCAATATTGAGAACAAATGTAAGTGTGGTATTATGAATATTGAGATTAATTTCAAGAAATAGTCTAAAATTGTAAGGTACAAGATCAACATTAGGCAAAATATTATGAGTCGTGTGCATCTTTTGAGAAGAGACACTTGGCATACCTCCTCTAAATGAACGCGATTACCAACTACCTCATATCTAGCCTCTATGGAAAATATTACTTTGCATGGACAATGATGCAAGTGAATGCTATTAAGATAATCCAAAAATTTGGATCATTAGCATCAAATTGTAAATAAATTTAGGCTCCATGATGAAATGGATGACAAAATGCATTAACAACCCTATAACCCCTAAAAGGCCAATCTTGATGACCACTTCAAGGACTTTGACTATGTTTTAGAATGTTTTCCCTACCCCATACATTTCTATCCGAACTTTAAAAACCTTGACTCCAACCTGACATGAATCTATATTTGAAACAAATTTGAATGAGAGACTTTAACATTTGTATCACTAAAGTATTTGATACTAAAAAAAAAAATTCAAGTTGTCTAAAAACTGAAATAACATATTATACTTCAAATTTAATTGATACAATCAAAATAATATATTATCCTGAAAAAAATCACATAATTTAACTGAAAATTACATTGACTAAATTTATCGAAAATTTCAACATTTGTTTGACATTTCAACTGATGTTTCGACTTTAAAAACTCAGTGTTTTAAAATATATATTGAGAACCTCATGCAAAGTTTGAAAAAGATTACCTTCTTTCAAAATAATTAAAATCCTTTTCAATGAATAATAATTTAACCAATCATCAAACCATTAGCTGTTCAAATACCTTGAGACTAGAAAATTGAAATGAGTATTCATTATTTAAAAACAAAATAGAACCTGTATACTTCTTTCCCATCCATACTGAAACCAAAATCCCTGCAAGTCACTAAAAACCAAAATACATACATGCAAGCCACCAAACAAAATATACTCAGGTTTTTTTTTTGACAAAGCAGTTAAGCTGATCAAAATGATAGAATATATCACAAGATAATCTTATTCCAACTAAGCATACCACTGAAGGACAACTGTGAACTGCATAGACTGACTTTGTAAAGAAACTACTCGAGAGTCAAGAAAAAAAGCGGTTTCAACATTTCAAAACCAAGAATGACCGCCTACTTTTCTTTAGGAAAAAAAACACTGTCCTCATATGAAACAAATCACAGATTTGTAGACCAACATATTTAAATTTGTATGCACTATGAGACAATGATAATTAACCTTGTATGCATATTCGTTTAAATTTGTATGCACTATGAGACAATGATAATTAACCTTGTATGCATATTCGTCTACAGGCAACTTAAAAAATGAAAAAAAACACACTTCATTTAACTATCAGATTCTTTGAATAAACATAAATTGAGACCGTCAGTTGAAAATATTTAAAATAATTCATATATATTAGAAAAGATGACTCGACTGAATCAAACTTTCTCAAAAAAGAATCCATCGAAACATACCCACCAAGACGCTGTTGACAAATTTCAACTCTAAAACCTTGAGTGATTCGATCCGTGAAGATTTTTTTCCTAATTTTCTTCACAGTTTACTTTGAATATCCAAATTTTAGAGTTCTGCTTTCACCAGAGGTGGTGATTCTTTTCACAATTTTCTTCACAGTTTAATTTGAATACCCAAAATTGTAGAGTTCCTGTTTCCATCAGAGACGAAATTTTTTTTTGACAATTTTCTTCACAATTTACTTTGAATACCCAAAATTTTAGAGTTCGGCTTCTATCAGAGAGACAGATTCTTTTCGCAATTTTCTTCACAGTTTATTTCGAATACTCAAAATTTTAGAGTTCGATCTCCACCAAAAGCAAAGATTATTTTCACAATTTATTACTAATACCCAAAATTTTAAAGTTTGGCTTCCACCAAAGACGAAGATTCTTTACCCAATTTTCTTCACAGTTTACTTCGAATACACAAAATTTTAGAGTCCCGCTTCCACCATTCTGCCATATTTTTCCAAAGTTTATTTCTTTCTACCATTTTTCCTACCAAAATTTAAGTGCATGGCTAGGACAACTTTCCTAAATGTTGCATATTTAACAAATCCCAACATCGAATGCAACCTGCCTTCGAATTTAATTCGAAATGAAATCAAATCTTAGCTTAAAAATTCCAACTTTAATATAGAAGACCATTTTAACAAGTGCCGTGATGTGGTTCTAGTACTCTCGTCTATTTGCGATTACTTGGTTAGATGCTGTTGTCACGATCAAGGTTGAAGACCAGAAAATTGCAGGGGTTTATCAACAATAACACGTTAATTGACAGCTGGATCTCGCCCCTATTCAGCTGAGGTATTACCGTCGTTGTGGCATAATGCAACAGTGCGCTTGAAACCTGAAGTGGAACCCACCCCTCGAAAGAGATGCAATTCGATGGAATTAGAAAAGATCTAAGCCCACCTGTACCTCTACCCTGTACGAATAAAAAGACGGAGATGAAAACTAGCATTACAAATATGCCCGCGACCAGGCTGCAGAGAACCCATGGATTTTCAGGAAGAGAACCCATGGATTTTCAGGAAGTCTTCATTGCACAAGTTGAGCTATAAATACTTTAATTGCAACCATTAACCAATAGAACTAAGCAATTCCATACAAAAGAAAAAAATATTGCTGGGTGTTTGTAAAGTGATGGAAAAAAAAAAAAGAAAAAGAAAGAAAGTATACGCCTTAAATACACCATGAAAGCAACAATCAAAATAGATTTTAGACTGAAATTGATTGGCACCGTTCACCTTGTGCCAAAGACCTTGGTATGCCCACCCAAGAGGGAAGAGAGACCGTTCACCGTTTACACATAACGCTGAGTATAAACTACATTCTCGAGGAATCATGTACGGCAATTTGCTGGTGGATGAATTTGATTGGTAAATTGAAATTATCAATTGGTTGAACTCTGTAGTATTGAGAAGAAATGCTGAGCTGTCGCAATTTAAACCCATGATCTATTATCATAGAGGACATATTCAACTTGAATTCTGCTTTGTCCGAAGATAAACGAAGATAATGATGGATTTAAATATAACTCTCCACCATTTTATAATGATGCCTTTCTATCACACTGTATTTTTCACACAAGCAATTCTTTCTCTACTAAATTTGGAATACCCAATTTTCCTGATTTTCATGTTTCCTCTTTGCGCTGCAGGTTATGTTCTTCTATTGCATTTATGGCCTTCGTTTTAGCATATTAAAAACTATTCCTTAAATTTCTCAAAAGTGGGTGTTTACAAACATAGCTTTAAAGAATTTATATTGAAAAATTGAATGTGAGTTGCGAAGAATTGAGCATGTTTTAGAAAAAGAATGATTTTAAAAATAAGTGTTAAATATAAAAAATTAATATATTCAAAATATCAATTTGAATTGCTAGTAATTGGGTATAGTATTGTCTATTTGCTGCAGTGGATTTAAGTTCCAAATCATGGTATATATACACACACAATGTATATACCTATCTGTATATACATGTGCCTGCTTATTTGAGTTCAGTTTCGGGGTTATATTAAAATTCTAATAGCTATGTGTCTAAATATACATGTTACACGCGGATCACAAGCAAACAGACACGTGTGTGTATACACACAGATACATATGTATATATGTTTGATTATACATTTTAGTGTTTTAATATGGAAAATTGATTCTTTCATTTCTTTTTCGAAAATTTATTTTCTGCTGTAATGTTGGGGCCAACTTTGGGTTAGCTGCTTCTTGAGAAAGAAAATAAAGTAGGTTTTTTTTCTCTTCTTAACTCTCCTTTATTTATACCCTTATTTTAGGACAACCTCCTATTCTTGCCTCTTTTTTTTCCCTTTAATGTCACTTTTATCTGTCGGAGATCTTGTAAATTTTGCAGCTACATAAAGATGAAATGAAATTTTTGTAGAGCCCCAGGCTTCATGGAAAATTGAAGGCCCAAGTCCCCTTCTTGTTGAGTACTTCCAGCGGGGTGGAGAAGCCCATGATAGCAGGGGAAGGAAGGAAATGAAGACCTAGTAATAACTTTAGCTTGGAAGAATAGGTGAGGAGCATCAAGTTGGGTTGGGCTTGTATTTAAAGGTGATAAATGATTGGGTTTTATCATTTTCAGGTTTCGAGTGGTTTTTATTATGATTAGGTGTAATGCTAAATCGTTAATGTATTTGTTTCATAATAAAAAGGTTTATGTTTCGTGAATGATAAAGCAAAAAAAAAAATTAATTGATTGTGCAACTAAATCAATTATCAGCTCTAAAATTGTTTGTGCCTTTGCTTTTCGTCTCGCCATGCATCAACAACGTCTCAATACTTTGTATATATTTTGGCTCGAAGATTGTAACAGTGGAAACCGAAATGAAGCCCAAACTCTCTTGGTTTGTAGACGAGATACCAGCATATTGTGAAAAAAGCTACAATCACAGAACTTCGGAGGGCTCCCTAAATGCAAAGCAGGCCTTATAAAACCTCACTATTTTTTTTTGAGAGCAGTTGCATGTGCTGGCATCTGCAATCGCCTCCTGTAGACACATCTTCTACCATCTGTAGTCGCACCTGTAGACGTCTTCTAGACAGTCACGATAATTACCGAGCATGTTAATATTGTTCCTGAAGGGATCGGAAGCAAATAAACACAGTGAAATACTTTCATTTGCCGCTTGTCAGATGAACTATTGTTTGTTTAACGACAACTAGGAAGGCAAATAAAATATTAGTATTTACCTACGGACATTAGAAAATGGTTACTGTTTTCAAGAAAAAGTCTATGTGATTGACAGTCAATTAACAGGATGACCGATTAATATCAGCAAGACTTTACTATAATACCAAGGAGGTACTAATAATTCATTACAAAAATTATCAACTTAAATAAAAATAATAATAAAAAATAAAATAAAAATTTGATCCGTTATTATTATCAATACTATTATTGTCGTATTATTTATAATGTAAACTTTGCAAATATTTTAACTATGTTGATTATTATTCAAAATGAAATAAACTATTCATGATTATATCCACATGAACTTAGGGTTTTATATAATTTTCAAAGTAGACATTCAAGAGGACCAAATGGCTTCAATATAAACCTGAAACTCGAAAGCATTGCAAGCTTATATGTATGGCTTCATGTAAAAAGATAGGTTTTCATCGTTGTGATTATTATCAAACTGATAATATTTAGTTAGTGGAAAATATAAGATTAGATTTAAGAGGTGACAAATTAATGAAGGTCAAATTGTCGTAAAATGATAAAATAATATCAATAAATAATTCTGAGACAATCAATTTTTAACAATTAAAGTGTGCGAACACTTCAATTCAAATACTTATATTTTTTTGTAACTATTATCAAATGTCGATTATAACTTTAATGCTACAAAATGAACCATCATCAATCAAAATATGTTATAAATTATTGAGTTCATATGAATGATTAATGTGTTTACCAATAAAAAAAATCAAGTAGAACATATCACACATCACATTCAATCACAAATAAACATGAAATGATTGTCAAGCATTTTAAAACAAATTAGCTCCCACCAATGAAGTTTTAAGTGTTACGGCTTAGCCATCATATGACATAAATTATTTTATTAACAAGTTTAAAAGAAGGGTGTTGAAATTTGTCATAACAAGGTTCACGAGGAAGTTAAGTAGGGTTTTGAGAAAAGTAACCAAGAATACAAGTGACATGTAGACAAGACGTACATGAGGAAAGAATTTGAAATTGGTGACTTAGTGTTAGCACATTTACATAAAGAGAGGTTTCTATGAGGAATTTATAATAATTTAAAGATAAAGAATATAGGGCCTTATAAAGTGTTGAGTAATTTTTTAATAAAAATGCTTATGAGATCGAGTTACCTAAGGGATTGATATATCCTTTATCTTCAATGTGTCAAATTTATATGATTTCCATGAAGCATAGAAGGAAGAAGATGAAGTAAGAGAAGAAACATAAGTTCCAGATTAAAGGGTACAATTACTAGAAAAGGAGAGGGAATAGATTGAAACCATCTTAGGCTCCAAGGTTGTGAAGATGACAAACGAGAAAGAATATAAGAAATATCTAGTGAAATGGAAGAATTACATGATAGAAGATACCTTGTGATTAGAGCTTACATAAATACGCTGATATGGTTATGATATCTCAGATATCCAATTGTGATTTGGGGCTTAGATTTCAATTACTTGGGGTGTTTAATGTAGGATCATCTAGGTGGAAAAGTTATCTTGCATCATTGTGAACACTAATTATTGTTTGCATAGGACTCAGACATGCCTAGTGAATAATAATGGAATGAAGTTTGGAAATAAGAGATGCATGCACAAAAGACCATTTTCATTGGCACATAAAGATAGACATTGGAGTCACATGCAAAAATTGATAACACAAGTGCACAAGAAGAGCCAAGGTCACTAAATGATAAAACCTTTTGACCTAGAAGGTCATTTCACCTAAAAATACTAAATTTTGAATTCAATGTACAAGTGAGAGAAGTAATTAATGCACATATCTATTAGTTGTAGTCTTGGCAAACAATTCAAATTCAAATACCTAACCAAAAATTACATTTAATAAATTAACTGAAGCAAGGGTGAGAATGAGACCTTGGATATCCTTCTAAATGGATTATAAATAGAAGACCATGAAAACCAATTGAGATAGCATATAAAAAAGAGTGAGGAAACTCTTCCAAAATTCACCTACAATAGAAAGAAAGGAAGAAGACAAGCTCTGAGTGAGTGTCTAGTATAGAGTCTGAGAGGAAATTGTTCTCATTGGTCCAAGGTGTAATACCATTTTAAGTTAATTATGGTTGTAATTTACTCCCTGAGAACTATTTGTATATTTTTATTTTCTCAACTAATAAAAGTGTTGTAGATTTATTGTAATTCTTATACATGTAAAAGTGTGAATGAGTTTGAAATATGTGGATTGACTTATTTATAGTGGGAACTAATCTTCGGTATTTCAACATCAACTAACATAAGGGAAACAACCAAAAATGTGCAATCTCATGAAATTACATAGAGATGTAGCTAGTTTGATGTTTTATAAGCTTTTACATGACTTTGGTTTGGGAAACTAGTTGTATGGTTTATTGTCGATAAAAATCAATGACATATGTTATAGACATGGTTGTTAAGGTAAAACTATTTAATTATATAATAAATCACATGATTGACAAGATGATAATGTAAAGCATGCATAAACCGAATATTTGTGGTTTCTGAAGTTTTAATTCATATTTTAATAGGCAAACTTTTTGTATTGTTTAAAAAATCTTCAAATTGTATTAAGTTACATAATTTAATTTGGGAAAACCATTGTACAAACTCAACTTGTTTATTGCCTTGATGAAGAACAAATTCATTTATTAATATCAAATATAAGGCTTTTATAAGCTCTTTCTTAGAAAATACAAGATGATTCTACTTAGATTTAGCCATTGCATCCTATGAGGTAGAAACTATACCCTAAAAATATCTAGTTGTTAACATATTTTTTGACCTTTCATCATCTCCTAAATTAGTTCCTATATTTTTCATTTTGTTTGACCATGAGGTAATATCATTCATAGGATTCAAATTATCATCAATATTGAGATACTATGGTTGAATAGAAACATGAGATTTTTGCGCATTGAATAAAGACTTCACATTTGGCTTATGTTGTGGAGTTAGATCCCCAGAAATTTTGGTAACAAAATATAATGGGATTAATTTTTAACTAGAAGAAACTAAAGCCTTTTCTTTTTTTTCTTGTTTTATTTCTACTTCATTTTTGAATTATTTTCTTTCTTCCTATTTTAACCAAGAAATACTTGATTCAATTTAGTCGAGTTTATCAAAAATAGTATGTATAGCATGAGAAATACTAACAACCTTATTATTTGAAGCATCAAATTTATCATCAGAAGAATATAAAACATTCAAACTACTATCAACAATCTTATGAACTTCATGTACAGATTTTCTTTAAAAGACTTCAGATTCACTAATATTATGTACAATTCATATATCAGTTAGGATTTGCTACACATTCTTACATACATAATCACCCAAACGTGGGCATTGAATCCTACAATATAATGTATGTGCTTAAAATCAGTAGAGGGCTCTTTATATTATGGCTTGGAAGGCATATGAAAAATGATATATTTTCCCTTCCTCATGTTTACGTGTTTATAATAACCCTTCAAGGGTGGCCATCTACCTTCTTTATAAAAAGTTAGCTCATCTTCAACTCAAGATTTTTATCTTTAGGGAGTGTAGACATGGAGAATCAAATGTGTAATGTTTGATAATTTACTAATTCCAATTCAATCATAACTATTTAGATATTGATTAATTGAATGATATAAGAGAACTTCAAGACATGTTTTAATGGATTTACAGGGTTTATATGCATGCCACATAGAAACCTTTGGTTTTATTGGGAATTTAACCATTCATCGATTAAATAGTGAACTATTGTTTGAAATATTTATTTATCTAATATGTCAACATGAGTATTAATGGAGGATAAAGATTTATACTCCCCAAAATGAACATTTGGTGAATTTTGTTAAAAGGATCGCGTTGTGCACAATGATTCCCCATTCTTTTCAGAATGGGGACACACATTTAAGATAGAAAACTAAGCATAAATTTGGTTTTTTTAGGTTTAAGGTGTCCTTGCTATTTTAAAGTTTGATCGAATGTATATTAATAATAATATTTTGCCTCATTTCATATTATATTAATACAAACAAATTGACCTTGTTTAGGAGCATATTCATGCAAGTTTTTCCTATGTTTTAACTTGTTTTCACTCTATTTTGGGAAATTCTCAATTGATGGAATTACAAGGCTTTATAATAGACTTATTTTCTTCTTTATAAGCATTCTTAAGTTGATTTATTTAGCCCATCTTGTGAATATATTGGATGTTGACTTTATTTTTTGGTCTCCTAGGCTCAAACTCTGAGCTGCAGTGTTTTGCAGGGTTCTTCATATTCTTCTAAGACATCTGCACTCAATAAAATTACAAGGCTTTGTAATAGACTTATTTTCTTCTTTATAAGCATTCTTAAGTTCATTTATTTATCCCATCTTGTGAATATATTGGATGTTGACTTTATTTTTTGGTCTCCTAGGCTTAAAGTCTGAGTTGCAGTGTTTTGTGGGCTTCTTCATATTCTTCTAAAGCATCTGCACTTAGTGTGATCTTACTCCATGACTTCTTCTCACTTATTCATAAATTTTGAACTTAGTTACATTTTTCACTTTATTTGCTGTCAGTTAGAAGCCACATGTCACCGTCACATACATTTACAATACTTCATTATGATTCACAATGTTTAAAGAAGTGACTCAGCTCTCTTAATCCACATGGCACCTTATCATGACTTTTTAACATTGATACTTGGCCGAAGGCTCAAAATACTCCATTAGAAGTTTTAGACTTGGTCACATTCCTTGCCTTCTTCACTTAACCCAAGCCTGCCACTTATCACATTTTCATAAACTTGCATTCTCACAAATTTCAAGATATGTTCATGTAAAACTGAATAACTGTGAGGCTAAAAATAAATTATAGTTTTCCAAGTTTTGGCATCGTACTTCCATAGGAAACTTTGACCTAACTCATCGGTTCTACATGATTAAAATTTATAGCCTCACGGTCCTCAAAATTAATTTTGAAATAAAAAACTAAGTTACAA
Organism: Torreya grandis; assembly: GCA_037957365.1. NCBI lineage: Eukaryota > Viridiplantae > Streptophyta > Pinopsida > Cupressales > Taxaceae > Torreya > Torreya grandis. The sequence goes on from JARHVA010001233.1 coordinate 1,724,616, forward strand.
AATGCCCACGTCTATTTCAGTGCCATGCATCAAGTTTTTTCAAACTCATCCCCACGAGTTTTTGAAGATAATTTTTAGGTGACTAAAGCTTGTGGGACTATGAATCTTGTGGGAATATAAAGCTTGTGGGACTAAGAAGAAAAAATTATTGAGTGCAGCTATGCATTTCTCATCTAGTAGGTCTAGCTCTTGTAGGTGAGCTATTTGATAGTCATAATCATCCAGGATATGTTTGAAAGAGATGCATAGTGAAGGCAATTCAACTTCAATGGGAAGGATGGCTTCAATACCATAAACATGTGAGTATGGAGTGACTCCTGTGTGGGTATGATGATTGGTATGATATGCCCAAAGGGTGGGGAATATTTGGAGAAGCCAATCATGATCGACATCATTGACAATCTTTTTGAGATAAGTGGCAACTTCGCTTTCATCCATGTCTTTAAAATGCATTAAATTTTTTATATTAAAGTTATGTCCTGACTTTGCGACAGAGCTCCACGTGGCATGGATGACTTAGGAAGGAAGATATAGTGGCATTTAGTGAGCGAGTATGGTTATGCTTAGGGTCAATTAGTGGATTTTCATGTCCTCATAAAAAATCAAAATAACTCGCAATAAGGTTTATGCCTTTTCTTGGATGTGAATCAATGAGGGGTACCACTTGTCATCATCATAAGTGCTCATCGAGAAAATAAGGTTAAATATTCTAACGTGGAGAGTTAAGCTACAGTCATGTGAAATATTATTGTTTGGTAAAGATATGAGAAAAATGGAACATAGCGGCATCATACTGTCAAACAATCTAACACGAGCCATGTCACCTTTATGAGCACCTAGGTAAATTTGATGGCCATCACTACCCAACAAACATCAAATCCACAGGCTTGCACTCTTTTGAACAACACGTTTAGGAAAGCACTCTGTGAATTACACTTGAAACATAATAATGATGTGAAAGGAAGCCCAATTTTATGTCTTATTTGAATATAATGGTTTTATTACCTTAAATATTTGGTCCATATTTAAAAGTTATCATGAATATATTAATCATGAGAGAGAATGTAGAGTGGAGCTCACATAATGATGAGGTGATTTCACACATATTTCCCAAGAATATAATAGGCCAAAAACAAAGTCATTAGTAATTAGGAGGAGAAATCCTTCAAAGAGTGAAAAGGGGGAACTATTTTGGTCAAAGTTTGAGAACTATTACATAATGGGCCTAACCCATTTCCTTATCATTATGCTTTCTTTTATCTCTTAAGCAACAATTTGGTTGTAACAAACTTCGATTTCGATGTCATGATTGTTAGTGTAATCTCACTCTTTTGTAGAGGTCTCACCTTATACTCTATAAATACCTCATTAAATCATTGTAAAAAGGTCACCTCATTGAGGAGATAGCTAAACTATGTTGTTAGTTAGGTTTGCTTAGTTAGATACCAATAGGAAGAAGGAAGTTTAAGAAATGCAAAGAGATAATCATGAAATTTTGTGGAATGTTTAAGGGTTTTCTTTATTTATTTTGTTTTTCTTCTTTATCAAATTTAAACTTAGGTTGTGTATTTTCTATGATTTGAGAAATTATTATAAATATTTAGATGTTTAATTCATTAGATTATAATGGGCAATTAAGCTATTCTAATCATCTCAGGGAGTTAATCTTTGGCCTATTTTGCTACATTCAGATGTGTTGCAACTATTTTATGCTACAAAATGGGTCTTTATAAATTCATTATAGTATGATGTGCTTTACCTATTTGTTGTAATTGATTTATCCTTCAAGGAGATACTTATGGGATTGACTCGTGATCATAGTCATTATCTTCATACTCTTGCTCTATGTTTATTCAGATTTGAGTGTTTTACTAAATTTGATGAATGTAGATTGCTTTGCATTGAATATTATAAAGTGTTTCATGAGTGAAATAACTACCCAATTGAAGTTTGAATTCTTTTTTTTGCCTTACCCTCCCTTGCTTTTTTCACTTTTTTTATATGAGATATGGTTGTTATATCTTAGCATCATTTTATATATGCATCCCATTGTATGATTCTGATCATTCAAGTGAACCTCCCTTGTGGGATTATAGGTTGCATGTTGCACACTCATTGTAGGATTAGTAAAAATGATAACATACCACTCATTGTAGGATTGGTAAAAATGAGAATACATTATTACACTCATTACTCATTGAAACTAGTATTGATACGATAACACTTTTAACTATTACAAATAGAATGCTTTAGGCCTACACTCCTTAGATATTGATGAGCTTCTATCATCTTCCAAATCCTTTTATAGAATAAGGAGATTATAATCAACAGTCCTCAAAAGAGATGCTCAATCAAGGGACTAGAAGATACTGACACAAAAACCAAAATAAATCAATACATGTAGTCCACTAGAGATAAGCATATGGTTATGGGTCCACCACGTAAGTGGAGGAAACTTTATTATATATGTTGACAACATGGTTTTCAAATACCACCTTTAGATAGTGGGTAAGTCCACCTCACAATATCAGGAGTGTGGTATCACACTGATAGACATGCCCTATCAATAGGAAACTCGAGGGGAAAAAATAATATATAATATAATGTCAACCAACCTTAAACTCATTATTCATCATCTAAAAATTTGTATTATCTTACAGGAGAGTATATTTCATCACTATCATTGTCGTAAGCATTAGTAGAAGCATAGATGTAGAGAGTATCTAGTGGTATAATTATGTGTCCAAGATGTGTACGTGGAAAGATAGCTTGATGTGAAATAGTGAATCTTTTCCATAGAACACCAACTAGCTAAATAAGTTGAATTATTCATTAATTAGCTTGGTGATTTTTTACACTAAATAATTCAAACTTGATCCTAAAAGGTATCTTCATGCTGATAAAAACATTCTTCATATGATAGGGATGAATGACAATATTAGGATAATTAGAGGTCATTAAATAAAAAAATGTTTTCATAAATGGTTTTACATAAGCTAGTATGACAGAGGGAGAATTCTAGAAGTCATATTGAGACTGATCCAAAATGGAGTGTTTATTTAAACTTAATAAAATTCTCCATTTTCAAATAATTAAAATAATTTTCTTAATTTTCCATTAAATTGGCTTGTTTAATAAAAATTAGTATTTAAAAACTAAACTAAAGGTAATAAAATGATAATAACAGAGAATAATACTCAACAAATTGATAATGGATTTGACCTAGGTTGGGTTATGTCTTCGGGTCCAATTCAAAGCACAAACCAATCCATTAAAATTCAATGCAAAGTACACTTATTTATTTCAATTTAGATCAAATTTATCTTCATCTTACTCAAAAATCTCTTTCCTACCTTTTTTGTGTCCCATGTGGTTAACACCCATGCTACAGGGTTTAGGGCTGGGCATGCATTTTACAAGTTGGAAAATAGTTGTATTTGCATTAAAAATTTCTACCGACTCTTATGCTACACAAGCCTATGCCCTTCTAAGTCGACATGTAGCTTATTTTAAAACCTTTTTTTATCTTTCCACGTGGATTCATCCACTTGTGGTGTGGGTTTAAATTTTTTAAACCTTTATTCCTTCCTACAAGGATATTTCACCATTGGATGGTATTCTAAAATATGTCATTGGGGTTTATAAGATTAGCACACATTTTACAATTTGTAATTTGAGAAATTATCTTTTGCATATTATTTTCCTATTGGGCCTCAAAACTAGGGATGCAAATTGCACCTTTGAAAATAATGCAAAGTTGCACCTTGCCCCAAAAGTTCTTCCAGACATTCATACTCTATTTGCAACTTGTAAACAAGTCAAATTTGCATTTGAATTCCAAAACTCCACAACTTTGCATTGCATCTCCCTTTTTGTCTTTTGTTTACTCATTGGCTTTTGGATGTTTACGTAGTCTCTCTAACCTCTATGTGAACAATGGAGACCTCAATGTGGACATGGAGTAGTTGACATGCTCTTTCTTATTGTTGGCATAGATTTTGAAACCTATCATTGAGTTTGCTTTTACACGTCACAACATTACTCTACTCTCCTTGCTGACTTGGGAGATTTACATAAAATTTAGAACCTGTAATTATAACTACTTTTTGCAAGTTGTTTTCCTAGAAAATAGTCCCGTAGACCTAGGAATTTAGCTCAAAATTTACAATTTACAACATGAAAATTTGATTTTTGTCTTCAAACTTCTATCAGGTTCCTTATTTATCATATACCATGCAATCTCATTAAAACATGAAGACATTAATTGTTATATAGAACCAATATTACATAGTGTTTTGACAAGGTAAGAGTGGTGTTTTGATAACTTGAATATGGAAATGGAGTTTTAGATGACCCAGGTGGGGATCTTGTGGATTGAAGGCAAAAGTCAAATATTTCAAGCATTAACATCTTGAAAATAGAGTACAAATTGTTTAGTGCAAGTTTGGGCACTAACACTAGCTCTCACCCAGGGATGTGTAAAGAACCCTAGAAAATAAGCCTAGATACTAATCATTTGGACCATGGAGTCAAAAATTTAGTAATTTATTAGCAAGCACCTAAGAAAACTTAATTAGACAAAGGCATACCGATAAAAATAGATCAGGAGGATCTGAAAATGAACACATAACAAAAATAATAAAAGGAACTGTAGAAACAAGGCCCAACATAGAGGGGAAACAAAATGATGGAACTGTACACTATACATTATTATACACAGTCATGGACTTAGTCAAATAATTTTTTTAGATGTCTGCCATTAACTAGCAGCTCTAGTATCTCGCCATCCCTTATTTTTGTTAACTATTCTAGCAACTTGCTAGCCAAGATAAAGTTAAAAGATTTTTGATTTTACCTAAAAGGTCTGTTGATAGGCTATAATGGGATGACATGTTGAAACAAATCCTTTCTACATGATTTCAGTTCTGGATAAGACCAAGCCAAATAATCTTGGTACTTATTTAGCAACTATATGTAGGCTTGTTTTTCTTCTACAATATTGTTAGTACCAATCAAGAGTGCCTCATACTTAGCAGTATTATTCGTACACTTAAAATATAGCTTGAAAGATAACTTGAAATATTTCCCATTAGGGGAATAAAAGATAACCCCAAATTCATTTTCAAGATTGAAGAAAGCCTCATCAAACTTCTTTTTCCAAAACTCATCACTTTCATTGTCAAACCCAACATCAAGAACAACAAGTTGTTCAACAACATCCACATTCCAAATTAAGTTACCTAGTTCTACATCCATATATATCACCTCATTTAGAGCATGTTTTGGATCTTCAAGTACATGTAGCATCTTAGGGTCCTTATGAATTTTGACCATCTTACCCTCCAAAGGAATGGTGGCATAAGAAAGGTCCATCTGCACACTACTACCCATTATGGCAACCCATTTTTATGACATCAACATCCCCCATTTAGGTGGTCAATCCACAGCTACCACATCTATATTCAAAAACTTACTTGGATGAATTGCCAACTGTACTACCAATCTTTTAACATGTCCAACAACTATCACCTCTCATGAATCCATGGCATAGCACTTGCCAAAAGATGATGTGATTTTTACTCTAATTTCATTAAGGACACCTAGGGGCATCACATTGCAATAGGCTCTAAAATCAAACATATAATTATGAATAATTAATCGATTAATTAGCTTTATAATATAGAATGGGTCAACATCTAGCCGACTCTCTATTAATGTAGTCCCCAAATATAAATCTAGAGTTAGTTCAACAACCTCATTTGACTCTTCATCATTATTTGGGAGTATTGGGGGTGATGTCATCTCATTTAAAACTATATTCTCATTGAATTCCATGTATTAAAATGCCCTCTTCCTATGTTCTAGTATTCATAACAATTCAACAAGTGACACCATGATTTTTAGTTGACTCAATACTTGAGCCATATCACACACACTATATTGAGGAAGAGGAGTTTTAGGAGGAAGAGTGATAACACATTCAGCGAGAATATAATCATTCAAAGTCATAGGTGGAACAGGTTGGGATGGATTAGAATTATGAATAATAGTCTTCAAGGGTGGATTTATTCTAACATCACTTGCACCCTTAGGAATACTAGATAATATGGATTCTCTATTCTTGGATGGAGCACCTCTTTTTTTGACAACTTGAGAATAAGGTGCTAGCTTGGAAAAAATAGGGGCTTATTTGATTTTATTAACTTCCTTACTTGCATCCCCTACCCTTGGATTTGCATGGATAGTCTCTTAAGGAGCAACACCTTGTTGCCTACTTCTCAGACTATACTCTTTCTCTTGGACAACTGCTACATTAATTGGCAATTGTCTATCCTTAACTAAAGGAATTCCCCCATAATATTTCTTAATCATCATATATCATAAAAAATTGAAATCATGATTGGGTAATTTGTATGCTTGTGTCATGTTAACATCACAAATAAATTCAGAAGTTGGGACACATACCTTTTTGACTGCACTCCAAAACTGATCAATAGTAGTAGCACTTAATAATTCTATGGAGGAAAACATTTTTCTTCAAGAGATTTGACAATCAAACATCAAAATTTATTCATCTTCAAATGTAGACTTAGGTTCCTTTGCATCTTCATCAATTCGTTTAGTAGTATCATAAAGAGGATGGGGGAGGAAGCATGTATCATACCAATCAATTTCAATATCATAATCTACAACATTCACTTTGGCATTTAACTAATTAGGAACTTCTTTTTCAACCCCTCTATTCTCATTTTTGTCATTTTGGGAAAGTCTCTTCCCTCTATCATTATCTCTAATGTGGAAATAAGGCCTCCCTTGTGCTTGATTCTGATTCTAAGTTCCCTCCTGAGTAGAAGATCAGTGAGGGATCCCCTTCTCAGATTTAGCCAACTTGTATGGCATTTCCTTGATAGCAGTTACCAAGGTTTTCATGCTCTCATTGAGGTTGGCTATCTTAGTGGATCGAGTCTTTTCAAGATTGACCAGCTTTAAATCAGCGCACTTGTTGAAAGGTTTACCCATAGCCTTTATGTTACTTTAAATTTGGATGGCCATATTAAATACCAGTCTTAGGTTCATAGGAGCCTTATCCCTCAAGTAGTAGGCTACCTTCTTGTCAAAGGCATCATAGTATTTAATTAGACACATTGTATCACTCGGCCTATATATTTTTAGGTAGCCTCATCATGGTCTTTCTAAATGTTGTATTAAAATACTGCACATACTCATTAAGGTTCTTCTTAATTTTTTAAAATTCTTTAAGAAGGAACTTAGGATTGATCCCATCACCATACTATATTTTGAAAACATTCTTCATTTCTTCCCATGAATCAGTGCATCCATGGGGAAGGGAATTGAACCACTCATGAGCATCTTCTTCCAGTGTGTGTATAAATATCTTAATGCAAACATCCTCATGATCAACCTCATAGTATTCAATGATAATGTGAAAAACCCTCAAGTGTTGCTCACCAATCACTATATTATTCCCTTGAAACTTAGGAAGGTGATTCCTCACTTCATTTGGAACTTCATTGGGATAACCTTCCAATTTATCAAAAGTAATAGGTCTGAATCTGAGAATCTTGAATGTAAGACATTCATTCTCATCCTAATCTCTATGCCTCATGACTGGGTCAATGTTGGGTTCAAGATCAGATGGTAAATGGTTGTGACGGGACAATGAGGTGGAATTAGGGGATCAAACTTAGGAGGAGATTCAACTGATTGAGAAGGTGTTGGGTAATAAATTGGACTATAAGGCTTTGAATTATTAGAAGAGCTATGATAATCTTCAATAATAGTGAGTTCAACAAATAAAAGTTTAGGTGTACCAAAATCTTGATAGTCCAAACACTCCTTTACTGTTGAACTTTGTCCTTCAATTGGCCTCCAAACTTGTCTCCTCTTTTGATGAACACTTAAGGGTGAGACACGCTGCTTTGATGAGTCACCTTTGAAGGATGATTTTAGTCCTTCCATCTTTGCAAGCAAAAGAACACTCAAAGATGAAGATATTCAAATGGGCATTGATCTTCCTTGAAACTAGATAGAAAGTTGGAGTTGCCACTAGAAGAAAACAATTAGAATATAGCAGATTACAAATATGTTATGATACAAACTAAAATCATACCTTGATCAATCTAGTGATAAGATATGAAAGCAAAGATATTAAAAATCTAGATTTATGTTCACAGGAAAATCACTTTAAAACATGAATAAATTAACAGCCCTTTGCAATAAATTCATCAGATGTCAATTGATCAAATATTTTAAGACAAAGAACTCAAGGACATTAATAAATACAACCCTCTGCAAGATTCCCTGGCAACACAAGTGCCAAGGTTTGATGTTTAATCCCTGATAGCTACACTAGTGAAGTGTTGCTGTTGTTGACGTCACAAAGTAGTAAATCAACAAATATTAGGCACAAAACTTTAAAAACCTAAATTAATGATAGTTCTCTGCAAGAGTCCCTTGAAATATAAGTAGCCAGGATCTTGTCCCCAATAATGGTGCCAGTTGAGTGTTGGTACTATTAATGGCCAAGATAGCAAATCAACACATATTTTTAGGTAGATAACTTTGGAACCTAAACTTATACAGCTTTCTATAAGAGTCCCCAACAACACGAGTGCTAAGGTTTGATGTTTAATCCCTAGCAATGGTGACAATATTATGTTGGTGTTGTTGATGGTCAAGATAGTAAATCAACATAAAGATTTAGGTAAAGAACTTTGAAACTTGAACTTATACAACTCTCTTCAAGAGTCTCAGGGAACACAAGTGCTAAGGTTTAATGTTTAATCCTCGAAAATGGTGTCAATGAAGTGTTCATGTTGTTGACGACACAAAGTAGTAAATCAACAAATATTAGGCAGAGAACTTTGAAACCTGAATTAAGGACAACTCTCTGTAAGATTCCTTGGTATTATAAGTGGCTAGTATCTAGTCCCTGATAATGGCACTAGCTGAGTGTTGGTGTTGTTGATGGCCAAGATAGAAAATCAGCACAAAGATTTAGGTAAAGAACTTTGGAACTTGAACTTATACATCTCTATGCAAGAGTCTATGACAACACAAGTGCCAAGGTTCAATGTTTAATTCCTGAAAATGGTGTCAGTTGAGTGTTGGTTCCTAGTTATACCCCTCTTGCACTCAGTCTCGCACACTTAGATAGTATGGCAAACAATGATGAAAAACATAAAATTATGTCATTATAGTCGAGGAAGGGTTTAACATCAGGATGGACTGAATGTAGACAATGACTAGAAGACACTGATAGAGGTTATGGTTAACTCCCTTTTACTTCTGAGTCTGGCTTAATCAAGGTAAGAGGATCTACGAGGTAGCTTGCTCACATGAAGGGATACTATAGCTCAATATCTATGGGGATTATTGGCACATATAAACACAAATCTGACCAGGGCATAACCAAGTTTGCATAATCTACTCAAGAAGAGTTGTCACATGGGTTGGGTAAATGCTCTAAGTCAAACATAAGCTACTAAAGACAAATGGGAAAGTGACTGTAACCTTCATTTCTAAAGAAATTTTCAACAACTCAGAGCCAAATGAAAGATTGTAATGTTGGGCTTTGAAGCACAAAAGATAGACACATTTTAGATATGTAATATTTATGCATCTGCAAGCAAACAATACTCAGAATAGTCAACAGGGTGTATTATTTGCAAGGTAGGGTAGGTAGGATGAGTTAGGTAGATATACAAGAGTGGTGTGGTGGTTTTCAAATAGCATGAATTCATTCAACAATCATGACATCATTCATTTTCAAAAAATATAGAAGACTTAAAGACAAGCTAAAAAAATTATCAGAAATGAGTTGCATCCATTGGTGTCAATACAATGCAAATATTCAAATGATCTTTGAAACCCTAAATTATACACTTCAAATAGAGATTCAAACACTTTATCTTATTAAAATCCATAAACCCATGACGTCCTTAAAAGGTTATCAATAGCATATTCCCAAATTACAATGCAAAATATAATTTACGACCTAGATCTATGGCAAGAACAACTGCCATTGATAAGCGTAAAACTGAAGAACCAATCAATAGAGCATGTAAAATATATTATTTCATTTCAATGATAAAATACAACAAAAAACACAACTATTTTCTATTAACTTGAAAAAAAAACTTACATACATCATTGCTTAGAATGCTAACATGGGGAGAAGCATGGGGAGTTTGCTCTTTCACAGGAGAGACATATACATGCTCTCAAAGCTTACTAATGGCTATACAACTACAACACCTTAGCAAAAGATACATAATACATATAACAAGGATCCTAAATTTTTTGAAAGAGCCTAAGACCTAATAAAACCAACAACAACCTTCTATAGAGGATAAACCCTCTTTTCTTATACAACTCTCTTACCCATAATATTCTTCTACGATGCTTCAGCTGGAAGATGCCCTTGTTCACCCCTGGAAGCTCATGCCTTACAAGAAAATCATTCTGGTAATTGCCTATCCTTGTCATGATGAAGATTTCAAACAAACATTTGATCTCCTTGGCTCGAAATGTATTTTATTTGAGCTTGAGGGAGAATATTCCCTTGGGAGAAAAACAAACTCCTTGTCTTCTTGTGCAATTGCCTTACTTTGATCTCCAATTAATCATTTACAAATATGGAAACTTGTGGATAACTGTCCTTTTCCTTGTGCAAGCCAAAAAATTCATTCATATTTGTCATGATTGAATTGGAATACTTGGAATCAATGCAAGATCCATGGTCGTTTGAAAAATATGTTTGGCATGGCCCACCTTGGTCTCACAAACCCTGCAACAAATCTCTTTCATGGAGGTATTCGACATGAGCCAAATATTTCAAAAATGCAATGCTTAGTTCATTTTGCCTTTTTTTGCTTTTTGGGTCCAACATGCCATTTCCACATTTTCTATTTTGCCTTTGGATTTTTAGGGTTGCCGCCAAACTTTATAAAGCTTAAGTGTATTTTTTACACTTTTTTTACTCATGTGTGATTTGGGAATCTTTTTGCAATTTTGCACCTCCTTTGCTCAGCGGGATTTCAGACCCCAACTACAAATTTGCAAGTTGGCAGAAATCTAGAAGTCTCCAACACATTTATAATTTACAATTTCACAACTTGCAATCTGAAATTATAATTCCCCTTAAGAGTTCTACTGCGGACTTGGGTACTTTAAATGCAATTTACAATTTACAAAAATGTAAAGTTGTATTTGACATTGAAAGTTCCACTTCTGCTTTTAACCTTTTGTTTAACCAGAGAGTTTTGGATTTCGGAATGCATATTACAATTTTCAATATTGAAAATATGTGTTTTGATTTACAATCTCTGTTTGACAAGTCCACGTTGGACTCTTCCACTTGCTTTAACTGGTGGAGTTTCGGTGATTGAACTGCTTATTACAACTTGAAAATTTAAAACTTGCATTTTGCATGTTGTTCTCCCGTTTGGGAACTCCACCTGGGCAACCATTCAACCTCATTGGCTTCTAGTTCTGAGGAAATATATATTCTGTGGCCATTGGCTATGTCATATAAATTCGCGAAACCCACAACATTGGGATGATTATCAAAATTAAATAGAAGAAAACACTAAAGCTTGGCTGAAATTGAAATTTTCTTTTCCCAATTTCCAGCAAGAAAGTAAAGAAGCTACACATATAAATCCTCGGACAAACTAGCAACCCAATAGCTACTCTTAATGCAACCTGCCTACCAGTCATCATTTTCTTTTTTCTTTGTAATGTTTAGAACATTTGAATCATCCTTTGCCTCATCCAAATAGAAGTGTATAATGAATCCTTTACTAGACTGCAGAGCACTGGGACATTATCTTGTTTTTTCTAATATTTTTCTGAAGTTAAATTGTATGCTGAAAGTTTGATCTGGCTTACAATTCTGATAGTTTTCACAGAAAAAGACATTTTTATTTTTGAGCTTACCCTGAATGGATTCTGTCAGAATCAAGAGAGCATACAAAAAACAAGAACTTAAATAAATAAATAAAACTCAACCCAATTGCTACTGTAAATTCTTGAAAACAAGAGAGATTTTATTAATCTTCAAATTTCCTTGCTTACAATGTGCGCCCAAGGCGTCTTTAAATAGATTATAATCCATACAATAATTAGAAAATAAACTCAAGACTAACTTAAGACTAAAATTAGTCTTTACATGCAAAAATAACTAATTTCTAATTTTAAGTTAACTAGCTGAATGCTCAACTGTCAGTTTACTAACTGATTGTTCAACTGAATGTTTAACTGCTTGCATGACAAAAAGAGGGAGGTGGGAGAAATTATCTCCAATTAATATTGAATTTCTAACACTCCCCCTTAATTTCTACCACTTACAATTTTAGCATTTACAATGCCTAAATTTTGTCTCAAATAATGAAAGGTCTCTTTTGGTAATGCCTTTGTAAATATATCTGCTAATTGATCTTCAGATTTGCAAAAGTCCAGATGGATTTCTCTATTATTCACTAATTCTCTGATAAAGTGAAATCATGTATCAATGTGCTTGCTCCTCTTGTGAAACACATGATTTTTTTATAAAGCGATTGTTGATTTGTTATCACAGAAGATTGGTGTTGACTCCTTCTGTGCTTGTAATAAATCTTTCAATATTCTTCTCATCAAAGTTGCTTGACATGCTACTGATGTGGCTGCAACATACTCTTCTTCAGCGGATGAAAGTGTTACTATAGGTTGATTTTTGGATGCCCATGTGACCACACCTATGCCTATAAGAAAGGCATATCCAGAAGTACTCTTCCTATCATCAACACTACCTACAAAATCACTATTTGTAAAACCAATCAAATTGAAATCGTTAGTTGTGGAATATAAAATTTCATATTCTGTAGTTCCTCCCACATATCTTAATATCATTTTTCCAACTTGCCAATGTGAGTCTTTTGGTGACTCCATGAATCTTGAGATTAAACTAACCCCATAACTGATATCTGGTCTAGTAGCTGTAAGATACATCAAACTACCAACTAGCCTTTTGAATGTTGTGGAATCAACATTAGACCCTTGGTCTTCTTTGCTAAGTTTTGTCCTTGTAGCAACTGGTGTAGGTGCTGGTTTACAATTCAGCATCTTAAATCTCCTTGACACATCTTTTGCATATTTAGTTTGACAGATAAAAATTCCTTTCTCTGATTGTACAACTTCTATTCCCAAAAAATATTTCATTAATCCCAAATCTGTCATTTCAAACTCTTTCTTCATTACTGATTTAAAAGTGTCTACATACAAATTTTCAGTAAAAATTAAATCATCAACATATAAACACAATCAAAATCTGACCTTCTTTGTTGATTTTTGTGTACAAAGTAGGCTCACTATCGCTTCTGCTGAATCCATTGTTTAACATATAAGAATCAATCTTGCTATACCATGCTCTTGGTGCTTGCTTAAGACCATAAAGAGCCTTCTTCAATCTGTAAATTTTTTTTTCATGTCCTTGTACTTCATAACCTGTGGGTTGTTTCACATATACTTCTTCATCTAGATAACCATTCAAAAAAGTGGATTTTACATCCATTTGATATACATACCAATTATTTTGAGCAGCTATAGATAATACCATTCTAACAGTATCCAATCTAGCAACTGGTGCAAATGTTTCATTATAGTCAACTCCATGTTCTTGTGCAAAACCTTTTGCTACTAACCTTGCCTTGTGCTTTTCAACATTTCCATCTGCATCAAATTTAGTCGTATAAACCCATTTGACTCCAATACAATCCTTACCTTCAAGTAAATCTGTTAGATCCCATGTCTGATTTCTTTCAATAGTATTCAACTCTTCATCCATTGCTTTTAGCCAATGTTCCTCATTAACTGTTTCTTCATAATACATAGAGTCATGAGTGAAAAGAGCAAAATTTGAAACCAAATCTAATTTCTTTTCTTCTTGATTATAAATCTCATTCAAAATTCTCATTTTTTTACCTTTCAATCTTGCTCTTAAAGTAGCAAGAGTTGGATCTAATTCATCACTTACTTGTGAATTTGGAGTAGGGTGACCTGCATGACTAGATGATTCACCTTGTTCAAACCTCCTAGGTGTTCTTACTGGAGTGCTTGTGTCTGCTTGTGGAGAGGATTGTCCACCTTGCAAATTTTGTTCTTCAGAAACTTCTTCATCCTGTGTAATTGGTGCTCCAACTGTGATGGTGCTACCATCCCATGCTTCTGCTTCTTTAAATTCAACATCCCTGCTAATAATCACTTGCTTTGTAATTGGGTTATACAGCTTATAAGCTTTTGACTCTTCACTATAGCCAATAAAAATGCCTTTCTCACCTCTATCATCAAGTTTTTTTTCAATCTAGATGGTTTAAGAGAATATGCTACACAACCAAAAATTCTGAAATGATATACACTATATTTCTTACCACTCCACGCTTCTTGTGGAATTCGATCTCTGACATTCTTTGTTGGGCTTCTGTTCAGAATATACACTGCACATGCTACTGCATCTGCCCAATATTCATTTGACAAGTGTTTGGCTTTCAACATGCTTCTTGCCATCTCCATGATTGTTCTGTTCTTTCTTTCTGCTACACCATTCTGCTGTGGTGTGTACCTTGTAGTCAATTGCCTTTTGATTCCATGATACCTGCAAAAATCTTGAAATGCATTAGTCATATATTCACCTCCTCTATCTGATCTCAGTACCTTGATATAACGACCACTTTGCTTTTCAACCATTGCCTTGAATTCTTTAAACTTTCCAAAGGCTTCAGACTTATTTTTGAGAAAGTAGATCCAAGTCTTTCTGCTAAAGTCATCAATGAAGGTTAGAAAATAAGTACTGCCTCCAAATGATGTAGTTTGCATTGGTCCACATAAATCACTATGGACTAACTCCAATATTACCTTAGCTCTATATGAGCCTCCTACTGGAAAACTCTCTTTATGCCGTTTTGCCAGAATACAACTGTCACATGACCTTTCTGGCTTTTCTATTGGTGGTAAACCCTTCACCATATTTTTTTCTGTAATAAATTTAAACCTCCAAAATGTAAGTGTCCATACCTTAAGTGCCATAGCCATGATTGGTCTAGTTGCATGGACTTGTAGTGGGCTTCCTCTTTTCCTTAGATGCACTGAATATGAAGTGGGAACATCCGATTCTTGGTCATCTCCACTTTTCCTATCAACCTGTCACTTGAAAACTTGTCTAAAATTGTGCAAACATTATCTATAAAAGACACTCTGTAACCTTTCTGAACTAACTGTCCAATACTCAAAAGATTATGTTTTAATTTAGGTACAAAATAAACATCAGGTATAAACCTTCTTTCACCATTCTCGGCCAAAACATTTATGACACCTTTACCCATAACATTTACTATGATATCATTTCCTAATTTCACTTCTGATTTTACAGAATCATCAAAACTAGCAAAAAAAATTTATTTTCTGTCATATGATTACTGCATCCACTGTCTAAAAACCAAATATCTTTAGCTTTTTCTTGAGTAACATTACAAGTAAGAAACATGCTTCCAAGATTAGAACTAGATTCACCTGTGTAATTAGCATTCTGCTTGTACACATATCCTTGTTTACTTCTGCAGTCACTTGCATAATGCCCATACTTCTTGCAATAATAACATTGAACATTAGATTTATCAAACCTCTGTGAACCTTGCTGGAAGTGATTGTTGCCACGTCCTCTACTGCTATAGTTTTGATTATTGTTTTCACCTTCATCTGAATTGTTCCTTCCATATCTGCCTCTGCCTCTTCCTCTGAAGCTTGACTTGGCTCTTCCTCTTCCTCTGCCAACTGATACCTGTGACTTAGAGGCATTCTCAAGAGAAGTGTTATTCCTATTCATTATGGATTCATGTGTTAACAAAGAACCCATTAATTCATCTACAAATAATTGTTCCAAATCTTTCGTTTCTTCAATAGCTACAACTATAACATCAAATTTACTGGGTAAACATCTGAGTATTTTCTCTATGATCTTCTGATCTGTCACAGTTTCTCCATTAGATCTAATTTGATTCACTATATTCAAAACTTGACCCATAAATTGGTCTATAGATTTTGATTCATTCATTTGCAAATTTTCAAAAGTTCTCCTAAGAGATTGCAATTTAGCAATTTTTACCTTTGTATTACCTCTATAGGTAGTTTCCAAGATTTTCCATGCCTCTCTGGATCTTGTTGCTATTGTTACTCTAGAAAAAATCGATTCATCCAATCCCTGGTGGATTATAAATAAAGTTTTTGCATCTTTCTTTCTGTTCTCCTTAAACTGGTCCTTTTGTGCTTGATTTAATGCCAGATGGGCTGCCTCGTCTTGCGGTTCTACAAAACCACTTTCTACAAAATCCCATACATCTTGTGAGCAAAATAAAGTTCTCATCTTAATTGCCCAAAAATCGTAATTCTTACCATTAAAAATGGGAATTTGAGGTTGTGAAATACTGTTGTTTGCTGCCATTTCTCATACTGGAATGACTTTTTGGTCGTTGTTTTTGACACACACAGTCACCAACGACGGTTAAACTACTGCGATCGATCACTAATACTGCCGACATCGATTAAACTATCGACGGCGGTAACTAATACTGTCGACATCGGTTATACTGCCGACGACGGTAACTAATACTGCCGACGTCGGTTAAACTACTGACAGCGGTGACTAATACTGTCGACTGGTTAATCTGCCTCTGGGAGTCGGCCGAAGTCGGTCTCTGCACTCCCTGCTAGCTCTTCTTTTATTCTCTGACTGTGGCTGCTACGCGCTTCTTCAATCTCGGCTTCTCCTTGTGCTTCTGCTGCACGAATCCTAACCAGGTTCTGATACCAATTTGTCAGAATCAAGAGAGCATACAAAAAACAAGAACTTAAATAAATAAATAAATAAAACTCAACCCAATTGCTACTGCAAATTCTTGAAAAAAAGAGATTTTATTAATCTTCAAATTTCTTTGCTTACAATGTGCGCCCAAGGCGTCGTTAAATAGATTTGAATCCATACAATAATTAGAAAATAAACTCAAGACTAAAATTAGTCTTTACATGCAAAAATAACTAATATCTAATTTTAAGTTAACTGAATGCTCAACTATCAGTTTACTAACTGATTGTTCAACTGAATGTTTAACTGCTTGCATGACAAAAGGAGGGAAGTGAAAGAAATTATCTCCAATTAATATTGAATTTCTAACAGATTCTCGAACAAGTCTTAGTTGCTCATTAGATGATAAATAAAGAGGGAAATACTTGTAACAATATTATCTTGTGGATATAGGCGCGGAGCTCACACTTAAAGGAAGCTAATGAAAAGCTTCACAGAATGCCAATGAAATGCAATCTAGTATCCCTTTGTTCCACATGACTCTCAACCCTAACTAAAAATTGTTGTCTCCACATATGATAACTGAATTCATGATTCCATTCCTTATTTTCTCCAATGTAGCCCCCATTTTTGTCTTGTGCCGCTCTTGGTGGATTTCCCAACATTTCAAAGGGATTCAATATCGTGCTTAGAGAACCCTTTTTCATTATTAAAGACCACAAGAGTCCCACGAGCACCTGTTCCAGTGATGTCTTTGATTGTAATGATGAATTCCAAGGATGGTTCCACATTTGGTGGATATTCATTATCTTCTGCATTCGAAATCGGATCTGTAGTGAATGAAAGCACCCGATACATCTAATTGAAAAAATAAATATAAATCCAACCACCAAAGCATTGACACCAATGTGTAGCAAATCCAACCTTACGAAATCTCTGCCAACTCTTATACTACACGGGCCTACATGGATTCATTCATTCACTTGTGGTGTGGGCTTAAATTTTGTAAACCTTTACTCCTTCCTACGTGGATCTTTCACCATTGGATGGCGTTCCAAGATGTGGCGTTAGGGTTAGGAAGATTAGCACACATTTTACAATTGTCTTTTGCATATTGCTTTCCCTCTCTCAAGAATTGGGCACATTTGTAAATAATGCAAAGTAAGAATTTGGGAGGCGGTCAACAGGGAGCAAGGCTCGAACCCGGTGCAGTTGGGTGATAGGCCCCCGACCCTACCACTCTACCCCGCACTGTGGCTTTTGTTGGTGTTAAGCCACACTCGGATCGAAGATGGACTGGGTCAAGAGGGACAAGTAGCTCAGTAGTAGAGCACTCTAGCAGCATATGGATGGTCCTAGGTTCGAGTCTTAGTTGGTCCATGTCTCAACATGGTATCAGAGCCAGGCCCAAGCTAGGAGCCCCAAGCACACGAGAGGTGTGGCTTAAGGGGGGGTGTTGGTGTTAAGCCACACTCGGACCGAAGATGCACTGGTCCAAGAGGGACTAGTAGCTCAGTAGTAGAGCACTCCAGCAGCGTATGGATGGTCCTAGGTTCGAGTACTAGTTGGTCCATGTCTCAACAGCCTTACTCATTGAATTTTGGATGTTTATGTAGTCTTTTTAACCTCTATGTGAACAATGGAGATCCCAACGTGGGCATGGAGTTGTTGGCATGCTCTTTCTTATCACTGGTGTAGATTTTGAAACCTACCATTGAATTTTCTTTTTCACATCATAGTCTTATTTTACTCTCCTTGCAGGGTTGGGAGATTAACCTACAATTTACAACCTGAAATTATAACAACTAATTTTTGCAAGTTGTTTTCTTGGGAAATAGTCTCATGGACTTAGGAGTTCAGTTCACAATTTGCAATTTACAACATGAAAAATTGCTTTTTGTCCTAAAACTTCTAGCAGGTTCTTTATTTATCATATACCTTGCAATCTCATTAAAATACGAAGATGCTAAATGTTAGCTGGAAACAAGATTACATAGGATTTTCAAAAGGCAAGAGTGGGGTTTTGATAACTTCACTGTAGAAACAGAGTTTCAGAGGACCCAATTGAAACTCTTGCAGATTGGGGGCAATAGTCATATATTTCAAACATTAACATCTTGAAAATAGGGTACAAAATGCTTAGTGCAAGTTTGGGCACTAAAATGTCCCATGGATAAAATAAATGACATAGGAAGTAAAAAGAATAAAAGAAAAGGTTAAATCTCTTCCATATCTTAAGCTTCCTAGTGATGTCCCCATTATATCGAAATAGATTTCAGTAAATATTGTTGGAAAAATAAATAGTTTGTGGCTATAATTTTTGTATCTAGTCCCTTATACAATTGAATTATCCTTATTTTAAGAAAGAAATCAAAGCAACTATGTCAACTATACACAAGATTAAATTTTATTTGATCCCAAAACCATTTACCCTAAGAACTAATTTAAAATAAACTTTAACATCATTAAAAAAACCTAATGTTATAGCAAATTTTAGTACCCCTTTTTAAAATTGAAATTATTCTAAAGTTTTCATGTGATGGCCTAAGCCATATAAACTTAAAACTGTTGGTGGGGGTTAACTTATTTACATTCATTTAATGATTATTCTTTGTGTGTATGATTTAATATGACATAATGTTGTATTGTTTAATTTAAACATTCGTAAAATTTTAGGATAATTATACATAGCATAAGTTTTGATCAAATTATAAAAAAAGAACATTTTTTCTACATTCAAATTACAATGATGTTTTAAAATTATCACAGATTATGATCAAAATGCAATACACAGTCATAATCTAGAGATGATTGATTTCAATTAGGTTAATATATCTTATTCATATATGTGTTCATTCATGATATAGCTTCCATATCTTGATAATGTACTTGCATTACGATTTAATCATGCATCTTGCAGCTTGAATGTTGATAACATGAGTATAACCTCATATGGTAATCCTTAGGTCATCAAGTTGTGTGTTTATCATTGACATGAAATTTTAAATGATCTTTGAATGGTTTGGAAGCAATCTTTAACATTGGTAACAAGTGATAAAGTTGATAACATTAGTGACACTTGCTCATTTAATTTAATTGTTGTTAACTAAAGCCTTGATTATATATTATTATGTTTGATAACATCACCATGGGTTCATTGGAATTGAGGGTCATTTGGCATAAGGTTTGATTAAATACCTAGATACTTTCATATCTTCAAGGAACATATATGTAAAGAGTTTGAATATAAGGTAGATAATGTAGAGAGATTTTGGTTGGTACATTGTGATTTTGGTATTTAATGTTGTCTTTGCCTCATTTTTGGTTGTCAGTGGCAAAGGTAGTGGGAAAATTAGTAATAGTTTTGTCTTGTTACTTATATATATTTTTAAGCCATTGGTGATGGTTATAGTTTACATTTGGTAGTCTATTTGGCAAATTCTATTGCCCATAAATTTAGTGAACGTGTCACCCTAAATACATTGATGGATCACCTTAGAAATTACTCCACCATAAAGCTTTTGGTTTTCATTTTTTGAGCCATATTCAATCAAGCTCACCATGGAAGGGACACTTTGCCACAAAGAAATTGAGGGTAAAGCAAAGATATTTTAGTTCGCAATTATCTCATTTTGTGCATTTATCTTGGTGGGTTTTATTAGTTTGGTTAGTTGATTTTTGTTGGGAAAGGTGAATTTCAGTTTAAAATAAATTATGGTGAAATCATCGTGCTTTTGCATAGGTTCTTTCTGATGTATAAAATATATTTTCTTTGCATGCAAGCATTTACTTGTGGTTGAAAGTTAAAAGAATAGATTTAGTATGAGTTTATATTTTTTTTGGTTCATTTGAAGAAAATATTGATATTGTAGATAGTTTATTTGCATGCAAATTTGGTTAATAAATTGTGAAATAAATTGGAGTTTGGTTATGATCTTGCATGAGAAATGAAATTTTTGGTTTTGTGCATGAAGTCATTAATCTTTGGCATGCATATTTTCCCTTTTTCTATTTTTGTTTTCCTTTGAAAGATTCATGCATATTGTATTCTTATGTAGATCAGGAATCCAAGCGAGATTGGCCTATTGTTAGTAAACAAAAAACAAAACAACTTGAATACATAACATCTCAAAACTAATCCCTAGGTTGAGCTTTGTGGAAAATAAGTAAGAAATTTAATTGGAAGATAAAGAACCATGTTTTGACCTCCCTTGAAGATTCGCTTGTGAATCAGTCTAAATAGGTTGAGATCGCCTTTTAGATGTACAAGTCTTTGTCAATGCTTAATTACTCGTGTAGGAAGTATCTCTCCTTGTCTACACTTGATTTTAACTTTGGCTTAGCATGAGAGTGTTGAAGCTCCTTGTATAATTTAGTTGAATAAGTTTTCATGGAGAAGCTTCTTGAAATGAAAGGTATAAGGTTCTTATTTATATATTTCATGAATCATTGTGAACCATTAATCTCATCTCAATATGGAGGGTTGAGGATCAATCCTAAAATCTATAATTACACACATGGAATGTGTAAGAGATGTAATTTAATTATTTTTTGTAGTATGAAGGGCGTATTGGAATAAAAGTGAAGTCATTGGTCCTCTTGGAATGTGTAAGAGGAAAAGCGTGTAAGAGAGGTGTAAGAACTTGTCTTGAGTGTGTAGGTAAAGTGTAAGGCATGTCATAACCTTTTTTTCTTGCACACTTTGCCTAATGATGTCATCTATTTATGAGACAATACTCCAATTTTGAATTTAATAAAATAGGATAATTCCAAATCCATGGATTTTTCCATTAGATGAATGATTAGGCTTGATTAAGTGAGATTAACAAAAAATTATAAAACCACAGGTAAACAAGGTGTTTGGATGTTGAAAACCAAGACACATCAAGGTAGGTTTTACATTCTTACTTATATTCAAATCATAGTATATACAAACATAATTTGTTATAGAAATGTATTCAAACCCTAGCACGAGCTTATAGAAAACAAATCTTCCAAACCACTTCTATAACAATGTCAGTAAAAAAATACTAGACTACCAAAGAAATGTATTAAGATAAAATTCCACTTAAGTGCATATATAAGAAATACCTAATATATCTCACATAATAAATATTATACAAAATGCTAACTTGAAATATAGACAAGCCAACGAATTTGTCAATTCAAAATTCAAATAAACTTTACCCAAGCATAAAAAATATGGTCAAATAGTTCAATTTATGATCTCCAATCATTATGAGAACAATCAAACATAAATATTATGATGATAAGTCTCACAACTTCATCCCAAGCACCAAACTCAATTCTCCAGAGTTCTTAGTGTCAAACCTAGGCTCTGATACCAAAATGTGATGCCCAAAATTTTGCTCAAATAAAACCCATAAAAGCACTACTACTTTTTTTTACTCTTATACAAAGCTAAATCTACCACAACTCCAAACACACTATACTAAATATTTCATCTAATTAACACAACTAAACCAATGTGCATTCGGTTTACACACATTTAGAAATTCACATCCACAAACAAGCAACTCGAAGGAACAACTAAATCCTTAATTCGTTCCACCTCAATTCCAACTCTACACTCCCATGAACATGCTAAACAAGGTTAAAAACTCATTTTGAGGTAGATTTTCACACACACAAAGCAACCAGGGTTGACTCATTCGCCTCGTAATCAAGTCACACTTTTGTTAATTTGCCTATCAAATGGTGATAGATAAAATATTCATACTAAGAAATAATTAATTTTGACACCACTTCCCAAAACCATTAGTTATAGGCTACCCTTATGAACCCATAAAATTGACCGCTACAAGGTAAACACTAAAATATCTCAATGTTTCAAAGTGATTTTAACATAGAAAATTATTTTGCCTAGCAGATTCTAGAATAAAGTAGTTTAAGAATCAAGCTACTAAAAATAGTAAAAATATCCAAAACAAATTAATAAAAGTTTTGAAAAAAATTTAAAGCCAAAATAAATCACTATTAACTTTTGTTTTTGAGGAGTGATCCAATTTACTATTTTTAACAATTTGAATTTGAAACGACTTTGCAAGTTGGACAACAAAACACATGTGCATAAAACGTTAACTACCCCTGAAAAATGGCTCACCAAAAATACTAAATAATAATATAAATGAAATAAGAAGGTTTATATATTGATATTAAGCTCAAATATATAGGTTATAACTTTCATATTCTATAAATATCAAACTAGATAATTTATTCAACCCCACTTCCAGAATGACTTCACAGAGCCTAACTCAAAAAAATAAAAAAATCAGCATCAAACAAGGTTCAAGACGATCTTGCTAAAAATACAAAACAACATTAAAAATCAAATATAAATGTTTTTATACAAGTATAATACTCAAAAATACATGGTACAACCTTCGGTTTCTCAAAATGCTAAGTTGGGTTATAAATTAAACACTTTTTTTTGAGCGACTGTGCAAACAAAAAATAGAATCAAAAATAAATTTATGAATAAATTGCAATTAGAATTTAGTTAGTAAAAATACTGAATGATATTTTATTGGATATTTAGAGTTACCAATGATAATTTTAATATAATATAACTCTCTACCAACCTTAAGATTCACAATTCCTTCACTTTAGATTCTTTTGGAATGGTGATTTTGAAGGCACTTTGAAAGTTAGAAGGTGTCATCCAATGTTTGATTTCGACCTTTGCCTCTCAAAACGGTTTCAGAAAAAAAAAATGAACCGAATGGAACGAGATGATTCAATTCTAAGAATTAATTTAGTTTAATATAGGAGAAGAAATTTCAAGATCTCATAGCATCAACTCATTTAATCAAATCTAATGTTCACTACACAATTCTATTTTTTTAAAACCTAAACGTGTTGAATTAATTCAAAATTTGAGAAGGAACATAATCATTTAATAACATGATTTCATTACTACACATTTTGTAAAGCGAGGCTCATATTTCGATTTACAATTAAACTAATTTCATAATTTGGTAAGTATACTTACAAGAAATAACATATAGTTTTCTAGCAATTTAATAACTAACCTTTTATTTTGATCTACTTTGATAACATCATTACTCATTTTTATCAACTAGAATATCTAAAAATTCAATTCATCTATAAGGAGCACATAATACATTTTTATACAATTTTGGTTATGGCACAAATAATCAACTTCTGTATCATAAATGTTCTTTAGATGGCATATAAAACTATGTATATATGAATTTACTCTTTTGATCATATTTATCTCATTACTTGCACAATCAACATATGTGTCAACTTTATGCTGGCAAGTGGTTTCTTCACAAATTCATCAAGTTATTTCAAGTAATAAATCTTTAATCATCAAATCAATAGCAAGGAAAGGGGCCTAAGAGGTCACAAATAAAATATCAACCCAAATAGAATAGACTTGTCCCCTGTATAAAAGATCCAAGACAAGCATGTTACCATACCATAATTTAAACATTCATAATCTTGTAATAAACATGTAAAAATTGGAAACAATAATATTCACATAAGAGGGCAACAATTATTGACATACAAGGAGAGGTAAACTCATCACAAGGGTTAACAACCATTGAAGAAATATAATAAGACGTCCATAGTCAAACACCTTTTCGGATAGGCACACTTTTTGAACATAATGTGGGAGCAAGTTTTAATAATCTTAGTGTTCAATATTCACTCCAATTTTGTTTGCTTAAGAATTCTTGATGAATAAGATGCATTTCTAATATTAACATGTTCATTACACTTTTAAAAAGGCATGGTTCCCTCCTCAGTGTGTCACCTTACATATGAACTACATAGAATTGACTTCTAATGAAGAAGAAGAAAAAGTCTAAACATATTCACCCGTCGTATAGTCGATAAATCTATTAACACTAAAACTAAGTGAATACATATAGCTCACTTTTAGATTCGATAATTAACATCGGTTCACAATTCTGTATTTCCATTTAACCAAGCTAAGAATGATCAAATGATTAAGTTGCACGCCAGGGAAAATCTAGGAGAGTAAAAGCCACTCTAACCCAAAGGTTTCCATACAAAGATGATCTCAATCCATTTTATCATTTAGTCAATGATATATGTATATATATAATAATATATATGTTTAAACTACCTTCGTTATAGTAAGATAAATATATGATGCATGTTAATGCATGGTCTTACACTACCATGATAGGAAAGCCCACAATGACAAATTCTCTCATAATTGTCTCAATAACAACCACACCCAAAAATAACATTAAAATGACTTTAGCATTATTATTATAGTGATTAAATAACTTCAATGACACAAAAGCTTGTGTGCTAACTTCATTCTAACCTTAGAATGTCTATCAAGAATAGCACCTACAGTTATTTGTTTTCTCACCAAGTTAACAAAACAATAATAAATATGCACTCCCAATTGTCCCAAAAGACTTCATCCACTCAAAGAAGTTGCATATATATATATAAACAAAACTAAGCAACTAATACATCATTCACAGCTAAAGAAATAGATATAAATATCCTTCCATCCTTCTAATTTAATTCAATAACTAAATACATGAAACTAGTTATCCATCCAAAACATACATAAATTTTTATTAACTATTCTCCATATAATTAATATTTTCCCTAAAAATGCATACAAACTGAAATTTATTTCCTTAATCCAAATAAATACAATTTTATATTCAACAATACTAATATACGTAGATTGTTACAGAAGAATATTACCATAATTATAGTATTTCCCAAGCCACTAAATGCATAAACTCTATGACTAGATTTGGTCAAATGAAATTTGTGGTTAATAAGGAAGAATAAAACTATGGTTCCAACAATTTCTAAGGAAATCTATGCATTAATTTCATGGCTAAATATTCATTATTTCAAATAACATAATGAGATTTGTAAAAGAAATTGCACTTACCTCAAGACCAAAATGGCGCCCTCCTCTTGTTGGTGTAAATTTCTTCCATGGTTCTTTTTTTTCTTCTGTGCATTCTTTCCACAATGAGAAAGGTAAAGAGAGATAAGTTACATACGCTGCTAATAATAAATTACAAGTGGTTTTCCCTTTTTCTTCCCCCAAGACTGTTTTGTCCCTCATAATGTCTCCTCCCACGTGCCCAAGGCAAAGGGGAGACTTAATCATGTAAATAAGGTTAATTTATCCAACCTCCACTATGCTTCGCCATACTTTACTTCCACTTGCATTAAAGCTCAATTCAATTTATTTCTCCTCCTACTACTCCTCTCAACCACTACAGCGATTTATTTCTACGCCTTAATCAATCAAATCTGCACTACAGTGATTTAATGCCCTTCTGACTTTTTCCAGGGAAAGGTAGGCAGTTTGTGTGAGCAGTAAAAGCATTTCGGTGGCAAAATAAATTTTAATAGATTTGAAATGACCTTCAAATCTTTAGTATCTGATATGCCCCACTCACCATATTCTATTTATATATATATATATATGATTAGTCACGAAGGAGGAACTATTGTCTTTATTTTACATTAATTGGTGATTAATCATTGCTTTCCTACCCATTCAAATTATATTCATATTTGTGAAAAAAAAAAAAAAAATATGTCCAAACTTTCATTAAAAGAAATTACATGGTTTTTAACAGAGGAAATAAAATATATTATTTCGAAAGCTGCCATTGGTAAAAAAATATTGAATGTTATGAAGGACTTTGCTTCTTTCGAAAAAGTGGGCGTTGAACAGGTGGAGCAATAATGGATGTATTCACTGCCATTTAGAAAATCAAGATGCAGAGATTGAGGCCAACCTGCAATTTACCTGTGGTCTCCATGATGTATGATGGTGGCAGTGTTTCTTCTGCACTATCATTAAGTCGGGGCAATGCCAAGGTGTGTATCATAAATAATTTGCTTATTCTCTGCTTCTAGACTTTTCGCTGAATTTAACTCACTTAGCCCATAGTTCGTCGCAGAAAATAGGGCAAAAATGTTTATCAAAAGCTACGGCAAAATGCAATCCAACATGGTTGATCAGTGCAGATCGCACAGTTCATAGTCTTCAAACAGCCTAAACCGCTTTTGAGATCATGACTTTACTATCTAGAAAGAGTTACAATTCTAAATTTTTTTTTTTATGATACAAAGTGAAACATTGGACCACTAATATTATTGTCCCCTGTATGTGCCTGCTTTCAATTTTTATGCTGATGTTGTACATAAATGGAAATAATGAAGATGGACACACGCCTGGTCTATGCTGCTTTTCAACTGTCTCCCAAGCACACCAGGTGTGTACTTACATATATTTTTACTGTCTCTAAATTTTTTTGATAAATTAGGTTGTGTGTATTTTGGCTAAATTAGTATGTTCCCTATCAATTAGTTTTGGTTTTTTTCATTGTTCGGCTTCATTGATCAGCAAGGGTTTTGAAGCGTAACAAAAGGGTTTTCACTTCCACATATGGATATAGATTGGGCAAACGCTCCTCATTCTACGGGGGTAATTATTTCCTCGTGTTGTCTGTATTTTTATTTTGGCAATTTTTTCGTGAGGGTTTTAAACCTCGTAGAGCCATTTTCATTATTATTGTGGTTGGTTTGTTGCAGGCAACCATTATTGGAGTAACTTATAATGGAGGCGTAGTTCTTGGCACAAATTCTCGAACCAGCATAGGTGATTTTTTATTTTTAATTTTATTTTTTTTTAGGGTTAATTACGTTGTTTTCTGTTGGGAACCCCAGACCATAATGAAGTTGTACAAAACGTCACAATGCATGTTCCAAAGATACTTGCCAAGGAATTATAAGGTTTTGTTCTGAGAGTAGACCGTTCGTAGTGTATCAATGTATCAGAGCTTTCTAGATCAACCTGCTTAGTAATTATGGCCTTATAGTACCATAAAAGGGGCGATCCTAAATTTTCTCCTCCAGTGCTACAGAGAAATCTCTAGAGCCTTTTCCCTTGAACATGGCTGCACAAAAAGAATGTTGTTTTTCTCTTCTGTTTCACCTATTTATAAACATTAATATTTAGAAAAATAAAACTGTTAAACTGTTGCTTTTTGGCAGAAAATTTCCCTGAAAAATTGCAAGCTAGCTCTATAAAATTTCAGCTCACCACTGATGGTAGTCCCTTAAAAACCCTTTCCTGAATATTCACCCTCTTTGTATTTTAGGGAACCAATTTTTTTTATTTGCAGTTTTTCATTTCTTTCAAGTTAAATCAGTACTTAAAGGCAAAGTTTGTTTCTCTATTTTTTTTTGGTTCGGTAAACACTTGACTGGAGATATGGACCCAATGTACCACAATCGAGGGGCCATTTCCCCACAATACAATACATACAGCGACAACCAGTCTTAAATCCAACACATACAGTCACTACTGGCCTCAAACGTCTTATGAGATTTGACTCTGGATAGGGCTGGGCACCACCAGCCCACTTAACCAACCCACCAACATCTCATTGACAAAGTTTTTACCCCTATTGCTCTTTTATTGATACAAGCATTTTTTTACAATGTTTCATTGGTTCCCTCAGCATTTCAAAAGCCTACTGTTACCAAAAATGGTAGTTTTAGATTTATCGTATTTTTATTTCTTTTTGTCCTCCATATAAAATGCAAAACTGTGATGCTTAATTTGGACTTATTACTAAGAAAATGTTATATAATTTGATTAAGAATGCCTTAAAAGCAGTCTTACAACAAATATATAATTTATAATATTTGTTTTCATAAGGACCGCTAAATCCTAAAACTAGAAGTTCTATCTAGGGGCAGCATTTAGATTTTTTTCCTAATAGCTCTGGGTTTTATCTTATGTTGGTTCTTTAAAAAAAAAAAGAATTTTAAAGGTGTAAATTACTATATTGTTTCCATACCAATTATCTAGTTTTAATGGCCGTTTTTTTTCCATGTTTGAGTCCTAATGCATTAAACACTCAGTAAAAAAGTTTCTACTTTGCAAAAGCTATTTCAAGTTTTAAAATTATTTTTGTCAAAATTTTGATGGAAATTTGAGCGGAGAACAATTTGGATTGGTTTGTTAAATCATATTGAAGGAATTGATAGAAAGGAGAACGCATATCATTTTCTTGAGTTTTTGATTCTATGAATAAGGAGTGGAATTAGGATTTTGAATTTTTCAAAAAATGTGCATTTTGTTTGTTTTTGATGTTGTTATTGTTTTCTTTTTTGCTTGGGAAATCTTGAACAAGTGTATGGGCCGCCTTTAATGTGACATGGGATAAGATTGGACTGGATTTTTTAAGATTTCTTAACCTTGTCACACCAGCCTAATTCTTTAATTGTTTCTTGTTGTTAGATAATTGCATGTACCTATTCTTTGTCAAGGTAAAGATTTTAACAATTTGCTTGAATTAGGTTGTGTGGCCTACTTTGCAGTTGTACAAAATCCTTGACTTCAAATTAGGAAAACATATTTTGATTGCCTTTAACAAAAATTATAATAGATTTTGATATAAATTTATGGATAGATTGTTGCTTCAATATAATCCAGCTAGTTTACCTATTTGAAATGGTCCTCATCTTTGGAATGTAAAACAAAAAACAAATTCATGTCATTCTTGTGGGCTATTACAGCCTTCAAAGTCGATATTGATTAGTTTAGGCCCACTTCATACGGTCTAATGTTGATATTTTATTGTTTACAAAGTAAATCACAATATTTCTAAGTTGGAGGCCCTTGTCAAAACCTTGAAAATTGATCTTTTATTAGTTACCATAACTTGATCTCTTCATAGAGTCTGATTTTCATATCTTAATTTTATGTTCCTACAAATTAAATTACAACAATTTTAAAAAAGCTTGTTAACTTACCCTCAGAGGCACTTAGAGAAATGTTAGAGCATTTTTATTATCAGTTAGTGAAATGTTAGAGCATTTTTATAATCAATTTGAATTATATACACACCCCTGTTACAAGAAATGTGATGGCCAAATGTTGTTGCGTGTCTTAACGACCCAAAATACGGATGCCACGGAAACAACATTTTGGGGACATCTTTGATGGGTTTATTATTGATCGTATGTTTTGGGGCCATTTTTGTGGGGTTTCACTGATACTGCATTTTAGGGACATCAGTGAAGACCGTATTATTCTCCCTCTCAACTTAACTCCAATTTACAAAGCACCTTGTAAAGGCTTGACTTATATGATTTTCAAAGTTTGGTAGATATACGGGGCTTAATCAATATCATAAGCCCAGAAGATATTTGTTTGATTTGAATGTTTAAAATGTTTTTCTTTCTTTCATGGTTTTAATTAGAAAACCTTGACGATGAAGCTATCTATAGTATAGTACAAATAGTGATGTTAGATGGATTGGGAGCCATGGAAAAAATTCATTGGGCTACTACCAGGGTTTCAGTAATAGATAATGTTTAATAGAAATTCGAAAAGATTTCTAAAAATGATAGAATATGCATAAATCTTTTGAAAGAAATGCTAAGATTTGTTAAATTTATGAAGCAGATTTACAGTTTGTATTTACACAAAGAAATTTTCATAGTAATGTCTAAAGCTTTCAGTTAGCACTCAATATATCAGAGATAGTTCCACTAACAACATAATAATCTTGTCAACTTTCATTACCAGAAGGCCATAGCCTTGATTCTAAGAATTGGATCACCCCCTCCCCCCAACCCTTGAGTTGGTGAACAATCCAAATGTTTCAAAGCATACCAAGATCAGAGGATTGGCTATCTTGATCCTCTGTACAGACACTATTGCATAGACTTGATTATAAGTATTGGCTTTACTTTTTTTGGGTTTGTATATAAAGTTTATGGTTCTTCCTAATACTTCAGTTTCTTATATTGCACTCTTGATTTTATTGTTTTCAGGGCCAATGAAATCAACTTAGTAGTCAAGTCAGTGAGGAATCCAAGAAGTGCTCTCAATAAAACCTTTCCATCTTTAGACTATACAAGTAAATATTGTTGGAGGACATATGAACTAAATTTGCATAAAATCTTTAAAAAACTCAATACTAATCTACAATGATCAAGCACGCTGTGAATTGCATCCAACCTCTCTTGCTTTTGACTTTCTGATCTCCTGTTTTCCTATTCTAGTTGAAGAACTTGTACTCTTTTTCAATTCATTTCCTACAAGGACTTGGTGTTTTGTGCCATTATTATTATTATTATTATTAAATTTGACTATTTAATAATCCCTCTAAATATATAGAGACATCTATATATAAATTTATTGTTATTTATTTAATAATATTTGTTGATGGTTAAAATTGCGCTTGTTTCTAACACCAACAATGGGAAGTTTCAAGATGTGGGACTTGCGACTTGAAACAATTTCCAAATTTTTAAGAAGCTGGTCTCTTCTTTATATCAAGTGTATACTGAGAAAAGGGATAAGAATTTTAATAGAAACACAAATGCAAGAAAAAAATCTAACTATGGCGATGCCCCTGAATGTAATTCGACCTTTAATCTGAGCACTGTGAAACTATATGTAAGATTCAATTACATTTAAGAGCAACCAAGACATGATCAATGTAAAAGATGAAAACAATAGAAAGAGAGGCTCACAGCTTAGACTGCTTTTGTAGTGACAGAGAATATCAACAAAGGCACATGATTCAATCTTATTAATTCTTCAGTCACATAAGAGGCACAGAAACATGTATAGTTACATAAATTTTTAACTCAAGAAAATAGAACAAAGGCAAATGATATTCTTAATCACAGCTTTAAAAAGCTTAAAACCTTTGACAACACAGCGTAGACTACTTTTGCAATGACACAAAAAATATCAACAAAAGCACAGGGTTCAATCTTCTTATTAATTCTCCAGTCACATAAGAGACAAAAACATGCACAATTACATAAACTTTCTAACTTAAGAAAATAAAACAAAGGCAAATGATATTCCTAATCACAGCTCTAGAAAGTCTAAACTCTTGACAAATTCTCTCAGAAAAATCTCTCTAAGTATTTGATGATGATCTTCTTGTGATCTCTGCACTCTTATTTATAGCTTTGGATTCACCTCGGATTGTCTGTCTTTCCAATCTAACATCCCAACTGAAATTTAATCGAACTAGAAGTGTCTAACAGAGGATATTTCTTAGATTCTGAAATTCTCTGTCTTCCGGCAGTTTATTGGCTGCAACAGATTGCAAGACGCTCCCTCTTATTAAACGAAAGATGACATTTGGCCAATTTTTTGAAAACCTTCTTATTACTTAGGAGACATCGGAGAACGACACTTGTCATGTTCTGTAGCACTTACCGAAGACACGCGGCACTTTTCGCTTTACCTATACTCTTACTATATCTTTGCTCAAGAATGTTTTGCCTTTGACACCTGCCGCAATCCGCTTTTTCGAAACTTTAACTTAACAGAAAATAAGACCCATAGCATTTCTTGCCGGAGCAACTTTTAAAAGGGGCATAGGGACAGGGGGCGATTTTTGCTTGCTTCAACAAAAGACATGTGGCAATCTCTGCTTTACTAAACTGGGGATATGTGGCAATCTCCGTAGCTTTTAGCTACCTTTTGAAAAACTTGCGGAAGGTGACACGTGCTGGTCTCCGCTTTACTCTATTTATATTATAAAAACAATTGGGCCTCATTTCATATTTACACGGACAATGACACTTGGCGGCTTTCGCTTGCTTCAAAAACAAACCCTGAGACCAACCACAGTGTTTGCTATATTGGTGAAGCAAAAATGAAGATAATTGGGATCTCAACACGTGGTGGCTTCCTCTATCTTCAGCTAGGATACGTGGCGTCTTTCGTCGCTTTTAGAAAAGCAAATTGAAACCTTCTGCAATTGCCACTTGGCTCTTTCCGTCTGATCTTGATACTTATATTGTTGAAACCTTCTGTTGAAAAGAGATTTGAAATGCGGAGGTCGATACGAAATGCAGATGTCGACACTTGTCGTGTTTCGCTGAGTTACCATGAGATACGTGGCAATCTCTGCTTTACTTATAAAAATTGTAAAAGGTGCCTCAGCTGATGACACTTGGCAGCGTCTGCTTGACTTTGACATTTAGACAAAAATGAATCAAAGAAAATTAGAGCTCGCGCTCTGTTTCAAAATTTCGTCATCAGGAATCAAAGTATGCGGGAACAAAATTTTGCAGCGTGTAACTGAAAATCAGAATGAAACATAGAGTATTTTTTACTCTACAATATTATTATAAAAGTAGTACATATAATTTAGTATAAACAAATCTATTTATTTATTATCTTTTTTACAATGAAAAAAATAAAAATGCAATATCAATTTGGACATTAATACTAGGAGACTCCACTCAAGAACAAGTGTAAGCTCTTTAATAAAACTTAATTTCTTACTTGATATAGTCATAAAACAAAAAATTGAAATAAAGTGATCAAAACACCATTACTTAGAGGTAGCATGGATAAAAAACATTGGCGTAGGGATGTCGACGTACTTAAGAAAAGAATTTGGTGCTGCAATTGAGACAAGCAACAATCTAAATACATCTTCTAAATGGACTAGACGAAACTACTCTACACAAAGACCAAAATTGACATACTAAAACACAAGGATACTATGCCAATGAGAAGACACTCCCGAGTCGGAGAAGGGTGTTACATTCACTCCCTCTAGAAAATGGCATCGTCCTCAATGCAGAAACCACAATGAAGAATAGTATGTTAGTTATCTAATCTCAATCTACCTGAAATATGGCTAAATTTATCTAATACCCAAAGTACCACTAATAAAATAATTGAACCCAAATAATCACTTATATTCACATATATGGATATAAGTGTCAACCCAGGGCCAACAATATTGAGCACAACTAAATAATGCTAAATAATATTAACCAATACTGATAATAACTAACTGCCACAATCCAATTGATATCACAAAAATATATCTATAAAAACTTTTTAATTGCATGTATACCATGTGTCACCCTATTGTATAATCATATTAAGCACTTAGTGTCATCCCAAAGTGAACATGCCATGTGAAGGAAAGTGCATTGTGCTAAGATTAATTCTAATTAGGAAAACATACCAAACTCTTACATTGAGTGATATTGTCAAACTATGCTATATTGATCAATATCATAAGGTGCCAATTAAAACACAAATAGCCTCTAAAATGAGCCAGTGAGAACAAATTTTATCTTAATATAAGTCATGTTATTATTTGCATCTGTCAATAACCAATTGAAGCACACAATCATGAAAGCTAAAGTATCCATCCAATGTCTAAATCATACTGAAAGAAGAATAATGAGCACCAATCATGGCAATGCTACTCTGCTAGGATAGGTATTCATATATGGAAATGTTGTCTAGAGCTAACTGAATAACATTGAACCATATTAGACTATGCTAAAATAACCAATCAAGGTATATGTCAAAATAAACAAGTAGTCACTACATACCAAATCATCTACTTAAGTCTCTCATCATCAACATAGAACGATACCATTGCTGAAATGATTAAAAAACATTGTGCTCAATCATATAAACTCCTTAAAGCTCCCAAAAGAATCATATCTCCATGCAAGGACCATATATGTATATATATCTACCACATGTGATGGGGTGGGAAGGGTGGTATCACGAACTGACATGGTCAATTCCTATTACGACCCACTAGTTATATTCCAAGCTACTTTTTCTCCCTCATACCATGCCCCATAGGCATATCAATTATGCACATACAAACACCTATGAAACCAGCACCAATAATCATCAAAATAAATATATAAGAGAATCAACTAATCATGTAAAGGCAAAAACAATTAAAGTGAGACTAAGGAGTCTTTAATGAAAAATATAAACCTATAAATCCAAAATAAATTTCAACAGCAATGTCCATGATCAGTCAATTTGAACAAAAAATTCAAAGAAAATAAAATAAAATGTTAGTTTCATGTCAACTTAAAAAATGAAATTCAATCAAACATAAATAATTTTGGCAGTATATAAGTGAAAATATATCACATCATGAACACTGTGACTTCTACAAAGCATTGAAAGTCACCCAAGGGGAGAAGGAACAAAAATCATTTCAATTATCTCTGAGAGGTAAGAGGCATCTTAATTACTTCCCATAGATACAAGGCATCCTGATTACCTCCTAGAGGTTTAAGGCATCTCAATTACCTCTTAGAGGCATGAGGCATCTCAATCACCTCCCAAAAGTATGAGAAACACTATTTATTACCTCCCAGTAGTAAGTGAAATACTTATAAATTACCTCGTAAAGTAATACAATAACTATACATAATCATTTGTAATAGTGCCACCATACAAATCAACTAAAAAACTCTCATACACAACATCCTACTTCTATAAAAATGTCAAAAGTAATCATATTGTTTCACATCTCTGATTGTCAAGTAACCATATTGATGTCAACTAACATATATCATTATAGTAACCCTATTGAAACATCATTGAAGAGACTGAATAAACAACCCATATCATAATAGAGTGCTTTCCAATAATATTTGACCATAACTGACCATCATGACAACCAACTAATACTGATGAATGAGAATGACAACTATCAATTCTTACACATGGCATCTCAGTACCACATAAATACTAATCCAAAATTATTGGCTCATATCTCTAACTAACATTTCTCTCAAGTAGTATATATCATAGGTAATATCACTGTCAAACATAGCTCACTAAAGTTTTGTCGAGTGAAAACTGTATGCATATTTGAGTGTTGATCACTAAAAACTTCTATTTGTTGTAAATATTAGAAGTATTTAGATGGCTTAAGCAATTATTATTGAGATGAAATAGGACATTAATTGCACTACTCATCAAGCCATACCCTAAATGACTAAGCTTTCATCAATTTTCAACTATGGTGTGATAAGATAAAGTAGATAGGGTTCTACAAACCCTGACACGTGCATCAAATATGGTACAACATGCTATTAGATTTTGCTTGTGTTTGCATAACATGAATTATTAAAAGTATGCAATGGTCAATGCAAAAGATAAGGGTCACTTATAAGGGTCATCATTCATAAATGTTTGGAAACCACAACTAATGCTAACTATATGTTGTAGGCAACTAGCATATATACAACCAAGTCAAGGTGTACCCGTATCACAAGCTTGTTGAACAAAGGGGAGGAGTAGCCATTTAGGGTTACTATTACCTGGAGCTTGAAATTTTTTTATCTTATGTTAATGTTATTAACATTCATAGACTATCTATCACTACTAAAGGATTAAACTACTCTAAAACAAGAATTCCTTCATCTATATAAATGTGTAATAGTCATATCATTACCACCTTTATTTTAACATCATAAGGGTAATTACATTTTCAAAATTGGTTAAGTTGTATAAATCCAATCTTGGATTTAAGAAAGAATCATTGCAGAACATTTACTTTAACTTCAAGATTCATCTATGTGATACACAAGTAGTAAAAATATTGTAAAACTCATTAGTTTAGTTCTACATACAATCAATCAATATACTCATTAAAGGTATATAACATTTCTTCACCACGAAATAATATTATCATCACCAAACTACTTGGGTAATATCATAGTTTTATACTTAAATTCAACAACCTATCATATTATTATTCAATAATTATACATAAAATCAAGTCAATGAAAAGTAAATGTAACAACTCTAACCTTAACATCCATGGGAATTAATTATTCTAATCTAGCACGCACACAATTAATTCTTAACCAAAGGTAAACAAGGTGTTTGAATGTTGAAAACCAAGTAAGACAGATCAAACTAGGTTTTACATCTTACTTATATTCAAATCATAGTATATACAAATATAAATTTTTATATAAATGTATTCAAACCCTATTAAGAGCTTATAGAAAACAAATCTTTTAGACCACCTTTATAACAATGCTAGTAAAAAAATACTAGAATACCAAAGAAGTGTATTAAGATAAAATGCCACTTAAGTACATATATAAGAAATACACAATATATCTCACACAATAAATATTATACAAAATGTTAACTTGAAATAAATATTGTGATGATGAGTCTTACAATTTCATCCCAAACACCAAACTCGATTCTCTAGAGTTCCCGGTGTCAAACTTAGGCTTTGATACCAAAATGTGATGTCCAAAATTTTACTCAAATAAAATTTATAAAAACACTACTATTTTTTTTACTCGTGTCAAACTAACTTTGCACAACTTCAAACACACTCAACTAAATATTTCATCCAATTAACACAACTAAACCAATATGCATCCAATTTACACACATTTAGGACTTCATATTTACATGCAAGCAACTTGAAGGAACAACTAAACCCTTAATTCATTTTACCTCAATTCTAACTCTTCACTACCCATGAACATGATAAACAAGTCAAACTACTCATGTTGAGGTATATTTTCACACACACAAAGCAACCAGGTTTGACTCGTTCACCTCATAATCAAGTCACACTTTTATTAATTTGCCTATCAAATGGTGATGGGTAAAAAATCCATATTAAGGTATAATTAATTCTGACACCATTTTCCAAAACCATTAGCTATAGGCTACCTTTATAAACCTATAAAACTAACCTTTAAAAGGTAAGCACTAAAATATCTTAGTGTTCCAAAGTGATTTTAACACAAAAAACTATTCTACCTAGTAGATTCCAAAATAAAGTAGTTTAAGAAAATAGCTACTAAAAATAGTAAAAATATCCAAAATAAATTAATAAATTTTTTGAAACAAATTTAAAACTAAAATAAATCACTATTAATTTTTGGTTTTGAGGAGTGACCCTATTTACTATTTTTAACAATTTGAATTTGAAATGACTTCGCAAATTGGACAACAAAACATAGGTGCATAAACCGTTAACTACTAGTGGAAGAGGACTCACAAAAAATACTAAGTGATAATAAAGATGAAATAAGAAGGTTTATATATTGATATGAATCTCAAATATATATGTTATAACTTTTATATTCTAGAAATATCAAATTATATAATTTATTCAACCCCATTTCTAATTTAAATTTATAATTAAACTAATTTCATAATTTGGTAAGTATACTTACAAGAAATAACATATAGTTTTTTAGCAATTTAATAACTAACCTTTTATTTCGATCTATTTTGATAACAACATCAGTACTCCTTTTTATCAACTAGAATATCTAAAAATTTGATTCATCTATAAGGAGCACATAATACACTTTTATACAATTTTGGCTATGGCACAAATAATCAACTTCTGTATAATAAATGTTCTTCAGATGGCATATAAAACTATATATATATATATATATATGAATTTACTCTTTTGATCATATTTATCTCATTACCTGTACAATCAACAAGTGTTTCAGCGTTATGTTGGCAAGTGGTTTCTTCACAAATTCATCAAGTTATTTCAAGTAATAAATCTCTAATCATCAAATCAATAGCAAGGAAAGGGGCCTAAGAGGTCACAAATAAAATATCAACCCAAATAGAATAGACCTATCACTTGTATAAAAAATCCAATACAAACATGTTATCATACCATAATTTAAACAGTCATAATCTTGTAATAAGCACGCAAAAATTGGAAACAATAATATTCACATAAGAGGCTTAATTAACTAAAGTCTTGACCATAAATAATTAGGATCTTGCAAGAGTTATTGACATACAAGGAGAGGTAAACTCATCACAAGGGTTAACAACCATTGAAGAAATATAATAAGATGTCCATAGTCAAACACCTTCTCAGACAGGCACACTTTTTAAACATAATGTGGGAGAATGTTTTATTAATCTCAATGTTCAATATTCACTCCAATTTTATTTTCTTAAGAATTATTGATGAATAAGATGCATTCTAATAGTAACATGTTCATTACACTTAATAAAAGGCATAGTTCCTCCTTGATGTGTCACCTTACATATGAACTACATAGAATTGAATTCTAATGAAGTAGAATGAAAAGCTTAAACATATTCACCCATCGTATAGTCGATAAATCTATTAACACTAAAGCTAAGTGAATATGTACAACTCACTTTTAGAATCGGTAATTAAACATCGGTTCACAATTCCGTAATTCCATTTAACCAAGCTAAGAATGATGAAATGATTAAGTTGCATGCTAAGGAAAATCTAGTAGAGTAAAAGCCACTCCAACCCAAAGATTTCCATACAAATATGAACTCAATCCATTTTATCATTTAGTCAATGATATGCATCATATATTTATCTTACCATAATGTGAAATGATTAAGTTGCATGCTAAGGAAAACCTAGGAGAGTAAAAGCCACTTCAGCCCAAAGGTTTCCATACAAATATGAACTCGATCCATTTTATCATTTAGTCAATGATATGCATCATATATTTATCTTACCATAACGATGGTAGTTTATATATGTATCTTACCATAACGATGGTAGTTTATATATATATATATATATATATATATATATATATGATAAAATGGATCGAGTTCATATTTGGATGGAAACCTTTGGGCTGAAGTGGCTTTTACTCTCCTAGATTTTCCTTAGCATGCAACTTAATCATTTCACGTTATGGTAAGATATATATATATAAACTACCATCGTTATGGTTAAGATATATATATCTTACCATAACGATGGTAGTTTATATATATCTTACCGTAACGATGGTAGTTTATATATATATAAACTACCATCGTTATGGTAAGATACATATATCTTACCATAACGATGGTAGTTTATATATATATAAACTACCATCGTTATGGTAAGATACATATATCTTACCATAACGATGGTATAAACTACCATCGTTATGGTAATATAAACTACCATCGTTATGGTATATATATAAACTATAAACTGCCATCGTTATGGTAAGATATATATATCTTACCATAACGATGGTAGTTTATATATATCTTACCATAACGATGGTAGTTTATATATATCTTACCATAATGATGGTAGTTTATATATATATATATATATAGTAAGATATAACGATGATAGTTTATATATAAACTACCATTATATAAACTACCATCGTTATGGTAAGGTAAGATATATATATATATATCTTACCATAACGATGGTAGTTTATATATATATAAACTACCATCGTTATGGTAAGATATATATATATATATCTTACCTTACCATAACGATGGTAGTTTATATAATGGTAGTTTATATATAAACTATCATCGTTATATATATATATATATAGTAAGATATAACGATGATAGTTTATATATAAACTACCATTATATAAACTACCATCGTTATGGTAAGGTAAGATATATATATATCGTTATGGTACGATGGTAGTTTATATATATATAAACTACCATCGTTATGGTACGATGGTAGTTTATATATATATAAACTACCATCGTTATGGTAAGATATATATATATATATATAGAGTAAGATATAACGATGGTGGTTTATATATAAACTACCATCGTTATGGTAAGATATCTTACTCTATATATATATATATATAGAGTAAGATATCTTACCATAACGATGGTAGTTTATATATATAAACTACCATCGTACCATAACGATGGTAGTTTATATATATATAAACTACCATCGTTATGGTAAGATATATATATATATATAGTAAGATATCTTACCATAACGATGGTAGTTTATATATATATATCTTACCATATCGTTATGGTAATATATATATATATATATATATATATATATAACCATAACGATGGTAGTTTATATATATATATAAACTACCACTTACCATAACGATGGTAGTTTATATGTTATGGTAGTTTATATATATATATATATATATATATATATATATATATATATAAACTACCATAACCCATCGTTATGGTAAGATATATATCTTACCATAACGATGGTAGTTTATATATCTTACCATAACGATGGGTTATGGTAGTTTATATATCTTACCATAACGATGGTAGTTTATATATATATATATATATATATCTTACCATAACGATGGTAGTTTATATATATAAACTACCATCGTTATGGTAAGATAAATATATGATGCATATTAATGCATGGTCTTACACTACCATGATAGGAAAGCCCACAATGACAAATTCTCTTATAATTGTCTCAATAACAACCACACCAAAAAATGCCTTTAGTATTATTATCACAAAGATTAAATAGCTTCAATGACACAAAGCTTGTGTGCTAATTTCATTCTGACCTCAGAATGTCTATCAAGAATAACACCTACAACTATTTGTTTTCTCACAAAGTTAACAAAACAATAATAAGTATGCACTCCCAGTTGTCCCAAAAGACTTCATCCACTCAAAGAAGTTGCAATAAAATACATACATATAAACAAAATTAAGTGATTTATTGTTTTTGGGAATATGAGTTTTATTCTTATTTAATAAATGGGTTTGAGTAAGAGAAATCAGTAAATAATATTCCTAATTAAGCTATTGATTTTTGAAATAAAATTCCAATTAGACCTTTTCTAAGAATAGCAATGAGAGAGAACATCAAACTTAGTTTATTCTGGATTGTCTCAACTGAGACAGTGTTTAGAAATTTATGTGTAGGACTGAGACACTATCACAAATAGGTTCTTGAACTTCATTATTTGATTAGACAAGAGTGTCAAATCTGGACACCCTCGGCTCTAATGCTATAGTCCTTTTCAGACGTTATTATCCTCAAGATCTAATTTTTTTGGGTTTTTTTTGCTTGCTCAGTGTGAGCCTATGTACTAATTTTTAGGTCATTCATATCAACAAAGCTCCTTGTAGAGTTGATTCTTTGTTTGTTTAAATCTTCTATGCACTTGAAATAAACTTTGATAAATAGGAAAAAGGGGTTAGTGTGTGTAAGATGCACTGGACGTGCTTCACACCCTATGTGTGGGCACACTACTTACATACCAATACTTTGAGGAGGGATCAAGCCATATTTAGTTCTCTCTTTAAGAGTGCTTGGTGCAATAGTGAATGATATGCAAGAAATACTAAAACTAGATATGTTTGAGATGGCTAGGGACTAGTCTGAAGACTTGAATTAGCTTGAATTAGCTTGAAAGTGTATGGGTTGGTTGTATACAGAGAATAGGAAATATTGCTTGAGTGGTCTTGCTTCTATCCTTTCTTTCTTGAGTGATATTTTTTAACCCCTTCCAAATAATCTTTGAATGGGATTTTATATGGATCTATTGGTCATAGATTAGATGGAACCAGACTAGGCTGACATGATGAACAAGAGGAATCAGAGAAAAATGCTAAACTGGGCTCAAATTGTGATTGGATAGGAGCGTTGAAAAGGGAACACCCTAGGGTCCAGTGTTATATTCTAACTTTGGTGCTATTGTCTTGGGTAGATGAGATTTGAGGGGATGGATTGGTTATAGAGAGAGGGTCCTGGGTCAGCTGGGGTCAAGACCAGAAGGCCATGAATGATTGGGAATCATTGAAAACAAGTTTGATAGGGTCTAGAGAGCAAGCAAGAGGGACCTAAGGATTGAGTGTCAATAGCCATGCTCAATTTACCAATTTTTGCATTTTATATGACTACATTTGCCTCCCTTTTATTTTAGTGATGTAACAAAGAGAAATACTAGGATAAAGGAAAATAAAAAGCATACATGAACTTACCTGCAAAGGTGAATCCCATAAAGCTTGTGTAATGCTGAGTAATACTGGAAGGTGCATAGAGAGCATATTGTGTATGTGGGAATCTACGAAAGGAAAACAAATAATACATCAATTCTTATTATATGAAATATAAAATAAGATGTACAAAGCTAGGTGAGAGAGAGAGAGACAGAGAGAGACAGAGAGAGAGAGAGAGAGAGAGAGAGAGTAGAAAAGAATGAATACACCTGATCGGGTATGGGAACCAATACAAAACCTGTTGTGATACTGAGTAAGACTGAGTAATATTGGATGTGCTAGATGATGTTGTATTAAAAGTTATATTTAAAATGGAACTAAGTGCTCAATTCCTTAAGTGGCTCAAGAATGTAAAGGCTGGCCCTTTAGCTCCATCGTCACCTATTAAATGAAGCTAGATGATCATGCATATACTAATTGATGTTTGGACTATGTGTTCAATTCTTCTAAATTGGTCACTCAAGAATACAAATCCTG
Organism: Torreya grandis; assembly: GCA_037957365.1. Classification (NCBI taxonomy): domain Eukaryota; kingdom Viridiplantae; phylum Streptophyta; class Pinopsida; order Cupressales; family Taxaceae; genus Torreya; species Torreya grandis. The sequence continues at coordinate 1,767,590 of JARHVA010001233.1, forward strand.
GCCCTTTAGCTCCATCATTGCCTACTAAGTGAATATATATGATCATACATATGATAATTGATGTTTAGATTGTGTGTCTAATCCCTTTGAATAGATGGCTCAAGAATATAAATTTTGACCCTTTGGCTCTATCATTACCTCATAAAGTGAAGTTATGAACTAATATTAGTATGAAGAAGTATGTCATATGAGATGGCCCCTGAAGCCCACAAATGCTCTCAAAATTTGACAATGTGATGTGGATAGCTGAATGTATGTTAGAAACTAAGATAATGTTGTCCAATTTAAAAAAGATAGAGATAATGTTTATATGAAATCCACTCCAAAACTAAAATTTTGGCTTATGTGGAAGCCACTTGGGAACTTGGGTACTCAGGAATATGGAGGTTAGGCTTGTATAAAAGCCACTCCAAAATGATGCCAACCAACTGCGTATGGAATAAGGCATGTAACTGCTGAGAATGCTTGGGTAATGCTGAAAACTAAAAGAAAAGAAGCAAAAATGTTGTGCAATTATCCCCAATCACTGGTGTTTTAAACATGGATTTTGATCTAGAAGTTATATCAACTACTGTCTCTGAAACTAGAAGTGAGAACCAATCATGCCCCACATAACACCCCTTATGTCTAGATTCTCTGAGAAAACTATACTACAAACTATTGATCTAAACTGGTCTGAATGTGCAAAATTGTAGCTAAACCTACATTTTTGCTTACTTCTAGAAAACCTATTTTTTCTACTATTTGAATAGGAACACTGAAAATAGACACCCTAGTCTCTGATGCTATAGTCTAGCCTTGATGTTATTATCCTAGACTGAAACTGATCACTATTCTAGAATCTTGACTATTTGCTTGGTCTATTTTGAGTGATTTGATGAATGGTTATTGTTTTAGTTATTCTAAAACTAATTTTTTTGACTAATTAGGAGCTCTGATATTTGTAGCAAAACCCCTATTTGTTTCCCCCTCTTCTGAGGGTAGGAATAGGTACCCTGCAATGACTGCTCTCAGAAGAAGAAGCCCTTCAAATGTGTTATATTAGAAATATACATGATATAGCAATGATAATCAACAAAATATATTAAGATATAGCATGGTTTGAATTGAGAGATTGTTAGATCAATAGGGGTATGCCTAGATAAATATACAAAGAAAAATACCATTGTCATAGGTAACACATCATGACATAAGTTTTCATGATAATTGATATCAAAATAGTGGTAGATGTTGGTAGTTAGTTCACAATAAACTACTATTGGCTTATTATTTTAGTGACACTATATCTTTAATTATTTTGGCATGTAAAGAAAAATGTCTTGGTCCATTATGCTTCTGTTAATCAGTTAACACATCATTTGAAGGATAACCTTCATATGACTCAAAATCAAAGTAATTCATTTCTTCATTATAAGGGTGTTGCATAGTCCACCAGGTGCTTTCATCACTATCTTCATTTAAAACTTGAAATGCAAGAGGGTCTAGAACCCAGTTAAGTCTTCAAGTCTTCAGATACATGGAGAATAATTTCATGCACTCTTTATCAATCTATTCATCAAAATATTTGGTTGAATCATGTTGATATATAAAACTATGTCCATGTATTGGTTTCCATTCTCCTCAAGGAGTATCATTAAATTCACAACTGTTGTATACAATCCTAAATTTAATATTAAGCCTAGGATAAGCCATACAAAGTGAAACAAGTTTAGTAAATTTTTCATATGTATTTTCAGAGCATTTATTGGGACAAAATTTAAATAATAAGACCTTAAAATATCTTATCATTTTTTCTACATATGTTCCAATTTCTCCTTGTGTTTTTCACCTGCATACTTGTATAGCCATGAAAATTGATGGGTTTTAATTTTTATGGTTGGAATTTTTAAATCAATCTAACCATTAGCTTTGGCCATGAGTTTCAAGATTTCCCATTCACCTTTTTCCAATTTAAGTTGGTAGGCACTAAATGTTAGGGTGTGGAGCTAAAAGCTTCACCTTATTGCAAACAGAAGGAGGTTTCTGAAAGTATGCAGTCTCCGGCGTCGGCAGGCCACACCGACGTCGGTCAGGCGACGCAGAAGGGAAACCGACATCGGCAAAAGATCGGCCGGCGTCGGTCACCTCCAGGAGGGCAGGGACCGACGTCGGTCACCTGTAGCGGTCAGAACTGCTGTTGACGAACAGTCAGTTAAGTGAACGCGGAGTTTGCATGTGAAGACCAGTTCGAGTCTTTGAGTCGCCCGTCTAATTTTAGTGTATGCATGAGATCTATATGAGAGACTCATGGGTTGTATTGTTAAGTGGAGAATTTGGAGAAGAGCTATGTGAAGCTTGGAGAGTTCTTCCCATGGTGGAATCAAGTAGGATTCTCCATGTGTGTTTAAGTAAGATCAGGTTTGATTTGCAGGGGTGTATGGATGCGAGGGTCAGAAAGGAGATCAGCGGGGTAGCTAGATCCAAGGTGACAGCAATACATCAGCAGGATCATGGAGAGATCTACTTGGAGTACAGTTGTGTACTCGATTGTACAGATGTGCAATGAGCTGAACAACAGCTTGTGTTAGCTGTGTGTTGTGACCTATGAGAGAAGATTACTCTGGAGGGAAGTTTACTGTAAGCCCACGAAGTGGAAGAAAGAGTGCCACCTCTTTGTTGTAGATTCCTTTGTAAAGAGTTGAATATAATTGTATATTGCCTCTCATGTTCTGTGTGTTTTCTCATTGATAATTATTTGTTCTTCTGGATTCCGCATGTTTAGTTGCTTATACATTGGTAATCATGTGTACTCTTAAATCTGACAAGTTGTGTCAGAGCTTTGAGGAGTTTCGGTCCTATCAATTGGTATCAGAGCGAGGTTGGACGTTCTCAGAGCGAGCTTGACTAACAGATGGCCCAGATCTGTTAAGTGTTTGTTGATTACAGGTTATTCACAGGGGTTGCTGTTTGAGTGGGAGTATAGCAAGGCAGAAGAATGGAGAAATTCAGGCACAGGTGTAGCACCACAAGGAGTGTGGTGGGTTGTCTTCAAGTGGGAGCTTGAAGAGGAATACAAGCCAGGATACAGATTAGACAGAGTACTGGTATGGGTACAGGTGTAGCTCTTTATCTCCAAGTGAGAGATTGTTAGGGTGTGGAGCTAAAAGCTTCACCTTATTGCAAACAGGAGGAGGTTTCTGAAAGTATGCAGTCTCCGGCGTCGGCAGGGCACACCGACGTCGGTCAGGGGACGCAGAAGGGAAACCGACATCGGCAGAAGATCGGCCGGCGTCGGTCACCTCCAGGAGGGCAGGGACCGACGTCGGTCACCTGTAGCGGTCAGAACTGCTGTTGACGAACAGTCAATTAAGTGAATGCGGAGTTTGCATGTGAAGACCAGTTCGAGTCTTTGAGCCGCCCGTCTAATTTTAGTGTATGCATGAGATCTATATGAGAGACTCATGGGCTGTATTGTTAAGTGGAGAATTTGGAGAAGAGCTATGTGAAGCTTGGAGAGTTCTTCCCATGGTGGAATCAAGTAGGATTCCCCATGTGTGTTTAAGTAAGATCAGGTTTGATTTGCAGGGGTGTATGGATGCGAGGGTCAGAAAGGAGATCAGCGGGGTAGCTAGATCCAAGGTGACAGCAATACATCAGCAGGATCATGGAGAGATCTACTTGGAGTACGGTTGTGTACTCGATTGTACAGATGTGCAATGAGGTGAACAACAGCTTGTGTTAGCTGTGTGTTGTGACCTATGAGAGAAGATTACTCTGGAGGGAAGTTTACTGTAAGCCCACGAAGTGGAAGAAAGTGCCACCTCTTTGTTGTAGATTCCTTTATAAAGAGTTGAATATAATTGTATATTACCTCTCATGTTCTGTGTGTTTTCTCATTGATAATTATTTGTTCTTCTGGATTCCGCATGTTTAGTTGCTTATACATTGGTAATCATGTGTGCTCTTAAATCTGACAAGTTGTGTCAGAGCTTTAGGGAGTTTCGGTCCTATCACTAAATATATTATCTTTGACTAAAAATCCTTGATTGAGATAGGGATGATTAAAAGTATATCCATTTTTCACCCACTAGTACTCAATAACCCTTTTATTTATTTCAGTACCCAAATTTTTTGATACTTGTTTAAAATTTATTTCCCATTTTAATGGATCTTGAGGAATTTTTGAAATCCATCCCTGAGTAACTTTCTTTTTCCCTAGGATAGGAATAGTTCTTTTAGCAGGTAGAAGAGCATGAATGATACTGATAAGATTGGTCTTCTTTTCAATAAATCTGAATCCTAGTTTTGATAGAGATAGACCTAATTCTTTGATCAACTAGATTGTTATTTCTTCTACTATCTTTGCTTTATCTTTTTCTTTACTGGCCTAAAACAAGAGAATATATTTTATTAATAGATAAGTACCTTCTCTAGAAATAACGTCATCTATACAATTTTTCTTTCCTTATACTGAACATTAGAAGAAAAATTATTGAACTAGATACTCTATCTTTTGAGCAATTGATTTTGAATCTATGACAAGTGTGGTTTCCTAATGATGTCATCAAATTATTGTATATTTATTATAAGAGTGAATGGCTTGGACAACAAATATAATTTGACCTTATTTATAGCCAACATTGCCACTTTTTTTTTTTGGTAGGATGGATATTTCATCTATGCAACATTCCAGATACCAGAAGTATAACCACAAATTTGCTTTTTTTTATATTGTTTCTATAATAAAACATCCCAAATAATACTTACTAGAGTCTGTTTAAAAAAAATAGGCCATTACCTAAGAGTTTTAAAGGAGGCAAAGGCTGAACTTTTTGTTCAATTTTTTTCACATCTTTAATCATTTCTTCTATCCATGGGACGAGATCCTTTTTTTAAACTTTTCCTCATAATCCTTTTATCCTTGGCTTGGTTTTCATAAAAGGGATTGAAATAATGTAATGAACCAAAAAATGCCTACAACCTTTTTTAATCAAGGATTTTACTAGGAAAATTTTGTAAATCCTTTAAAACATGTTCCTAGAGTTTGATCATACCTTTAATAATATTGGATCCTACGAATTTAATTTGTTTAGTTTCTATAACCATTTTATTTTATGAAAGGACAAGACCATTTTCCTTAATAAGTCTTAAGGAAATCTCTTAAATATTCAAGATGAGTATTTAAGTCCTTAATGTAGATAAGTATATGATCAATAAATATAGCAGTGAATTGGTATTCACCAAATATACTATCCATTATTTTTTGGAATTATGATGTAGCATTTTTTTAACCCAAATGGCATGACTTGCCATTCATAATGCTATTGTAATATTGGTATAAGAAACCCAATTTTATACTTGTCCTTTTATAGAATACCTATTTGCCAAAATACTGATTTTAGATGAAACTTTGAGAAAGCACATTTATCATAAAGCTTTTTAAGTAACACATTCTTGAAGGGAAGTGGATGAGTTACATCAACCAATTGCTCATCAAACTTTTTATAATTGATAACTAGTCTAAAATTTCCTCTAAATATTTCACTATATATTTTGACATATAAAGTCAGACATGCCCATTATCATTTACTTGGTCTAATAAGTCCCAAATCAAGTAACTACTTTAACTCAATCTCTGCCTCAAATTTTTGATCTGGAGAGAATGGAAGAGTGGATGATTTGAAATGGGGGTGGAAAGCTTCATCCTATAATTGTAAAGCAACTGATTACTTAAAAATATTCCAAAGCTATTTTGGGTTCATTCCACAACATTCATTCAAATTTTTAGAGATATTTGAGAGTACTTTGGACTGTCTAATATCTATATCTTCAACTCTTTTAGACATTTTACTAAATTGTTTTGGGGAATAATTATCTATTTGTTTTACAATCCTTATATTAGATTTGAATATTTTCTCCATTTCTATTTATTTAGAATCAAAAGTGAGTGAGATAGATTCCTCTAGAATTTTGATAGGATAATTATTCTTAAAGAAATCACTCCCTATTATTGCATCATATAACTATATTATCAAACTATCTAAAAGTAACAATTCTAGTGTGTCCTTTTAAAATCAAAAGAATCTCTTTTGTAATCATGTTTATCTTTGAGAATCCTCCATTAACAGTACTAAAACTATCCTATGTTTTTTCCATTTGAAATAAGGAATAACATTTTTCTTATAGATACTCCAATCTCCAATAGGGGAAATAAAAGTATCTATAGGAGCAAAACCATGAGCAGGAGAATTCAAAAATTTAGACAAAGGGATTTGTGTAGTATCGATCTATGAAAACACAACTAGATCATAATCACTTATAAATGAATTCAAAGCCATGAGTCTTGTAGACAAGAGCAATAAATAGTATAATGGTAGGTAAACTATGTCTTTTCATGATATCTTATGATGGTTGGCATTCAGGAATTGTAACCAATTCCTGGTGTGCTTTACTCAAGACTCTATAAGTCACATGTAAAATTGTGACAGTAATATCTTGTAGATAAATGATTGACACAAAACCCATATTAGCTACGATAACAAACCCTCTCACCCTATAAATCACACTAAAATCATATCATATGAAAATCAAACTTATGCGATAACTCTTCTAGCTGAGATTTTATTATATAAATATAAAAGATTTACAAAGTAGAGTAAGTTGATAGTGGCTAAATTTATAAAACATAAAACTTACTAAGCTTTTAGATTTTTGATTCAGCAGAGTTGAAGAGTATAAACTCCTAACTTAAGACCTCTAGAACAAACTAGACTTAAATCCCTTCATTCCTAATGATCTAAATGAAACATGAGCCCATACTTATATAGGAAGAGGGTCAATCAAGAACAAGAAACCTAGGTATCTAGTTAACAACCTAGGTAACTAGTAAAAGCAAATATTCTTGCACTTTCATAGTGAAAAGATGACACATTTGATAATAATCCTATCAGATATATAAAAAGTAAATTCCCTTGGTTATGTCTAGGAAAAGTAACTACAAAGTGGGGAATCTAGTACAAAAGTTATTGGGACATATTATAAATTATAGACAATAATTGTACAAAGAAAAAATACCATTTTTGTAGGTAACACATCATGACACAAACTATCATGATAATTGATATCAAAAAAGTGATAAATGCTAGCAGTTAATTCATGGTAAACTACTACCAACTTATTATCATAGTGACACTACATCTCTAACTATTTTGGCATGTAGAGAAAAATGTATTGGTCCACTGTGATTCCACTAATTAATTGATGCAAACATTTGAAGGATAACCTTCATATGGCTCATAACCAAAGTAATCCATTTCTTCATCAAAAGGGTGATACATAGTCCATAGTTCCTTTCATCACTATCTTCATATAAAACTTCATGTGTAGGAGGGAATGGAACCCAATCAAGTCTTTAGGTCTTTAGATACATAGGGAATAGTTTCATTCACTTTTATCAATTGATTCATCAAAATATTTGGCTGAATCAGGGTGACATATATAACTATGTCCATGTACTGGTTTCCATTCTCCTCAAGGAGTGTCTTGAAATTCATAAGTTTTATATACAATCCTAAATTTAATGTTAAGACTAGGATGCCGAATCAGGATGACATATAAAACTATTTCCATGTACTGGTTTCCATTCACCTCAAGGAGTGTCCTGAAATTCACAAGTTTTATATACAATCCTAAATTTAATGTTAAGACTAGGATAATCTATACAGAGTGAAATAAGTTCAATAAAATTTTCATATGGATTTTCAGACCCTTTATTGGGATAAAAATGAAATAACAAGACCTTAAGATATCTTGTCATTTATTTCCTTATATGTTCCAAATTTCCCGTGTGTGTTTCGCCTACATACTAGTATAGCCATGAAAATTGATGGGTTGGAATTTTGAAATCAATCCAACCATTTGCTCTGGCCACGAGTTTCAATATTTCCTACTCACTTTTATTTAATATAAATTGGTAGGCACTGAAGAAATTATCTTTGATTGAACATCCTCAATTAGGGTAGGGATGATTAAAAATATATCAATTTTACATCCACCAGTACTCAACAACCCTTTTATTTATATCAGTCCCTAAATTTTTTGATACTTCTTTAAAATTTGTTTCCTATTCTAATGGATCTTGCAGAATTTTTGAAAGTCATACATGAGTAACTTTCTTTTTACCTGGGATATGAATAGTTCTTTTAGCAGGTAGAAGATCATGAATGATAATGGGAATATTGGTGCTATTTTCAATAAATCTGAATGTTGGTTTTGGTAGAGATGAACTTAATTTTATAACTAGCTAGATTACTCTTTATTCTGCTATATTTGCTTTACCTTTTTATTTATTATCTTGAAACAATAGAATAGATTTTATTAGCGAATAAGTACCTTCTCTATAAATAATGTTAGTTATACAATTTTTCTTTCCTTACTTATATTGAACATCAAAAGAAAAAATGTTGAACCAAATATTCCATCTACTTAGCAGTTAATTATTGATCTATTACTAGTGTGGTTTCTTGATGATATTATCAAATTATTTCAAATCTGTTCTAAGAGTGACTGACCTAGGCAACAAATATAATTTGAAATTGTCTATATCCAACATTGCCACTTTTATTTCCTTTTTGAAGAATGGATAGTTCATCTGTGCAACATTCCAGATATAAGAATTATAACCACAAACTTTCTCTATTTTAAAAAAAAAAATTCTATGAGAACACATCTTCAACAATATTTACTAGAGCGCATTTCTAAAATAAATGGGCCATCACCTAGGAGTTTTAAAGGACACAAATACTAAAGCTTTTTCTTAATCCTTTTCACAGCTTCAATCATTTCTTATATCCATGGGACAAGATCCCTTTTTAAACTTTACATCAGAATCTTTTTATCCTTGGATTGGTTTTCATAAAAGGGATTGTAATAATTTAATGAACCAAGAAATGCATGTAGCCTTTATTTATGAAGGATTTTATTAGAGAAATTTTGTAAAAGCTTTAAAATAAGTTCTTAGAGTTTGATCATACCTTTATGAATACTGATTTCTAAGAATTCAATTTCTACAGTTTATATAACCATTTTATTTTCTGAAAGGACAAGACCATTTTCCTTAATAAGTTTAAGGAAAATTTTAAACGTTCAAGGTGATTATTTAAGTCCTTACTGTATATAAGTATATCATCAATAAATATAATAACAAATGGGCATTCACCAAATATATTATCCATTCTTTTCTGAAATTCTAATGGAGCATTTTTTTTAACTCAAATGGCCTAACTTGCCATTTATAATGCTTCTTTAATACTGGTATAAGAAACTCAGTTTTATACTTGTTCTTTTTTGAAATGCCTATTTACCAAAATAATGATTTTAAATCAAACTTTGAGAAATAATAGTTATCATAAATCTTTTTAATTAACTCATTCTTGAAGGGAAGTGGACGAGTTATATCAACCAATTGTTCATTTATCTTTTTGTAATTGATAACTAGTATGACTTTTTCTTTGACTAATTTACTATGTTTTTTGACATAGAAAATTGGGCATGCCCATTCTGATTTGTTTGGTCTAATAAGTCCCAAGTCAATCAATTGTTTTATCTCAATCTCTGCCTCAACTTTTTGATTTGGAGATAATGGCAGAGTGGATGCTTTGAAATGAGGGTGGAGAGCTTCATCCTTTAATGGTAAAGTGACTGATTACTTAAAAATATTCCAAAATTATTTTGGATTCATTCCATTATATTCATTCAGTTTTTAGAGATATTTGAGAGTACTTTAGATTGTTTGATTTCTAGATCTTCAACTCTTTTAGACATTTTATTGATTTGTTTTAGAGAATAATTATTTGTTTTTTAAGAATCCTTATATTATATTTGAATAATTTTTCCATTTCTACTTATTTAGAATCAAAAGTGAGAGATAGATTCCTCTAGAAGTTTGATAGGATAATGATTCTTAAGTAAATCACAATGATTTACTTATTACTGCATCAATAACTATATTACCAGATTATCTAAAAGTAATAATTTTAGTGTGTCCTTTGAATATCTAAAGGAATCTCTTTTGAAATTAGGTTGACCTCTGAGAATCTTCCATTAATGGTGCTAAAACTTTTTTGTGTTTTTTTTCCATTTGAAAAAAGGAATAACATCTTTCTTATAGATAATCAAATCTACACTAGTATCAATCAGAGCATCTAATATATAAGGCTTATAAACCTCAATATTTACTATGATTCTGATTATTATATTTTGTTGGTTATAAAATCTATTCATCATATGTCCTCCAAGAAATGTGTTTCTTATAAATATTTCTTCATCTTCTTGTTGAGAACTCTGTGGCTGATCTTTTTGTTCTGCTCTACTCTTTTTTTATTTGTTGGCAATTGATTTGAGTTTTACTATTGCTCTTTGAGATATCTTAAGATTTACTTCTAGATCATCTATAATATCATTAATTTCTCCTTGATAATCCTCTCTAAATATACTAGAAGTTGATGCTAATTTTTTGAGTTTTCTAAACAAGTTTGATTCCTTAGGAGATATTGTTTCCTCTAAAGAGATGAATTATTTTGTGTATTTTTATAAATCAACTTTTTGGGCACCATGTTTATGGATAAGCTACATCAAGGATTTGTTGATAATTAGATCTCATTGCAAAGGTCCAAAGAGGGTGGAATTGTAAAATTATTTGATCTTATCAATTTCTTCCTAGATTACTAAGGTGAACATATAACAATAATGATAGGAGATTTCAGAAGTTATAGCAGTCTCCTAAAAAAATTTACTAACTTGAGGAACTTCTTCAAGAGAGTTTGTTAGGAATATCCTAATATAGTGCTCCATTATTGTGTGAGTAAATAATAATTACATGAGTAATTATTATGATGTAATTGTAATAGTTAGATTTGTTAGTGAGTTGTTAATTATGTTATAACAATTCATGTAGAAGATAATTGGGTTGTTATTTGGTTGAGCCAAACTCCTTGATTATAGGAACCATTTGGCCTATATATTTGTAATTATCTATTGAATATTATCAATATAAGATTCATTTGTTTTAATTGGTATCATAGCGATATATGATCTTATGTAAAATGGACCAGTGAGAGCATTTGTAAGGGGCAGATCTGCTACATATCTTTGCTTTCCCCGATTGATGGGAGAAAATAATTTTTGAAGCTTTGAAAAGAGTCACAAAATTTGCTTATTGTCCTATTTGGTTTGCCATCAACATCCAACTCTAGAAGTACTTCGGTTGTAAAATTTGAGTTGTTGGTCACGAAGCCCACCTCAAATATATAAAAGCATGCAAAACTCATGTGAAATATGAAATTTTGGTATATAATCCATTCTCATCACCAATGCTACTGATGTTGATCTTCGAGTTCATCCACCTGTCAAGACTCTGCCTCATCGACACTTTTGAAGATTGAATGGTTCATTTACTTGGTATCTTGTGACTCCACTTGGATCCAAAGTGTTGTGCTCTAGCTTCATCCCTGCCATGAATTTTGATGCTATCCACATGCATCGCTATTTTGTAGACTTAGTCCAGTGTGTAAAGGTCAATTTTTTATTTTTTATTATTTCATTAAATTGGTCTTCTTTGTGTATCTATGTCAACATGTCAAAACTCAATCATGTATAGTTTTTTAATTATGGATCCATAATTTTAAAAATTATCACCACTCTGAAGCTCTCATAACAAGCTTTTCGATACATTGGCAGTTTTTATTTTTTTTAAGTTGTTTTACGTTTAAATTCATGGTATTTGGTATTTTGTTTTTTTAGAAGAGTGTATTAAGTTCTTAGGTCTTTATTATTTTTTTGAAAAAGTAATCTTTAATTACTTTTGTAATTTCGTGTCAAAAGGTATTAGTCATTTATGTTTTATGTATTAATTGTATTCTCGTGAAAAGGTCTAGGGTGTCGTCAAAGTCAAGTGTCAAGAGTTGTTATGTTATCAAATGTTTTAAAATAAAATTACCTCACTTTTAATAATTAAATGTATTAGTCACTTATATGTGACATCCATAGTGAGGGGGTGCATTATCAATTGAAATCGACACCTAAGAAACTATATTTGAACCTCAATACTATATTTGCTAAGTAACAATTACTGGAGGATGGAGGATGCACATAGGATGGAGGTCTTTTAGTGACCTCTCGTCACCCATAAATGATGAGGCCGCACTAGTGATTTGGTAACATATATACATATATAGTGTGCTTTCTCTTTTCATTTTTTACTTTCATCTATGTATGGTTTGCGGATACTAGAGAACAATTATATTGGAGAGTAGATGACTGCAAAGATCCTCTGACTGTGGTGATCCTCTGACTATTGTACTTCATTAGAAGATGGTCAGCGATGAGAATATGTTCACTAGCATTAGTGACCATATGCAGCAAGATCCAAGACAACAAGATTTGATTAGTAGTATGCGTTATGGTATAATTTGCTTTTCAGTATTCCTATGGAAATTTCACATTGTAAGGGGAACATATCTTCAATGTTCCATTTCCATTCTGCACTAAACAAGCTAAACTCAAGGGCAACCTCCAGTGGTAGTGGTAGTTTCTTTTGTTGTTTGAGATCGAGTGGCAGTGATCAACAATAGTAACGACAATTAAGAACATTGTGTTCTTATAGATTGGAATGTGAAAACTTTTTTAGTGTGAGTTTTCTTCAATTTTTCTTCAGATTTTTGATATGTATGTTGATTCTTATATACTTACCTAATGTAAAAGCATAGTGGCAAATAAAAGCCCCAGAGTAAGTCAGTTCATAGATCTTGAAAGGGTTTGTGGAAGGATAAAAAAAATCACATGAGGTGGATAGTTGATAGATCTTGTTCACATCAAGGTTTGTATCAATATCATGAGCCAAATAGGGCATGCTATAATGGGTGAGCATACTCTAGATAAGTGTGAATTTTTTTTACCATGTTCGCACTAAGGGGGGCATGTTAGGAATACCCTAATATAGTGATCCATTATTATGTGAGTAAATAATAATTACATGAGTAGTTATTATGATGTAATTGTAATAGTTAGATTTGTTAGTGAGTTATTAATTATGTTATAACAATTCACGTAGAAGATAATTGGGTAGTTATTTGGTTGAGCCAAACTACTTGATTATAGGAACCATTTGGCCTATATATTTGTAATTATCTATAGAATATTAACAACATAAGATTAATTTGTTTTAGAGTCAGAATCAACATCAGACAAAATTAGAGGAGTGATAGAATTAGGAAGAGAAATTCCATCATCAAAATCAAAACAATTGTGGTCCATGTATACCAATTTTCTCGAGTAATATGGACTCTTAACAATAGTCATTGGTTTTTTCTTTTTGTTTCAAAAATTAGGGATTATATGTCCAAATTGGCCACAAGTGAAGCAGTTTAATGGATTTTTAGATTAAAAAGAGGTTTTTTGACTTCAAAAATCTCTTTGTTTTAAATATAAGAGCTATAGTAGGGAATTTTTGAGAAGAGCATTTCTTAGTTTTCTCATAGCTAGATTTTACACAATGACAAGAATTCTTAGTTTGTCCATTCCCCTTTCCACATCCAAAAGAAGATAATTGAGAATATTGTTGACAATATTGAGATTTAACCATATTGGAGAAGTTTCGTACCATTTTTGAAATCTTTTTCTATCTACATATACCTACCATCACCATGTCAACAATTTGAGTTAATTGAACAAATGTATGCATTTACATTGTCTTAGGTTGTCCTAATCCATCCATCTGAGATTGTATGTGATGGATTACCATATTTATCAATTCAAGTGGTAGACTATTTATAAAATGTATGTTAATTGGACTTTGCCTAGATTGATGTGTTTTCCTAGCCATAGACACATACATGCACATATACTTAGTGAGATAGGCCAGATCGTAACATTTCATTCTATAAATATCATTTAAGGATTCCTTTTGAGTTTCATCCACATTTTTAGCAAATTCTAAGATTATAAAATTGGTCAATCTTTGGAGAATCTGTCCATCTTCAACTAAGATCTAGTTTTACTAAGCTAGTGGTATATCAACCCACCAATCATGAAGATCACCAGTCATATTATCTATGAATAATTATGCAGATGTTAACTCATTTTTTTGAAACAATACTACTTGAGAATATGCCCATCCAAGCATTATTTTTTGTAAAGATTTGAGCTTTGTTGTTGGAAGCACAATCACTGAGAGGGTTGGGGGGGCGAAGGACGGGGGTGAATCAATGTTTTAAAAAAAATCTTTCAATTATATTTTAACATTCTTTGAACCATGAAAGCAATATAGTGGTATAGCAATTCATAAAGAACCATTCACATGATAATGAAATAAAAAAACACATGTATGAGTGTGAAACCCTCAAGGGGAAGAAAACTAACTATGATCTCTACAAATAGACTAATGTCCTATAAAATAAAATATCAAATTATATTGAGCACCAAATCAATTTGGAGCACCAACCACAATAAATTCAAGCACCCACTTGACTAGGCTTTAGCAAGCACCTACTTGTAAAAAAACACCAAATCCCTAAGTAACTCAGACTATATTATCCACCTCATGAATTTTTATCACATTCACACCTATACTTTTCTATTATGGTCTATAACTCATTTCAATACCTACTTTTGCTCAACTATGCAAGATTTTATTCACTTTTTTTACATACATCAAGTAGGCCTAAATTACCTTGTATATATACTAGTCTTATGGTCACATACCACTTGGTCAGACACACCTTCAACCTCTTGGGTCAACCACTAAATAGGTCTTATGACATATTATGATCATGGTTCAATCATAATTTGAACCCCCTTTTGTCTTCTATAATTCAATTAGCACTTACTTCTCTTTTAGGTCTTATGGAGACCTAATTACATTAGGTTTGTCCTCTTAGCACTAAAACATGATCTTTTTGGGCCCAGATGGCCTTCTCCAACAATCAAAAAATATTAAATAACTTGTATAATGAACTATACTAAGCTCCTTCATGCTTTATTAGACCTATATCCATCGTTCATATCATGAAAGCTCTTTTAGGACAAACTACCCTATTAGGCATGTGTAATTCAAAAGTTTATCTTGTAATAAAGAAGCTTAAAAAACCTTAAGCTAATTAACTATGAGAAATTAAACATGTAAATATATTATCCATGACCTCAAGGTCATCACCAAATTCTTGGAACACCTTCACTCAAGAGATAAAATTTCAAGAACATCTTTGCAACTTGCTTTCTTAGAACTGCCATTTCACCTCAAAAACCATTCATGATGAATTAGACCTCCAATGCCTGTGTAGATACTTTTAATTAATCTTGATGCATAAAACTATCCTATGAGATCTCTCAAACATCTTTAGATATAAAATCCATATGGTCTAATAGAGAATATTAGTTTTGCAGAGCAATTTCTTGCCCTTATATCTCACAGTCCTCTCTGAACCAGATAGGCCATTTTGTGAGAAACTTTTTCACCATATACATTAACATTTAAAGCTTATACAAAGCATTATCATGACATACAAATCATAAATGACTTCTTCATGCATTTTATTGCATCAATCTATTATTCATAGATCCTCAAATCTATCTTGTCATCTTTGTCTAGGTTTTACATTATTCACACCATTAGGTTTGTATGTGACTGGCTTATTTAGATGACCAAATTAGAACACTTTAAGGCTAAAACCTATCCATTAATCATCAAGAACATGTAAAATGAGTCTCTATTTTATTCTACCATCCATTTTATTTACTTGACCAATTCAACTTTTGAGAGCTATAGTAATTTCTTGACAAGTCTGTATCTATGTATTTTCTCTCTCATCTAACTAACCACCACCACCTGGAGGTACCTAGTACATTTGACTACATGATCCAATAGATTATACAAGCATTTAAATCAATCCTAATCTATTTTGATTAAAATATTTCATATCAAGTCCTTATTAGGGTTTTAGGGAGGTTTAACATGGGGTTTGGTGTTAATGATTGTTCATAGAGGATTGCCACTTGAATTAAAAATTAATGCCTAGAGATCTTAGCTAGGACCCTTACCCATCTCTCCTTAATAGATCAGACTTATATGCAAAGGTTACACATGCCAATGAATGACTAAAAGTGCTTCTCAGGTTTGATCCCTCATTTTGTGAGCTTGAGAAGGCCTAAAATAGTTATTCATGCACTTTTTTTTTCAAATATTGATCTCAAACTTCGTGATCATACCTAAAAACATTTATCTTACCTCTATCCATTCTCACACGTGCATACTTACCTTGAAATCTAAGCTTCATACCTCATTAGGCAAGGTAGGGTTTAAGAATGATCTAGGTGTAGACTTAACCTGAAGGTCCTACCCCTCTAGGTTCACCTTGAAACTCTCATGAATACTTCTTTACCTTACTCACATGTTCAAACAATGCCATACAACATTTACATGCATGTGTTCATTAATTTCACCAAGCACATACCTCTTCATGTCATGACTATGCTTTTTATGCACTTGACATCAATGACCTATACCTTCCATGTAAACAATGATATCAATCATGCAGACATAAGACATTTGTTACCTTCAAATTCTCTCTTTCTCTTTATCTCATTATAACACTCTTTCATGATAATATTTTTCTATGCACCTTATCACATCATACACTGCCAACTATCTTTTATCACATTTGACATAAACTTTCACAAGATGCACCATTGACATCAATGACAATGCTCAACAATCTCCCCCTTTGTCATTGATGGTAACCATTCTCCAAAATTTCTCTCAACATGAAATTTCTCCCCTATTATGAACTTTCTCTCTTTTTTATATTAATGACAAAGAACTACCTGCAACTTCTTGAATCACACCTCTTGTAACTAAAAACTCAACACACATGATTATGAGTTTATGAAGCATCGTACAAACATGCTCCCGCTATCTTCATGCATGCCTTACAGGGACTACTCACCTACTCTTGGAGATAATGAACTACCTGATTATCTTCCCCTAAGCACTTGACCTTCTTAATGACTGCTAAGGATAGGAATTACACCCAATTATTATCGTAAATGTTCAAATGTTATCTTTGGAAGTGCCTTGGTTAGAATTTATGCTATATGATTCTTAGTAGATACATACTCAAGCTTGACATTTTGTTTACTTATTCTCTTAGGAAATGATCCCTGATGGGAATGTGCTTAGTCCTTGAGTGCATAGTTGGGTTCTTTGATACACTTATAGCATTTGTATTATCATAAAAGATAGGACTATGACTATCATACTCAACTTTTTAGTTCTTTAAGGTTTGTATCATCCATAAAACTTGAGTGCAACATCAAGCTGGTGCAATGTACTTAGCCTCACAAGTAGATAATACCACTGATGGTTACTTCTTGCTTATCCATGATACTAGGCACTCTCTTAAGAAGAATGCTCCTTCACTAGTGCTCTTCCTATCATCTACACTCCCTACCCAGTCTACATCTATATAGGTTGTCAAGTTAAACTCCTTACTCCTTGGATACCACAACACAAACTCCATAGGCCCCTTGAGATACCTAAATATCCTTTTGATTTCTTGTAAATGATTTTCCTTTGGATCTACTTGATATCTTCCCATAAGACCCATTGCTTGTATGATGTTCGGTCTAGATGTAGTATTGTATAGCAAACTTCCAATCATTTGCCTTTATGATGTTTGATTGACCTTTGGGGATTCATATTCCTTAACTTACACCTTATGATCATAGGTGTGCTAACTTCTTTGCAATCTTCCATCTCAAATTTATTCAACATCTCTCTTATGTACTTATCTTGTGAAATGAATATACCTCTTTCTAATTGAGTGGTTTGTAACTCAAAGAAGAATGATAGTTCTCTTAGCATGGTCATCTCAAATTTCTTCATTACATCTACAAAGGCCTTAGTCATATTCTCACTTTTTCCACCAAATATGATGTCATCCGCATAGATAACCAGTATCAACTGATGATCATTTTATGATTTTATGTACAGATTGCTATTTGTAACTCCTCTCTTGAATTCTTGATCTAATAGGTACTTGTTCAATCTGGTGTACCCAGCTTTAGGAGCTTACTTTAGATCATAAAGAGTCTTTTTCAATATACATACATAGTCTTTGTTACTTGATATGTAGTCATCTATGAGTAACATGAAATAGTTATCTCTTTAAATGATTTATGACAAAACAATACATAATGATTGAATATGAACACCATATCTAGTTGTGATGTTCGTATGTAATTGTATTGCTTATTTTATCATGGTATTAGAGCTAGTTGATGTGTGATCAAGTGGTAAGATCATAGATCAGAGTTTTGATTTATGTTCAAGCCTAGATTCATCTATTTTTTAAACCATCGTATGTTCATGAAAGATTTTGAATCTTTTTTTCATTAAAAGTAAATTCTTTCATTTATTTCTTCTCTTAGAACCTAGATATTTCAAATCTGAGTATTTTATCAAATTTCAAACTTATTTTCATAACATAGATCACCAGAGTGTTTTAAATGTGCTATAATTTTTTTTAGAATTAAAAAAAATTAAAAAATATATCTATGTTGTCTAATGATCTTTGTGAAAGTGTTTGAATCTCTTTAGTTGCATATCTGAGCAACTAGAAGCTTTTCAAAGCAAGACCAGTCTTGAGCACCATTTTTGGTCTATTGAAGGCTTAAATATCATAAAAAATAGTAAAGATTTTATTATTTTAAGTTTTTACATCTTGAAATATATTTATAAATATTAGATCTTTATTTTTTGTTTTGCTAAAACTCTTGTAAAAGTCTCTAAAGCTATCAGTTGAAGATCTAGTAGTTCAAGTCTGTTTGGGGTGCCATTTTTTAGCATAAGAAAGTTAAAAAATAAGTAAAAAAATATTTTTGCTCTATCTACTTAGTTTTATATTTTCTAAATATCTTTTTACCTTTATTTTGCATGATTTGGACTCTTATAACTGATTTTGATTTTTCTCTCTCATTTCAAACATCTTTGTATGACCTATGAGAGGTAAAAAAACTTATAAAAATTATTTTTGAGCTTCTGCATTTGGTTTTTAGTCTTTGAAGGTTGGATTTTTAGTTTTTAATCCTAGAAAACTCCTTCCAAACCCTATAAACTATTGTTTGGGCTTTTTTATTTTTCTCATCCTCTAGCATTTGTGTACGACCCTTAAATGAAATAAATAAAAAATCGTATTGTCAATTTTTTGGTCTATGAAGGTTTTAACTGCTTAGTTTTAAGATTTTAAGAAGATTAGCAAATTTTCAGACCTTAAGATGGTCAATCCATGCTCCTTTGAATTTTTCTCTCTTCTTCTAAGTGTCATAGTAGCAACATCTTTGAAAAACTGGTTTAAAGTCAGTAAAACCCAGATTTGGGTCTCCAAAATACTTTGAAGGACATTTTCAAGGTGATTTCAAGCTTTAAATCAGTGGAAATTGTCGCCTAGAGTTCCTTCCATGCATTCCTCCTCCACTTAGATCATTCATCAACTTGGAGCATGCGCTGCAAAAAACGGGTATAATGTTTGGAAGAAAGTATTTTAAAAATATATATATTTAATTCTTTGTTTTCCACATAAGCTTATAGAACCCACCTATTTTTTAATCTTCTTTTTCAAATTCAAAACATTTTCATGCATTTAATTATTTTTGTAAATATTTAATTCTATTTTATTTTTTAATAAAAAAATAAAAATTAGAATATAAAAGGGTTAATTACAAACTAATGTATTTAGTTTGTTAACATGTTTGTGGATGAGTTGGTTAGTCCAATTTTGCTAATACACTTGTTATAGACATCTTTTATTTAATTCCATTCAATCATTTTTTTTTGGGGTCAAAATTAGTTTTTATTTCTATTTAATTTGCATGTTTATTCACGTGTAAACTTGTGTCTTGTTCGACACTTAACCTTTCAACTGCTTGTCAACTATAGTCATCCAACGAATCAATTTATAGGTTTTGACATATTTTAGACACATTAAAAAAGTCTTTTATTCAATTTGAAATATCATACTATTGATTTCGCGTCAATTTTGAAAAATAGTGTAATTTGTGACAACCATTTTTACGACATTTGTAACTTTTGCCTTTAATGTAATTCTTTGCATTGTCAACTTATTTTACAATCAATTAAAGTGGTTGGTGTTATTTATTCACTATAATATTTTTTTATTATAAATTAATGTATAAAATTTATTAAAATTTTGCTTTCTAAACTTTTTTTTATCGATTTAGTATAAAATACAAACTTGTAGTGCCAACTTTAAAAGAAAGATAAAATATTATTTACTCAAATTATAATATGAATTATTCATAATAAAATATGAATTATTAATAAATTTATTATATGTGCATCATATAATTTGCTTATTAAATTTAGCGTGCTTGATTGTAAGCTTACATATACTTTTATTGAAGGTTGTGTTAAAGTTTGATCCAAAAATTATGTGAGATAAAGTTAACATTTATTTACAAATATCTTGTTACTAGTTTGATTTATCTAACAATTATTATGATAGATATTTTATAAGATGGTGTTGTTTCTATATTTATGTAGGATCCATACTTGGATCATTGAAAATTAGCAAAATGGATACTTTGGTATATAAAATGAACTGTAAACTTTAGTTTATATTATTCTTTCTTTGATTATACAAATTTATTTGGTTATTATAATGTTAATTATAGTCTGATAAGTATTTTTTTAGATATATATTTATGTTTGATATAAGTTATATCACTTGGATCACTTCATGTGGACATTGCTAAAGAAGTTTTGTGGCTATGAAAGATGATAGAAGAACATCATTCATCTTTATACCAACTTTTTTGGTGATAGTCAAAATTATATAGTTTTGATAAAAAATCTAATGCAACACCAATGAATTAAAGCTTATTAAAATTCATTCAATCATAGCCCTATCAAAGTTATTATTGAAGGAGAGTGTGCATGACAATGTCACTTCTTAATAACTATGTGAGTCATATTTATTTTTATTTCTTACTTATTTTCATTGTAAATTATTATAATATATCACTTTATGTGATTTTGATAAACTTTATATGTAAGTCTACATTGTACCAAAAACATAATAACATTGAAGTCTTTATGTTATAAAATATCCTAATATAGTTGTTTGATTGTTTATGAAAAATTATGAGATGTTTTCTCACTGTAGGATGTAGTCTCACAATCATGTTGATCTAAACACATTTTAAGTGATTCAGATTAATATAGTGTAATTACTTTAAAGGTGTTTATAAGTACATAGTGTAATACCTTTGGGTAGTTATAGTTGTATAGTGTAATTTTTTTAAAGGTGACTATGTGACTGTGGTTACAAAATGTAATACATTTGAGTATTTATAACTGTATAATATGATTTCTTTAAAAGTGACTAAGTGATTTTAGTTACATAATATAATACCTTTATATATCTATTGTTAAATAGTGTAATATTTTGAAGTGTTTATGTTTACATAACATAATTTTTTTAAAGATGACTAGCATGATGAATGATATTTTTTTAATTATTACTTCTTAAAATTCATTATATGGATAGTTCATGGAGTGTAAGTTCATTATATTGTTACCTCTTAAAACTCATCATGTGGATGGTTCATAGAGTATAAATTCATTATTATAAAGGTGATTATGACATGTATCTTCACTTAACATTAATGAAAGATTAAATAATACGATTATAATATTAGTTAGATTTAGATGTGAGATCAATAACAAAGACATTCACCATGAAATAATGAGAGAAAATTTGAATACACCATAACATAGATATACAGTGAAAAAATTTAATGAAAAAGTAAAAAATTCACCAAAATTATTCGTTATTTGAGAAATAAAATATACCCAATACAATCTTTCTCTTCTTTTTTTAATTATATCTTACAATATAATTTTTTTTATTATATATACAAAGTAATCTACCCATTATAAGTGACTTTTTTCAACCACTACATTGATGGATCCAACTTTTCCAAAAGTCATTTAATATGTTTTATTATTTATTTATATAAGGATAAACTCATAATGAGTAATAAAATATATTATTATTTAACAACTATAAATTAATATATTAAAGGTATATAAATAACACCATTTAACTGTTAATTATTTAATTACTCTCTTTTAATATTAGGTGGGGATACATAATGATTTTGAAAATGTAACAACATAACGAACTTACACTCTATGAACCATTCACATGATGAGTTTTAAGAGGCAATAATTAAATAAAATATCATTCATCATACCATAATCACTTTTAAGAGAATTATGCTATGTAAAATATACACAGTCACTCAAAGGTATTACACTATCTAATTATAAACATCCAAAGGTATTACACTATGTAATCGTAATTATATAGTCTCTTTTAAAAGAATTACACTATACAATTATAAATATTTAAAGGTAATATAGTATATAACTACAATCACATAGTCATTTTAAAAAGAATTAAACTATATATCTGCATATATTTAAAGTTTTTGCACTATGTTGTCATAAACATTTTTAGAAAAATTACACTATGTTATTTTAAATCATTTAAAGTAAATTTAGGCTAGCATGAGCATGAGACTATATTTCACATTGAGAATACATTTCATAATTTTTTATGAATAATCAATCAAATATATTAGAGTTTTTTATAACATAAATAACTCTATACTACTATGTGTTGGGTACAATGTAATATTTCATATAAAAATTACTAAAATCACATAAAGTAATATATTATAATGCTTTACAATGAAAATAAGTATAGAGATATAGAAGGAAACATACGACCCACAGATTTTAAGAATTGACATTATCATGCACACTCTTTTTCAATGGTAACTTCGATAAACTCAACATTGAATATACTTCAATAGATTTTAGTTTGTTAGTGTTGCATTAAATTTTTTACCAAAAAAATATAATTTTGACTATCATAAAAAAGATTGGTACAATGAAGAACTGCTACACGATATTTTTCTATCATTTTTTATAGCCATAAAATTTATTTAACAATGTT
This sequence comes from Torreya grandis, assembly GCA_037957365.1. Lineage (NCBI taxonomy): Eukaryota > Viridiplantae > Streptophyta > Pinopsida > Cupressales > Taxaceae > Torreya > Torreya grandis. Next base: position 1,790,662 of record JARHVA010001233.1, read on the forward strand.
TACATGAAGTACTCTAAGTGATAACCCTTATACCAAACATAAATACATATTCAGAAGTAGACTCATCATAGTATAGTTATCATCACAATATCCAAATAAATTAATATAATCAAAGAAAAAAATATAAACTAAAGTTTATAGTTCTTTTTATATATCAAAGTATTTACTTTGCTAATTTTTAATTATCTAAGTATTGATCATATATAAATCTGAAAGCAACACCCACATCTTATAAAATATCTATCTTAGTAATGGTTAGATAAATAAAAATATTAATAAGATATTTGTAAATATAAGTTAGTTTTATTACACATAATTTTTATATCAAGTTTTACCACAACTTTTAATAGGAGTATATGTAAGTTTACAATGAAGCATATTAAATTTAATATGTAGATTATGTGATGAACATATAATGAATTCACTAATAATTTAATACTAATTTAATCAAACATTACATATCTTATTAGAAATAATTCATATTATAATTTGAGTCATGAATATTATTTTGTTCTTTTTAAAGTCGACACTACAACTTTGTATTTTATACTAAATCAATAAAAAAATTAAAAAGTAAAAATTTTAACATATTTATATTTGATTTTACAATAAAAATATATTCTAATGAGTAAACAACACTAACCACTTTAGTTGATTGCAAAATAATTTAAAAATATAAATAATTGCAACAAAGACAAAAGTTGTCACAAAAGTAGACACAAATATCGTAAATAATGTCACAAATTACATTATTTAACCAAGTTATTATAAAAATAATAGGAGGTTTCAAATCAACTCTGACATTTCTAATATGTCTGAAATGTATCAAAACTTACAAATCAACTGGTTAGATGACTATGGTCGATAAGTAGTGGATAAGATCAAAAGTTAAATAAATTATCAGACACGACACACATTCTCACGTGAATGATCATGCACATTAAAAATAGTTTTTAATACTAAACTAAATTTAGTAAAAAAATAAAAGGATTGAGGGTATTTGAACCCTCATGTAAGTGAATTAGTAAAATTATGCTAGCCAACTCACCCACTAGGCTAGTTAACACAATAAATACACTAACTTATATTTAATCTAATTTTTATTTTAAAAAAAAATTAAATCATAACTAAAAGTTTTCATTTATAAGTGTTAAGAGTTTTGTCTATGTCAATAATAATTTCAATGAGTAATGAGTGTAGTAATGTGTTATCATATGTATATATAATATTTCCAATAAGTAATGAGTGTAGTATTGTTTTCTCATTTGTATTGATCCTACAATGAGTGTTATGTTTTAATTTATATTGATCGTTCTTTGTATAAATGATAACATACCACTCATTGCACATTGAAACTACTATTGATACATATTAGAACACACTACGACACTCATTACCCATTGAAACTACTATTACATGACAACACTATTAACTCTTTCAAATAGGATGCTTAGACCTAGACCCCTTATAAATAAATTATCTTCTATCATCTTCTAACTCATTTTACATAATAAGGAGATTAAAATCAATGGTCCTCAAAAGAAATGCTTGATCAAGGGACGAGATGACACTGACACAAAAACCAAATGAAAGAAAGACACATAGTCCAGTAGAGATAAGCATGTGGTTATAGGCCCATCATGTCTTTCATATGTGGAGGATACTTTATTGAAGATGTTGACAACATGGATGTCAACTAGCACCTATAGGTAGGTTTACCTCATAATATTTTGAGTTTGATATCACACTGATAGACATGCCCTATTAGTAGTAAACTCAAGTCACTGGTATAATCTATAATTTATTGACACTCAGCATTCAACTCATTAGTAATCATTTAAAAATCCATTTTCTCCTATAGGAGAGTATATTTTCATTACTTTCATTTCCATAAACATTAATAGGAGGATAGATGTAAAGAGTATCTAGTGGTAAAATTTTGCATCCAAGTTGTGTAGGTGGAAAGGTAACTTAATGTGAAATAGTGAATATTTTCCATAGATGGCCAACTGACTTAGTAGGTTTAACTCTTCACTAATTAGCTTGGTTATTTTTCACACTGAATAATTCAAAATTGCTACTAAAAGGTATCTTCATATTGATAAAAACATTATTCATATGATCATGATGAATGACAATATTATGATCATCAGAGGGATTTGAAGGAATGATTTTTTTTAGAAATGGTTTTACATAAACTGGTATGGCAGAAGGAGAATTTCAAAATTCATACTAAGACACTAAAATTGGGCCATTCATAGGACCATTGGATCAAAAATTCAAAATTATGCCTTTCAATAAAGGTTAGAAATTTTGTACTGGCATGCGACATTTGATCTTTAGGATAAATGTCATTATAACACAATGCCATAGATTATCATATTTTTCTATCAATTTTGAAATAGGATGTCTATCCTAATCTTCTTGTATTTAGATCACATAATTGATCATATGATTTTTGAGTCATTATATTTATTTCATCTATCAATGTTTGTATAATAGAATCATTGTTCCATATATGTTGGATTATTTTTTCATGACAAAAATTAGCTAAACAATTATTCTTTCTAGAAATATGTTCCACGATGAAATCAAAATCATTGAGATATCCTACCCATATGACTAGTCTATTGTTGATTCCTTTTTTCTAATTGTCTTTAGATTGTAAAAAACTCATAAAATTATTCAAATCAGATCTTAAAATAAAATTTTCAGGTTTAACAAAGAACATAAATACTTTTATAGCTTTTATGATAGAAATAATCTCTTAATGAGTTAATTGATAATTTAATTAGGCTTTTTTGAAACATCTTAAAGCATAAATACATGGTTTATTTGTTCCATTTTAAAGTCTTTTCTTCAAAACTGATCCCCAAAACTTATAAGAATCATTTATTTCTATAATTTTAAACCATGGACCTCGTAATCTCAATGGTGGCACATTTTTACATCTTTGTTTTATCTTTTTGACTTTTTTTGTATGCTCATCAGTTCTTAGAGAAGGATTCTTAGATAATTTTTTTTTAATAGAATCATGTCCTTATCAATATTCTTGTAATACCCTACTATATAATTAATTGAAAAAAAAAATATTTGTAAGGTAAGATTATTGGTTATGATATCTATAAATATGTCAATATATTTCAGCACATGGTCTTGAATAGTTACTTGGCTATTTCTGATAGTAACTTCAAGGAAATCAATTGGATCTTTGAATGTAACCATTTTAGTTTTTGATACTACCAAACCATTATCATAAAAAAAATTTATATAATTATATCATATGATCTATATGTTCTCTGGGTGATTTGGAAAAGATTGGGATATCATCAATATATACAACTACAAATTTAACAATCGAAGAAAATATTACATTCACAATGTCCTAGAAAATGTTGGGGGCAATTTTAAGACCAAAGAGTAAGACATTACATTAATAATGTCGAAATGGAGTTTAAAAAGTCATCTTATATCTATCTTACTCTTTTACTTGGATTTTCCAAAATCATAATTTTAAATCAAACATGTTGTACACCTTGCTACCTTGAATTCTTTGCATAATTTCATCTTTGGAAGGAATAGGATGTTGAATTGAAAAAATGTATTTATTGAAAGGGACATAGTTTATGACTAACCTTTTCTTTCATCTTACCACTTTATCTCTTTTGTTTACGTTAACATCTTCACATGCCCACTTACTTTTAGAATCGCTTATCAATCATAGATGTTTTAGTTGAGATATTTCTTCACAACATTCTTGTCTTAATGAAGGAGACATGTCAGAATGATGTGCTTTGAATATGGGTTCAACTTCACTCCCATATTTATCCTTAATCATCTTAAGTTATATTTCACATTGATTTGTTTTTCTATGAACAAAAGCTCGAGTTAAAAAAGTCATCTTATATGTGTCTTGCTCTTTTACTTGGATTTACCAAAATCATAATTTTAAATCAAACTAGTTGTACACCTTACTACCTTGAATTATTTTCATAATTTCATCTTTGGAAGGAATAGGACATTAAATTGGAACAACATATTTTTTTAAAGGTACATATTTTATGACTAACATTTTCTTTCCTCCTACCACTTCAATTCTTTTGTTTACATAAAAATATTCACATCCCCTCTTGATTTTATAATATCTAATCAATCCTAGACATTTCAGTTGAGATATTTCTTCACAAAATTCTTGTCTTAATGAAGTAAACATACCAAAATGATGTGATTTTATATTGGGTTTGTTTATCCTTAATTATCTTAAGTTGGATTTCACATTCATGTGTTTTTCTATGAACAAAAGCATCATTTTTGATCTTTTCAATTATATCATCAATATTGGTAGTGTATAAATAAATGGGCTTATGGATCCATGTGTTGTCAGAGGTTTTAGGTGGCTTTTATACAAAAGGGATTTGGCTTGTATAATGAGCTTTCTTTTCAAAAGAGATCCCATTAGAAAAAGAGATATTTTGAAAGTTGATGGACATTGGATAGAGTTTAGAAAAATTATATGTACTTATCATCATATCATACTCATAAATCTCATGGTGGAATAACTTAAATGGGAAAATTTTAACTCTTATGACAAAAGTGATAAAATCTAATAATTTAGATATGATGGTTTTATTATTGAAGGTTAACCTATGGAAATCCTTTTGCCATTAATTATGCAGTATAGAATTGAATATTCATAAAGAGACATCAACACCAATATCTAGAAATAGATTTAGAGAAATATGAATTGAATCATTCCCATTTAATGGGAATGTTACATACTAGATTATAGATAATGTAGGTGATTGGTACCTTATTCACTTTTGATAGTTGTCTACTAAATTCTAGGTTTTACTTTGTTGCCACCTTGTCATACATGTGTCTTTCATGAGTTGTAGCTACCACTTCTTTAAGATCCATTTCAAATTCTTTTGATTCATTTTCTTCTTTCATTAGTTCAACTAGTTCTAATTGAGCTTTTGATAGGAATGATTTTAATTTAACAATCTTCTTTCCTCCACAAAGTTTTTTTTGATGCTAAAGATTATGATGAATATAGTTTTACACATGATCTCTTATTCATAGTTTTGATATATGTCGGAGAGTTGTATAAATATTTATTCCATGCTCTTGTTCACGATGCTTCTATGTTTCTTTATCAACACATTTAGAATTTTATTTAATCTCAGGTTTTTGAATGTGAGATTGGAGTGCCATATAAGCATAGGTCATATATGCATGTGTATCCACATATTTTTGGCATAGGTAAGAAAATTTATGAGAAAAAGTGAGAGAATATGGGATCTTAATAACACTTAGCATATGAATCTGGAATCCAACCTCCGAATCATAGTCCAAATAACTGGAAAAGGAAAAAGAAGCATGGACAGTATCTATATGGGAAACATCTTCTGTAGAGGAATATGAGTCTAAAAGAATATTAGATTTATATATTTCATCATTTGTTACTAGGATACAGAAATCCTTGATGATTTTAAGAGTCCAACAAATTATCCCTTTTAGGGTCTTTATTTCACTTTGGACATTTAATGGAATAATAGTCTCTTTGATAGATGAAACATTTTATAAGAGCTTTCTAAAACCCATGTTTCCTTTTAATAGACACCTCTCTCCTATGAACATCTTTTCTCCAAGGCTTGCACCATGAACCTCTTTTATTCTTGTACTTTCAAGAAGGGAAATATAAAAATATGCAAGAACAATATCTTGATTTCATTTTTAAGGATTTTTTATGTTGAAATTTATGGTAATCCTTTAGATTGATACAACCAAAGTTATCTATATCATTGAGCTAGTAGATATTTAATCCTATTTACTTATGAAACTTATTTAATTATTTTATCTTCTTTTGCTCTTCAAAAATCTTCTTGTGAATTCTCATGATATTTTGATTTATTCTATAAAAATACATATCTGACAATTGAGTTCCTATGACTTCCTTAAACTTGGTATAAAATTATTCATGGAAAGATTCTAGATATATTATTTTAAATGCAACATTATGAATTTATACTGAATTATAGAACCACTTTTCTATTCAGAAAATATATTATTCTAGGCAACTCATATCACATAATTTTTCTTTCATGGACCTTGTTTAATTTAATCCATGATCTTTTTCAAGAGTGCCTATGAATTTTAAAATTATAGCATTTACCAGAGCAAAAATTGGATATTCAACATCAAAAATATCATTATGCACATTTTCATGAAATGAATCCCACCATTCTTTAACAATGACTACAAAACCATTATTAAGGTTCTCAGTGACAATTTTGGGAAACTTATTGTATGATATTATTTGAGTGTTATCCCATGCTAACATAACATGAATCATCTATTTTCTCTTTTTATGGATTTCCAATTCTAGTTTCCACATATTTGGTTATAGATTCAATGTCCTCATTTACCTTGAAAATGGTTCATTTTGATTATCTAATACTAGTGTGAAAATATATTTAGTTTCATCAAGGCTTAACCATACTTATATTCAACTTGAATAATTGATCCAAGTTTGATTCTGGAAGGATTTTATATTTATTCTTATTTATTTACTCATTATGGAAATTTTGGACAGCTTTCCATGTTTGTATTACAGAAGTTGAATTAGGAGCATCTGTGACCATAAAAGGTTGATATCTATTGGATGCTTCAGGGGAAGGTTGAAAGTATTATAATATGGATATTTTAGGAATGTGAGTAATTTTAAAGCTTTGGTCTACAATTTTCCTTGTTATAGAGTCTAAGATGGAATAAATCTTATGGATTTATTCTCTTAATCCATTAGTCCTTGAGACTAATGTATCTAATTTGGGAACTTTTAGGTGAACTTATGTTTCACTAGCATTAATCCTAATGTCTTCTTGTAAGACTAAGTTCTAAGTCCTATGATAGACTTGTTTGATAACATCAAGTTTTTTCTCAATTCCTTTAATTTTTTTATCAATAGTTGAAACTTTTTCAGAATTAGAAGAATTTCTTGGAAAACCCATCAAAACATATTAATATATGGATAGTTGTGTGATAAGTCACATAAGTATGCAACACACTGTGATTCAATTTCAATATATCGATTTATTAAATAAAACATATATAAAAACACAAAAAATTAGACTTAGGAGCCAAATCCACATGACTAACAGAATTAGAGAATAGAGCATTCATTATGCATAGAACAACCATAAAAGACATAGGGAAAACCATTTCAGAAATATGTATTAATATTTATCCAATCATAACCATTTCATAATACATCTAAGCACTATATAAAGAGTCTTAACAAAGCAATGCCATTTCATATTACAACCTTTCATTGCATCCAAAAAAATGCTCTTCACATTCTATTTACTATTATTATGCTTACAAGAGTTGAATACATAAAAAAAAGATACAAAGAATAAAATAGTGTGAGTTACACATGTATTCACCAATTACACTCTATGATTTTGTATTCATGTTCTATTCTCAACACTTTCATAGAATTAAACAATGATATTATTTTAAGACAAAGTCACTAAAAATGTGCCCTGAGATGAAGCTGAAAACTTTGTTTTCGTTGAGGAAATGAACCAAAAATAAAAACTTGGGTAATAGTTTTAGGCTCCATTTACTCTTTATCACCTTTTACACACTACTTAGGTAACCTTTCGAGTTGTCAACTAAGCAATGTACTAGTCTATCACCCTCACAAATTTTCAATAGACTAGATTAATTAGGTGGCCACCATTTATAGGGTTTCAAACAACCTGGCCTTGCTCCTAATGCTTAAGTCCATCCTACTAAAATGTACAAAAATATTCAAAAAAATTGTAAAATTTTAAGTGCATGAAATACCTACAAAGCAGGTGGTGGCATGCTCTATGTTGGGTACACGAGTTTATTGTGATGTTTATTTTGATTAAGGTGTTGAAGAAGAAATTGATGATTCATAATCTGGTAGTGGAGGTTTTGGTTATTTTTGGATTGTTGGATAATAAATTTAGGTTATCTTCCACTAATGGATCATTTTTTATAGCTATTGAGGAAGAATAAAATATGGATTTTCAATATTTTATGTGATGGAGCTATCTAGATGTGATAAATCTTTGAATATTTTTTAGTCAGTGAGAACATCCTATACCATAATAAGTAATGTGCATAACGAGACTTGGGAAACCACCATATTGAGAACATATTCATCTTCTATGATGGTGATGAATGCCTTAGTGTTTCACACTTTGAGCTAGATATCTTGGGATTGATTTGTATGCCATCAAATGTGTTGCATAGAATCTCATTTTTCCAAGTTTGCAGCTTATGCATGACATTATCATGTGATTAAAATAACTAATTAATTGTGATGACCATTGATTTATAGGTATTTAAATGATATTTCATTATAGATTTAACTTTGCCCACCCTATCAAACATTAGTTTAGCCTCAGATAATGAATTGGTGAGCTGCTACTTCAAATTAAGCATGTCGTACATAATTTTCTTGGCCTAGACCATAGCCATATTCAATAATTTCTCATATTATTCCAAGAACTCATATATTACATTCATCTCCTCTTTGATATTCTTCCCTTAAGTGTAAAGTGATTGTATCTTATGTGTAATAAGCTAGTCCTTTATTAGTTGTGATAAGAGGGCTGCGAACTACTTTTCTTCTGACATGACTTGGTCACCTAGAACTTGGGTGACCAACATATGGTAAGTGTTATCAATGGGTTGACACATATTGGTGAACCATAGGTGTAGATCTATGTTGTCCTAATGAATCTAAAAAACTTATTTATCCAAAATGGAAGCCTCTTGAATAATTGATTCTTGAAATGCAGCTGCACCTTCAATTTGCTTAACAAGCAAAAACTGGTAAACATATTGAGATGCTTTGTGAATTTTTTTAGTGAAAGCCATTGAGGATGTAACATTTATCACATGTGCCTTCTTTATTTGTGTCATGGGAATAAAAAAGGTTATGTGATGGGTAGATGATGTAGGGACATTCCAAAGCCATTGGGAAGTTATTTGAGGCCTAGTTTGAGATGTCTCATTATGTGCACCTCCTTGAGCATATTTTGAAATTTAATATATGGGAAATGGCTATTGGGTTTTAGTTACTCCCATCATATTAGTGGTTTCTATTATTTGCCTTGTTTCAACTTCTGTCTTCATTGTGTGATCTACTTCTACCTTGGATTTTGCTTTTGCATCATCCTTAGCTTTGACATCCATTTCATCTTTAGCTTTAGCTTCTACCTCATGTTAGGAATTAGTTTTAACATTAGTATTTACATTTGGATATTTACTGAGAGTTAAATATTATATGTATGAGAAAATATAATGTATATCAGTGAGTTTCTTTCACAACTCACATATTTAGATTATGGGTTAGTTTTATTTAGTTATATGAATATATTATAGTAACAATATATTTTGTATATAGTGGGTTAGTTATTTGTGTGATAAATTGTAGGGATCTCACCATATTGAATATAGGAAACATATTTCCTATATAAACTTATAATGATTCACATATAATATACAATAAGAGTGAATAATATTATATTATTAGTTTGATTAAATATCTCTATGTATTCACCATGATTTATATGTGAATCAGTTTTTGTTGTGTTTGGATCTTATAATACCTAACAGCTGTATGAGATCAGGTTGGATTTGCACTTGTGATGGAGTATAAAATCATTTATAGGGATAATTGGTAATCTTTCTTGTCCCATATATGAGATATTCATATTAGTGTTTATAGCTTTTAATACTAGTTTATTCATTATTTGTAAGGATTTAAATTATAAGGCATTATAAATTCTATATTTGTTCTGATATAAACCTATTGTAACCTGTGAACTTCTTAACATTGACAAGTTCTATATTTTCTTGGCATTATGAGATCAATCTCAGGGGCATCAAACCTTGCATCTACATTGAGGTATTCAATGTTTTTAAGTTTGTTTTGGCAGTTACATTGATCAAATGTTTATTTAAGATCAACTCTCCTTGTAATATTATATTTGAATGAATAAATTCTATTCAATAGTGAACTATTCATATCGAGTAAGATGCATATATGACCTAGTTATTCATTGGTGAAAATAATTAATTTATGCAGCCACAGTGCTCCTAGAATTATGGATCTATGATTTCTTTTCTCCTATTCACATATACATTAAGAATCTTTTGTCCTGTGAGCTTTAGCAACAACTGTGCATTGATCATATCAAGCCCATAATTAAATGGCTTTGTATAAGTTTTCTCGTGGGCTCGATGGTGGACCATGCATGTGAATCACCATTTTAGATTGAACTGGAATCAAATATTTGGATGGATCTAATTTTATTTTATATCTAAAAGAGGATATCAATGGTGAGTTATTCACATCGATGTACTTTAGTCTAGCATGAATATATGATCCATCAAACTGTGATGAATCTAAATTTTTCCAATCTATGTGTTGTTTAGCACTTGCATTAATCCAACTGAGGACATATTCTATTCACATCACATCAACTATATTTATATGTTGTCAAAGTAGGGAATCATCTATAAATATTGGTATATTTTATAAGTGTGAGTTATGGAATTGGGTTTTTGTGCAATGCTAAGTTGTATCATCAACACTTTGTACTCCTTCGTGCAACCAAGTTGGTTAGCTGTAAGTATTGTTTTTAATGTTTTGTGTCATGTCACTAGATGCAACCATTATATTTATCATTGTTATGCTGTTAAAAGTTTTATATTAAGTTAGAGTCTTTTTTATGTTAGTGAGTTGAGGATTATGAGGAATTGTTTTAATATTATGCATGCCATAAAAACTAGTGTTTTTGATATTTATGTCATTGAGACTATAATCAAATTATGTATTTTATCATTATTTATAGTCAGTATCAATTTAATTAATTATATAATGAGTCAGTTAATGGCTATAGTGAGTCATTATAATGGTTTTATATTTAAAATTATCAAAATTTTAGTCATTAGGTTTTTTATTGTTCAAATATTTATGGTCTTATATTGTCAAAACAAAATGAGTTGAGTGTTAAAATAAGAGTCATTTTTATATCATTTAGTCATCAAAGTCAAATAATTTATTGTAATGGATGCATTATCGTTTATATGTGACACCCAAACTATGGGGGGATTTCTCCTCAAAATGTTAATGCATCTAAACTTCATCGACACTTTTGCTAAGTGAGCAACTTCACCTATTGGAGGTTGGAGGATATTAGAAGATAGAGGAAATGGAGGCTAGAGGTTTCAAAGCCTCTCATCAGTCACCAATGATAGGGCCCAAATGATTTGGAGACATATTATATGTGATGTGTTTTTTCATAGTTTCCACTATATGTTTCTAAATAAAAAACATAAGTACATTCTTGTTCAGTTATGTAATTAGTGAGCAATTCCAAATATAATTCCCTGATGTAAAAATATTGTGAAGGAAAAAAGCACCAATGTAAGACAATTCATGGATTTGAAAAGGTTTTTGGTAGATCCAATAAACCTTTAGATGTGGAAAGTTGATGAGGTTCTTGTTCATGTCAAGGTTTGTGGTAAACCTATTTAAAACCATGAAAGGAGTGAGCCTTTATTTGGATCAAGGTCATGAGCCAAATAGTTGGGCATGCCATAGGGGTGAGCATACTACAGGTGAGAGTGTGAATGTTTTTATACCATGTAAAAACTAAAGCGGGGAATGTTAGCAATTAGTTTTTACATTAGTATTTACATTTGAATATTTACCAGGAGTTAAATATTATATGTGTAAAAAAATATAATATTGTGTGAGTGATTTATTCTCACAAATCATTTATTTAGATTATGGGTTAGCTTTATTTAGTTATACAATATAGTATAGTAATAATATATTTCGTATATAGTGGGTTGGTTATTTGTGTGAGAGATTGTAGGGATCACACCATCCCAAATACATGAAACATATTTATTATATAATCTTATAATGCTTCAAATATAATATAAAATAAGACTCTGAATAATATTATATTATCAGTTGGACTTGATTAAGTATGATTGGAGGCACGATGGATGAAGGCAAGCAGGAGGGTGCGACAGGGTAGAAAGGAGGGCGCAGCTACAAGGAAGCGCTTAGACTGCAGCAGGCGTCCCAGGGAGCACGCAACAGTGGGAAGGCTCCACTTTTGCAAGGTTTAGGTTCTTTTGCTACTCTTGAGAAACCAAGTATGCGCATCCCCAAAGTCAACGACTGTTTGAAAAGATGCAAGGAGAGGCCCAAGCTAGTTATACCAATGGAAATGATTGCTGAAGACATTGAATACTATTTCAATCACTCCTTGTAATGCAAGTTTTTGGAGTTTAAGACGTCATTGTTATTCCTGAAAGCATGAGCTCAGAGAACGTGGGCATCAGAAGGAGAAATGGGTATTACATTGTTGGCCAATAGCTATTTCATGGTCACTTTTACCTGTATAACAGATTGTCAAAGAGTTTTTGTTGGGGGTCCTTACTTTCATAATCAAGTGGGACTGTTTATCAAGTCTTGGCATGCTAGTTTCATATCTTCAGAGGAACTACCAAACCGTGTCTCGGTGTGGGTGCGCCTGCCCCGCTTTCCAGTGGAATGCTGCCGAGAAGACACTCTCCAATTGCTTGCATCTTTGTTGGGAAGGCCAGTCGGTTCCTCAATGTCACTCCTAGGGTGGGAAGGCCAGTCGGTTCCTCAATGTCACTCCTAGGGAAAAAGGTAATGACTTATACCCGTATTTGTGTTGAAATTCATTTTAGTAAGCCAGTACCAGATGCTGTTGAAATGAGTGCAGGCCCTTTTTCATGGGTACAACAGCTGGATTATGAAACCCTCTCTTTCCATTGTCGTCTATGTCATGCTTACGGGGATTTGCAGCGATGGTGTCCCACCTCGAAATCCACTGCACCTCAGCTAGCTCAATCTACTTGCACTCCTGGTACTGACAAGGAATGGGGTCCAATTCTAGGTGAGGTGCCTGAAACTGATGGTTGTATGCCGGTTAAACGCCGTTATAGGAATAGAGGCCAAAAACAACCCTTGAAGGAAAGACAATTAGATGACTCGCTCAATAGATTTGAAATATTGGACGACCTTAGTCAGTAGGAGGTGAATCCCGAGTTGATGATTTTGGACCAGGGGATTGAGGGACCAGCTCAGGAGACCAATGCTTCAAGGGCTTTAATTGAAACACAAGATGTTGGAGATTGTCATATGGATATGGACCAGCAGCTGATAATTTCGAAAGGAATGACTTCCTCAGTTGCTCCCCTTAAAGAAGACGGAAATATGCCCCTTACTAGGAAAATTGGGGACTCAAGCGCAGCAAGAAGCAGTAAATCTTCTCCTCATCTTAGACTTCTGCAAAAAGACCTTAAGAAAGGAGGGGAAGAGAAATCTAGCAAGCCTTGCAGAAAAAATGACCTGAAAAAGATCAAGCTAATGGGAGAGACTTTGGTGGAGTCGGGGTCAGTAAAGACTCTGGATGCACACTTTTTTAACCCTCTGAAATGATTATATCTTGGAATATAAGGGGTTTGAACAACAGCCTCAGACAAAATAATGTTCACAACCTGATTAAAAGTCATACGCTGGATGTTTTTTTCTTGCAGGAGATTAAGCTTTCAGTTGAAGACATGTCCAGACTAGCGCCCAAGTTGTGGAGGCAAAGAGAATGTCAATGCATTGGCGCTACTGAATACTCAAGAGGACTAGCTTGTCTGTAGAACCCACGAAAGATTGGTCTCATAGGCTGGCTGACTTCTAAGTACTCCATGACTATGATTGCTTCTAGCTTTGAGACAGGGAAAGTCATTCTCTTCTCCAATATCTATGCTCCCAATGATTGGCGGGGTAAAAACTCCTTATGGTGCCACATAAGTTTTGTCCGTAGCCTGGCCCCCTTCCACCCTTGGATTATGGCAGGTGATTTTAATGTTATTCTTGATTTGACTGAAAAGAGTGGTGGCACGTCAAGGTTGGACCCATTTGCTTTGCTAATGCGCAACTACATTGAAATTTTGAATTTAGTTGACGTCAGGCCCAATAATGGACAGTTTACCTAGAACAACTGCAAGTGTGGGAAACATTGCATCGCTGAGAGGCTTAACCGTTTTCTGGTCTCAACTTTTTGGGTTGGAGTTATGTGGTCTACGAGGTCTAAAATTTTGGATTGAAGAGGATCGGACCATTGGCCCATCAAGCTTAATAGTGTCTCATAGTATCACCCACACTCTCCTTCAGATTTCAACTCATGTGGTTGCGGGATCAATCTCTACATGAGTGTGTTGCTAATTGGTGGCGTTGGGGTAGGCCTGTCCATGGTACGACGATGTACATTTTTACCAAAGCACTGCAATATGTGAAGTACAAGCTCAAGCGGTGGAATCACCAAAGTTTTGGAAACATTTTCCATGCTAAGGCTGCTGCACAAACCAAGCTTGATGGTATCACGAGAATAATAAGGGAAGAAGGACTGACTGAAGACTTACTGCAAAAAGAAACACAGGCTATGAAAGACCTGGAGGAATGCGAGCTACGGGAGGAAATTTTTTAGAAGCAGAAAGCTTGGGTCGAATGGCTCTAGGAGGGGGATAGAAATACATCATTTTTCTTCAATTCGTCTAAAGTCAGGAGACATGGCAATTCTATTTCGGCCCTTGTCAATGAAAGAGGTGAGCCGCTGAACTCCTTTTCGGCAATTTCAGAGGAGGTAGTGCAATACTTCTCTACTCTCTTCAGGGAAGATGCTAACGGGGAATCATCGGAAGAAGCTCAGGGTCTCTTCTGCATTCCATCATTAGTGACACGTGAAATGAATGAAAATTTAATGAAACCAATCAACTTGGAGAGCTTGAGAAAACCGTTGTTCAGATGAAAAAAGGGAAAGCGATTGGACCTGACGGCTTTCCAGCTGAATTCTACCAAAATTTTTGGGATATCATCAAACTTGGCCTTTTAGCTGTTGTCCAAGAATCTCAACAGAATAAGCAAATGCTTAAGGCTACAAATGCGGCCTATCTTGCTCTCATACCCAAATGCGAAGGTGCTGATAGGCTAAGTCAATTCCGCCCTATATCCCTTTGCAATGTTGTTTACAAAATTATATTTAAAATCATTGCAGATAGGTTAAAAAGAGGGCTAAGTGCTGTGATCTCAGAAGAGCAGAGTGGTTTTGCGAAAGGTAGGCAAATCCTAAACGGTATTGTTATTGTTGTTGAGTCCATTCACTCCATGGCCAGCTCAAAAGATAAAGTGATGTTCATTAAATTAGACATGGCCAAAGCCTTTGATAATGTCAGATGGTCATTCCTGCAGAAGATTCTTAGTGCTTTTGGCTTTGCGGACAAATGGACTCAATGGGTCATGAGCTGCATTGCCTCGGCTTCCTTCTCAGTGCTTATCAATGGAGAACACACAAAGCTTTTTGGTGCTACAAAAGGGCTGTGACAAGGTGATCCTCTGTCTCCGTACATTTTTCTTCTCTTTGCTGAAGGTTTGGGGAGGTTAATCAGCAGGAACAGAGAGGAAGGACATATCCAAAGATGGCGATGGGGAGGGGAATTGCTGGCGCAATCACACTTGCAATTTGCTGATGACATTGCCCTTATGGGCATGGCCACAATGACTGAAGCTGCTAATTTACGCAGGGTGTTAGATGTTTATCTAATGGTTTCGAGACAAAAGGTTAATGAAGATAAGTCGTCCATCTTCTTCTTCAACACTCTGGGCCCTATTCAGCAGCGAATAGCGAGGACTCTGCATTTTCAAATTGAGACTCCCCCCTTGATTTACTTGGTTATCCCTATCTCGGTTGGACGTACATCCAAAGAATCTTGGTAGACTATTTTGGAGAAATTTCGGGTGAAAGTGAATCATTGGACACACATGTGGTTATCTTTTGCAGGGCGGGTTCAACTTATCCAATCTGTGGTGCAGGGTTTATCTATTTACAGGTGTATGCTCCAGGTTGCCCCGATGAGAATCGTTAAGGAGTTCGATTCAGTTACCAGACAATTCTCATGGGCTAGTAGTCTGAACTCCACTAAATGGAGCCTTATTAGATGGGAGATTGTTTGCAGCCCCAAACAATATGGCAGGCTCGGTCTGAGGTAGACAGACTTAAATGGTATTGCTTTGGCGGCCAAATTTTATTGGCGATGGTGCACCGAACAAGACAAATCTTGGGCCAGAATTCTCTCACAGAAGTACTACTCCAAAACCACTCAAATGGACATTCTTCGCTATCCACTTATTGGGAAAGGTTTGGCAATATGGGGTACTCTCAAAAAAGGAGTTGCTCTCATCAAAGACGGCTTATTCTAGATTTGTAAATATGGATCCAAGGCTCTCTTTTGGTCTGACTCTTGGGATGGTTATCCTCCCATCATTTCTCAGTTTTTAAATTTGTTGAACCTTTGTCAGAGATTCCTTGATGCTAGCTGGTCTTGGGTGAGTGACTTCAAAGTTTACATTACACAAGGACAGGGGGAGGTAGCTTGCTGGAAAGCTCTCGAAACTTGGCTTATTAATGGGACGCAGGAAGAGAATGAGGAGCTGTTGAGCATCTTTTATAGGCGTCGTTGTAGTCCTCTTCAAGAGGAGGATGAGCTAGCTTGGTCTCCCAGTCCCAAGGGAGCTTGCACAGTTTCATCTGGATATCAGGGTTTACTTCTTCAGAGATTGGGCAAGGGGGAAGTGCATTGGTGGAGACAGGTCTGGAATAAATTCACATGGCCTAAATGCAACTGTTTTGCTTGGATGCTATTTTGGAACAGGTGCTTGACTTGGGACAATCTCCGGAAGAGAGGTTTTCAAGGCCCTTCAGTATGTGTTATGTGCGGAGCGATCGAGGAGGATTCAACACACCTTTTTTTGCGATGCCCCTTTGCCTTGCAACTCTAGCATTATTGGTGGGATGTTTGGCAGCGCCCATATTTTTATGCTCAATCTGTGGTCGATTTCTTGAATGGAATGGGAGAATCCCCCTTAAGGACGCCCTTCTTGCAGGACATATGGTTGGGCGGCCCCATTTTTCTGTTCTGGCAGATTTGGCTTGAGAGAAATAGGTGAATTTTCTAGGGGGTGAGGGTCATGGTGTAGCAAGTATGGCAGAAAGTGGTGGGGATGATCCAAGAAACCGTTCAAGAAAAGAGCGCGATCTGCCTTCCTTTGATCAAACAGGTCGCTCAGGTGGTGGCGCGACTTGGATTTCAGTAGTTAACTGGTAAGTCAGCGTGTGTCAGGAGGAGCAAGTAGGTCAAGGAACAGATTCTCAGGACAGGTCAGTGGCAACGCCCCTCTAGTGGGATTCTCAAGATCAATACGGATGGTTCCTCCAGAGGTAATCCGGGACCCGCGGGTACTGGAGGGATAGGAAGGGATTCTGAAGGTATGATGATTTTTCTTTTTGTGGTGCCTGAGGGGTTGCAAACCATTAACATGATGGAAGGCTAGGCCATTTTTTATTTCCTTGAGAAGGCCCATGCATTAAGTTGGCGTAAGATTATCTGCGAATCAAACTCTCAAGTCTTGATTACCCTGCTCATTAAGAGGAAAGTGGTGGACGTCAATTGGCAACTATCTCTGATCGTGCAATAGATTTTGCGGATTTGCTCACTTATGGATAGCGTTACATTTGCTCACATTTTGCGTGAATGGAACATGGCAGTGAATTTTTTGGCTAAATGGGCGTCAGACCATTTGGATGTTGGAAACATTAAAGATTGAGGGTCTCTTTCCCCGACGTTACGTTCTAATTTAGAAAGAATTCTGGACGCTGATAGGGAGGTTCATAATATTGTCTAGTTGGGCGTGTGCCTAGTTTTTCAGTTTTTGTTGCTTTTTTCTAGGGGTTTTTGCCCCCCGTTCTTCTTGTAATGCTTCTCTTTACTTATTAATATTATTTTTACCCCTTTTTTATTAAAAAATAAATAAAAGTTTTCATTAAAATAATACCATGCAAGCATTAATTTAAAAATTTTAAAATAAAATATTTGAATGACAAGTGAGGTCCACTGACTATATGGAATAAAGCAAATAAATAAATATTTTATTTATTAAATACTTTGTAAAAGGATTATACTAATTGTTTATTTTTCTATTGCATGCTAGAGCAGATTAATGGCACCTTTAGGAGTTTCATGTGCTTATATCTCAAGCGACAAGCCTTTGTTTATTTTGAAACTTTGATAGACCTCTTATTTTTGCCTTCTGATACATAAAACACTTTCAAAAAATTTATTTAGGTTCAAAAAATGACTACAACATTTTTCCAAGCCATACTATGATGCCACAGGTGAAGGAGAAAAAAAACAGAACCTTGTTATTGTTCTAAATGGCTCTCTAAGATGTTTTGCTAAGCTTAAACTCTGATAAATCCACCATAAACAACATGAAATAAGCAAAGGATCACAATATTTTTTTCAAAAAAATTACCTATAAAAGCCATACTATGGTATTCAAAATAAAAAATTTCTTGCTTGGATGACTCTTAAATTGCTTGGAGTTGTATTTATATTGCTTAGATCTGTCTTTTAGTTACTTCACAAGATCATTCATGGGTTATACAATCAACAAAATCAAATTTTACTAATTTTTTTCATACTCAACTCATTCATAGACTATATAAGAAGAAAAAATAATAAAAATGGCATCCCATGTGGAAGGAGGAAGTTAAAAATTTGATTGTGCTACTTCAATTACTCTCCAAGAAGTTCTCCAGAACACAAGATTACATATCTAGCACTAAAACATCTAAAAATAATAGTCAAATTAATTAAGACAAGTTTTTCACCATTCTCATACCATTCATGGGTTATACAAAGTTTACAGAGAGCTCTTTGACTTGAAAAATTATTTGAAATATTGATCTGGTTGCTTAAATCTATAACTTTAAACACCTTCATTCATAATATTAGTCCAACAAACAAGACAATCTTAAAATTTTAATGCTTAAAGAAATATTTTAAACCCATTATAAGATTCTTAAATAATTCTGACATGAAAATAGGTTTAAAATATAAAAAAATACATAGATTTGAGATCTCTAGGCTTTTAAGAGGAAAAAGTAGAATAACTTACTTCCTACAAAACGAGAAGCTTGAAAAAACTTATGAACATACCATGATTTGAAATATAGATGAATATGGGCTTGAACACATGTCAAAAACTTAATCTTTGATCTTATTTTTTGAACATGCATCAACTTGACTCGTTACAAAATAAATAATATGATTACAACACTAGCCAGATCTAGATGTGAGACCAATACCAAAGACATTCACCATGGAATAATGAGAACAAAGTTGAAAACATCATAATACAAATCTACAGTGAGAAAACCTCATGAAGAGATAAAAAATCCACCAAGATTATTCATTATTTGAAAAATAAAATATACCCAATACAAACTTTTTTTTTCTCTTCTCTTTTTTTTATTACATCTTATAATATAAACTCTTTATTTGATAGGCAAGGTAATCTATCCATTATAAATGACATTTTTCAACTACCACATTAATGGATCCAATCTTTCCAAAGATTATTTAATATATTTTAGTATTTATTTACACAAAGATAAACTCATGATAAATAATAAAATATACTATTATTTAACCACTGTAATTAATATATTGAGGGTATATAAATAACACAACTTAACTATTAATTATTCTAATAATGAAGAAAGAGTATTGAAATAATTAATTGTTAAGTGGTGTTATTTATATACCCTAAATACATTAAATTACATTGGTTAAATAATAATATATTTTATTATTTATCATGATTTTATCTTCATGTAAATAAATAATAAAATATATTAAATGACATTTGAAGAAGTTGGAGTCATTAATGTGGTGGTTAAAAAATGTCATAATATAATAGTTAGATTACTTTGCCTATATAATAAAGAGATTACATTATAAGATGTAATTAAAAAAGTGAAAAGATAAATCTTGTATTTGGTACATTTTATTTTTCAAATAATGAATAATCTTGATGGGTTTTTTACCTTTTCATGAGGCTTTTCGATGATATATCTATTTTTTCATGGTCAATGTCTTTGTTATTAGTTTCACATTTAGATATGGTATTCATATGTAATTATATTGCTTATTTTGTCACTTTGAATTTCTGTAGGTCCATAGAGATTAATGTGTATTAAATCTAAAGGTCTTGTAATAGAATACTCTTTAGACTTGAACCTCCTTATAGTTTGTTTATCATGTTGACATGCCTTGCAAAGTGTGTTTGTAAATTTAGTAATTTTAAACATATTCTTCACAGAATTCTTAGCGCCTATCTTGATCATATTATCAAAGTTTAAGTGGCTTAACCTTCTATGTCATAGCCAACATTTATCCATCTTTCTCATAAGGCATCTTTCCTTCTTGATCTCATTCAAGACATATATATTGTTCTCAATCATTTAGCATTGACAATTAGCTTTCCTGATTTGGCTCTTCTTATATCACACCCTCTATCATAAAAGATTAGTGTGTATCCTTGGTTGCAAATTTGACTTAAACTAAACAAGTTATGTTTCAAGCCTTCCGCATACATCACATTCTCTATCTTGGTCTTCCCATTGTCTAAACTCAAGATACCCTTACTAACAATATTGAAAATTGTGTTATCTCTAAATCTTATTGTCCTTGAAGCAATCTTCTTTGAAATGAGCTCGCTCTTATCCTCTATCATGTGCCTTGAGAAACCACTATATGTATACCACTTAATGCCTTCATCTTGGATGTGAAAGGTAGTTTGAGCTAGCATAGACTCTTCTTGTTTAGTCTTCTGCTCCTCCTTCACCTTATTCACAGGGTTTGACTTCTTAATCAATTTCTTAATGGTATGATTGTAAACTTTTTTATATTGACTGATCGTCCTCATATGCCTCATATTGTAATCCCTTGTAATATATCCTCTGATCACGCTTATAGTATGGAATTTTTGTTCCACTATTGAAATAAGCATTCATCTTATTCCTCCATGAGGAATTGATTCTAGCATGATGTCTATAATCTTTAGCTCTATGTCCATATTAATTGCATGAAAAATAATAACCATTAAAATAATTAACATACCTTATCTGTCTGATGTTGAATGATGTACGTCTACCTTTATTGTCTTTTTAAGGAATCACATTCTTGTTGACTTGTTGATCAATTTAAATCTCAGATTTGAGTTTTCGCATAGGTCTTTATTTTGTCAGTACCATCATTTCTTGATGGTTCATTATCCTATTAGGAATTAGTTTTTACATTAGTATTTACATTTGGATATTTACTGAGCGGTAAAAAATATGTATGATATATTATATTATTTGGATAGAATATAGTTAGTTATAATATATTGTTTGATGTTACAATAATATTATTCATATAGGAGATTGCATAATCATAGAAATTTGGGTAAGATATTAGTGGAGCTATGTTCTCCACTATTATACGAATAGTTTTCTATAAAGATGTAATGTTCTATATGATGAAATATGGAATAAATAATATTATTGTGTTAAAATATTTCTTTGTATTTTGAGTATTTGACTCTTTTATTTTTGTATTAATTTATGCAGATCTAAACCATACTCATTATCCTGTATTAGAGCAGTGTATGATCCTTTGCATTATGAGGATTTAATTTTTGAAGGGGACAGTTTGATTGATTAGTTCAGGTCGCCCCTCTACATGATCAAAGTATTATATTTGAGTATTTCTCTTTTAGTATTTAGTCATTGTTATTTATGTTTATTATCTTTAGTATTAGAAATAAGAAGAGTCTCATTGTAGTAGTGATGACATAAGAGGAGGAAAAAAATCAAAAGTGAAATTATACCTATCACAAATAAGAGGAATCATCCTCAAGGTTGTGGTGGTGGTGGTATATTTGCGAGACTCACCTAAGGGGCCTGGATATGTCAAATATGTGAGAAGAAAGATGAAGGCTAACATGCATAAGGAAAAGATAAGAGTTTTGAAGGAGATATCCTCTAGGAAGATTATAGCAGATACAAAGTCACCAAAAGGTTCCTAGAGGTATTGAATTCATATGTTACAGAGATACGAAATGAAACAACATATGGGGAAATAAAGCAAACAAAGAGTAAAAAAAAATGTTAGTTGTGGTAGCTGAACTCATTTTTCAGGTCAACTATGTATTGCTCAATATGATTGTATGCTCTCTGTCATACATGAATAGATAACATGGTATGGACAACATGATGCTATTTAGCCATATCAAATCCATTTTATATTGAATCATTTTGCATTCAATGAGTACGTGATTGTGTCTGATATGTATCAGTCTACAGGATATCGGACAAGGGTCATGTGGAAAGTGATGCTAGTGTTTCTCATTGTTTATTTTAGTTCAGTGAGAGTTGTTATTTTCATGTGGAACGATGTAAATAATATCGAGTCAACTTATGGTTTGATTTTGAGCCCACTAAGGAAAAGTTTATAATCTATTTTATTGATTTAAATTAAGTCTACGATTTTGCTAAACAAAATCATAGGATATTATTGAATCGCGTTGCCTTTTGCTTTGGAATATACTGAGACAAGTTTTGTAAGAAGAAATTGATTATTGATAGTTGAAAAACAAAATTCCATATGCTCTCTTGTTGCTAGATCTAAGTGTATTTCATTCTTACATACCAATTGCAGTTGTAGAGTTGTGAACTATCTTGTTTTATTCCATATCGAATTACCGAACAATAACTTTCTAGTTGAAGTCGTGCTGAGTTGTGTACAAACATAGACAAGAGTGTCTTTTCAAAATATATGGGTGGCCACCTCAAAATCAATAAGTTTTAATACATCTATATTTAGGGCTTTGTTTTGTCATATTTATTAGTGACTATAGTGATTAGAGTTTTCTATTATGGTATAATGGTCATAGGTCTTTATGAATTTAGAAATCAAAAGTTATTTGGTCATATGTAATTGATTAACATTGTGGTAAGGTTTAGTTTTGATGATTGTCTATAGTCAGTGTTAGAGTCATATTCTTTTATGTTAAAGGAGTCATTTGTAAAGTATGTCAAAAAAATTTCAAAGTCAAAAATTCAAAATATTTGAGTCAAGTTCAAAATGTCAAAAGTGTTATTTAGTTTGTCAAATCCAAATTGGATTTTGATTATTAGTCATGTATCATTATTTATAAAAAGTCATTTATATCATTTGTTTTGTAGAGTCTTTTTATGTCATTCGATCATCAAAATCAAACCCTTTACTGTAATGGATGTATTATCACTTGTATGCGACATCTAAATTAAGGGGGGTTATATTTTCAAAAATGACAAAATGAGCTTCATCAACACTTTTATTGAGTGAGTAGATTTACCTATTGGAAGTCAGAGGAAACATATGTTGGAAGTTTCAGAGCCTCTCATCAATCATCAATGATGGGGCCTAGATGATTTGGTAACATATTTTACATGGTGTATTTTTTTTATAATTTATGTTGTATGTTTGAAAATTAAGAATAGAAGTACATGCATGTTCAAGTATTTTAATTAGTGAGAAATTTCAAATATACTCCCTTGATGTAAAAACATGGTGAAATAAAAAAAGCACCAATGTAAGAAAATTCATAAATCTTGAAAAGGTTTATGATAGATCTAAAATACCATCAAAGGTGGACAATTGTTGAGGTTCATGTTCATGTCAAGGTTTGTGATAAACATGTTTAAAACCATCGAAGGAGTAACATTTTCTTTGGACCAAATTCATGAGCCAAATGGTTAGGTATGCCACAGAGGTGAGCATACTATAGGTGATAGTGTGAATATTTTTGCACCATGTAGAAAATAAGGAGAGAGTTAAGAATTAGTTTTTATATTAGTATTTACATTTGGATATTTATTGAAAGGTAAAAATTATGTGTGAGAGAATATATTATTTGGTTAGAATATAGTCATTTGTGATTGTAATCATATAAAATGTCAAAATTGGTAGCTTGAGTGTGGCTTGTGAAACCCAATCCATAGGTCCCTCTTGCATGCTCTCATGACCCTTCTAGACATATTTTTAATTATTCTCAATTATTCATAAACTTTCAAGACTTGATTTTAGCTCAGCCAAGCTGCATTTCTCATGCTAGTTCTATCCCTCTAGGTCTTGAACATGTAAGATAGGAGTGTTGTAGTTGGACTATAGCATAGACCCTAGAGTGTCCCATTTTCAGTGCTCCTATCCAATCATATTTTGAGCCCAAATGACCATTTTTTTTTAATTTTTATTCTTCATTGTGTCAACCTAACAAGAATACATTTAATCCATGATCAAAAGATCTCTATAAAATCTCATTCAAAGTCCATTTAGAAAGAGTTGAAAAATATTATAAAACCAAGCAAGAATACAAGCAAAATCATTGAGACAAATTTCCATATTCTATACATACATCCATCTAATATAGCTACAAGCACATTCAAACCTTCACACGAGTCCCTAGCCACCTCAAGCACACGTAGTTTAGTATTTTTGCATCTGTATAACACCATTTCACAAAGCACATCAAGTGGGAGAACTACATATGGATTGATCTTTCTTAGGAGTATTGGTATGTAGGCCACACACCCATACAAGGGATATTGATACATGTTTAGTGCATCTTACACACATTAACCCCCCTATTTCTCAAAGTTTTTTTTAAATGTAATGAAGGCATAAAGTTAGAGATTAAATCAGATCTACAAGGAGTTTTATCGACATTCAAGATTTGAAATTTTATAGGCAGGTTTACACAGGGATAGTAGATAAAACCCATAAAACTCAAATCTTTTTGACCAGTTTGAATAACAGTGGTAGGATTTGAACTATAGTACCAGACATCAAAGTGTCCTATTTTTGACAGTGTTGTTCTTTTATCATATGAAACCCAGATCTAGATTCATGACATTGTCTCAGTCTTACATAGCCTATATCAGCGTGTATCTCAGTGATATCAACCTAGTTTTAAGTTAAGTTACATTTCTCTTGTTTAATTTCTACTTTTAGAAAGCTATGAAAGTCAAATAAACTATACAAATTAGTAGTTAAATTATTGCAATATTATTTACTGATTTAGTCAACTCAGACCTTTAACTAAAATAAGAATAAGACTCTATATTCTCAAAATGGTTAAATCATTTGGTGAACCCGACTTACTTCATTTGGTATAAAAACCCTAGTAACCCTAGGAAAAATTCTTTCTTAAAATTTTTCAATATTTTTATGATTTTTAACATACATATTTAAATAAAAATTCACATTAATTTTTAAAGTTTCATAGTAATTTTTAAAAAAAAATCATTATCTCCCAAACCCTAGTTGCATTTACGAGGTCTTTTTAAATCAAGAGTTTTTTCCAATATTTTTATGATTTTTTACCTACGTATTTAAATCATAAATTCATATTAATTTAGAAAATTCTATAGTAATTTTAACAAATCATCATTTTTCAAAACCCTATTTGTATATACTAGGTCCCATTGTTTTTGAGGTATCACCTTACATTTAAAATCAAATTTCACATAAAAATAAAAATAGATTTCACTTATTTACACATATATATTACAAATAATAAGGAGATCATACTCAGTCATATCATGTACATGAATGATGAAGCTTACCATATGTTAATACAGAGCTTCATTCTTTGCATTTCATGCTTAATTTTTATAATATGAGATGATATTAAGAAATTAAGTACTAAATATGTTAAGATACCTCTTGCCTCACCTCCCTTGGAGCCTTTATCCTATGTCGAGCTATGTTGCATGGTCCATTTTATTCTTCTCAAAGTCACTACCTATCATTAGAGAGCCCAATTGACAACCTTCGTCCCTCCACCACCTTGACCTATCAATTATCTATGCTCTCCTCTCGTAGCTACTACTAGTCCTATACGGCTAGTATATAATGCAGTTATATTTGTTGCTCGACGTGCCACCATGCCTCCCCCACCTAGTTAAAAGCCCCACCACCCTTCTATTCCTTTCCATTTAAAGGCCAACCCACCTGTACAGGCAGATCCACACAAGGCATATGATGTTGATTAGTTGAGAAACACACCAACTAAGATTTCCATGTTAGAATTGCTTTAGAAAGTCAATATGTTCAAAGATATTATATATCAAGCACTCATTCAGAATTTTATGCCCATTGATTTAGAGCCTTCTTATTTTGCATCAATGGTCAACACATTAAAAACTATAGAAGATGTTATATCTTTTGATCCTGAAGACATGCTGTCTCAGACAGTTATTGATCCAAATTTACCATTTTTCATACAAGCTCAAATCAAAATTAACACAGTTAAAAGAGTTTTAGTTGATAGTTGTTTCAGACTTAATATATGTAATATTACATTTTTCTAGACCATGGCATCCATGCAAAAATCATATAAGAATGTTAGAGGGTTTGATGATATATCATGACATACATTGGGCACCATCACTTTGGATATCATGGTAGGACCAAAAATCTTCTTTACACAATTTTAGGTCATGTCAGGGCCTCTTCATTATAATCTTTTACTTGGATGACCTTGGATACATGCTATGGGGGCAGTTCCTTATACTCTTCATTAGTGTGTTATTTTTTTTCATGAAGGATACCTATACACATGCCCAACAGATAACCAACCATTTAGATATTATCGAATTACAGAGTCATCTTCAACTATTTTTTCAAATGGGACACCTCATATCACAATTTAGTCACCATTTCATTACATTTCTCTTAATCAGATACATACATATGAGGTAGGAGAGATTAGCACATCTTGCACTCCTCTACTTATAGTTATGTCCTTAATAACAGCTACTCAATGAGTCATAGCAGCTTCAACTGTTCCAACTAATCCATTAGTCATGATTCTTACACCCGTTATAATTAGACAATCATCGATAGTAGTTCCAATAGTACCAATTGATTTTATAGATACAGCTCCTCTGACAGTTACAGTTACTCCATCAGTGATAGATACTCTCATAACACCATCATCTTCTACTACTATAGTTGATGAGACCTCCATATCACAGTTACCCCTTATGGTAAATTTTGAGTTACCATATGTACATGATGTTGATACAGATTCTCAGATTACATCGAATGATGATACAACACTCACACTCACAAATGACTATTTGTGTGGATTGAGCTTTACACCAGTTGGCCCAAGAGAGTACCGAGATGACTCTAGAGCTCTCATTACACATCCCACATCACTCTTAGCATCTTGAACTACAATCTCAAGATATACTCCATATTTATGGCCATAGACAAATCACTTGGTACATATAGTTCACATAGTTACCTCTATAGATATAGAGCTAGTCATTTAGGTTCAGGCAGGCATAACACAACATCAATCACCAATTATACTACAAATGGTATTTTATCATGGACTAATCACACTACCTACTTATGACACAGATCTATTAGCAAGTTATCACAGTAAGATGGTCACCTATTTTGTCTCTTTCACAAGATCACAAGCCATGATACAAACTCATGTACATCTTTACAATAAAAAATGGATAAACTATAGGTTTATGATACTATTCAAATTACATCACCACCAGCATCGGCTGCACCACTTCCACCAAAAGTGTCTACTACCAGAGCTAAATGTCCTAGAGGAGACTCATCATTTTCACCACTAGAGCAACCTTTAGTTTACTATCAATAAGATGACACCATTACGAGTGATAGATATCTGAATATACAAAGAGCACAGATCTTATTGACACTTGAGGAGATAACCACCATACATATAAAATTTATGACATATGATTATACTCATGATGATGATCTTGAGGCATTTGATGATGGTCGTGATCCCTTCATCTCCATCCTCAATGGGATCCATCCTTGAACCCTTTACCGCCTCTAACCTACTCTTTTATGTCATGTCCCCTTTCCAGTTGACATCTCGCAGTGCTGATGATTAGCCTATTATTGCAACCCTCGTAGGCTGATAGGATGGATAGAGGGTCATGATGGAGCTTGGCTTGGCTTCGACTATCAAAAATTTTCCAGTTGGCTTTCGTTTGGGCTCTTTCGAACACTGTTTGCCTGAGTTCCTATTTTTTTGGGGATATTTGACATGCAATAGAGCACCCCAGTTTTGGTATGGTCATGTGCGGAATCACTTCCTTGTTCGCCAGGTTCAGACAGATCGAGAATCAGATATGTTTCGAGGGAGATATTAATATTTAATTGATTTAATTAAATATTAATTATTTGGCGTAATTATGACAGGCGATTTGGGCCAAGGGGGGCTCATTATGAAGGGGGCCGTTTTAATTATATTTTTATAATTAAAATTGTGTCTTTAGACTATGGAAAAATTAAAAGAGAAAGAAACCCTAATTCTTAATTATGAAACCCTAATTAGGGCAAGCACACCTTTTAGAGGATATAAGGGTTTCTCATTGGAGGGTGTGTCATTCATTCATGTTGAAGACAAATTTTTGCTAAGTATTTTCTAAGAAGACTGAGCCAAGGGTTCCAGTATTCGATTTGCATTGGAGAACGTGCAATCTTCAGTGTGTGCAATTTAGAGGTTGTGAAATATCAGTTGATCTATTGCCAGGCAAAGAGATAATTTCATACAAAGGTTATCATAGAGATTCACAGGTATTTATTTCATCAGGTTTTGATCCATAAATTATCTAGAACGAGATTCCCAGTAGTGGCGCAATTTTCTTGAGATCTGGAGTCCAGCCGTACCGGGCCGTACTATATTTACTATTCCTGTACGAAATTTGAAGTGCACAGTTAGATGAAACGCGCAGCAGTCGCAGCCAGCAGGGAGCGTGATTGACATCGGCAGCGCAGAGACCGACATCGGCCAAACATCAACATCGTAGAGACCGACGTCGGCCGACTCACACCGACATCGGCAGACAACGACAGTATTATCTGATCGACCGCGATAGTATAACCGACGCCGGCGACTGTGTTTTTGAAACAACCAGAGAAAAGCTTATTTATTGCAGCGATACCAGTTGTACTAGATCTAGGATTTGCAGAGAAATCAAGATTTTAAGACAATATTTTATATTATTTTGTATGTGTGCAAGAGATCTTTATTGTAACCATCTGAAGTGAATAATAAGATTAGAGATTAGTTAATTGAAAGAGTACAGTGCTATTTATTTATTTATTTGAATTTATCTGGGAAAAATGCATTCTTCTTTATTTCATGCAAAAACACCAAAAAAAAGCAAAATACACAAAAATAGTAAAAAAAATAAACAGTTTCAGAAAATCAAGGGAAAACAGGGGTTTCTACAGTGGTATCAGAGCTAAATCCTGCCATCCTGAGGGTTTAGCAATCTCATGCAGCCACAAGAGTTGGGACCACACATGTATCACACACGCAAGAGAGCCTTACTGGAAGGCGAACCAATTTTAAAACAACCGGCCATCATGAGTGACAAGCATGAGGGTAGCCCACCCAGGGGCCACAGGGATAATGATGATCAGGGCACCAGAGAATTCTTTCGTGCTATGGTCACAGGCCAGCAACAGATGGCGCAAGGACTACAGGAACTTACTACTATGGTAGAGAGGATGAAACCACCTATTAGACAGAATGGGGAACAAGGAGATAATAGGAGTGCTACAGTTAATTAGAGACCACAATTGACCCATTCTAGAACAGCTAATAGGCCTACACGTCTTACGTTTGTTTAGGAGGAACCAGAAGCTCTAGCAGAGGAGGCGACAGGGGACCCCCTATTTGCAGATGCACTCATGGCTGCAAATGATGAGTGGGATTTATTAGCTCCTCAGGGTCGGGAAAGGATGTCTTTTGATCATTTTGTTAATCAGAGGAGAGAGCACTACAGAGCAGTTAGACAGGACAGGAGGCCTAGAGGTCAACTCAGTGAGTTGAAGAAGGCTACATGCAAGCTTTTTTTGACTACTTTTGATGGTAGTAGTAAGATGACAGCTCAAGCTTAGATTCATAAGCTTGACACATTTTTGGCATTAAGGCCAATGACAGAGATAGAAGCTATCAAATACACCGCTTTGCACTTGGAGGGAGTAGCACATGATTGGTGGTACCATGGTGTGGTAACACTTCAGCATAACCAAGTGACAGATTACCAGGACTTCGTGGATAGGTTGGTTGAGAGGTTTGACAGGAAAGATCCAGAGGTTTACTTTCGAGATTTGGTACAGTTGAAACAAACAGGTAACTTGGAGTCCTTCATTGAGGAGTTTCAGTGGTTGGCAGTTATGGTGCCAAACATTTCAGAGCGTAGATTGGTAGTTCTCTTCATCGAGGGCCTATTCGAACCATTGAGAGGTTGGATCAAAGCCTTTGATCCTCCTTCGTTACAGGAAGCTATGAAGAAGGCGCGTCGTATGGAGATGGCATCCCCATCCAGTAAATTTAACTCCAGAGGTAAGTCTTCATCCAGGGACAATAAGGGCTTCAACAGAGGTAGAGAGAACTCATATTTTATCAAAGACAAATCAAGTTTTAAGAATGATTCAAAGGGCATACCAGCAGCACCACCTTTGGATCGAGAGGCTCTTAACGATCTACACAGGAAGAAGCTTTGCTTCTCTTGCAAAGGTCCCTATGATGCCAATCACGATTGTCCTTTGAGGCCTAAGGGCAAGGCAAATCGAGTGATGTGGGCTTATTATGAGGATTCAGAATCAAAAGATTTCGAACGTCAGGAGAGTTTTGAGGAGGCAGAGGCAGATTCAAAGCTTTAGATTCAGGAGGCACGCCTATCGAGCATTCAGCAGGAGGGTTCATTCAGACTCCATGGAGTTTTGGCAGGACAGAGGGTCATCACCCTTCTTGACACAGGAGCCACACATAATTTTATTGATGCTAGATTTATGGAGAAGCGTGGACTCACTACCAATTATTTCGAGAGCATTAGAGTTAAAGTAGCCAATGGTTACACTCTTAGGTGTGAGCGAATGATTAGAGACCTCCCATTGCGCTTGAACAACTATGAGTTCAAGGCTAATTATTATGTGGTGAACATGGGGGATATAGATTTGGTCTTGGGCATGAAGTGGCTTCATTCCCTTGAGGAAGTCACTCTTCGTCTCACGGACATGGAGATTCATTTTGATGTTGATGGGAAGACACATATTCTGAAGGCATTACGGGACAACAACATCAAAACTATTTCTTTTCATTGGGTGGAGAGGCTCATACGACACGACATGGTAGAGTGGGCTGTCGAGTGCACATTGGCACCAATACATGAGGGACAACAGAAGACTGAGTATCATCCTGACATTCAGCTATTGAGAGTCAAGCATGATAAGGTATTCAGCGATATTCCACCAGGGAGACACCCAGACAGGGGCATTGAGCACATTTTTGAGCTGGAGGATACTCGAAAATTTTTGGTGTGTACTTGGTTGGCTCTCCAGGATTCTAAGAGACATGTGGACGAGCTTGGTCTTGAGGTGAGTTCAGTTCAGGAGTTAGCGCATGTGGTAGGGACTCAGCTTTCTTTTACAGTCAGGGCACATGTTAATGATGATATCAGTATGTCTAGCATTCACACTCCAGATTCAAAGATTGTAGTGGGTACATGAGACAGGGGCATGAAGTCAGTTGGTATTGTTCACATTACTCAGGTGAGGAGTTTACTTGAGTTGCCAGTTGATTTTCGTTCATGGATTGGATGTTGGGATCCTTATCTTGGTACTTGGGACGATTTGATGCCATGGCATGAGAGTTGTGATAGACATGGCATGGTGATAGGTGCTGGGGTTGACAGCTTGTTAGTGCATGACTTAGAGCAAGAGTTGATGGCAAGCATATTTGGTTTGTGTTATTGTTATCTAGCATGTGATGTCTCTTCATTATCAGTGATGCATAGGAGTTTGGGTGATGAGACCGTGGTTGGTGATCTGCAGAGATATGTTGATTACAGTAGAGGTACAGTGTGTGGATTCTCCGCACTTGGCGTAGTTCCATTTGAGAGTTGTTGCAGAGTTGGAGTGTGCCTTCTGCATAGCATGGTGGAATGTGTATATGATATTTGCGATTTTGGTAGTTTGAGTTGTCCACTCTACTTGGGTTCTGATATTTCGAGAGTTTGTTTATCATGGGTTCTTGACTGTCGCAGTTGTGATTTTGGAGTTTTGTTGAGTTGTATTCACCAGTTTGATTATGGATTCCTCTTGGTTATATTTCAGAGGATATTGCAGGAGTTTGCGTTGATTGACAACAGTATAGATCATGACTACATGTTGGATCCAAGTGGATTGATTGGTTTATTGTTCAACGATTGCTTGGGGACAAGCAATTTCAGGAGGGGCAGACTGTCATGTCCCCTTTCCAGTTGACATCTCGCAATGCTGATGATTAGCCTATTATTGCGACCCTCGTACACTGATAGGATGGATAGAGGGTCATGATGGAGCTTGGTTTGGCTTCGACTATCAAAAAATTTCCAGTTGGCTTTCGTTTGGGCTTTCGAACACTGTTTCCCTGAGTTCCTATTTTTTTGGGGAAATTTGACACGCAACAGAGCACCCCTATTTTGGTATGGTCATGTGCGAAATCACTTCCTTGTTCGCCAGCTTCAGACAGATCGAGAATCGGATATGTTTCGAGGGAGATATTAATGTTTAATTGATTTAATTAAATATTAATTATTTGGCGTAATTATGACTTAGGCGTTTTAGGCCAAGGGGATGCTCATTATTAAGGGGCTGGTTTAATTATATTTTTATAATTAAAATTGTGTCTTTAGACTATGAAAAAATTAAAAGAGAAGGAAACCCTAATTCTTAATTATGAAACTTTAATTAGGGCAAGTGCACTTTTTAGAGGATATAAGGGTTTCTCATTGGAGGGTGTGCCATTCATTCATGTTGAAAACAAATTTTTGCGAAGTATTTTTTGAGAAGACTGAGCCAAGGGTTTCAGTATTTGATTTGCATTGGAGAACGTGCAATCTTCAGTGTGTACAATTCAAAGGTTATGAAATATCAGCTGATCTATTGCCAAGCAGAGAGATAATTTCATACAGAAGTTATCACAGAGATTCACAGGTATTTATTTCATCAGGGTTTGATCCAAAAATTATCTAGAACGAGATTCCCAGTAATGGTGCAATTTTTTTGAGATCTGGAGTCCAGCCGTACTGGGCCGTACTATATTTACTGTTCTTGTACAGAATTTGAAGTGCGCAGTTAGCTAAAATGCGCAGCAGTCGCAGCTAGCAGGGAGCACGATCGACATTGGCAGGGCAGAGACCGACATCGACTGAACATCATCGACGTCGGCTGACTCACACTGACATCGATAGACAACGACAGTATTATCTGACCGATCGCGATAGTATAACCGACGCTGGCGACTGTGTTTTTGAAACAACCAGAGAAAAGCTTATTTATTGCAGCCATACCAGTTGTACTAGATCTAGGGTTTGCAGAGAAATCAGGGTTTTAAGACAATATTTTATATTATTTTGTATGTGTGCAAGATATCTTTATTGTAACCATCTGAAGTGAATAATACGATCAGAGATTAGTTAATTGAAAGAGTACACTGCTATTTATTTATTTATTTGAATTTATTCAAATTTATCTGGGAAAAATGCATTCTTCTTTATTTCATGCAAAAACACCAAAAAAAGTAAAATACACGAAAACAGTAAAAAAAACAAACAGTTTAAGAAAATCAAGGGGATACAAGGGTTTCTACATTTTATGTCATTGTGTAAATATTAATTTATTCATATGCTTTAATATAGATTATTTTTAATTACTTTTACATAGTTTCTTTTTGATTGATTGTACATAACTCAAAATATCAAAAATTCGAAAACATTCAAATATGTCAAAATACAAAAACATTCAAATAATTGAAAAAATTAAAAATATTTTAATTGTATGCATTATCCATGTTTTACATTTCTACTAACATGCTAGACTTACATTTTGTTGTTTTATGCTATTGTATGTTGATTTATCTACGTTATCATGCTTTACTTGATCTTTTTTGAGTGTGTGCAATGACATCCAAATCCTTGATTGCTTCACTCTACCCATTGAGAGGGCATCCTACTTCTATGTTTGAGACATACATAAATATATGTACCCATTAAAGGCATCATATACATGAATATAACATCCAAGTTATGTCATTATTACATTGCACACTCTAGCTATCATGATGATGTACATTATTTACTAGATTACACAGATTATTCTATAAACATTCACTAGTATATAACACTTGTGTATTTCTTAGCATATACCAAATCTTGTACTACATATCTTGCATACTTTCACTTCTTGTTTTGATTAGTTAGATACGATTGTATTTTCAATATTTACATGGTTTTCTTTTCTTACTTTGTGTAGCTAGATGTGATTGAATTTCTCAATTCCTATTACTTCTATTCTTGTGTGTGTCTTAGGACATTTTCCAGTGTCCTTTGCTTGGACTCTTCTATGTGTTTGTGGCCCTCATGCCAACCTTGTTTGTTTCCAATTGTATGTGTATGCAGTATTTGAACATGCCTTGTATGTTTGCTTTCCAATTTAAGTGACATGTGCCCATGTCCTTTATTTACTTGACCCCTTTGCCGCTCTTATACGCTTTTTGCTTCTTACCTTATATGCTTGATTGTTTTTCAATTATTTACAATGTCATGATCCACATCATGCATTATCTTGACTTTTTGAATGTCACGATGGACATCATGCTCCATCCCTCCTTGACAATTAATAACTAACAAACTAACATTTCTAGTTTCAACTCAGTATATTGTACGTGTTATTACATGGTTATATCTATTTAGGTATACCCATGTTGATATAACAATCTACAAAACAAACTATGATATATCTTAAGACATTTTTTTTATTATCATTGTTATATCATGTATTTTGTAGTATAACACATGTGCAAGGCTCTTTCTTCTGAGAATAGTCATTGCAAGATCTTAATTCCTACCCTCAAAAGAGAGGGCAACAAACAAGGGTTTTATCATAGAGATCAGAGCTCCTACCGGTCAAAAAAATTAGTTTTCAGAACACTCAAAACAACAATCAAAGGTCAAACAAGGTAGAACAGACCAGAAAAATAGTGATGATTACATAATAGATGTCAAAATCAATAAAAGACAATATCATCGGATATAGAAAATAGCACCAAAAAGTAGGATGTCTTGTTTCTAGTGCTCCTATCCAAATAGCAAAAAAACAAGATTTTTTAAGAAATAGGAAGAAAGGTAGGCTCAGCTATAATTTTGTCAGAAATAGATCAATTCAAATTCAGTAGTTTTAGTATAGTTTGTCTCAAATTATCTAGATCATGATGATTCTTGCTTCTAGTTTCAAATTGGGTAGTTGGTATAACTTCCAAATCAAAATCCATGTTATAGACACCAGTGATTGGAGGCAATGTGCAGGCCAAATTTGACTTCTTTTCTTTTTGAGTTCAGTATATTTACCTAAGCATTCTTAGTAGTTGCATGCCTTATTCCATCTACAAGTGATTGGTATCATTTCAGAGTGGCTTTCATACAAGCCTAACCTCTACATTCTCAAGTGGCTTCCATATAAACCTAGTTTCCAATTTTAGAGTGGCTTTCATATAAGCCTAATCTCCTTTCAGAGTGGCAAAGATTGGCCTAGTTTTTAGAACACATTCAGCTATCCAAGCCATATTATCAAATTATAGAACATTCATAGACTTCAAGATCCATCTCATATAACACATTCATACTAGTATCAATTTAGAGTTTCACTTAGTGGGCAACGATGGAGCCAAAGGACTATCTAGCCTTTGTATTTTTGAGCCACCTACTCCAAGAGATTAGACACATAGTTCAAATATCGATTTGCACACACATGACCACCTAACTTCACTTAGTGAGTGACGATGGAGCCAAAAGTCTAGTCTTTAGATTTTTGAGCCACTCTTAGAGAATTAAGCACTTAACTCTATTCACAATATTACTTTTGGTATAACACACATCTAATAGCACTTAACATCACAATAGGTTTTATATAGGTTTACATACCTGGTGAGGTGCATTTGTTTCTTTCTCTTTATCTCTCTCTTTTACCTAGGTTTATATGTTCTTATTTTAGATATAGTGTATCTAGTAAGAACTAATATTCTCTTTGTTTTTCTCTTGTAAATTTACACTTCACAATGTGCTCTCTCTATGCACACTCAACATCACACAACTTCTTGGGCTTCATCCTTGAAGGTAAGTTTAGGAATGCTTTCTACTTTTCCTTTATCCTAATATTTCATTTTACTACATCACTAGAATAAAGGGGGGCAAATGTAGTCATATAAAATATCAAAATTAGTAGCTTGAGTGTAGCTTGTGAAACCCAATCCATAAGTCCCTCTTGTATGCTCTCATGACCCTTCTAGACACCTTTTTGCTTATTGCCAATCATCTGTAGACTTCTAAAAGTTGATTTTAACTTAATCAAACTGCATTTCCTATGTTATTTCTATTCCCTTAGGTTTTGAGCCTATAGGATAGGAGCACTAGGGTTTGATTATAGCATTGGACCTTAGGGTGTCCTATTTTTAGTGCTCATATCCAATCATATTTTAATCCCAAATGATCATTTCCTTTCAATTGTTCTTCTTCATTATGTTAGCCTAGAGTGAATACATTAAATCCATGACGAATAGATCTTTATAAAAGCCTATTTAAAGTTCATTTTGGAATTGTCAAATATTACAAAAGCAAATAAAAATACAAGTAAAACTATTGAGGTAAAATTCTTTATTCTCTGCATATATCCATCTAATACAACTAAAAGCACATTCAAACCCTCACACCAATCCCTAGCCACTTCAAACATACTCAGTTTAGCATTTTTGCATCTACATAACATCATTTCATAAAGCACATTAAGTGGGAGAACTACATATGACTTGATCCTTCTTCAGAGTATTGGTATGTATGCAGCGTTCTCACACACTATGTATGGATTACACGTTCAATGCATCTTATACACATTGACCCCACACCCCCTTCCGACAGCCTCCTGCCCCGCGCCCCCTCGCCCTCCCCCCCTACCGCACTTTCTAAAAGTTTTATTCAAGCATAATGAATGCCTAGGGTTAGAGATTAAATCAGTGCTATAAGGAGCTCCATCGACATTCAAGATTTGAAATTTCATAGATATGCTCACACAGGGATAATGGATAAAACCCCAAAAAAACAAATCTTTGTGACTAGTTTGGATAACAATGGTAGGACCTAGACTATAGCACTGAACCTTGAAGTGTCTTATATTTGGCATTACCATCCTTTCGTCGAATGAAAGCTAGATCTAGATTCATGATACTGTCTCAATCTTGTATAGTGGATATTAGCCTCTATCTCAGCCGTATCAACCCAATTTTAAGCTAAGTTACATTTCTCCTCTTTCATTACTATTTTTTGGAAGTTATGAAAATCAAATAAATTATACAAATCATTGGTTAAATTATTGCAATATTATTTACTGATTTAATCAACTTAGACCTTTAACTAAATTAAAAATAAGACTCTAATATTCCCAAAATAGTTAAATCAATTATATATTGTTGTATGTTACAATAATATTACTCATATACGAGATTGCATAATCATAGAGATTTAGCTGAGATATTTGTGAAGATATGTTCTCCATTATTATAGGAATAGTTTCCTATAAAGATGTAATGTCCCATATGATAAAATATGGAACAAACAATATTATTATGTTAAAATATTTCTCTATATTTTATGTATTTAGCACTATTATTTTTTTATTAATTTATGTAGATCTGAATCAGACTCATTATGTCTTTTGAGGTCTGACTCTCCTTATTTTCTTTTTTGTCATCTTTGAACATAAGACATGTCTTGTCATGTGAAGACCTGTGACTATTCAAAATATCACCAAGGACTTCAATGCTCTTTTCAAATTTTTGATGAGACTTCAACTTGATTATTGCCTAATCTAATTCTCTTTAAGGACTCCATTTCTATTCTAAACTTGGTGCATTCTTCCTCCTTGGTCTTAAGACTTACAGTGACAATCTCAATCTAAGTTTCCATCTATTTAATAATCTCGTCATGTTCATTAGTGTTGTTACTTAATCTCTCTTCAAAGAGATCGATTTGTTCCTCATAACTTTTAACCAATGATCTTAATTTTTTATTCTTCTTTCTTTAAAACTTCAACTCTTCTATAGCACTCACCAATTCTGCCTCAAATTTTACTTCAGCGTCTTCTTCATCTGATTCTTTATGTTTCATAAGACTTTTCCCTTTGAACAACCTTCATTATCTTTTTCTATGGCCATGAATAAAGTTTCATTGCTATTATGATTAATATTGTCATTATCACTATCAAATATACTTGTGTCACTTAATCAGAGGAACTATTATCTTCTTTGGTATAGAACATCTCTTGTTCTTAAATGACCCTTTATCGCCTTCATATTTTTTGAAACTCTTTTTGCTCTTGTCAAGCTTATATAACCTCTTATCATCACCATGATGTTCATCATGCTCTCCATCATCCTCATTCTTATCCTTGTTAGGGCACTTGGATGCAAAGTTACCAATCTTATCACAATTAAAGCACTTAAATGGTAACTCGCCCTTATACTTACCTGATCATTTTCTTAGTTTTATGATAAACATGGCTTCTATATTTTTATCATCAATATCTATATCAACATCATCTTTGACATTTTTACCTTGTAACTTTTTCTCAGCTTTGAATGCAGCTTCCTTCTTGAAAGGTCTTCCATCACTTGTTCTTATTTCATAGACAGTCAAGATGCCATGAATCTCATTCATCTATAGTATGTTGATATCTTTGATCTCCTCCACAACAAAGACTTTTAATTCAAACTTAGATGTTAGGGATAATAATACATTTTGTACTATTGTTGATTCTTCCAACTCTCCTAGACCTCTCATGG
This sequence comes from Torreya grandis, assembly GCA_037957365.1. NCBI lineage: Eukaryota > Viridiplantae > Streptophyta > Pinopsida > Cupressales > Taxaceae > Torreya > Torreya grandis. Next base: position 1,829,618 of record JARHVA010001233.1, read on the forward strand.
CATTTACCACTTCATTTACTCTTAATAATTAAGATGAAATGTTTTCATCCTCCTTCATTCTCAGATTCTCAAACTGCTTTTGGTGGGTCTACATTTTTGCCAACTTGATATTGGTGTCTCTTTCATAGATGGTTTGAAACTTTTCCTAAATCCCTTTGGATCTATCACAATTCATGACCTTTGTAAATTATGCCTCTGAAAGACCACATAGGATGGCATTCAATGCCTTAGAGATTTTTTCACTTGCTTTCTTACCTACTACATCAGTTGATGGTGTATGAGGTGGAATGAATTCATCAACAATAGATTGCCATAGATCATAGCCAAAATAAATTAGATAGGTCTTAATTTTGATGCTCCAAAATGCATAGTTAGTCCCACTAAAGAGAGCAGCCTTATTGGTTGAGATACCTCATTGTACTTGATGACTAGACATGTTTGTGTTTTTAGGTTTACCTTTAAGTTGTTAGGCCTACTTCAAAAGACTAGGATATGATACCAATTATTGGAAGCACAATCAATAAGGGGAGGGGTGAATTAGTGTTTAAAAAACTTTCTTTCAATTATACTTTAACATTATTTGAACCATGAAAGTAATATAGTGATATAGCAATGCATAAAAAACCATTCACATGAGCATGAAACAAAAAATCACATATATGAGTGAAAAACCTTCAAGCAAGAGAAAAATCACTATGATATCTACAAATGGATTTTTATCTTATGAAATAGAAGATCAAATTCTGTTGAGCACTAACTCAACTTGGAGCACCAACCCCAATAAAGTCAAGCACCCACTTGACTAGACTTTAGAAAACACTTACTTGCAAAATAGTACCAACTGTCCAAGTAACTCATCACCAACTCAGTGATCTCATGAATTTTGATCACATTCACATTTATACTCTTCTATTATGATCTATAATTCATTTTAGTACCTCCTTATACTCAACTATGCAAGATTTTATTCACTTGTCTTGCATACATCAAATAGGCCTAAACTACATTGTATATACACTAGTCTCATGGTCACACACCACATGGTTGGATACACACCTTTAGCCTCTTATGTTGGCCACTCCATAGGTCTTAGGACATCTTATGAACATGATTCAATCACAATTTTAACCACTTTTTGGTCTGCCACAACTCAATTAGGCCTTACTTATCCTTTAGGTCTCATGGAGACCTAAATGCATTAGATATGTCCTCTTCGCACTAAAACTTGATCTTCTTGGGTCTAAATGGCCTTCTCCAACAATAAAAACCCATTAAATCACTTAGCCAATAAACTACACTAACTTTTTCCATGCTTGATTAGACTTGTATCCTTCGTTCATATCATGAAAGCTCTTAAGCCTGTGTACTTCAAAAGTCTATCTTGAAATAAAGAAGCTTAAACACCCTTAACCTACTCAACTATGACAAATGAAACATGTAAATAGATTTTCCATGATCTCAGGGTCATTAGCAAATGCTTGGAACACCTTCACTTAGGAGATAAAGGCTTAAGAACATCTCTACAACTCGCTTACTCAGAACTATCAATTCACCTCAAAAACCATTCATGACGAATTAGACCTCCAATGCCTATGTAAACACTGGTCATGACTCTTAATACATACAAATGATCCTATTAGATCTCCATAACATCTTTAGATAGAAAATTCATATTATCTAATTACAAATATTAGTCTTGTCGACCAATTTTTTACCCCTCTTTGATAGGTTATTGTAACTGGAATGAGTAATGGTATTTCAAATAATAAATATGATCATGGATGTGTGTCAGTAAATTAGTGGACATAAGATGCCCCCTCAAGGGGACAGGTAAAAAAGAATGACGTGGATGGCCACTCAAAAGGAAAAAACATGGGTTTGGCATGCGAATAAACAAGGAAATACAAGATCTGAGATCAATGATGAAGAAGATGGAATCTGCATGAGGAGTGAGATACACATTGACAATGCCCCTTATAAAGACATATGCATAGGGAGTGAATATGATAATTTCATAGTTATTGACACATCCCAAGGGGATCAACCATAACAAAAGAGTGAAAAGATAAGAGGTTATAAGCTTTCGATATATTTTAAGCAAGTATGCATGCAAAGGAGAGATGCACTCCTAAATGCATTGAATGAGATCATATCCCAAGCAAGGCTGCATGCAAGGGAGAACCAAAAACCAAACAAATTGATGAATTAGGCCATAAGCTTTCAATGTATCCTGGGCAAAGACATGTTTCAAGGAGAGATATGGACCAAAATAATAAAGGCCATAATCTATCGATGTATCCCAAGCAACGACACATGTTGGGAGAGCATCATGTCAAAATAAGATAATGATTTGATAATTTTAATGATGGGTGTAGCTCATAGTATGTGTCAAGTGAGAGTAAAAAATATTGGATAGAGGAAAAATAATGTGATTGAGTGACCAAGAGATGAAAGGGAAGGATTGGTTAGTATGGTTGAGCTATCTTTGGGCACCATGGATGACCAAGTATTGCCTATATAGTCTTGAGAGACCTCATGCTGATGTAGTTCTCCCAAAAGGGAAATAAGGATAGGAAGAGCATGAGACTAGATGAGGAAATGAGGAAATAAAATAATTGGATGTAAAGAATAAGAGTAGATGAGGTGAAGTGTTGTCAATTGATGAGCTACAATCAGATGGTATCGATTATGCCCCTAGTAAAGACAAATGCATAAGGAGTAAAAATGATAGTGTCACGATTGTTGACACATTTCCAAGGAGAATCAACTGTAACTAAAGAGTGATAAAGAGAGTCATGAGATTTTAATTTATCCCAAGTAAGGACACATGCTTAGGATAACTATAGGTCTCAAACTAAGGATAGACAAGTATCATTCTAGATCAAGATTGGGTAGGAAATGAGGTAGACTGATGAAGTATGGGGGACTTGAGGATGGAATGATGATGGTTGAGTGGACCTTATGCAACTCTGATGACCAAGGTGCCTATAGAGTGTGAAAATACCAAAGGTCAATGGAGTTTTATGAGTGGAATAATCCCATATACATTGGGAGTAATAAGTTTGGATTGAGAAAGATGGATAAATATGAATCAAAAATAAAAGGGGGCACTAAAAAAATGGAGGTGATATAAAGGAAGTGGTTTCTTTTTAAAAGGCAAAGAATGATATCAAGTTGCTAATGAGAGGTGGCAGAATGGGGTAGGAGTGGAGTGGTAACATTTATCATTATGAGCCAAGTTTTATGAGGGGGACCTCTTTTAGGAGGTATAAAGGGTTTTCGGTAAAAGGTCATCATTGCTACGATCTAAGTCTTACTAGTTGTAGAAAATTTGAAACGTATGGGGGTTTGTTGTACAAGAGGCAGTGACCACTATGTGTCGAGGATGATAACTAATATATTTGATTCGGTTTGAAGAGAATGTTCAAGTTCTATATATAGAGGTGTACGCATCATCTATCCTCATACATTTTTACCATGAATCTTTCCAAGGCATTAAGGATAGCATCGTTAGTGTAAGATCAATGACATGAAGGAGAAAAACATGGTTACTGATGAAAAAGGTAGCGTAAGCTCATCCACAACTCGAGAAACATAGGATGTAATTAATAAAAAGATTAAAAGATAATAAAAGGTGTAAGATAGATGTGGGGCTTAGAAAAAAAAGAGCAAGGCCAAATTAGTGTAACATGTTGTGAGAGGGAGGTTGTGGTTTATCCGAATGGAAAAAAATTTAGGTGCGTGGAATGGTGAGGAGGACGAGTAGGAGGATCAACACCAAGGTGAGTGTAGAAAGTAGATATGGATTTATTGTGGGGTTTTATTTTCTATGTGCATAATGAGGCTAATCAGAGTCTGGTTCAGATCTATATAAAATTGATGCAAAAATTAATAGAGTTGAACACAGAGACTAATTAAAAACACAATAATATTATTTTATTCCATCTATCAACATATAGGATATTATAAAGTTATATAAGAAAAGTCTTTCCTAAAAATAGGGTGACCCGTATCACCATAAATCTCTACCACAATATCTCTTTACCCCCTATGTAAAATATTCTATATTATTAATATTGTTGTAACAATATCATGACTATCAAATATATTCTACCAAATATATAATATAAACCTCTCGATAAATATCTAAATGTGAATACTAAGTAAAAACTAATTCCTAACATTCTCTCCTTAGTTTTTACATGATGCAAAAATATTTACACTCTCACCTACAGTGTGCACACCCATGTGGCATGCCAAACTATTTGGCTCATGACCTTGATATAAAGAAAGGCTCACTCCTTCCATGGTTTTAAATATATTTACCACAAATCTTGACATGAAAAATAACTTCATCAACTATCCACCTCTGATGGTTTTTTGGATCTACCACAAACTTTTTCAAGGTCTATGAACTATCTTAGATTGGTATTATTTATCCTTTCACTATGTTTTTACATCAGGGAATTATGTTTGGAATTACTCACTAATTTCATATTTGAACAAGAATGTAGTTTTATTTTGTATTTACAAACATATAATAAAAACTATGAAAAACTACACCACACAAAATATGTCACCAAAACATCTGGGGCCCATCATTGCTGACTAACAAGAGACTCTGAAACCTCCAACCTCCATTTCCTTTGTCCTCCAGTAGGTGAAGTTGTTCACTCAATAAAAATATCGATGAAGCTTATTCTATTATTTTTTGATAATGCAACCTCCCCATACATGTAACTAACATATTTAACTTAGGATGTCTGGTTCACTTGATAATGCATCATTTACGAGGATGGGTTTTTCGACTTGACAATATGACTCAATATACTTTATTGATGCAAAAGTGACTTTTTGACTCATTTTTTTCCCATACTTGACTTAACCTTAATGTTGACAACATACCAAAAAATGAACAATAATGATTTTTGTAAAATCCAATGACTAAATAAATATGATAGACAAAAAATTCTTTAAATTACTTGACAAGACTCTTTTTTTACTTTTCTATATAAGCTTATTGACATAAACTTAACTAAACTCATAAGTACACAAAATTCTAATTCGTGTAGGCTTATGACTACACAAGTACTTTTACACTAAATATCTTTAAATAAGACACTTTTGAGTTTTTATATATAAGAAAATAGACTTTTGACTTATTATCAAATAATAAGGGATAGTATAAACTCATCTACACCTATGACTCTATGCAATCATACATTGAGAACAAATAATGGCACCAAACCCATTAATACATACATTGATAATTAGATATATTTGAAAGATGCTCAATGGGAATCCATGTGGTATATTGAAAGTAGTACATGGTCTCTCAATATGTATTTGTACCATCAACACCAGAATATTCTTATTATTCCAAATCAGAATTTTCACATCCATGGTTGTTATGATCACATGAGGTATGGGCATGATGGTGAAAGGATTTACAGATCCGCAAGATGTGGAGTCCAAGGTGGATTGCTTGAGGTTGGAAAAACAAGATGATGAGAAAATTGAGGAGAGTTATATGACCCAACTCTGTCATAGATCCTTCTACAGAAGACCATAAGGGTTTGCAAACTACTTGGAAATAATTCACTTTAGATTTGTTGGAAATGTACAGCGATTACATTGTCACATTGAATAATTATGACATACGATGCACATGATCAATACAAATAAACACTTCATAATAATTAGGTTGTAGTTTATGGCTCGAACTATTTTCATGGATCATAGATCAGATGTTGATAAGATATAGGATGTCCAAATTTGATAACAACTATTGATTTCCATAGCTCTTGAAATAATCCTGATTGTTTTACCCAATGCTATTTTAAAAGAGCAGGGGTAGGCACCTAATATGATTAGAAGCATGAGTGGTGTCTCAAAACTTGTACACCACTTTGCTTACGCATCAATAACACAAAGATGTATAACAAGCCCCAAAAAATAATACCATCAACACTTTTTTGTTATACACATTACAAGTGCTCAAAATGACTATGCTTCTGACTTGAATCTTCACTCTCCAATCTCAGTCTGCAGCTAATATCCACAAAAATGATAACAAAACAAAAAAGCAGGAAACTATCCTAATTTCCTATAAAATTCATCTTCAAATTATGCAGAGATCATTAGAGGGGAAATGAAAAATACTATGATTTCCCCTATAAACAAATCATTGATCCATCAGAGAAACCTCCTATTCTGATACCAGATAATGAGGATAATCAGAGTCTAGTTTAGATATGTATAAAATTGACACAAAAAAATAGAGCTAAATATAGAGACTAATTAAAAATACAATAATATAATTTATTCCATCTATCAACATATGAGAGATTGCAAAGCTATATAGGAAAAGTAGAGACCTATGCTTGTGCAGACTATATTTCATGCACAAGAGGTATCACTAAGCTCATAAGAAGAAGTAAGAATACAAGGGAAGCTAATAATTACATTATCTTTTAGCTTCGATGAAAAGACAAATTAAAAGATGAAGTATCATAGAATATTAGAGGGAGAGAAGATATGGTTGGAGAGAAGAATGAGAAATATGATCAAGACAAAGTTGATGTTCCAAGACAGGAACAACAAAAAAATTTGGAGACTTGAATGTTTATTAAAGAACCACTTTTGCAGGATGTGGTTAAAATGCATGATCGATTGTTTGATCTACTAATCTTATGCAATATTTTGAAATGCTCAGATCTTAGATAATGAGAGGTTTCATGTCTTTACTCTTATATTTGAAGTTGGCAAGAAGTTTATTGAAGGAGATGGATATTCATTGGCTGCAATATTAGATGATAACATATTATCAATCCATTTGTTGCATTTGTGTTTGACTAACTAGAAGCTTTCAAAATCACTCTTTAGGAGGATTTTGAAGATGATTTAATCAAAATGTCTAAGTAATAAGACTTAAGTGTAAAGAGAAGCAATTTGGCTTAAAACTCGAGGGAAGTGAAAAAGAGGAGTTACCACTTGAGCAGCTAGAGATAATTTACATGGATGTAGGTGATGTCAAAAAGTCCAGATTTGATCAAATTCAAGGAGAGAAAATGAGAAAAGAATAATTCGTTATATAAAAGGATAGGGAAGAGAAAAAAGACAATCATTTAGTTGTGGTGATGTTGAAGAAGATGACATGGATGTTTCTCATGATTTATTTGTGGATGGAAGTATAATGAACATCCCTTTACCATTGATGTCAAAGGGAGAGAATTAACAAAAGGGGGAGCAAAAGAGGAGAACCACAAAAATGGGGAGTTCATGTACTATTTTTATATAGGATTGCCATAAATGACAAAGAGAGAGATTGTTGAAATATTGTCATTGATGTCAATGGAAATGTCAACGAACACATCTTTTTGTGAAGAGGTGTCTCTTGAATGGGATGCCTCCTTTGTGAAGAGTCTTTGAAGGCTATATAAGATAGGTAAAAGGTTAAGAGAGATATGGAATTAATTATTTCTATCATTCAAGCATAAGCAAATTTTTGTGAAAAAAAAGAAGAGAAAATTGAATTTGCCATCATTCATTGATGAAGCAACAGTAATAAGGGTGAGGATTGTTTTAGTAGAGGTTAGTGCCTCAGAAAGAAAAGATTGATGTCTCTTGCTAAGCTGGTGCTTAGTAGTGGGGATTGGTGTCTCTAGTATGTTGGTGCCTACAAATTGCTTAGCAGGGGGGATTGGTGTCTCTAGTAGGTTGGTGCCTACAAATTTTGTAAAAAAAAATTTAATTTGTAGTTGGATTTGGATAGTAGATCCAAGCAGTCCTTTTCCTATGGTTTTTTCCCAAAAAAAATTCCACGTAAATCTTGTATTCTTCTTGCATTCTTAATTGTTGATGTTGTGTGATTAATATTATTATGCTTATCAATTTGAAAAAAGTAAAAGATTAACTTATACTAACCCCCCTCTCAGTATACGTGTGTGCTTAATAGATGGCTCGAGAGACAATATTGGAGATTCTTGTATGAGCAAGCAGTGTTAGTAGGGCAAAGGGATCCATCATACAAGGTGATCAATCGATCTGAGAGGTTATCAAGTTCTAGTTCATTGATTCAATCGATTCACCCATCACCAAGGTCACCACCATAGGATGGGAGGTAATGCTAGATGTAGCATCAACATAGAGCTAGACTCATATATAATAGAAAGATACTAATTAAGAGATGTATGTAATTAAATGATATTATGTATAATAATGATACGTGTAATTATTCTTGTACAAAATGATGATGATGATGATGATATATATATATATATATATATATATATATATATATATATATATATATATATATATATATATATATATATATATATATGGATGGTAAAAATTAATGTAGATGTGTTAAATATTATGGTGATTTTGTGATGGATTGAAAGCATGTTGATTCCTAACATATATATATATATATATATGGATGGTAAAAATTAATGTAGATGTGTTAAATATTATGGTGATTTTGTGATGGATTGAAAGCATGTTGATTCCTAACATATATATATATATATATATATATATATATATATATATATATATATATATATATGGTAAAAATTAATGTAGATGTGTTAAAGATTATGGTGATTTTGTGATGGATTGAAAGCATGTTGATTCCTAACATGAATATGATGCAATAATTGATATTATTTTGATATTGATAGAGAAAATGTGATTGTTTTATTATGTCATGTAATGAGCAGAATGTGCTGATGTGATGTAGATTGATATTTATAGCTAGTAAGATAATAATGGGAATGGTTACGATGAGTATTGAGTGTATGTGAGGTCATGTGTATAGGGAAAAATATTTTAAAGTAGTTGAAAGATGATGCAATGGCAATCAATGAGTAGTGACACTATGGTGAGGAATCGATGACCACTTTGAGACCCATCCTATCGGTGGGTCCAAGCAAGCATTACCAATGATAACAAGGGTGCGGGTGTTATATAACACAAATATTCAAGGCTTTTGATACAGTATAAACTTATGCAATCATATGTGTAGCTTGTGTAAGTGTAGGTGGTTTGACACCTGAATAATGTCATAGGATAAACTAGTACCACCACTAGAGAAGATCTATGAAGTAAACATGTAGGTTTTCCACACTTTGTATCAAGTGATGGACATTTTGAAAGTGACATTATGGCAACAACAACCAGAGGAGTTGAAGCCCTAGCTACAATGTAGGATACATCAATATTGCTTCATAAGGTGTCGAGTGAGAAGATGTGCCCAAGGCTCGATAGGACCTAGAAGCATCCATCTGTTTCATAGGGAAGACTTGTTGGGGTGTTGAGAACTGGCATAACCTCCATGAGGACAATAGGATGATGTGACCAGTGGAATGAGAAAGGTGTTATAAAAATTAGATTTGTCTGGCATGTGTTTTTTTTTGGAAAAGTTAGTTATTTGGGTAGTATTATCTCTAGAGGAAGTTGACAGATGATGGATCTGTGGAACATAGATGAGGTGGTTGACTAGTGGGTACATTAGATTAAACTGGGGTACCTTCTAGACCATGATTCGATTATTTAGAGGCTTGAGTGGGTTGTGTACCAGATATTTGTAATGTGATTATTATAGAATTTTTATGTTTGTTTAGATAATGGTATGGTGTGTGGTTTTTGTAATTGTGAATAATGTGAGAAATGTTTTTAGTTTCATGATATGGCTAAGTATGATTCTCTCATTCGAGGGGTGAGGGTAGGGAGATACAACTAAGTTTATATGTTATTGGTAGTGGAATTAGTGATAGAATGAGAATGTTTTGAGCCATGTAGGTTGTGTAATCCATGTTAATATAACACGAGGCGAGTTGAACTCAGATATGTGGTAATTAGGGTATCATTTTTGTCAAAGTGCATTAAGGACACAAAATATATATCAAAAAGAGACATCTTGCATGAGGCACCATTGATATAAACTTACCAATGTAACATTATAGTGTGATTTCAAAAAAGAATTGATAGGTGGAAAAATAAGAAAAATGACATGGTACATATATACAAATGGTAACAATAAAACATAAAAAGTAACACTTATTAATTATTAAAAATATAATTAATTTACACAAATAAATAAACCATAGACACATCACACACATATGCAAAACCAAATATAAATGTCATTTGAATAATGAAACAGGAAAGTGGGCAAGTAATCCTTGACTATGTCATTCATGAATGTGTGATATCTTCTTTACCCCAAGTATAAATGAAGACATGAAAGGGACTTGGCAAATAATGATAAGGGACTACCTGAAGGGAGTAGAGGGTAGAGCATGGGATGGTGTAGAATGGGATCAGTTGAATCTATCCCAATAAATATCCACTGTAAGAGTAATCAAGAGGGCAGATTAAAACCAAAAGTAAATTGTGAAGAGGTGTCGCAAAAGGAGGAGGGTGGAATGGAAACCATGGGATAACTCTTCATAATTTGCTTGGTTCTTCCCCTGATTAGACATATATTGAATTTCCCTTATGATGTGGAATGATGTTCCTTTTATCTTTTGCATCCTTTAGCATGGTGCACTATATGGAGAACAAGGCCAAGGAGTATGGGTGATGAATGGATGGGTGTGGATGACTAAAAGGGTTCCTCCAAGTACCCAAGGTTGTTTATAGATGGAGGTTAATCACAAATGATGTTGGGAACCTAATTTTCATCACTGTGCTTATTCAAGGCACCAGAAGCTCTAGTTTTCACCAACTTGAGTACATAGCAGGTTTATGGTTAACAAATGAACATGTCTTTGGCTATCTATTCCTCTTTAGGCTATAGCTTTGGCTTTTTCTCTACTTATAGTAATGTCTGACTTCTCTCACATTTCATGACTCACATTTCTAGACTTACATGCCCTTAAACATCTTAGTGGCCTCCCTACCTTAGCGACTCATAATAGGATTTTAGTATGATACTTTATTCTATCATGATCTGTATGTTCTGTGCTCTATGCTTACTTGTAATTATTTCCTCCACTCTCATACTTTGCATCACCACCGTCATGGTTGTATTTTGCTCAAAATAGATCCTAACACAACAAACATGATGGATGAACATGAAAAACTTATGTAGGAAGTCACTCTTATCCCTGGACTAACAATCCTAGATACTACTTAGCACAACCCATTGTAAAATATAGTCCTAAAGGCACTAGATCATGGGTTAGATCTACAAGCATGAAAAAACCTATATCTGTTCCATCATCCTCTAGATCTGCTAGTTCTAGTCGAAGAAGTTTTGCCATGTCTGATGATTCTCCTCTTATTACTTTCTTCCTTTAAAAATGTACTAAATGTCCCGGCCGACAAAATTAATAAAGATTGAATCTTGCCAGAAGACGAAAAATATCCTAATACTCATAGTTCTCTAAAATTTTAGTTTGAAAAAAATTGCATGGTTCTGAATCTATCTAGGATGCCAAGAGTCAAGGATGAGAAGATCAAGATCCACATGACCTATGAAGATAAAAAAGAGGATCTAGAGCATTATGTTATAGGGAGGTGGCTTGATCCCAAGCACAACACTTATGACTTGATAAAAAGGTGTGGAGCTAATAAGAGGTAAAACAATATTCCAAAATTGGTATTAAGTAGAAGGCCAGCACAACGTAGAGAAATTGGCGAGCTCAGTGAGCATTGTTCACTAAAGAGAACATGGATGATATGGCCAATCATGTTTTAGATGTCAAAGATCTATTGAAATATTATCATTATATGTTAGATGAAGACTCTAAGAGTCACAAAGAAACTAGTAGAACACTTAAAGAGGTTCACCATCTTATTGGTTAAAATAGAAAGAATTTGGATGTCTTAGTTGACACCCATACATCTATACAACAAAAGCTATCAGACATATTTTTCAAGTTTGATCACACAGATCTTGTAGTGCATACTACAATAAATAAAGTTGAACAGTCTACATCATCTCTCACTAACACTCTAGGTCAATCTAGTTGGTTGAACCAAGTATATTAGATATGCATATCACTTTGAGAAAGATGCATGTAGAACAAACCTTAATTGCATATAAAGTAAGTACTTCTTCTGCTCAAAATAAGAATGCCTTGTCTAGTTTGGTTTTTGACACCAAAGCAGTAGAACTTCAATAGTTACATTAGAAGTTAGACAAGATCCAAAAATGTGTCAAAAAGATGACTACTGCATAACAAGGTTATGATAATTCAAAAATTGAGGCAAGTTCATTGTAGGTTAAACCAGATAAGCCAACTGTCAAATATTCTAGAAGGCATTCTCCTAGGAGAAACAAGTCTAATGTCTCTTTTGTTAATGTAAACAAAATGGTAAAAGAATTTGATCTTCTAAAGATCAGTGAAATTTCTACACAACCCGCTTCATCCTCTAAAGAGGATTGGCTGGAATAAGCCAAATTATTATATTCTACAAGAATAAAAACTGAGCATGTTAGTTTACATGAAAACATTCATGTACCTATTGGATCGATAGATAATAGTGATCAAATGGAAGTTACTTCATGGACATCTTCCTCAACACCCTCTGATCTTGATGACAAAATGATAGTTAAAGATGAATAAGTAAGCTAACTTACATATCAGCTTTTAGGCAACACTATTTCTTAAGATCTTCCAAAAATCCATGCCCCAATAAATTAAGAAAACATGGAATTGATCGAAATAAGTAGTAAATTATGGAAGATATTATATGCCTAGGACAACTTAGGAGCTTACCAGGTAATGGTTTTATTTTGAATATTGATAAATTAATTAAACCATATGATACTATTAATATCTAGATAGTTTCTATGCAAAATTTGCATTTATCTAAGCCACCATGGAACAACACAATAATGGTTACTTATGCTACTTGTGTAATGTCTGAGAAATTATGTGATTAGTGGGAAAGAATCATAGATATTAATGGTACTATTGATAGCAGTGGTGAAGTCCGTAGGGAATAAATATCCAAAAACTAGATTCTGTCTAGTGGCCTAGATTCCTTGCTTGTTGCCATCCTTACTGAATTATAATCACAAAGACCAAGAACAACCATAGATGCAAAGGCCCTATTGTTTGATATGAAGTTGTGTGACTTAAGCAAGTTTCATGAGTATTCCTTATCCTTCTCTACTCTCGCTTATCAGTCTGGTCATGCATCATATATTTGGGTCAAATATTTTGTTTTTGAATAGCTTGCTCTGTAAATTAGGATAATCCGCAGTTGATTTCTTAGATAAGAGAGATATTCCTATAACCTCTTATAAATTTTCTGAATTAATAAATTTAATCAAAAAAAATCTTATTAAGCAATGTGGTGAATTTTCGTTAGATTCTCATATTGAAGCCTATAATGCATCTTACAACTTGCAGAAGTATTGCCAAGATTGTGCAAAAATAAAGTCTTGAGGATGTAATAAATATAAAAAAGGATGTTCCTATAAGTCATCCAAGTCAAAGTCCCTTTACCCCAAGAACCATAAATACAAGTGCAAATGCTTCACTCTACATTATGTTCCTCATGCCTTCAACAGATGTCACAAATATAGGCCTTATCAAGTGTCTCAATATCACCTTTCTAAATGAAAGTCCAAAGGCAAGCCTAAGAGAATCATGTGCAAGTACAACCAACCTCTTAGCATTCCTACTTCTATCAAATGCTATATCTGTGGTGGAAATCACTATGCAACTAATTACCATGGAAATAATTCTTCTCCCCCTTCTTGTGCCTCTTTTGATAAACCATCAGTTGTAGCATGGTGGAAAGTTTTAGAATTACAATTCTCTGATACTAATATTACTTCTAATTAGTTTTATCATTTACTTTACATTGATAGTGAATCAGAATCAAGTGAAGACCAAACCCCAGTAAAGATGATCAGAGACTTTAGAGATAAGATGATGAGAGATAATCTTCTGAATAAAAAATCTATTATTTAAAAATAAATAAAAGATGAAGATATTGTGTTTTTTTATTTTAATGAAACAATTACAAGAAATAGAAAACAAGCTAGATATGAAAGTTGTTGAAGATGATTCAGATATGCCTACACCACTGTAGAAATATATAAGGCTCATCATCAAGAATAAGATTATTTGGCTAAGTTACAATAAGAAACCAAATAGTTGATAATAAAGTTAAAAAAACTCCAGACTCATGATCTGGACTAGAAAGTGCTCAAACGCCATGGATATGATAGTGCACCTGTTAATAAGAAGACTCTGCCAGTCATCCATACAAAGTTTTTGAATGGCAAAAGAATGTTCTTCCTACCTACTATCAAAGTGGTGAGGATGATGATCACCCTGATACGACATCCTCTCCTATGCCTTTATAAATTAGGTGAGCAAAAAGAAATAAAGGTAAGAAGAAGAAAAAAGATTTTGTTGCATAGTTAGAATTAAGCCAAATTAGAGAATGTTTTGTTGAGATTAAGCAACAAATGAAAGAAGTTATTAGTGTCATCCATAAACTGGTTAAACAATCTAATCATGTAAACCATGAATGTAAGTAATTAAGGACACTACTTCTCCAACATCAACTAGAAAAAATAAGGGAACAATCCATCCAAGGATCTAATGCCAAGAAATAGCAACAAAAGATTTACAAACTAAATACTCAATGTATATAGAGGTAAGTTTTAAGTTTGATAAATTCAAAATATTTAATCTACATGCTTTTATTGACTCTATTTTGCCCAATTTTTTTGCCAAATCTAGTGCTATTCTAAGTCAATATTGCAAACCTCCTTGAAGATAGTTGATTGGAACCTCCATAACTAGAGAAGCATTAAATTTTGGAAGGATAGCTTCAGATATTCCAATCTAGATTCAAGAGTAGAGTTTAAAATATATTTGGTTGAATTTAATGATCAAGATTCAGACCTGTTGATTGGTAATATCTTTCTTCTCAAACATGCACCATTTATTCAAGAAACAGATCATGTGGTGATTCATAAAAATGGTGATCATGTTGTTATTCCATGCTTAACAATTGCTACTGGTATTTTTGGAAATATCACAAGCAATTGGGAACTAGAAGTTGAGAAACATGAGGCATGCAGAAGAAAATAATAATATGTAGTAGCACTAGTCCAAAGCCAAAAATCTAGTGAGTTCAAACAATTGGAAGAACTCTTTGAAAAAGAATGCACCAGTCTGAATCCTTTGTAGCTCTAGAAACCAGAACTTGAAGAATGTGAAATAAAAATAAAGGAAGGATTTGGGCATGAAATTCCTAAGGAAAATCCATATCCATTCAACCCTTTTGAAAGAAAAGAATTAGATGTTGAATTAGCTAAATTGCTTAAAGGTAGCTTTATTCAAAAATCAAAGTCAAGATTTACATGTGCAGGATTCTATGTTAACAAGCACAGTGAATAAGTCCTCTAGAGGTAAGAAAAGATCTTGCATTAATTATAAGCCTTTGAATGATATCATTGAAACTTTTAATTACCCATTACCTTTGAGTTCCGATCTAATTAAAAGAGCAAGTCAAGCCACTATTTTTATTTTGATTACAAAAGTGGGTTCTAGTAAGTAAAAGTTAAGCTAGAAGATGGGTTCAAGACTGCATTCACTATTCCTTAAGCTTTATATGAATGGTTAGTCATGCTATTTGGTTTATGCAAATCACCTTCTTATTTCAAAGAAAGATGGGTAATGCACTTAGATACCTCCATGAATTTTACAATATTTACATTGATGACATCTTCATGTTCAATAAAAATGTCAAAGAACACAAAAATCATCTACTTTAGTTATACAAGAAGATTAAAGAACATTGCATATGTTTGTCTGCTTTGAAAATGGAAATAGAAATAACCGAGATTAAGTTTCTTGGGTTACACCTAAGCAAAGGTAAAGTCATTCTCCAAGATCACATTTTTCAAAAGATTAATTCCTTTCCAAATGTATTAGAAGATAAAAAGATATTATAGATATTTTTGGGATGTTTGAACAATTACAATAATTTCTTGAAGACTTAGTTGCATGGAGAAAATTACTTCAATGCCATCTCAAAAAAGAACTAGTGCCATGGGATGAGAATTCTACGACTGAAGTAAAACATATTAAACAAAAATGTTTAGATCTGCCTCCACTTTATCTTTCGATAAAAAAATAATCCACTATTCTTAAATATAGATGCATCTTATGATACGTGGGGAGAAATGTTAAGTCAAGAATTGCCTAATAAAACCAAGTGTGTGGTTACATATCAGGTACATTTACCATACCAAAAAAAGATATCATATATATGAGAAAGAAATTCTTGTTGTACTTAGAAGAATCGAGAAATTTGAAATTTTTCTCAAACCAATTTATTTTATAATCCTCATAGACAACGAAACAATGGTAAATCTGATGCATATAAAACCTGACATCATATTGGCAAATGGTATATTGGCACACTAGCATCTTAGCTTGTGTAGCTATGATTTCACTATAAAATGGATAGAAGGCAAGAAAAATTCACTTGCAGATGTGGTGACTAGAGAGATGGCTTACAAAGGAGAAAAAAATGCAAAAATACATGTCATGAAAATAAAATTGAATGTCCATATCTGCCACAACATTTATAGGAAAAGATTCTTACCCTTGTACTAACACAACATTATGAGAATTCATTATGAAGGTATTTTGAATCATTGGATGAAGTTCAATAAATTATCCATGATAGAGATAATAAATTTTTTGATTATAATTCTTATGTAGAAGAGCTGAGAATCATGGATCTTGATTTGAGTTACTTAGAATTTTGTATAATACAGTTTATTCTAGGTATTAGTAAAGTCCAAGGTTTAGGTTTTATTTTCTTTAGTTATGCTAATATAAGTCCTTGGTGTCTTATTCTATTTAGACATATAACACATTGTCCTATGTTTTTGGTCCCTCAATTATGCAGTATATTGCATATGAGTCATTGTTACGGTTTTAGTCTTAAGACTATTAATCAGTATTTGGTAAACTTTTGTGTTTTCTTAAGGCTAACCATTTGTTGATGTGTCATGCTCCAGCAAAACCTGTTCTTAAATGTGTATAGAAATTTAGGATTTAAATATGATGATGAACTATGTTATTTTGTTGATGAGGTTTGATGGAATATTAATGAAAAGCCTTTAGGTATAGAGTTCTTAGTTAATAATAAGTTTGTTTTAAATCTTTAAGTCTATAAACTTATATGTGCAATTTGCTTGGATCTGCAAAGCCAAGACGCCCTAATGAACGTATCATTACAATTGTGTAATGGTAAAATACTCTAGCATCGAATGGGTATGCTACTCAATGTATTTCTACACCCAGATCTAATGAACATTCTCATTATAGTGTCTTGCAGTACCTAGGAGAGTTGGTTAGCATGAAAAAGTCATTCATGTCCCATGTATACATTCTCTCGAGGGCCAGATAAACCTACAAACTACTACATTATTTCAACAGGTCCTTAATGATGGACTGAAAGATCAAGGTTTTTAGCTGATATCCTAAAGCTAGCATTTTGCAGAATGATAATCTACATGATTTATTGGTTTTTCCCAAAACCAGTCACTCGGGTGATTGTCACTCAATATGACCTATATTACTTATTGAATGTGGAATTTGTAATGGGCCAATTTGAATTAAGTCTTTAAATATGTCTTTGCTTTCTACTTGTTTGTCTTTTCAGTAATCCTTCAGACTCTAAAACTCTACAATAAGTTTGTGTGACGTATCCAATAATGATTTGAATAATATTATCGATGAACTCAATAATAACTTTTGTAGGCCTCCACCACCTTGGGCCACAGATGTTGATTATGTAGTTTGTATTTGGTGGAATCCTAATGGTGCATTTACTTTGGAATTAGTTAAAGACAACAGGTCCTGCAGACAAATGGAGACCCTATACATCATTTTTAAATATAATATATTATCTAAATTCATGATTCCTTGACATGATTTTTTTTTGAATGATATGACGTGTGACTGGATGGATAGATATTTTGGTCATAATAGTTATGGTGCTTTTCTGCCAAACAATTTTTTTCACACCTACCATTTTGTGATGAAATTTCACTTGTTAGAATGGGATGGCCTACATGATAGTTATGTAGCATTATGGGATTCTCTTGATTCAAATCCTAACCTTACTTTGGATCCCAAACATATACTGACTGAATTGATCGTACAATAGGTTAGTTGGCGATAAAGTCACTTTACTACATCCTCCAAAGAACGTGAAGATGTTGATAATGATGCCCATGATAAATACTACTTTGATGTATCCACAGTCTGGTGAGATGACTAAATTATCTTTATTCCCTATCATCGACTACTTTTATTTAGGCTTTAGGGTTTAGGTGTTCCTATAAGTCATCTAAGTCAAAGGCCCATTACCCCAAACACCATAAGTAGAAACGTAAACACTTCACTCTATATTTTGCTCTACATACCTTTAAATACATCACAAATATAAACCTTATCATGTGTTTTAGCATCACCTTTCCAAATTTAAGTCCAAAGGCAAGCCTAAGACAATCCTGTATAATCATATCCAACCTCGTAGCATCCATACTTCTGTCAAATGTTGTGTCTATGGTGGTAATCACTATGTAAATGATTTCCCTAGAAAGAAGGTTTCTCTCCTTACTCGTATATTTTTTGAGAAATCATCAACTACAACATGGTGGGAAGTCTTATAATTACAATAACTCTCTAATAATGATATTACTTCTGGTCAATTTTATCAATTACTTTATATTGACAGTGAATCAGATTCAAGTGAAGACCATGTCCCTATCAAAATGATCAGATATTTTAGAGATAAGATGATGAGAGATAATCTTCTGAAGAAAAATGCTATCATTGAACATCAAACAAAAGATGAAGATATTGTGTTTTTTGTTCTGAAGAAACACTACAAAAAATAGAAAGTAAGTTAGAGATGAAAGTTGTTGAAGATGTGTTTAGAAATGCCTACACTAGTGCAGAAATCTCTAAGGCTCATCATCGATAACAAGCTACTTTGGCCAGGCTACAAGAAGAAGCTAAACAGTTAAAGATAAAAATAAAATAACTCCATCTTCATGATATGGACTAGAAAGTGCTCAAATGCCATGGATATGATAATGCAACTATCAATAAGAAGACTCTACATAGTCATCCATACAAAGTTCCTGAATGGAAAAATAATGTTATTCCTACCTACTATCAAAGTGGTGAGGATGATGATCCGCATGATACGACATCCTCTCCTATGTCTTCAAAAATTAGGTGAGTAAAAATAAATAAAGGTAAGAAGAAGAAAGAAGATTCTATTGCAGAGTTAGAATTAAGCCAAATTAGAGAATGTTGAGTTGAGATTAAGCAACAAATGAAAAAAGTTATTAGTGTCATCCATAAACTAGTTAAATAATCTAATGGAGTCAAGCATGAATTTAAGGAATTAAAGGCACTACTTTTCCAACATCAACCAACAACATCAAGGGAAGAATCCATTCAAGGATTTGATGCAAAAAAGACAACAACAGTAGATTTATCAACATATACTCAATGTATTTGAGGTAAGCTTTAATTTTAATAATTTTAAGAAGTATAAACTGCATGTTTTTATTGACTCTAGTTCACCTAGAAGTTTTGCCAAAATTGGTGCCATTCCAAGTCAGTATTGGAAACCTCCTCGAAGACAACTTTGATTGGAACTTCCATAACTGGTAAAGCATTGAATTTTAGAAGAATAGATTTAGATATTCCAATCTGGATTCAAGGAGTAGAATTTAAAATATCTTTGGTTGAATTTAATGATCAAGATTCAGAGCTATTGATTGATAATATCTTTCTTCTCAAACATGCACCATTTATTCAAGAAACAAATCATGTAGTAATTCATAAGAATGGTGATCTTGTTATTATTCCTTACCTAATAGTTACTACTGCTATTTTTGGAAATATCACAAGCAATTGCAAATTAGAAGTTGAAAAACATGAGGCAAGTAAAAGGAAAGATCAGTAGACAATGGCACTAGTCCAAATACATAAGTTTGATGAGTTCAAAGAATTGGAAGAACTCTTTGAAACTATACTAGTCTCAATCCTTACAGTTTTGGAAACCAGAACTTGAAGAATGTGAAATAAAGATTAAGAAAGGATTTGAGCATAAAATTCCTAAGGAAAAGTAATACTCATTCAGCGCTTTTGAAAGAAGAGAATTAGATGTTGAACTAGATGAATTATTTAAGGGTGGCTTTATCCAAAAAGCAAAGTCAAGCTATGCATGTGTTAGACTCCTATGTTAACAAGCACAATGTACAAGTCAAAGGTAAGAAAAGATTTTTCATTAATTATAAGCCTCTGAATGATATCATTGAACCTTTTAATTACCCATTACCTTTGAGTTCTAATCTAATTAAAAGAGCAAGTCAATCTACTATCTTCAGTAAGTTTGATTTCAAAAATGGATTCTGGGAAGTAAAAGTTAAGCTAGAAGATAGCTTCAAGATTGCATTCACTATTCCTCAATGTTTATATAAATGGTTAGTCATGCCATTTGGTTTATGCACAACACCTGATCATTTCTAAAGAAATATGGGCAATGCACTTAAAGACCTCCATGAATTTTACATTATTTATATTGATGGCATCCTCATGTTCAGTAGAAATGTCACAGAACACAAAAATCATCTACTTCAACTATACGAGAAGATTAAAGAACATTGCATATGTTTATCTACTTCAAAAATATAAATAGGAATCACAAAGATCAGGTTTATTGGGTTACAGCTAAGCAAAGGTAAAGTCGTTCTCTAATAACACATTTTGTAAAAAAATAATTTCTTTCCAGATGTGTTAGCTAATAAAAAGATATTGTAGATATTTTTTGGATGTTTGAACTATTATAGTAATTTTTTTAAAGACTTAGCTGCATGGATAAAATTGCTTCAATGTCATCTTAAAAAAGAACTAATGCCATGGGATGAGAAGTATACAGCTACAATAAAAAAGATTAAACAAAAATATTTAAATCTGCCTCCACTTTATCTTCTGATCGAATATAATCCACTATTTTTAAATACAGATGCATCTTATTATACATTGGGGAACAATGTTCAGTCAAGAACTGCCTGATAAAACCAAGTAAATGTGTGGTTACAAATCAGGTACATTTACCATACTAGAAAAGGGATATCATATCTATGAGAAATAAATTTTTGTTGTACTCAGAGGAATCAATAAATTTGAAATTTTTATTATACCAATGCATTTCACAATCCTCATAGAGAGCCAGGCAATGGTAAATCTGATGCATAAAAAACCTTACATTAGATTGGCAAATGCTAGATTGACATAGTATAATATTAGCTTGTGTAACTATGATTTCATTATAAAATGGATAGAAAGCAAGAAGAATTCACTTGCATATGTATTGACCATAGATATGACTTACAAAGGAGAAAAACATGCAAAAATCATATGCCATGAAAAGAAAACTGAATGGTCAGATCTACCACAACATTTACAAGAAAAGATTCATACCCCTATACTAACACAATATTATGAGAATTCATTATGCAGGTATTTTAAACCATTGGATGAAATTTAATAAATTATCCATGATAGATATAATAAAAGATTTGATTAAAATTCTTATGTAGAAGAGTTGAGAATCATGGATCCTGATTTGAGTTACTTAGACTTTTATATAATACAATTTATTATAGGTACTGGTAAAGTCTAAGGTTTAGGTTTTATTTTCTTTAGCTATACTAATATAAGTCCTTGGTGTCTTATTCTATTTAGACAAATAACACATTATCTTATGTTTTTAATCTCTCAATTACGTAGTAAATTACATCCGAGTCATTGTTATGGTTTCAGTCTTAGGATTATTAATAAGATTTTGGAAAACTCTTATGTTTTTTTAAGGCTAACCACTTGGTCATGTGTCATGCACCAACAAAACCTATTCTTAGATGTGTATAAAAATTTAAGATTTGAATATGATGATGAGCCAAGTTATTTTGTTGATGAGGTCTAGTGGAATATTAATGAAAAACCTTTAGTTCTAGAGTTCTTAGTTAATAATAGGTTTGCATTAAATTCTTAAGTCTATAAACTTATGTGTACAGGTTTCTTAGATCTATAAAGCCAAGATGTCTTAATGAGCCTATCATTACGGTTGTATAATTGTAAAATATTTTAGCATCAAATGGGTATACTACTCAATGTATTTTTGCACCTAGGTTTAATGAATATTTTCATTACAATGTCTTGCAGTACATAAAATAGGTGGTTAGTATAAATAAGTCATTCATGTCATTCATATACATCCTCTCGAGGTCCAGATAAACCTGAAGATAATTGTGTTGTTTCAAAAGGTCCTTAATGACAGATTGAAAGATCAAGGTTTCTAGCTAGTATCCCCAAAGCTAGTGTTATATAGAATGATAATCTACATAGTTTATTGGTTTCTCTCAAAACTAGTCAATTGGGTGATCATCACTCATTCTGAGCTCTATTGCATATTGATTGTATAAGTCACAATGGGCCAATTTGAATTAAGTCTGTAAATATGTCTTTGTTTTCATCTTGTTTGTCTTCTCAATAGTCCTCTAGACTCTGAAACTTTGTAATAAGGTTATGTGATGTATCCAATAATAATATGAATAATATTCTTGGTGAACTCAATGAGATCTTCTGTAGGCCTCCACCACCTTGGGCTGAAGATGCTAATTGTGTAACTCATATTTTTTGAATCCTAATGATGCATTTACTTTGATATTAGTAAAAGACAATTGATCCCATAGATAAATGGAGACCTTGGACATCATTTTTAAATCTAATATATTATCTGGGGTCATGGTTCTTTGACATGAAGTATTCCTGAATGATATGATGCATGATTAGATGGATAGATGCTTTGGTCATAATAGTTATGATGTTTTTTTGCCAAATGGTTTTTTTCACATCTACCATTTTTTTATCAAATTCCATTTATCAAAATGGGATGGCTTACATAATAGTCGTGTAGCATTATGGAATTATTTTGATTTGAATCCTAGCCCTACTTTGAATCTTAAGCATATACTAGCTAAATTGACTATGCAACAAGTTAATTAATGATGAAGTCACTTTTCAATATCCTCTAAAGAATGTGAAGATGTTGATAATGACCTCCATGATGGATACTACTTTGATGGGTCCACAGTCTGGTGAGATGACTAAAGTAGCTTTAGTCCCTAGCACCAACTACTTTTGTTAAAGTGTTGTCACTGCACATGATGACATACTAAACTTATTAATCAGTTGGTCACTTTAGTCATTTATGGGGTCAATTATAATTTTATGTCTATATCACTAGTTGTAAAAGATTTTTCTTAGAGCTAAAAACCAGTCTATATAATGTTTGACTAAGAAAGGATGGGGAATGTTTTTTCTTTTTGAAACCATTGTAAGGAAGTTGGAAGTTAATAGAAGTTCAATTTTTTGTTTTATTTTTTACAACTCTTTTATTTTGATTTTAATATTATTTTCTATCTCTATGTTTGCATAACTTTTATTTTGTACCTTCCACATGCTAAGATAAAGTATCACAATAAAATCCCATTGTGAGTCACTAACGCAGGGAGATCGTTCAGATGTTTAATGGCATGTAAGTCAAAAAATGTGAGAGCCATTAAATGTGAATAAAGCTAGACATTACTATAAGCAGAGAAAAAGCTGAAGCTGTATCTAGAAAAAGGAGTAGATAGCTGAAGAAGTGTTTATTTATTAGCCTTAAATCTGCTATGCACTCAAGTTGGTATCAGAGGCTTGTACCAAATTTTATAATTCTCAAGTAAGTAATATGGATCCACCTTATCATTTTAGTAGAATAATTATTCAATAATTTTCTACAGAAGCAAATTCTTATTTAAATGATAAAAGCCAATATATTTTTTCTAAAATAAAAATTAGTGATTTATTTAAAACTAAAATTTTTAATCCTACTCACAAGCTTTCTACTAAAGTTTGTAAAGTCAATTTAGATGTTTATGATGTTGGTATACATCTTGTTTATCTCTCATTCTTTATTCATGATGATATAAAGAAGTAGAGAAAAGAATGTTTCCACTATGTCCATATGAGCCACATAGACTTTAAGATTGCACCACATTTTAGCTATAAAATAAGCCCAAAGTACTTTACTTCTCTACTAAATTCTAGACATTTATCTTGGACGCACGATGATATTGCTGACTTTTATGGAGTTTTTAACACTGATGCCCTTTGCAACATCTAACCCATATTTATGTTAAGACTACATGATAACAATATCATCCAAACCTTTGTGTTTACAATTATGTGGCATCCATTTAACTCCTAATTTTATTTATGGTATTATCTTTTCTCGATGTACTTTTGTGTTATTAAATACCTTATACCAGTGTGACCTTCCAAAAAAAACCTAATTTCCTATCAAGATCACAAATCTTATAAATTTTAGTCGATATATTGAACATCATGACGTTTCTATTAGTTATCATTTGGTATCACTCCAATCTAAAGTCAATTTGTTTTATCATGATCTGTAAATCTCACACTCGATGCTTCCTCTTGATTATTTATACCACTCTCTTAATTTGTATCATCATCATCATGGTCACATTTTATTCGAAATAGAGCCCAACAAAACAAGCATGGTGGACGAACATGAAAAAACATATATAAAGTTGCTCCTGTCGCTAGACCATCACTCCCATATACTACTTATTCAAAATAACCCATTGTAAAATATAGTGTTCAAGGCATCAAACCATTGGTTAGATATGATAACATGTGAATACCTACATCTATACTATCATCCTCTAGATCTTTTAGTTATATTCAAATAAGTTTTGTCACATCCAATGACTCTCCTCTTACTCCTTTCTTTCTTCAAAAAATTATTAAATGTCTCAAATTTGTCGATTATTTCATCGATAAAATTACTGAAGATGAAATCTTGTTAGATGCTAAAAAATATCCTAATACTTTCAATTTCTCAAAATTCTAGTTTTAAAAAAATTATATAGTTTAGGATCTGTTTAGGCTACCTAGAGTCAAAACTGAGAACAAGGTCAAGATCTGCATGATTTATGAAGATAAAGAAAATGATCTAGAGCATTATGTTTTAGGGAGGTAGTCTGCTCCCAAGCACAACACTTATGACTTTGATGAAAAGGTGTGGAGTTGATAAGAGGTAAAATAGTATTCCAAAATTAGTAGTAAGTAGACGGCTTGCATAACCCAAAGAAATTTGTTGGCTCAATGGGCATTGCCTGTTGAAGATAACATGGATGATATGGCCAATGACATTTTAGACATCAAAAATCTATTGAAAGATTGTCATTGTATGTTAGATGAAGACTCTAAGAGTCACAAAGAAAATATCAGAACACTTAAAGAGGTTCACCATCTTACTAGTGAAATCAAAAATATTTTGGATGTATTAGTTTACACCCATACATCTGTACAATAAAAAATATCAAACATAATTGTCAAGTCTAATCGCATAGAGGTTGCAGTGCATATTAAAACAAAGAATGTCGAATAGTCTACATCAAATCTTACATACATCTATAGGTCAATCTAATTGGTTGAATCAAGTGTATCAAATATGCAGAGCACTTTGAGAAGGATGTGTGCAGAACAAACCTTAATTGCACATGAAGTAAGTTCTTCTCAAAATAAGGATGCCTTGTCTGGTTTGGTTTTTGACACCAAAGCAGTAGAACCTCAA
This sequence comes from Torreya grandis, assembly GCA_037957365.1. Classification (NCBI taxonomy): domain Eukaryota; kingdom Viridiplantae; phylum Streptophyta; class Pinopsida; order Cupressales; family Taxaceae; genus Torreya; species Torreya grandis. Next base: position 1,855,352 of record JARHVA010001233.1, read on the forward strand.
TGATTACATCAAAAGTTGGACAAGATCCAATAGCATGTCAAAAAGCTGACTACTATAAAACAAGGTTATGATCATTTAGAAACTGAGGCAAGTTCATCTCAGGCTAAACTAGATAAGCCAACTATCAAATATTTGAGAAGGCATCCTCCCATGAAAAATAAGTCTAATGTCTCTTTTGTTAATGTGAAGATGTTAGAAGAACATGATCTTTTAAAGATCAGTGCAATCTCTACACAACCTACTTCATCATCTGAACAGGATTGGCTTGAGAAAGCCAAAGTTTTACATTCTACAAGAACAGAAATTGAGAATGTTGGTGTACATGCAAACATTCATGCATCTACTAGATCAACAAATAGCAGTGATCAGATGGAAGTTACTTCATGGACATCTTCATCAACACCCTCTAATCTTGATGGTGAAATGATGGTTGAAGATGAAGAAGTAAGATAACTTGTAGATCAACTTGCAAGCAACACTATTTCTCAAAATCTTCAAAAAATTCATCCAAAATCTTTTTATTTTCACCAGTAAGATGGTGAACCTCTTTATGTGTTTTGTTGGTTTTTTGTGACTCTTAGAGTCTTCATCTAGCATATGATGATAATATTTCAACAAATCTTCAATATCTAAAATGTCATTGGCCATATCATCCATATTGTCTTCAGTGGACAATGCCCACTGAGCTAGCGAATTCTGTGGGCTATGTTGGTCTTCTATTTAATACCATTTTTTTAATATTGTTTTGCCTCTTGCCAACTCCATACCTTTTCATCAAGGCCATAATGTTCTGCTTGGGAGCAGGCCACCTTTCTGGAACATAATGCTCCAAATCCTCTTCTTTATCTTCATAAGTCATGCAGATCTTGACTTTCTCCTCATCTTTGACTTTAGGCAGCCTAGATAGATCCCGAACCATACAGTTTTTTTCAAACTAGAATTTTGGGGAACTAGGAGGATTGAGATATTTTCAACTTCTACAAATATTTTTTCTTCAGTAATTTTGTCAAACAAATAGTCAAAAAATCTTGGACATTTAACATTTTTTTGAAGTAAGAAAGGAGTAAGAGAAGAATCATTAGATGTGGCAAAACTTCTTCAACTAAAAATAGCTGATATAGAGGATGATGGAATAAATGTAGGTTTTCACATGCTAGCATATCTAACTAATGATCTAGTGTTTTTAGCACTGTATTTTACAATGGGTTGTCATAAGGAAGTAGTATCTATAATTACTTGTCCAAAGATAGGCATGAATTTCTATATAAGTTTTTCATGTTCATCCACCACATTTGCTATGATAGATTTTATTTTGAGCAAAATATAACATGATGACAGTGATACAAAGCAGGCGAGTGGCAAAAATAATCTAAAGGAAGCATAGATTATGTGACATACAGATAGTGACAGGATAAATTGACTTTAGATTGGGGTGAGACCAAAAAATAACCAACAAAAAGTCATGATGTTCGATATGCTGACCAAAATCTATAAAATTTATGGCTTGAATAGGAAAATAGGTTTTCTTAGAAAGGTCACACTAGTACAAAGTATTTAGCAAAATAAAAGTACACTTAGAAAAAATTGTACCATAAATAGAACCAGGGGTTAAATGGATGCCACACAATTATAAACATAAAATAAAGGTTTGGATGATATTATCATCATGCAGTCCTAACGTAAAGTTGGGTTGGATGTTGTAATGCATATCAATATTAAAGACTCTGTAAAAGTTAGTAATATCATTGTGGATCTAGGATGGATGTCTAAAATTCAATAGAGAAGCAAATTACTCTGGGCCTATTTCATAGTTAAAATGTGGCATAATCTTAAAGTCTATCTGGCTCATATGGACATCATAAAAATTTTATTTTCTCCACATCTTTATATCATTAAGGGTAAAAAATAGGAGATAAATAGGATGCATACCAACATCATAAACATTTAGATTGACTTTAGAAGCTTTAAAAACAAGCTTACAAGTAGGATTAAAACATTTAGTTTCAAACAAATCATTGATTTTTATTTTAGGAAAAGCATATTGACCTTTGTCATTTAAATAAGAATCTATTTTTGTAAAAAATTCTTAAATAGTTCTACTAGAATGACAAGGCGGATCCATATTACTTACTTGAGAATTATAAAATCTGGTACAAAGCTTTGATACCAACTCGAGTTCACAACAGGTTTAGGGTTAACAAATGAATACTTTTTTGGCTATCTACTCCTTTTTGACTACAGCTTTAGCTTTTTTCTACTTACAATAATACCTAGCTTTCTTCACATTTTGTGGCTCTCACATTTCTTGACTTACATACCCTTAAGCATCTTAACGACCTCCCTGACTTAGCGACTCACAATGGACTTTTACTACAATACTTTGTCTTGGCATGTAGAAAATACAACACCAAAGTTATGCATACATAGAGATATAGACTAACATAAAAATAAAAATAGAAGAGTTATAGAAAATCAAACAAAGAACCAAACTTCTATTAACTTCTTTTTTCCTTACAATTTTTAAAAAAAAGAAAAGTCTTCCCTATCCTTTCTCGATAAAGTATTATATAGACTGCTTCTTGGCTCTGAAAATAATATTTTACAACTGGTGATATAGACATAAAGTTATGATTGATCCTACTAGAATAACTAAAGTGATCAACCGAATAATAAGTGTGGTATGTCATCATGCATTAATAACATGTGTCGTGATAACACTTTAACAAAAGTAATCAGTGATAGGGACTAAAGCTACTTTATTTATCTCACTAGATCATGGACCCTTCAGAGTAGTATCCATCATGTACATGATTATCATTATCTTCATGTTCCTCAGAAAATGTAAGAAAGTGACTTCGTCACAAGCTAGCCTGTTATAAGGTCAATCAGTCAATATATGATTAAGATCCAAAGTAAGGTCGGGATTTGAATTAGGAGAATCTCATATTGCTACATAACTATCATGTGACCATCCTATTCTGACAAGTAGAATCTGATCACAAGATGGTAGGTGCAAAAAAATTCATTTGGTAGAAAAGCACCATAATTGTTACAACCAAAGTATCCATCCATCCAGCCATGTCTCATATCATTTAAGCATATTTCATGTCAAAGAATCATGAATTCATATAAAAGATGTCTAGGGTCTCCATTTTTCTGTGGCACTAGTTGCCTTTTACTAATTCTAAAGTAAATGCATCAATAGGATTCCACTAAATATGAGTTATACGATCAGCATCTTTAGCCCAAGGTGGTGGAGGCTTACAATAGATCTTGTTGAGTTCACCGAGAACATTATTCAAATCATTATTAGATACATCATGCAACCTTATTATAGAGTTCTAGAGTCTAGAGGACTACTAAAAAGACAAACAAGCAGAAAACAAAGACATTTACAAACTTAATTAAAATTGGCCCACTATGATTTCTGCAATCAATATGCAATAGAGCTCAAAGTGAGTGACGATCACTTGACCGACTAGTTCTGAGAGAAACCAATAAACCATGTAAATTATCATTTTGTAAAACATTAGCTTTTGGGATACCAGCTAGAAAGCTCTATCTTTTAGTCCACTATTAAGGATCTCTTAAAACAATAAAATTGTCTACAGATTTATCCCGACCTTGGAAAGATTTATACGTGGAACATGAAATACTTCACCACATTGATCACCTATTTTGGGTAGTGCAAGACACTATAATGAAAATGTTCATTAGACCCAGGTGAATAAATGTGATAAATAGCATACCCATTCGATGCTAGAGTATTTTATGATTACACAATCATAATGATATGTTTATCAAGACATTTTGGTTTTGCAGATCCAAACAAACTACACATAAATTTACACACTTAAGTATTTAAGATAAACCTATTATTAATAAAGAACTCTATACCTAAAGGTTTTTCATTAATATTCCACTAGACCTCATCAGAAAAATAACTTGATTCATCATCATATTTAAATTCTAAATTTTTATACACATCGAAGAACATGTTTTACTGGTGCATGACACATGACCAAGTGGTTAGCCTTAAGAAAACACAAGAGTTTACCAAAATCTTATTAATCGTCTTAAGATTGAAACCATAACAATGACTCATATGCAATATATTACGTAACTAAGGGACCAAAAACATAAGACAATGTGTTATCTATCTAAATAGAATAAAACACCAAGGACTTATACTAGTATAACTAAAAAAAATAAAACCTAAACATTGGACTTTACCATTACTTAGAATAAACTATATTAAATAAAAGTCTAAGTAACTCAAATCAGGATCCATGATTCTTAGCTCTTCTACATAAGAATTATAATCAAAAAAATTATTATCTCTTTCATGGATAATTTATTAAACTTTGTCCAAAGGTTTAAAAAAACCTTGATACTGAATTCTCATAATATTATGTTAGTACAAGGGTAATATTTTTTTCTTGTAAATGTTGTGGCTGATCCAACCATTCAATTTTCTTTTCATGGCATGTGATTTTTCTTCTTCTTTGTAATCTATTTCTCTAGTCACCTCATCTGCAATTGAATTCTTCTTACCTTTTATCCATTTTATAGTGAAATCATAGCTACACAAGATAAAATGTCAATGTGTCAATCTACCATTTGCCAATCTGACATCAAGTTTTTTATACATCAAATTTATCATTGATTCGTTGTCTATGAAGATTGTGAAATGCATTGGTCTAAGAATAATTTCAAATTTCTTAATTCCTCTGAGTAAAGCAAGAATTTATTTCTCATAGATATGATATCCCTTTTTTGGTATGGTAAATGTACTTGATCTGTAACCACACACTTGTTTGGTTTTATCAGGTAGTTCTTGACTGAACACTATTACTTATATATCATAAGATGCATTTGTATTTAAGAATAGTGGATTATCTTTGATTATAAGATAAAGTGAAGGCAGATTTAAACATTTTTTTAATCTTTTTTACTACAACCATAGACTTTTCATCTTATGACACTGGTTATTTTTTGAGGTGGCATTGAAGTAATTTTCTCCATGTAGCTAAGTCTCTAAAGAAACTATTTTAATAATTCAAACATTCAAAAAAACTTTGCAATATCTTGTTATCAACTAAGACATTTGGAAATGAATTAATCTTTTACAAAATGTGTTCTTGGAGAATGACTTTACCTTTGCTTAGGTGTAACCCAAAAAACTTGATCTTAGTGATTTCTATTTTTATTTTTGAAGCAAACAAACATATGCAATATTCTTTAATCTTATCATATAGCTAAAGCAGACGATTTTTGTGTTATATGACATTTCTATTGAGCACAAAAATGTCATCAATGTAAATAATACAAAATTAATGGAGGTCTCTAAGTGTATTATCCATCTTTATTTGGAAATAAGGTGTTGTGAATAAACCAAATAGCATGACTAACCATTCATATCAACCTTGAAGAACATTGAATGTAGTCTTGAACATATCTTCTAGCTTAACTTTTACTTGTCAGAACCCATTTTTGCAATTAAACTTACTGAAAGCACTATCAATGCCTTTTGAAATATTTGATAGTTAACTTATATGGTTTAGCTTGAGATGAACTTACCTCAGTTTCTGAACTGTCATAACCTTATTGTGTGGTAGTCATCTTTTTGACACACTATTAGATCTTGTCCAACTTTTGATGTAGCCATTGAGGATCTGTTGCTTTGGTGTCAAAAACCAAACTAGACAAGGCATCCTTATTTTGAGCAGAAGTACTTACTTCATGTGCAATTAAGGTTTGTTTTACATGCATCTTTCTAAAATTACTCTGCATATCTGATACACTTGGTTCAACCAACTGGGTTGACCTAGATATGTCAGAGAGAGACGATGCAGACTATTTGACTTTCTTTGTTACAGTAAGTATAATTGCAAATGTGGGTTATGATAAGTAAAAGTTAAGCCATAAGATAAGTTTAAGATTGCATTCACTATTCATCAAAGTTTATATGAATGGTTAGTCATGTCATTTGGTTTATGCGCAACCCCTGCTTATTCCTAAAGAAAGATGGATAATGCACTTAGAGACCATGAATTTTGCATTGTGTACATTGATGACATCTTCATGTTCAGTAGAAATGTTATAAAATACAAAAATCATCTGCTTCAACTATAAGAGAAGATTAAAGAACATTGCATATATTTGTCTGCTTCAAAAATGTAAATAAGAATCATAGAGATCAAGTTTCTTGGGTTACACTTAAGCAAATGTGAAGTCATTTTTCAAGAACATATTTTTCAAAAGATTAATTCCTTTCTAAATGTGTTCGCTGATAAAAAGATATTATAGAGATTTTTGGGATGTTTGAACTATTACAGTAATTTCTTTGAAGGCTTAGTTGCATAGAGAAAATTACTTCAATGTCATCTCAAAAAATAACCAGTGCCATGAGATGAAAAGTCTACAGCGACAGTAAAAAAGATTAAACAAAAATGTTTAAATCTACCTTCACTTTATCTTTTGATCGAAAATAATCCACTATTCTTAAATACATATGCATCTTATGATACATGGGGAGCAATGTTAAGTCAAGAACTGACCGATAAAAACAAACAAATGTGTGGTTATAGACTATGTACATTTATCATACCAGAAAAGGGATATCATATCTATGAAAAATAAATTATTGTTGTACTTAGAGGAATAAAAAAAATTGAATTTTTTTTCAGACCAACGTATTTCACAACCCTCACAAACAACCAAACAATGGTAAATTTGATGCATAAAAAATTGGTGTCAGATTAATAAATGGTAGATTGACATGTTGGTGTTTGAGCTTATGTAGCTATGATTTCATTATAAATTGTATAGAATGCAAGAATAATTCACTTTAAGATGTGCCAACCAAGGAGATGGGTTACAAAGGAGAAAAACATGCAAAAATCACATGCCATGAAAAAGAAACTGAATGGTCGAATCTGCGATAGCATTTATAGATAAAGATTCTTACCCCTGTACTAGCATAATATTATGAGAATTGGTTGTGCAAGTATTTTGGACCATTGGATGAAGTTTGAGAAATTATCCATGATAGAGATCATCAAAAAATTTATTATAATTCTTATGCAAAAAAATTGAGAATTATGGATCCTGATTTGAGTTACTTGGACTTTTGTAAAACATAATTTATTCTAGGTACTGGTAAAGTTCTAAAGTTTAAGTTTTATTTTATTTATTTATGATAATATAAATCCTTGATGTCTTATTCTATTTAGATAGATAACAGATTGTTCTATGTATTCGATCCCTCGGTTACATAGTATATTACATAAGAGTCATTGTTATGGTTTTAGTCTTAGAACCATTAATAAGATTTTGATAAACTCTTGTGTTTTCTTAAGGATAACCACTTGGTCATGTGTCATGCACTAGCAAAACATGTTCTTAGATGTGTATAAAAATTTAAGATTTAAATATGATAATGAACCAAGGTATTTCGTTGATGAGGTATAGTAGAATATTAATGAAAAGTCTTTAGGTGTAGAGTTCTTAGTTAATAATAGGTTTATCTTAAATTTTTAAGTCTGTAAACTTATGTATGTAGTTTTATTAAATTTAAAAAACCAAGATACCCCGATGAGTGTATCATTGTGATTGTTTAATCTTAAAATACTCTATCATTAAATGGTTATGTTATTTAATGTATTTCTGCACCTAGGTCTAATTAAAAATTTCATTACAGTGTCTTATAGTATCCAAAAGATGTGGTCAGTGTGAAGAAGTCATTCATGTCATGCGTATACATCCTCTCAAGGTTTGGATAAACTTGCAGATAATTGTGTTATTTCAAGAGGTCTTTAACAACAGACTAAAAGATTAAGGTTTTTGGCTGGTATCTCAAAAATAAGCATTCTTTAAAATTATAATCTGCATGGTTTATTGGTTTTTCCCAAAATAAGTTGATCAAGTGATTGTCACTTACTCTGAGCTCTATTGCATATTGATTTTAGAAGTTACAATGTCTTAATTTGAATTAAGTCTATAAATGTCTTTTTTTTCTGCTTGTTTGGCTTTTCAGCAATCTTTTAGACTCTGAAACTCTATAATAAAGTTATGTGATGTATCCAATAATGATCTAAATAATGTTCTCAATGAACTCAATGAGATCTTTTGTAGACCTCCATCGCCTTGGGTCAAAGATGCTAATCATATAGCTTGTATTTGGTGGAATTCTAATGATGCATTTACTTTAGAATTAGCAAAAAGAAACTAGTTCCATAAACAAATAGAAACCCTGAACATCATTTTTAATTCTAATCTATTGTTTAAATTCATGATTCCCCAACAAGAAATATTCATGAATGATATGATGCGTGACTGGATGTATAGATACTTTGATCATAATAGTTATGGTGTTTTTCTATCAAATGACTTTTTTTGCACCTACCATCTTGTGATCAGATTCCACTTATCAGAATGAGATGGCCTACATGATAGTTATGTAGCATTATAAGATTCTCCTGATTTAAATCTTGATCCTACTTTGGATCCTAAGTATACACTAACTGAATTGACTGTGCAACAGGCCAGTTGATGATGAAATTACTTTCCTACATCCTCTGAGAAACATGAAAATGTTTATAATGATACCCTAATAGATATTACTCCGATGGGTCCATGATCTAGTGAGATGACTAAAGTAGATATAGTCCCTATCACTGACTACTTTTGTTAAAGTGTTATCACTACACATGTTATTTATGCATGATGACATATTGAACTTATTATTTGATCAGTCACTTTAGTCATTTGTGGGGTCAATCATAACTTTATATCTATATCGTTAGTTGTAAAAGATTCCTCTCAAAGCCAAGAACTAGTCTATATAATGCTTCATTGAGAAATGATAAGAGAGGCTTTTCTTTTTCAAAAGCATTATAAAGAAGAAGGAAGTTAATATAAGTTGAGTTCTTTGTTTGATTTTTTACAACTCTTTTGGTTTGATTTTAGTGTTAGTCTCTATCTCTGTGTATGTATAACTTTGATGTTGTACCTTCCACATTCCAAGACAAAGTATCTTAGTAAAAACCCATTATGAGTCGCTAAGGTAGGGAGTCTGCTAAGATGTTTAAGGCCATGTAAGTTGAGAAATGTGAGATCTGTGAAGCATAAAGCTATTTCAAATACATGATATTCATTGGGTCATCCAACTCTTAACCATCTGGAGTAGCCAACTTGTATGGTCTGGACCCAAACATGGTCATGATGATGTAAGGACCCAACTAGTTTGGCTCGAATTCCCCCTTCTTTAGGTTTGCATTAGTGTGCTTCTAATTTTTTTTAAGGACCAAGTCACTAACCTTGAACTCACAATCTCAGACCTCCTTATTATACTGGTTGCATAACGTATTGTGATAGGATCTCATATGATCTAAAGTCCTTTGACACTTTTCATCCAACAACTCTATCTCTTGTAGATGAGTGGCCCTATATGATTCCTTAGTAATAATACATTATAGGAATATCCAGAGTGAGGGGAATTCGACCTCAACTGACAAAATAGCCTTTGTTCTAAACACAAAAGAGTATGGGGTGGCACATGTATGGGTACAAGCACTGATATGATAGGACCATAAGGAAAGATGATGTTGAAGATGCTAATTATGATGAACCTTATTGTTTATTTTTTAATAATATTAAGGAGGGTTTTATTAGTCACCCCAGCTTGATCGTTGCCCTTCACGATAAGACCATAAGGTGAGATAAATATTAATATGTTAATTACAACTAGCCTTATTGACTATTTTTTATAATATTAATTAGAGTTTTATTAGTCACCCCAACTTGACCATTGCCCTGCATGTAGTATAGTGTGGACCTTTTATGTTGGATATGGTATGTACAACATAAGGCTTTGACATCTTTATTTTTGAAGGGTGTATCATTATCAGATATAATTAGTGCAGAAACCCTATAGCAAGAAATTATATGATTGAGAATGAACTTAGAAATTTGTTTGTCAGTAATGTAAGTGAGTGGCATGGATTCCACCTACTTGGTGAATTACTCAGTGGTAGTAATGGTGAATTATGGCCATCAGAGGATGAGGGATTAATCTTACCAATAAGGTCGAGTCTCTAAGTAGAAAAGGGCCATGGACTAACTATGGGCTATAATTCTTGAGAGAGTGTGTGGATGAGATCTCCATGTTGTTGATAGGTGATGCACTTTCATACATAGTGACAAGCATCATGGTCTATATAGGCCAATAATACCTAATCTGTAGGAGCTTCTTGGCCAGGACCATTCCACTAACATGGCCCCCATAAATGTCATCATGGACTTCTTTGAGTGTTGAAAGGGCCTCATCTGAATTTAAGCATCTAAGCAAAGTTCTATTATAGCCCCATCAATAGATCATGCTACGAAGGATATTATATCAAGAAGCTATGTGGATGAAGTACTTACAATGGTAGCAATTAAGATTGGGTATAAGGATGTTATCATGGAGATCGACGTCAATGTCATGATATCAAGGAAGATTGGGATTAACAATTGCACATACCTACTCTGATATGAGAGTTTGATGGATCGATAATACTAATTGTTCTACCAAGAAATGGTTTTGATGCATGTTCGAAATCATTTCTAGTAGTGATCCAATAGTAGCCATTACATCTGTAGATTTATTACTTTCCCTGAGAATTTGCTCAAAGGATATTATTGGAAAATTTATTTTCACATCATCGATCATCAACTTGTAGGTAAGCAATTTATCATCCTTTGTCTGGAATTCATTATTGCCTTGTTTAATTATGAGTTATGAATCTCCACTAAGTTGAAGTGCTTAGATATTCCATTGAAAAGATGATTGGAGACCTATTATTAATGATTCATATTCGATAATATTATGTGTACATGGAAAAGTAATTCTAAAAGATTTTGGGATAAGATCTTCATGAGGGGTGACAAGGGCATAATACTAAACAATGTAGGTAGCTGAAGATCCTAATTCAAGGTTTAATTGAAAAAGGGGAATAAAGAAAGAACGTGCAAAAAGATCATCTTCCAAGAAACAACAATTGGGAATTTACCAAGACCTTTTCTAAAACATGATCAAAAGTAGAAAGGTACACTACAAGACCAAGGCCAAAACCTATCCAAACATGTTGCTTACCATTAGGTCCCTTATCCCTTACTAGTCACATAGCCACCATTAAAATTAGGACCAATTTACCAAAAGAACCCCAAGACCAACAATGTCCTATCATCAAAATCAAAGGAGCATCCTTCGATTGTGTTTTCACCATTCAACAAAAAAAAAATCATTATCTTGGGGGTACCTCCCAAAGCCTCACCTCAAAGGACACCTCTTAAGCTCAATGTACCCTAGAAAACCTCTAACATTCTTAAAGGAAGTTATGATCTTATCTAGTAAATTGAGAAGACCCTTGCCCAAATTTTTAATATGGACCTTCACAAGTTCTCAACAGTCTATTGCAAAATCTAAATAAAATCATTCATGAATCTAGAGTGCTCAAAGACATAGATGCTATTTATTCCCTATTAGAGTGCTCGATGCACTTAATTAAAATCTCTCAAAGAGCACATTACCATAAAATTAAACATGAAGGCATTGCATAATTAACACAAAATAAACTATCTATTACTTTATGAATATATTACAATGAATAAGTTTCAAAACTCCATCTTCTTCTCTTTCATATTATGTCACACCTCACCCTTATATTTATAACAATTAGGGGTAGGTGAAAAGAACACATTTGTCAATGTGAAACCAGCTAGTTGTCAAATGAATAGTCCTATCATATGCACAAATCCATACATACCTTGTGTACAATTGTCAACAATCAAACATAACATATTGACTAGATAATTAGTCATGTGGGTTTGTAAGTTTAAACTACACATAACTCTAACTAACCTAAGTTAAACAGCTTTGGTTAATACCCAAATTACATAGATTAATCCTAAGTTACTCTTAATCTAAATTATTTATTCTAACACCCTCTCTTAAGATTAACTTGAGAGAGAGAGAATAAAAACTTTGAAAATGGGTTTCAACAATAAGCTTGATAAGAAACCCATGTACAAAATGCAATATGAATCCAAATATCTTTATGGATGCCAACCCATTTTGCCAGATTACATGGATGTCGAGTTTTTGTAACTACCAAGTCAAAGTAGGAATGGTGTTGAATGTGAGAATAACTGAAAATGAATACTATGCTCCAAAATACTAGGTAGAATGATGAACATGAGGAAGCATTACTTGAACACCCTCTAACAATATGGTAATAAGTGAGCACAAAATTGGTGGGTTTGTCATACTTGTGTTACTATAAGAATCACCAAGAAGGCCATGGAATCAAGTAAATAATCCTCATATATATTTTGGCAAAAAAACTTAGGTTAAGCAGCTTTAGTTAATAATCAATCATCATAGGTTAATCCCAAATTATTCTTAACCTAAATTATTTACTCTAACATGAGACACACCCTCCCCATACTATTGACTGAGTGAAGTGGAGAAAAAAAGTCTACACAAGTGGTCTGAATCCACTACTTGAACACCAAACAAGATGACACTGTATACATTAGAATAACTCAATGTCATGCTGAAAAAGACTGTCAAACTATCGAAAAAGATAACACTGAGATTCACTAGAATAACTACACTTCAAACTATGGGAGACTGTCAATTGTCAAAAAAATAGTGACAACAATATAGATAAGATATTCATATAAAAAGACAATGTACTAAGAAAGAAGTCTTGATGGAGATATGATACAAATTACCAGTGTTTCAAAGTTTTAATGTACGATATAGCATGTCATAGCTTGATGGAAGAGTATAAAATAGCAAAAAAAATTATGTATGTAAAAAATAGGCTAAAAAAGAATCAACCAAAAATAATAACCTTCAAAGCACATGCAAAAGGACATTAAGCTCAGGGAAAAATGCATCTAAAATAATGCATGCATGAAGTACAAGGCAAAAAGTAGTAGGGCCCATAACACAGGGGACCCCCCTTAAATATGACACAAACTAGTGTTGTGAACCCTTTAACTACTTATAATTATGTAGTTTTACAAAAATTCTTCATTAGAGTATAATTTTGAGTTAAAATAGAAAATAAAAGAAAATCATTTATTTACACAATAACTCAAATTTAATTACAAATATGTATTTTAAATAGAAAATAATGCACTTAAAAAAATAGCACCTCAAAAGGTGCCCTGAGTGTGGAAAAAAATATCTATAAATTTTAATGATGTTTACACACTGATAAAACCTTTATAAATTAGAAAAATATATGTACTTGTGGATTAGCTGAAAATTAAATATACTATATGGAGGAGCTCAGAACTAGATTTTTAATGCAATAAGAATCACTGTTAAATACCAAATAACACTCAAGATATGAGTAAAAATGTGTAAGTATGTCTGTAAAAACACGCAATTGAGGGGGCCTTCAAAAGTGCAATCAAACATGAACAACTTCGTAATTCACCAATAGACAGTTCAAATAGAGTAATGAATAATGTTTCAAAAATAATAATTTTTTTCATGAGGGGGTTTGACCCCTGTCAAACTGAGTCACACCCTTGGTTTTCGTCCAATGGAAAAAATATTGGATGATGCTCCTTAGTACAATAGATCAACTCCCTAGGTCAAACTAATAGATGGTCAAAATTAACTAGGCAAAATCACCACATTAGGAGCACCACAACTCTAATTTTTGCTAAACAAATGTCTACCCTCACTGAATGACCATTTTGAACGTATTCGTACAGTTAGATTTCTTCAAAACTATATTGATTCCTCAAAAAATATGTTATAACCAACATACTTGATGGATAAATTGAAAGCTCTAGATGATCATTTTGAATAAAACAAAAGCTTACACCACCTTTTTTCGCTGCAACAAACTTGTCCATGACCTTTGATCTGCTCCAAAACATAGCGTGCTCTTCAAAAAAGAAGATTTTGCCACAACTAGCCTCTAAGCTAGAAACAAAATATTCTTTCGACACTACTACATAAATTTGAGAAGTATGATAAGACGATGGTCTTTAGAGGAGGGTCGAAAAGAGTTTTTTAGCTCTAGAGGCTAGTTATAACAAAATATTTTTTTTAGATCATGTTATGTTTTAGAGTAGAACAGTGGTCGTATATAAGTTTCTTACTGCTAAAAAAGGTGGTGCAAGCTTTCGTTTTATTTAAAATAATCATTTTAAAGTCTTAATTTGTCCATCAAACACATTGGTTGTAACATATTTTTTAAAGAATTAGTATAGTTTTGAAGAAATATGACTGTACATATGCATTTGAAGTAATCGATTTAATGAAAGTAGACATTCATTTGATAGAAAATAGAGTTATGGTGTTCCTGATGTGGTGATTTTGCCTAGTCAATTCTGACCATCCATTATTTTAACTTAGAGAGTTTATCTATTGCACTAAAGAGCATCATCCAGTATTTTTTTTAGTTTGATAAAAATTAGTGGGTGGGGCTCAGTTTGATAGGTGGTCAAACCCCTCATAGAAAAACTTGTTTCTTTTTTCAAACATTATTTTTTTCTCCATTTTGAACTGCTCATTAGTGAATTTCAAGGTTGTTCATGCTTGATCACACTTTTGAAGGCCCCTTCCATTATGAGTTTCTATAGACACACTTGTATGTTTTTGCTCATATATTGAGCATTATTTAGCATTTAGTAACATTTTTTGTTGCATTGGAAAGTTAGTTTAAAACTCTTTCATGCAGTATATTCAATTTTTTGTTATTTCATAACAACATATGTATATTTTTATGATTTATAGAGAACTTTTCAATGTTTAAACATCACCCTTTTTTTTTGAACATTTTTTTCTGCACTTAAGATTTTTTTTTAGATGCTATTTTTTTAAAAAGTGTGTTATGTTTCACCTAAAATACATATTTGTAATTCAATTTGTTTCGTATTGTAAACAAATAGATATTTTTTTATTTTCTATTTTAACTCAAAATTGCACTTTACTAAATTTTTTTTTGTAAAAATATATAAATATAAGCAATTGAGAAGTTTTAAAGCACTCTTTTATGTCATATTCAAAAGAATTGCATGTATTATGGGCCCTACTACTAATTGAATTATACTTCATGCACACACTATCTCGGATGCATTTTTGACTTAGCCCGACATTTTTTTGTAAGTGTTTTGTAATTATTTTTGGTTGTTAATTATTTTTTAATATAAATTTTTAACATATATGATAGTTTTTCTATCATTTATCACTTTTTTATCATCTTATGACATGTTATATTATGCATTGAGACTTTAACATACTAGTAATTTATGTCATGTCTTCATCAAGGCTCTTTTCTTAGTACATTGTATTCTTCTATAGTCTTTCTCTATATTCTTGACACCACTTCTTAAACAGTTGACAGTCTCTCATAACATAAAATGTATTTAGTTTGGTAAATCTTACTGTCATTGTCATTTTTTACACTTTGATAGCTTTTTTCAACATGACATAGAACTATTCTAGTGTAAGCTTGTTCAGTGTTTGAGTAGTGGATTCGAACCACTGGTGTAAATATTTTTTCATCACTCTATCCAATCAACAATATGAAAGGTGTGTATATTCTGCTTCTTAGATATTAAGCATTCTTTACACATATAATACTCTTTTATATTTTCATCACCACTGATAGTTTTTTTTATTGAAGATATTCTAGTGAAGCTTAGTGTCAGTTGTTTTTTATGATCGATTAGTGAATTCGGATCACTCATACAAATTGAATTATTTTATGACTTTCAGGTGTTTAGAGTGCATATTATTTTAGCATCATCTTTAGAGGGCTTTTTATCTCTCTTCTTTTTTCTTTTTTAGGAGAGTTTTTTCCTACGGGTTCTCTTTTTTCTCCACTTTATGAAAATTATATATGTTACATTTTTTTGAGTGTTTTCTGGATTTCTCCTTTATACATGGGTTTTTTATTCAGACACTTTGTCAGAATCTATATGAAATTTTTTTACTTGACTCCATGGCCTTCTTGGTGATTCTTATGTTGACACCAGCATGGTATCCTCATGAGTTTTTGTGCTCATTTCTCACCATTTTATTGGAAGGTGTTCAAACAATATTTTTTTTAATTTCATAATTCTACCTTGTATTTTAGAGCACAGTGTTTATTTTCAATGATCTTTTTATTCAACATCATTCTTACTTCAACTTGTCAATTACCGTAACTCAACATTCATGTACTCTGATAAGATAGTTTGGTGTTCTTAAAGACATTTGGATTCACAGTGTATTTTGTACATGGATATCTCATCAAATTTGTTGTCAAAACTCATATTCATAGTTTTTGTGTTCTCTCTCTCCTCAAGTTAATCTTAAGAGAGGGTGTTAAAGTAAATAATTCAATTTAAAAGTAACTTGGGATTAACCTTTATAACTTGGGTATTAATCAAGGCTACATAACTTAGGTTAGTTAGACTCGTATGTGGTTTAAGCTTGCATGCTTACATATCTAATTATCTAGTCAACATGTTAAGTTTGATTGTTGACAATAGTACATAAAATAGATATGAATTTATGCACATGATAAGACTATTTATTTGACAATTAGCTATTTTTACATTGTCAAATGTGTTTTTCTCATCTACTTTTAACTATTATAAATACACAAGGTATAGCATAAAAAAAAGAGAGGGAGATGTAGTTATGAGTCTTATGTTTTATAATATGTTCATGATGTAATAGATAATTTATTTTGTCTATTGTACAATGCCTTCATGTTTGCTTCTATGATAATTCACTCTTGTAGAGACCCTAGATGAGTGCATTGAGCATTCTAACATGTCAAATTGCTCAATGCACTCACCTAAGATCTCTGTAAGAGCTCATTACCATAGTCATAGCATTAATGCATTACTCAATAGACACAAATCAAACTATATATTACTTCATGAACATATTACAATGGATAAATCTTAAAACTTCATATTTTTCTCTCACATATTATTATATCTTACCCTTTTATTTATAAAAGTTAAGAGTAGATGATAACTCATTTGACAATATGAAATCACTTAATTTTTAAATGAAGAGTCTTACCATGTGCATAAATTCATATCTACCTAGTGCACTATTATCAATAATCAAATCTAACATGTTGACTAGATAATTAGACATATAGGTGTGTAAGTTTAAACTATAAATAAATATAACCTATATTAAACAACCTTGGTTAATTCTAAGTTACTCTTAATTTGAATTAGTTACTCTAACACATTCCTTTAAGATTAATTTGAGAGAGAGAGAACTATGAAAATGAGTTTTAGTAACAGACTTGATGAGATATTTATGTACAACATGCAATGTAAATCTAAATGTCTCTATGAAAACCAAATTTTATTGAAGTATATAGTTGTTGATTTGTAACTATTAAGTTGAAGTAGGAATGGTGTTGAATATGAGGATCACTAAAAATAAATACCACACTTTAAAATATTGGGTAGAATGATAAACTTGAAGAAGTATTGTTTGAACACTCTCTAATAAGATGGTGTGAAGTGAGTACAAACACTGGTATGGTTGTCACACTAGTGTCATTATAAAAATCACCAAGAAGGCCATGGAATCAAGTAAAAAAAAATTATATGGGTTTTGACAAATAAAATTCATGAATAAGATACCCATGCACTGAAAAAATCTAGAAAACACTCAAAAAAATGTAGCATATACATATCTCTCATAAAGTTAAGAAAATAAGAAGATCCATAAGAAAAACTCCCCTCAAAAGAGAGATAAGAAGAAAAGAGGTACAAATTCTCCCAAAAGTGAAGCTAAAGAAGTTCACACTATGAGTACTTAAAAGTCACAAAGAAACTCAATCTATACGAGCGATCTGAATACACTGCTCGATCATAAAAATAACTGACACTAGATTTCATCAAAATAGTTTCAATCAAAAGATTATCAGTGGTGATGAAAGTATAAAATAGTATTACATGTGTTAGGATTGATCACCATTTAAGAAGTAGAATACACACCATACCTCCAAATTGATGATTGGATGGAGTAGAGGAAAAAATCTACACGAGTGGTATACTACTCAAACACTAAACTCATTGACACTGTATACACAAGAATAGATCCATATCATGCTCAAAAATATTATTGAACTATCGAAAAAGATAGATGATACTAGGATTCACCAAAATAGCTACACTTCAAATTATAAGAGACTATTAACTATTGAAAAAGTGGTGCTAAAAATATCGATAATGTCTCTATAGAAGAAGGTAAGGTGCTAAGAAAAGGGCCTTGATGGAGACATGATAGAAATTATCAGTGCGTCAAAGCACTAATGCACAATATAACATATCATGCATTGATGGAAGACTGTGAAAAATGATTTCAAAAAATACCATTATATATGCAAAAAATATAGAAAAAATAATTAGCAACCAAAATTTACTTGTAAAGCACATGAAAATAGAGTCGATCTTAGTCAAAAATACATTCAAAACAGTGCATGTATAAAGTACAATGCAAAAAGTAGTAAATCTCATAGCATAGATAAACCCCTTTGAATATGACATAAAATAGTGCTTTGAAACTCCCTAACTACTTATAATCATGCAATTTTACAAAAAAAATCATCAAATTACAATTTTGAGTTGAAATAAAAAAATAAAAATATCTATTTATGTACAATGTGACTCAAGAACACACCTTAAAAAAAACCTCAAAAAATGCTAAGAGTGTGGAGAAAAGTGTCTGAAAATATTAGTAACAAGAACAATTGATTACTTTTGAAAGCAACTAAACACGGAATTAACCAGAATTGAAAGTAACTAGAAATCAGAATCAACAAAGGACATGAGATACAAGAAACAATGAAAACTTGTATTAAACTCTTTCAAAAAGAAATACAATTGAAGAAATCTCTCTTTCTTCCACACTTCTCAGATGTACAGATCTCTTTCCCTCAAGAGTTCTCTCTCACAATTACAAACACAATTCAGCTACTTGAATTGTCTGTTACTCATAATTACAAGCTATGAAGATCTATCCCTATTATATAAGATTAGGGATCATGAGCTATGCATTCTCAACCATTAGATACACCTCTTAATCAAGGGTTCAAAATAGTCATGCCAAAAATAGAAACGCAGACTTATAACTAACAGGTAAATTAATCATGCAAACAATCCGTTTCATCCACGAAAATAGACTTTTTGGACGCACAGGTGATCGATGTCGGTCCCTGTCAGTCTGCACATGACCGACGTCGATCGATCCATAACCAACATCAATAGCCTCCAGTCGATCCCTGACCGATGTCGGTGACTGTGTAAATCTTGCAACTTTGCATTTGCTCATCCGTGAAGCTTTTAGCTCCACACCTTAACAATCTCTCACTTAGAGATAAACAGCTGCACCTATACATGTACAACAACATCTTCTAGCTTCTCCTCCATCTTCAAGCTCAATTTTGAAGACCAACAAAAGTTGAATGAAGATTCAACTTCTCTTTTGTTACCGACTTTGTTAACATATCAGCAGGGTTCTTATCTGTATGGATCTTTTCCAGCTTTAACTCACCATCCTCCAATACATGTCTAATGAAGTGGTACCTAAGCTGTATATGTTTGGTTCTTGAATGAAAAGCTGAATTCTTTGCCAAATGAATTGCACTCTGACTGTCACTATATAATTTGCAACTTTTTTGCTCCTTTCTCAACTCTTTCATGAACCATGTCATCCATATCATTTTTTTGCTAGCCTCCATGACTGCAATGTATTCTGCCTCTGTAGTAGACAAGGCAACAACCTTTTGCAACTTTGAAATCCAGCTAACTGTCGTTCCACCAATAGTGAAAATATATCTTGTGGTGCTTTTTTTGCCATCTAAGTCACCTACCATATCCGCATCTACATATCCATGTAGAGAAGTATTTGACCCACCATAGCACAAATGCCTACTACTGGTCCCTCTCAAATATCTGAGAATTCACTGAACTGCTTTTCAATGTTTTTTTTTTCTGGATTGGCCATAAACTTACTGACAACCCCCACTGCTTGGGCAATATCAGGTCTAGTACATACCATTGCATACATTAAGCTCCCAACTGCGAAAGCATATAAAACTCTACTCATGTACTCTACCTCATCATGTGGATTAGGACACTGCTTTTTACTCAACTTGAAGTGTCAAGCCATATGTGTACCTACCAGTTTTGCATCCTGCATATTGAACCTCTCCAACACCTTGTTCACATAATCCTCTTGAGACAAAATAAATCTGTGATTTTTCTTGTCTCTCTTAATACTCATGCCAAAGATTTTCTTTGATGCTCCCAAATCTTTCATGGCAAATGTGTGAGCTAATTTTATCTTAAGCTCAAAAATATCCTGCATGTGTGAACCTGCAACAAGCATATCATCTACATACAGCAACATGATAATATATCTACCATTATCCAATCTCTTAAAATAAACACAATGGTCAGATTGACATCTGCTGAAACTATGCTCAGTCATAAACCTGTGAAATTTCAAATACCATTGTCTAGGAGCTTGCTTAAGACCATATAAGATTTTCTTCAACCTGCACACAAGTTTCTTCTTACCTTTGACCTCAAAACCCTCTGGCTAATCTATATATATTTCTTCATTCAAATCTCCATGAAGAAACGTTGTTTTAACATCAAATTGCTCAAGATGCAAATCTTCAATAGCAACTAAAGACAATACAGTCCGAATAGAAGTCATCTTTACTACAGAAAAAAAATTGACCAAAATCAATACCTGGTTTCTGTGCAAATTTTTTTACCACCAACCTGACATTGTGTTTCATCTGTCCATTATCACCTTCCTTTAACCTGTATACCCATTTGTTTTTCAGTGTTCTCTTTCATGTTGGCAACTCAACCAAATCCCACATTTGGTTCTCTCTCAAAGACTCAATCTCCTCATTCATGCCAAGCTCCCACTGTTTTTGGGTTTCTACCTGCATTATTTCATCAAAACTCTTTGGTTCTCCACTATCAGTGAGCAACAAGTAGAATAATGAAGGAGAATATCGAATTGGAGGTTTACTTACCCTCACTGACCTCCTGATGGGCGTCTGAGACTCATTCTCTGTCAGTGATCGATCTCAGTCATTTTTAGGCCTATACTCGACCGACGTCGGTTCCTACCTGACTGACGTCGGTCACTGTCTGACCGACATCGATTCCCGTTCAACCTGTATGACCGACGTCAATTCCTGCCTGACCGACGTCGATGTCTGTGTTTTTTTGGAAGTGATTTCCTGCGAGCTCATTTTGGATCATAATCTCATCTAAATCTCCACTGCCCTGCTCAGAATTATTCAGCTTCTTGAGCTGATCACTGTACATCACCTTCTCATTAAAAATAACATCACGGCTTCTAATTATTTTGTTAGTTCCTAAATTCCATAATCAAAATTTGAAATCTCCAGAGCCATAACCAATAAAAGTGCACCTCATAAATTTAGCATCCAGCTTCTTTCTATTTTCTTTATCAACATGCACAAAAGCTTTAGAACCAAAAACTCTGAGAAATGAAAGATTTACTTTTTTACCTATCCAGGCCTCTTCTAGAATTTCACCATCCAGTGCAGTACAAGGTCCTCTGTTAATCAAGTAAACTGCAGTGTCTACAGTTTCTACTCAAAATTGTAAAGGCAAACCAGCATGCAACCTCATACTCCGTGCACGCTCTATTATTGTTTTATTCATCCTCTCAGAAACTCTATTTTTTTGAGGTGTCCTTGGAACCGTCATTTGCCTATGTATTCTATTCATAGAATAGTACCTGTTGAACTTATAGCTGCAGTACTCACCACCATTATCAGATCTAAGACACTTCAATCTCAAACCTGTTTCATTCTCAACCAAAACTTTTTATTTCATAAATGTGTCAAATACATCAGATTTCTTTTTTATACAATAGACCCATACCTTTCTTGTAGCATCATCAATGAAAGTAACATAATACTATGATCCTCCAATAAAAGCTCCCTGAGCTAGTCTCCATACGTCTGTGTGAACAAGCTCCAACTTGTGCTTCCTCCTTGTTGACCCAATTTTGATAAACTTCACTCTCTTCTGCTTTCTAAAAATATAATGCTCACAGAAATCACATGTTAGTGAACTTTGCATTTGCTCATCCGTGAAGCTTTTAGCTCCACACCTTAACACAAAATAGTGCATGTATTTGTCAAGATTTTAACAAGAACAATTGATTACTTTTGAAAGCAACTAAGCACAAAATTAACCAAAATTGAAAGTAACTAAGAATCAGAATCAGCAAAGAACATGAGATACAAGAAACAATGAAAACTTGTATTAAACTCTTCCAGAAGGAAATACAATTGAAGAAATCTCTCTTTCTTCCACACCTCTCAGATATACAGATCTCTTTCCCTCAAGAGTTCTCTCTCACAATTACAAACACAATTCAGCTACTTGAATTGTCTATTACTCATAATTACAAGTTATGGAGATCTATCCCTATTATATAAGATTAGGGATCATGAGTTATACATTCTCAACCATTAGATACACCTCCTAATCAAGGGTTCAAAACAGTCCTGCCAAAAATAGAAACACAGACTTACAACTAACAGCTAAACTAATCATGCAAACAATCTGTTTCATCTACAAAAATAGACTTTCTGGATGCACAGGTGACCGACGTCGATCCCTGTCAGTCTGCACATGACCGACATCGGCCGATCCATAACCAACGTCGATAGTCTCTAGTCGATCCCTGATCGACGTCAGCGACTGTGTAAATCTTACAACTTTGCATTTGCTCATCCGTGAAGCTTTTAGCTCCACACCTTAACACAAAATAGTGCATGTATAAAGTACAATGCAAAAAGTAGTAAAGCTCATATCATAGATAAATCCCTTTGAATATGACATAAAATAGTGCTTTGAAACTCCCCAAGTACTTATAATCATGCAATTTTACAAAAAAAATCATCAAATTACAATTTTGAGTTGAAATAAAAAAATAAAAAAATCTATTTATGTACAATATGACTCAAATTGAAGTACAAATATGTATTATTAGTGAAAAAGTACACACCTTAAAAAAAACCTCAAAAAATGCTAAGAGTGGAGAAAAGTGTCTGAAAATTTTAGTGATGTTTGCACATTGAAAAGGCCTATATAAATCAAAATAACATGCACACATTCTTATAGAGTAGTTAAAAATTGAATATACTATATGAAAGATCTCAAAACCAACTTTTTAATGTAAAATGAATTGCCTCTAAACACTAAATAATGCTCAAAATATGAGTAAAAATGTATAAGTGTGTAGAAACTCATAATAGAAGGGCCTATAAAAGTACGATTAAGCATGAACAGCCTCAAAATTTACCAATGAAAAATCCAAATGAAACAAGGAATAATGTTTAAAAAAACCAACTTTTATGTGGAGGCATTTGACCCCCTATCAAATCAGGGCCCACCCATCAGTGTTTGTCAAACAGAAAATGTTATATAGACGATGCTCATTAGTGCAATATATCAACTCCCTGGGTTAAACTAGAGACCTTCTCATATAAATATTTTTACTAAACCTATATCAATCAACAATCTCACCAACAAAGTCAAATTAGTATTTACAAAAATCTATTGAAAAAAAATAAAAATGTGCGAATTTCTAAAAATTGACAAGTGGAGGTAGTTGGCCGCAAAGGTGGGTGGCATTTAGACCAAAGGCTGGTTTGAAAAATAATGCACATTTCAAAACATACAAATCCAATTTTAATTCAATTTGTCAATTAAAATCAATCAATCCCTAGTTTGAACACATTAGAAAAATCAACATTTCCAAAGTCAACAAAACATTATCGCAAAAGAAATGCATGTCTAATGCTTCAGGGATAATCATAATGCCAATTCCAATGCCAATGATTTTTTTATTTTTAGGGTTGGGTGGTGTGGTGAGGAAGATTGGTTATGCTATAGGCCCTACTACTTTTTTCATTATACTTCGCGCACACACTATCTGAATTAACCATTACATTGAGGTGTTAGCATTTATTGTACTAAATGGATGCATTTTATGTGGAAATTGACATCCATTTTGAAATGTCTTTTTGAGATGAATTTGATATTTTATGGTCAATTCTAAGGTCCACACAAGCTTTAAATTGTATTTGGCATAGAGGGATCTGTCCTTCAACCCCACCCTGTACTGTAACATGGAGTGTGTTGGGGGTTGCCACCCCAGATCACCACATCACATGATATTGTATAGTACTTTTGAGTGTCGAAGACCACTAGGTGAGGTTTGATTTCGTAGAAGGTTATATCTCCTTATGGTATAAATAAGTTCAGTTGCACAGATTATTCGTGAACACATTCTCGATTGAGTCTAACATCCAATACTTGAGTGCGCATTATACTTGCAAACTTGGGGGGTTATTGTTAATAATTATGGGGTGTTATTGTTGATACTTATGGGGGGAGACATCTCTATATTTTTATGGGGGATTTAAATGTACTTGGGTACCTAACAAGACTTTATTGTCAGGACTTAAATCTTTTATTCACTTAAGCTATGATTAAGAGGGGAGTGTTGATAAAAGTTTTTATCTATTATATAGTTTTCCTACATATTTATATTAATATTTTTTAATTAAAATAATTAGGCCATTTAGATGTAATAATTAGGTCATTATTTCACATGCACATAATTATCTATATTAAACATGATTGTACTATCCATTTGGCAACTAATGTTGACATGTGGGGCTTAACATGTTGCACATGGACTTATTATTCACTTGATAACTGAGTCATGTTCTCATTGTCAAATGGATGTGGATTAATACCTCTACTATGTCAATATAATGACTTCTCTCCAAGGCATTTGTGGTGGAATATGGATTCAGGATTATAGATTGTATATTATAAGAGTGTGAGCTACTTAACCTTCATGCCATCTATGTAGTGTAATGGAGTGTTGAACTACTTAGTTGTGAGCTGAGATAACTTGGATAGCTTTGAGAGTTGTGAGCTTCAAGCTAGTATAACACTTTGTACACCTCCATATCTAAATGCAATCTATCTCTATTATGCATGTGTGATTTCATTCATTGTAACAAAGTTATGTGTTCAATCTTCTAGTATTCGATCTTAGACATCTCATTAGTAGATGATTCTAACACATATATATGGTGTCACTATAATATTAGACCCTCCAATGTGAATCCAAATGTCTCTATAGATGTCAAACCATTTTTTCAAAGTACATCGATGTCAAGTCATTATAACCGACAAGTCGAAGTAAGAATAGTGTTGAATACAAGTATCATTGAAAACAAACACTGTGCTCCAAAATACTGAGTAGAATGGCAAACCCAAGGAAGCATTGATTGAACACCCTCCAACAAGATGGTGAAAAGTGAACACAAAGACTGGTGGGGTTGCCACAATGGTAGGTATGTTGATTGGTTTGGCTTTGATACCATGTTAGAATGCTCAATGCGCTCACCCAGGGTCTCTCCAAGAACGCATTACCATAGAAGTAAGCATAAAGGCATTACACAATAGACACAAAGTAAACTATCTATTATTTTATGAATATATTGTACTGAATAAGTCTTGAAACTCTATCTTCCTCTCTTTCATATTACATTACACCTCACCCTTGTATTTATAATAATTGGGGGGAGGTGAGAGGAATACATTTGGCAATGTGAAACCAACTAGTTGCTAAATAAATAGTCGTACTATGTGCACAAATCCATCCCTACCTTGTGCACAATTGTCAACAATCAAACATAACATGTTGAATATATAATTAGATATGTGGCTATGTAAATTTAAACCACACATGAGTCTAACTAACTTAGGTTAAGTAACTTTGGTTAAGACCCAAGTTACATAGATTAATTCCAAGTTACTCTTAACTTGAATTATTTATTATGATAGTTTCAAGCATTAGTTGGACACCTATCATAAACCCAAAAAATCACTTTTCACCCTCATGACCTTTCATCTATTGGCCCTAATCTCAATTATCCCATGTACATCAAAGTATCTATTGCTAACTGCCAAGTTCCTCAGTTACTTGTAAACAAAGGGTCAGTAATCAATTTGTGCAATATAAATTTGATCAAAACTTTGGGGTACTTAGATTCGTCTCTTGGGAAAATTTTGATCATCATCAAAGTGTGTAATGACAATGAAAGACAATCAATAGAAATGATCTATCTCCCCATTGCAGTGGGACCTGCAGTTTACCAAACTCTCATCCATGTTATCGACTTTGACCTTCCATATAATATTATTATTGGGTGACCATGGATCCATGAGATGTGAACAGTTCCATCTACTCTCCACTAGTGCCTCAAATTTCCTCACTCTATTAAGGAAATAAAAATCTATGGGGATCCAAAAAATTTCCATAATTGTCAATTAGAAGGTGAAGACTATAATATGTAATATCCCACCACATAAGCCAAACCATATGTTACCATGTCAAATAAATACATTCATGTTGGTGAGTTATTAAGCACTCCATTAAATCCTCCCAAGTATACCCACACCAAAATTATTTCAAAGGGTTGTGGGGAATATGAATATCAAACATTCAATATTGTTAATCTACCCCTATCCCCCCAAAGCTATGGGTCCCCTGCCATGCAGGAGGTATGACCATTTGCCTACACATTTGGGTCTACATCCTTTGATAAAGTAGAAATTTTATCAGATGAAGAAAAAGAAAGCTCAAATGATTCTTGGCTATCTACATAGGGTTTTGCTTCGTGTTTCTAGGATCCAACATACCCCATAGCTAATCATATTATCAAGAATATGGATTACAAATGTAGGGGTTTAGGCCTACATGAACAAGGGATTTTAGAACCCATTCTGATATTGCAACATAGGGGATGTCTAGGCCAAGGATACAAACCACCTGGTGAGAATCCTTGTGATGTCATTTCAAATACTTCTTTGATTTCTAAATAGCCTCTGACTGATATGGTTATCAAAACAAGTTATGTGCATGGTCTCTATGAGGATCTTCCTACCACAAACCTTTTCTCTAAACCCTCTATTTTCACCATTAACCTCAAGTTTTGTTACCCTTCCCTCCTTGATTGCGATCAATGTCCTACAACTTTGCTCAATGTTTTTCAAAATGATGAGACCATAATTGAATGTATGGGAGTTTGAGATCGCATGCCATCAGGGGATCATAAGAAGGGGTTCAAGATCAAGTTCAAGATCATCACACCAAATTGAGTCAAATAATTCTATAAAAAATTTGTCTTTTAAGATAGAACAAAATCCCATATATTCCCTTGGTCCTGAAGAGCAATAATCATATGAGGAGTTGTTTGAGGAATGTCAAGATACTCTTCAATCTCCCAATGATTATCATTTACCTCCTCCACCCACACATTATTTAGATACATCCCCCTCCTTACTAGAAGAGGTCATTGAAGTTAATATTGGAACTGAAGAGGATCCCAAGATTATTTAACTAGGGGCAAGTCTTATGATGGAAGAAAGAGAGGTCCTCATTACTTTTCTTAATGAATTTCCAAACATTTTTCCCTGGTGATATGTTGGCATGCCAAGTCTTGATCTAACTTTGGCAGTGTATCACGTTGTTATTCATCTTAATGCCAAACTTGTGAAGAAGAAACTTCATAAAATGCACCCCAAGGTGGCGTTACTAGTCAAAGATGAGATCCAAATGTTTTTGGAAGCCAGCTTCATCTGCCTAATTGATTACTTAGATTAGATTTTGAATATGGTTCCTGTGGGTAAACTAAATGGAAGAATTTGTATATACACAAAGTTTTACGATATTAACAAAAGATGTCTTTAACCTCCCAAACAGACATGATCATGGATTCCATATCTGTTTATGAAATGCTCTCCCTCATGGATGGATTTTTTTATTACAACCAAATCAAAATTGCACCAAAAGATCAGCACAAGACTGCATTTATCACTCCATGAGGTACCTTTTGTTATCAAGTCATGCCCTTTGAGTCGAATAATGTAAGTGCCACTTACCAAAGAGCTATGACTATCATTTTCCATGATATGATGCATGACATAGTTGAAGACTGTGTCAATGGTATTTTGGGAAAATCTAAAACATGAGTTGAACATCCAACAACCTTGTACAAAATATTTGAAAAGCTAAAAAACTATAAAGTCAGGCCAAATCTCAAGAAGTGTGTGTTTGGGGTAACATTTGGAAACTTTTGGGGTTTATTTTTTCTCATCATGGCATTTAATCTAATCCATAAAAGGTCAAAGCAATTACTGAGATGCCTCCACCCAAAAATCTCAAATAACTATGCAGCCTCCAAGGAAAATTGTAAACTATACAGAGGTTTATTTCCTAGATGGTAGATAAATGTTACCCATTGACCCATCTTTTGAAAAAAGAATCCCAATTCAATTAGATTTCATAATGTTAGAAGACATTTGATGATCTTAAACACAATCTACTAAAACCTCATGTGCTTACACCCTCGGTACTAGGAAAGCTTTTGCTCTTGTACATTTCAACTACCCCACATGTTTTAGGAGCTCTCTTGGCATAATATGATGAAAATGGTAAACAAAGAGCTATATATCATTTTCGTAGGACCCTTGACTATTATGAGCTTAACTACACTCTGACTGAAAAGGCTTGCCTAGTAATTGTCTTTGCTTCATAAAAGCTTAGGCACTATATTCTCAACAATCAAATTAAGTTCATTACCAAAATTGACCAACTCAAAAATTTGATATCAAAATCAACTCTTACTAGATGAATGGCCGAGTGGATTATTCCCCCAAGTGAATCTGATATTGAATATGTGAACCAGAAAGCTAAAGGACAAGTATTGGCCAATCAATTAGTTGAAGCTCTTTTGTTTGACTCAACACCATTAATAATAACATTTCTTGATAAGTCAATTATGACCATTGTAAAATCTCCATCTCAAAAATTGTATTTTGATGGATCCTTCGCCACTCCTGAATCCAGAGTCAGCATCCTCCTTGTCAACCCTCATGAATATCTTATACCAAAAGCTTTCAAAATTATTTTTCCATGTACAAATAATATTACCGAATATGAAGCATTAATATCATGTCCCCAATTAACTTCTTAATGGAATATCCATGTACTTCAATTTTTTAGAGATTCATAACTCATAATTAAACAAGTCAATAATGAATTCTAGATAAAGGATGATAAATTACTTCCCTACAAGCAGATGGTTAATACTTTGAAAATAAAATTCTAGGGAATATTCTTTGAGCAAATTCATAAGAGAAGTAATAAATACGTAGATGTAATTTCTACTATTGGATCACTTCTAGAAATGACTTCGAACATACATCAAAAACATTTTTTGGTAGAATAGTTAGTATCACCAACCCATCAAACTCCCATATCAAAGTAAGTATATGAAATTACCGATCCCAATCATCCTTGGCATCATGACATCTATGCATATCTCCATGATAACATCCTTCCACCCAATCTTAATTGCCACCATCATAAGGCCTTCATTCATAGAGCTTCTCAATATGCTATCCTTGGCATCATGTTCTATCAATGGGGTATGACAAAACTTTGCTTAGATGCATGAACCCAGATGAGGCCCTTTCAACACTCAAAGAGATCCACGATGACATTTGTGGGAGCCATGTCAATGGAATGGTCCTATACAAGAAGCTCCTATAAATTGGGTATTATTGGCCCAACATGAACCACAATCCCTGTCATTATGTATGAAAGTACATTGATTGTCAACAACATGGAGATCTCATCCACACTCCCTCTCAATAATTATAACCCATAGTTAGTCCATGGCACTTTTCTACTTGGGACTCAACCTCATTAGTAAGATTAATCCCCCATCCTCTGATGGCCATAAATTCAACATTACTTCCATTGAATACTTCATCAAGTGGGTGGAATCCATCCCACTCACATTACAGAAAAACAAATTTATAAGTTCATTCTCAATCATATAATTTGTTTCTATGGAGTTATTACATTAATAATATATTATAATAATATGTCCCTCAAAAATTAAGATGTCAAATCCTTGTCATACATACCATATCCAACACATAAGGTCCACACCATACTACCCGCAAAACAATGATCAAGTTGAGGTGACTAATAAAACCCTCCTTAATATTATCAAGAAAATGGTCAATAAAGTTGGATGTAATTGGCATCATCTTTATCCTTCCTTATGGTCCTATAGTACCAGAGTTCATACCCCTATAAGTGTCATTTTTTACTCATTTGACTTTGGAACATAGGCTATTTTGCCAGTTGAGGTCAAATTCCCCTAACTCTAGATATCCCTCAAAGGTATTATTATTGAGGAACCCTATAGGGCCATCTATCTACAACATCTAGAGTTATTGGATGGAAAGCATCAAAAGACCTTAGATCATGTGAAATCCTATCACAATAGACTACACAACTAGTATAATAAGAATCTCTAAGGTTGTGAGTTAGAGGTTGGTAACTTGATCCTTAAATAAACTCAGAAACATACCAATGCAAACCGAGAGAAGGAAAAATTCAAACCAAACTAGTTGGGTCCTTATGTCATCATGGCTAAGTTTGGGTCTTGAGCATACAAGTTGGATACTCTAGATGGTCAAGAGTTGGATGACCTAATGAATATCATGCATCTAAAATAATTTTATGTTTAGAGCTATTCCATCCCATAATCATTCTTGTACATAGTGTTCAACATTTTTTTAAAAATCATCCAATGGTGAAAACTAGAGCTTTAGTGCCTTAGATAAGAATAGCGATGCAAATCGTATTCATGGTGTCATTTGTGAGTAACTTCTATCTACAAATAATCTTGGATACTTGGGGGCAACATTTGATCCATTCACACCCATCCATTCATCACCCATCCTCCTTGGTCTTGGTCTCCACACAGTGTACCACACTGAAGGATGTGGAAGCTATAAGGAGTGTCATTCCACGTCACAAGTGAAATTCAATACAGGTCTAATTGGGGGAAAGAGCATAAATTTTTTGAAGAGGTATCCAATGATTTTCATTCGACCCTTATCCTTTTACAATAGCTCTTCACAATTCATTTATGGTTTCAATCTACCCTCTTGATTACTCTTACAGTGAATATTCCTTGGGCTAGATTCAATTGATCTGATTCTACACCGTTACATGCTCTACTCTTTAATCCCTTGAGTAAGTCCCTTATCATTATTCACTAAGCCCCTTTCATATCTTAATTTCTATTCAAAAAAAAAATTACACACTCGTGAATAACAAAATCAAGGATTGCTCACCCACTTTCCAAACCGGCCAATTTTGTTATCAAACACCATTTATATTTGTATTTACATCTATGTGTGATGTGTCTATGGTGTGCATGTTTATGTAAACGGATTTTATTTTCAATAGTTAATAAGTTCTTACTTTTTCAATTATATTATCACCATTTGTATATATGTACCATGTCATTTTTCTTATTTTTGCATTTGTCAATTTTTTTTCAACATCACATCGCAATGTTACATTAGTAAGTTTGTATCAATGGTGTCTCATGCAAGATTTCTCTTTTCAATATAGATTTTCTATCCTTAATGCACTTTGGTAAAAATGATACCCCAATTACCACATATTTGGGTTCAACTTGCCTCATGTTATATTAACATGGATTGCACAACCTACATAGCTCAAGACATTCTCATTGCATCACTAATTTTACTAATAACAACATATAAACTTAGCCTTATCTACCTACCCTCATCCCTGGAATAGAAGGATCATACTTAGCCATATCATGAAACCAATTTTTTTTATCACATTATTCATGATTACAAAAACCACACATCATACCATTATCTAAACAAATATGAAAATACTATAATAATCATAATATAAATATCTAGTATACATCCCATTCAAGCCCGCACATACTTAGATTATAGCCTAGGAGGTATCCTGGTTGACCTTGATGTACCCACAAGCCAACCACTTCACCTATGTTCCATAAAGCCAGTATATGCCAATACTTTCTAGGGACAATACTAGCCTGAATGGCCAACTTGCCCATAGAAGAAACGCATGCAAGAAGAAGTCCATTCATGCACCACCTTCTCCATTCCATTGGTCATATCATCATGTTTCCCTCGTATAGGTTCTACTAGCTCTCGACACCCCTACAGGTCTGTCTTATGAAACAAATGGATGCCTTCAAGTCCGATTAGGCCTTGGATACATCTTCTCACTCGATACCTTGTGTAGTAAAATCAATACATCCTACATTATAGTTGGGGCCTTAGTTCTTCTAGTTGTTATTTCTGTAATATCACTTTCAAAATGTCCATAACATGATGTAGAGTGTGGAAAATCTACACATTCACTTTATAGACTTGCTCTAGTGGTGGCATTGGCCTATCCTATGATATTCTTCGAGTGTCAAACCACTTGCACTTACACAAGCTACTCTAATGATTACAAAATCTTTCACTACATCAAAATCCTTGACTCCTTATGTGTTATATCACATCTATACCCTCGCCATCATCAATAGTGCTTATTTAGACCCACCTACAAGACAGATCCCAAAGTGGTCATTGCTCCCTCACCATAGTGTCACCACTCATCGAGTGTCATCATATCATCTTTAAGCTACTTTAAAATAATTTTTTCCCACACACATGACCCCATATGCACTCAATAATCATCGTAACCACTGTCATTATTATCCTATAAACTATAAATATTAGTCAACATCACATCATCACATTCTACTCATTACACAACATAATAAAATAATCACATTTTTCTTTATTATTATCAAATAATATAAGTGATTACATCATAAACATGCTCGACATCAACATGATTTCAAGCCATCATAAAATCACCATCATATTTAACACATCTACACTAGATTTTAACACACACACACACACACACACATATATCATCATCCTTTTGTACAAGAATAATTACACTTCTCATTATTATCCATAATATCATTTAATTACATACATCTCTTAAATATTATCCTTTAATTATATATAATCCTAACTCTACACTGATGCTACATCTTGCATTACCTCCCACCCTATGGTGGTGACCTCAATGATGGGTGAATTGATTGATTCGATGACCTAGAACTCAATAGCCTCTCGGATCGATTGATTGCCTTTTATGATGGAGCCCTTTGCCCTACTAGCATCACCTACACATATAAGGCTCTTCAATATTATGTCTCTCGAGCCATCCTCGCCACCTGGGCCATCACGTTTCCTAACCCCATGTCATCCAATAGCATATTATCCATATTTATCTCCATCTCGACAACCCATGTCTCTACCTCTCTCTGCTCCAATCATCCCTACTATTGCATATGGTTAGCCCACATCCACTTCATCCATTCTTGTATTATCCCAATTTATGTCTCCCATTAGTCCACCTAATTTAGCAATGATCTTACCTAGGCTAATACATCCTCCATCTATATCTCTCTGAACAATTTGACCCTATAATAGTGACACCTAGCATTGTAATTTTTTTATCTCCCTTTGAGCAGCTACCAATTGGCTCAGATAATCACCAATGCCCTTGTTATTTTTATTTCTTCTTTCATGCCTCTGTGATTGGTATATATTCATTAACCATTGTCCATATCTCCATATTTGCATCCATCTCAATGCACTTCCTACCACCATCATCTTCTCCAAAGCTTGATCCCCCTTCAACACAAAAAAAATTTCCAGTTAAATAGAGCCGTATCATTTCATGACTTAAACAACATCCCAACCCCTTCTCAAAAATTGTATATTCTCTATCTACAACCTATCATCCCATGGCCCCTATTCCCCCGACATATTTTTCCTAACCCTTACCAAATGTGGGCTCTTATAATGCCACCCCCAACATGTAAAAACCCTTCATGTGGCTTCCCACTCCCCATACCTGGTGGTTCCCATCATTCCTACAATTCCCATACAATACCCTACACTCTCCCCCCTTCTGCCCCATGATTTTGTACTCCCCTTATCCTAGGATTTAAGATTGAAAAGTATACTCAAGATTATAATGCTAATGACTAGTTGGGAGATGATCTTGACAACATAGACTCGTTCCAACTCTAAATCCCCCAAGTGCTTGAGTCACCTTGCATTTATAGAGGTGTTTGGAAGGAATAAAAGGGGATATTTCCCTCCCAAATTTCAAATTTAAGAAGGGAAAAAGTTCTAGAGATTGAAAATCTCTAAACTTTCTTTTGCGGATCATGTGATTAAAAAGTGGATGAATTAAAAAATAGACTATTAGAAATTATGTGAAAAGTGGGGTGAATTAAGAAACATGAATATGTGGAGAGGGGTATTTCATGTAGTTAAGATTAATTAATTAAAGGCATGAAGAGGTGATGTTAATATGAGATATAAGGATTAAGTATTAATTAGATCAGATGAATATGATATCAGATGATATTAAACATAATTAAACAAGATAATTTAGTGATTAAAATTAGATGCATATATTTGGCCCTTTTTGAAAGCATATTGGGACTGGAAGGGTTAATGGTCTTTTTAAAAAAATGATGATGGATGAGTGTTAGTAAATTAGTGTATATAAGATACCCCATTAAGGTGATAGGCAGAGAAGAATGAAATGGATGGACACTCAAAAATAAGAAATGCAAGCATGGTGTGAAAATATATAAAAAATGCTAGATGTGAGATTGGTGATGAAAAATATGGAATTAACATGACGAGTGAGCTACACATAGAGAATGCCCCTGACAAAGCCATATGCACAAGGGGTGAATGTTAGAGGTACAATCACTGAGAGGGTGGGGTGAATCGATGATGTAAGAAAATAAACTTTACTTTCAATCCTTCAAACTCTTAACCATTCAACATAAGCATTCATGAAGCATATAAACCATTCATTGTAATGAACAAAGAAAACTATGCAAGATCAAAATACATAACACATGAATTATATGGGAAACCCTCATGGGGATAAAACCCACTCTCAAGCCTGTAAACACATGGAATATAGTCTTATAAGAGATCACAAATAAGAGACTTTAGTAAAGAACCCACTTAACAAGAAGCACTAACCCCTACACATGGACAAACATCCACTTGCCCTAGAGGTTGAGCACCCACACAACACCTTCTAATATCAACACCTTCAGAACTCTGATTACCTTCCAATATAATGGATAAATAATGAATAACAGCTCCCTTCAACCCTTCACACTTTCTCAAGCCTTCATACACAAGCAATGCATCCAAAACAACCTTTTGGATCACTCTACACTTCTTCACTCATTACCAATCATCAACCCTGAAAAATAGTGTTACAACATCATAAATATGACCTCTATGTCACACACATATTCCACACACTACTATACTCTTCAATCTATCCACCAAGCTTACTCACACTTCACTATTCACACATCAACTCTAGAAGCCTTCATATTTATTTATGCTCTTTGTAGAGCCTTCATGATCACCACCTTCTTGGTCGGCCACAAAACACTCATTAACCTTTAAGGCTTCTATCCCACTTAAAAAAATATCAACACCACCTATATAGGTTGATCATAGCTTTGATAGATCACCCTTAAGCAACAACACCTTTTAATTAGGCCTAAGTAGCCCTTTTAGGTCCATAGAGACCTATTCACTCCTTTAATACTTCATAGATCTAAAATAGAAACATAAGACCACTTCAAAGCACATAGGTCCATGCCACAAAACCCCTAAGATACCCTCAAATGATTCCATTCATCAATACACTCCTATGCATATGCAAAACCTTTCAATCAGTTACCTTGTGCATGAAAACACCATGAATCAAACAAACAGTCAACTTTCAAGCAATGGTTCATATTGAATATTGATTGGTCAAACCTCCAAAATCCATACAGATGATCTTTAGGGAGTATAAAACACTTTTAAATAAATATTTCACCATGAAAAATCCACACCATCAATAAAAACTTAAACATCCTTCTCAGGGCACTTGCCAAAGAAATTCAAACCCTCAGTCAACTTTGAACCATAATAAATGCAAATGTATAACTAATCAAACCTCAAAATCAATTTTTATTGTATTGCCTTTAAAAGTCTCTACCACTTTTCTTTTTACTCCATCACAAAATTCATCTATAATCAAAAGTTATAGGCAAAACATTGCAGATTAGTTTTCCTTTGTAAATTCAAATATTTGAATTCCAACAGTCACTTTTTAATGCAAATTTGGCGAAGTCTGGAAAATAGTGAAATCTACCTGAGAGAGCAACTATGAACCATCATAGCTTTTGATAGACATCATTTCAAGATCTAAAATTTGAAACACATGCTTTATGCATAAATCTAAACAAACCCATGTGACCATTTTCTTTTGACACCTTCACATGTGTGAATGCTGACATCATCAATCTGCTTACTCAATAAATTCTACCAAGATGACTAAGATAACCTAGACCTTCACAAGACTAATTAGATGAATTATTTTCACTTACACAAGTACACTAATCACTCTTTACACCTCATATGACCCCTCAAATATGGTCAACATGTCCATGCATGATCACTAAGGCACACTTTGTCATTAACCTACTAGCATACTTGATACCTCATGAACACCTTTGGTCACCTAAGACATAATTGACAACACATCAACAATCTCCCCCTTTTTCATTGTTGTCAACACGTGTAAACACTAACATAGAGCTATGCACATACTCTTTCTCCCTTTATAACAGTTTCTCCCCCTTTAACACAATGATAAAGTGGGATTACCTACTGATCCTGAGGACCTGCAAATGTTTTCAAATCCAAAATAAGGAATGTACCTCCTTTTAGAGATGATATAAATTCCCTTATCACTTTGCATACCATTTCTTACCATGACTACCTTAAACTTGCTCATTGACAACACTCACCTTTGACCATGCACTGCTCTATGAAAAAGAAATGAACAATATCAAGTAAATAGGAGTGATCACACTTTAATAACACTGAGAGGGACTCCCACTAAGTCACCTGATCTTAGGCTCCTCTTAATCACCTTTAGACCATATCCAACCATGATGAAACTTCATAGTTGCCTTTAAATTTTCTCTCACAAGCCAACTCCATGATCATTAACTGATGTTCAATCCATTCTTCAAAAATGAAAGATGCTCAAAATAGACTAAAAAATTCATATGAGAATAATAATACCTTGGTATTTTGGAGAAAATGACCAAAAAGTCCATTTGAATCACCTAGCCTTGTCTAAAGGCCTAATAGCCCTACCTGAACCTTGCAGAGCCCATAACTTTTTGTGTAGAGACCTTCATGACTTAAAATTTCAAATCTGATGCACACGTATATGCCCCCTCATGCATTTCAATTTTCATCATCCAAATCTTCCTCTACACCATAGTTCCTTCAAAAATTGACCTATCAATTAACCCTCCATTTGCACAAATGCTCAACCATAAAACAAACCATACACTTCCAAATGACTGTAAAGTACTTTTTGGGCACCCATTTAGCCATTTAAATATAATAAATAGCTTTAGACATCAACTCCTTTGGGAGGTCATTAACCCACATGAGTTAGAACACTAGGGCATCAAAGAAAAATGTGGCTAACGTATCATCTTCTAGTTAACGCCAACTCCTAAAAAGTGTCTCACACCTAGAGGTCACCAATACACACCATTATACCAAATATTGAGGACTAACTCATTGGGGAACCCATAGAACCATGAACATGGTTTTTGTCCTACAAGCCCTTAAGCAGAGATTGTCATACCCAAGAGCCATAAAGAAACTTTAATATGCCCTTAAGAGGCCTTACATTCTTGAAACCATCTAGATCACACCTGTATGAGGTGAACACACCTTTCTATGCCACAAAGTCACTTTGAACATTCACCAATCTTCATTTGACACCTAAAAAGCTCATGATTGTGCCTGCAAACCCTATGTATACCCCTATTCCAGAGGAGAATCATCTAGAGGGAGACAGCCCTCTCAACCAAGGCAACCGCCAACAATGCACAGACCACAGCGTCCTCCTGTGCATTTTCCAAGTTAGTTTAAGCCAAGCGACTCCTGGATCAAGAACAAATTCACCAGCAGAGAGCCGCCAAAAGAGATTAGAGAACCCATTTGGGAACAAATCATGTCTGCAGAAGAACCTGTACTTGCAGCAGACCCACGATGGGGTGATGGCTATGAAGAAGAGGATGAAGTCGGCAGTATTTTCTACTCCGACCAAGATTACTGCCCTGGTGAATGCAGTAATCAAGAAGAAGAAGCAGAACCAGAACCTGAAGAAGAAGTCTACTCAGCGCCAATCATCGTGCAAGACCCAGGAAGCCAAAAGCTGGTATGTACTAGCATTCCTTCACTGGAACTTCCACAGCCTGCCTATCTGAACCATTTGATTAATGGTCGTTTTGCTCAGTTTTTCACATTAGAAATCAATGGCAGATATGTAGATGCACAAGTAGACACAGGTGCTTCTTTATCATTTGCTAAACCACAACTCATTAGTGATTGGGAGACACTAGATGAGAGACTTGCTTACAAGAGCATAGATATCCAGGGTAATAGTTTCACCTGCAATAAGTATAAACACCAGCAGCCCCTGAGAATTCAAAATAAAATATTCCATTGTGATTTCTTTGCTTTAGAGAAGATGCCAATAGATATCCTTCTAGGGGGATCATTTATCGATAGATATACGCCCTATGGTGCCACAGCTAAAAGTATAATGTTCACCATAGAAAATGAAAGGCTTAGAATACCTCGGCTCATTTACACCACAGAACAATTTCCTAGTGCTATGACTCAAAGTCCTGAGATAATTCCTGCTGAAATCCTAGAGATTGGTGAAAGGATCAAGTCCTCTATCTGTTCGGATAATTCGCAACAGTTTTGGTCCAAGACCATGCCTGAAATGGAGATAAAAATCCTTGAAGGCAAACACATGAAAATTGGGAAAAAGATTCCTATTCCAGCACATGACTATAGTGATATGGAGGCACAGATCAAAGATCTGGAAGCCAATGGTTTCATTGAAAAATCTACCTCTCCATACTGCTGCTATGCTTTCATGGTAAATAAGCACTCAGAGCAGAAGAGGGGCAAAAAGAGAATGGTCATCAATTATCGACCATTAAATGCAATAACTGAACCATTTCCATATCCAATTCCTGATAAGAGCTACTTGTTAGAGAAAGTTGCAGCCTGTAAATACTTCTCACAATTCGACTGCAAATCTGGCTTCTATCAGATCAAAGTCAAGGAAGAAGACAGAGCCAAGACAACATTCAGTTGCCCTTTCAGTCACTTCCAATGGACTGTCATGCCTTTCGGCTTGATGAATGCGCCAGCTTATTATCAGGCGCATATGGACAAAATATTTGAAGGCACTTCTCAGTTTTTGTGTGTGTATATAGATGATATTTTAGTTTTCAGCAATTCTTTAGAAGAACATGCTACTCATCTCTCCACATTTTTTAAGATGGCTTCGGATGCAGGAATAGTTCTTTCTGAGACAAAAATTTAGTTATGCACAACTGAATGTAACTTCCTCGGAATGGTGATCCGAGATTCAAAGCTGCAGATCCAACCACATATAAAAGAAAAGGTTATCGGTTTTCCTGAGCAACTAGATAAATCTAAGTTGCAGGCCTTTTTGGGATTGTTAAATTATTTAAACAGTTTTTATCCTAACGCTGGTGAAGACAGATTTCTATTACAAGAACTTCTCCAGAAGAAGAATGCTTTTCGTTGGGAACAAAGACACACAGAAGTAGTCCAGAAAATTAAGGCTAAAGTTGCTGCCTTACCAGAACTGCACATCCCAAAGTCTCAAGACATGAAAGTATATACCGATGCCTCAGACCTCTCATGGGGAGGAGTACTTGTTTGCATTGTAAATAATGTAGAATTTGTGTGTGAATTTACTAGTGGAGTGTTTAGCTCAGATGTACTGAAATGGATCTCTTCTGATAAGGAGATCTATGCTGTGAAAAAGTGCTTAGAGAAGTTTATGCTGAAACTTCTGCACCTGCCGCATTTTATTGTTGTAACTGACTGCACTCGATTCTTAACCTTCCGAGAAAAGGATCATGGTAGGAAGGATGGTCGAGGAAAGTATGTCAGGTGGCAAGCCTTTTTTAATCAGTTTAAGTTTTCAGTTGAGCATATTATAGGAAAGAATAATATAATAGCAGATTGGCTTAGTAGGAATCCTCCAGCCACTTTAATGCATCAGCCTGCACCAGGATTCAATCTCACAAGGATTCTCAACCAGGCATTTGATTCTTTGAATCCCCTGGTTCAAGAACAGATTTTAAGAGAAGGCATGCATCCCCGTTTTACGAGGATTTCTTATGCAGCAGCTCAAGACCTACATATGTCTGCAGCAGTGACGATCCAAGCTAACCGCAGACAAAATACCGGAGTCATTATTATAGAAACGCTGAACAGTGAATATTTGTATAATCAGTTCACTGATTTACTAAAACGACCACTATGGACGTGGCGTATCAGAATCCGATCGGCACATAATGAGCATCTCTATCGATGGATAGCAAGACATGGCCCTCATCGCATCCATGAAGAACAGAATCATAGTCAGGACACGGTAGTGCATACCATTATCCGTTGACAGCTTGAGTGGGAATCCCACTTTCATTGCACTCCGCGCCATATGCCATGTGACACTGGCCATTGCCAACATTGGTACTTACAAAGCACGTTCCAGATAAGGTGCCTTTTTCAGCCCATATCAGAAGATGACTTATTCGACGAAGCGGAAGACATGTTGGGCCCACAACCCATGGTCCCTTCATCACCGTCACCGACTCATCAATCAAGTGGTGGGTCCAATAGCATCTCATTGTAGCTATGCGCTGTAAAGCATGATGAGACAGACACCGCCTTGCCAGCGAGCAGGCAGGACCTCTCTAATGCTATAAATAAGCCTCTCCGCCTTAGTTTTATCATCGAACAATTTTGCATTGAAATTTTTCTTTGTAAGATCTAGTAGCTTTGTAAAGAGTATGCTCTTCACTTGCCCTTTTCAAAGGATCCTGTGAATCAGAAATTGAACAAGGATATTGTAGTAAGATTGTAATAGTTTTGAGTGTAATAGTGAAGCCGTAGCCATTCGGCCCCCGTCTACTGCCGCGGGTTTCTTGCTAAAAGATCTGTCTAAGGAGCCGTCTACTGACGCGATAAAAAGATTGGTATCAGAGCCAACCAAGATCCAGATTAGAATCAGTTCAAGGTTTTTACTATAAGTTGTGATTATTTTCCTATTTCGTGGATCAAATCTTTTGAGTTCTCTGCTCTGTAAATTTCTTTGGGAAGTTATTGCATCGAGTCACAGGCCGTTCACCCATATTGTCATAGGCCGCTTCTATCTCTGCATATCCTTTTCCCTCACCAAAAATTTCTCGCACTCCAGAACCCAAATCTCCCCACAATGGAATTTGGAAAAATACCATCCACATCTACCGTATAACTTGTCAATGAGTCTGAACTTGAAGGAATGTATGAACTACCTCCTTTTATCCCTGATCAGATATCAGACTGTCCAGACATTGAAACCACAGAAACAGATCTTGAAAAAGAAACTAGTATGTTTAAGCCTCCGGCTCTCAAAGCTTCAAGTGTGTATAAGCAATCAGAGTTAGTTAAGTCTAAATTCCTATATACTTCTACTTATCTATCATTTGTCAAACCTAGGATTAAGTCTATTGAGCTTACTCTCGTATATCAGCCCAAAAAGACTTACCAAACAAATTTGCTTCCTCTCTTACCAGAAAAAGAAATTCTGCATATCCGCTCTCATAAAGAGGTTAAATTTGTCCATTTTGGTTTGATCAGAGTCTATATTACACCTTTGATTCCTACTAATATAAAGCCTGTATTGTATTTAGCTTTGTGTGACCATCGCCAAGTAAGTTTCAAACATTCATGTCAATTATCTAGCCTTGGCAGACTTAATAATGATGTAATTTGTTTTGAGTTTTGTCCTAACCTTTCAGTCGCAGTCCGCGACAAAGGATGTAAAGAAGTTAAGCATGGATCATTAGATTGTTGGGGATTGTTCTCTTCTTTGTATGGTCTTAATATGTTTGGAGAATTCCAGTATGCCTCCATAAACATTTCTGTTTTGTATAGCATGACCAATACAAACCACCCCAAAATCTTAGAAAATCTACCATTTGCCAGAAGATTAAGTGGTACAGTCCAATTACAGAAGGGACATATAGAAACTGTCGAAGTTCCCTCTGAGTGGAAACTCGACCGGCTTAAGCATGTCTCTCCCAGAATGAAAGGCCAAGCCACTGTACATCAAAGTGATGGTAGATCTGTAAATATATTACCTAGATCCTTATCCATGC
The DNA here is from genome assembly GCA_037957365.1 of Torreya grandis. NCBI lineage: Eukaryota > Viridiplantae > Streptophyta > Pinopsida > Cupressales > Taxaceae > Torreya > Torreya grandis. The sequence goes on from JARHVA010001233.1 coordinate 1,897,813, forward strand.
AATCCTCTCGTCTTTCTCCTTCTAGACCATCTACGTCCTCATCCCGTAGATCTGTAAAGATTGGTCATATTCTTATAGAGGATGAAGAAGTAAATCTTGGCAATGATTTGCCTCATACACTAATGAGTCTTCCTAGAGAAGACAGTCTTGAATTTTTCACAGAAGATACAGTTACTCTCTACAGAGGTGGAAGATGGCCGCCGCCAAAGGGTGTCCACAGACAAGTTGCTGGAGTTTTGCACTATTTTTCAGCCGCTTATGATAATCCATCCAATGAGTTCAAGCAGAGAAATTATGTTTCAAGATTCAATGCTCATTTCTCTGAGAATTTTGATGATTTATGTAGAGATGTGTTGTCCATTAAGGACACGGTTACCAACATTCAAAAGAAATTAGATTCTGTAGATTCAAAGCTTGACTGCTTAGATGATAGTCTTAGCTGGCTATCTAAAGAAGACCAAAAGGTCGAGTCGTCTTCAAGACCTCTTTGTTCAGTATCTTTTGGCCCTTCTTTTAAAACTGTCAAAAAGTCACCCAGTCATTCCCTCATGCAACGCACGCATATCCATCTGCAACCATGGTACCTCAATATTGATGACCTGCTGAACCCCATGAATGAGATCGCTACCTGGTGTAATACCATGCGAGTCCTTGCAGTCCAGGCCCATCTTGATCAAGCTGGTACTACTTGTTTTGCAGTCAAATACTTATGGGGAATTACTAATCACTGGTGGGATAGTATTCCTGAAGCTCAGCAATACGCCCGTGTACATAACCAGGCCGATTCTTTAAATGCTTTGTATAGATTACTAATTGATGAGTTTGCTCCTCCTGTCGGGAACCGACAGTTAGAGTCTAGGAAGTGGTTGATGAAAATGGAATTGTGTGATCTCAAACAATTCGAGGCTTTTGCTAAACAATTTAGAAAGCTTGCTTATGAAAGCCAGTGCTCTGGCTCTACTGAAGTTAAACTCAAGTTTTTGCATGCTATGCCTTACAATCTCATCAATCGTGTTTTGTCTTATATTGATCTCAAAGGCCTTGCCATTGAAGACCTTGCACTATCTGATGTTATTGATTTTACACAGCAGAATATCATGACTTTAGTCTCTGAGACTAAGTCTATGCAAAAGCTTAGCAAGCATCAAGCAGCCTCTCTTGCTCCAATCTTCCCTGAAACAGCTCCTTTTGGCTGTAGACCTTACGTCCAACCACGACGTCATCAGAAGCAGCGTCGCCGGCATTTATCTTACAAGCATCGCTCCTTTTCCAAGAAGCATTCCTATGCACCTCCTCATCGTTTCCTCAAAAAATGACATTCGCCTCGTCCAGCCTCCAACAAACCCATTTGCTATATCTGCCGCAAGCCCGGCCATATTGCTCCTAACTACTCCTGCAAGAATCCCGCAGTTAAAGCTGTTTTCTCCTCCAACGCAGCAGCGTGGTGGGATCTTATTGATGCAGATGAAGATCTTTATCTTCAAGAAGATATCTATGAACCAGTTCTCGAAGATCTTCCAGATGAAGCATCCGATGATGAAGATGCAGCAGAGCTAGAATCTCTCGCTGATGATTTAGAACAACCAATGACAAATATGCAGCGAGGATCACGTCCTTACAAGACCCGAGGCTACAATCCTTCATATGAAGCATATGGACCCTGGTCAAGAGCTCATCATGAAGTTCCTGAAAGACCAGAACGACCAAGAGGAAGAGGCTATCACTATGCCAAAACACCTTCAATTGATCATGTGATCAAACTTACACCTTTAGACACCTTTTACAATTGGACACATCAAATCCAACTGGCCTTAACCCTTGGTCAGCCTTATAGACCCCAAATTCACCTATTTTGCATGATGAGCTCTTACTTAGTAGTGAACACTGAGCAAAATGGTCAAACTGAACAAATGGTCATGAATTATTATTTTGACCAACTGAGCACATTTGAACCCATGGAATACACTTGTATAATTCCTCTCCACACTTCAAATCAATCTTACCTTTATTCTTCATAATTTGACCTACCAAACCAAGCTTCAAAAATTGACTAAAACTTGTCATTAGGATGAATGTCTCTGAACATATTTCTTGAAGCTTTTCATCACAAACCTATGGAGCAAGCACATGAACTTATTGTTTCCCCTTAACCAGTGACCTTATATTGATTTATAAAAGAGGATATGACTACCAAGCCTTGTCGTAGATATTAAAATGTTTCTTTTGTCAATTGTTTAGTCATAATATCTACAAGTTATTCTTTTGTAGGCACATACTCCAACTTAACACTTTGATTACTCACTTGTTTTCTCAAAAAATGATATCTAATAGTAATATGATTAGTTTTTGAGTGCATAACAAGATTATTTGAAATACTAATTGCACTAGTATTTTCACAATAAATAGGACAAGGTCTATTTTGTCTTACTTTATAGTCTTTTAAGGTTTGCTTCATCCACATTACCTGACTACGATAGGAAGTAGTCGCTATATACTCAGCTTCTTCAGTTGATAGGGATATAGAGGTTTGCTTCTTATTTATCTAGGATACCAAGCATTCACCCATAAAGAAAACACCACCATTGGTACTCCTCCTATCATCCACATATCCTGCCCAATCTGCATCAATGTGTGTCCTCAGAGTGAACTTTGTGCTCTTGGGGTACCATAAACCATATTATATGGTGCTCTTGAGATACCTCAAGATCTTTTTGACTGATTTCAAGTGAGACTCTCTAGGATCATTTTGAAACCTACATACAAGGCCTACTACTTGCATGATATCAGGGCTAGAAGTAGTAGAGTATAAAAGACTTCCAATCATGGATCTATACAAGGTTTAGTTAACCTTTGGTGAATCGTCTTGTTTACTTAACTTACATCTTATGATCATTGGAGTACTCATTGGCTTACAATCCAACATGAAAAAATTCCTTAACATATCCTTGATGTATTTTACCTATGAAATGATTATCCCTATATCGAGTTGGTTAATCTACAATCCTAAAAATAAAGAAAGTTCTCCCAACATTGATAATTCAAATTCAGTCTTCATAGCATTTGCAAACTCTCTACTCATGGTGTTATTATCAAATCTAATAACTATTGTCATCAACATAGACTACCACTAATAATTGATGATTTCCCTCTATCTTAATGTACAAATTGTTATCAACTACCCCTCTTTTGAAGCTTTGGCTCAATAGATACTTATCTAACCTATCATATCAAGCTCTAGGATCTTGTTTAAGACCATATAAAGTCTTTTCGAGTTTATAAACATAATCTTGATTACTTGTCATGAAAAAACCTTTAGGTAGCTCAATATAGACTTCTTCATTTAAGTTACCATTCAAAAAGGTAAATTTCACATCTATTTAGTAATATTTGAAACCTTTGAAGCTTGCATATGACAAGAAGAATTTAATTGCTTCGATTATTTCCATAGAAGCAAAAGTTTATCCCTTCAACTTGAGCATATCCTTTACACACCAACCTAGCATTATTTCTTGTGTCCTATCCTTTTTCATTCATCTTATTTTTGAATACCCACTTAGTTCCTATCACATTTTTGTCTTTTGGCTTAGGTACCAAATTCCATGTTTCATTATTTACAATTTGATCAAGTTCCTCATCCATTGCACATGTCCAATTTTCATCTTTACTAGTTGTCAAGAATGCTTTAGGTTCAACCTTGGATAATAGAATTGTATCTTGTTGATTCAGATTGATCAACATTCTCTTTCTAGTCTACAAACTAACATTCACATCTACAATTACTCAGAAAACTAGGTGGTCCTTTTGTATTCTTCTAGATGGAGCTTTAGTGTCCTATCTTACCTCATCCTCTTCATCATCTGATTGATCAGATATTCTTTCATTATTTACATTAGGGTTATTTATAGTGTCACTTATCTACAAGTTAGGTTTCTTGATTTCACCTACCTCTTCAACTCTTACATTAAAACTTTCAACAACCTTGTAAAGTCTCTTATTGAAATATTTTTAAGTAGAACTTATGGAGGAATAACCCAAGAAGATTCCCTCATCAAACCTTGAATCAAATTTCCCAAGATTTTCTTCATCCCTCTTGATAAAACACTTTCTCCCAAACACTCTAAAATGTTTGACATTAGCTACCCTATTTTTTCATAGCTCATATGGAGTCTTATCACCATTTACTCTAATTTGTAATCTATTTAAGATGTATATAGATGTCTTAGCATCCTCTTCCCAAAAGCTATCTGATAGTTTGGAATCTTGAAGCAAGTTTATACTCATTTCTTGGATAGTTCTATTTTTTGTTTCAACTACCCCATTCTATTGTGGTGTCCTAGTAGCAAAGTATTGTCTTTTAATCCCTTGATCTTCACAAAAAGTATCAAACTCATGAAACCAAAATTCACCTCTTTTCTTTAGTCTACATACTTCATTTTTTATCCCTTTTCATTTTCAACAAGAGATTTAAATGCTTTAAACTTTGCAAAGGCTTCTGATTTTTATTTGAGGAAATATATCCAAGTCATCATAGTAAAATAATTAATTAATAGCATGAAGTAGATATTACCTTGACTTATTGTAGGTCCACATAGGTCAGTATGGATCAACTCTAATGGTACTATGGTAGAATTCTCCTTATATTTTTAGATTCTTTTGGTTTGCTTCTCATGAAGGCATGCCTTGTAAAAAGTATGAGGAATCTTAGTGATTTTAGGCATATGTCTCACTAACCCTTTTGAACTAATCCTCATCAAGTTGTCAAAATTCAGATGTCCAAGTCTCCTATGATAAAACCAACTTTCCTCTAATTGATTCATGAAACACATGCAAGTTGTTGTTTGTCTTGTGAATATCTACAACTAATTTGCCAGACTTGGCTCTTCTCACTTTACACCCTTTATCATGAAAAATCAAAACATTTCCTTCCTTACAAATTTGGATAACACTTAGAAGATTGTGTTTCAGACCTTCTACATATAAAACATTTTTAGTTTTAGTATGACCATTGTCTAAACTTACAGAACCTTTGCCAACTACGTTAGTAGAATTGTTATCACCAAATATTACTGAACCTAAATAGTGTTTTTTGAGAGAGATAAACGTACTCATCTCTTGTCTTATGACTTGAGCATCCACTATCTAAGTACCATTTATTTATTTTATTCTCTTGAGTATGCAAGGTAATTTGAATAAACATTGACTCTTACTTTGGTCCACTACCTAAATGTTGCTTCTTATTTTCTTTAATCTCGGATTTGTCTTCCTTGAACCATTTTATGGTGTCGATGACTTGTATGTCCTTTTCCCAATAGGCCCCCTTTCATTACTTGGTCATATGTCCCTATTGATTACAATGGTAGCACAGAACCTCATTTATGTTCTTTGAAGAGAAAGTACATTCCCTATATCTGTGACCATATTAATTACAAGTGTAATAGTACCCATTGAAGATACAACTATAGTTGTTCATGTTAGACATTCCTTTTACTTGACCATAAGTAACCCAAGAAGTCTCATTTTTAAATTATTTGGTAGAGTTAGGAATATGCTTATCTTTAAATTAAAACACATCTATATATGTCATATCTTTACCTTCTAAATGATCCATTCTTTGACTCAAGCCTTTATCCATCATATCCTGCAAATTCTTGACTGTTATTTCTAGTTTATCTATTTATGTCTTCACACCATCAATGATTACATTAATCTCATAACATATTAAGGAATTTAGATCTGAATTTTTACTTCCTTTCTTATTCTTTAATCTTTCATTTGCTTCCTCTAGACATTTGATCTCTGATAAAGCATATACTAGTTCACCTTGAAGGTATGTTTCAGCCTCTTTGTCATCCATTGTACCTTTGATCACCTTCAAGTGGTTAAGCTTGATATTAAGGTGTGGCTTTGATACCAATTATTAAAAGTACAATCACTAAGAGGAGGGAGCCATGAATCAGTGATGCCAGAAAATCAACATCAATTCCAATCCTTCAAACTTTTAACCATTCAACATAAGCATTCATGAAGCATATAAACCATTCATTGCAATGAACCAAAAAAACTATGCAAAATCAAAGCACATAACACATAAATTATGTGGAAAACCCTCATGGGGGATAAAAACCTCTCTCAATCCTACAAACACATAGACTACATTCCTATAAGAGGTCACAAACAAAATACTTTGATGAATCACCCACTTCACAAGGAGCACCAACATCTAAGCATGGACAAGCACTCACTTTCCTTAGATGTTGAGCACCCACACAATACCTTCTGATATGAAAACCTCAAAAAAATTGATTTCCTTCCAATCTGATGGAGAAACAATCAATAACAACTCTCTTCAACCCTTCACACTTTTTCAAACCTTCAAACACAAGCAATGCATCCAAAACAACCTTTTGGATCACTCTACAATTTTTCACTCATTCTCAATCATCAACCCTGCAAAATGGTTTTGCAACATCAAAAATATGACCTCTCGATCACACACATATTCCTCACACTACTCTACTCTTCAATCCATCCACCAAGCTTACTCACACTTCACTATTCTTCACACATCAACTCTAGAAGCCTTTATATTTATTTATGCTCTTTGTAGAGCCTTCATGATCACCACCTTCTTGGTCGGCTACAAAACATTCCTTAAACCTTAAGGCTTTTATCCCACTTTAAAAAAATCAACACCACCTATAAAGGCCAACCATAGCTTTGATAAATCACCCTTAGGCAACAACACCTTTCAATTAGGCTTAAGTATCCCTTTTAAGTCCATGAAGACATATTCACTGCTTTAACACTTCACCGAGCTAAAATAGAAACATAAGACCACTTCAAAGCACATATGTCCATGCCAAAAGACCCCTAAGACACCCTCAAGTGATCCCATTCATCACTATACTCCTTTGCATATGCAAAACCTTTCAATCAATTGCCTTGTGTATGAAAACACCATGAATCGAACAAATAGTCAACTTCCAAACAATGGTTCATACTGAATATGGATTGGTCAAACCTCCAAAATCCATACAAATGTTCCTCAAGGAGTCTAAAACATTTTTCAATAGATAATTCATCATGAAACATCCCCACACCATCAAGAAAAACTTAAACATCCTTGTCACTTACAAAATCAATTCAAACCCTTAGTCAACTTTGGACCATAATAAATGCAAATGTACGATGATTCAATCCTCCCAATCAATTTCTTTGGATTGCCCTTGAAATTATCTTTAATTTTTAATCCATCACAAAAATTTATAAGAAAAACATTGCAGATTGGTTTTCTTTTGTCAATTCAAATATTTGAATTCCAACAATCACTTTTTAATGCAAATTTGGCTATGAAAAATAGTGAAATCTGCCTAGGAGAGCAACTTTGAACCATCATAACTTTTGATACACATCATGTCAAGATTTGAAATTTTAAACACATGCTCTAGGCATAAATATAAAGAAACCCATGTGACCATTTTTTTGATACCTTCACACATACAAATGTTGACATCATCAATCTACTTACTCAAGAAATTCTACTAAGATGACTAGGATAACCTAGACCTTCACAAGACTACTTAGATGAATTCCTTTCACTTCCACAAGTACACTAAGCACTCCTTACACCCCATATGACCCCTTAAACATGGCCAACACATTATCAACATCCATCATCTTACCTAACCAAGCAAACATTGTAAGGTCCATGCATGATCACTAAGGCACACTTTGTCATTGACCTACTAGCATACTTGACACCTCATGAGCACCCTTGGACACCTTGGAGACATCATTGATAACACCTTAATAGTGAATATGATGATTTCATAGTTGTTAACACATCCCCAAGGGAATCGATCATAACAAAAGAGTGATAAGACATGAAACTATAAGTTTTCAATGTATCTCAAATAAGGACACATGAAAGGGAGAGCTATTATCTTGAATGTGATGAATCGACTACAAGCATTTAAACATATTGCAAGAAAGGATAAATACAAATGAGAACCATGGACCAAATAAATTGATGAATTAGGCCATAAACTTTGGTCATATCCCAGACAAGGATGTGTGCCAAGGAGAGATATGGAACATAATGATAAAGGCCACGAGTTGTCAATGTATCCCAAGTAAGGATGTATGTTGGGAGAGCATCATGCCAAAATAATACAATGATTTTATAATTTTAATGATAAGTGTAACTCATAGCGTGTGTCAAGCGAGAGTAAAAAGTAATTGATAAAGGAAAAATAATGTGATTGAGTGACCAAGGGATGAAAATGAATGATTGGTTAGTACAGTCGAGTTATCTTTGGGTACCATGGATGACCAAGCAATGCTTACATAGTCTCAAGAGACCTCAGGTTGATGTGGTTCTCCCAAAATGAAAATAATGATGGGAAGAGCATGAGACTAGATGAGGGATAGAGGAATTGAATGTAAAGAATAAGGGTGGATGAGGTGAATTGTTATTAATTAATGAGCTACAATCAGATGGTATCGATGATGGCCCTGGTAAACATAGATGCATAGGGAGCAAAAATGATGGTGTCACAATTGTCAACACATCCCTAAGAGGAATCAATTGTAACTAAAGAGTGACAAAGAGAGCCGTGAGATTTCAATGTATCCCAAGCAAGGACACATGCTTAGTAGAACTATGGGTCTCAAACTGAAGATAAACAAGTGTCATTATAACTTAAGATAGGGTATGCAAAGAGGTGGATTGATGAGGATGGGGGACTTAAAGTTGGCATGATGATGATTGAGTGGAACTTAGGTAGCTTTAGTGACTGAGTTACCTACCGAGTGTGAAAAGATTAAAGGTCAATGGAGTAATATGAGTGGAATAATCCCATATATATTGGGAGTAATAAGTTTGAAGTGAGAAATATGGATAAATAGAAATAAAAAATAGGGGGGCACCAAAAAAATGGAGGTGATACAAAGGAGGTGGTTTCTTTGGAAAAGGCAAATAATATTGTCAAGCTACTAATGCGAGGTGGCAAAATAGGGAATAGGAGTGGAGTAGTATCAATTATCATTACGAGCTAAGTTTTAAGAGGGGGACCTCTATTAGTAGTTACAAAATCTTTTGGGAAAAATGCCATCATCATTACAAGCCAAGTTTTATCGGCTATAACAAAATTGAGACTTATGAGGGTTTGTTATACAAAATGTGGTGATCGTTATGTGTTGAGGATGATAACCAATATGCATGGCCAATTTTGAAGAGCCTATTCAAACTCTCTATAGGGAAGTATACACATCATATGTCTTCATACCTCTATACCAAGAATCTTTGTAGGGCACTAAGGATAGCATCTTTAGTGTTGAGCTCATTGACCCAGAGGAAGAAGGCATGGTTACTAGTGAAGAAAGTAGTGGAAGCTCAATCACCACTCGAGAAACATCAGATGTAGTTAATAAAAAGATAAAAAGAGAATAAAATATGTAAGATAGACATAGGGCATGAAAATAAAAGAAAAGGGCCAGATTAGTTTTGTGTGATGTTAGAGGGAGGTTATGATTTAGGCAAATGGTAGAAATTTAATGTGCATGGAATGGTGAGGACAAGTAGGAGGATTGATAATATAGTGAGTGCAAAAACAAGGTATAGATTTATTATGGAGTTTTATTGTGTATGTATGTGTGGAGTAATAGGTGCGTGGTGGACTAGGGATTTGGGAATGGGTTCTAGAGTGGGGGAGATCATGGGTTAGAGTGTGGGGAGAAGCCAAAGGGATGGTGTAGAGGTCATGCGAGTGAGACTAGGAAATTTGTGGGTTTTGGGGAGGGGAAAAGTAGTTGCCTGTGTGAGTAAAGGTTATGTGGGTGATAAAAGGCAATTTCATATGGAAAGGAGAGTATACAATCATGAGGTGATACAAATGGCAGAGGATATTGTATAGGAGTTACAGGAGTGATGGGAGTCATCAGTTATGGGAAGTGGAAAGATGTAGGAAGGGTTTTTGCATGTTGGGGGCAGTGACATAGGAGGCCACAGTTAGGAAGCATTAGAAAAAATACGTCGAGGAAATAAGGGCCATGGGATGACAGGTTGTATGTGGGGAATATCTTATTTCTAGGAAAGGGTTGGGATGTTGTTTAAGTCATGAAATGCAATGGCACTAATTGACTAGCAATTATTTTTGTGTTGTAAGGAGATAGAGCTCTAGAGAGGATGATGGTGGTAGGAAGTACATCGAGATGGCTACGAAGATGGTGGCATGGATAATGGTTGAGGAATTTATACCAACTATGAATGCATGGTAGAAAAAATGAAAATAATATAAGCATTGGTGATTGTCCAAGCCAATTATCAACTATTCAAAGGGAGATAATAGAATTAGAATACCAAGTGTCACTCTTATAGGATTAAATTATTCGAAGAGGTATATAGATGGTGAATGTATTAGCCTAGGTAAAATCATTTCTAGATTAGGTAAACTGATGGGTGGCATAGATTGGGGTACTAAAGGAATAGATTGAGTGAATTGGGCTGACCATATGCAATTATAGAGATGATTGGAGTAGAGAGAGGTAGAGGCACGATTGTTGAGATGGAGAGAAATGGATCAGATACTATTGGATGCCCTGGGGTTATGATACATGATGGCCTAGGTGGTGAGGATGGCTCAAGAGATAGAATATTAGAGAGCCCTATATGAGTAGGTGGTTTCATTGAGACAAAGAGCTCCATCATATAGGGACATCAACCAATCTGAAAGGTTATCAGGTTCTAGGTTATCGAGTCAGTCAGTTCATCCATCACTAAGGTCACCACCATAGGGTGGGAGGTAATATAGGATGTAGCATCAGTGTAAGTTTGGCTAATATGTAATAGGAGGATAATAATTAAGAGATGTATGTAATTAAATGATATTTTGGATAATAATGAGAAGTATGATTATTTTTATATAAAAGGATGATGATATATATGGTAAAATTTGGTGTAGAAGTGTTAAAGATGATAGTGATTTTGTGATGGCTTGAAAGCATGTTGATGCCTAGCATGAATATGATGTAATAATTGATATTGTTTTGATAATAATAAAGTAAAATATGATTGATTTATTATGTCGTGTAATGAATAGAATGTGATGATGTGATGTGGACCAATATTTATAACTAATAGGATAATAGTGGGAGTGGTTACAATAAGTATTGAGTGTATGTGGGGTCATGTGTATGGGGAAAAATTATTTTAAAGTAGGTAAAAGATGATATGATGACACTCGATAAGTGGTGGCATTATGGTGAGGGAGTAATGACTACTTTGGGACCCTTCTTGTTGGTGGGTCCAAACAAGCACTATCAGTGATGGAGATAGTGTAGGTGATGCATAACAAATGAGGAGTCAAGGATTTTGATGATATGCAAGTTTCTATAATCATCCATGTAGCTTATGTAAGTGCAGGTGGTTTGACACTTGAATAATGTTGTAAAATAGGCCATTGTTGCCACTGAAGTAGATCCATGAAGTAAACATGCAAGTTTTTCACACTCTACATCAAATGATGTACCTTTTATAAGTGATATTATAGTAATAGCAAGTGAATGAGTCGAGGCCCCAAACATAATGTAGGATGTGCCAATTTTGCTACATAAGGTGTCAAGTGAGAAGATGTGCCCAAGGCTTGACAAGACTTGGAGGCATCCCTTTGTTTTATAGAAGAACCCTGTAGGGGTATCGAGAGCTGGTAGAAACTAAATGAGGGAAATAAGATGATGCAATTAGTGGAGGTGGTGTGGGAATCAACTTCGTCTTTCATGTGTTGTTTCTATGGGAAAATCAGCCATTCGAGCCAATATTGTTCCCAAAGGGAGCTGGTAGATGTTGGCTCTATGGGACATAGGTGAGGTGGTTGGTTGATGAGTATATTAGGATCGACCTGGGTAACTCCCATGTCATGATCTAAGTATGTATCAGCTTGAATGGTTTGTATACCATATATTTGTATTGTGATTATTGTAGTATTTTCATATTTATTTAGATAATGGTATGGTGTGTGGTTTTTATAATTGTGAATAATGTGATAAAGTTTTTTGATTTCATGATATGGCTAAGTATGATCCTTCTTCCTGAGGGATGAGGGTAGGGATATAAGGCTAAGTTTATATGTTGTTATTAGTGGAATTAGTGATGGAATGAGAACATCTTGAGACATATGGGTTGTGCAATCCATATTAATAAAGTATGAGGCAAGTTGAACATATATATGATGTAACCAGGTTATCAATTTTGTCAAAGTTCATTAAGGACACAAAATTTGTATCAAAAAGAGACATCTTACACGAGGCCCCATTGATATGAAGTTACCAATGTAACATCACGGCATGTGTCAAAAAAAATTGACAAATGCAAAAATTAAGAAAAATGGCATGGTGCATATATATAAATGGTGACAATATAACACAAAAAATTGAATTTATTAACTATTGAAAGTACAATCAATTTATACAAACAAACACACCATAGACACATCACACACATTTATAAAACCAAATATAAATGGCATTTGGATAACGAAATGGGCTGGTTTGGAAAGTGGGTGAGCAACTTTTGATTATGTCATTCATGAGTGTGTAATACCTTATTTGCCCTGAATAGAAATGAAGACATGAAAGGGACTTTGTGAATAACAAGGGATTGGTTCAAGGGAGCAGAGGGTAGAGCATGGGATGGTGTAGAATGAGATCAGTTGAAACTATTCCAATAAATATCCACTACAAGAGTAATCAAAAGAACAGATTGAAACCATAAATAGATTGTGAAGAGGTGTTGCAAAAGGAAGAGGGTAGAATGGAAACTATAGGATAAATTTTCAAAATTTACATGTTCCTTCCCTTGATTAAACTTGTATTGAATTTTCTTTGTGATGTGCAATGACACTTCTTGTAGCTTCTACATCCTTTAGCATGGTACACTATGTGGAGACCAAGGCCAAGGAGGATGGGTGATGAATGTATGGGTGTGGATGGCTAAAATGTTGACCCCAAGTATCCAAGGTTATTTTTAAATGGAGGTTACTCATAAGTGATTCCAAGAACCCAATTTTCATCACTATGATTATCCAAGGATCCAAAAACTTTGGTTTTCACCATTAGATGATTTGTTTTTTTAATGTTAAAGACTATATATAAAAATGATCATGGAATGGAATATCTCTAAGCAGAAAACCATTTCAGATGCATGATATTCATTGGCTCATCCAACTCTTGACCATCTAGAGTATCCAACCTTTATTCTCTAGACCTAAACTTGGCCACGATGACATAAGGACCCAACCAATTTGGCTCTAATTTTCCCTTTTTCTCCAGTCTGCATTGGTATGCTTTTGATTTTATCTAAGGAGCAAGTCACCAACCTCAACTCAAAAACTTGAACCTTCTTATTATAATGGTTGAATAGCCTATTGTGATAAGATCTCATATGATCTAAGTCCCTTTGATGTTTTTCATTCAATAACTCCAACTCTTGTAGATGAGTAGCCCTATAGGATTCTTCAGTAATATTACTTTTGAGGGATATCCAAAGTGAGATTTGTTCGACCCCAACCAAAAAAATATCCTATGTTCCAAAGATAAGGGAGTATGGGGTGGCACCTATATGGGTACGAACACTGGTACAATAGGACCATAAGGTAGGATAAAGCTGAAAATGCCAATTATGACCACCCTTATTGACTATTTTATTGATAATACTAAGGAGAATTTTATTAGTCGCCTTAGCTTGACCATTTCTATGTGGGTAGTATTGTGTGGACCTTTTGTATTGGATATGATATGTACGACATAAGGCTTTGACATCTTGATTTTTAAAGGATGTACCATTATCATATATAATAATTTAATAACCACATTACAGCAACTTATATGATTGAGAATGAACTTAGAAATTTTTTTGTCAGTAACATAAGTGAGTGGCATGGCTTCCACCCAATTAGTGAAGTACTCAATGGTCGTAATCATGAATTTATGATTGTCAGAGGAAGAGGGATTAATCTTACCAATGAAGTCAAGTCTCCAAGTAGAAAAGGGCCACAGACTAATTTTGGGCTACAATTATTGAGAGCGAGTGTGGATGAGATCTCCATGTTGTTGATAATGACACACTTTCGTATATAGTGATAGGCATCATTGTCTATGGTGGGCTAATAATACCCTATCCATAGTAACTTCTTGGCCAACACCATTCCACTGGTATGGCCCCCATAAAGATCATCATGGACCTCTTTAAGTGTTGAAAGGGCCTCATCTGTGTTCATGCATCTAACCAAAGTTCCATCATAGCCCCGTCCATAGAACGTGTTGCCAAGGATAGTGTATTGAGAAGCTTCGTGGATGAAGACCTTATGTTGGTGGCAATTAAGATTAGGTGAAAGGATGCTATCATGGAGATAGGCATACATATCATGATACGAATGATGACTCAATGGAAATTGCACATACCTGCTCTGATATGGGAGTTTGATGGGCCGGTGATACTAACTTTTCCACCAAGAAATAGTTTTAACATATGTCTGAAGTCATTTCCAATAGTAATCTAATAGTATCTATTGCATCTATAGATTTATTACTTTCCCTGGGAATTCACTCAAAGGATATTGTCTGGAATTTTATTTTCAAAGCATTGACCATCTGCTAGTAGGGAAGCAATTTATCATCATTTATTTGGAATTCATTATTGAGTTGTTTAATTATGAGTTGTGAATCTCTTAAAAAACTTGAAGTGTCTGGGTATTCAATTGAGAAGCTAATTGGAGACCTATTTTTAATGTTTCATATTTGATAATATTATTTGTACATGGAAAAGAAATTCTAGAAGTTTTCGGGATAAGATCTTCATGAGGGGTGACAAGGAGGATGTCGGCTTTGAATCCATGAGTGGTGAAGGATCCATCATAATACAACTTCCAAGATGGATATTTCAAACTTGTCATAATTGAATCATCAATAAATGTTGTTATTAATGGTGGTAAGTCATACAAAAGAGCTTCAGCTAATAGATCAACCAATACTTGTCTTTTGATAGCCTTTTGGTTCACATATTGTAATACCTAAAATTTCACCCAAATAAAACCCATAAAAATACTACTAATTTTTTTAACTCTTTTGTGACACTAACTCCACACAACTCTAAACACACTCAACTAAACATTTCATCTAATTAACATAACTAAACTAATGTGCATTCGATTTACACACATTTAAGAATTTACATCTGCAAGCAAGCAACTCAGAGGAACAACTAAACCCTTAATTTGTTATACCTCAATTCCAACTCTACACTACCCATGAACATTCTAAATGAGACAAACTACTAATTTTGAGATAGAATTTCTCAACACACAGAGCAACAGGGTCAACTCACTTGCCTCATAACTAAGTCAAACTTTCGTTAATTTGCCTATCAAATGACGATGGGTAAAATATCTAAACTAAGGGATAATTAATTTTGATACCACTTTCTAAATTCATTATATAAAGGCTACCCCAATGAACCCATAAAATTGAGCCCTAGAAGATAAGCACTAAAATATCTCAGTGTTCTAAAGTGATTTTAGTGCAAAAAATTGTTCTACCTAACAGACTCTAGAATAAAGTAATTTTGGAATCCAGCTACTAAAAATAGTAAAAACATCCAAAATATATTAATAAAAGTTCTAAAGCAACTTTAAGGCCAAAATAAGTCATTATTAACTTCTAGTTTTTGGGAGTGACACTATTTAATATTTTTAACAATTTGATTTTAAAATGACCTTGCAAGCTAGACAACATAACTCAGGTGCAAAAAATATTAATTGCCTCTAAAAGAGGGCTCAACAAAATACTAAATGACAATATAAATAAAATATGAAGATTTCTATATTGATATAAAGTTCAAGTAAATAGGTTATAGTTTTCAAATTCTAAGGATATCAAACCGAATAATTTCTATAACCCCATTTACATAATGACTTCGCAAAATCTAATTCACAAAATTAGAAAAACTTGCATCTAACAAGGATCAAGATGACCTTTCTAAAAATATAAAATAATGTTGTAAATCAAATATAAAGGTTGATACACAAATATAAAACTCAATAATACATGATACAACCTTTGGTTTCCTAAAACGCTAATCTGGGCTATTAATTAAATACCCTTTCCTGAGGGATCGCACAGGTAGAAAACTAAATCAACAAAAAAAATCTGAATAAATTGTATTTGAAATTGAGTTATTAAAAATATCAACTGAAATTTTTTGAAACTTTAAAATTACTTGTGGCAATTTAAAGATACAATAAACCTATATCAACCACCAAAACTGAGATTATGTCACTCTACCTTCTTTAAGAAGAGTAATTCCAAAGGCACTTTGAAAACTGGAAAAAGCCATCGCATGGTGGATTTTGACAAATGCCTCTAGAAATGGTTTTACTAAAATCAACCAAATGAGAAAATATGATTCAAGTCTAAGGATTAAATTAATTTAATATAGGGGAAGAGAATTCAAAATTTTATTTAAGCAAAACTCAACAAGCACAATTATTTATTCAAGTCAATCACAATTGACTTAAGTCAGTTTCTAAATTTAATTAGCCTAGTTTATTAGTTATAATTCTCATATCAATGAAGGCAATAAATGTTTTAGTATGCAAGGTTAATTCCTTAACAATGTTTGAGGCCAATATTAACTCATCACTTGATCTATGTTTAAGATGGACTTGGTTTTATAAGTTAAGAATCAACCTAGTTTCATTTATCAAAGTTTCATTCTTGGATACAAGATTTATCTTGTTAAATATAAATTCACTATAAATCTATAACAATACTAAATCAACTTCCTTCATCAAAGTTATGATCCTTTGGGTTACGAATGATTGGCTTAAAATTATTAGTTGCTTACATTTATAAGACTCATTCAAACCATCTTTAGTATTTAAATTCCCATCTTACAAATTCCAATATAAAACCAAAAATTATGGTATTCATTAAACCATCAAAATGGAATAGACATTAAAAAAATATTTTTTATTCCTTAATGCAATAGACCATTCTTTATTCCAATGGTAGAACAATGGTATGACAAGGTTAAACAATTCTCTATTCATTTACACAAATACATATACAACTTCAATAAAATAACTAATAATTACATTATAATCCAAAGTTTACATCCTCCCTACAAAAATGAGTATCACAAGACGAACTAGTGCCCTGCAACTTTAACAAGCATTTATAATGATAGAAAAATACATAATATCCCTGGGAACAACTGAGTTGGATCTTCTTTTCTTGCATTATGACATAGATAGAAATGGGTCAGCTAAAAAGCTGAGCATGGAACTCCTCTCTCCTAAAACTAATCTTTTTCTAAATTAATAAACAAGACAAATACACAAACTAAGCAAAGAATTGATCAACTAGACATAACATTATTGAGGTGATTCTATGACAAGCCAACAAGAAGGGAAAAAAACCATGTAACATCAACACTATTCACAACTTAATAATGATCAACACAATGTCACCTAACTAAACCTGTATACATCTCTACTAACATCATAATCTATATGATAAACCAACAAATCACACCAACATAACCAATATAAGGAACTCCATAAAACACAACTACCTTAGGCTCCTAAGTGCTTGTCCAGGTGAAATAACAATACTAATGATGAAGTAGTCATCTACTCAAATTTCCACTTGAAAATCCCTCTTATTTCAAGTCAAGGGCTACCCACTTTATAACCTTGTTAAAGTAGAAGATTTATTTTGAAGCCTTTTATCAACACTTAGGAGCATAACAAATCTTCCTAGCTCATAAAGGTTCTATATGATGATACATGGATAAATTTTCTCTCATGCACCATAATAACAACTTGTTTAATTAACTCACTCAAAAGCCAAAAAAGAAGGCATTATCCATTACAAGATCATCCATAAATGCAGATAGATGTCATATCATGAATGATTTGTTTGTAAAGAGACTCCATTACGCTAACCAGTTTCTTTGGTTTTCAAAAGCTTTGGGCTCTTTCCTAATGTCTCGATGGAAATGCTTCATAATTTTCAATTTTTTTTATTATCTATACAATAAACAAAGTATGATGTAGGTGTCGACATTTGCCAAATTTTTAACTGCAAATTCTTTTCTTTTGATCAACTTCCCTCAAAGGTTTTATTCATTTAGACATCATACAAAAAAATTATGTTAAAGTGACTGAAAGTGATTTAGAAGATTTGTTGAGGGTCCAATGTTTCAACTTCATCATCTTTTTGAGCAAGAATTAATTTTTAAAAGACCTAGTTTGTTGTGTTCAAATAAAGCCAGACACTAAGCATTTGATTAAAAATATTAGGTGTCAAAGGGTTGGGTGAAGCTATAATGATCTTGGTCAGATATGGATTGACTGAATTAGAATTCATGAAACTTTGAATTCTAGATCTATTGATAATGTTCACATGGTATTTTGCAATATATTTTAAAATAGGCTTATGAATAAATGTTCCAAGAGGACTACAAGAAATAGTTGGTAATCCACCAAAAAATTTGTTGCTTGGAATAGTCATAATATAAAATGAGGCTTACTATCTTCTAGTTAAAAAAGGTTGTTGAGAAAAAAAGGATGTAAGCAAATAAGATCTTCGAACATACAATTATTGACATGTAGAAGCAGTGTCAGCAAGGTACTAGACAAGTGGGTAACCAATGTGAAAACCATGAGGGTTAATATGATGACCAAAATCAACCAAATTTTTGGAATTGAGAGGATAATGTACACCTCTTGGGAGATCATCAAAAACATAATATTTAATAATCTAAAGACACACCTAAAAGCAATTGTATAATACATAGAACTAAGAATCAAAATTCACATCTTAAAGTTCTGAACACAATAGAAAAACATGAAGAAAGTTTTCATCTATGAGACCCATTGTGAAATTAGGTTGAACTGAGCATTTATCATCTTTGGTAAGAACTCTAGTAAATTAGGGCACAACAACATAATCTCATTTGGGTTTTATGGCATCTATTGGGGTCACAAATTATTCATCACCTATGTCATAATTAAAGTGTAAGTGCATAATAAAATCAATATGAGAAAGTGGATGTGTAAATATCCTCTATTGAGCCATTTATCAACATCCTCTTTTAAAACAAAAGGCATAAATAAAGGTCTAATTCCTTCCCCTTTAACTTGTAGATTTACCTCTAAACTCTTGACAAACTTTAACATTTCTAATTTAAAACCTTTTTCAGGGTATAACTACTCTTTATATATTTCAAAAAATATCTAATGTTTTTGTCTTGATCCATGGAAGATTCAATTTATTGCATAAAATGTTGGAGAGTAGATGTCCTAGTTTATCCAGATGAAAAACTATTACCAAAATCCATTGTAAAATTTACTTGAAGGAGTGTCATAAAATTGAAGAGAGTTCTTGAGTGTGGTATACAACCTCTTGACATCTGGTACAGATTACTTATGTCCTATAGTGGTCACCGTGCCTAAAGTGGACTTCAATTGCAATGTGTCTTTGTATTTCTCCATCTATAACTTAACTGAACAAGTTTGACCTTTAACTCCAAACTAATTAACATTATACTTTATGTAAAGTAACTCAACAATGAACAAAGTTCTAATACCGATTCTATCAAATTACACAATTGCTTCTTATTCATAGATTAAACTCATTACATAACTTATCACAATACAAGTTTTTTTTATTAACATAGTACTTTTGTGATGCATTAAGAGCATACACTTATGTTATACAAACAAGGGGTGCTTCCTAATGAAACTCACATAATTATTTATACATAAAATATGGAACTCAAACTAGATTTCAAACACCCTATTCTACGACTAAGATGCTCTAAAGAGACAAACCGAAGTGGTAGAGTATTTTAAAGATATGACCCCAAAAATCACTTTTGGTCATACAATAAAGAAAACAATATTAGACTAAGTGGGATTGATTTTTCATTTAGTGGGAAGTTGTTGATAAAAAAAATTGTTGTAATAAGTTATTCCATGAAAATTCTTGCTCTTAAACAAGTTCAACAGTAAGAATTTTCACACAACTTACTACAACACAAGTTTTTGATATAATATATAATGTTTTATGGAATCTTTTTCGTAAAATTAATATGCCACTTATGTTTGTCTTCTTAGTGCTCTATAATGGTAGATTAGGTAGTGTTTAAATTTAGAGTTTGAGTTCTACAATTTTGTATAAATAAGGGTGATTGGTTCATCTGTAAACACATTTGGATTGAGATAACTAAGGCATGTGATCTTAACACATCTCATAAGTACTCTGTTAAATAGAAACTTTGTGTTGTTTTACATTCATGTAATCATTGTTTTCATTAATATATGATGCAACTTGGCATGTACACACTTTGATAAAATTGGTACTAGAGAATATCTTTGTAGAATTATTTCATATTACCATTATGTTAGTTTGGAGTTAAAGGTCAAGCAATATTAGTCATGTTGCATGCACCAGAAGATAAAAGATATAGTTAGTCCATTTAGGCAAGGTCACCACTTAGGACACTTTTCTCAGCACATAATCATCTCTGGCCCAACACCACAATTAAATATTTTGATATGATTATAGACACTCCTCAAATTAAGTATTCATAATGGCTACTAATAGTATTTATACATCTAAATGATCTAGGATATCAACTCTCCATAACTATATTCAAGAACTAGAAGTTGTAAATGAAGATGGAAGTTTAAAATTATCAAGTATTGATATAGAAATGTTATATCTAAAAAAAGGATTTAAAGCCAAGATGCTTTAGATCAATTAAGAGTTCTAAAATTAATTTTCAAGTTAAAGGGCAACAAATTATATATTTGTTTTTCCATTGTTGTTGTATAAGATATTAGGCAGTGATGCATAATAAATGATATTTGCACATTAATTTCTCACCAATAAATTTCATAGTGTATTAGTTCATCCCAGATCCTTCTTTAGACTTATTAACCTATTGATTTATGGATTCTATGGTTAAAGATTGGTTGATTTACTGTTTTAGTAAGTTGGATTATTATATATTGATTATTGACAATTACATATTGCTTACTTTCATGATTATTAATTTGTTAAGTTATATTTATTCATGTGTTATTGTACATTATTATCATGATTATTTATTTTAATACAACATTATGTTATGAATTTTATCATGATATGGACTAACTACCTTTGATGTTTCAAGATGGATGTAGAATAGAGTTCACCCCTCAGACGATGATGGATGGAAAGTATCACCGGAGAGGGTGGAGCAGATGGAGATGAGTGGGACATGAAAGAATTATATGGGAACCCTACACACACTACATAGGATAGAGGTTATTTGATAATTTTTAGTTGATTTGGTTTTGATTGCAGCGTGTATTTAGTTGTTTATATGTTTTCTACATTTGGTTATGGTTGATTTTCATGTGTATACATTACTCTAACCTTATTTTTGTGCTCACAGATATGAGGTCAAATTTTCTATATAGTCATCTTACTTTATCTGCAAATACATTCTATATGAGTTTTGATCATTGTTATAACATGCTATGTAGGAAAATGAATGCATTATCAATAAAATAAATTGTTTATGGGAAGAATTTACTAATAAATCTTGGAACATGTATGTTTTTGAGTAAAGTCATTAGGGACCTAATTGCTTTGCATTAAGGTGATTATGCTTGGATTTAGTTAGAAATGTTTATTAAGGCATAAAGTTAATGAATATCTAAAAGCCTAGATTAAAGTTTGATTTTGCATAATTATTTTGTTAAAAGTCAAAAGACCTTCGAATCATGACTTTTTGCATGATATACGTTAGTATTTTTAAGTCAATGTGATCATATAGTTTTGTAGTGATTTTTAATGATTAGGATTTTCTTGTTGGAGTTATTGATAGTGGAGAGAAGCTTGGTGGCCATGCCAAGAACTCTACAAGTTTGTTTGTAGATTCATGGACATTTTCTGCAAGTTCATTATAGACACACCAGTTTTGGTGGTGGTATTTATTGGCATTGGTAAGTAACATGCAGGAGGATAAAAGAAGAGATGGGGAGAAGTTTTGGGGATATTGGGGCACACGCATTGGATCGGTAGGAAGATAACAAGAGGAAGTGAAGGTTTTCGATGGATATTTGGAATAAGCAACAACATTTTTGGCATAGTTGTGACTACACTACTAACTAGGGGTGGTTGATTGAATTCGTAGTATGTGTGAATTGATTTATTTAGCCAAAAACTAGTAAATTTCTTAAATGGGATTTTTCATTTACATTCTAATGAAATTTTATAAAAAAAGGGGGTTACATATTTGACCTTGGGAATGGGCTCAACCCATTCATAGGGCCAAAAATGTAAACCCTAACCCTCATCCAAAACCACCATGTAATTTTTGATGTCAATACCCAAAATAATTTATATAGGGTTTTAGTGGAAAAATTGTGTTAGTAGAATGACCATGGAAATATGTTAACCCTTGAGTAAACTGTGTAAATGTATAAATTGACTCATTGAGAAGGAATCCCCACCAATATGAGTTTTATTGGTTTTCAGCAGTTGAGGGTTTACTAAATTGAACTCAGTTAATAAGGTATAACAAGGTCGAGTCTTTTCTTACTTTAGATAATTCTGGGCATGATTGAAGTTGTCGGCTTACCCTTATAAGCTTATAGTAAACTATACAATGTTATTTTAGGGGTCGAGTCCTATTCAAATTTTGATAAATAGGTAAAAATACTATTAGTAAACTTCAGGTCTATATTGAATAAAATAGGGTTGCTTTGTGTTCAAATTTTGGTCATATTCTTTTTAAACAAGTAGACTCTCATTTTAGGAACATGGTTGTATGTGAATTTGAATTGTGATGGAAAATAAAATGGGTCAAGTACCTACAACAAATGTATAGAAACCATTTACCATTTGGGGTATTTAATTGTTGAGAGATTTTTGCATTCAAAATATTTTGTAAATATATATCATGGAAAATAGGATTGGTTGTGGAACTTGTAATTTGGTATTAAACTTTGTAGCTATGCTTGATGCTTTCAAAATGGTTGATTTGGTCCTTATTTGAAAACATATGAATGTGGAAACTATAACTTTCCTTTAGATTTTTATAAATCTTTGAAATTATTAAAGATGCCTAAACTAGGATAGTGATATAGAGTGGATCGAGTACCTTAGGGAAACTATGTTTGAAAAAAATAATTGGGATGTAATGAATTTATTTGTAATGTATTTGCATTCAAATGATTATATAAATATACTATCACTGATTTGATTCATTTTTGTGAAGTTTGTATATTGGAATGTTTACAAAAGTTTTTATATATATATATATATATATATATATATATATATATATATATATTAAAGAATGAGTTTCTTATAACTTTTAGTTATGTATATAATCATATATATGTATATACTCATATACATGGATGTGTCTATGAATGTATATTTATATGATTGCACTTATATTCGTGTCTGAACTATACAAGCTTTAAATGATTACTGCTAGATGTTTGAGTATATATACTACTACCATATTACAGAGCTTAATTCTCAGTATGATTTTGGAAAAGAACAAAATTGATTGTGATTAATATGTTGAACAAATTCTATCATTCTATCATATATATATGTGTGTGTGTGTGTGTGTGTGTGTGTGTGTGTGTGTGTGTGTGTGTGTGATACTCGAAATGTATCAGTAGCGTACTTTCCTAATCCGAGCAATTACAGAGTAATGAATAAGTATGTTACATGGAAATGGAGGCATGAATATATCTGTGTACTAATTTAAATGATGTAAAACTCAAAAGGGAAATTAACAATTTATGGAAACCTATAGATATGCATTATTGGTGTCTTAGGTTATGACATATTAACCTTATTTTATTATGTGGATGCATTGATGATGCATATTTGATGAATGAAAATAAAATAGTTAAATATTGTAATAACAAATGGAAATATATGGATGAATACATTTAGAGTCAAACATGCATATATGGATTTAAAATAATGTATGTTAATTGTTCTTACTCTATAAATAGTAATAGCTATTTTGTACTATTATGATGCATATGACAGATTATATGTGTTTCTATGATTTCCTTGTACTTTTACATGTTGTGGCATTTAGTATGGAAAACTCTTTATAAA
Organism: Torreya grandis; assembly: GCA_037957365.1. NCBI lineage: Eukaryota > Viridiplantae > Streptophyta > Pinopsida > Cupressales > Taxaceae > Torreya > Torreya grandis. The sequence continues at coordinate 1,922,011 of JARHVA010001233.1, forward strand.
ATTTATTGATTTCAGTAATATATATATATATATATATGAACCAATTTGGTATTAATGACACTAAACAAGTAGGTGAGATGGACTTCACATAATTTATTAGTGTTACTAATAGACAGATTTGAAGTAATACATTAAATTGTGTGTGTGAATTTGACTGATTTTAAACATCATAAAACTATCTTAAAACTTTGGCCAAAGTAATGTTTATAGTTAAAATATTGTCAATTCACCTATTTGATTTAGTTTACATGTTTTTCTTAATATCATGTTAAAACGATTTTATTTATGATATGTTACATGTATTAGTTATCTTAAAGCACACAAGTTCTAGTTGACAATTTTAACTCTTGCAATATCATCATCTACCCCTATGAAGGGAGGTTCATTCCCTGTTTGAGAGATTGTGTAGGAGATTTATGGTCTGAGATTGATGTGGAAAAGCACTTGGGTGATGCTTTCCCTCCCCTCCAATAGTCAACTGATAGAGTTTACACTGATGATTGTATATGGATGTAAGTGAGTTCTTAAGACTCATATGTTTCTTCAAACATTGTATAAATTATAAATTATTATGAATATTTGTATAATGTAAAATTTGTACATTTTAGTGATACTCTATAGTTACATTAATTGGTTATATTTTTGTATTAGTTTTGATGTTTGTATCAACAGTGATTGAATTGTAAATGTGTCTTTTTATTTAATATACTAAAATTTATTTACAAAATTAGATTTGTACTTTTTAAAGTGATCATTAGCTAAATGGATCAACACTAAAGCTTTGACATATGGTTAGCTTAAATTGATGTATTTAGTTAAATATCATTAGCACTTATTTACATCATAATGGAATGTGTTATTGAGTTACTTTTTTAAAAAATACATAATTTTAGTTAAGACCAATGGAGTTGTTACATTGTGGTATCAGAGCTGAGGCTCAAAGACTAAGACTTAATAACTCCACTAACGGAATCACATTCTCCTTTTAATCAAAAAGGATAATGGTGCATGATAGACCTGAAGGTTAGCGTACTTCAAAGACTAACCTTCCATTAGATTCAAATCAATTTGTCGTAGAGCAAGTTATGAAATTGGATCAAATCTTTGCGGCCATGCAAGAAACTAGGGACCAAATCATGGCTTTAAAGTAAGAAGTTCATGGACATGTTGAGAAAAACAATCAAGAAGATTTTGAAGACCACTTTATTCAACAATAAGCTTAACAAGAGCATAGGCATGAAGAGGTACTACAGGATGTAAGAGCTCGCATAGTTGTAGAGTTAGCATGGGATATGAAGAAAGTTAATCCTCATAAGTTCAATGGAATTGTATTAAGGGATGGTGAGAAATCTTGGTTGATATAAATGGAGAAGTATTTTGAGATCTGTAATTACTTAGAAGTCACTAAGGTAGTTTGAGGAGTGTATCAGCTTCTTAGAGAAGCAACAACATGGTAGAAAAATTAAAAAATCAAGATGAATTTTGACTCCACTACCACCACATGAGAGCAATTCATGGTTTTGTTTAGATCATGATGGTTTTCCCAGTTGTATTTTAACCAAAAATTGATAGATTTTTAGAATCTAAAGCAACGAAATCTTTCGATGAATGAATATTGAGAAAAGTTCACTAAGCTCCTAAAATATGTTCCTTAGTATTAGGGAGATGAAAGATTTTATATTCAAAAATTTATTATGGGATTAAAACCCCAAAAATGATGTGAAGTAGATGTGCATGGGCCATCTACAATGGATCAGATCTTCAAGAAGGCAATAAAACAGGAGTTAAAGTTGAAGTTTATTGCTCAGGTCAAAGAAAAGTTCAAAAAGAAGTTTGGGGGTTCCAAACCCAATCTTAAAAATAAGAATTAAAAAATGAAAGAAAATTCCAAAAACTAGTTCATGAATCAAAATGTTAAATTCGGTAACTTCTCATGTAACAAGAAAATGGATGGTGGATGGTGGTCTGGAAGGAAAGGACCACCTGGTGGATGTTTTATATGTGAGGGTGATCACTATGCCAGAGAATGTACTCAAGGAAAGCCAGAAGGTAAAGTTAAGGGTACTATGCAACAAGAAAATTTTTAGTAGAGATTCTGTGGGGTTGTTAACAATCGTCAAGCTAATTTTCAAGTCTTACCTATTGAGGTCACATGTAATTTTTTTGGTCATCCCATTTCCATTTTGATTGACACTAGAGCTACAAAATATTTTTTTCTCTACGAATGCTAAATAAGTTATTTAGAAAATATGGTATAATGGTAAATCCATGGTCAGTACAATATGAGAATGAGGCTAAGGTCAAAGTTGATAGGTATTTAATCGATGCTGAGATCAAATTATCTGAATTCACATTAACAATAGATATTTATGCAGCACCATTAGGATTATATGATGTGATCCTAGGTGTAAATTAGCATACTAGGCATAAAGCTAATATAGATTGTTATCTTAAGAAGATAGAATGTCATAATGATTTTAAAAATCAGACTCATATTCAAATTGAGAAAAAAGAGTTAAAACTTAGGTAGATTTTTAAAATTTAGCTTAAGAAGGCTCATAGGAAAAGATGTCAGAGATTTATTATTAAAATAAATGAGATGGAGCAATCTAAGAAACCATCCATTGAAGATTATCCATTTCTTAAGAACTTTCAGGATATGTTTCTAGAGGAATTATCAGGATTACCACCCAAACAAGAGTTTGATTTCTCAATAGATATAATACTTGGATCTAAATCACAATCCAATGCACCTTATAAGATGATTACATAATTAGTTGAGTTGAAAGCTCAACTACATGAGTTGTTATCAAAAAGGTTGATTTGACCAAGTGTAACACTGTGGGGTGCACTAGTCGTGTTCATCAAGAAGAATGGTATTCTTCATTTGTGTATTAATTATAAGATGTTGAATAAAGAGATAATCAAGAATAGATATTTGTTACCTTGCATCGATGATCTTTTTGATCAAATGCGAGGGGAAACAATTTTTTTTAAGATTGATCTCCAAGCAGGGTATCACCAGGTGAGAATCTAAGAAGAAGATATTCCTAAAATAGCATTTAGAACTTGGTACAGACGCTATGGATTTACAGTGCTTCCTTTTGGATTAACAAATTCTCCAACAACATTCATGAATCTCATGAACAATGTGTTTATGGATTATCTAGACCATTTCATGTTAGTTTTTTTTAGATGATATCCTTATTTATTTTTAAAATGAGGAAAAAAATCTGTAACATTTAGGGTTGGTTTTGTAGCATTTGCGAAAGCACAAATTATATGGTAAGTTGTCTAAGTGTGCATTCTTCCAAAGAAAAGTGTAGTATTTGGGACATATTATCTCTACAGATAGAATTTCAGTTGATCCAATGAAGATAAGAGCCATAATGGAGTGCCCAACACCTAAAATATACATAAAGTTAGGAATTCTATGGGATTAGCCAGTTATTACAGAAAATTTATTCCAAATTTATCAAAAATTGCTCACCTAATTATGTCTCTTTAGTGGAAGAATTGGAGTTTTGTCTAGTCAAACAAGTGCAAAAACACCTTTATAAAGTTAAAAAGGAAGCTTACATCTGCACGTGTACTAAGAGTTACCGATCCTAATAATCAATTTTTAGTGATTACAAATGCATCCGAGGATGGTCTTGGAGGATTTCTTATATAAGATGGTTCAATTTTAGCATATGCATTCAAGAAGTTTAAGCCTTATGAGGCAAATTATGCCCCTCGTGATCTGGAACTTATTGCAATAGTGCATGTTTTGTAAGTTTAGAGGCATTATATGTTGGGTAAGTCATTTGAGCTCAAGACTGATAACTTAGGGCTCAAGTAGATCTTTACTCAACTAAATTTGAAAGCATGATAGAGATGTTGGTTAGAATTTTTATTTAATTATGATTTTGATATCAGTTATATCAAGGGCAAGGAAAATAAAGTTACAGATGCCTTAAGTCATACAAGGTACATAGCAGCGTTGGTAATTAAGTTCTCCCCTAGAGATGAATTTTATGAGCATATTAAGAAAGCTTTGTCAAAAGATGCTCAAAATCCTAAGTTTAAAGGATTCAAGTTGGAGAGCAATGGTCTCTTGAGGTGCAATGGCAGAATGTATATACTTGATAGAGAGAATTTAAGGAGCATGGTGCTAAAAGAATTGCATCAATGCTTGCAAAAAGATTTATGAAAGAGGTTCATTGATTACATGGATTTCTAGAGAATATTATCTTTGATTGAGATCCAAGAATGACATCTAGGTTTTGGTTGACTCTAAATTCAACTTTGAGTACATAGTTGAATTTTAATATGACATATCATCTTGAAACAAATGGATGAGAAAAGAGGGTAAATCAAGTTTTAGAAGATCTTCAAATGTATTGTATAGATCAATAATACAAGTGGGAGGAATAGCTTCAATTGGTTGAGTTTTTTACAACTCATATCAATCAACGTTGAAAATGGCTCTATTTGAGGCATTATATAGAAAAAATGTGTAGAAAGTTGGCTAGACCAATGATAGATAAAAATGTTATGCTGATCTAAAAGAAATAGCAAGATAGTTTTCTATTGGTGATAAAGTATTTCTACAAGTTAAGCCTCATAAAAGCTTAATTAAGTTTGATAAATTAGCAAAGCTTTCACCAAGATATGTGGGACCATTTGAGGTCTTGGAAGTGATAAATTTTGTAGCGTATAATCTTGCTTTGCCATCAGCTCTAGCTTTCCTGCATAATGTTTTCCATGTGCCATATCTTAAAATGTATGTAGTTAGTCCTTCTCACATGTTGGATTAGAATATTTTATAGATTTTAGATCTCGAGGTGGTCATAGTAGAACTAGTCAGAATAATTGACACTCGCAAACTCAATTTGCATAATAGAGAAGTGTTTTAGTGCAAGGTTCAGTGAGACCAATATTTTGAATATAATGCCACGTGAGAATATTTTGATAGGTTTTATAGACTAATTTCTCATTTATTTAGTATTTTGATGAATACTATTTAATTTTATATTAAATAATATTTAATTTTAGAACTATTATAGAAAATAAAACTCATCGAGACGATGACCATCTTTAAGGGGTAAGGATGTTACATCTCAGATCCTTCTCTAGACTTGTTAACCTATTGATTTATGGATTCTATGGTTAAAGATTGGTTGATTTATTATTTTAGTAAGTTGGATTATTATATACTAATTATTGACAAAGTATATATTGCTTATTTTTATGATAATTAATATATTAAGTTAATTATATTCATATGTTATTATATATTATGATCATGATTATTCAATTCAATACAGTATTATATTATGAATTTTATCATGATACGAACTAATTATATTTGTTACTTCGAGGTGGATGCAGGATATAGTTCACCCCTTAGACGATGATGGAAGGAGAGTATCACCGGAGAGGGTGGAGCAAATGGAGATGAGTGGGAGATGAAATAATTATAAGAGAACCCTCTACACACCATATAGAGTAGAGGTTGTTTGATAATTGTTAGTTGATTTGATTTTAATTGCAGCTTGCATTTATGGTTGTGTGTGAGTTTGAATTGTGATGGAAAATAAAATGGGTCGAGTACCTATAGGGAATGCATAGAAATTGTTTACCATTTGGGATATATTGATTGTTGAGATATTTTTGCATTCAAAAGATTTTGTAAATATATATTATGGAAAATAGGATTGGTCGTGGAACCTGTAGTTTGGTATTAAATTTTGTAGCTGTGCTTGATGTTTTCAAAATGGTTGATTTGGTCCTTATTTGAAAGCATAGGAATGTGGAAATCGTAGATTTCCTTTACATTTTTATAAATCTTTGAAATTATAAAAGATGCCTAAATTAGGATAGTGATATAGAGTGGGTCGCCGAGGTAAGGGCAACTATGTTTGAAAAAAATAATTGGGATGTAATGATTTTTTTGTAATATATTTGCATTTGAATGATTATATAAATATACTATGGTCGAGTTGATTCATTTTTGTGAAGTTTGTATATTGGAATGTTTACAGAAGTTTTATATATATATATATATATATATATATATATATATATATATATATATATATATATATATATATCAAGGAACTAGTTTCGTATAGCCTTTACATATGTATATACTTATATACATGTATGTGTCTGTGAATATATATTTATATGATTGCACCTATATTTGTGTTTGAACTATACAAGATTTAAATGATGACTGCTAGATGTCTAAGTGTATATACCATAGTCATATTAAGGAGTTTAATTCTTGTTATGATTTTGGAAAAAAATAAAATTGATTGTAATTAATATATTAAACAAATTATGTCATTCACACACACACACACACACATTCATTTAAATATGATACTCAGAATGTATCGATAGTGTATTTTACTAATTTGAGCAATGTTTGTGTGTGTGTGTGTGAGGGGGGCAGGGAGGGGACATGAATAAGTATGTTACATGAAAATGGATGCATGAATATATTTATTTACTAATTTAAATGAGGTAAAACTCAAAATGGAAATTAACAAGTTATGAAAACCTATAGATATGCATTATTGGTGTCTTAGGTTATGACATATTAACCTTCTTTTATTATGTGAATGGTTTGATGATGCATATTTGATGAATGTGAATCAAATAGTTAAATGTTGTAATAACAAATGGAATTAGATGGATGAAGACATTTAGAGACAAACATGCATATACATATTCAAAATAATGTATGCTAATTGTTCTTAGTCTATAAATAGTAATAATTATTTTATACTATTATGATAAATATGATAGACTATGTGTTTCTGAGATTTCCTTATACTTTTACATGTTGTAGCATTTAGTATGAATTTTTTTATGGAATCCATTGATTATATATAAAATATCAATATATATATATATATATATATATATATATATATATATATATATATATATATATATCCAAAATCAATGTATATATATCCATTTATTTTTGATATATATAATATATATCCATTTATTTTTGATATATATAATATATATAATCAATATATATATATAAGAAAGATTATAGATAAGCTATTACAACATATAATATAGTAATTCCACACAAGAAACATAAAAAACATCTTTTTAGAAAAAGTTTTTGATTCACATGATCTCACAGAGAGGGCAAGCGAAGAGCATATGTTTTTTCTGACTTTCTAAGACTTAGACACTAGACTCGACTCTAGACATTCAATGCTTATGACACGAAGAACTCCTCATATTTATAGGATGAAATGAGAAGATAAACAGTGGGTACAAAGATGTCGATCTAATGGACAGGTGGTAAGATGTCAAAAGATAGTGGGTTATGGGCTCACTTCGCACCGTCAACACCAAAAAAAAAATTGTCGACACGATTGACAGGTTACCTCTTTTTATAAAAGTATTGAGGTCCACTATAAATAAAAGAGGGTTAATGTGCCCACATTCATAGCTAAAGACAGACCTGTAACTAATTTTTATATCAATTCAATCATCATCATTGAATTTGTATTCTCTTTGGAAAGAATAATGGTTGTTCTCATCAGAATCAATGTCAGTGTGGTCCATATACATGGTTGATATAATTTTCAAGATAAGACTTCCAGATGTAGGAGGAAACACAAATTGATGACCTATGGTGAACCATTTTCAAAGAGCCGCTAACAGTTAGGCAGGAACTAAATCGACATGTAGATTGGTTTGAAAATTTTGAACTGAAAACATTTTAAATTTAATCTTAAAAGGTATCTTTAAAGTAATAAATATATTTCTCACTTGAGATGGAGGGATACGAACAATAGGATCATCAAAGGCTTTGATTGGCATAATATAATCCATAAAATTATACAAATAATCTAAAATTTTAGCAAATAATTAGAAAAATTTTAACGTAAGATTAAAACTTGGATAAAATGTAGACCATTGGATCAGGAATTCAAATCTATATTTATAAATAAAAAATTTAAAAGGATTATTTAGACTAGTAATCTTTGGATTATTAGCTTCATGATATAACATTATTATTGAACACCATTTCTTGCCATCAGATTCTTGGAATTGAGACATTCATGTCAAATGAGTGTTATTAAGTTCTACATAAGCTTCATGAGATTTTTTTGTGAGAGCATTGATCTCATGAGTTAATTAATTAGCAACAGATAGAGTGGATCTCTATATATGCTGATGAAATTTTTTACAAACTTGTGAAACTGTTATCACCATGATTGATTATTTTGAATTTAATTCTCTAGATATAAATCAGCAAGGTAGTTATTCTTATCAACAATATGTTCAACAAAGAAATCAGAATCTGATAGAAATGTTGCCCACCTAGTTAAACTATTCACAGATCTTTTTTTTAAGTTATCAATAGAATAAAGAATACTCACAAAATTATTTAAATCAGATCAAACAAAAAAAAATTCTGATCTTACAAAGAATATAAAAGCTTCAATGACCTTAATAACAGCAAGAATTTCTTTGTGAGTAGAGTGATAATTTTTTTGAACCTATTTAAAAAAATTTAAAGAAAATCTGTAAAAATTTTCTGAATCATCTGATAGTCTTTCTTTAAGAAATGCACCCCAATACAGTTATAAATCATCTCTTTCAATGATCTTTAAGCCATAACCAAAGAAAACTAAATGTGGTAAATTTTGATAATTCTATTTTATCTTTTGAACTGATTTTATCATCTCACCTGACCACGTTAGAGGATTTGTTGTTAGCTTTTTATTTAGAAGTATTTTGTCTTGTGTAATATTATAATAATAACCTACAACATAGTTTACACAACCAAAAAATCTTTGGAGCATTTTTTTATCTTTGAATTTATCAGAAAAGTTTTTAATATTCTTCAAGACATGTTCTTAAACTGCAACTTCTCTTGATTTTATAGTAACACATAAAAATTCAATCTCATCTTTAAAAATTGATAATTTTTTCTCGAATAGAACTAAATCATTATCAAATATAATCTGATAAAATTATTCTAAATGATTTATAAGATCTTTAAGGGATTTTAAAAAGATCAACATATCATCTATGTAAATAATGATAAAATTAAAATATGAAGAGAAAATCTTATTCATCATTTCCTAAAATATGTTAGGCGCAGTCTTTAAGCCAAAAGGTAAAACATTCCATTCATATTATTTAAATGGAGTGACAAATACAGTCTTATACATATCTTGCTCTGCTACCTGTATTTGCCAAAATCTTGATTTTAAATCAAAGTTGTTGTAGACTTTACTTTTACTTATTCTCTACAAGATTTTATTTTTTGAAAGAATTAAATATTGAACAGATAATACACATTTATTAAGAACATAATTTATGACTAAACTTTTTTTTCTCCTTATTTGTTTTGATCTCTTATTTATATAAAAGGCTTCACAAGCCCAAGGGCTATTAGAGTCTTTTATCAATTTGTGTTCCTTTAATTGATTTATTTCTTGAAAACATTCTTCTCTAAGAGAAGGAAACATTCCTAAATGATGTACCTTAAACTTGGGTTCTATTTTTTTGTCATTCTTATATTTTATTATTTTTAGTTTAATTTTGCGTTCATGTATTTTTTTATTTCTGAATACTAAAAGATTTTTAGAGCAACAATTCTTTTTAGGTTTTTCAATTATTGGTTCAATGTTGGCATGACAAATATTTACCTTTTGTTATATCTATCTGGTATCAATTGGTTTCTTTGGCTTTTTTTTATAAAGATTCTACATTCATACCTAGATTTGTTGTATAAAGAATATTTTTTTGTAAAAATTATTTTATGTGGTTGTATTGTAATAGGATAGAAAGTAGACAAGTTATCTAAACCAATCATGTCATACATATTTATTTCATGTTTCACTATCTTAAAATGATAGATAAAATTGCCAAACATAACAATGATAATTGTAGATAATTTTGAGACTATGGTCTTTGTATTGAAAGTCAACTTTTGAAAATCAAATTTTTATATATCAGCAAAAATAGAATTATATCTAGCAAGAAAAATATCAGCATCTGTGTCAAATAAGACATCCAAGCTATATGGTTTTAAATCATTCCATTTGATCTGAATTTTATATACTAAATTATTAGTAGTATATATTGATATCTAATGTATAGTTGAATTTTTATGAGAGGTTTTTCTCTCTACAAAATAAGATTATATTTTATTGGTTACTTGGAGCAATTCTTCTTCAAAGAGTTGTTCATGTTCATCGACAAGAGCTTCTTTTTTCATAAGATCTTACAATTCAGTTTGAGTTTTAGCTGAGAATATCTGACATTGATAAATATGTTTTTTTCGCCAAGTGACTTTGTCATATGTATCAGGTTGATAAGCAGCTTTAACCTAAAGAACTTTAGAGATTTGAGATTGAAATTCTTAAGACAAAGTATCATTTTACCTTTTTGTTGAGTCAAGTACAAATAATATTTTTGCTTAGTAGCTACAATTTGTTATAAAAATATTCTTTTAAAAATTATATATGTAAGAGTTTTAGCTTATCTTTCTTTGAAAAAAGATATTTGTTGAAATAAACTCAAAGCATCTGAAAATAGAGCAGAAATTATATGAATCTAAAATCTTATATCAAAATCATAATCAGATGATTCATCTTTTGATTCAGTGTCAACAAGATTTATATTTACTTGATTATTAGATTCATCATTATCTGATTATTTTCATAAAATCTCTTACTCATATTGAGGTTTATTTTTATCAGATACTAAAACATATTCATCTTTATTAATTTCATGACTATTCAAAAAATTAATCTTCTTCAATTTTTTCTTATTTTAGGACATTTATTTGTATAATGATCACCTTGACAAATGAAACCTTTAATTAGTTTCTTTTGAAACTCATTTTTTTTAATATCCTTTTAGGACCAAATATTATTTTCTTAGATTTGTATCTAGGCTTCCAAGACTATATGTATGTAAATTCTTTTTCTAGTGAACATTTTTAAGAATAAGATTTCTTTTTCTTCTTATACTATCTATATTTATGTATATCCATACAATTAAAATTATTGTCAATAGAACTCTAAAATTTTGCATCAATCTATTTGTAAAACTTCATAATTTCTTTATGTGCCTTTTTTTTGCACAAAATTTTTCATTCACTACTTTAATATTTTAGTTTATCCTTCCAAAGGACATGATTGGGAGATCATCACCCATAGTGACCTTATTTTGTAACAAAATACTCAAAAAAAAAATTGACGTATCTAATTTTATATGTTGGATTAAAAAATTTATCAGTATTATAAAATAGATTTTCTATATAACACATATTCATCTAGTTTGGTCATATCACATGATTGTGCTTTAAAAACTTTGTTTTATTTACAGCTTTATCATTATCATGAGTGTCAATAAATTTAGAAAGTAAAATATTGTCGATTGTTAAAATAAGTTATGGATGAGTGTATATATTTTCACGAAATATTGGATCACTAGTATCCCACCATTCTTTAATGATTCTTGTGAACCCATTTATAATTTGTTGAGTAACACTGAGAAAATCTTTTTTAAGGCCATGGATTTGTACACTAATATAAGCTATCATTGCATGAATCATTTCTTTTTTTTCTTTCTAGTAGTTCACAATTGAATTTGCAGAAGAAGTATTGAAGATTCAATGTTTTTATTTGAGAATCTAATGGAGGTTTAGACTTTGAAGATTCTCTTATTTCAAAATAGTTTTTAGCTTGATTAAGTTCAATCTTATTCATACTTACTTGGAAGATCTTACTAAGAGATCTCTCAAAATTAGATAAATTTTTTGATTTGGATTTTTTAAATAATTTTTTTTGAAATTTTAAAATATTTTGCCAAGAGTGAATGCCTTAATTGTAATCAGTGTGTTTTGTAGCAATAATATATGGTTGAAAAGCATATTTTAATTGCTAAGAAAATTATCTTTTATCTTTTAATGTGTTTAAAATATCAGGAATAAAAGATAAACTAAAATTTTGATTTATAATTTCTCTAGCTATGTTATCAGAGGTTGAAGATAGTCATTTGATTTTTTGATGTACTTCTTCCTGCTTTGTCTCTAGATTAACAATTTTATTTTTTAAATTTATTTCTATGAAAGTCATACTAGTCTTACGCTGATCTTTTTTTTGACTAATAATTATCTCTTTAATAGTCATACCAGTTATCTTTGTTTCAACTGATTGTTGTTGTAATATAATACTGCCAACTTCATTATCTAGCTTTTGAATCCTCTGATTGTGGTGGGTAGTAGTATTATCATTCAAAACATTAATAACTCTAATAATTTTTTTTCTGATATAACTCAATGCTCTTAAACATTTTTAAAATCTGATCAAAACTTTGTTGTATTTTTGAAACTTTATTATTCAAGCATTTAGTAGCAAGATTATTCCAATTCATTAGCTTAACTTATGTAGATTGATCAAGACTCTTATCAATGGATCTAAGATAATACCTTTGTGCTCTATATTTTCTATTTGGTGAGTATTATTGAAGTTAAAAAGCTTTGGGCATCCCTTTTTTTGTATGATTCATCTCCTAGAGGAGTTTTTCATATATGACATTTTTCTTCTTCATTTCTCTTTATTGGTTATGTTGGAAAAATATATTTAATGCTTTAAAAATACCTTTCAAGATTAAATTTTAAAAAAATTTAGTTCAAAATTTTCAAACCAATCTGTGTTGGTTTAGCTCCTGCCCAACCGTTAGCAACTTTTTGGAAACAGTTCACCATAAGTCATCAAACTATGTTTCTTCCTACTCTTGAAAGTCGTATCCTGAAGATCCTATCAACTATGTATATGGACCACACTGACATTAATTCTGATGAAGACAACCATTATTCTCCCTAAGAAGAATATGAATTCAATGATGATGATTGAATTGATATAAAACTAGTTACGGGATATATCTGTAACTATAAATGTGGACACGTTAACCTTCTTTTATTTATAGTGGACCTCACCACTTTTATAAAAAGTGATAATCTATCAGTCGTGTCGACATATTCTTTTTTTTTTTGTTGGTGGTGTGAAGTGGTCCCATAACCCACTATCTTTTAGCATCTTACCTCTTATGCATTAGATCGACATCTTTGTGTCAATCGTTAATCTTCTCAATTCATCCTATAAATATGAGGAGTTATTTGTGTCATAAACATTGAATTCGTGGAGTCAATTTTGGTGTTTAAGTCCTAAAAAGTCAGAAAAAATGTATGCTCTTCATTTACCCTCTCTGTGAGATCCTATGAATCAAAAACTTTTTCTAAAAAGATGTTTTTTATGTTTCTTGTATGGAATTATTCTATTATATGCTATAATAGCTTATCTATAATCTTTTTATATGGTCTTTAGTGTCGATCATATATAAATATATATATATATATATATATATATATATATATATATATATATATATAATTTAGTATGTAAAATTCAAATTAAATGAAATGATTTTAAACCACATATATATATATATATATATATATATATGTCGTTATATATATAATATTAATAATTTAGTATGTAAAATTCAAATTAAATGAAATGATTTTAAACCACACACACACACATATATATATATATATATATATATATATATATATATATATATATATATATTGAAATAATACATATATCCATTGAATATAGTACTAATAATCTAATATATGAAATTCAGATTAAATGGCATGGTTTTAAATCATATAGCTTGAATGTCTTGTTTGATACAAGCGTTGATATCTCTCTTGTTTTATATATATATATATATATATATATATATATATATTTTTTTTTTTTTTTTTTGAAATAATATATATATCCATTGAATATAGTACTAATAATCTAATATATGAAATTCAGATTAAATGACATGGTTTTAAATCATATAGCTTGGATGTCTTGTTTGATACAAGCGTTGATATCTCTCTTGTTAGATATTATTATATCCCTGTTGATATGTGAAAAATTAATTTTCATAGGTTAACTTTCAATACAAAAATTGTGGTTTCAAAATTGTCTGAAGTTATTTATATTATGTTTGGTGACTCTATCTATTATTTTAAGATAGCATAACATGAAATGCCAATGTACGATATGATGATTGGTTCAAATAACATGGCTATTTTCTACTTTATTACAATTACGCCACATAAAATAATTCTTTCACAAAAATATTTTTATATAAGAAATTCAGATATGAATGCAAAATTTATATAAAAAAATCAAAGAAACTAGTTGATACTAGATGGATATATCAAAAGACAAATCTTTGTCATGCTAGTATTGAACCAATAATTAAAAAACTTAAAAAGGATTGTTGCTCTAAAAATCCTTTGGCATTCAGAGATAGGGAAATACATGAATGCATAATCGAATTGAAGATGGTAAAGGACAAAAATGACAAAGAAATAGAATATAAGTTTAAAGCACATCATTCAAGAATGTCTCTTTCACTTAGAAAAAAACGTTTTCAAGAGATAAAAAAATAATGTTTGATAAGAGACTCTAATAGCCCTTGAGCTTGTAAAGCATTTTATGTAAATAAAATATTAGAGCAGATAAAAGGTAAAAAGAGACTAGTTATAAATTATGTTTCTCTTAATAAATATATTTTACCTGTTCAGCGTCTTATTCTTTCAAAAAATAAAATCTTGCAAAGAATAAGTGGAAGCAAAGTTTACAGTAAATTTGATTTAAAATCAAGATTTTAGCAGATACAAGTAGCAGAACAAGATATGTACATGACTACATTTGTTACTCCACTTGGACAATATGAATAAAATATCTTACTCTTTAGCTTGAAGACTGCTACTAGCATATTTCAAGAAATGATGAATAATTTTTTTTTAACTTATTTTGATTTTATCATTGTCTATATAGATGATATATTAGTCTTTTCAAAATCTTCTAAAGATTATTTAAATCATCTAGAACAATTATATCAGATTGTGTTTGACAATAGTCTAGTTTTGTCTTAAAAAATGACAATTTTCAGATATGAGATTGAGTTTTTAAGAGTTACTATAAAATCAAGAGAAATTGTAGATCAAGAACATGTTTTTAAAAATATTAAAAATTTTCCTTATGAGTTCAAAAATTAAAAATCGCTACAAAGATTTTTTGATTGTGTAAACTATGTAGTAGATTATTATTATAACATTGCACAGGTCAAAATTCTTCTAAATAAAAGGCTAACAAAGAATCCTCCAATATGGTCAAATGAAATGACAAACGTTGTTCAAAGAATAAAATAAAATAATCAAAATTTTCCACCTTTAATTTTCCTTAGTAATGGTCTAAAGATTATTGAAAAAATGCTTCAAAATTATATAGGAGTGCGATTATTAAAAAACACTGTAAGATAGTTCAATTTTTTTTGCAGATTTACTTCAATTTTTTTTAAACAGGGTTAGAAAAATTATCATTCTACTCACAAAGAAATTCTTACTATTATTAAAGTTATTCAAGCATTTATGTTTTTTGTGAGATTAAAATAATTTTTTGTTAGATCTAATTTAAATAACTTTATGAGCATTTTTCATTTTACTGATAATCTAAAAAAAAGATTTGTGAGCAGGGTAATCAGGTGGGCAACATTTCTATCAGATTTTGACTTTTTTGCTAAGTATATTATTAGAAAAAAGTATTATCTTGCTAATTTTATATCTAGACAATTTAATTTAGATAATTTAAAATAGTCAATCATGGTAATAATAGTTACTGAAGTCCGTGAAGAATTTTATCAACATATATGAAGATCCACTCCATTTGTTGTTAATTAGCTAACTTATAAAATTGATGCTTTCATTAAAAAATCTCATGAAGCTTCTATAAAACTCAATAATACTCATTTGGCATAGACATTTTAGTTTTAAGAACCTAATAGCAAAAGATGATATCCAACAATAATGTTATATCATAAAGCTAATCATCCAAGGATTACTGATATAAATAATTCATTTAAGAATTTTATTTACACACATGATTTTGAATTATTAATCTAATGATCTACCTTTTGGCCAATTTTTAACCCTACTACAAAGAATTTCTAATCATTTGCTGAAATACTAAATTATTTATTTAATTTTTTGAATTATATTATGCCAATAAAAGTTTCTTATGACCCTGTTGTTTGTATCCCTCTAGATCAAATGAAAAATATATTTATTGTTTTAAAGATACCTTTCAAGATTAAGTTTGAAATATTTTTAGTTCAAAATTTTCAAGTTAATTTACATGCTAGTTTAGCTCCTACACAATTGTTAACAGCTCTTTGAAAATGATTCACTATAAGTCATCAAGTTGTGTTTCCTCTTACACTTGGCGATCGCATCTTAAGTATTCCATCAGCTTTATACATAGACCACACCAACTTTAATTTTGATGACGACAACCATTATTCTCTCTAAAAAGAATACGAATTCAATGATGATGACTAATTTAATATAAAGACTAGGTTGCGGGGTCTGTTCGTAGCTATGAATGTAGGCACGATAATTTTTTTCTTATTTTTTTATGGACCTCACCACTTTCAAAAGGTGGTAATCTATCGATTATGTTGATATATTCCTTATTTTTTTTGTTAGGTGGTGTGCAATGGGCGCATAACTCACTATTTTTTAGCATCTTGCTTTCTATCTATTGTTTTGATATTTTTGTGTCGACTATTAATCTTTTCATTTTATCTTATAAATATGAAGAATTCTTCATGTCATTAGTATTGAATGCTTAGAGTCAAGTCTAAAGTCTTAGTCTAGTAGTTGAGTCTTAATAAGTCAAAAAAAATGTATATTTTTCGCTTGCCCTCTTTGTGATATCTTACAAATTAGAAATTTTTCTTAAATATGGTTTAAGCTCTATAATCTCTCTATGTATCTTATTGAATTACATTACATGATTATATTGTTAATGACATCAAATATATATATATCGAAGAGCATATATTTTTTCTTGACTTGCTAAGACTTAACTACTAGGTTAAGACTTTAGACTTGACTTTAGACATTCAATGCTTATGACACGAAGAACTCTTCATATTTATAGAATGAAATGAAAAGATCAGCATTCAACACAAAGATGTCGAATCAATAGACAAAAAGTAAGATGCCAAAAGTTAGTGGGTTATAGACCCACTACGCATCGTCTAACAAAATAAAATAAAAATTTTGTCGACACAATCGATAGGTTACCACCTTTTAAAAGTGGTGAGGTTTACAAAAAAATAAGAGAGGGTTATCATGCCCACATTCATGACTATGGATAGACCCTGTAACTAGTCTTTATATTAAATCAGTCATCATCATTAAATTCATATTTTTTTTAAAGAGAATAATGGTTGTCATCATCAGAATCAAAGTCGATTTGGTTCATGTATAAAACTAATAAAATTCTTAAGATACAACCATCAAGTGTAGGAGGAAACACAGCTTGATGACTTATAATGAATTATTTTCAAAGATCTACTAACGATTGTGTAGGAGCTAAGCTAGCATGTAGATTAACATAGAAATTTTAAACTGAAAATATTTCAAACTTAAACTTGAAAGGTATTTTTAAAGTAATAAATATATTTTTCATTTGATCTGAAGAGATACGAACAGCAAGATCATCAGAAACTTTTATTGACATAATATAATCTAAAAATTCAAATAAGTAATTTGATATTTTAATAGATGACCAAAAAAATTTATAATAGGGTTAAAACTTGGCCAAAAGGTAGACCATTAAATTAAAAATTTAAAACTGTCTGTAAATAAAAAATTTAAATAAATTATTAATACCAATAATTTTTAAATTATTAGCTTCATGATATAATATTATTGTTGAATATCACCTTTTATCATTAGGGTCTTAAAACTAAGATGTCAATGCTAAACGAGTATTATTGAGTTCTGTAGAAACTTCATGAAATTTTTTAGTGAAAATATTGATTTCATGAGTTAACTGATTAGCAATAGATGGAGTGGATCTTCATATATACTGATAAAATTATTTACGAACTTTAATAACTATTACTGTCATAACTGACCTTTTTGAATTATTTGAATTAAATTCTATGGATATAAAATTAGTAAGACAATTCTTTTTTCTAAGAATGTGTTCAATAGAGAAGTTGAAGTCTGACAAAAATGTTGCTCACTTGGTTAACTTATAGATCATTCCTTTAATTTATCAATAGAATGAAGAATATTCATAAAGTTATTTAAATCAGATCTAACAAAAAAAATAATCTCACAAAAAATATAAAAGCTTGAATAGCCTTAATAATAGCAAAAAAAATGAGTAGAATAATAATTTTTTTGAGCTTGTTTAAATTTTTTTGAAATAAATTTGCAAAATTTTTTTGTTCTGACAATTTTTTTAATCATTTAAACAACATTTGTCATTTCATTCTACCATACTGAAAGATTTTTTGTTGATTTTTTATTTAGAAAAATTTTATCCTGTGCAATAATATAATAATAACTTGCTACATAATTTACATAGTCAAGAAATCTTTGTAGTAATTTTTTATATTTAAGTTCATCAGAGAAATTTTTAAATATTCTTTCAAACATATTTTTAAACTGCAACTTCTCTTGATTTTATAGTAACTATTAAAAATTCAATCTCATATATGAAAATTGTCATTTTTTTCTCAAACAAAATTAGACCATTGTCAAACACAATATAATATAATTGTTTTAGATGATTTAGATGATTTTTAGGAGATTTTGAAAAAAATCAATATATCATCTATATAGACAATGATAAAATTAGAATATGTTGAAAAAAATTTATTCATCATTTCTTAAACTATGTCAGGTGTAGTCTTCAAGCTAAAAGATAGGGCATTATATTCATATTATTCAAATGGAGTAACAAATGTAGTCTTATTTTGCTATTTATATCTGTCAAAATCTTAATTTTAGATTAAATTTATTGTAAAATTTTCTTCCACTTATCCTCTGTAAGATCTCATCTTTTGAAGGAATAACATGCTGAACAGATAAAATATATCTATTAAAAGAAACATAATTTATAATTAATCTCTTTTTACCTCTTATCTGCTCTGATTTTTTATTTATATAAAATGCTTCACACGCCAAAGGACTATTAGAGTCTCTTATCAAACCTTGTTCTTTTAATTATTTTATTTTATTTTTTTAAAATTCTCTAAGTGAAGGAGACATTCTTGAATGATGTGTCTTAAACTTAGGTTCTAATTTTTTTATCAACTCCATCTTTTACCATCTTCAATTTGATTCTGCATTCATGTATTTTCCTATTTTTGAATGTCAAAAGATTTTAAGAGCAATAATATTTTTTAAGTTCTTTAATTATTGACTCAATGCTAGCATGGAAAAGATTTAATTTTTGTTGTATCTATTTAGTATCAACTAGTTTTTTTATTTATTTTTTCATAAAAATTTAGCATTCATATCTGAATTTTTTGTATAAAAAATATTTGTGTATGAATTACTTTATGCAGCTAAATTGTGATAGGGTAGAAAGTAGCTAAGTTATTTGAACCAATCATCATATCATACATTAATATTTTACATTGTACTATCTTAAAATGATAAAGTCACTAAGCATAACAAGAATAATTACAAGTAATTTTAAAATCACAATTTTTGTATTGAAAATTAACTTACGAAAATCAGCGTTTCATATATCAACAGAGATAGAATAATATCTAACAAGAGAGATATCAACACTTGTATCAAATAAGACATCTAAACTATATGGTTTAAAATCATCCCATTTAATTTAAATTTTATATACTAAACTATTAGTACTATACACTGATATCTAATGTATATTTGAATTATTATGAAAAGTTTTTTCCCCCTCAAAATGAGATTCTATCTCATTAGTTATTTGGAGTTATTCTTCTTCAAAAAGATGTTTATATTCATCACTAAGAGCTTTTTTTCAGAGAATCTTGTAATTCGATTTGAGCTTTAGTTAAGAAGCGTTGAAATTGATAGATGTACTTTTTTCCATCAAGTGGTTCTATCATATGTGTCAGGTTGATAGGTAGTTTCAATCGAAGGAGCTTTCTAATTTTTGGATTGAAATTCTTGAGATAAAATATTTTTTTGCCTTTTTTAAGCTAAATAGAGAATATTTTTATTTAACAGCGATAATTTATTGTTATAAAAATATTTTTTCAGAGATCATATAAGCAGGAGTTTTAAAGATATTTGTTGAGATAAACTTAAAGCATCTAAAAAAAATCAAAAATGATATGATTATAAGATCTTATATCATAATCATAATCAGACGATTAATCTTCTAATTCAGTGTCAGCTAAATTTATATTTACTTGATTATCAAATTTATCACTCTCAGATGCTTCTCATAAAATATTTGACTCATACTGAAATTCTTCTTCTGAAACTAAAATGTATTCATCTTCATTGATTCCATGGCTATTCAAAAAATTAATCTTTTTAAATTTTTTTCTCTTATTAAGACATTTGTATTATAATCACCTTGATAGATGAAATATTTGATAGGGTTCTTTTGAAACCCATATTTTTTTTTCTGAATATCTTTTTCAAACCAATTTTTTTTCTAAATTTATATCTAAGCTTCCAAGACTTATTATAAGTAAAAAAAAAATTGAAGAACATTTACAAGAATAACATTGTTTCTTCTTTTTATACTGTCTATACCTATGCACATCCATACAACCAAAATTATCATTGATAAAATTATAAAATTTTGCACTAATTTATTTATGAAACTTCATAGTTTCTTTTTGTATCTTTTTTCTACACAACCTTTTATTAATTACTTTAATATTCTAGTTTATCCTTCCAAAAGATATAGTTGGAAGATTATCGCTCATAGCAGCTTTATATTTGATAATAAAATATTCAAAAAATAATTTTATATATCTAATTTTATATGTTGGATTAAATATTTCTCTAGTATTATAAAACAGATTCTCTATATAACACATATTCATCTACCTTGGTTATATCACACAATTAAGCGTTAAAAAATTGTCTTGTTTATCTTTTTATCATTATCAAGTGTGCCAATAAATTTAAAAAATAAAACATTACAGTGTAAAGATAAGTTCTAGATGAGTGTATATACTTTCAAAAAATACTAAACCACTAGCATCTCATCATTCTTTGATATTTCTTATGAACTTGTTTATAATTTGTTGACTGACACTGAAAGGGTCTTTCTTAAGACCATAAATTTGTACACTAATTTAAACTAACATTGCATGAATCATTTCTTTCATTTTTTTAATGGTTCACAATTAAATTTTCAGAAGAAAAGTTGAAGGTTCAATGTCTTTATTTGAGAATCTAGTGGAGGTCTAGATTTTAAAGATTTTTTTATATTAAAATAACTTTTAGTTTTGATAGGTTCAATCTTAGCCATTCTTACTTAGAAGATTTTTTAGAATCAGAGACTTTTTTATTTAGATTTCATGAATGATTCTCTTTGTATTTTTAAAATATTTTGTCAGAGATGGGTATTTTGACTGTAATCCATATGTTCTGAAATAACAATTTTTAAATGTGTGGTTGAGAAAATTATATTTTATATTTTAGTGTATTTAGAATATCAGAAATAAATGATAAACTAAAATTTTAATTTATAATTTCTTTAATTATGCTATCAGAAGTTAAAAATAACTATTTAATTTCTTAATGTGTTTCATCATGTTTTGTCTCAAGAATAATAATTTGAATTTTTAAATCTATTTCAATAAAAATCATATTAATCTTAAGCTGATCTTATCTTCATTGATAATTTTTTTCTCAGCAATCATATTATCTTTGTTTCAACAGATTGTTGTAATCTAATACTATTGGATTCATTATTTATTTTTTGAATACACTGATTATGTTAAGTAATAATATTATCACTCAAAACATTGATAGCTCTAGTAAATTTTTTTTTGATATAAATCAATACTCCTTAATATCTTAAAAATTTAATCAAAACTATGTTGTATTTTTAAAATTTTATTATTCAAATATTTAGTTACAAGATTATTCTAATTCATTAACTTAATTTATGTAGATTGATCAAGATTTTTGTCGGACGTTTTGAGATAATATATTTGTGCCCTATATTTTTTTTTTGTGAATATTAATTGAACTCAATAGACTTTAAAAAAAAATTATGTGTATGATTCATCTTCGAAAGGGGTTTCCCATATATGACATTCCTCTTATTTTTTAATCTTTTCTCTAAAAAATTTTTTCATATTAATTTTTTTGACTTTAGCAAGTAACTTCTTATTTTTTTCAAGCATTTCTTATATAGTTAAATCTCTTTTACCCATGTGAATATTGGATTGATCTGAATGACTTATATTTTTTCAGTAATCAATATAATAACATGAATCTACTCAAGAGTTAGATTTTTTTGAAATGCAGATAGTAAAGATTTACTGGAAACAAGGGTTGTAATTATATGTTCAACATATGATCTTTTAAATCATTTTAAGAGTCAAATCTGATAATATATTTGTTTGACATTTTTTATTGATGTAATAAATGATAAAAAAATGAGTTTTTGAATAAAATCTATGTTTACTATCTGTTTTTAATAAATTTAAAATCTGACTAAAAAATTAATTCAACTAAAATTACTTGACTATTTTTTATTGTGTGACACATTATGCTTTTGTTTTATGTAGGAGTATGCTTAATAGTAGGGTGAAGGGTATTGGTTAGATGATACATGACCTGATATTTAATAGTAAGAGGACAAGATCTAAAGATCATATATAATCTATGAGTTTGAAAGAAAAGCTTCAATATTTTATTTAAGTTTTCTTCTTAATGAATGGTAATAGGATAATTTGAATACACAGTTGTGAAAATCAAACTATTATAAAGACCAATTTAAACAACATTTTGTAAACAAACATTAAAATTGGTATGTCTATTATCAAGTAAATATTTTAAAATTCTAACATTTAGATCTCTTTTGAATAAAAGAAAAACACTAATAGTAATGACACAAATATGCAAAAACTTATATTTAAACTAAGATTTTAACTGACAGATAGTTTTGTCATCAACTATTTGTAAGTGATATTTATAATCATCATTCTGCTTAACTTGGATAATATTTAAAAAAAAATTATGATGGTTTTCACAATTAGATGAAATGATGAAAATTTATCATACACATCTGTGGCTTTAAGAGTTAGGAGTTTTTATTCAAGACTAAAATTTTTTTCATTAAATTTTACAGTTATTTTATTTATAAAAAAGAATAAATTAACAAATATATTAGAGAAAGTACAAACATCAGATGTCCCTATAATATTTGAGGTTATTTGGTTTGATACATCCATAGTTTTCATATCATTGGTACTATACAGATCCTCTATCATGTCTTTCTCACAACATTACGGAATCATTCATTTCTCTATTATCTGAAGATGATATGAAAATAAAAGACCAAAATAACAATGAGATATTCACATATAGCAAGTGATGAAAATGTAATTTTATTAATATATTAAAGAGGTATTATAAATCAACATGATTTAAACATAATTTTAATATAATATTGGCATGGCTCTAATAGATAATCCAAAAACTCAAATAAATAATTTGGTATTTCAATAGATGATTAGAAATTCTCTGTAGTAAAGTTAAAATCTGATTAAAAAATAGACCATTAGATTAAAAAATTTAAACCATGTCTGTAAACAAAATTTTTAAATAAACTATTTATCCCAGTAATCCTTGAATTATTAGCTTCATGATATAACATTATTATTGAACACCACCTTTTGTCATCAGGTTCTTAAAACTAAGATGTCCATACCAAATGAGTATTATTGAGTTCTGTAGAAGTTTTATGAATTTTTTTGGTGAAATCATCGATTTTATGAGTTAATTGATTAGCAACAAATGGAGTAAATCTCCATATATGCTGATAAAATTCTTCACAAACTTTAGTAACTGTTACTACCATGATTGATCATCTTGAATTATTTAAATTGAATTTTTTGGGTATAAAATCAACAAAACAATTCATTTTTTAAGAATATGCTCAACAGACAAGTCGAAGTCTGACAGAAATATTGTCTCCCTGATTAACCTGCTCACAAATTTTTTGTTTAGATTATCAACAGAATGAAGAATACTCATAAAATTATTTAAATCAGAGATAACAAAAAAAATTCGATCTTAAAAAAATATAAAAGCTTGAATAACTTTAATAACCGCAAAAATTTCTTTGTAAGTAGAATGATAATTTTTTTGACCCAGTTTAAAAAAATTTGAAGTAAATCTATGAAATTTTTTTGAACCATCAGACAGTCTTTCTTTAAGAACCATACCCTAATATAATTTTGAAGCATCGATCTCAATAATCTTTAGACTATTATCAGGTAAAACTAAAGGTGACAAATTTTTAATAATTTTTTTATCTTTTAAATAACTTTTATCATTTCATTCGACCATGCTGAAAAAAAAAATTAGTCTTGTATTTAAAAGAATCATGCCCTATGTAATATTATAATAATAATTTAATACATAATTTACATAGTCAAAAAAATGTAATAATTTTTTCTCTTTGAACTCAAAAAAAAATCTTTAAAACATGTTCTTGAACTGCAACTTCTCTTGATTTTATAATAACTCTTAAAAACTTAATTTTATCTCAAAATTATCATTATTTTTTCAAACAAAACTAGACCATTATCAAACACAATCTGATAAAATTGTTCTAGATGATTTAGATGATCTTTAGAAAATTTTGAAAAGACTATTATATCATCTATATAGACAATGATAAAATCAGAATATGATAAAAAAATTATTCATCAGTTTTTGAAATATGTTAAGAGTAGTCTTCAAACCAAAGAGTAGGGCATTCCATTCATATTGTTCAAATAGAGTAATAAATGTAGTCTTATATTTGTCTTGTTTTGCTATTTGTATCTAATAATGACAACTTACAGATTTATTAATCTTTTTTTTCAAACAGAACTAGACCATTGGTAAACACAATCTCATAGAATTATTCTACATTATTTAAATGATCTTTAAGAGATTTTGAAAAGACCAATATATCATTTATATAGATAATGATAAAATTAAAATATGTTGAAAAAATTTTATTTATCATTTTTTGAAATATGTTAGGAGCAGTCTTCAAGTCAAAGGGTAAGACATTTCATTCATATTATCCAAATGGAGTAACCAATGCAGTCTTGTACCTATCTTATTCTACTACTTGTATCTATTAATCATGTTGGTATGTCAATATTTTAAGATGTCGTTAATGGTATCAGAGCCATATTAATATTCTATCATGATTATATTCAAATCATGTTGCTACTATAATACCTCTCTGATGTATCAATAAAATTACACTTTTATCACTTGTTATTTGTATCTATTTTATTATTATTTTGATATTTTATTTGCATATCATCTTCAGATAATAGAGAAGAGAATGGTCTTATAAAATCATGAGAAATATGTGATAAAAGATCTATATAATACCGACGATACAAAGACTATAGATGTATTAAATCAGATAACTCTAAATATTATAAGTACATCCGATGTTTGTACTTTATTTGATATATCTATTAGTTTATTATTTTCTATAAATGAAGTAACTGTAAAATTTAATTTAAAAAAATTCTAGTTTTGAATGAAAACTCTCAACTCTTAAAATAACAAATATATATGATAAACTTTCACCATTTCATCTAATTGCTAAAACCACTATAAAAAAATTTAAAAATATTATCCAAATTAAGAAAAATGATGATTACAAATATTATTTGCAAATAGTTGATGACAAAATTATCTGTCACTTAAAATCTTAGTTTAAATATAAGTTTTTGCATATTGATATCGTAATTATTGGTGTTTTTTTTTTATTCAGAAAAAATTTGAATGTAAGTATTTTAAGATATTTATTTGATAATAGATATACCAACTTTAGTGCTTGTTTATAAAATACTATTTAAACTAATCTTCATGATGACCTAATTTTCATAACTGTGTATCCAAATTATCCCGTCGCCATTCATCAAGAAGAAAAATTAAATAAAGTATTGAAGTTTTTCTTTCAAACTCATAAATTAGATATGATCCATATATCTTATCTTTTTGCTATTAAATATCAGGGCATGTATCACCTAACCAATATATTTCACCTTGTTGTCAAGCATACTCCTATGCAAAATGAAAACGTGGTGTATCATATAATAAAAAATAATCAAATAATCTTAACTGAATCAATTTTTTTATCAGATTTTAAGTTTTTCAGAAAATAGATAGTAAACACAGACTTTGTCTAGAATCTCAAAAAATCTATCATTTATTACATCTATAAAAGATTTGCTAAATAAATCTATTATTAAATTTGACTCTCAGAATGATTTGAAAGATCATATATTGAACATATAATTACAACCCTTGCCTCCAATCAATCTTCACTGTCTGCATCTCAAAAAAGTCCATGACCCTCAAGTAAATTCATTTTACTATATTGATTACCAAAAAATGATAAGTCATCCAAATCAATCTAGTATTCACATAGTTGATAGAAATTTAGCCATACAAAAATAGCTTTGAAAAAATAAAAATTTACTCGCTGAAGCTAAAAAAAAAATATGGAAGAAATTTCTAGAAAAAAGACTAAAAATGAAGAAGAGGAAAGTCATATATAGAAAACTCCTTTAAAGATGAATCATACAAAGAAAAAAAATTCTCAAACCTGTTGACTTCAATCAATATTTATTCGATGAAAAATATAAGACATAAATGTATTATCTCAAAACATCTAACAAAAATCTTGATGAATATACAGAAGTTAAGTTAATGAATTGAAATAATCTTGCAACTAAATGTTTGAATAATAAAATTTCATAAACACAATTAAGTCTTGATCAAGTTTATAAGATGTTAAAGAGTATTGAGTTATATCATAAAAAAAAAATTACTAAATCTATCAATGTTTGGAATGTTAATATTATTATTCATCATAGTCAACTTATTCAAAAAATAGATAATGAATCTAACAGTATTACACTATAACAATAATCTGTTAAAATAAAAGTAGATGATATGATTGTTGAAGAAAAAGTTATCAGTCAAAAGCCAAGATTAGCTTAAGACTAGTATGATTTCTATTGAGACAGATTTAAAAACTCAAATTACTATTTTTGAGACAAAATAAAGAGAAATACATAAAAAAATCAGAGAGTTATCTTTAACTTTTGATAGCATAGCTAGAGAAATTTTAAACTAAAATTATAGCTCATCTTTTATTCTTGATATTTTAGATGCACTAAAAGATAAAGGACAATCTTCTCAGCGATAGCAAAAAATTATTGTCTAAAAACATATTGATTACAATGAAAATATCTATTTCTAGCAAAATGTTTTAAAAATATAAAAGAATTATTCACGAAATCTAAATCAAAAAGTCTGCTTGATTCTAAAAAATCTCTTGATAAGATATTTCAAGCAGGAATGGCTAAGATTGAACCTGTCAAAATTGAAAATTATTTTGATATAGAAGAATCTTCAAAGTCTAGACCTGCAATTGATTATCAAATAAAAACATTGGACTTTTAACTTTTCTTCTAAAAATTCAATTATGAATCATAAAAAAGAAAGAAATAATTCATATAATGTAGCTAGGTCAGTGTACAGATTCATGATCTTAAAAAAGATCCTTTCAGATTTAGTAAATTGTAAATAGGTTCATAAGAAATATCAAAGAATAGTGGGATGCTAGTGGTCCAGTTTTTCATGAAAGTATATACACTCATTCAGAATGTATTTTTGCACTCTGCAATGCTTTACTTTCTGAATTTGTTAGCACACTTGATAATGATAAAGAAGCAAACAAGACAATTTTTTAAAGGCCAATTGTGTGATATGATTAGAGTAGATGCATGTGTTATATAAAGAATATGTTTTATAATATTAAAAAAATATTTAATTCAACATACAAGATTAGGTATATATAATTATTTCTTATATATTTTGCTATCAATATAAAGCTATTATGGGTGATAATCTTCCAACCATGTCATTTAAAAAGATAAATTAGAATATTAAAGCAATCAATAAAAAGTTATGTACAGAAAGAAAGGCGCAAAAAAATATTATAAAATTTTACAAATAATTTAGTGCAAAATTCTATAAATTTATCAATGATAATTTTGGTTGTATATATATGCATAGATATAGATAGTATAAAAGGAAGAAAAAATCTCATTCTTGTAAATGTTCTTCAAAAAAAGAATTTACTTATAATAAGCTTTGGAAGCTTAGATATAAATCTAAAAAAAAAGGTAGTCTGAGAAAGATATTAAAAAAAAATGGGTTCCAAAAAAAATTTGTCAAATATTTCTTCTGTCAAAGTGATCATTATGTAAATAAATATTTTAATAAGATAAAAGAATTCAAAAAAAATAATTTTCTGAATAGTCATGGAATCAATGAAGATGAATATATTTTAGTTTTAGAAGAAGATGAACTTCAGTATGAGTCAGATATTTTGTGAGAAGCATCTAATAGTGATGAATCTAATAATCAAATAAATATAAATCTAACTGACACTAAATCAGAAAATGAATCATTTGATTATGATTTTGATATAAGATTTTAGATTCATATGATTTATGTTATTTTTCTAGAGCCTTGAGTTTATCCTAACAAATATCTTTTCTCAAACAAAGATATATTTAAATTCCTACCTATATGATCTCTGAAAGAATGTTTTTACAATAATAAATTGTAGCCGTTGAGCAAAAATATTCTTTTCATTTAGTTCAACAAAAAAAGTAAATAAATATTTTATTCCAAAAATTTCAGTCTAAAAATCAGATAGTTTCTCCGATTGAAGTTGTTTATCAATCTAACACATATAATAGAGCTACTTGGCCAAAAAAGTGTATCTATCAACTTTAACTCTTTTTAACTAAAGTTCTAACTGAATTATAAGATCTTCTGAAAGAAGAAGCTTTTACTGATGAACATAAACACATCTTTGAAAAAAATTACTCTAAATAACTAATCAAATAAAATCTCATTTTGAGAGAAAAAACTCTTATAATAATTTAAACATACATCAAATATCAGTATATAATACTAATAATCTAGTATATAAAATTTAAATTAAATGAAATGGTTTTAAACTATATAGCTTGGATTTCCTACTTAATATAAGCATTGATATCTCTCTTACTAGATTTATTATATCCCTACTGATATATGAAAAGCTAATTTTTATAAGTTAACTTTCAATACAAAAACTATGGTTTTAGAATTGTCTACAGTTATTATTGTTATGTTTGGTGACTCTATCTATCATTTTAAGATAGTACAACATAAAATGTTAATGTATGATATGATGATTGGTTCAAATAACTTTGTTACTTTCTACCTTATCACAATTCAGTTGCATGAAATAATTCTTGCACAAAAATATTTTTTATACAAAAAATCTAGATATGAATGTAGAATTCTTATAAAAATTAAAAAAACCAATTGATCTCAGATAGATACAGTAGAAGGTAAAGATTTGTCATGCTAGCATTGAACTAATAATTTAAAAAAAAATTAAAAATTGTTGCTCTAAAAATCTTTTGACATTCAGAGATAAAAAAATAAATGAATGCAGAATTGAATTGAAGATGGTAAAACATAATAATAGTAAAAAAATAGAACTTAAGTTTAAGGCACATGATTCAAGAATATCTCTTTCACTTAGAAAATAATGTTTTCAAGAGATAAAATAATTAAAAGAACAAAGTTTGAAAAGAGACTCTAATAACCCTTGGACTTGTGAAACATTTTATGTAAATAAAAAATCTGAACAGATAAGGGATAAAAAGATATTAATTATAAATTATGTTTTTCTTAATAAATTTGTTTTGCCTATTCAACATTCTAGTTTTGCAAAAGATAAGATTTTATAGAGAATAAGTGGAAGTAAAATTTATAATAAGTTTGATCTAAAATCAAAATTTTGACAAATACAAATAGTATAATAAGATAGGTATAAAATTGTATTTGTTAATTTATTTAAATAATATAAATAGAATGTCCTACCCTTTAGCTTGAAGACTGCTTTTAGTATATTTTTAAAAATGATGAATAAAAAATTTTCAACATGTTCTGATTTTATCATTGTTTATATAGATGATATACTAGTCTTTTTAAAATCTCTTAAAGATCAACTAAATTATTTAGAATAATTCTATCAAATTGCGTTTGACAATGGTTAGTTCTATCTAAGAAAAAAATGATAATTTTTAGAGATGAGATTGAATTTTTAGGAGTTACAATAAAATCAAGAGAAGTTATAATTCAAGAACATGTTTTAAAAAATATTAAGAATTTTCCTAATGAACTCAAAGATAAAAAATTGTTACAATTTCTTTTTTGTTGTGTAAACTATGTAGCAGGTTATTATTATAATATTGTACAAAACAGAAATCTTTTAAATAAAAGGTTAATAAATAATCCTCTAACATGGTCGAATAAAATGACAAGTTCAAAAGATAAAATTAAATTATCAAAATTTACCACCTTTAATTTTACTTGATAATGGTTTAAAGATTATTGAGACAGAGGCTTCAAAATTATATTGGAATGTAATTCGTAAAAAAATACTATCAGATGGTTCAAAAAAATATTGTAGATTTACTTTAAAAAAATTTAAACAGGTTATAAAAAATCATTATTCTACTAACAAAGAAATTGTTGTTATTAAGGTTACTCAAGTTTTTATGTTTTTTGTGAGATCAAATTTTTTTTTGTTAAATTGAATTTAAATAACTTTATGAGTATTTTTCATTCTACTGATAATTTAAAGAAAAGATCTGTGAACAAGTTAATCAAGTGGGCAATATTTCTATCAGACTTTGACTTCTCTGTTGAGCATATTCTTAAAAAAATAATTATCTTGTTGATTTTATATCTAGAGAATTCAATTCACATAATTCAGAACGGTCAGTCATGGCAATAATAGTTATTGAAATTCATGAAATTTTTTATTAACATATATAGAGATCCACTCCATCTATTACTAATCAGTTAACTCATAAAATTGACTCTCACCAAAAAATCTCATGAAACTTTTGTAAATTTAATAAAACTCGTTTGATATGGACATCTCAATTTCAAAAACTTGATAATAAAATGTGGTATTCAACAATACTATTATATTATGAAGTTAATAATCCAAAGATTATTGGTATAAATAATCTATTTAAAAAATTTATTTGTAGACATGGTTTTGAATTCTTAATCCAGTGGTCTACTTTCTGATCAAGTTTTAACTTTTTTATAAAAAAATTTTGGTTGTCTGTTGAAATACTAGATTACTTATTTGAATTTTTGGATTATATTATGCCAATGAAAGCTTCTGATTATCTTTTTGTTCGTATCCCTCTAGATCAAGTGAAAAATATATTTATTGCTTTAAGAATACCTTTCAAAATTAAGTTTAAAATATTTTCAGTTCAAATTTTTCATGTTAATCTACATGTTACCTTAGCCACTGCACAACCATTAGCGACTATTTAGAAACAGTTCCCTATAAATCATCAAGTTGTATTTATTCTTACGCCTAACGGTCATATCTTAAAGATTCTATCAGCTTTATACATGTACCACACCGACTTTGATTCTGATAATGACAACCATTATTCTTCCTAAAGAGAATATAAATTCAATGATGATGACTGATTTAATATAAAAACTAGTTATGGGATATGTCTGTAGCTATAAATATGGGTACAATAACCCTCTCTTATTTTTTTGTGGACCTCACCACTTTCAAAAGGCGATAACCTATCGATCATGTCAATAGATTCCTTATTTTTATTTTTAAGTAGTGAACAATGGACCCATAATCGACTAAATGTTAGCATCTTACCTTTTATCCATTGATTCAGCATCTTTGTGTCGATCATTGATTTTTTCATTTTATCCTATAAATCAGAGTTCTTCATGTCATAAGCATTGAATGCCTAGAGTCAAGTCTAAAATCTTAGCCTAGTAGTTGAGTCTTAACAAGTTAAGAAAAAGCGTATGCTCTTCGCTTGCCCTCTTTGTGAGATCTTGTGAATCAAATTTTTTTTCTAAATATGCTATTAAACTCTATAAGCTCTCTGTGCATCATATTGCATTGCATTGCACGATCTTATTGTTAATGATATCAGAGCCATGTTAATATTCCATCAAGATTATGTTCAAATCATGTTGCTACTATAATACTTCTCTGATATATCAATAAAATTATACTTTCATCACTACTATCTATATCTATCTCATTATTTTGGTTTTTTTCTCCATATCATTTTCAAAAAATAGAGAAGGGAATGATCTCGTAAAATCATGAGAAAGATGTGATAGAGGATCTATATAGTACTAACGATACAAAGACTATAGATGTATCAAACTAGATAACTCTAAATACTTTAGATACATCTAATACTTTTGATATATCTATTGGTTCATTATTTTCTCCAAATGAAACAACTATAAAATTTAATAAAGAAAATCATAGTATTGAATGGAAACTCTCAACTCGTAAAGCCATAGATGTGTATGATAAACTTTAATCATTTATTTAATTGTTAAAACCATCATAAAAGTTTCTAAAAATGTTATCCAAATTAAGCAAAATGATGATTATAAATATCACTTATAAATAATTGATGACAAAACTATCCATCAGTTAAAATCACAATTTAAATATAAGTTTGTGCATATTGGTGCCGTTATTATTGGTGTTTTCTCTTTATTCAGAAGAGCTCTGAATGTCAGTATTTTAAGATGTTTACTTGATAAAAGACATACCAATTTTAGTGCTTGTTTACAAAATATTGTTCAAATTAGTTTTCATGATGGTCTGATTTTTACATTTGTGTATCTAAAATATCTCGTCATTATTCATAAAAAAAATTAAATAAAATATTGAAGCTTTTCTTTCAAACTCATAGATTAGATATGATCCTTGAATCTTGTCCTTTTGCTATTAAATATCATGGCATGTATCACCTACTCAATACCCTTCACCCTATTGTCAAATATATCCCTGTACAAGGTAAAAATATGGTGTGTCGTGCAATAAAAAATAGTCAGATAATCTTAATTGAATCAATTTCTTGATCAGATTTTAAATTTTTTAAAAAATAAATAGTAAATACAGACTTTATTTAGAAGCCTAATTTTTTTTATCATTTGTTACATCTGTAAAATATTTACCAAACAAATCTATTATCATATTTGACTCTCTGATTTGAAAGATCATATGTTGAACATATAATTACAACTCTTACCTCCAATCAATCATCAATCTCGAAAAAATCCATGACCCTCGAATAGATTCATATTACTGTATTGATTGCTAAAAAATCATAAGTCATCTAGAAAAATATAATATTCACATGGTTAAAAAAGATTTAACCATAGAAAAATAGTTTGAAAAAAATAAGAAATTACTTACTGAAACCAAAAAAATTAATATGGAAAAAACTTTTGGAGAAAAGACTAAAAATGAAGAATGAGAAAGTCATATATAGAAAACTCCTCTGAAAAATGAATCATATACAGAAAAAAGATTCTTAAACCCTGTTGACTTCAATCAATATTCACTCGATGAAAAATATGACATAAATATATTATTTTAAAACATCCAACAAAAGTCTTGATCAATCTACAAAAGTTAAGTTAATGAATTGAAATAATTTTATAACTAAATATTTGAATAATAAAAATTTAAAAATATAGCATAGTCTTGATCAAGTTTTTAAGATGTTAAGTAGTACTGAGTTATATCAGAAAGAAAAAATTACTAGAGCTATCAATGTTTTAAATTATTACTCATCATAGTCGACTTATTCAAAAAATAGATAATAAGTCTAATATTAAACTACAATAACAATCTCTTGAAATAAAAGTAAATGATATAATCGTTGAAAAATAAGTTATTAGTCAAAGCCAAGATCACTGTAAGACTAGTATGGTTTCTATTGAGACAGATTTAAAAAATCAAATTGCTACTCTTGAGACAAAATAGGAAGAAGCACATCAAGAAATTAGATAGCTTATTTTCTATTCTTGATATTTTAGATGCACTAAAAGATAAAAGACAATCTTCTCAGCTACAAAAATTGTTGTCTCCGAACATATTAATTCAATCAAAATATCTATATAAAGATAATCATTCATGAAATCTAAATCAAAAAGTTAATCTGGGTTTAAAAAATCTCTTAATAAAATCTTCCAAGTAAGAATGGCTAAGATTGAACCTACCAAAACTAAGAATTATTTTGATATAGAAGAATCTTCAAAGTCTAGACCTCCGCTAGATTCTCAAATAAGGACATTGAACTTTCAACATTTCTTCTAAAAATTCAATTGTGAACTATTAAGAAAAAAGAAAAAATGATTTATACATTGTTAGCTTGGGCCAGTGTACAAATTCATGGTTTTAAAAAAGATCTTTTTAGTGTTAGTAAATTGCAAATAAATTCATAAAAAATATCAAAGAATGGTGGGATGCTAATAGTCCAGTGTTTTATGAACGCATATAGACTCATTCAAAACCTATCCATGCACTCTGCAATGCTTTACTTTCTGAATTTGTTGGCAAATTTGATAATGATAAAAAGACAAACAAGACAATTTCTTAAAGCTCAATTGTGTGATATGACTAAGTTAGATGAATATATGTGTTATATGAAGAATCTATTGTATAATACTAAAGAAATATTTAATTCAACGTATAAAATTAGGTATATAAAATCATTTTCTAAATATTTTTCTACCAAATATAAAGCTATTTTTCATAATAGACTCTAGACAGAATATTAACATAATAGACTCTAGATGAAATATTGACATGGCTCTAATATCATTAACAACAAGATTATGCAATACGATGCAATGGTATACACAAAAAACTTACAGAGCTTAATAACATATTTTAAAAAAAATTGATTCATAAGATCTCATAAAAAAGGCAATCGAAGAGCATACGCTTTTTCTTGACTTTTTAAAACTCAATTATTAGGCTAAGACTCTAAACTTGACTCTAGTCATTCCATTCATATTGTTCAAATAGAGTAATAAATGCAATCTTGAACTTATCTTGTTCTGCTACTTATATCTGTTAAAATGTTAATTTTAGATCAAATTTATTGTAAACTTTGCTTTCATTTATTCTCTACAAGAACTCATCTTTTGAAAAAATAAGACGCTGAACAAGAAAAACATATTTATTAACATGAACATAATTTATAACTAGTCTATTTTTATCCTTTATCTACTCTAATATTTTATTTACATAAAATGCTTCACAAGTCCAATGGCTATTAGAGTCGCTTATCAAACCTCACTCCTTTAATTATTTTATCTATTTAAAACATTCTTCTCTAAGTGAAAGAGACATACCTGAATGATGTGTCTTAAATTTAAGTTCTATTTTTTTGTTATTTTTGTCATTTCCCATCTTCAATTTGATTTTTTATATATGTATTTTTCTATCTTTGAATGCCAAAAGATTTTCAGAGCAACAATTCTTTTTAAGTTTTTCAATTATTGGTTCAATGTTAGCATGACAAAAATTTACCCTCTATTGTATCCATCTGGTATCAACTGATTTTTTTAACTTTATTTCATAAAAAAATTGTATTCATATCTAGATTTTTTGCATAAAAAATATTTTTGTGCAAGAATTATTTCATGCAATTGAATTGTTATAAAGTATAAAGTAGCCAAATTATCTGAACCAGTCATCATATCATATATTTGTATTTCATGTTGTACTATCTTAAAATGATAGAATCACCAATCATAACAAGAATAACTACACATAATTTTGAAACCATAATTTTTGTATTAAAAGGTAACTTATGAAAATCAGCGTTTCACATCTTATATCTATCTTGTTTTGTTACTTGTATCTACCAAAATCTTGATTTTAGATCAAACTTATTATAAACTTTGATTTCAATTATTCTCTATAAGATTTCATCTTTTGAAAGAATATGATGCTGAACAAATAAAAAATATTTATTAAGAGAAACATAATTTATAACTAATCTCTTTTTACCTTTTATCTGCTCTGATATTTTATTTACATAAAATATTACACAAGCTCAAAGGCTATTAGAATTTCTTATCAAACCTTATTTCTTTAATTATTTTCTCTTAAAAACATTCTTCTCTAAGTGAAAGACATTCTTAAATAATATGCCTTAAACTTAAGTTTTATTTTTTTATTATTTTTATCATTTACTATCTTCAATTCGATTTTACATTCATGTATTTTTCTATCTCTGAATACCAAAAGATTTTCGGAGCAACAATCTTTTTTTAATTTTTTAATTATTGATTCAATGTTAGCATGACAAATATTTACTTTCTACTGTATCCATCTGGGATCAACTAGTTTCTTTGACTTTTCTTTCATAAAAATTTTACATTCACATTTGAATTTCTTGTATAAAAAATGTGTAAGAATTATTTCATGCGATTGAATTGTGATAAAATGAAAAATAACTAAGTTATCTGAATCAATCATCATATCATACATTGACATTTCATATTGTACTATCTTAAAATGATAGATAAAGTCACCAAACATAACAGAAATAATCGTAAACAATTTTAAAACTAAAAATTTTATATTAAAAGTTAACTTATGAAAATTAACTTTTTATATATCAATAAGGATAGAATAATATCTAACAAGAGAGATATCAGCACCTATATCAAATAGGTGAGCGAAACTATATAATTTAAAACCATCTCATTTAATCTAAATTTCACATATTTAATTATTAGTACTATATATTGATATCTAATGTATGTTTGAATTATTATGAAAAGTTTCTTCTTCCTCAAAATAAAATTATATCGTATTAGTTATTTGGAGTAAATCTTCTTCAAAGAGGTGTTCATGTTTATCAGCGAACGCTTCTTTCAGAAGATCTTGCAATTCAATTTGAGCTTTAGCTAAGAAGCGCTAAATTGATAGATGCACCTTTTTCATCAAGTAGCTCTATCATATATATTAAGTTGATAAACAGTTTCAACTAAAGATCTTATTTTTGGATTGAAATTCTTGTGACAAAATATTCTTTTATTTTTTTTGTTGAGTTAAATGGACTAAATATTTTTGCTCAGCAACTATAATTTGTTGCTGTAAAAACATTCTTTCAAAGATCATATAAGCAAGAGTTTTAGTATATCTCTTTGAAAAAAGATATTTGTTGAAATAAACTTAAGACGTCTAGAAAAAGAAAAAAAAATTATATGAATCTAAAATTCTATATCAAAATCATAATCAGATAATTCATCCTCTGATTTAGTGTTAGTTAAATTCATAATTACTTGATTATCAGATTCATTACTATTAAATGCTTTTCACAAAATATCTTACTCATATTGAAGTTTGTCTTCTTCTAAAACTAAAACATATTCATTTTTATTGATTCTATGGTTATTCAAAAAATTGATCTTCTTAAATTCTTCTCTTATTAAAATATTTATTTGTATAATGATCACTTTAACAGATGAAATATTTAATAGGCTTCTTTTGAAATCCATATTTCTTTTTTTTAAATATCTTTCTCGGACCAAATTTCTTTTTTTTAGATTTATATCAAGGCTTCCAAAGTTTATTATAAATACATTTTTTTCTGAAAAACATTAGTAAAAATAAGATTTTCTTTTTTTTATATTGTCTATACCTATGCACATCCATACAACTAAAATTATCATTGATAGAATTACAAAATTTTGCACCAATTTATTTGTGAAATTTCATAGTTTTTTAATCTTTTTTCTCTACACAACCTTTCATTGATTGCTTTAATATTCTGATTCATAGTCTAGACTTGATTGTTGTCTTCTAAATAAAGTGAATATTAATTTCTACAAGCTCTCTGTTGTTAATAATATCATAGCCATATTGATAATCTGTCTGGAGTATGTTTAAATCATGTTGCTAATGTATTACCTCTCTGAGATATTAATAAAATTATAATTTTATCACTTGTTATTTGTATCCATCTCGTTGCTATTTTGGTCTTTGTCTCCATATCATCTTAAGACAATAGGGAAGGGAATGCTCTCGTAAAGCCATGAAAAAAATGTGATAGAAAATTTGTATAATACCGACGATATGAAAACTATAGATGCATCAAATCAGATAACTCTAAATACTACAGAGACATCTGATGTTTGTACTCTCTGATATATCTATTAGTTCATTCTTTTTTGTAAATAAAATAACTGTAAAATTTAATAAATAAAATCATAATCTTGAATGAAAACTCCCAACTCTTAAGGCCACAGAGGTGCATGATAAACTTTCACCATTTCATCTAATTGCTCAAACCACCATAAATTTTTTTTAAAATGTTATTTAAATTAGGCAGATTGATGATTATAAATATCACTTGCAAATAATTGATGACAAAACTATTCATCAATTAAAATATCAATTTAAATATAAATTTTTGCATATTAGTGCCATTACTATGGGTATTTTCGCTTTATTCAGAAGAGGGTTGAGTGTCAATATTTTAAGATGTTTATTTGATAATAGACATACTAATTTTAATGCTTGTTTACAAAATATTGTTTAAATTAGTCTTCATGATGGTCTGATTTTCACAACTATATATTCAAATTATTTCATCACCATTCATCAAAAAGAAAACTTAAATAAAGTACTGAAACTTTTCCTTCAACCTCATGGATTAGATATGATCCCTGAATCTTATCTTCTTGCTATTAAATATTAGGTCATGTATCATCTAATCAATACCCTTCACTCTGCAGTCAAGCATACTCCCACGTAAAATAAAAGTATGGTGTGTCATGCAACAGAAAATAGTCAAATAATCTCAACTAAATCAATTTCTTGGTTAGATCTTAAATTTTCTAGAAAATGGATAGTAGACAAAATTTATTTAAAAGCTTAGAAAATCTTTATCATTTACTACATTTATAAAATATTTGTCAGATAAATTTATTATCAGATTTGACTCTCAAAATGATTTGAAATATCATATGTTGACCATACAATTACAACCCTTTCCTCCAATCAATCCTCACTATCTGTATTTCAAGAAAGTCCATGACCCTCAAGTAGATTCATATTATTGTATTGATTGCTAAAAGATCATAAGTCATCCGGAGCAACCCAG
This sequence comes from Torreya grandis, assembly GCA_037957365.1. Lineage (NCBI taxonomy): Eukaryota > Viridiplantae > Streptophyta > Pinopsida > Cupressales > Taxaceae > Torreya > Torreya grandis. The sequence goes on from JARHVA010001233.1 coordinate 1,961,224, forward strand.
TATTCACATGGTTAAAAGAGATTTAGTCCAAAAAAAATTTGAAAAAAATAAAAAGTTACTTGTCGAAACCAAAAAATTTAATATGGAAGAAACTTCTAGAGAAAAGACTAAAGAAGAAGAAAAGAAAGATCATATATGGAAAACTTTTCTGGAAGATGAATCATACATTAAAAAAAGATTTTTAAACTATGCTGACTTCAATCAATATTCATCTGATAAAAAATATAGAGCACAAATGTATTATCTCAGAGCGTCTGACAAAAGTCTTGATCAGTCTACAAAATTTAATTTAATAAATTAGAATAATCTTACAACTAAATGTTTGAATAATAAAATTTTAAAAATACGATAAAGTCTTGATCAAGTTTTTAAAATGTTAAGGAGTACTGAGTTATATGAGAAAGAAAAAATTACTAGAGCTATCAATGTTTTGAATGATAATATTATTACCTATCATAGTCAGCTTATTAAAAAAGTAAATAATGAATCCAACAATGTTAGACAACAATAATAATCTATTGAAACAAAAGTAGATAATATGATTGCTAAGAAAAAAGTTATCAGTCAAAGCCAAAATCAACTTAAGACTAGTATGATTTCTATTGAGACAGCTTTAAAAAACTCAAATTACTATTCTTGAGATAAAACAAGAAGAAACACATCAAAAAATCAGATAACTATCTTTAGCTTCTAATAGAATAGCTAAAAAATATTATAAACCAAAATTTTAGCTTATCTTTTATCCCTGATATTATAAATGTACTTAAAGATAAAACACAATCTTCTCAGCCACAACCATAAATTATCTCAAAACATATTGATTACAGTGAAAATATCTATTCTTGACAAAATATTTTAAAAATATAAAGAGAATCATTCATGAAATTCAAATCAAAAAATCTATTTGATTTTGAAAAATCTCTTGATAAGATCTTCTAAGTAGGAATGACTAAGATTGAACCTATCAAAATTGAAAGTTATTTTGATATAAGAGAATCTTTAAAGTCTAGACCTCCACTAGATTCTCAAATAAGGGCATTGAACTTTCAACCTTTCTTTTAAAAATTTAATTATGAACCACCAAACAAAAGAAAAAAATGATTCATGCAATGTTAATTTGGGCCAGTGTACAGATTCATGGCTTTTAAAAAGATCTTTCCAGTGTTAATCAACAAATTACAAATAGATTCATAAGAAACATCAAAGAATAGTGATGTTAGTGGTTTGGTGTTTCATGAAAGCATACACTCATCCAGAACCTATCTCTGCACTCTACAATTCTTTACTTTCTAAATTTATTGACACACTAAATAATGATAAAGAGGCAAATAAAGCAAAAAAATTTAAAACTCAATTATGTGATATGATGATGTTAGATGAATATATGTGTTATATAGAGAATCCGTTCTATAATACTAGAGAAATATATAATCTAGCATAAAAAATTAGGTATATAAAATTATTTCTTAAATATTTTGTTACCAAATATAAAATTGTTATGGGTGATAATCTTCCAACCATGTCCTTTGAAAGGATAAATCAAAATATTAAAGTAGTCAATAAAAAGTTGTGCAGAAAGAAATGCACAGAAAAAAACTATGAAATTTACAAATAAGTTGATATAAAATTTTGTAATTTTATCAAAGATAATTTTGGTTATATGCATGTGCATAAGTATAGATAGTATAAAAGGAAGAAGAAATCTCATTCTTGCAAATATAATTCAAAAAAAAAAAATTACTTATAATAAGCCTTTGAAGCCTAGATATAAATCTTAAAAAAAATTGGTCCGAAAAAAATATTCAAAAAAAAAGTAATATGGTTTCAAAATAACCCTATCAAATATTTCATCTGCTAAGGTGTTCATTATGCAAATAAATGTCTTAATAAAAGAAAAGAATCTAAGAAGATTAATTTTTTGAATAGCCATAGAATCAATGAAAATGAATATGTTTTAGTTTCAGAAAATGATGAACTTCAAAGTGGGTCAAATATTTTGTGAGAAGTCTCTGATATTGATGAATCTAATAATCAAATAAATATGAAACTCGCTGACACTAAATCAGAAGATAAATCAACTGATTTTGATTTTGATAAAAGATTTCAGATTTTATATGATTTTTGCTCTTTTTTCAGATGCCTTGAATTTTATCCCATCTTTCCTAAAAAAAAATGATAAAACTCTTACCTATATGATTTCTAAAAGAATGTTTTTATAACAAAAATTGTAACTGCTGAGCAAAAATATTCTCTATTTAGTTCAACAAAAAAAGTAAAAAAAGTCTCAAGAATTTCAGTCCAAAAATTAGAAAGCTCCTTCAATTGAAGTTGTCTATCAACCTGACACATATGATAGAGCTACTTGATAAAAAAATGTATTTATCAACTTCAACTCTTCTTAACTAAAGTTCAGATTGAATTACAAGACTTTTTGAAAGAAGCTCTTGCTGATAAACATAAACACCTCTTTGAAGAAAAATTGCTTTAAATAACTAATGAGACAGAATCTCATTTTGAGGGGAGAGAAACCTCTTATAATAATTTAAACATACATCAGAGATCGGTATATAGTACTAATAATTCAGTATGTAAAATTCAGATTAAATAAAATGGTTTTAAACTAATAGCTTGGATGTCCTGCTTGATACAAACATTGATATCTCTCTTACTAGATATTATTCTATCCCTGTTGATATGTGGAATGCTGATTTTCATAAGTTAACTTTTAATACAAAAACTGTGGTTTCAAAATTGTCTGCAATTATTTTTGTTATGCTTGGTGACTATCATTTTAACATGGTACAACATGAAATGTCAATGTATGATATGATGATTGATTCAGATAATTTAACTACTTTCTACCCTATAACAATTCAGTGGTATGAAATAATTTTGTACAAAAATATTTTTTATACAAAAAATCCAGATATGAATGTAAAATTTTTATGAAAAAAAGTCAAAAAAACCAGTTGATACCAGATAGATACAACAAAAGTTAAATCTGTCATGCTAGCATTGAATCAATAATTAAAAAACTTAAAAAAGATTATTGCTCTGAAAATCTTTTAACATTCAGAAATAAAAAAATACATGAATATAGAATCGAATTAAAAATGATAAAATATAAAAATGACAAAGAAATAAAACATAAGTTTAAGGCACATCATTCAGAAAAGTCTTCTTCACTTAGAGAAGAATGTTTTTAAGAGACAAAATAATTAAAAGAACAAGGTTTGATAAGAGGTTGTATACTTTAAGAAGAAAAGTAGCAAGCCCAACCCAACAAGGAAAACATGTAAATGTTGGCTTTGTGAAGAAACTGGTCACTATGCAAATGAGTGCCCTAAGAGACAGAAAACTAATAATAAAGCATTAATTAGTTTCTGGGATGAAATAGTAGAACAAGCTAACATAAAAGGTTATGAAGTTTGTTTTAAAAATGAAACTGATAATAGTTCAGTTTATTCATTACAAGAATCTAATTCAGATTACTATTATGATTTAGATGATAGCTTCAATAGTGATGGAAGTTATGATTCAGAAAAAATACTAGTTTAAAGAATTAATAATTGGAAAGTGGAAGATCCACTATCATTCAGACATAAACCTATCTGTGAAACAGAGGAAAACCACAAATGCAAATTTGAGGTAATACCATCGGGTAAATACAACTTGGTGTAAGACTGATAATTATAGTTGCAGAGATTGTAACACTAATTATCACTTATAATGCTTTGTTGCAGTAGCTAGAAAGCTATATGGTGATGAAGGAATTGACAGAGTCATCTATGAAGATTGGGATGAGCAGCAACAGAAGATTAATTCTAGTAAGAATACCCCTGTTAGTCCTACACAGGGTATTACAACGAAAGCTAAAAGAATAGCTATTAGTAAAGACCCAGAAGATCTAGAGTTATCATGTTCTTGGATTCAAGAACTTGCTCCTATTAAAGCTATAAGTACAATCCCTCATAGTACTTATATAAATTGTCATTTTAAATTTAAGGGTTATCATGAATATTGCTTACATGCGTATGTAGACAGTGCTTCAAGAATATCAATGGCGTTACCTAGTGTGATTCCAATGGAATTATGGAAAGAGTCCAAATCTGGAATCACAGAAACCTTAGCAGATGGTAAGAAAATACAGTTTACTACTTACGCATCTGATGTTAAGATTACAATTGGCAGTGGTCAATTTGTAATTGACACTCTGTGGATGTCTACAGTACATTCTTCAGACTTATTAATTGGAAATGACTTTCTAATTAAATATAGTCCCTTTGCACAGTGTAGAGACACTATTAGTCTTACTAAAGACTCTTCTGTTTATTATGCTCAACGCGTTAAATAAGCTTATTCAATTGTAAATGAAGGTTTTTTACAGTTGCGATGAAAAGATCAAAGTTCGGTTGATGCAAAGCATGGTGGGATAAATATAGAAAATAAAATTCCACTAAGAAAATTAATTCAAATTTCAGATGAAATTGAATATACTAATAAAGACTTTGATGAATTGTTAAGTAATTCAGAAGAATCTGATAATACTAACATTGTTGCAAGGTATGCACAAGAACAAGAAATTACAGAACAAGATTTCATAGATTTAGAAAATGAATTCTGTGATTTGATAAATGAAAGTTGTCAAGCTTAGAAAATGACAATAGAGAAAGATTTCTCTGGAAGAAATAAAAAAGAAATTAGAGGAAAACATTAGTGATGAACCTTTTAAACTTGGAAGAAGGATAAGGCTGAATGTAAACTTCAGATTATTGATCCTAACATTAAAATTAGGGTAAAACCAATGTCCTACAATGAAGAGGACAAAATTGAGTTCCAAACTCAATCAAAAGAACAATTAAAACTTGGCTTAATTAGAAAAAGCCACAGTCCACATAGTAGTCATGCATTCTATGTAAAGAACCATATAGAACTTACTAGGGGTAAAGCAAGGATCGTTATCAACTACAAAAAGTTGAACGATATTACCCAACCAGGTGGGTACTTCCTTCCAAGAAAGGAACTGCTAATTAGTCATATTAAAGGTTGTGTCTGGTTCCGCAAACTAGATTGTAAGAGCGGCTATTGGTAGATAAAGATGGATGAAGATAGTATAGAATACACTGCTTTTAGAACACTAATTGGTCAATTTGAATGGCTAGTCATGCCCTTCGGATTGAAGAATGTGCCCAATATCTTCCAACGAAGAATGGACAAAATATTTAATGATTTGGCCAAATTTGTTTCAGTTTATATAGATGACATTCTTATTTTTAGCAAAACCAGGAATGAACATTTAATTCATTTAAATATGGTTGCTGATAAGATTATCAAGCACGGTATAATCCTTGGCAAAAAGAAAATCTTTGTGTCAGGATAAAGTAGAATTTCTAGGACTTTCTATTGAAAAAGGTGAAATAACCATGCAGGAGCATGTAACTCCAAAAATACAGGTATTTCCAGATCATATGACTGATGTTAAAATGCTTCAAAGATTGCTTGGATGTATTAATTATGTACGAGATTATGTGCCACAGGTTGCAGAAGCATCTGGAGTGCTCTACAATAAACTAAAGAAAGGCAAAGGGTGTTTTTATCAGGTAGATGAAACGCTGATAAAAAGATTTAAAAGCTTGTGTTAAATTACCTAGGTTGAAGTTACCAGGTGAATTAGATTTCATTATTATTGAAACCGATGCCTCAGATGAGTTCTGGGCGGGTATATTGAAATGTAAAAATATCAGTACTAATCGTGAAGATGTGTGCAGGTATTGTAGTGGCAAGTTCAAAGGCCATAAATTAAATTATACCACGATAGAAAAGGAAATTCTAGCTATTAAACATACCCTTATGAATTGTGAAATATATCTGTCTAACAAGTTTCTGCTTAGAACATATTGCAAGTATTTTTTAAATTTTAAAAAATACTCTTTTGATCGATATATGTCTAAAAGTAGACTAATTTGTTGGCAGAACTGGTTTAATCAGTTCTCTTATGATGCCGAACATGTGGCAGGTTCGAAGAATTCATTCCCAGACGTGCTCACACGAGAAATGGCTAGCATGTTCAGGGAACATGTCAATAAATTCAAATAGTTGCAGGTTTCAGAGAAATCGAGACTTAGAGAAAATGCTGAGGAAAAGCCAGAAGAACACGAAAGTGTTATTACTCGAAAGGGTAAATCTTTGATTATATCAAAGGAGGTTAATCATCATGATTCAGGTCCACAACTGATTAAATTGATCAATCTTTATGGATTTGATCTACCTTATGTGTCTAAAAGATTTAGAACAAATAGTCAACTTCATGTTAACGACCATCTAATTCTGGATACACTATGGGGAAGCACTAAGCATCGAACCCCAGAGTTCTTAGTCTCAATAAAGATTCTCACTGAGAGACTTTGGGATACTGCTAGTCTGAAGTCAGACGAACTAGTCAAAGAGATCAAGACTATAACTAAGCCACAGGGCAAAGAAGCAGTAATAACCTCTGGTCATTTGATCTCTGAGGGTATTTTTGAGAATTTCAATCCTCAGAAGTTTTTGACTAACCTTGAATCTTGCAGGGTAGAACTTTCTACAATGACCGAGCAGAACTGGATTACATTCAGTAATCAGTTAAGCGATCCAAGATCAGTATGGCCATCTATGATGGTCATCGGTGGAATCACTGAAGAAATGAATACAGTAGTATTGTATCCTGAATTTGACCAAAAGCAGAAGCTTTGGCTCTATGAGACTGGGTTTATTTCTAGCTTGTTCAGCAAGTCTCTCAAAGACTTTGAAGGATTCCCTGTAATCCTTAGAAATTATATTAATAATCTTGGCTATAACCATGGTTCAATCATATTAGATATCTGTAATATTATACCAGAATGGTATACACATGAAAATGGTCAGATTATCATGATTTATGGTTGCCATTATATAAAAATTGTATATGTAACAGATTTTACAGACTGTCTGGATTGGAGAACTGTTTCATATGTTCCAGGAGCAAGTCTCAAAGTTATGAAGGCTCTACATATAGATAATATGCAGTATCATCTTGAAGTGTCAACTAGCATGGTGATCACAGAAACAGAGTTAATGATCATCAAAGCTACACAATTGCTGAATGGAAGACATACCAGTCTTTATTCTCAAATGCACGCGAAGATCTACGATGCCACTGAAGATGTCATGACAGCGGTAGACAGCATCCAAAGCAGTTTAGACAGCCTGGAGCCCGCAAAGGATCTTCTGTCATTCGAAGATCACTATCTCTGCCCCACCATTAGTGAAGATGCTGAGGACAAAGACAAAGAGTCCCCACCTTCACGTGGAGATGGTCACTTTTATGAAAGTGAAGATAGCGTGTTACGAGTGAATATTGACATGTTCAAGATATAACCCCGGTAATCGATAAAAGGTGAGAAGCATCTCGAAGATGGATAGATGTCCAACATCAAGCGAACCGACTATAAAGAGAGACAAGTGTCCTCTTTGATTGTATTTGCTTTTTGTGTCAGTCAGTAGTGGTTGTGCGGTCCAGTCAATAAGCGACGTGTGTCCAAGGCATAGCTTCCAGAATTCAAATGGAATTTGTAAATTGTTGAGGTCTGAGGCTTATAAAAGCATGTCGAGACTGATGCGATGCACACAACATTTTAGTTCCATAGGCGCTAAGAGTCTAAGATAGAGTCTGCAAGTTAGAGTTAGTAAGGTAGAAGTAAGACTCTGTAGCATAATGTTTACTTAAAGTCTTAAAGGCCGAAGGAGGAGTCCCTGGCCTATATCTGTAAATCCATCTTGCTATGAACAAATAAGGATTTTTGTGTTTTTATCTTTCTGTCGATCTATTAGCTGATTTCTATATTCCAGTCTGAAATTTATTGTCATTAGGTATCTTTGGCAAGGTAATGTAAGCAGGTTGCGGGATACCAGAGAGCCGAAGGACATTCTGTTGAGCTCATAGTGAGACGCAGCTGACTTGTTAGAGCGCTTAGGCAAGTCACCGTTTTAGCTCGTGTTGATCTTAGCATAGTCGAAGACGAGTCCTGGTTCAAAAAGGTCACTGGTTCGAAGGTCCTGTTCATCCTCACTGGGTTCAAAGAGTTGAGTAACAGTAAAACGATAGACATCACTGGTTCCAGAATAGAAGGCAGACAGCAGAGGCATAATGGGCCTTAAATATTTAGGTAAATAAATTTACAACTAGGTTATACTCTGTCCTTAGGTCTTTTTCTTTAAACAACATTTAGTTTTAGTTTCTAAAATTTCTACTGTAGCTCAGCTTTCTGCAACTTTACTGTAGCACTGCATTAATACTGTAGCTCGGCTTCGGCCATGATCACTGTAACTTAAGATTCCGCTATGTCAATATTTTTATAGTATTAATGTTGTTCATTTTAATTAATATGTGTATGGATAGTATAAATTCCTAGGCTTTATTTTACACTCTAGTGTTTATGTTATTAAAGTGTGTATGTTCTATTTTTATTATATAGACAAAATCTCATATAGTAATTAATAGCCACGTAAAAGATTCTTTCACCCAACAAGGAAATCGGCCATGAAACTTCAATCAGAAAAACGGGCTTACATCTTGAGATTGTATAAAGTGTTTTTTCTTTTTCTTTTTTTTTTAAAATAAAGTGATCCTACTTTTAAGGAATTTCACAACGGCAATAAGCTTTTGCCACTTGGACTCCCTTATCCACGTTAAATTGCAATCTTCCATATTTATATTTGTTTTCCATGATAATGGTGGGGGCCTCCCCCACAAAGCCATTATTTAATCGTGTACCTTAACAAGGTGAATCTATACTGAAGTTATGTATTTTTAAATTATTTTTTAAACAAATTTAGGATATAAGTTTCAGCTTAATTTTTTAAAATAAAATAAATAAATTTATTCAAAAGTGATTGGTTATCATTAAAAGGTATGATTTCCTTATACAGGGCTCATATTTCTACTTTAACATATGATGTTTCTAACGTTAATCAAATCCAAAGATTCCTTGGTTGTTTAAATTAAGTTTCATCATTTTTTTGAGGATCTTGCTAGATGGAGGTTGCAATTTCAAAGACACTTGAAGAAAGGTGGCCCAGCCAAGGATAGGAAATATACATAGACTGTGAGAAAGATAAAAGAAAAATGTGTTAATCTACCTCTTATCCATCTACCACAACATGGATATCCTTTTATTTTGCATACTAATGCATCAAAAGAAACATGGGCTACAGTTTTGGTTCAAGCCTATCTAGATGGTACTGAGTAGGTATGTGGTTATCAGTCTGGTACCCAAAACAGATATCATGTTTATGAAAAATAAATTCTTGTAATGGTAAAAGGAATTCAAAAGTTTAAAATTTTATTGAAACCTGTAGAGTTCACTATAAGAACTAACAATTAAGCTATGAAAATCTTGATGAAAAAGAAACCCAACAAGGATCTTGCAGAAGGTAGGATTCAAAGATGGAATTTATGAAACAGACGCTGTGGTTAGATTTATGATAGAACAGACATACCACTCATAGACATAAAGAAACACACAGTTTAACACACAAAACACATGAAAAAAACATAAGCAAACTAATTCTATTAAAGAGATTCATATTACAGACTACAATGGTCATTTTGAGGCGCCCCTAACAATGGCCACTCTATAGGCCTTCACAGTTGGATTGAATGGCCATTTTGTAGGCCTTCATAACTGGATTCAATGGCCATTCTGAGACTCATTGATCCTACTAGCTTCAACTGGGATGCACTCTTTGCATTATGTGCATTGCTTAAAAACATAGGAGTTACATATATTTAAATTATAACTTAGAAGGATCTAGGAAAAAAACTATGAAGACTCTAAGCTTGGCCTCCAAGCAATATAAATGCTTTGGTGAGAAAGATCCATTAGCTAAGATATCCATTAATTACATATGTAGTGGGATATGCAGAATCATCAAGATGTGACAGAATGACAACTGGTTGTAGTTTATTCTTTGGCACATATCTCCAAGGATTTGGTTGCAATCAATGTCTTATAGGGTAGAGTATAGGTAGGTGGCTTCAGCGACGTTTTCCAACACTCCCCCTTATTCTAGACTGTCAGTATTTTTTGAGAGTTGCATCTTCAGAGCAACATACAAACATTCTCCCCTTTAAGTTGAAAACTGGTCTCAAACTACTTATACTTTTTTTTTACAGAATACACTGCCTCTCATGCAGAATATACCGCCTTGCGACATACATCACCTTATATGTGGAATACACCACCACGACAAAGACTTTAGTCTGATCTTAAACACATTCGACGCCTCTTCTTTTTGGCATTTGCAATAGGCTCTTCAGAGAAATATTATTTATAATACACCTCTTTTCTTTGGCATTATATGTATTTTCGAAGCATCTTCCTATATTTGGAGCAGTCTATCCACACTTTTACGCTGTCTTCTTCCAGTGGCTGCTTCAACTGGGTCTAATAACATCTTTGGAGTACGCTGTCATCTACCATCTTTCACTCACAAAGCACTCTACGCTCTTCTTCCTCTTTGTCACTGACCTTGGCAGTCTTTTTCCAGCTACTCGGCTCTTTTCAACACCAACTTTCATCTTCATATAGCGAGCTATTTCAAAGCTCAACTCACTGCTATTTTTCTTCATCCTTTTGCATCGACCTCCTCCATGAATGATTGTCTCCCTCCTTGCAGTTGCGCACCTTTTTTCAACATGGCTATGTCATTTATTCCCATGATCTACTCTCCTCAAGCTATTATCCATATATGGCTACTCTATGCTTCAGCGTCATTCTCCCATCGAGGTTATTATTGTTGATACAGCGCGAACATCAATCTCTTCTACCAACACTCGGTTGGAAGTTCATGTTATCACTCTGAAGTGCACTCTGCTTGAAGATGTGCAAAGCACACCCTCACTCCAGGTGATACAATTGAAACTTCTCAGAGTATGGGTGACTCTTTGATGAGAAGAACCTCTAGAGAGGGCTAGTTCCTTTTAAATTTTTTCAATAAATTTGACTATTGTGATTTTTGGGGTGAAAAGAGGAAGGAACACCGAAAGGAAATCCTAATTAAAGGGAGGTGATACCCCTGAATTATCCAAACCCTCTGAAGTTATTGAAATCAATGCACACATATAATCAAATGAAATCTATAATTTTGTTTTTAAGCATAAATATTTCAGATGAAGGGTTGAAAACCTCTTCAAATGACCTACAAAAAGGTGAGAAAAGGAGAAATAGGTGAAGGGACTTACAAAAAGAGATAAATCTCACTTATACGCTAATGCACAAACAAATTACACACTATCTTCTGTCAAAACTCAAATTTAGAATAATAACTCTATTGATGAATAGTCTAGCTTAAAATTTCCTCCTTCAAAACTCCAGGGATCTTCTAAATGGCTTGATTAACCCAAATAAATAAGTTTTTCCAAAACCTAAAATAGCCTTAAGTGTAGTTCTAAAAGAGGAAAGGGTTAGTCTTGGTTAATTAACTCAAGACTTAACCTTTTTACAATATAGAATATTCAATAAAATCTTTCCTTTACAAAATCCACATGCATCTCCAAACTTCGGCGTAGAAATAAGTGTTGGAGCCAAGTTTGAAAGATTAATTTTCAAAACAAATAATACACTCTCCAAGAAATCTTCAAACATGCATGATTCCAAGGTTAGCGTAGAATAATGAATGGTGGGCCCATTTAAAGTCAAACTCCTCCTTTGCATGGAAAACTATGCTAAATTTCTAAAAAAAGAACTCCATTTGATTCATTTGAAAGCTGAGCTAGAGGAAGAGATATTCCTATTCGCATGGAAACAAGGAAGATGTGTAACAAGCTTGTCCAGTCAACTCCAACTCAGAACCAGTCAACCTCCAATGAACTCCACTTGCATGAAAAGCTATGCCACATTTTGAATGGAGAACTCTGCTAAAACTCCCTGAAACGTTGAAAGCTTTGGATTGCATAAAAACCAAAGAGAAGCATGATTTCAATCAAACAGTCAACAGAAGCTTTAACCAGTCCACTAAAAACAACACATGCTTGCATGGATAAGGATCTCGATAAGTGGGAGATATATTTAGGCTGAATCATTTGCTATTTTTCGGCATTTTATTCTCGATTCCCTTGGTTCTATGCATGCATTTCCCTCAGCGTTATCTATTTATGGCTTTTTTTTGTTTCTATTTGCTCCTTTGATTTACTCGGACAAATTGTTTGTGACTTTACCATGTCAATTCCTCTTGGTTTGTTTTCCCTGTGGACTTTTCTCAAGACTTTTCCTTGGCAACTTTCCCTTTCCAATGTTGAAACGGGCATTTATTCGAGCATTTATTCAATCAATTTCCCACATACAAAATGTCTATGGAAATTGTTTACAGCTTTTCTTTTGGAATTTTATTGCCTCTCGAACTTTTATTCTTTCCACTTTCCTGCAGATAAAATGTCTACGGGAACTATCTAAGGCTTATCTAGTGCTTATGTTCTTTCCCATCAGATCTCTTCCCTCATGTGCATTCTTTCGAACTTTCCTTTTTCAAACCCTCCTAAGGAATTCCTTCGAACAAATTGTTTGAAGGAATTCCTTCAAACTTTTTGTCTGAGGGAAAGTCCGAGAGGAAGATCCAAAGGAAGGTCTCTAGCAAAGAAAGGAAAACAAAAAGTCCATGGGAATTATTTTCCTTTCTTTGCTAGAGACCTTCATTTGGATCTTCCTCTCGAACTTTTCCTTGGACAAAAAGTCTGAAGGAAATGTCCCTTAGCCTTCCAAAAATAGCCCTTCAGACTTTTCATCTTGGTACGCTTACCCTCAGATTTCTTGTCAAGTGACTCTCTCGAAGGGCACATACCCTTCAAGATTTTTGAAAACGTCCTTTAAAATCTCAAAGTGAACCTTCTCGAAGGGCAGGTACCTTTCGGGTTTTTTGACAATGACCTTTCCAAAGGGTACATACCCTTCGAGTTTCTTGAAAGTATACTTTCTCAAAGGGCACATACCATTCGAGAAAAAAGTAATAGACTGTTCCTTTGAAAAGAAGCCCCTCAAATTTTTTGAACTTGTCCTTTCTGCGTTTCGGAAAACTTGGAAAGCCCTTTTGGCCTTTCGAAGGGACCCTCCGAGTGTTATCCCTGGGATTTTCCTTAAGGATACCTACCCTTAAGGATTTTGTAAATGGTCTCCTTCGCTTGAAATTGTCCCTTCAAATTTTTGTTTTGAGTTTTCTCGAAGGGTACATACCCTTCAAGATTTTTGCAATTATCCCTCACCCTTCGGGTTTCTCGTAAGAGTCCTTTTCTTCGCCAAAGAATTACCCCTTTGTAATTCTTTCGAAGTTATTGTAAAGTCCTTGAAATCTCCTTTTCCTCAGACTTTTTCCCTCAGATAAAAAGTCTAAGGAAATTGCTTCCACATTTACCCTGAAATAAATATGAGAGGGCAACACTTGAGGAAGAAAACACTAGTGAAAGAGTCCACTTGAAAGAAAGTTCGAAAAAATATAAACCTATATTTTACTTCTGATTTCTTGTAAGTGAAATTATAGGCTTGTAGGTTAACATTATAACTGTATGTGACGTTTTGAAGGTGATGCTTTTCGAACTTGCTCTTGATGTCTTGCCCCTGAACAGACTGTAGCTCGTCAATGACCCCAAAGAAGGCTCAAAAACAAATTTGATCTTCATTTTTCTATATGATTGCTTGATTAGTCCATTTGCAAACATGAACCATATGAAAAACCTCATTGTCACCTTAAACTTCATATGCATGCTTGTATTCTCCTCATAATCATAAACACTTGTCATGAAATCTTGATAAAGACCTTTCTCACTTGATTGTGTAACATTGTTGTAGGTCCTCATCATGACTATATTTGATACTTGACTGTCTATATTTCTCTTTGTTCATGTCTTTTGACTATAAATCACCGGCTTGGGCCGCTGTATAGGGGATTTGACCATTCCGGAGAAAGTTTCGAAAGTAGGGGTAGTAATTTGGCCTTCGCAGGGCAAAATTACTAACAATTTTGACAACTCTCAGGGTTTGACCACCCTGCTAGTCAAATAACTCAAAAACTCTGGTTATATCAAACTTGGACACACTAAAAATTAGAAAAACTGGAGACCGAAACACAATAGAGAAACTGACTCAACAACATGTGCACATGTGCATTTAAAGGAAAGAACAACAAAACTGAAAGGAAAAAACTACTACTGAAAACATGTGTTGTGAAGCACTTAGAGGAATGAAACTAAGACTATGTACAAAGAAGTGACTCTCCTAATAGCAGTATTTAAGAAACATCCCATTCACAGGGATGGAAAGCTCTTCTCCACTCAATCTGGGTAATTTAAAAGCATTGTTCTTCTTATAATCAGTGATAATATAAGGTCCACTCCAAAGGCTATCAAATTTGGAGTGCCTACCTGGGTTTGCACGTTCTTCATCCCATTTTAGAATTGTCTCCTTGCTGAAATGTTTTTGATGAAGCTCTTGTCAAAAGTCTTCTTGACTTGCTGTTAATTTGACCACATGACATGCATAACATCATCTCTTATCTCTTCCAATTCTCTTAATTCATTCATTCTTACCTCCATTGCATCACTTTTTGAAAGCTCTAGTTGATGTGCAAGCTCCAAAGCTGGAAGCTCCAATGAGATAGGCGGCCTTGCTTCTCTTCCATAAACTAGGAAATAAGGTGAATGACCAATGACTTTTTAAGAGTGATCTTATTAGCCAATAAGGCAGTCTTTTACTTTGTATGCCAAGATCTATGATTATCCTCCATTATTCTTTTGATGATCTGAATCAAGTTCTTATTAGTAGATTCAACTAGTCCATTACCCTGTCGATAGTAATTGGATAAAATTGTCAAATAAATATTATGTTCAAGAGCCCATTCACATACCTTTGTACGGCTGAATAGTAAAGCATTATCTGATATGATAGAAGGTGCTCCAAAATGAGTGACTAGACTCTCATAGAACTCAAGCACATAATTCTCATTTGCCTCTTTTAAAGGCACTGCTTCCACCCACCTGGTGAAATAATCTATCACTGTCAAAACCCACTTATGACCAGCAATAGATATAGGATGAATCATGTCAATGAAGTCTAAACTCCATTGCATGAAACGCTGCTCAACTTGGATTGGCTTTAGTGGCATGGCAGCGAATCTCTATTTTCCTACAAACCTTACACACTTTGAATATTTCCAAACCCATACATGTGCATCTCTAAATAAATTAGGCCAAAAATAACCAGCGCTAATGATTTTTGCAGCTATGGTCTTGGCTGCAAAATGACCTCCAAAAGGACTATCATGAAATTGCTCAAAAAACTTGTCAAATTGACTAGTTTCAACACACTTTAGAAGCATACCTCCAATATCTTTTTTGAAAAGCACTCCATCAATCAAAATATATGGTATTGATTGAAGTATGAAGTGTTTTCTTTGTGATGCATTCAAACCCTTTGGACATTCTCCAGTTTGAAGAAATCTAGCAATGTTTTGTCCAGCTTGTAGGAGGTGTATTTTCAGCATCTTCTTGGGTGTCTTAAATTGTCAAAATTACTTCTTTCCTTCTTTTACATCTTCTACAATATGTTCACATAATCATTTGCTTCAGACCAACTTTGTGACTTTGACTTCAATGTCATATTCCATGCATTTTGTGACCCATCCAGCTCTCTTTTCATTCAAGTCTCTGTTGAGAATGAAGTCCTTCACACTTGGATGAGCAACCATTAGTATAATTTTGTTATTTGAAACCAAATGTCTGAATTTTTTCAGACCTCTTATAACAGCAAGTATATGTTTTTCTACAAAAGAATCTCTCTCTTCATAACCTTTTAAAGATTGACTAAAGAAAGCAATGGAATGTTTCAAACCTTCATCGTTCTGTTGCATAAGCATGGCCGAAATAGTGCTAGAGATAGAGAAAGCACACCAAAAAAAATCCTTACTGAAATCTAGATTAAGCAAAGTAGGAGCTTGGTTGATTGCTTCTTTGATAGCTTCAAAACTTCTTTTACCTTCTTTATTCCAAACGAACTCTTGATGTTTCTTAAGCATTTGAGTAAGTGGCTTTACTAGTTTTACAAAACCAAGAATGAATATTCTAATAAAATTAATCTTACCCAAAAAGCTTTGCAATCATTTCTTGTGTTTAGGTAATGATAGAGCAAAGATTGCCTCTATTCTTTCTGGATCAATGGAAAGACCAGCTTTGGACACCACATGTCCAAGAAGTCTCCCCTCATATACTGAAAAAATACATTTCTTTGGATTCAAAGAGACCAAATTCTCTACATCTACCAAAAACAATTTTCAAATGAGTTAGATGATCATTAGGATCCTTTGAAAATATTGTAATGTCATCAAGATAAACTAAAACCATTTCACTCGAAAGACCATGAAAAGCAACATCCATTGCCCTTTGAAAGGTAGCTCCAACATTGGAGAGTCTAAAAGGCATTTTCTTGTAAACAAAAGTACCATATTTAGTGGTGAAAGCATTTTTATATTGATCTTGCTCTTTTATCAGTATCTGGTTATATTTTGAGCACCCATCTAATAAAGAAAACCTCTGTGAACGTAAAACTCTACAATATTTGATCTATGGAAAGAAGTGGATAGTGATCTTTTAATGATACTCTATTCAAATCTCTGAAATCTACACAAAGTCTTATTTCTCCATTCTTTTTCCTTGATGGAACAATATTTACAACCATGTTGAATGCTTAATAGGAAAAATAATACATGATTCAATCAGCTTTGTAAGTTCCTTTCTCATGAGAATCTCAACCTTGGGGTTAATTAACCTTTGATTTTGTCTTACCGATTTTGCATCTTATTCCAACTCAATAGTATGTTGTGCTAATTTGGGATCAAAACCTTTCAAATCATGGTATTCCCAAACAAAAGAAAACATAAACTCTTGACATAACAAAATAAAAACTATTCTCTCAAAATCAATATTCACTTTACCCAACTTGAGTTGCTTACATTCAGCTATGTTAATTGGCTCATAATGCTCTTTCTTGGAAGAAATACTCACTTTGTCTTTTCCTTAACTGATCATCTTCATTGAAAATGTTCTCTAAAGTCACCAAACCTTTAGGCATCTTATTTGATTTTAATTGCACACTCTGATTTTCATATTGATCCTGCAATTTATCATGATTTTGTTGGCAAAATTCTGCCTCATTATATAGAAAATATGTTATTTGTTTATCTGAATAAAAAACTTGTGAACTTACATCATTATTTAAGACTGAAGACCTGCATACCACTTTGATTTGAATCTGATTTTTATTACCCTTAATCTGATCTGGAATATCATATTATGCACCTATGACAATAAGTCTATTAGCATGCTGATTTGTTCCTTTAAGAATAGAGCAAATGTCAAATGCAAAGAAATCTTTCATAAAATCTCAAACTCTATGTTTGTAGGCCTTCAAAAGAGGGTTCTTTGCTACACTTAAACCTCTAACTTGTTGGACTACCAATTCATTGTCACCTTTCACTTGCAAGAGCTTAATATCCCTCTTTCTAACCCACTGAAGACCATAAATAAGAGCTTCATATTCTGTAGTATTGAAAGTACAACTGAACTAAAATTTAACAGAAGAATAATACCTTTAATTTTGTGGTGAAACCAACATAACACCAGCGCCACTACCATTCTTTGTTCTGAATCCATCAAAGAATAGATTCCAAATTCCTTCTTGATCCTGCAATGAGCTAGTGAGACTAGGCAATAAGTCACCTTCGTGCATATAATAAACTCCAAAACTAGCATCTTCAATGCTTTTGTAGGGATCGTGTCCATGATTATCAGCAGCCCATTCATCAAGGAGAAGATTTGGAATGCCTTCAAGAGGTTAGAAGGATCTTGATCAATGGTGTTATCATCTTCTTCTGAAATATTATAATTCACATTTAACATATTTGGCATTTATGGCTCAAGGTGAAATCTAGAAAAAGGGTTTGATCTAATAGTTACTTTGATTCCATACCTGGTTCTAAAAACCATGTATGACCAATCT
This sequence comes from Torreya grandis, assembly GCA_037957365.1. NCBI lineage: Eukaryota > Viridiplantae > Streptophyta > Pinopsida > Cupressales > Taxaceae > Torreya > Torreya grandis. The sequence goes on from JARHVA010001233.1 coordinate 1,979,280, forward strand.
AAAGAAAGGTAACCTCCTATTTTGGCAATGAAATCTCTGGATAGGCATAGTGCAAAATATGAAAGTAGATCAACAATAACATCCTATAAAATGATGAAATTTGGACAAGCAACAAGTATAATTTTTAGATGTTTCAAAACATCTACAATCTTGGTAGGAGACCCATCTAATTTCAAGACACCTTTTTCATGGGTTTCATAATGCAAACCTAACTTATCAGCTATTGATTTGACCATAACAGAAGTACTAGCCCCATTATCAATCATACAATTATGCACTAGACAATCTCTAATGATAACAAAAGATAAAATGGAAGAGATTTAGTCACCTTAAGAGGTTGAGATTCAACAGTTGAATTAGAATTAGTTAAGACAGCACTTACTCTTTCTTTTTCAAGAGATTTCTCAAAAATAGTGAGCTTTGAAAGCTCTTCTTGCAAGTACTCCTTTTGTCTTGGGATTAGTAAAGTATCCCACATTGAAATTGAGACTGTAGTCTTCTTCATATGATCCACAATAATGACTGAAGTGGATGCCTTTCACTGTGATTTAGGAGCAACAGAAGCTCCCAAATTTTGTGTAAATTGAGAAATATAAGGCTCTTACACATTCTTATCTTTTGGATCTAGAACTTGTTGATTTGAACTCTTTTGAGGCAGCTCATGTGTGGCTATCTTTTGTTGTCGCTGAGAAGAAGGGGTTGCCCTTTCAGGACCTAAACCTTCTCCAATTGTTCTTTTCTTAGATCTACTATAAGTTGCAATTGAACTATCAACATTAAGCAAATTTTGACTTTGATTTGCAGCCAAGTGCTCAAAAAAATTCTCACCTTCCTAAAAATTGATAAATGTAGTTTTAGTAGGTGCTTTACCACTACCTTCTCCTTGTTGATTTGGCACTTATGCTTTAGTGAATGAAGGAATGTCTCCATAGAGTAGAGAGGCTTCCTTATTCTGAGAAGGTGGTTGGTTTTCAAATGAAAGAACTGAAATTTGTTGCATAAAATATTGATGAGAACTCTCACCAGTTGGTGCCATTACCATGTTGTTTGATTGATCCCATTGATTGTTCCATTGTCTTTCTTGAGCATAATTGCTCTAAGTTGGCACTATCCCTCTTGAATTGCTTGGAGCATTAGGATTATATTGCCTTGATTGTGAATTTTGCACTTGACCTTACTAGTTGGATTGATAAGATGGCTTATTACGCTGAAAATTTTGATTAGTATTCTGATAAGGCCTATATGGTGGAGCTTGTTGCCTCTCAATTACAACCAACTTGTTATTTTGAACCTTAAGAAGACTCTCTATCTTCCCTAATCTGTCAGTTTGATCACCTTCAATTTGATGAAACTTTGATGACTCTAGAATTGGAGCAACAATTGAAACTTGAGGATGAATTTCTAGAAAAAGAGGCATTGGAGGCCTCGAAGATAACTTACCTGCTTGTATAAGGCAATTTTCAGCCTTAACTGCTACTTCAAAAGCTTCAGGTAAAGTATTACCTCCCATAGATTATATCATTACAGCCACAACTGAATTAAGAGCCTTTAAATAGTACAAAAAAGCATAATTGGATGTAGGTTTGATCACTGCTGGAATTCTATTTCAAGTCTTCTAGAATCTGTGATTGAAATTCACCATGAACTCATGGTTGAATTTCTTAATTGTTGTAAGCTACTCCACAAGTGAAAGATGATCACTTTTATCTTCAAAATGTTTGCACAAAACTTCTCCAAATTTGTTTCAGTTGTTGATTGATGCAGGAGCCAAACTTTTGTACCACTGAAGTGATTTTCCTTTAAAAGAAGTTGCCAATAACCTCATTGCTACATTCTCTTGTGTTACATGATGCATTGAACAAATATTAGCAATATCTACAATATGTTCTATAGGAGTTATTGAATTTTCTCATATATAATAGGGAAGAGCCTTCAGAGCTGAAACTGAAATATCATCTCATTGAGTGATATTTAGAGGGCTACCACCATTGAATGCAACAAAAGCCTATCTTCTGGGAACATCCATTTGAGAAATAAGACTTATAACAATATTTCGCTGAACAATATTGGCTCAAACAGGTGGATTTTGTGCAATAGTAGGCATAACAGAGGGTGTTAGATTTGGATTTGACTAAAACGGTCTCCTTTTCTTTGGCTGATAAGACAACTCAAAAAAATCTATTTTTTTCCTTTTACCGCTGATCTTGTGACAACTTTTGAGGGCATAAAAATATACAGCTCTGAACATAAAAATCTGAAAATGAATATAATACTCAGATACACAGATAACAATTCAAAAATGTGAATTAGCGTGTCACATTAGGCATGCTAGAAACTATTATCACTCTGGAGTGCACCCTGCTTGAAGATGTGCAAAGCACACCCTCACTCCAGCTGATACAATTGAAACTTCTCAGAGTGTGGGTGACTCTTTGATGAGAAGAACTTCTATAGAAGGTTGGTTCCCTTTAGATTTTATTAACAAATTTAACTATTGTGATTTTTGGGGTGAAAAAGGGAAGGAACACTGAAAGAAAATTCTAATTAAAGGGGGATGATACACCTGAATTATCTAAACCCTCTGAAGTTATTGAAATCAATACACACATATAATCAAATTAAATCTATAATTTTATCCTTAAGCATAAATATTTCATATGAAGGGTTGAAAACCTCTTCAAATGACCTGCAAAAGGGTGAGAAAGGGAGAGATAGGTGAAGAAGTGACCTGCAAAAGAAAATAAATCTTGCTTATACGCTGATGCACAATCAAATTAGACACTATCTTCTATTAAAACTCACATTGAGAATAATAACTTTATTGATGAATGGTCCAACTTACAATTTCCTCCTTCAAAACTTCAGGAAACCTCTAAATGGCTTGATTAAGGCAAATAAATAAGCTTTTCCAAAACCTAAAATAGCCTTAAGTGCAGTTCTAAAAGAGGAAAGGGTTAGTCTTGGTTAATTAACTCAAGACTTAACCTTTTTACAATATAGAATATTCAATAAAATCTTTCCTTTAAAAAATCTGCATGCATCTCCAAACTTTGGCATAGAAAAAGTGGTGGAGCCAAGTTTGAAAGATTAATTCTTAAAATAAACAATACACTCTCCAAGAAATCTTCAAATATGCATGAATCCAAGGTTGGCGTAGAATAATGAATGGTGGGCCCATTGAAAGTCAAACTCCTCCTTTGCATGGAAAACTATGCTAAATTTCTAAAAAAGGAACTACATTTGATTTGTTTGAAAGCTGAGCTAGAAGAAGAGATATTCCTATTTGCATGGAAAACAAGGAAGATGTGTAACAAGCTTGTCCAGTCAACTCTAACTCAGGACCAGTCAACCTCCAATGAACTCCACTTGCATGAAAAGCTATGCCACATCTTGAATGGAGAACTCCATTGGAACTCCCTAAAACGTTGAAAGCTTTGGATTGCATAAAAACCAAAGAGAAGCATGATTTTGGTCAAATAGTCAACAAAAGCTTTGACCAATCCACTAAAAATAGTATGTGTTTGCATGGATAAGGATCTCGATAAGTGGGAGATATATTTACACTGAATCGTTTGCTATTTTCCAGCGTTTTATTCTCAGTTCCCTTAGTTCTGTGCATGCATTTCCCTCGGCCTTATCTATTTATGGCCTTTTTTTTATTTCTATTTGCTCCTTTGATTTACTCGAACAAATTGTTCATGACTTTCCTGTGTCAATTCCTCTTTGTTTGTTTTTCCTGTGGACTTTTCTCAAGACTTTTCCTTGGCAACTTTCCCTGTCCAAAGTTGAGACGGGCATTTGTTCAATCAATTTCCCGCAAACAAAATGTCCACAGGAGTTGTTTATAGCTTTTCCTTTGGACTTTTATTGCCTCTTGGACTTTTATTCTTTCCACTTTCCTGCGGACAAAATGTCCGTGAGAATTGTCTAAGGCTTATCTTGTGCTTATGTTCTTTCCCAAAGGATCTCTTCCCTCATGTGAATTCTTTCAGACTTTCCTTTTGCAAACCCTCTGAAGGAATTCCTTCAGACTTTTTGTCTGAGTCCTTTGTCATTTTCCCGTGGATGAAAACTCCGCGAGAATTATTTTCCTTGTTAAAGACCTTCATTTGGATCTTCTTCTCAGACTTTCCCTCGAACAAAAAGTCTGAAGGAAATGTCCCTTGGCCTTCCAAAAATAGCCCTTCGAACTTTTCATCTTGGTACACTTACCCTGCTTTCCTGTCAAGTGACTCTCCCAAAGGGCACATAGCCTTCGATATTTTTAAAACCGTCCTTTAAAATCTTGAAGTGAACCTTCTCTAAGGGCAATTAACCTTCGGATATTTTGACGATGACCTTTCTGAAGGGTACATGCCCTTCGGGTTTTCTAAAAGTGTGCTTTCCCAAAGGGCACATACCCTTCAAAAAAAATGTAATGCACCGTTCCTTTGAAAAGAAGCCCCTCAAATTTTTTGAACTTGTCCTTTCTGCCTTTCAAAAAACTTGGAAAGTCCTTTTGGCCTCTCGAAGTGACCCTCCAGATTTTATCCCTTGAATTTTCCCGAAGGGTACCTACCCTTCGAGATTTTGTAAATGGTCCCCATCACTTGAAATTGTCCCTTCAAATTTTCGTTTTGAGTTTTCCCTAAGGGTACATACCCTTCGAGATTTTTGCAGTGATCCCTTCTGAAGGAAACATACCCTTTGGGTTTCTTGTAAGAGTCCTTTTCTTTGCCAAAGAACTGCCCCTTTGTAATTCTTTCGAAGTTATAGTAAAGTCCTTGAAATCTCCCTTTCCTCAAACTTTTTCCCTCAAACAAAAATTTTGAGGAAATTGCTTCCACATTTAGCCCAAAAGAAATATGAGAGGACAACACTTGAGGAAGAAAACACTAGTGAAAGAGTCCACTTGGGAAAAAGTCCAAAAAAATATAAACCTGTATTTTGTTTATAATTCCTTGTAAGTGAAATTACAAGCTTGTAGGTTAATGTTATAACTGTATGTGACTTTTTGAAGGAGAAATGCTTCAAATTTGTTGTAGGTGTCATGCCCTTGAACGGACTGTAGCTCGTCAATTACCCCAAAGAAGGCTCAAAAACAAATTTGATCTTCATTCTTCTATATGATTGCTTGATTAGTCCATTTGCAAACATGAACCATATGAAAAACCTCATTGTCAACTTAAACTTCATATGCATGCTTGTATTCTCCTCATAATCATAAACACTTGTCATGAAATCTTGATAAAGACCTTTCTTACTTGATTATGTAACATTGTTGTAGGTCCTCATCATGATTGTATTTGATACTTGACTGTCTACATTTCCCTTTGTTCATGCCTTTTGACTATAAATCACCATTTTGGGTAGCTGTATAGGGTATTTGACCATTTTGGGGATAGTTTTGAATAGTAGGGGTAGTAATTTGGCCTTGGCAGGCCAAAATTACTAAAAGTTCCATCTCACCTCTCTTACTAACGGCTTCTCTTTAAACTACCACGATTCTGCTCTCTTTTACTTGGCTCCTGCACTCTCATCTAGAGTCTTTTCCTTGGCTCTTTCTTCCAATGATCTCAATAAAATAAAGAATAAAATGGCGACAGTCATTTCTTCTCTCACAGCGACTGCCTTCTTCTTAATAACAATTAATTATTTCTTTGTTGCGCTTCTACAGCTGGTTGTATGCCACCAGCCCTATCTCTTGTTCAACAACATGGAGCTTCTGATTAAACTCTTTCTCTCTCCTAAGTGCTCAATTGGATGTCTGCCTACCTATGATCAACATAGTATTTTATTTGAGCAGCTTCTGGCTCTTTTCCAATGACTCAGACAGACAATTGGATGTTCTATACAAACTACATGGGTTGGGCTAGCACAACGGATAGCCATGAGATATGAATTTAACACGGAACCAACATACACAATTTATGGTTAGCACATATAGGATAGAACACTTTTTAAAGAATGCTATGACATTTAGAAAATACTTAAAACTACTTCTATTTCTTTTCTTTTCAGCTGTGCTTTAGATGATAGTTGTGAATAAAGGCCACAACCCAGACAACATATTGAAACTTACTTAGACACAAGCTCAAACAAGCAATTAGACACAAAACAGACAAATGAGCAATCCACTGAGCAACCTTCGGCTCTGAACCGACTGCAACTTTCCAGGTACCCTCTATGGACTCTGATACCACATGAAAGAATCTAAACACAGTTGTTGTTGTTAGATTTATGATAGAATAGACATACCACTCATAAAGATAAAGAAACACACAAATTGACACACAAAACACATGAAAAAATAACATAAGTAAACTAATTCTATTAAAGAGATTCATATTATAGACTACAACGGTGGTTCTGAGGCCCATAACACCTAAACTTAATGGCCACTCTGTAGGCCTTCACAATTAGATTAAATGGTTCTTCTGTAGGCCTTCACAACAGGATTCAATGGTTGTTCTGAGGCTCATTGATCCTACCAACGTCAATTGGGATGCACTCTATGCATTTTGTGCATGGCTTAAAATCATAGGAGTTACATATATTTAAATTATCACTTAGAAGGATCTAGAAATCCTTGATAAAACTATGAAGACTCTAAGCTTGGCCTCCAAGCAATATAAATGCATTAATGAGAAAGATCCATTAGCTAAGATATCCATTAATTACATATGCAGCAGGATATGCAGAAGTCATCAAGATGTGACAAAATGACAGCTAGTTGTGGATTGGTTTTTGGCGCATATCTTCAAGGATTTGGTTGCAATCAATGTCTCATAAGCTAGAGTATATGTGGCTTCAGCCATGTTTTCCAACAATTTATGGTTGTCTTCCTTTGATCTTGAAATTAAATGGATAAAAGGTGAGAAAAATCCTCTTACAGATACATTAACTAGGGAAATTGTACAAATGATGCATGAAAGTAGCAATAATAGCCATCTGAATCTGGTTGTTTAATTAGGGAAGAAGGAGAATGGGAAAATCTACCAGAAGAAATTAAACATATCCTGATTAACAACTGGTTTGCAAATAGATGGTTTAAATCCCAAGAACGGGTAATTAAAGAAGCTTATGACAATATGAGAAAAAGGACAGGATTATCATTTGACTTCTAGATTAGGATTTGAATATTCACAGTTACAATTGAGCCAGAATCAATGTTTCTATCATAGATTTTAAAGACAAGGAATGGATTGTTGAAGAAAAACATAGATTGAAAAGACTATGTTCAATGGGATATGTCAATAAAATAGAATTTCCAGAATGTTCTTTGAAAAACATGTTTTGACCCATGGATGGAAGCTTGATCCTGATATAAATAAATAATTTAAAGAACTTCAGCCAAAGACAGGAAAAAGACTTGAAAGGTCTATGAATGATTACTTGGTAAATTATGATTGGTATGAAATTCCAAGGATAGTATTATATGGACTTCAAGACAATCCCATACTTAAGTTGAAAGTCAAGAGTGGAAAAAAATTAATTATCCCTGCACCTGTCACAAGCAAATTTGAATGGAATGGTATAGAAAATCGTAGGTTCAAACATATAGTCTTCAATTTCAAACATGATCATGAAAGTGATAAAGAAGAGTGTTTTAGTGATATTGGATATTTCACTCACGGGACAGTTTGAGGTTCGAGGTAAATCCCTTTAGCGTGTGTCACTAAAGCTATGAAAAAGGAAGGACCTACGATTCAGAGTTCATGTCTACTAAGTTAGTGGTGATGCTCGAAACTAGCATATGTAGTTGCAATACATCTACCATCTGACATTGGTGTAGGAAGTCCAAGAAGTTATCAGTTGGTTACCTTGGTTACTTCATGACATGACCTCATGTCATGAAAACTATTTTGCCAAGTTGTGAATAGAGGTAGGAGTATGGTGTTCTGTGGCCCTTCATGATATGAAGGAACTAACACTTGGAAGCGTAGTGGGCCCAACTTCCCATTATCTCAAAAAATGTCTCCCACTGAAATCAAAAGTGTTCATCTTCTCAGTGCTTCATAGTGGTAGATTAGGTAGTAATTAAATTCTAAGTTTGACTTCTGGAATTTTGTATAAATAAATATGCTTGGTTTATTTGTAAACACCTCTAGGTTACAATAACTAAAGTGTATGTTCTTAACAAATCTCACATGCACCATGTTAATCAACAACCTTGTATTGTTCTGAGTTTATGTAATCATTATTTTGATTAATATATGATGTGGTTTTATATGTGCATATATATATATATATTATATATATGCACATATAAAACCACATCATATATTAATCAAAATAATGATTACATAAACTCAGAACAATACAAGGTTGTTGATTAACATGGTGCATGTGAGATTTGTTATATATATATATATATATAATTAATAGGATCTAAGGATTTGAGTTAGTGGTGAGAAATAAATAATTTGTAATCACTGATCTAAGATTTATTTTCATTAAGTTTATTGGACATTTACAACAAGTTTGAGGTGGGGGTCAATTTCTTTATGTGAACCAAGCAAAATATACCTCACTTGGAAAGGTGCTCCTCAATTAATCCAAACATCTAAAAAGATGTCAATTTTTTTGTACCCTTATATTATAATGTAATGGTGAAGCGGACGCATTTGTATCGAAGTGACCCATCAAAATACCCACAATAGAATAAATATATGTTATAATTTAATCATAACTTAACTAAAGAAAATCCTTACACTGACTAAATCTATTATAATCTATTTAATGTAAATTATATATATATATATATATATATATATATATATATATATTTTATTATTAAATTATATTATAATTGATTGAATCTTTTAAATATATGTCACAATAATTTTTTGTAATAGTAATATAAAGATGTTTCCTATATACAACCTTTTATATCCCCATTTTATATTTTATTTAACATTTTTTTAATGTACTCTAGTCATGTATTATCTTCAACCCCATTGGTCATTCTTAACCTCCACTGGACATTAATATCTAAATTAAAGGTCACCTTTGGCGTTTCTTCTTTCTAGTAACATAGAAAGTCAAAGCCCAACCCACCAATACTGTTTCACACCACATTTTTTTTTACTAGCAACATAACCCAATACCAATCCTTGAACATGCTTAGTAACAATGAGTTGCTACATACTTTAATGCAAGTTCATGGGATTTCAGTGTTTTGACTGGCTTCATGGCCTCACATGCAGCTCTTTGTTTGCAACATGGTTGCAAATCGTTTTCCGTACAGTACATAAATTTTAAATCAATTTACTTGCAGGTTTGATTGGTCTCTTCCTAGCCTAGAACAACAGCTAAGGCCTTTAATGGAATTCTCAACGAGCTCGTGGCTCATCACACAACGCAGGCTCAAATGCCTTACACTGTCTTCAACAATTTTGTCTGGACAATTTGTAGGCTAGCACATCTTTCTACAACCAGATGTGTCTGGGCTTTTGAAATATTTAGTTTGCAAGATGATCTTGCATGACACTCCCAGCCCTGCTTTGCTCTAATAATACCATATTGAATTTGTGAACCAGGATTACTGAAAGACAAAAAAATTAACACATATTCAATGAATTTGGTTGTTTTACAATGGACTTTTCTTGATTGTACTAGGACTGTATAGTCTATAGCCTTAAGTTATAGTAATGGATGTTCCCTACTATACATATGATGGCTTCACCATTCTGACAGTTGGCTAGCTACCTAAAATTAACTTTTCTAAGACCTTTTCTATACTGGGGACTTTCACTAAGAAGTGGGTATAAAAAACAACGGATGAAATTCAGAGTAAATTCCCTGCTTTGGAGCATATAGAAATTATAAATTACTGGAGTATATCAAATGAAGAATGAGATGGACTAGCTGAACTACAAAACATGATTACAAAATTTTATCCATAAAATAAGCTTTTTCTGCAATAGATCGCTAAAGGTGATAGTTTTAAGGCATGATTTGATCATTGGTAACAGTAAGTTCCCCTGTTTCAAGATCGAAATGACATTGTTCAAAGATTATTTAGACAACAATAGAACCACAAATTCCATAGTAGTTACAATTTACAAAAATATGACTCCAAATTAATAAAACAGTCACTGCAAACCCAAATATTCTATATTACCTCATTTTTCCTATGCAAATTGCTTACTTATTAAAAAATGTTTACTACTATTCAACCACATATACTGTCAAGGACTAACTGCTATCATATTATCAAAATGCATGAACTCCTAAATTGATAACATAACTATTCAATCCTTTGTGTTAACAAGGTTTTTTTTTACTATAATATTATGAACAAAATCACACAAGAAGAAATGGCCAAATGTTCAAAGTTATTAATATAAGAAACAAAAGGTTGTAGTGTGCATCTATGAGGCAAATGTGTGGCATCATATTCTTTTTTTAAGCTTAATAGAGCCTGGAATGGTTTTACAGCTTTTATGTAATAAAATCAAATGCCAAAATAAAAAATACACTGTCTGAAAATTGAAATATAGAATTTGAAAACTAGTAATCCCAGAAATCTACTTCACTAATAAGTAGCTAATCCAAGAAAAAGAAAATATATGCATGTAATAAACATGATAATCAACTCATTCAGTTAAAGTCTGGATCAATACATAGAATCACTATATATTAGTGAACAGTCTTAACTCTCAGAGCAAGTCTTCCGATGAGCTATTTTTATTTTTAAAAAACAAAGGAAAAAGAGAAGATCATACTAAATGTGTCAAAATACATTGCCCCATTTAAATATATTAATAAATCTAAAACCCAATAAAATCATAAAAACAAGACCTACCAACAAATTTAAGCCCTATCCGATCAGCTACAAGTATTGGAAAAAATAAGCAATAAAGAATAATAATAGAAAGATTATACAAGGTATGCTGAATATAAGACCTCATTTATATACCACATAAGTCTGACAGAAGCCAAAAGTAACCTAAAGAATTAAAACCCAAACAAAAAAAAGCATTTGGAAAAAGGATCACATAAAACAAAACCCACAAAGGAATTCAACATCTCTGTTGACAGCGACTTACACTCAAACCCTGTCTACCTTTCATCTACTTGTAGGAAAAGTTCATACACCACAGATCTTGAAAAGGACCCCACATAATCATAAAAATGAAAACCCCAAATAATTTGTGGAATTAAACATTCATCAGTATGTAAAATCGAACTTCATGGTTAAATATGCACATAACCACCGTAATCTAACGAACTTAAAGCCTAGGGAAACTGTTAAAACAAAACTCAAAAAGATATTCAATATCAACATTTTGCAATTACCCATTTCTTCAGCTTCTCGGCAATGAAATCTGAACGGTAATGTATCTGCAGACCCCACCCAAAGCACTTTCCTGGAAGAAAAAACAAAATAGATTGGAGAGTTAAAGCGAGGATTAAAAAGATTTTCATAGCGGACTAAAACAAAGAGATTATATTGCAATCTTCCATATTTATATTTGTTTTCCATAGTAATGGTGGGGACCTCCCTCACAAAGCAATTATTTAATTGTGTACCTTAACAAAGCCGAACTACGCTGAAGTTGATGTATTTTTTTATTATTTTTTATACTGCTATTTTTTATTTTTTATTTTTTTTTATTTATTAATTTTATTTTATATATATATATATATATAAAGTTTTAACATAATTTTTATTTAAATAAATAAATAAATTTCTACAAAAATAATTGGTTATAATTAAAATGTATGATTTTTTATCTTTGTTATGTAATTTTTGTTATTTTTTTTGGGTGATAGTTGCAATTAAAATGTTTTAGAATTATAAAAAATAAATAAAATCTTATTTTTGAATTTATTGTAATGTCATATTTATTGTGACATTGCATTCAAATTTAGTTCATATGATTATATTTTTAGGTTTCGACTTTATTTTAAGTAGTCGAATAAATATTCTCTACGAAAACTTAAGTCCATTCACAATCCTCTTTAATATTTTTTAAGCTTAAAATTTATTTTAAATTATTTTATCACTTGTAATCTTTATATTACGTAAACGGGTTCACAAGTTAAGTGAAATCGCACATAGTAACAGAATCCAAGAAGCCTTTTTATTTCAAAACTAAAAGTGACATTTATGACCGTGAGTCTGTTGCACTCATGTGTCAACTATTTAATTGCAAGGTTTTAATGATATTTTGGTTTTGACCCCTTTTTATAGCACGTGTCTTCAATTTGAAAGTCACTTATGATCGCAAATGTCACATCATACTTTATCTTGTTTGCTATATGCAAGACCATGTAGATGCATAAAACTATTAAATGGATTGCAATATCGAATGGGTCCATGGAGAGTTAAGGGCCAATTTGAAAATAAAAAGGGGCATTTCATTACTCCATGACCCTCTAGCTTATAGAGAGTCATCACGTGTCTTATGTATATATTACAATTTTTTATTAAAGTAACATGTGTTGATTAATGTGTTTTTCAATTGTGGCCTCATTATTCATACACAGGGTTTGCTATTAAAGGAAGAAGTAAAGGAAAAAATAGACTAATAAAACAGAAAGTGGATTCAATAACTTAATGTATCCCCATAGTCTAATGTGGGTCTCTTTAAAACAACAAGACTCTGCATAACTATGTTAATCCATGGCTAAATATGAACGATCACAACTTGTTGCTTCTATTTTTTTACATCTTTATAAAAATTTGGTCTATGTTTTATTAAAATATTTAAATATGGCTTATTTATTGCTTATACACATGGAAAAAGGAAAAAACAGACCCATTAAAATTATAAAGTGGATTTTAAAAACTAAGACATATGTACACTCTTTAAAGTCATTCACAAGATTCTTGAACTTCATGACTAAGTGTCCAATGAGAGGTGACCATGTGAGTTAATTTGATTGGATGCAGTAAAGTGAAAAGTAACAAAGAATCACAACTTAGGTGAAGATGCACTACACGTGGCCATAGTTGATGTGACAGTGGAAAGGTGTGGATGCCATAAGAAGATAAAGAATAATTAATAAAGATTCATGGATCTACAAACTGCATAAATTTAGAGGCTAGCGCGTGTTACAATGTGATCAAACACAAAAAAAGAAAAAGGGAAAGACATATCACAACTTAGTGAAAGCATGCAATGATCAAATCATTCCACATAGAAGAGACAAAGGTAAAGAGCAAAGATAAAAGAAATTGAACAATCTAACATATTCGTAGTTGACAAAGATAAAGTGAATGGCAAAATTATTTCAATGAACTCTACAAAGGATGTACTATGTGATCATGATACATGGAAGGTCTAGATTCACATATGTGATCAACACCAAATTAGATAGATAACTATAGCTATTGTTGGTATAGTCTCAAGTATATTTTCACAGTGGATAATAATTTAAATGTGTAGTATATTGTGCTCCATTGGGGAGAAAATATTAAATATCAATGTGTTAAGTGGCGTATACTACTGATTTATCTCGCTAAGCTATGATCTGTTACTACCTCTTTTTAATTTATTATGTCCAATAGGGATGAAATGTGATCCAAGAGGATATAAGACACCATATCTTACGATAGTTATCAGGTGTTGATCATCTAGCCATGTGCAAAAGGGAAAGATCTAACTCATTTTATATGTTATTGCATAACTCTCACAGTTCAACATTACAACAAATTTAAGATTGTTTCAAAGGACTTCATATTTTTTTCAAGGATCAGCATGCCTTACTACATAGCCTTAGCTATGTGAACCTGTAAATGACAAAACAAGCTTTCTAGAAAGGTATGATAGTCCACAATCAAAGCATACGCATAAAATTTAGGTCTTGCTAAGTGAAATAGATTACTCTAATTTTTGCGGTATCTCCTTGTGCATTGTTCAACTTATCTGGGTCATTCCAAGTTAACATAAGGCACTAAGTAAATATCATGCACATCACATAATTCCACACAAGTTTATGTGGTGAACGTAACCTGTGTATCTCTATGACACTTGTAGAAACTCTCTGCTCTCTTACATGCTTATGGTAAGAAAACACCAAACAAAATTGAGTAATATGGAAATAAAAAAAACATTGCACTAAATAAATCAATAAGGTAATGTGCGACACTTATGCAAACCCTATAGTATCCTTGTCTATTGAACTGCAATGTCAAGATGAACACCAAAAAACACTCTTGCTCTACATATAACTTGGCACCTTTGTAATAAATCATGCCATAACATAAAGACATATGGAACTCTTGCATTCTTCCATAAGACCTTGTAGCATACCACATATCAATATAGCTCAGTGCATGACTCAACATCCATGTACCAAAAATATTATATTTCCTAGCATGTTAGGTGGCATTCCCTATGTCTATGGTATGTCAAGGATATTTTCAACAATGCAACACTAATGAAAATGTAATCATCACACATGCAAGGAAGTTGAACCATCACATAGGCAGAAGACGAACCATTCTCGTAACTATCTACTTTTGTAATCATCTATTGCAACTACTTCTTTGTAATGATATATAATATAAGACACTAAATGTGGTGACACAAACAAATAGAGATAGAGACAAATAGGAGGCTCACACAGTAACCAAGTGAGCGATCATTGTTTTGTTTCAACCATGACTTCAACATCTTGAATATTTGTATGCCTTGAGCATCTCATATCAAATGGCATCTTCCCAAACTAGGTAAATCAATTAGGATGTTTATCCCTCTGTAATAAAAAATACCTACTTCCCCCACTTTGTTTGATGATACCACAATTTAGACAAATCTGTCAGGGTGTTTATCCCTTTCTGATAAACATGAATTTGTATCCCTTATCTTTCTACACATTGTACACATATTTAATTTTACCTATTCTTTCCATTAGAAGTGGCACCATTCTACCAATCTCCTATGTTCAATCTATAGTGGTTTTTTAAACATCTATTTGTTAGATTCAGCTACATGTTCTACAATTATTCAACTTTTTTTAAATTCACTTCTGCATATATCTGACTTCAATTTATTTAATTAGGTTGTTTAATGGGTCTCCCTTGGGCCTTGAATAAATATGGGACCCTCGAACTACCCATCCCTCTCTGACATGGAAAGATTGTAGAGGATGTAACTTTGTGTGGGTTTCACCTCTTTGTATCTTATGACCTTTTTATTGTGTGCACATGACAATTGATAATGAGCACATGTCACAATTTTTTATTGGAACATGTGGCAACCACTAATTGGTCCACAACACGATTGTTATATATTCCATAGTCACAACCACATTGACTCTCTGAAGCCTCTAGACTTTCTTATGTAGAGTTTGTAGATCTATTGGATCATAACACTCATAATATAACATGTGGAATTTGTTGATTGACCAGTGGTCATGAACTTAACAAAGTTTTTCAATCCATAAGTATTCTTCATGTAGGGGCTACAAAATTGTTGGGTTTACTCTATTTTATTATAGTTGATTTAACATATGCGGTTACAACTTTTTTTCTTTACCTTTGTTACAGGTTTCACCTTCACATTTATCATAGTAATGTGATGAAAATCAAACACAAACACGTTTTTTTTCAAACTCCAAGTTTTCATTCTCCTTTTACTTTATAATACCTCTCAAATAAGAACATATGGAAGTATCATGTCACCTCTAGGCCACAAAGTTCATAGAGTGTTTTGTGTTTTGAAAAGTTTTCATTTACTTTGCATGGACCCATTCACTTTTAAATTTTTCTTTAATAATCTTGGTATCCACATTTTAATTTATGTAACCACAAAGAGAAAAAAAAGTGATCCAAATAAACCTATGGACTAATAGAGGCCACAAAACATACATTTCACTTGGTAATAAAAAGGACCTTTATAAAAAATTAAGTTTGTGAAAAAGTTAGGTTATTGCACTTTATTAGATCCAATTTATAATTATTTATGTCTATCAAAAATTCATTGAACTTTATTAGGACCACATGATATTAGATGACACCAATTTTGATGAAGTTTAAGGAACCTATAAAGCTACAAGTGGATGATTATTTCAAGACAAGGATCTATAAATGTTATGGGATATGAAGGGCTCTTAATAATAATCATTCAAAGCCCTGACTTAATAGAGTAACGAAATGTATCCTTGTAATGAGCATACTTGACTACACTCTAAAACATAACACGTATAATATAATACATCCACGAAGACCTATTTCCACTTGAAACTCTCAGTGGATCTGTCGAATTCATTGTGGCCACTTTTAAAATAAAAGGATACTACTATGTGATCATGTGAGGGTGGGATGATTTCCACATGTTATTTTTGTGTCTCAAACTTTTATATTCATGTGTGTTTTTTTAATGTTTAGATATAATTAGGACAAGTAGTTTTTTCGTATGTATGTAAATGAAAGCATATTACAAAACATATCTCCACGTGGCTTAAATATATGTGATAAATCAATGAAGGTGTGGATAAATAAATATCAACTAGAGGCAATGATATCACACATTAGTGGATGTCAAATTGAGACATTTCAATTTAAAGATACTCTATGACTCCATGATTACGAGTTAATACACAAATGGTCCCCTGAGTCACTCTGATTGGAAATTGTAAAGATGGATCATAATAAAGATTTGGAAATCAACGAAGATATATTGTATATGATTTTTCATGTATCCATGACAAATGTAAAATGGATACCAAAATGAATATTGTAATTGTGAGAGCTTTGTTACCATCAGAGTATATGATTGTGACACATGAATGGCAATGATTTTTAATTGAAGACTAAGTTATTAATAAAAGTTATAACTGATGAATTTTGAAATAATTAATAATATAATATATATCATTGTTCGCTTTTAATTCACAAGGTTGTGATGGTGATTGGATGTGACTGTTTTATCAGAATTTTAAATTAATTTGGGTATTAAATCTAATTAAGATAAAATAAATAGAAGTGTAAAATATGCTATAAAATAACTTGCAAAATGAATGAAATAAAATAGATACAAATGACACAAGAAGACTTAGTTATTTTTTGCTAGTAGGTTGATTGTGTGTGAAGGAAAAAATGAAAAAAAAATTGTAATATCACTAATCAAGGTCAAGATTGACTGTAAGGGGACAAGTTCAACTGTGACTACTATCTTTCATGGTTTGATCTTGTTTCTATAGAGAATTAGGGCACAGTCACCTACACCTAGATGTGTGCAATTAGAGATGGTTTGAATACTTGATAATGATTTTCTTGACTTGGATGGAATAGGTTCTTGACAAATAGAATCAAATTTGAGAAGAATACAGAAGCTTTGCTTAGTTTGCAATAGTTTAAGTGTTCCTCAATAATGAAATTTCTAAGTAGTATAATAGGTGAATTAAATGTGCCTTTATAGGAATCCAAAGTGGGAAAACCTCATGCGACATATCCTAAAAATGTGGAACAACCTATAAGGGAGTGTTTAAAATTAAAAAATAGTCATTACTAAGTGAAGGATAGGATCAATATTAAAACTATTTTAGAAGAAATCAATGTCTTACTCAAGCCTTTCCACATCCCTATGACCATGAAAGAGGATGAATTGGTATGGAGGGATTCTTTTAATGGTGATTATAGAGTGAAGTCCAATTATAGATTGGTTTCCAATCCCCCTCTTGAGAACATTCCTTGGTGAAGGCTTTGGGAGAGGTATCTAACTCCCAAAATAAAAAAAATTCAATGGTTATTTGTTCATAATACAATTCTAACAATATATAATCTTAAAATAAGAGGTATGGTGTTGTTGAATAGGTATTCATTGTGTGGAGTAGAAAATGAATTTGTTTCTCATTTTTTATTAGGTTGGCCCTTCTCTATTGAAGTGTTAGGACTGATTAATTAAAAGTTTCACACCTTTTGGGTTTTCCCTCTTTTAGTAATTGATCTCTATTAGGTCTAGAATTCTCCATTTAAAAATAAAACTGTCAGGTTTATTTGGCACCTCTCTCTCCCTCATGTGCTTTGGGGTATCTAGAAGGAAAAGAATAATAGAATTTTTAGAAACAATAAGACTCCTAGCTTAGTGGTGGCAAGAAGGATATGTGACAAGATTTTAGAGAATTTCAAACTAATTTTAACTTTTAAAATCAAGGGTCTTAATTACTTCTAATTGGCAGGTAGTTATCTAAAATGGTATTGCATGATAAATAAAATAAAATAATACATACCAGCAATGGATTTATATATGATATCAAGAGCAAAGGCGTACATGAAACCAACACAATATATACGTGGGAAAACCACTAAGAGGTAAAAAAACCCACAAAGATTATTCATATTATGAGAAACTAACGAGTATCCAATACAGTCTTTCTTCCTCTTACTTCTTCTCAATCAATCTTCACATAACTTGAAAATGTGTTCTCCACATTTTGGTGTAACCCTCCTAGTCCAACCAACTCACTCATATCCAAAATTCAATGTTAACCCACATACATCTCTTATAAACCTTGCTTATGAGATCAAATGCTTATTTATGAAAAATAACTTCTTTATCAGAGACATGACACACACCTTAACACCCCTATATAGACCCATTAATATCATTCATCCTTTGGTAGAAGGCTTAAACCTCTTAATTTACCTATACGCAGGTTTATCTTCCTTATAACCCTGCAAACCTTGAATTTTGATCGTAAATTTCGGTATGTTAGCTCAAACTCAAATGTGAAACCATTTTTGGATACCCATTAAGCCCTTATATAACATAATTGATAATCTCCTAAGGTTCCTTTGTATGGATTGGTACCTGCTTCTTTGACCCCTGCTTCAATTAGCCCTCTTTTCCTATAAACCTCCTTGTTATTAACAATATACAAACTTTTAGGTCAAACCAATCACCTTTTGGGATACCCATTATCCCCTTATAGGTGAATCCATCATTAATTTATACCCTTATTTGGTAAAAAACACCTTTTCTCTATTTGGCCTACTCTTTTAGCTTGTTTGCACCCATGACTAAATTTAAACTTGTGATTCTCATACTTTTCCATACCCTAAAAGTGTGAAAGATTTTTCAACAATTTGTAAACATTTCCAAATCCAAGATTCTAAAATTTCAAGAATTTTCAAGGGTTGGAATTCATTTTAGAGATCAAACCCTAGGTCAAGGGTTTCTAGAACTTACACAAGGCCGAGAGCCTTCAAAATTGAACTGTGAGTGTTTTAGGATGTTTCAAAGGGTCTAAATACATCAAAAAGTTCTTTCTAGGTGTCTTACACCTTTCTAATTGATTTTCCAAGTCACATAACCATTCTATTCATCCCAACACAAAATCCTTTGGTTACTTGGACTGTATTTCTTGATAGTGGACAGGGTTCTTAAGGGTTTACTTTATTAATCCTTATTTAAAAAAACACTCAAAGGGTCGTATATCATTTTTATGGATTAAAAAACTTATTCCAATATCAAAATCCTTTTAACAATCTCTTAGGTTCACAAAACATACCAAGACCCTCATTTTTGCCTGTACCCTATTTTCTTAGGCTAAGAGCAGGGTCTTTGAGTTTTCAAAACATATAAAGGTTTTCAACATTTATTTTCTTGTCTCTTATCTCCACAATAACCTAAAAACCTATTCCCATTCTTTTCCAAGTCCCATGCAAACAACTCTATGTGGATCTAACTTGCCATAGTGGACTGTATTGTATTAGAAAATACACAGGCCTGCACCCTGTTCATTGAACTTTTGTAACATTTTAGTCCTCTTAATAATATAATAAAATTTTAAACTAATTCTCAAATTATATCCAAATTTTCTCATTCATATTTCATTCCAATAAATGATCATTTATTTCTTAAACCTCAAGGAAACATACATAGACATACACAGGGCTATACATTTGTTTACCACTGATTAGACCATAATTTTGTACTTGGGAATATTGTTTACATAAAATACACATGTGAATCAAAATACATTTATTAATAATCAAAATAGCTACTTAAAATCAAGGATCGATCACTCTATGATCTATATCCATGGTCAATGGCTTATAAGTCTTATTTGCACCTTCAACTTTCTCTCTTCCTTCACTCTTGCATTCTTGAATGAGGTCCTCCCTCCATATTCTCTCTCCTCTCACACATAATGTCTCTTTCTTAAGTTATTCCTTTTAATTATCTCTTTCTTTCTTACATGATCTCTTTCTCTCCTTTCTCACATGAACTCTTTTACATTCCTCTATTTTCATGAGCTCTCCTCACATTCTTCTCTTTTCTTAATGAGCTCTCTCCTTTTGAATGAATTCTCTTTTTCTCTTTTGAAGAGCCTCCTCCCTAACCTCTATGCCCAACTTGGGCTCAAGATAAAACAAACATGGTTTGTAATCTTCAACAATATACTAAGGTTGAAAGATTTTCAACCACTCTTTTATTTGCTCAATAACTCCAATATAGGAGATTCTCCTTTAACCACTTTCACTCTTTTACTTTTTACATTGACTTTTTACCTTTACTTTTACAATTACTCCTCATTAACAACATTTTGGAGGGAATATGCAAGAATTTGAATTTAAACTCAACTAAGACATGACTTGGACTTTGTAGGCTAGAAAGGATGGTTTCCATTTTTGAATAAGTGCTCCATGAAATTATTTAGATGCTTTGAGATGCTCTTGCATCACATTTTCTCATTTTTCTCTACTCTCCTTTTTTCATTGCATCTTACAATATAAGATCTTTATTATATAGAAAAAATAATATAACCATTATAATGTAACCTTTTTCAACCACCACATTAATGGGTCCAACCTCTCCAAAGGTCATTTAATATATTTTATTATTTATTTACACAAGGATAAACTCATGATAAATAATCAAATATATTAGTATTTAACCAATGTAATTTAATGTATTAAGGGTACATAAATAACACCACTTAACCATTAATTATTCCAATACTCCCCCTTAGTGTTAAGTGGGAATACATGTCATAATCACCTTTATAACAATCAAGTTATACTCCATGAACCATCCACATGATGAGTTTTCGGAGGTAACAACTGTATGCACTAAATTATGCTCTCCCCGCTTAGCATACTAGTTATATTAATTCCTTCTAATTTAATATAATTTCTACATTTCCTAGCTAAGTCAACTATTGGTATAATAACACACATCTCATTCACATATCCTATAAACCTTTACCCCATCATAAAACCAATTAATCCCCTCATTAAACCCCTAACAGAACCTATTACCCACTAACCTACTCCCTAAGTCAAACTAGCCAATTTAAAATTCCAAAATAATCTACCTACCCAACCACCACCCTATTATAGCCTCTCCTAAAACACTAAACTATATGGGAAGATTTTTAGAATTAGAAAATTCTATAAATCTTCACCATTTTAGCCACCTTATCTAGAATTCTCTAATTTTAGAGATCTCCATGGAATTAAAAAATTCATGAAAAATCCCTAGCCCTTGATTTCAATGGCCCAAATTTGAATTTGAGCCATTGATCTTTCCCTTCATGTCTATTTAACTAAGCTCTCCATCATCCTCCAAAATAACTTGGAAATCCATAAAGCCATCATATTTTTACTATCTTGCATCCACAAAGCTCTCTTGCATCTATCTATAACCACTATCAAGTTCATTTAACCACTTGGAAACCATTGTCAACACTTATCAAACAATCCAATATTTCCAAATTTGGGCATCAACAATCCATTTTGCAATCCTAAAGTGGAGCCATAAGGAGGTGAAATGATGCTAATAATGTTCTTATTATGTTGATTGTCTTTTTTTATCCATTCCTATTGGTGTAATTAAGTTTTATGTTTTTATTACTAACATTAGTAATATAACTTGGATCTAAAATTTAGTGCACATTTTGGTGACCACGATAGAATATTACTCCCTTAACTAACATTACAAAGGCGTTAGAAGTGATTTGAATGCTTGTTAGACAAATTAGACATCAATTAAAGGTCAGATTTTGATTTTTGTCACATACAGGCAAATAGTGATTTTGCACTAGTATTAGCGGTATTGTAGTCATGATTTTGTATATTGAGTAGAGATTTTGTCAACTAACCACTAACGGTTAAGTCTTTTACAGGATTTTGGGTTGTGAAAAAACCATAACTTTGAGAGTTGCAATTTTGTTCTGGTAATAGCGGCTTTGTTGGTTGCAATTATGATTTTGTCAAAAGTAGTAATTAAGGGTAACTTTGTAATATGTTCTTGCTAAACCCCTTTTTTTGTAGGTATCTTGTTATCTATTTATATTTTTTGTGTGCAAGTCAAGGAAGGGATTAACTTGATATTCGATTGTTAGGATATTGAACACAAAACCATGAATTTGATAGTTACAACTTCGCACTGGTGATAACGATTTTGTCAGGTATAATCATGACTTTGTATAACTTAGGTCTACATTAGATCTCTTACTATCACCTAACAATAGACATTTTTGTAAGTTGATTTTACTGCTTAAGAAAGGATGTTTGGTTTCTATTTGTAGTGAAAATAAGGTTGTATCAAGATTGGAAACATTTAGACATCATCCACAAAATCATGACTCTAGGATTAGCAACTTTGACTTGGTAGTAGCAGTTTTATCCTTCCTTATAAAACTGGTAAAACATTGACCTATCTATTTTATTGATCAAAAATAGAAGGATCTCAAGTTATGTAGAAAAGGATTAACAAGGGGTATAATAAATTCAATACAAACATCACAAGCCCCATCACAAGTCTATTTTAAACTTTACTGTAAAATCATAAGTCTTAAACTTGTGATTTTATTTGGATAGTCACGACTTTGTCAGTTGCAGTCATGACTTTGTAGTTATCTAGTCAAACAAAGTAGTTTAGGCTATCTAGTTAGCATCAAGGTTAAATTTTAGTAGCATTAGACTCTATATAAAGTAATTACATTTTGTTTATTCTATCTAAAAGCAAAAAATTCTTTTTGGTGTAAGATTCCTCAAGCCCAAGGCACCCCACTTGGATTTATAACCTTTGTGATTATAGGAAGGGGTGCCTCTAGTGTACTATCCTAGTTTTTGTTGTATATATATTTGTCATGAAAATTTGTTGCATTATAAATACCTACTTGTGTGTGTGCATTGACTTGTAAATAATGATTTATATTTGTGCTCCTTACACATAAGTAATTAGTCAGTTAATTTTTTGTATTGTGCTTACTTGTTTGTTATCCCCCCGTGTCTAGGATAGAACATGATGTGAAATTCATCCCCATGTATGGGCTTAGCATATAGGGTTTGGTGATGTAGATTTCATCACCATGCCCTAACCAAACTTTGTGTTCTCGTAGAGTCTAAAAATTAGGAGAGTTATCGTTACATGTCTAAGCAAAAATCCCCATTAAAAGTTCCATGGAGTGAGGGGCGATTAGGCTCCAAGATATAGGGTAGTCAGATAGCATCCTACATAGACTTGGGATCCATCGTACCTTCATGTATATATAGAAGATACACCTAGAACCTTTTGTGTATACTTAGATCAGGATTCTTCAACGATAATGGGTGTACCACTACAGGAGTCAGTCATCTCCAAAGTAGACATAGAGTGCGAATAGGGTTGAGAGAGTTTGGTTGATACCATAATAGGTCATTGGCCAACAACCTCAAATGTGAAGTCATTGGATGGTGTGGGCATTAGGTTACACACCCATCATAGTTGACTAATTTAGGGGTTGTACTTATGTGTGTTGTTTGAGTATTATGTAAAGACCCATATTATTTACAAGTTGAGTTGGCCATACCTTACATTTTGTGTGAAAACCTTAGACATCTATAAGCTAAATACTCATCATATCATCATCATACCATCTACTCATCCACCTTATATTATCTTTTATTAATCACCCATTCCCATTTGTCATCTCTTCTTCCGCACCTGACATCCATCTAATACCTATTTCATAATCCCTCTTATCTAATCCTATATTTCCTAATTCACTCACCTAATACCCGTATCCATTTCATACCACCTTTGACTATTATATTCATCTCATATTCATTCCATATCCTCCACATTCTAACCTTTCGTCTCTTTTCCATTCTCCTACAACACATCTTTCATACCTTTCTTATACCCCCTTTGTTTCATATTCATTAGCATCGATTTGTATATAGTTCATTTTGAGAAGCTTTAATCCTTTTTGCCCAATCCTATATTCTCTATCACCCCATCCCATATCCCATATCACACCAATATCGAATCTTGTATACCCAAACCTTCCACCTCTAAAACACTACCCATAGCTACTATCCATTCCATTATATCTAACATAATAGCCATCCCTTTCACATCTTCTATCTACTATCTACTCCACTTTATTCATACTACAACACATTTTCATAATCATCCTCCCTTTCACATATTTCTTTAGTGCCTAGTTTATACCCCCCCTCACCTCTTCAACATCCATTTGTGTATTACTCATCTTGAGTGGTTATCATTCTTATCCAATCCTACATCAACCATATACCCACTTAAGACACATCCTATCTTTCATCCTATATATCATACATCTCCCATCCCCCATCCATCTCATCACCTTTGAATACTGATGAAGTCAAGTTCTAGTGGTCACTCATCTTATTTAATTATCATTTGTCACTTTCTACATCTCTTAGAATAGGATTTATAAGATTCTAATCTAACACCCATCACGTATCTTCATCTTTATTAGGTACCTTTTTCATCTAGCAACCACCAAATTGTCTCTCTGTTATTGGACAATGCATTTAATCCCATCACTCTTCTTTATCCTTGTTAGATTGGTCTCTTACAAGACTTTATCTCTTGGTAATTCTTATTCACCTCATCATCTTCTAAAAACCATTACTCATTCTCTTTTGACCACTAGTAGCTTTGGTATTTAAATGAAGGTAGTATTTGAAGACTTCTATTTTATCTATCACATCTCATTTTTAGGATAAATTAAAACCCAGATCTATCCCCAAATCATGTACAAGAGAAACTATGAAACAAATTAATCAAACATTCAGAAAATAAACATAAACATGCACATGATATGAGATGTTAGATTTAACATGGTTCACACAAAATGGGCTACATCCACCAAACTTGTCTAGTATATTATTTCTAACAATACAAGGGAGAAACAAAATCTTGTAACAAACCCTATTACACCTCTTTACCTTTTATACCTCTACTCTATGCACAATATTTCATTAATTCATCACAATAATCCATTTTATCCATATATCAATACATTTTAGGGTAAAAACACCTAAATATAACCTCTAATGTCAGATCTAGAAACCTTTAATCAATGGCCTAGATTGACTATAAAAAAAACAATTTAATAAGGCAATTTTAATAATAAAAATTCTCTAGGGCGTGCGGCCCCTATAACCCCTGCTAGGGGGGTCATCCCCCTTGAACCCTGCAAAGGGTTTCCCCCCTTACAACACACACACCATGAGGGATTCAAATAATGGGATCCAAACTTGACTAAAATAACATCGAAATTTTAACTTCTAATCTTGGAAGACAATCGGGCTCTACACCTAACACTCATCACATCTCTCTTTCAAAATGGTTATTCACACTTGTACTCAACTCAAGATTGGATAGGCCTCCAACCAAGCTAATGATCCATTAGGGCATATGGTTGATCCAACTTAGGAATATGATGAAACTCATCATGATATGCACACACTTAGGGAAAAAGATGAAAGGTTTAACCCCCTCTATAATGATGAAGTCAAGAACTTAATTAACCACTATCTATATGAGAACCGTGATCATGTCCTAGCTTGTGTCATCGAAATAGGGGGCACACTACCTTCCACTTTCAACCATACTCTCTTACATAATCTAGTCCACCCTCCATCCTGTCCAAACACAACCCATCATAATATACATACCAATTAATTACCCCTAGAAGAGGACGGTGTGGGCCATAGATTTACAAAAGAGGAACGTGCACCACCCCTTCATGATAACTATTTTGAGGCTAATTAGAGACGAGCTATCATAGAAGATCACTTATACCAATTAACACAAAAAATCAACCTTTTAATCTTCAATAAACATCACCATCCCCTCAACAAAACATCCCAAATAATAATGATAATAATAACAATACCACTAATAATGCCAATAATATTCACAATACTAAAACACCAAAAACACTCATAGCACACACACCCATATTCCCCAAGGCAACCAAAATTAAACCACCAATCCTCTTGGAGATCCCACCTTTGCACAAGAATGGAGAGCAAAGAAAGAGACCCTCCAACAAATAGATCCACATTCACAATCCCTCAAATATAAGTATAAAGACTTTTATTCTTCACCCTTAGACATGACTATTTTATAAATACCTTTCCCTTCACACTTTGAAGTACCTAAGTTTGAAAAATACAGAGGGAAAGGATATCCTAAAGATCATGTACAAGAATTTTATTTAGCTTTCTTTCCATGAGGTAGCTTGTGAAGATGCCTATTTGTTGATACTTTTTCCCAAGAGTCTCACTGGACCCACTTTAGAATGGTTTATATATTTACCCAAGGGGTTAATATGTAGCTTTAGATTCTTGACAAAACCAATCATCTGACATTTCTCATTTAATATTAAACATGACATCTCCATAATTCACCTCTATAAAACCAATCAAAGAAGCGATGAAAGTTTAGCATTATTCTTATAAAGATGGCAAAGTTTGGTAAGATGCTTGAGGTGTACAGTACTTGAGAAAGAATTGGCCAAGATATTTGTGGATAAACTCAATGATGGACTCAAGTATCAATTAAAATTATAGTGTGTTAAGACCTCTGATGAGATAATATAGAAAGGAATGCAAATTGAGGAGGTTCTTGTTGAAAAAGGGACAATCAAGTTATATTCTTGAAATCAGCACACCCAAAATCAAGACAACTCTTTTTTAGGGAAATCTAAAGTCTTCAATAAAAATAAGAATGTTGTGGGAGATGGGGTGATCGATTCTAAATAATAGCATGTATAATCAGTTCAAAAGAAAGGTCCCACACAATAACCATATGTCTCTTCCATATGAGTTCCATGAGGCAAGTCAAAGCCTTGGACATGTAAGAGATCACTCACAAGCTTGGGAGTCCCAATTAAAATAGTCTTAGATCAATTAATTGCTGCCAATATGATCACCTTACCTGAAATTAGACATGTGGATGATCGCCAACCAAAGCTAAGTTGGTATCATGAAGATGAGTTTTGCAAGTACCACAGGGTTAAAAGGCATGATATGAAATGATGTATGCAACTTAAGCACTACATTTATGATTTAATTGAGAGGGGTGACATTGAAATTGAAGGAGAAACTCCCTAAAATCAATCAACAAATGGAAAACTTGGCATCTACAAGGATCCACTCCCTAAGCATGACCAAAGAAATTGAATACCACCAAGAGACCAAGGTTAGGCCTCTTCATCCAACTACACTAACTACCATAATGTGCCTTATCGCAACATCAACACCATTAAATTTTGCAACCTCCAACATTCATTGATGATTTAAACAATAAAACATGGGTCTATTTCTTGAAAGACAAATCATATGTGTTTGATATTGTTAAAGAATTCAAAACAAAAGTTGAAAAGGAAAGTGGATATTATATCAAAACATTAAGAACTAATCGAGGTGGTGAATACATATCAAATGATTTTCTAAATTTTTTCAAGGTAAATGGAATAAAAAGACAATTCACAACAAGATATACACCTCAATAAAATGGAGTAACAACAATAAATAATAGGATAATTATGAAAATGACATGAAGCATGATAAAAGCTAAGCATCTACCAAATGAATATTGGGTTGAAGTAGTTGCATATGTGATATACATTTTGAATAGGTTTCCAACAAAAGCAGTGATAAATAAGATGACACAAGAAGTTTAGAGTAAGAAGAAACATAGTGTCTCACATTTGAGAGTCTTTGGATGTGTAGCATACTCTTTGATACCTCAATAATTGTGAAATAAGTTGGATGATAGAGGCGAAAAGTGCATTTTTATGAGATATAGTGAACAATCCAAAGCATATGAACTATACAATCTAATTATAAATAAGGTAATAATCAACCTCGATGTAGAATTTATTGAAGAAGAAGCATGGGATAGAAGGATTAACAAGATAACTACAATTACAATAGGCATACCACATAAAAATGAGATGGTAGAAGATGATACACAAGCAAACATTCCTCAAACTCTATAAGCAAATGTTCCTACAACACCTTTTAAGTCACCTAACACTCCAAATCCATCTACTCCAGCTAGTAATAACAATAGTGAATCATCTAATCCAACACTTGGATCATTAAAATCATGGTCTATAAGCACTTCAAAGAAGACAAGTAGTTTAAAGAAGATTTATGATGAGTCATAAGAAGCTAAAAATATGGATTTATGTTCTAATTTTGCATTCTTAACAAAAGCTGATCCAATTTACTCTGAGGATGTAATCAAAGATGACAATTAGATTACAGTTATAGAGGAAGAAATTCAATCAATTGAAAAGAATCAAACATGCGATCTTGTAGAGAATCCTATAGAAAAGGATGTGATTGGAGTAAAATGGGTTTATAAAACAAAGTTTAATGCAAATGGGAAAGTTGAGAAACATAAAGCAAGACTAGTAGCTAAGGGCTTTACACAACAACTAAACATATATTACAATGAAATATTTTCACCTATAGCAATACTAGACATAATAAGAATAGTGATATCTATTACAAATCAAAATAGTTGGAAGGTTTATCAAATGGACATCAAATCAAAATTATTGAATGGAATTTTAAAAGAGAAAGTCTACATAAAACAACCACCTGGTTATGAAGTTCAAGGAGAAGAACACAAGGTCTACAAGCTGAAAAAGGCATTATATGGATTGAAGCAAGATCCTAGAACTTGGTATAGTAGAATAGATTCTTATTTTTTGAACAATGAGTTTAGTAAATATGGAAATGAACTAAATTTATATGTCAAAGTGAATGATGAAGGAATTTTTTTGATAGTATGTTTATATGTGGATGACTTGAATTTTACCAGAAACTTGTTAATTGAATCATTCAAGGCAGCTATGAAAACTGAATTTGATATGACTGATTTCGGGCTTATGAGATATTTTCTTGGCATAGAAGTAATTTAATCTAAGAAATACATTTTCATATGTCAATCAAATTTTTATAATGATTTTTTGAAAAGGTTCAAGATGTTGAATGCTAATTTAGCTCCTATACCAGTTGCAATGGGTTTAAAACTTAGCAAGGAGGACAAAAGTTAAAGTGTTGATACAACTTTATTCAAGATATTAGTTGGTAGCCTCATGTATCTAACCACCACCACAAGACCATATATTATGCATAGGATTAGTCTTATCTAAAGATTCATAGATAATCTAAAAGAATCTCATTGGAAAGCTAGGAAAAGAATTTTGAGATACATAGTTGGAACAAAGAGTTTTGGGATCTTGTATACATCTCAAATGATTTCAAGATGATTGGTTACATAGATAATGATGGGGAGGTAGCATGGATGATATAAAAAACACATTAGATTAATATTTTAAATCTTGGATCAGGTGTTATCTCTTAGGCATCAAAGAAGCAAACAATTGTGACACTTTCATCAGTTAAAACAAAATACATTGTAGCCACATCATCAACTTGCCAGGTAGTGTGGATGAAAAGAGTACTTTCAGATTTAAGGCATTCCCAAGAAGAAGTTACAAAGATATATTATGATAATAATTCAGCCATTGCATTGTCTAAAAATCATGTGTTTTATAAATGTAGTAAGCTTATTGATACTAGATATCACTTCAATCATGAATTGGTGAACAATGGTGATATACATCTTGAGTTTTGTAAGTCTGAAGAGCAACTAGTAGACATCTTTACAAAGTCACTTGCAAAGAACATGTTTGAGCATCTTTGAGAGAGCATGGGCATAATTGATATACATGGTAGTGAATATTAAGGGGGACTATTGGAAGACATGGACACCTGCAACTCAGCATCTCTAATCTTCCCTACCACATCATATGTCGCCAGCTGTGCCACCACCATTTTGCATTAAATACCTGCTTAGTGACAAAAAAATTCTTCTAAATATATTTTTAGCATAGTTGTTTTATTATGCATCCTTTAATATTTTTAATGACATTCTCTTTCTCCTTCTAGATACATCAAGAGAATTCTAGGGTATGCTTCCAATTACTGTGTTTTCATAGATCAATTTTTATATACTCTATTTTGGTATGAAGGAAAAATATATGAGTGAATATTAGTGAAGCTCTACCTTTTTGTATGCAATAGATAAATGTAAGAGAGAGATAAATAAAATAAAGAAAGCAACGTAGCTATGTTAGCATAGAGGATAAAGACCTTGTATTACTCTTGGTAGATTATTAATAAAATTTGATCATTCTGTATTTGTTTCTGCAATCTTTAAATTGTTAAACTATTTATTTCCTTTTTTTTTGTCTAAATCCATCAAAAAGATCATATGTTTGCGTTTCTATTTTTTTCAATAAGCATTCAAAATAGGTCAGAGGAAAGAAAATGTTATGCATTAATTATAATCCATTAAATGATATTATTGAGCCTCTTAATTATTCACTTCCACTCTATATAGACCTCATGAATAGAGATTCACAAAATAAGATATATTCTAAGTTTGAGTGCAAGTCAGGACTCTATCAAATTAAAATTAAGGAAGTAGATCGGCATAAGACAACGTTCACTTTCACTGTCTCAAGGTTTTTATAAGTGAAATGTTAAGTTTGAGTGCAAGTCGAGCTTCTATCAAGTTAAAATTAATGAAATAGATCGACATAAGACAACTTTCACTTTCATTGTCTCAATCTTTGTATGAGTGGAATGTTATGCCTTTTGGTTTGAGTACACATCTTGGTTATTTTCAGAGAAAAATGGATAACACCCTTAAACGTCTTCATGAGTTTCATGAGTTTTGTGTTGTATATATATATGACATCTTTATATTTTCATGTAGCTTAGATGATCATGTTAAACATTTAATGTTATTATATGAAGCTATTAAGGAAAATGGTATATGTTTGTCTTAGAGTAAAATGTCAATTGGTAAAACAAATGTAAAATTCTTATGTCTTCATTCGGATGATGGTAAGGTAACACTTCAGAGTCATATCCTTGAGAATATTTCTACTTTTCTGTATGATAGTTATAACTTTAAGCAACTCCAAATATTCCTTAGTTATTCATTATTTTTTGATGATCTTGCTAGATGGAGGTTGTAGTTTCAAAGACACTTGAAGAAAGGTGGCCCAACATTGGATAGGAAATATACATAAACTATGAGAAAGATAAAAGAAAAAGTGTTAATCTGCCTCCTATCCATCTGCCACAACAAGGAAATCCTCTTATTTTGTATATTAATTCATCAAAAGAAACATGGGTTATGGTTTTGGTTCAAGCCTATCTAGATGGTACTGAGCATGTATGTGGTTATCGATCTGGTACTTTCATCGATACCCAAAATAGATATCATGTTTATGAAAAATAAATTCTTACAATGGTAAAAGGAATATAAATGTTTAAATTTTTCTTGAAACCCATAGAGTTCATTATAAGAACTAACAATCAAGCTATGAAAATCTTGATGAAAAAGAAACTTGACAAGGATCTTGCATAAGGTAGGATTCAAGGATGGAATTTATGGTTGTCTTCCCTTGATCTTGAAATCAAATGGATAAAAGGTGAGAAAAATACTCTTGAAGATACATCAACCAGGGAATTATATAGATGATTCATGGAAGAAGCAACAACAACCATTAGAATCCTGATTGGTTGTTTAATCAGGGAAGAAGGAGAATGGGAAAATCTACCAAAAGAAATTAAACTTATCCTAATTAACAATTGGTTTGAAAATAGATGGTTTAAATCCCAAGAATAGGTAATTAAAGAAGCTTATGATAATATGAGAAAAGAATAGGATTATCATTTGACTTTTGGATTAGGATTTGAATATTCACAAGTTACAATTGATCCAGAAACAAGATTCATAATCAATGTTTCTATCATATATTTTAAAGACAAGGAATGGATTGTTGAAGAAAAACATAAATTGAAAAGACTATGTTCAATGGGATATGTCAATAAAATAGAATTTCCAAGGATGTTCTTTGAAAAACATGTTTTGACCCATGGATGGAAGCTTGATCCTGAGATAAAGAAATAACTTGAATAACTTCAACCAAAGATAGGAAGAAGACTTCAAAGGTCTATGAATGATTACTTGGTAAATTCTAATTGGTACGAAATTCCAAGGATGGTATTATATGGACTTCAAGACAATCCCATAATTAAGTTAAAAATCAAGAGTGGAAAGAAATTAATTATCCCTGCACATGTCACAAGCAAATTTAAATGTGATGAGCTTAACCAACACATGCCAACTCCTAGTGTGTGTTGGTCATCACCGGTCAAATGTTATTGACATTTGCCATTTAACCCCATGATTTTACCTAACCACGACTATCACCACTTAGCTATGATTTCATCTTAATCATTACCATCACCACTTAACTATGATTTCAAATTAATCATGACCATCACAGTCACCACGATTTAGAGATTGGAGGAGAAAAAAAGTTGGAATAGTGGATTTGAATTTCCCCCCTTTTTATCCATTTAGTTGGCCTATCTCCCTTTTCCATAATTTTTGCTATGTAATTTAGGCTATGAAATGATGTGCTAGATTGAACTTAGTAAATAATAAGGGTGAGCGATGTGCTAGATTGAGCTCAGCAAATAGAAAACTAGTGCAAAGTCCTCTAGGTTTGTGAACATGTATTTTTTGAGGCAATCCTGGAATATCCTTGTTTTCATAGATTTTATCTATGCTTGTTTTAGAATATCCTTGTTTTAATAGATTTGAAAGATGTTTCCTATAAATTTGGTATTACCATTTCATTACCTCTTTTGTATATGAAAAAACTTGTTCAATGGTAAAATATTTATCGTTCACTTCCATGAAAACATTAGTTCTACCATTGGTGGTAGAGCATTGCAATGGCCATCACTGAACGCAACCACTTGATCACCAATATGCCTCGTAGGATTGTGTTTAGGCATGAACCCATGAAGACAACCATAGAACTAAATATTATTATTGTTGCATGATCCATAATCCATACACACATCATACACATCACATTGATCATAAGGTACCAACCAAACATAGTTCTACCTGTTGTCATCAACCCAAAAGCACATTTGAAGTTGCCCACTCTTGTCTAATACTAATCACCCCTTTGTTATTTGCATTTTTGGATTCAGTACAAATATAAAGTATATATTCAAATGAGAAACACTTACAAAGGACATGTTAACCATCTTCTGATCTAGCAATTTAGGAAGATAGATAAAATGGTTACCAATCCACTCTCCATTGTACCAATATCAAATATTGTTACCATTTCATTATTAGACATTGTGTAATAAGCTCTACCCTTGGTTACCTAGACATGATAAAACCTTCCACAGTTTTTCCCTTGGTTACCTGGACATTGGAACCTATTATATAGGGTGACAATTGGGAAGAGGGGTGAGGTTTATGTTATAAATATACTCTCTCATGCCTGAATCATGCTCATTTTGGCTAGGGGGAAACTCTAGAACAAACCTATTAATTATCTATCCTGGGAAGATGACTAAACTCTGCCTACCTTGTAAAATTTTATTCAACATTGCCCTTTTTATGATCCGTGTGCAAAACACATTCACTTGTAGTGTTATCATTGAAATTGGAATTTTTAAAATTTTCATTTTTTGTAGTTTCAAGTCCCATTTCATCATAAAGGATTATAAATCATGCTTTTCATTGGTCTTGTCAAGTATTTTTTGTCTAAAAAAACCTCTGAAACAAACCTATCATTTATCTACCCTGGGAAGATGACTAAACTCCGCTTGCCATGTAAAATTTTATTCAACATTACCCTTCTTATGATCCATGTGCAAATCACATTTACAAGATGATCCATATTCAAATCTCACAAATGGCATGTTATATGGAAAGCAATCATCAAAACCTATATGGCATATTATATTTTATGAATTGAAATATTGAGTATATGAGGAAAAACATAAATATAAGGATAGTGAGTTCGTGTAATGTTTGTAAACAGATTTTATTCTAAAATTGATTGAAAGAAAATCTAAGAGTCCCATACATAATTCAAGTTTTCAAATGCACAGTGAAGAAAAAAGATCAGAAAATTTGAACCATAATTTACGATGTAAGACTTTGAAGAAAATACATAAAAACTCAAATTAGAGGCCACATAATTTATAATTAGAACACAACAAAATTGAATATATTGATTTCTCTAGTTTAGTCCAATGCAATTGGTCATATATTTAACAACCGAATCAAAATCGATCTCCCTATTTATATATAATTGGCTTTCCCTTTAATAGATCATAAATAATATGCCATGGAAACATATAATTTGAGTATCAGCATTGGTTTTTACAATGTGTGTTTGTTTTCTTACACAACATTTGGCCCATGAACACATTAAAATTATATCCTTATAGAGAAACTATCAAAAAAATATTGGTCCCTTTGTGAATAATTTAAAAACTGCAATATAAGCATGCACTGTTGAAATTGGGTTTTAATTTTTTATGTACAAGAAATGTTGAAATTTTGACATATATGATTGTACTTAAATTATAGGGAGCACTAAAATTATGATGTCTTAATAATGTTAAAATAAAATAAAATGCAAAATGTCAAAATGTTCATTTTATTGGCAGATTGATAAAGAGCCTTATGTCAAAAATTCTATGTTATCAACCAACTTTGCATATTTAACAAATCATTATAGGCGATAATGCAACATGTTTCACTCATGCGAGGGAAGAATGTCCAGTCATTATCCACTAGACCTACCTTGCTATGTGCATGTGGAACATAAAAGAAGTTTACATGGTTGGGCATTGTTCTGGGAATGAATTAGTTAAGAGTTTGTGAACATCCTTGCTATAGATTTGCATTATATATTTTGCAATCATTATTTTCTTTGAGAACATCATTTGAATAATGCACATTCCTTTTATAGCTTGGAATTTGGAAAAAATCTCAATCATGGCAATCCCGACTAAGACATTTGACAAAAATGTGCTTTAAGTTATTTTTTATCGATCTCTATACTCTATTCAAATATAACCTGGCAATTATATTTTTATTTCAGGTTTAAATTTGTAGTGTGCAATAGTATAATAGTTTTCGACAATGAATTGCATGGATAACTCTGATGTTTTAGGTTTCTTTGTAGAATCCATTATCAAGGATAGGTTTGAAGCCAATGATGATGGTTCCTATAGATAGAACTGAAATGTGTGTTTGCAAATATAATTTGGTACATATAATGTTTAAATGGTGGACCTGGCATAAGTAGAAGGTAACAGAGTGTTTTTTTGATTGGAAGTCCTCTCACATTTATTGCTAGTTGAACATGTTTATATTTCCTTAAATCATTCCTCTTCTTTTGTGTGACATATTTTTATGTTACCCTGATCTTTTCAGACCTGAGACAAGTAGGCTTTGTTAAGAACTATTTTATGTCATGACTCCTGAATGCTATTATAAAATAGATATTCAATATTAACTCATGAAGCCAATATCATGTCTAGCTCTCAAAACACTGACACTAGTTCTAAGCTCAAGAAGCCATATTGGAGAAGAGATATTATGTAAGGGTTATACTACACTTAGTACACTTTAGAGATGTTAAATCTCACACTAGTTTTAGGATGCAAAATAAAAATTGCTTATAATAATATAGCCATCAAATGAAAATTGTATGAAAACCTAAATATTGACTATACGTTTTCCTTTGTACAATTTTGAATGCTCTCAAAATGTCCAAAATATTATTTTAGTGTATTTTCCTTGGTTAGCCCATATGGCTATCCCCTTAATTTATGGGTCTTTTGTGCCTTGATTTTCCTCTTTTACTATCTTTTAATTTCAACCCATGTGTATATATTCCCTTGAGGAGTGCGCATACACACCCACATACATGTACACACACACAATGCTTGATCATTTCATCATTTATATTCTCATCTAACCCTATTATAAGTAGGGTCTCTTATGCTTATTTTATCATGTATTATCAAGAGGTCTTAACATTCAATCAAAAGAGTTATACATTGATTTAATTTTTCCCTTATATATCTAGTGCCAAGTGCTTGTATCAAATTAAGGTTATAATAAGAACATGTAGTTGCATTAAATTATTTAGGATATGAGGTGAAACCCTTTATCTCATGGTTGAGATTCCACTCACATGCACGTTATGGCTCCATCTTAGTATGGAGGCCCATAAAATACTTGTAAAGTACTAGTCTTGAATGTTAATATGTTATTTGCCATATTGGTAGTTTGTGTGTTTGTTTGCAGTATGTTAATATTTTCACAACCCCTCTCTAGTTAGCAGTCCAATCACTTATGGAATTCCCTAATCCAATTTAGAGATGTAAAAAGAAGAGACTTAGATCAAGTTGTAGTCAAATTGAATGAAATTTTCAGTCAACCACCCCCTTCTTGGGCTACTCATGCAAATCACATTGTCAAGATTTGGTGGAATACTAATAATGCTTTTACTTTGGAGCTGTTAAAAGGCAATTGGTCACATCAATAAATGAAAACACTGGATTTAATTTTTAAGTCTAATATCTTATCAGAATTAATTATTTTTCATAATGAAATATCATTGAATCCCATGATGAAAAGTTAGTATGACATGTACTTTGATAGAGCTAGTTATGCAACATTCTTGCCAGAGACATTATTTCATACATATCACCTTGTGATTAGATTTTAACTTTCGACGTGGGATGGTATTCATGATAATTGTGTGTAATTATGGAATTCTCTGGATTCAAATCCTGAATTAGATCCCAAACATGTGTTGGATGACCTTACATACCAAGAATAAATGTGGAAAAGATGTCATTTTCCAACCCTATCAGAAGAAATTGAGGATGATACAAATGCATGTGATCATAATAGGTACTACTCAGATTAGTTGTAAACAATTGACATTGGATAGTGGTATAATTTTTTACATGTAATGAAGAATAATCTTTTTGATCATGACAAATTTTTGTATAATTTTGTACATGTAATGAAGAAGAATAAGCTTTCATTTAGTTTCATAATTGTGTTCTATCTTCTCATAGGCCTCCCTAAATTTAGTGGCTAAAAATTGTGGTTCGGTATGTGGGAATTATGGTAGTGGTGGTCTATGAAAAAATCATTTAAATAAAATTGGTGACCTATTTTGCTACACTAAAGCTCTAATAACTCAATATGGTTTATGCCCTAACCTTACTATAGGTGATAAGGCAACCTACCATTACAATTGAATGGGATAAATTACATCCCATATGGGCTCATATAATTTGTAATGCACACATGTCGTACAATTTTTTTATTGTGCCACCTACTAGAATTTTCCTTCACATGTTGTCCATAAATTACCAGTATGTCCATGTCTCTAATTCAATACATCGAATAATTAGTTGATGAACAACAAGAATATCACATGGGCCTCTTAACAATTTATCTTTTTTTACCCTCTCTTGATTTTATGGGATTTGTAGTGGATCCCCTATTCTTCAACCCTTGTCTTCATTTTATGGGATTCCTAGAAATTTTCTTTTTTTTAATCCTTTCCTAAAGCTATGGGCTTCGTAGTAAAATCACATTCCTAGGCCCGACCCACATGCATGCAGTTAGTGCATGTCTGATGCAGGGGCATCCTTGTGGATCCCAAAATGGACTCATTTTTGGATTGAATTTGTCTTGTAGGTGTAATATTGCCTATTTGTGTCTTAGGTGTGATCTAAGTTTGTTCAAGTATCATAAAATTTGAAATATGGAGTTTCCCTCTAAAACTACCACATTTGAAAATTTGAAATTTTAAGCCTTGTGAAAGGCTTCCATGCATTATATGAGGTTGGTCATGAATTAAAACATATTCATAAGTTGTTTTATAGTTCTTAAGAGTATGTAATATGGCCTAAGTATCTTCTTTAGTCTTTATGCATAGTCATATAGTGCATATAGTGGGAAAACATTAAAATGCAATGTAATTTTCAAGTACTTCCACATAACCAATTTCAAGATTCAGTTATGTATCTTATTAAAAGGTGGTAGAAGAAGTTTTAGAATTATTCTAGTGTGTTTTACATTTAAAGGAGAATGAATGTGATAAACATTAAAAATTTGATGAATGATGGACTGTAACAATGAAATTTTATGTGCATTATTATTGCATGGTTGTGACTGAGCATTGCTTGTTAAATCTTCCATATGGTAAGTGATTGAATGTTGGATTATTGGTAATGTTTGAGAAACAATTTTATTCTCTTTTTTGAGATAGGAAACCCCAACATTATAGTGGAAAAGTTACCTTGCTGAGATATTCAGGTTTGCAATAGTGTCTGGGTCATAATAGACTTGTTCATGCAGTTGTATGAGTTTTTTATTCTTTTAAAATTGATTTTTGAGGAGGGATAAAAGAAAGACATTATTGATGTCTTAAAGAGTGAATGGGATACATTGCCTAGCATACAAGAGATTGGATTTGTCTCATAATGTGGAAAAGCCTATGTTCTTTTGAACCACTGTCTACAAAAAAGAAACCTATAGACTGAGTTATCTTTGTATTGAATCTTGTTTTAATCGAAGAACAATATATGAAGGTTTTAGATCACTCATATAAAGTGGAAATTAACCCTCATACAAGTTAAATGAAACTGTTGACAAGTTTGAAACACAAACCCTGTTAAAACCCATAGTATACTTAGAACCAAGTCTATATTCTGCATTTCCATTTACAATGAATCTTGTTTGTTTGAAAGGGTATTTGGAGGTGATTTAAGGTAATCCTAGAAGGTTGTGAGATACTTGGTACCATAGAGTTTTGGAAATAACTAAAAACCCTTGTGTTTATCCCTGCTCACTGTCATGAACACAATCAGTCTAGACTGAGATCTCTTTGTTGTGAATGATACAAGGGTTATGGTGTGATACTCATCAAAGGAAAGAGTTGTGTTATGATTATACAAACCTAATACATTCATTAGTTTGTTTTGAATTTTTTTTGGAAAGAGTTATGCATTTATTTGTAGCCTCGGCCAGTTTAAAGACCCTAAACCTTGTCAACTAGGGTTTTGTCATTTGGAGGAGAGTAGCCCTTGAAAATTTGTAAAAACTTGGGATCTTGTGTATTTTCATGAGCTATAATTGATTCAAAAACTTTCATGACTATACAGTACCAATAGTATAGACTTTTAGCAAAGGGTGTTGAAAAGGGGCTAAAAAGACCTAGTATTCAAGAGCTACAAGAGAGAAAAGTGACTTAGAGAGAGAGAGATAGGACCTCAAATTTGAACCACAGGTGTAACACAACAAGATAAAAGATATTTATTATTGGCAAGTCTTCATTATTATAACCCATTTACAAGTAGGAAAAGGGCTACAAGGAAGGCTTGTTGGAGAAGGCAAAGTTGGGGAAAAGGTATGAGTTGAATCTTGAGAGTGTTGGTCTATAAAAGAGAGGTCATTGTGATCCTATAAAGTCTAAACAAAGGAATATTAAAATTCATCTAATCATCTAATGAGATTTGAATATTGCATGAAAATTTGACTAGTTAAATGAATCTTTGATCCTAATACAAGAAGTGTGTCTATTGTTGATAGAGTTGTGAAAGGGAAGGGTTCAAATCTAGATGGTGTTGGTAAGTTGTTGATTGGAAAAAGAGGAATAAAGTATTATAGGTAAACAATGGTTAATATTTATAAATCAAAAAGCTATCAATTAAACCTAAAATCTTGTATTAAAAAGTGATCTTGTAAGCATTGTTAGAGGTAGTGGAACAAGAAACCAGGTTAAGAATGATTGCTTGGGTATATGATCTACATCATTTTGGTATCAGAGTCAGAAAAAGATTCTTGTGGATTTTTGAAAAGGATTAACAATATGTTTTGAGGTGAAGTGTAGGACAAGTAACTAGGTATAGTGTTCCATGGAGAGAGCTAACAAGGAAGAAGATGATCTAGTCAGAATAATGACCCAACTAATTGCATCATTAGTGATGAGAATGGATGCCATTGAGGATACTCTTAGAAAGAGAGAACAAAGAAAAGAGAAGGAAATGATAGGTAGCAAAGTGAGGTAGCACCTTTGCAAGTAAGAATGAATAAGAGAGGAAATGAAGAGGTGGATCAAGGGAGACCACAAGAACATGTAGAATCAGATCAAGAGGGCATGAGACATCACCATACAAGGTAGGTTAGACCATTTTTAGGTCACAGAATGAGGAGAGAAGAAGGTCCAATGAGACAAGGACCAAGACCTAGATTTTAGGTGCAATGTTGGAATTACCATAGAGATGGGCATATGGCAGAAAAGTGTCCAAGGAATGTGAATAACATTATACAATAATAGAGAGAGGTGAATGAGGATAGAAGACAAGAGAAGAATGAGTCGTTACGCATGAGGAGAGTATTATTTCAGTAGAAGCAAGGTAAGGAACCATCCCAAAAGAAAAGTTTGTTCAAAAACAGATGTAAGGTACTTGGTAAGGTATGTAATTTGGTTATTGATGGTGGTAATAATAAAAATATTATTTCATTAGAGATGATAAAAAATTTGAGGATGAAGATGATACCACATCCAGAGCCATACATAATTGCATGGGTGCATAAAGGACATCAGATACTGGTAAGTGAGCAAAGTTGGGTTGAATTTTAAATAAGAAGATGTCAAGATCAAGTTTTGTGTGATGTTTTGCCTATAGATGTGTGTCATTTGTTGCTAGGTAGACCATAGAAATTTGATAAACATGTCATATATGATGGGACAACTAACACATATACCATTAGGTAGGATGGGCAGTCATATACCCTTATTCCATTGAAGGGTGAAGAAGATAGGAGAGATGAGAGATTAATGATCATGTTGACAAGGCAATGTTGGAGTAGAACTATGGAGAGTTTGGATTTGATCAAAGCACCCAAGGAAGAAAAGAAGATGAGTTGTGTTGAGTTAGCTAATGTGAGAAGTGAAGAATGTAGGTTGGCAACAAATAGTTGTCAAAAAAAAGAAAAGGATAGAGCACCAATGGGAGTGCTTAAGAGAGAGGATGGTCAAATCAAGCAGGGCAACCAAGCATATATAAAAGAGGACAGCAGAATAGTAGAAGATATTACAACCAAGATAGATGAACAGTGGTTTGGGATGAACACCCAACAAATGAAAAAGAAGTTAGAGGTTGAAATGTGTGCAAAGGAAGCACATGAGGAAGCCATTAAGGCTTCAAATATTGTTTCTAACATAAAGGTTTGTGATGAAGACGTAGGTAAGGAATAGGTAAGAGATAACATAGAGATCCATATGTAACCTAAAGTGGTTGAAGCAACCATAAAAGAAATGGTAGATGAATTTTCAAGCTTGAAGGATAGTATTGAACGTGATAACTATATAGAAGTGATAAATCAAGAAGATGGGATAGAGAGGATGAATAAGAAGCCCTTGCAAGTACAAGAGTTAAAGGTCAGCCATGAAGATGATGATGTATAGTAGAAAGTACATAAAGATGAAGTATCCAAAGAACAAGCACAAGTTATGTAAGAAGTGAAATGGATGATACAAGAAGCATGGGTGAAGGAAGAAAATATCACACTTATAACAGTGGTTGAAGATGGAGTTAAAGAGATGGTGAATCAGTTTAAAGAGGAAGAGTGGTATGCATATGTAAATCAAGAAGATGATGGCAACATCTATGATTTGTTTAACATTGTTGCTTTATGTGCAGGTATGATGATTGAGAAGGTGAAGCAGAAAAGGCCTAAATATGGGGCCCAAGAGCATGTTCATCTTCATGATAAGAAAGTGGTGGAAAATAACTTCTATAATTAGGTCCATTGCATTCCATCAACAACATATACCAAGTGCAACATTAACACCTGTGGCAAAGTTTTCTCAGCTTGGTAGTATGATGTAGGGGCATCCTTATGGATCCCAAAATGGACTCATTTTTGGCTTGAATTTGTATTTTAGGTGTTTTTTAGGTGTAAAGGTCCCAATTATGTTTTAGGTGTGATCTAGATTTGTTCAAGTGGCATAAAATTTGAATTATGGAGTTTCCCTTCAAAACTGCCACATTTGAAAATTTGAAATTTTAAGCCTTATGAAAGGTTTCCATGCATTGTATGAGGTTGGTCAAGAAGTAAAACATATTAATAAGGTGTATTATAGGTCTTAAGAGTATGAAAAAGGTCCTAAGTATCTTCTTTAGTCTTTATGCATAGTCATATAGTGCATATAGTGGGAAAACATTAAAATGCAATGTAATTTTCAAGTACTTCCACATAACAACTTCCAAGATTCAGTTATGTATCTTCATAAAAGGTGGTAGAGGGATTTTTTTCATTATTATAGTGTGTTTTCCATTTGAAGGAGGGAGAATGAACATGAAAAACATTGAACAGTTGATGAATGATGAAGGACAATGACAATGAAATTATGTGTGAATTGTTATTGCATGGTTGTGACTGAGCATTGCTTGTTAAATATTCCATATGGTAGGTGATTGAATATTGGATTATTGGTAATGTTTGATAAACAATTTTATTATCTTGTGTTAAATAGGGAACCCAAAAATTATAGTGAAAAAGTTAACTTGTTGAGATATTCAGGTCTAAAATAGGGTCTGGGTCATAATAGACTTGTTTGTGCAGTTGTATGAGTTTTTTATTCTTTTAGCATTGATTTTTGAGGAGGGATAAAAGAAAGACATTATTGATGTCTTAATTAGTGAATGTGATATGTGTCCTATCCGACAAGGGATTGGATTTGTCTCATAATGTGGAAAACCCTATTTTCTTTTGAATCAGTCTACAATAAAGAAACCTATAAACTAAGTTATCTTTGTATTGAATCTTGTTTTAATCCAAGAACAATATATAAAGGTTGTAAGTAAATCATAGAAAGTGTAAACTAGTCCTCATGCAAATTAAATGAAACTGTTGACAAGTTTGAAACATAAACCCTGTTGAAACCCACAATATACTTAAAACCAAGTCTGTATTCTGCATTTCCATTTACAATGAATCTTGTTTGTTTGAGAGGGACTTTGGAGGGGATTTAAGGTAATCATAGAATGTGGTGAGAGACTTTGTAAACCCTAAATATTTTTTGGGATTGAAAAGATAGCAAAATAACCAAAAAACCCTATGTTTATCCATGTTCACTATCATGAACATAGTTAGTCCAGACTGAGATCTCTTTATTGTGAATGATACAAGGGTTATGGTGTGATACTCATCAATGGAAAAAGTTTTTTTGTGATTATTAAAACCTAATACATTAAATATTTTGTTTTGAAATGTTTTTTGGAAATATTTATGCATTTATTTGTAGCCTCAGCCAGTTCAAAGACCCTAAACCCTATCAACTAGGGTTTTGTCATTTAGAGAAGTAACCCTTGAAAATTTGCAAAAACTTGTGATCTTGTGTATTTTGATGATATCTAACTGATTCAATCACTTTCATGACCGTATAGTACCATTAGTATGGAATTTTACCAAAAGGTGTTGAAAAAAGGCTAAAAGGACCTAGTATTCAAGAGCTACAAGAGAGAAAAGTGACTTAGAGAGAGAGATAAGACCTCAAATTTGAACCACAAGTGTAATACAAATAGATAAATGAGGTTTATTATATGAAAGTCTTAATTTAACCCATTTTCAATCAAGAAAGGGCTACAAGGAAGACTTGTTGGAGAAGGCAGAGCTGGGGAAAGTGTATGAGTTGAATCGTGAGAGTGTTGGTTTGTAAAAGAGAGGTCATTATGAATCTACAGAGTTTGAACAAAGGAATATTAGAATTCATCTAATCATCTAATGAGATTTGAATATTTCATGAAGATTTGACTAGTGAAATGAACCTTTGATCCTAATACAAGAAGTGTGTCTATTGCTGATAGAGTTGTGTAAGGGAAGAGTTGAGATCTAGATGGTGTTGGTAAGTTATTGATTGGGAAAAGAGGAATAAGGTATTATAGGAAAAGAAGGTTTAGT
Source organism: Torreya grandis (assembly GCA_037957365.1). Classification (NCBI taxonomy): domain Eukaryota; kingdom Viridiplantae; phylum Streptophyta; class Pinopsida; order Cupressales; family Taxaceae; genus Torreya; species Torreya grandis. The sequence goes on from JARHVA010001233.1 coordinate 2,023,415, forward strand.
ATGTGTAAATCATAAAGTTATCAATTGAACCTAAAATATTACATTAAGAAGTAAGATTGTAAGCATTACTAGAGGTAGTATAATAAGAAACCAGGTTAAGAGTGATTGCTTGGGTATATGCTCTACATCAATGCCACTTACAATCATCTATAAATGCAACTACCTTGTGCATGCACTATTTTTTCCATTTATATGTTTTGATGCATTTATTTTCATATGTTTTGTGAAAGATTTTATATTGATTTCAATCCAAAAAAAAGTCCTCTAAAATACATGGAAACTTGTGTTCACTCAAAATATGAAAAGTCCATTTCTAATTTGTTCAATGAAATTTTCTCCTTGTAGTCTATAATAGATGGAAAAAAGGTGGGAAGAAATAATGCACCTTAAACTATAGAAGCCATGTGAGGGTCCATTTAATTACAATTGTATCAAGTGGGCCAATTTTCCTGACATTGATGAGGAAGACTTGTGGGTTGACTAGGATAGGGTTGATGATTTCATCAAAGAAGAATCGAAAAGGATGTTGTTCCCTATAATTTTTTGTGATTCACATCACAAGAGATATTTAGATTTTACTGAAAAGGATATCAAGATCCCCATAGTCTCTAACTATGTCATGTGAGTCACCTCACACTATATATTGTAAGCTGGTGTCTGTTTAGATGCTATTATGTTTTGTTTGTTTAAATTTTATTTTCATCTTGCATGACTTTATTTTTTCACCACAATCGTGCAGGTAGTGGTGTTCATATGGCCCCGATGACTTTCAAGAAATTGATGCCATGCCCATAGATAAGTCTTTAATGCCCAAGTTGGTAAAGGGTAGCTAATCAAGTTGAAATCATATAAGGTGTGGTTGTCATTGTAATTTTAGGACATGACGCATGGTTTGTAGACCTGATCGTGTGTTGCTCACATACAATCAAGTAGAATACATGGACAATGAGTACAACTATTATCATGACAAACAATATGAATGATTCAAGGGTTATAAATGTTTTTTCTCTCCTCACATCATCTAACAACTTAATGAATGGGTTCATAAGCTACTATTGTTGGGAATGTCTAGTGATGCTATCCACCTTAAATATTGAGATATGGTGCATGAGAAACTTGTATTGTTTAGTGGTGAAATAGAGTGGGATGATTTCTTTAGCAAGGATGACATATACAATAGAGAGTGTTTGATCAATGAGGCAAAATATGTGTACAACACTAACGATTCAATAAGTGTTCAAGAGTGGGTGCTAGCCAATCCTGACAAGTGGTTTTTCTATCAGGGATATAATGGGGGAGATCTTGATAGGGATGGGGAAATCCCCTTCATCTTGAGCATCTAACTCCCACAACAGCTGAAATGGTTGTTCAGATTTGGGAAGGATAGCTTATTAGTAATGGATGCAACATTTGGGATGAATGCAATGAAGGCATTGTGCTAATGCTTGTAAGATTAGGTGATAATATTTATTGTTCTAATGTTTATAACAATAGTAGTTATTCCAATGTTTTTATTATTTTATTTTATAGTTATAATTGTACACACTATTGGCATTTGATTCCAAACATGAAGGTGTACCCATTGCATGGGTCATTATGTCTTGGTCATGTACTTTCGATATAAGACAATGGATACAAATTCTTCTTCAAAGAGTGCATTTGAAAGACATTGAATGGACAATCAGTGCCTTAATGGTCGATAATATTGGTGCTGAGATAAAAGTTATTAGGTGCATCATCGTTATTCCTACATGCATCATGGACTTCATATTTGTATGTTCATATACACCATCCCCACCTTATTCCATTTACTTATGCAAAACTATTATGTTATTCAGAGAGACATTCGACTGTGAGGTCTAATTAAGCATTTGGCATGTTCATCGTACATGGTTGAAGAATTTGATAGCAAAGGTGCAAGATGATGATGTAAAATGTGTGATATTTCAAGACTTGGGGTTCATAATGCATAGTTGTGCTGATGAGGACATGGTTACAAGGGAGTCCAAAAGGTATTTAGAATGATATTGCTCTTCTTATATCACCTTTGTCAAATATTGGGAACAACACTAGGCATACCAGGTTAAAATGTTTTCATGATGTTGTCAGACACTTTTCATACTAGGCAAGACACCAATGCATCTATAGAATTGTTGACCCTTAAATTTTGTATAAGTATTGTTCCATTTTTGGTGCATGGCACAGAGGGACCATTGTCTATTTTAATGTAATTATCGACATGGCGTAGGAAGAACATAGCATGGGAGGACCATGACACATAGATAATAGGCGCATAAGTGTTGTGGCATAAAAGGTGATGGGCACAAAAGGATAATGGTACAAGAGACCTAGTGCAAGAGGACCCAGTAAAAAGAGAATGTGTCATGAGGGACCTAAGAACAGAGGACTCAGAACCAAAGTAGAAGACTAGGGGATCACATGAGAAGCAAAGTGCGAGAGATGTGGGAGCAGTTATAAGAGTAACTCAAGTAGGACACTTTGACCCCACCGAAGGGAGGTGGTTTACCAACCCATGATGAACATAACACTTGGTTTCCAAGGTATAACATAGAATGAGTATGTAGGGGTGTAGAGGCCCAAGTTTATAGGATTAACTAATTGTAAGAGCCACAACTCAGTTTGTTGAGAATCCATGTGATATCTGCACATGAAAGTTAAAATTATGACACTTGGTCAGGGTGAAACAAGTATAAAAAACCCTATTTTAATATTTGTAATGATGGTCCTTTGGATATTAGAGACAAACATTATCTTTTAATTTGTTAAGCGATTAATGAGAATTCAATTTTTGACATATTATGTTACGAATGATGAAATATTCTAAGTTTTGAATGATGAATGTGTTTTAATTATAATTCAAGGGTATCTTTTTCTTTTATCACTAGTCAGTAATGGTAATCTTAGTTATATCAGGGACAATAAGGATAATAGTAGTCTATCTATGGTGTTGAAATGACCTTTTAAAACTTGTGTTTTCAAAAGATGAACAAATACACATTATACTTCAAAGTCTTTAGGAATTGATCTTTCATTGCACACTTTGGGTGAGCATTCAAGAATTACTTCTCACATGAAAGGGCTAGCGTGATATCTTGTTAGGGAAAAGCTTCAGTATCGAAGTGGAAATAACTAAAAGAACCCAACATTTTGGCTCCATTGCTAGGACCTGAAGTAATTGGAACATAATCATGGGAAATGTTTGAGTGCATTACATTAGAAAATATTGAGGAATGGGTTACCAGTGTCGAAGACAACTTTACAGTTATGTATCTTGAACTAGGAATTTTTGCACGATAGTGGGTAGAGTAGAATATCTACAACTCTCTGTATGAGACTTTCTTTTTTGAGGTCCTAGTTCTCTTGCATTCTTGGATCTTATCATATTCTCAAGGATGATCTCAAAATCTTGGATGAAGGTAGCCTTGGACACTTGAACAGTAGAGGAGTTTAACATGACTTGGAGTTCCCTGGATGTGAGTGGTTAATTTTAGGTAAAAAGGCATTTGGGATAGATACATTTTGGAATACGTGATGACCACATATTCATGTCCTAAGAAAGTAAAATTCCATTTTCTATGAGAGCCAAGGGGACAATATCTCTCATTGTTTGCCTTCAAAACTAAGAAGCTAATTATTGACCTTGGATTAGAGACTCTACTCGTGGAGGGTTAAAATCTCCTGTACATGAGCTACACATTTAGAAGGGGAGACTAGCAGTTGATTGCAGATTTTGGGTTCAACATGGTAGCAAGCTAATGAGTGTTACAAAAATAGAAGTATGATCAACCTTGGTAGAGGATTATGTGAGTTAACAGTGTGAGAAGAGATTAGGAAACCTTGAGGAGTGTTGTAAAGAGCTACAGGGAGGTAGACGTGTACGAGGAACCCATCACTTTTGAGCCACATCATTTTCCACTTTTATCCTTTAAAGGAGAAATGAGCTGGACTATAGGAGATGAAGAACCAAGTACAAATCAACTAGGCTCCCCCATCATAGTGCGTGCTCATGCCTTTTAGACAAAATACATATACAAAATTGGGATACAGATAGTACATAATTAAAAACTAAATAGGTACAAGAGACTGAAACTAGGCCATTAGGCAATCATTTAGAATCTACATTATCTTCCCATCTTCAAGGGAATTTTATGGTACAGTTTGGGATGCCTAGTGGATCTGGTCCTCAAGGCTAGAATACAGGCCTAAATTTGGTAAATCAACCCTCTACCATGCCTCTTCCCATGGGCACTACTACTAGAAGTGCTAAAAGAGGATTAGGGGGAGGCACAAGTGGATTGGACCTCTTCATGAGATAGGAGCTGGATCTTCCTAGCAACCACCCACCCAACCACAACCCACTACGATATACTATGAGATGATATTACATTTACCTAAATATAAATGGGTATAGAATACATCTAAACATGTCCACAAGGGCAAATTGATTTGGTGAGCATGCAACATCACATCTTCTGAGCAAAAGGCTACACAATTTACAACCATGATTTTAGAGTGCACACACAAATGGTATCATAAGTTTAACCCACAACAAGTAGTGGTCAACTATGACCAACTCAAAATAGCCATCCTATAATAATTTGATATTCCTGAGTTTTAGCAGTAAAGTATAATGATGTTGAAGGACATAAAGCAAGGACTTACAAAGAGCATGCATAAGTATGATGCATGATTCAAAACCTTAATTTCTAAGTTGTCATTTGAAATAAACCCTACTCAACATGCATAGTGATTTGTGGGAGGCTTATTTTTACATTTCTATCTGACTCTATCATAAAGAACTTTCACCAATATGCATGAGGCTCTAGAAGCTGATCTCCATGCTAAAGCAGTTGGAAGTATGGATACTAGGATTAGTCCCTTTATGGAGGCATAAATAGTGTCTATAACCTCACAACTTGAATATTTGATGGAAAACAATGCACATGAGACATGTAGTGGTGTCTGGTGTATCGACTGTGAAACTGAAGGGCATGCAAAGAATAACTTCCCACACAAGAACATCTATGTGGTACTAAAATAAACCTATGAGATTTATCATGAAGAACATGATGTCCATTATTATCCACTTTTATAGTAGGATACAAACATTAAAGTGTCTAAGTATTATAATATTTGTGATACTTATACCCATGACACTAATGATTGCTGATTGATCAGTGATATACATGAAGCTCGAGCACATGGCACGCACCAAACCTTAGTTTCCAATACCCAAGACAATGGTGGCTATCGTGGATGAGGGAAAGGACAAGGATGAGGTGGTGGTCAGTTTCCACCAAGAACCTATTAAAAATGTAGTTCACCAAATCACTATCAAATGGATTGCTCATAGTACCCAACCTATACATCTTGAAAAAAGGACCATTGACTGAAAGAGTGTCTTGATCTATATGCGACTATCACTAAGGAACAAAATGAAAAAGGTGCCAACATGATTTAGATAGATAAACCACAATGGCATGCATGACCAACCATCTTTATAGTATACTAAGTGAATATCACCACCCGTAGTCGGGGACAGACTCAATCCTTAGCCAACCCAGTTGAGAAGGTACATCCAGAAGAACCATGAGTAAGGAAGTACCCTAATGCATAGCAAAAAAATGATGTCCTTTAGGACATAATGACACTGTTATGAGAGCTCCAAGGCAAGATTCAATAACTCAAAGACAAGGATGTGACATATCATGCTACAGTGTAAAAAAAAAGTCAAACCTCAACCCATGGTGCGGGATACTTTTCAAAAACTATGCATATATATGATGGATGAGGACATTGTTCCCCAGTTCAGTGACTGGCTTAAAAATCAGGCCCACTTACTAAATGAAGTCCACCCTCACCTCAATTGACAAAGTAAAGATCACTATTTAAATCAATTCCAACATCAAGAAAGTCCTTGTACTTCTTCCCCAAAAGATGGAGAGATATTGGTTAATGCTGCTATTAATGGATGGGTAATCTGAAATATTCTAGTAAATACTGGTGCAGAAGTTAATGTTCTCACTAAAGATACTTGGTGAAAAATGTTTAGTCTAGCTCCACAACCCTCTCTTCATGTCTTGTTTATGGAAAATAAGACTCGAGTGCATCCTATTGGGGTCCTCAAAAATGCCACCATTGACATACTTGGAGTTCCCTTTAAATAAAATTTTGGGGTCTTAGAATTGGTAGAAGTTGATGACTATCCCACCCTACTGGGAAGGCCTTGGTGCTATGAGAACCATGCATACTTGAGCTTTAAAAATTGGTAAATAAGCTTTGAGAATACTGAGTAGTGCATAGTAATACCTTTAGACCAAGCATAAGGACACACCTATATCAAGCTCATGAACGTTGATGAAGACATCAACAACTTGTATAATGTGACTTCTCAAAATGATGAACAGCATGATCTAACACTAGGTGGTATTCTTCGATGGATAGACAACCAATCTATCTCAGATACTACAAGTAATGCTTACAACTAGTGGGCCCATGGTGACTACAATCTCATTGGAAGGTTGTGCAACACCATAAACATAGGAGAAAACATCATACGCCAGCTTTCTAAACATCACAAACTTGTGCACCTCATGGGTTTAGTAATGAGAAGACCACTGATAGGACCATTGATGGAGAGACTTAATGAATCTCCATGGTTCCATGGATAAATGGAGGTGCATGATTTTATCTATCACCTTGAAGAGTTATACAATATCGAGAATGAATAGATGAGGTCATTAAATCACATTTTTTATGGTACCACTGCCAGATGGTGGCATACTCATAAAGAGTGCCTTTTGTATTTGGATCAAGTGTGAGCTAATATATATCATATATTTCATCATGATAATAAGATCAGAGGCACACTTAGTTAAAGTGGAATGAAAGAACTTGAACCTCACATTGAGGCTTTTGAGATAATATGGCAGGCTGAGGAAACATTCTTACTTGAGTACATTTAGGTCCATGCATTCTATGGGACTTTTCACACTTGGATGTGGGCTTGGTACATTCATTAAGAATGGCATATGGGAATAAGGTTCTATCAACTACTTAAGGAGAACATGAAGTTGGCATTATCTTATTCCTCACCAAGTATGGACTTACACCTAACTTTTTAGGCCATGCAAGAAGCAATTGTTAGGGATCCTAGTCCCATCAAAGATCACCCACAACATATTCATTAGGAACTTGAAGAACCCTTGCAATTATTCACTGAGTCTCCCACTCATTTAGTTTTTGTGCCTACTCTGGTTCTTAATGAAGAATGATGAGAAGAGATCTGCATGGGCAAGCAAAAACTCATCTTTCAGGTAGATGAAGGTGAAGGGTCTACTATACTTAACCCCTTGACAAACCATATAGATGTCCCTACAAGTACTATTCCATGAGTTGTTCTACACACAAGTTCTCTAATGGATAACCCTTATCATAGGCCCATTCAAACCATTCAACGTAACATTGGCATGGAGCAAAAGCCTAATATGTCTACAATTGGAAATTATTGGATTGAGATAGAAATCTCATAGATTTTTGAGTTGCAAAAAGAGTTTCAGGATGTACTTTTGAGGATATTGTATCATTTCTCAACACTAGTTATGCACCTGACTCCCTCACTTCATAAGAGAAAAAACAACTCACAGTCTACACCATACCTTATCAGCTTATAACATGAGATATTTATAAGATGGATCATGACAAGGTGCTTTACCTCTGTGTAATGCAACATGAGCACCCTGAAGTGATCCAAGAAGTCTATGAAGGTATTTCTAAAGGACATTATGATGGAAAGGTTACTACATGCAAGGTGTTTCTTATTGGACTCTAATGACCAACTTTATTCTATCAAGCAAAGGATTATGTTAGACAATGTGATGTTTGTCAGTGCATAGGAAAGCCTAACAAAAGAGATGTTATGTCATTGTGCCCTATTTCTTCTCAAGAACCATTCAAAAAATGGGCTAGTGACTTTGTGGGGCTTATCACTCCAACAGGGTGATGATCAAGCTCTCGGTACATCATTGCAGCAATTGACTACCTCACACATTGGGCTAAACTAAAGCAATGACAACAAAGGATTGTATTGTAGCAGTTTCCATGTGATTCATCTAGGAGAATATTATAACATGGTTTGGATGCCCCTTAAGCTTCACCAGTGATTGTGGCACCCATTTATTGAATGAAATAATTTACATCTTATTGGTCGAGTTCATTATCATGCACCACAAAATAATACCATACCACCCATAGGCCAATTAAATATCTAAAACCTTTAATAAGATCTTTGGTACCACTTTGACAAAAAAATTCAATGTTGGCTAGACTGATAGGGAGATAGAGTATCTATAGTACTTTGGGCATACCAAACTACATATAAGTGCCTCAACAAACGTACATTGTTTAACCTAGTTTATGGAAAGCAAGCGATCATGCCAGTGGATTTCCTGGTTCCATCTCTTTGAATAGCATGTGTGGGAAACCTAGACAATGAAGCCTCTTTGAAAACTCAACTTGATGATTTGATGAAACTAGATGAGGCGCGGCTACTCACCCACTGGAGTTAGGATGTCGAGAAATGCAAATAGAAAGCATGCTATCATCACCATCTAAAGAACAAAGTCCTTTATCCAGGCATGAAAGTTCTATTGTATGACTATAAGTTTGCACACCACCCTAGGAAGATCTAGATCCATTGGGATGGCCCATTTATTATACATGGCATTTGACCTATTGGAGCTTGTAGGTTAAAACAAATGGATGGTCAATTCCTCCCAAGGCAATATAATGGGAGTCAGATTTGGCTATATTGTGATTCCAATTAACTTCTCTTTTTGTAATCAATAAGGCTTAAAGACATTAGGTTAGAATTTACTACTTTTAATAAAAAGTTTTTCCCTTGAGCCACGTGACTCTTTAATATAATTATGAGTTCCTATACTTAGATTATTTTTGTGGAAGACCACGAACCCTTTTAGTGTGGGGTAAAGTATCATGCATATGGATACAAGACATAAGACATATGGGTGCACAAGGACCATAAGGTTTGAAATTCATCTATGGCACACAAGTGATTAAGGTCATGTGAGTCATTCAATGTACTTCAAAATCATTTTTGAAAGGTTCCCACCATTTGGGTGACAACTATCTTCTACTTCATCAGAAAGATGGGACATAGTTGTCATCCACTTCCAAGAAAGGCATGGGAAGGGATGCACCATTAATACAACAAGGTTAGTTATGGTTAGAAGCGTGCGAGTGAAATGATGGAACAAATTTGTTAAGGCATTAAATGTTAGATACAAGATTCAAAGTATGAAGGCCGTTAAAAGATATGAATTTATGGCTGGAGGTCATGAGGGGAGGGAAGGAATTAATGGAGGTTAACACCCCCTTGAAGGGTCTATAAATAAGCTTATTGAAGTCATTTTACACTTTACCTTGTTATAATCTCTAAGTGCTAAGTGTGAATGGTGAACCAACGAACCAACGACCATGATAGAATTGAATTCCTTGAAAGTTGAGTAGAGCAGAGTGATTGTAAAGTTAGCAAAGACATGATGGTTATTTCCAAGGCAAGAAGAGAGGTTGTTAGTTCAGCTTGGTGTGTAGGAGTGGAGATTATTGAAGTTACAGGTTGTAGGATCCACCATTATTGAAGCGTGAAGCTCAAGAGATGAAGCAAGTTAGACCACTACCATGTACTCATTTGGAAACGTGGGACAGTCATGGGTTAACCTTTGAGCACTATGAAGGGTAATGTGGCTGAATAAAAATGCCATGAGACTTGAAAAGCTTCCAATCATAACAGAAGAGGAAGAGGTAAGTGGAGGAGCTTGGTTCCCTATAAAAAAAGAGGCTTTGGGAAACTAAGAAAAGAGACCAAAATAAGTGCAGCATGTGGGAGTTGTGTGAGAATACATGGAAGGAGAAGCAAAGGAGAGTGTGGAAGAAGCAAAGATGGTGAAGAAAAGAAAGTAGGCATAGACCTCTTCATCACAGAATGCCCCAACATCTTCCCCCCATCTTTACTAATACAAGAGATGCAATACCTAGAGTCGGTCTTGCATGTAGAGAAATGGGTGTTCAAGGTGTCCACTACCATCATTTTTTACTATAATCACCATCATTAGGGAAACAAGGTAGAACTACAAAATGATTACCAAGTCTAGACCACCAACACATGAAACCAAGTGGTCTATGACTTGTCCATCAAGAACCAACTAGATAATGTGGGCCTCTTTCAACTTTTTGAATTGCTATACTTTGGCAAGCCTATTGAGGCAATTTAATTCCTCCTCTCATGTGTCTATGAAGACTACATCCACTTCTCAGGGCACAACATGAATATCATTATACAGAGGATAAGAAAAGTCATGGGATTTCAATGCTCATGGATGAATGTGTTAGATGACTTGGTGCATACAGAGGAGATTCAGTATACCACCACCATGCTTATGTATTAGAAGTACAGGCATGCAATGTATATAAAGAAACTATAAGATCTCATCCTCAGAGTTTTAGTGTGGATCATTTCCACCAAGATCGAAGGGACTGATAGATGGAAGGAGGTGGACATGACCCAACTGCACATTACTCACCAAGTTATTCAAGGCACACAATACAAGTGGGAATTATATTTTTCCCAGAAGATAGATGAAGTTGTGGAGAAGGCACACAAAATTCATAAGTACAAGTTTCCTTGGGGAGTAATCTTTTTATTGCTAGTTTTTGATGAGATCGAGGTACTTGACTATAGCACAGGTTCATTGAAGTGGGTCATAGGTCCCATACCAAGCACTTCAAAGTCTTCACTTGCACCCAACACATTACCCCATCTTATAAGATGAAGATGAGGTACTAGTTTTTTGGGATGAAGGTGGCCTTTGGAAATGAATGGTGCATTCCTAAGGATTTGCCCCCTGACTATATACCAAGTGGAATTCATTGTAAAGTAACACTATTTCTTGGAGCACATTCGTATAAACCCTTTGGGAGAGCTTTCATCATGGATTAAACTACCATATGCCTTTTTTGCATGCTACTTCATTTATTCTATCAACCAAATTTATGATGTGTAGCAAATCAATCTGTAGGTAGAATGGATCGATGCAGAACACCACACCCTCTAGAAAATGTTTGTTTATTCGAGCAAAAAGGCCTTTTTGGAGAGAGGGGAAATAAAATTAACCACTATTAATGTTAAAAATATCCTGGTTGGGGAGAAAGTACATAAATTATTTTACATGTTACATACTTGCTAGTAACCTCAAGATAGAGTCCTGAAGGAGAGGTTCCCCAAGCACCCTACATATGAAGGAAGCGACCAGAGGCAAGTGCTACTACAAGTGGGAAATATGCCCCTCATAAATGATAAAACACAATGGAGGTATAGTCCTTCAAACCCACTACTTCTCACCCTTCCACTCCATAACCACCTCCACCTCACTCTTCACCTTCTCCACCTTGACCTTCACCTTCACTCGATTGTCAATCTTCATCTCACACTTCATCACCATTTGCTTCATCATCACCTTCTCATTCCACTCCTTCCCACACTTCATCTCCTCATCCAACTCCCCCATCTTCACCTCTATGACCACTTTCACCTTCACCTCCACCTTCTCTATATACTACCACTAGATCAACACCATACAAACCTCCAAGTCAAGCACCCCAACGGGACCCCTCTCAGGAGTAGATTCATAATATTAGGATCGGACTCAGAGAAGACTCCATCCCCAATACAAGAGGACCTAGTTGGTGATCAAATTGATATTGATGGAATGGGAACAAATGAGATGGCCTCAAAAATCCATCAAGAGGGTGAACTTGAGTGAGACCTAGAAAAGGGGAAGGGGCCAGCTGAAGGGGAGTAGGAATAGAGAGGGCCATCCACTATGTGTAAACGTTACCATTTTAACATATAGGATAAATACCTATATCTTTAGAAGCACTTCCACCCTAATGATGTGACCCCAAAAATAAGGAAGTAGGTGTCATTTCTTTTGGAAATGTACAATGAAGATCCCCAATTTGACATTCCTTTAGATTGCATTTTTGATGGCCCAGATGCTCCAGGTTTGTTAGACCTTATGAATATTGATCCATAACATCTCTCCAATAATGACAAGTGCCACATTTTTGAAGCTAGCCATGGAAATGATGTACTAAAATATTTTGTTATATTCGAATGCACACACAGTAGAAAGAAAACATGGCAGGGTTGTAGAGATGTATAATAAAGTGTATGTAAAAAACCAAGTGCTAGTCGACAAAGTGGCCTCCTTGAAGCAACAAATCCAAGAGGCCACCAAGGATAAGGTAAGGGTTTTGAACCTTTTTAAAATAATTTTGAATGAGGAACCAACCCTGGTAGATGGTGTGCCATTGGACAGGGATGCCATCAAAAAGTTAAAAACATTGGTTGAGCTTTTGCTCAAGAAAAATAAGGAGCACCCTATGCCCAAAGATGAGGCCAAGGAAATAATAGAATAATTCACCATAGCATCAGACATTTGTAAAATCACCTTGGAAAAAGTTAGGGAAGTCATCCCCATTTTGGATGGAATTTTTGCATGCCTAGCACACTCGAATAAAATAGTGGAAGCCCAGCTCTATAATGAGGATGTACTGAGGTAACAAGCAACTGATGCCACCCTTTTAATAAAAGATCATGTTGAGCGCATGAAAGAATTTAAAGACATTGAAATGATGGAAGATGCCATTAATAAACATCATCAACAAATAAATGCAAGTTTTTTTGTACTTTGAGGATAGGTTGACAAGGAGGTCTCTGAGTTAGAAGACATCCAAAAAGAAGCCAACACAACCCTGGATGAATAAGTGAGAAAGACTAAGACTCTAACTCAGCTCGATGAGCTAAAAGATGCAAAGGAGGCCATTGAATGAATAAATTCCAAATTCCTCGATGCATTATCCCATTAGGATGGGTTGAAGAAGGAACTCGAGCAGAAGGGGCCAAAATTTTTAGAGCATGCTAGTGTGACTTAGTCTAGGATAGACTAAGGGATTAGTGTGGGGTGATGTTGACCCCTTAATTTTGTACAAGTATTATTTCATTTTTAACTCATGGCATGAAGGGACCATTGTCCATTTTGGTGTAAATACCAACATGACATAGGAAGACCATGGCATGAGAAGACCATGGTGCATAGCTAACAAGCATAGAAATGTTGTGGTGTGGAAGGTGATGGGTGTGGAAGGATAATGTCACAGGAGACCTAACATGAGAAGACCCAATCAAAAGAGAACATGTCACGAGGGACCAAAGAAAAGAGGACTCAAAACCAAAGTAGAAGACTAGGGGAACATGTGGGAATCAAAGCATGAGGGTCATGGGAGTAGTTAGAAGATAAACTCAAGTATGAAAGTTTGATCCCATCGAACGAAAGTGTTATACTAGCCTGTGAAGAATGAAACACTTGATCATTAGGGTATAGCATAGAGCAAGTATCTATGGGCACAGAGGCCTGAGTCTAATGAATAACTAATTGTAAGAGCCATGGCTTAGTTTGTTGAGAGTTCATGTGCCATTTTTTCATGGCAATTAGAATTATGACACTTGGTCAGGGCAAAACAAGTATAAAAACCCATGTTGTAATCATTTGTAATGATGGTCCTTTGGGTATTAGAGATAAACATTGTCTTGTAATTTGTTAAGTGATTAATGAGAAGTCAGTGTTTGACATATTATGTTATAGATGATGAAATATTCTAAGTGTTGAATAATGAATGTGTTTTAATTATATGTCATGGGTATATTTTTCTTTTATCACTAGTCATTAATGGCAATCTTAGTTATATTTATAGTTATATCAGGGATAATAAGGATAATAATAGTATATCTATGGTGTTGAAATGACCTTTTAAAACTTGTGATTTTGAAAGATGAATAAATACACATTATGCTTCAAAGCCTTCAGGAACTGGTCTTTCATTGTGCACTTTGTGTGAGTGCATGAGACTTACCTCTCACATGAAAGGGCCAGTGTGCTAGCTTATTGGGGAAAAGATTCAGTACCAAAGTGGAAATAACTAAAAGAACCCAACAAGAATCTTACCATTCCCATTTGAAATGTCATTTATTAAACACAATAATGACTTCTGCACATCATAGGGTGGATTGGTTGGTTCACCAACTAATAACATCAATTTACATATATTATTAGTGGCTACAACTATGCAAGGATACCAGCTTCCATAAGAACTTCAAAGTAGAAAGACATGAAAATATTACATGGGTACGTGCTTTGAACATCCTAAATTCTCATGTTACCTTTGAAAATAATGAAACTTATATGATATGGGTGCAAACTATGAAATATGAGATGTTGCATTATTGCATCTTTAATGTATTGCCTTCTATATTGATGTATAATTGCTCATTTTCAATCTAAGGATATAATTGATAGAATGTGCTCTAGGTGGACATGATGAGAAAGATGACAACTTAGGTAGTTGTAGAGGATGAAACCATAATGCATGGTTTTAACAAGAGCATAAATACCGTCGATGTTGAGTACCATGTAAGTTTTGTTTCCCCTGCATACTATATGCATTGACAACTTTGAGGTCATTGTAGTTTGTGTAATACATTTTCATTTCCTAGGTCAAGGATAATGAAGTTTGAATTGAAAATGAGGTACAAGGCATGGATGTCAAATATTTGCATACCAAAATTCATGGTGTATCAGATATGGATATGCAAGGATCAGGCCATGAACTAGAAGGTGTTGAAACAAACCTAGCAGATGACACTAAAGACCAACTGAGGGGGGTTGATATTGTGAGTGTATAACTATTTTCAATCATATGTTTGTCATATTTTTCAGCATTATTGATAGGATGCTTTTCACTTTATGAATAGATCTCGTATACTACCAAAGTTGATGATATTGAGGCCCTGATATATGAATCACAAGAGATATTTGATAAATGTTGTGCAATGGATAGAAGAAATGAAACTATGACATTATTCAAAAATTATATGGCACAGGTTTACAACAAGGTGTAGAGCAGGGAGATATTGAATGCACAACACCCAGTGCCTCATCTATTCCAAAAAGTGCAGGATGGGCATGAAACTTCCACCCGTAGGTAAAGATTTCATAGAAAATATGAATAGACGTACATATCAGAGCATGTCATAGGAGATGACATATTTTCCAACTCCACCTTATAACAATCCAAAATTACAAGTCTGGGATGACAAGCTTAACAGGGTATCAAAATGAGATAGGGGTAGACATAATAGAGATCATGCATCCTCATTGTACCCCTTTGTAGGTTTCAATGATAACACAACAATAATAGATGCATGTAACAACAATAAATGCATGTAACAAAAAATTAATACCTTTTTTAAAGGTGAATAGTTCTTTTAGATTGCCTACATGTTGTAACATATTGCATAAATGTACTATCTCTTAAAGGATTTTTTGAATGTTATTTGAACCCTACCCTGAGGAATATAGTAAAGCTAGCCATTATTTTAAACATAAATTGAATTTATAAATATTATATAAATAGATGATGTTATTGAAATTATATAAATGAAGAATGCAATAGTTTTGAGGATCATTTCATTCATTAGTAGATTTAGTACCTTATTCATGCTTAGAAGTGTCTCTTTAATCTTCTTTTTACAACTAATTTGTACGTTAACTACTTTTTTGACAACTACTTTTACAATGGTGGTCATATTAAATTATATTAATTTTACGATGGTGCTCATCTTTTATCCCTTAGTTGGAATATTATTTTTACCCAAGCTTTCTATGATTCTCTCACCTCACCATGTAAATGCAAAGAGAGTACCCCTTAGGAGACTAGGATGAACTAAGATGATCAAATGTAAGAAAATATTACCCATTAGAAGATCACGAAAGAAATTAAGTAATGCCTAAAAATAATAATATAATGTACATCATTACCAACCACTCTTGTGGTAACTTTCAGAATTAGTTGTAATCGATAACTAGCATATTGAACACAAACTCAAATATACAAGATGAGATGCAAAGAGAATTCTGTTATAAAGAATAGAATCAATAAAGAGCAAAATTACACTAACTTGTATTCAAAATTAAATTTAGATTAAACATTGCTTAGATAAGAGGTACATTTATAGGCACAAGAGAGGCCTAAATCCACATACATTTGGCAATATAAACACATATCAATTGTCAAATGAATAGTAATCACCATGTGCAACATGTCAACATTGGTTACCAAATGAATAGTGCAATCATACCAACCATGTTAACTCTATTTTGCACATGTGGGTGTGAAACTCAATGACCTCATAAATCACCCTAAATGACTTAATATTAAACCTAAGAAAGTTAAATATATAAGAGTAGTAATAACCTGAGGTGAAAAATTTACATTAACACCCCCCTTAAGCATAGCTTAGGTGGGTAGTAGAATTGGGTCCCAAAAACTAGGCCTAATTAGATACCCAAGTACAATGCAATCTCTCACAAAGTGGAGAAAAGGGAGAAAACCTAGTGAGAAAAAACTCCCCCTCCAAAAGAGAGAAAGAAGAGAAGGTAGAACTAGAAAGCCCCACTCGAAGATATAACTGCCTAAAACCACCCTGTATCCTGTAAAAAAGCACTCTAGAGTGACTGTGGGTCAGAAGTAGATGTAGTGAAGAGTGGATAACCATAAAAAATTGAATGAATCCACCAATTATTTGATGGATCTCCACCCAAGGTGTGGTTCATATACAAGGAACTATGCTCCTCATGCAAAGTAGAAATGGCAACTTCTCCATGAAGGGATGGTGCATCTGAAGCAAAAGTAAAGGAGTGTGGAAGGCCTTGTAACTATGTAGAAGACTTCCCAATGTTTAATGTGGCTTGAATCAAGGATCCTACTCCCTAAAAATTTTGTGGTGGACTAGAAGTAGGTGGATCAAGAAATAATACCTCAAGAAATAGAAGGTGACAAGGAGATGGAGGAAGTGGGTCCCCATCACTACTGTTGTCATTTTTTGGTAAAAGAGAAGTCATTAAAATCATAAATATTCTCAGGATCTAAAGTATCATCAACCATAGGTGAATATGATGAAGAATCTAAAAGAGGGATAGAGTGGGAGAAAGAACACAGTTGAGTCTCATGATCGACTAAGCCCACTGCAATGATATTGTCACTATGCAACTCTCTGATATACACTAAATTTGGAGTGAACTCAACTCGTATTCCCTAACTAAGATGAGTAATCTAATAGACTAATATGAGATTAGTTGATAGTGAGGGAATACTTAGAGCATTGTTAAATGTTCCACCAATCACTTCAATAGACCCTCTCATAAAAACTTGTGTATAAATATCATCACCTAGTCGAATATAAGTCATGTCACATGGCTCCAAAGAAGTGAACTCCACGTGTGAAGAAGCCATATGATGTGATGCACTAGAATCAATAACCCATGTAGGAATTGGAGATACAACTATAACTAGGGCCCTACCTTTTCCTTTCTCCTTTCCAGATTCTATTGTTTTGGAATATTCATGTGTAGATGAATTATGTGTTACTGACTCAAGCTTCTTAGTGAGTTGGTCAATTTATTTTTGCATACATTTGGATTCATCATGCCACCCTTTCTTGAAATAGCCACATTTAGGCTTGTATTTCTTAGGTTGCTCACTTGAAGAGGAAGGCTCTTTTGATGCTTTTAGCTTGGCATTAGTTTTATGTCCTTTATTTTTCTCAAGATCCTTCACAATTTGTTTATTTTCCATATTGTTTGAAGTCTTCTCTTTCTCATTTCTAGCATATAGAGCATGTGATTTTGATGACTTCAATCTACCCATCTATATTAACTTATCTTGCTCCTAAGTCAAATCAACAACAAAGTCATCTAAAGAAGGCATCTTCCATGTAGCTCCAAGAGCTCTCTTGATGGCATGAAAGGTATAAATAAACACTGAGTAATCAGGACCTAGTTTGGAAAGTATAGAAAGAACAAGTTGATCATCTTTCTTATATAATCCAAATTCTTTTAACTGTAATCTCAGAGATTTGAATTTAGTGAATAAATCTTGTAGAGTGTCAAAACTACGAGAACTCAAACTAATGAGTTCATTTTTTAGTTCATGGCCTCTCATCACATCCTGCTTCCCAAAGAGAATTTCCAAGGTGGTCCATACTCCATTAGGTGTTATGGAAGATTCTATGTGAAAGAGTAGACCAAAACACATAGAAAGACATAATAATCTAAAAGCTTCATCACAATGGTTAAACCATTTAACTTTTTCTATAGCAGAATTTGGTTCAATCTTAGTGGTCATTATAATGCAATACAAACCCTTGTTCCTTAAAAATGACTTTCATTTGTGATAATTAAATGGTGTGAGTAGACTTATCAAATTAGTATCCATAGTGCATAAAATTTGTTGCAGAAAAAGAAAGCCACAAATAGAATGAAAAAGAGACAATCAACACCCCCTTGAAATTATTTTCGATCAACCCTTTAGTTTTTTTTATAATAAAAATAATACCAATGTATTAGGCACAAAAAATCATGCACTTTTGAATAAAACGGTACTCAATTCCAAGTTACCAATCAAAAGTTATTGCAATTTCCATTTTCCCATCATTAATGGCTCAATTTAATTAAATTTGCACAAAATTAAATGCACTAAGGGATTAAAAATAAACATATTCTTGCATACAAGCAATGGAATTAAACCACAACACTAAGCCTTAACCACTCCTAATTGTCCACTTGTTGAATGTGATGCCGCCAACTTGTTGATAGTGATGTCCTCCACTTGCTTGTTATTTTGTCTTTTAGGTAAAAGACAAAAAAAAACATTTAACCAAAAGGCTAGTGTTGGTGGGGGTTGATCCTTGGACCTCCAACCACACTTTGATATTATAAAATAAACTTACCAACTCTCTTAAAAATCACTTCATGCATCATAATACACAACATGATATTTAAAGAGTGGATAAAACATCAAATTTGACTTTAAAGCCTTATGGATGCATTGAAAGGCATGGGCAGTGTTGAAACCTGCATATAAGACTTTATGAAGGGTGTGGGTGGTAGAGAATGTATGTGTAATGCCTTTGACCAGATAATAAGCATGAATGTGAATGTAAATTTGAATTACTTATCTTTGATGGCTCATCCATAGAGATTCTAACATCAATGGGTAGGGTTTTTGAAGCTTAAACAACAACATACATTAAACAACATGATCAAATCAGTTAAGGATCCTTTTGGCTATGAGATTGAATGCCATTAAAATTTATGGTTATTGGCTTGCCCAATGCTTTCTTGTTTGTGTGAAGAGGCGGCATGCAAGGATTGATCAGGAGAGTGGTGATCAAATATTGATCAAAATGAATATAAAATACATGTATTCCTCATCAAAATGCCAATCTAACACCAAACAATGATTTTCATAGGCAAAAAAAATGAATGCAAATTTTATATTATTATTAGACAAAAATAAACTGTAGAAGATATACTCAAATATACAAGTTACCTCTAAACAATTTATGCTAGAATACCATTTGAGAATCTAAACATTCTTTCAACAGAACAATGGTGTTTGTTACCAGAATCAAGGATCGAGACTAGATAGAAATGAATGCATGCCTTTTGAAGAAGTTATGGCATTCAAATACTAGAATGGCTCTGATACCATGTTAAAATTGACCGTAATTGATAACTAGCATATTGAACTCACAAACTCAAACATGCAAGATGAGATGCAAAGAGAATTCTGTTGCAAAGAATGAAATCAACAAAGAGCAAAATTACACTGGCTTGTATTCAGAATTGAATTTAGCTTAAACATTGCTTAGATAAGAGGTACATTTATAGGCACAAGAGAGGCATAAATCCACATACATTTGGCAATATGAACACAGGTCAATTGCCAAATGAATAGTAATCACCATGTGCAACATGTCAACATTGGTTGCAAAATGAATAGTGCAATCATACCAACCATGTTGACTCTAATTTGCACATGTGGGTGTGCAAATTAATGACCTTATAAATCACCCTAAATGACTTAATATTACACCTAAGAAAGATAAATATATAAGAGTAGTAAAAACCTAAGTAAGGTGAAAAATTTACACTAACAGTAACATAACCGTTACTGATATCAGAGTATCCATACAAATGGAATAAAATATGTGTCTCATATAAGTATCTGAAAATCATAAATCAACTACAATAATCAAACAAAAATATATTTCAAGGTCACCAATTTAACCTTGTGCCCATATAGTAGAGTCAATGATTGAGTTAAGGAAAGTCCTCTAGGGCATGTAAACTATGTTAATAGATGCTCACCTAGTCTCTTCATCACATTTTCCCATGTTGGATATAACCCAAATGCACCTTAGATATGTAAAAATATTTGGATATGGCCTAGGTAAGGTGGGAAAATTTATTGGATATGGATATTATAAAATTTGAATTATATCCTACAAAGATTTGGGAAAAAATTGAATAAATAAATAAACCACTCATTCATTATGAAGAGGTGAATCACCTTTTATCTTAACACACACTACTCTTCATTGAATTTTTTTTTAATAGACTTTTGGCATTGTGTTGGTCATTTTGAAGGGATTTGGAAGGTTTTTGTAGCCAATCCTTCGTCGTGAAAAATCACTTTTATTATGGATTATTCCACCAAGATAGTTACACAGGATGATAAAATACAAGACAACAATTTCGTGCTCACTTGTACTTACACATAAAACACATAATTTCATGCTATGTTTGTATACAAAAATCAATATCTTATGTTATACAACACTTCAAAAGATCAAATCCACTTCCTTGGGTCTGTTTGCATCACCTTCACCTTGCACAATAGGTTAGATTCTTTGTTCTATCCATTTCTTACATGAAATTATAGAAACTCAGGTGACTATCCATGTAAAAGAGAGTGCACATTGTTATGAGAGGGTTCCCACATTCAAATCTCATTTGAATGTATTCTAGACCCTACCTGGGTTATAACATAAGGTTCACCCACCTTTATTTATCCTGGAACTCACACTACATGTAACTCATTCATCTCCAATAATCCCTTACACCTTGTTTTGTCTATTGATTGTGCATAACATTATGATGTACATGTCTATAACTACCATAGAGATCATTTTATTCCTTTCAAACTCTTATAATGCATCCAATGGGTTCATAATCTCATTTGTGATTGGAATCATCTCCTCAAACCATCCATTCAATGTTCACCTGGCCAAGATAAGATTGAAGCTTTATCTTCCTCATAATGGGACTATGTCCTCAAGACAGAGTATACCCTATTACAGGTGTTTTAAGATAATTGTCTTCAAATCATATCCTCTATTATTCTAAGGCTTTACCAAGCACTCCTCTATATTATATTACAACAAAGATGCATTATGATGGTGCCCATTCTTTCCTCCAATGTCATTCTCCACGTTGAAATGTTTCTTCCTTATCTACGACTGTGCTTAAGGTCCTTTCATTATAAATAGGTTATCTATTTTACTAACCTATGAAATTTTTCATGCCACCATTTTAGTAGGGATTCCATTCACCCAATTATGTTTTCATTAACATGTAAACTTGTTCACCCAAGTTTCCTTTCTCACAGGTTTCTTGTATTTGGAATCATCTTACTCAATTACTCAGGGATCACAATGATATTCACAATGAATCTTGTTTGTTTCATGTAAAATAGTTTGTCTAAAGCTTGATTTCTTGACTATAATCACAATTCTATTACCCCTACATATGTACATAAAATCCAAGCACACATATATTTCCTTGAAGGCTCACTAAACAATATACACATATATAAAGAACAGTCCATTTGTCTTGAAGAAGGAACATCACCATTAACACTTATTTTCATTTATGGGGTTAACAATCATACAAAAATAGTCCATCAAAGGTAGACTGTGTAAAGAGGGTAAGATTGGGTATGACTGTGTCAAATGTTTCCAAGAATCCAATATGCATTCATAAGGCTATGAACACTTTCCCAAAGTTACTCTCAGGATCTTAATCTCTTCTAAATGGTGATAAGACATAAACAATTCAATGTATTTATTCCTTTTCACACACATGTATTCATTTTATCTTGAAATAAATAATAGGGTGCTAGTATGTGCAGAAAGAGTTCCTTTATTCAAGATGGTTGTATATTATCACTTTGTCATTACCTTCTATATAAACAAATACTAATCTACTCCTTCAATGACCACTCTTAGTATATACATCATTCCTTTCATCTAAAAGATATACCACTTTGTGAGAAACAACCTTCCACTTTCAAATTGACTATCATAAGTGAAACAGGGTATAAGGACCCACACACTAGTTGGTTCCTTCTTAGGCAACCTTGTTAGGTCTCAAGGACCAAAATTAGACTTAGGTTCCAAAAAAACATTCTCAAAGCATGGATGGTATTTAAGGATCATAATATACCTGTATATACCCCTTTCAAGTCTTGGATCACCCCTTGTCTTTGTATTCTACACACAATCCTTACTTTGTCTTCATAAGGCCTCTAGCCTTTTTTTGGACATTTATCCTTTTGGGAGTATCTAATAGAAATTATCAAAGAACTAATGAAATTTTCAAGGACTCTTTTTGGCCATACAACCTATACTTGTCTTTCCTGACATAACTCCCAAGAAATAATATACTTCCTTCTTTAAGGCACCCCTCAACTAGCCCTTCAAATTGACAAAGCTCCTAGGTTTGGGCAATGTACATATAGCCAATTCAAAATATTGACATTTTTTTATACCCTTTTGGATCCACCATCTTAATCAATCATTTATTACCCTAATACTTTAGACAAATTTACTTTTCCTTCACTACCCTTACTCCACTAGGTCTTGTAAGCCCTCAAGACAACATCGTACTCAAAATCCATACTTATGGAGACTTTAAAAGTTTTGAACTATGTTAAATAATTATATTACCTTCAATCTAGAAATATTACAAAATTTTACCAAGTTTGGATGGTTGAAACTCATTCTAAACCCAAACCCTAATCCTATGGTTTTCAGGCCCTGCACAGGCCCAAGAGGTCTTGAAATTCATTATCTCTAGTTCCACATCAATTCAAAGGATGCACCTTCCATTTTAGGGTCTGTTTTTAACTCATATAACTCTTCCAATAGGATATATATCTTATACAATCCATTTCATGGCTACAACAATCAAATTATAGTCAACTATGCATGTTTTCTTGATTGTATTTAGGTTTAGACTGACAGTTCACACTTAGAAGCATTTGAAGGTCTCAAAAGGGTTCTCTCATTTATTATTTATCTTTCTCCAACAACATTAAAACTCCTCAACGCTTATTCATACCTCTCTTTATGCTTCAAACACTTCTTGGTTGCACTGTATAACCCAAAACATGGCATACATAGTTGTATATGCTTGTCACTTATTTATCTTCAAACACATCCTTCTCACATAATCTTATAAACTCTTTTTCATTATCTTGACACATTATAGATTTTTTGATATCACCCTCTCTTCCCTCTTTTAGACAAATTATCCTTTTAATCCCTTCCAAATAGGGTTCATATAGTATGCTCAAAGTTTCTTTTATTGTGAAAAAGGTGATGACTATGTAACATAATTTGATCCTTCTATGAGGGAAATGAGCAACACATGTTGGGTATCAACCATATACACACTATTAAATATCACTATATTTCATTTCCATTACAATCATACTTACCTTATGATGCTAAGGCATTAGGGAGAAGTCCTCATTAACATCATAATCTAGTTCTCTACTCTTGACTAATCACAATCATTGACTCTGACTTGTCCTTGATTACCTTTGCATCACACTAGTTCTTTCCCTTTTTATATTATCCTTATTGGTATAGTTCCTTAATTGTTGATCCTTGGGATATTTTAGACCTTATTGACATTAGTATTCATGTCACATGACCCCAAACCTACATTCCATAGTTTATAACATTCATTTTCTTAACACACTTAGTCTTATACCTTCACTTTGTATTTCACCAGGTCACCACCTTGTATCTTGCAAGGGTCAAATCTTGGTTAAGGCTTACATGAATTAATATTTAGTTTTAGATAGTCTTGAATGATCTTATCACACTTGCCTCAGTCCATTTTAAGGGATTAATCACTCTGTTCAACTCCCTTTTGTATCTCAAGTCACATTACTCTTTCATTAATTATAGCCAATTCCTAAGCAAATGATCCTTGGTTTTATCAATCCAAGCACTTTTACTAAGATGACATTACATTTTTGAGATTTATTTACACCCCTGATATGTGGTTAAATATTCATCCTCAAACTCTAATATATCACATCAAGCATATCATATGGGGAAAAATTAGAAAACTTTAGCCTTTTTGGATGGTTGCATCTCTAAAAAAACACTAAACCCCTAATTTTAGGGTTTCTTAGGCCTTTACAGACCTGTGGGCTTGTAAAATTCATTTTCTTGAGTAATAGGTCATTTCAAAGGCTCAAATAAACTTTGTCAACTATGTTTTCACCTTGTTCATCTTTTACATTGGGTGTGAGCCTTTACTTTTATCCTTACCATGTTAAATATCAACTTTCTCAGTTGACTAGGCATATTTGTGGACTGTGCATAGTAGGGTTAGTACACTAATACATTACAATGAACCTTAATTGAGTCTTTCTAATATTCACACCTTCTTATTCATGTGTCAAGCAAACAACATTATTAGAAACCATGATTGCACTTCTATATGAGATAACTTGACCTTCATATGTTGATTATGCTCCACTTTGTAACCTGTAGGTCTTCTAACAAAAACAGGGTTATGTATTCATGTGTCAAGTGTTTCACAATGATTCTATAGGATTTAAAACCTATTTTGATGAGAGGGATACTTAACCATAACACTCCTTCATTTATTCAATTGACATGACAAAGAAATAAGTCATGTCCCTCTATACAAGATGACTGTCAACCCAAATAGGTATCTCACTAAACCTTTTCTCTGCCATATCTTGTACTTGGAAGTCATTACTTATTTTAAATCACTCAGTTTCATTACAACAAATGCTTTACTCACTAACTATGGTTCCAATAGGTTCATACTATGTCCCCAAGAAATAAGTAACCCTTTCTCTCTTGATAGACACAAAGCAGGTCATAAGGCATAATACCACATTTTAGCTTCCAAAATAGTTATTTGAATCCTTTAACCTATTCTAAGTCAATTCAAGGACTCATTTTGATTTAAAAACAATTTTATTATGTTACTCAATACATTTGGACTATGAACACCAAATAACACACCTTATTTGTCAACTCAGTCCCTCACTAGGTAGTTGAGTTATTTCTCAACTATGATACATTCTTAATGCAAACACTAACATATAAAAGGTTCTAGGGACCAGTTACAGACCTGAGGATATTGGTCAAACATTCTCTCTATAATCACCAACATGAATATGGTCATGGCCTCAAGGGCTTGTTCAAAGTAACAAGAAACTTGTTCAATCATATACATTGAAAGAAGAACTCATACCTTAGAAACCTGTATTCTTTGCACTTAAATCTGTAACAAACACATTAAAAACCTACATATGGATTAATGGATCTATCAATTCAATTCATAATGAATCTAAAGCAATATTAAACAGAGAAGGGTGTAATAAAACTCATACAACTTTCTTTATTCAATAGTTTATCTTTTCTTTATTCAATAGTTAAGCAGAATGAATAACTATAGTTTGTGATTTATTTTTGGAAATTATCGCTAATTAATTTTTGTAATTGTGTGATAGGTGGCATTAATTTTGCATGGGGAGTGTTGTATAAATATGAGATGAGTTCCATAAATTTATATGGAAGAAATCAAATGTATTGGAACAACTCAATGCAGAATGGCAAACATTACATGAAGTCTCGTGCAATGTGGCGAGGGCCATCAATTGGAGGAGGCTTGAAACCACAAAAAATTTTAGGTAGCATGATGGATTGAATTGGGTCAATGTTCTCCTACACTACAACATGGCATATTTTACCTACCACATTTTGATGGTGATCTATGAGTACATGGCACTCATAGACAGGCTTGACAATGATTTCTACATACAGTGGTCATATGAATGGCCACATGATGATGCTATTTTCCCTGATGCATGGGGTACTCCTAGTGCCATTCCAACATATCTTAGGCCCTTCTTGGAGAAGTTCTTGCCGACAAAGGTGTTTAATGATCCAAATGTCTATGTGCATCTTGATCAAGTATGAAATATTTTCATTAGTGTAAAACTACCTTTCAGAGTATGTTTTCAACTATATCGTGTTTGAAATAACATGTTTCAGGTATCCAATCTTTTGTTTGGTGCAACCATATACAACATTATGAAAGAGATACACAATCTCCCACAACACATACTTTCCTCTCATACAATCGAGCATGAGTATTTCATGAATAGAACCACTATTTTTTTACACGCATGTTCTAGAGGATGAAAGCGACGATCACTATGATCCAATGGATGAAAGTGATGGTTCTGAAAGTCAATAGAATAATTTTATAAAAATATGTTTCAATATTGATAAATAGTTTAATTTCATGGTAAAGAAAGTACATATTTATGTATCACATATTTATTACTAATCTTGATGTTGATGTTAGTTGTTGTTCTTAATTTTAGTTATTGTTCTTGATGTTGATGTTAGTTCTTGATGTTAATGTTTCAATATTGATGCAGATAATAAACTACTTATCTCACACTTTGCCTTGTTCTTGATTGCATTTCTTTGCAAAAGTTCAGTAATTCATTGCTCACTATGTGGTTTATGGTTCTTCAACATATCTTTAGGTTCAAGGTATCTAAACATGCTCTTTGACTGGGTTTTTAGGACCCAAGGGCATTCAAATTAATCTTACTCTCTTCATGCATGGTTTCAAAAGGATTTTCAAGTTTTATAAGGTTTGTATGGTTACAAGACACTTCTTCAATCCATTATATTTCCACACTTGAGCCTCTATTCAAATTTTCAATGAAGATATTTGCCTCACTGTATATTTAGGCTCTGTCAACAGGGTTTATAGGCTCTATCTCAAGGTTTTGACTTCAAACAAATGTTTACAAACGCTATCAAATGTTGCAATGCCCTTGAAGAAAATCCTTATTCTTATTATTATTATTATTCTTCAAGTAGTGATATCAATATTTACCTAGTTTTCATATGGTTATCTAAGCTTTGATCTTGTTTAACAGGGGTTTCATTACCCTCTCTGCCTTTTCGTTAACTCACAAACACTTTCCAAGTTTAAATTCTCCTCTCTTCACAACTCTGCCACTCAGATCACAGTCCTTATAGCCCTATTTTTGGGCTTTTTTGACTTGGTAAAAAATTATACCTTCTCTAATTTGAAAAAAGACTATTTATGCAAACACCCTTTTCCAATATCTGACTATCCTCATAGTTTCATAACCCAACTCAGTCTCTAAAACACTTTCCCAGACTTATTTTGCTCACTGTTATCTTTCATTAGGTCTCTTAGGTCAATTTTAGCACTTGTTTATACACAGGTCTCTCTAATAGTATGGATATGTTCTCCTTGAACCTACAACCCATAAAATATGTTATAACACTTCATAATCCAACTTCCCACAAAGTTTCTCTAATTTTTGATGGCTAGAATCATCTATATCCTTCAAACCCTAGGTTTAGGGTTTTCCTGTCTCTATCTCAGTCAAGAGGGCTTAAATTACATTTGATAAAATTTTGATGAGTTTCATGGACCTAAAAAAAATTACTAAGGTCTGTCTTGCCATCCATCATGTCTTCCAAGCATTAAATATTTTTATCCAATCCACTATCCAAGATTTCCATATCAAAATCTATTTGACCGTGACAAGAAATTGTGAGTTTACAGGTTTATTTGCTTGTAAAGGTTAAGAAAGACATACAATGTAAAAACTTTGGAAAAAGAACTTAAATCTCATTCAAATAACTTACCAAGATGCCCAAAAACACTTAATCCTTGATTCAATGATCATTTCCTTCAATGAAATACACACAATCTAACTTCACATTAACTACTACACGAAACAACCCTATCCTAACCCTTTTCCATGACTACAAGGTTTCTTAGATAATCTTAAAAGAGTATAGTTTTAAAAAACTACCAATAATCTTTGGAAAAAGATGATAATACTATTTCAACATCACTGATCTCTTAATAATCAATATACTATCTGTATACAAGAGAAACAACACCCAAACAAGCGTCTACAAACACAATGTTCAATACAGAAACTTCCTTCTTGATTCTTGAAACTTGTATTCTCAAATATGTGAATTAAAATACTTTGGAAATGTATTGTCAAGATACATATTCTTCAATCACATTTGGAAACTATTACCAGTCTCACTCTTCATTAACAAAACACTTATACTCAGCCACAAAAGTGATTACTCAAAATAGGGAATATAAGTCTGCAACAATTTTTCTATGGATTTCTCTCTATTCTTTATCTCTTCCAAATTCGAATGGAATAAATATCTACT
Source organism: Torreya grandis (assembly GCA_037957365.1). Taxonomy (NCBI): domain Eukaryota; kingdom Viridiplantae; phylum Streptophyta; class Pinopsida; order Cupressales; family Taxaceae; genus Torreya; species Torreya grandis. The sequence goes on from JARHVA010001233.1 coordinate 2,052,009, forward strand.
CTTGCTAACTAACTCCAAAATCTTAGAAGAGGACACATAACTGAATCTTGATTTCCCTTTTCCCACTTAAAGGTTTCTTACCAAAAGGATTGCATTGTGACTTGATTTTCACTATATGGCATATCTATCAACATAATAATAGAATCATAAGCATTTATAAACCTTTTACCATGCCTAAACACTTATATATGTCATTTACAAGACATTTTCACCTTCAGAAATTACATAAAATTCCTTAGACAAGACTTTGACAACATTCAAATTTTTAAATAGTGATTTTGGCAGGAAAGTGATCACAAAACCAAAATTGAATTGTTTTTGAAATAAATGTAATTACCTAAAGTACCTATCAACATTCATTTACAAGACATTGTCACCTTATCACAAGTTCCAAGGTTGATCGATCGTACAAGTGACCTATGCATATGTGTAAATGTGTTTACTGATGTAATTTTTATGATTTCTAAATCATTTGATGTTAGTTGATGTTTGTTTGTGATGTTAGTTGATGCAATGAATAAAGAAGGAATTTAGCCATGTAAGTTAATGTTATTGAACTGTATTAAGTGGTTGTGAATCATGTATATTGCCCTTGAAGGCAATTGAGGCCATTTATTTTTTCATCTTTAAGTGGAGTTACAGGGTGTTAAATGATTGGTGGAGATAACAAATTTAGGGTTATAGGTTACACTCGTAAAAGGAAGATATTGGAATGTTTGGTTACAGATTAGAATTGGAGTTTAGTGTGTCAAACATCATTGTATAAGTTGATAAATTACAAACTTTCAAAGATTTGTGATAATATAAGTAACAAGGTGAGACAGAGTAAAATAGACCATTGAATCCTTAAGGCCCTGGAGATTGTTGTCTCCACTATATAATGAGCTAATCCTTGGGCTTTAAGACATCAATCAACTATGTGATTAGATGATGATTGAGAGATGAATGTGTGGTTCCTATAGAAGGGAATATTTGTTATTTGAATACAAGAGAGGTAGTGAGCTTCTATTCATAGTTCATAAAAGGATCAACTTTGTTACATAGTCCATAACCCCTATTTTAGTAGATGTTGGAATGGATATACATTGGGAGAGAGGTAATATCATTGTGCTAACAAGTTGTTGATGTGAATAACTAGGAGAGAAGATATTAATCATAATTCTTGAAATAAAGAGACCCTAGAATGGAAGTTGACAATATACAAGCCCTGTTTCTATACTTGAATTGTTGTTTCATGACTGTAAGGACTGATCTTTGAGAAAATCCATATGATCAACAAGTTCTTGGCTTCTAAAACTTGTTGGTACTTTCACTATGGAGGTTTGAAGTCATTGATTATCTCTCTTTGGTTGAAACATTATTTTTAGTTGTATAACAGGGACACGGTCCTATAACAAACCCTTGTAATCTACCCAATTCAAGGGAAATTGAGTTAAAACATGTGAACAAATGATTGGATTTTGGTTTTCAAAGGTTGGAAGAGTTGCATTAGGGTAAGACCATCTTTATGCATTCAAGACATACATACCATATTTTATGGACATACATTCATAAATAATCCAGCCTATATGTTACAGGATCAAGCAAGTTTGCAATTAATAGAAAAATATCATGGCTCCAAAAATGCCTATAAACTATGTCATTACCACTCATTTTTGCTCAGTTTATATTTAAAAATAAAAAATAGGCCACATGATTAGAAGCTACAAAAATAGGTCAGGAAGCCACTCGAGGGACTTTAAATGACATGATAACATAGCCATATGCTTCTCAATAAGATGACATAGCAGATTTTCATAAGAAGTCAATTTGTATTTTTTTTGGTTAAACAACTTTTGAACACAGTCATCCATTTGTTCATAAAGGACTTAAGTACACAAGATGAACTAAGTAACTAGTGGCAAATAAATATCAATTTTGTAGATTAAAATGTGAATAAGCATGTGTTTCAATTGATTTCCATCCAAAGTCATACGCATACATCATGTAATACCGAACACATGAGTCATTGCACACAACTAATTATCATTGTTCATGTATGGAATACCACGTCTATTGGGATAATTCCCATTGGCTTATGTAAACAAGATATCAAACTCCACCTTTAAAATCTATAGCTTCTACTCATATATGGAAACCATTCCTTCATGTTTCATTTACATGGCCCACATAGTCTCCACCATTGCATCATGAAGTGCTTTTATGTAGGCATGGGCAGCTTGTAGATTGATAGACTTTATTTCAGCATCCATCTTCTCATCCATTACCATGAGAAGTGCATGGTGTAAATTATCAACCTATTTGGTCTTGTCAGCGAATGCAGTTTCCAACTTGATAACCTTTGCTCTTACACTGTCAAGAAGCTCAATCAAACATTGGGTTTCCATACCGAGTGATTATTTTTTTGTAAGCGCTAGTGACAGTTGTAAACCAAAAAGTTATTCTGCGCCCATTATGTTTTGGGATTTCATCCTTGCAAGAAGTTCTTCCATTTCCTCAGGTAATTAGGTAGCCACATTCTCTTCTAGATATAAAACTTCATCTATAAAAAATATGATACATGTTAAAGTCAATGATAGCATTCAATATTTTTAGCATTAAAAAGCTAAAAAAAACTAAACATAAATGAGGGTCCATGAGAATTTTCAAAAGCTAAGAACATCCAATTTTTTATAATTACAAATAGTTCCCTTACACACAAAGAGATTTCTAAATTAAATGAAAACAATGAAATCATTATATTGGAGTATGAAATATTTACCTGTGGCATGGTCATTCTAATGTATTGGAGTGTTGCCCCATTCCTTCTTTCCCCTCCTCTCATGCCTCAAATTATGAGTCATAGTCATCGATAATTTTTGCATCAATTTCTTGAACAAACAAACATATTGTATGAGACTAAGGAATGTTAGAGAGACAAGCCATGCATACAAATCTTATATTGCACTCTTCCCCACCATGGTTACTTTTATATAGACATAAAGACATGCAAACATGTGAACTTTGTCACCAACATGTGAAAGAATGAAAGAAGAATAAGGTATACATGTGAAGACGATAGATCACTAGTCAAAAACATCACATACCATACACGTAAAAAGTATATGATGAGTACATGGGAAAAACATTGCATCATTGAACCATGCATGATTGTGCAATACATCGGTAAATGCAAATTAACCACCAAACCATTGCTTGAATCATACATAAACAAAAAACTATGTATCCAACACAAACCAAAAATGAAACACTTGTATTCAAATCTCCTATCCAAATATTATGTTTGACCACACATCAAATATGTCATACATATTATGCCAAAATGTATGTATATAAATAATAGTGTCCAAGGCAATAGCCACAAGGCAATATCAAGTTCATGGCATGGCCTTTAGGCCTTTGAAAATGGACAAAGAAGTGGAAGCAGTCAACCATATGAATGCATGCATATGCATGTCACCCTGGACACCTGCATTTCAAAATGTGCAGTTTAGAAATCTTGATAAAATGTAAGAATAAGACACCAACATGAAGAATAAACTTGTCATTTTTGGTAAATAAGAAGTAACTATCATACCTCTTAAACATGGTTCATCCATGCCTATAATTGTGTCAACTCGTCTCCACCAAAATCCTATATGTAATAACAATATACATCGCTATCAAAATATGTAATGGCAGGATTAAAAAAAGGTATGGGGAATAAACAAGAGTGCATATAATACGTAGTCATAATAAAAAGTACAATATCAATTTGTGAGGCAACATATCATGTACACTTTCACCCTAATGAACATATCTACCATTCCACAAATACATTTTTCTCAAAAAAATGTGATCCTCATCACTAAAATGGGCTTGAAGGTCATCCCTCTGTAATCAAAATGGTGATTGTTGTAGAAATATCAATGTTAATATTGAGTAATTTGAATTGAATTTAACATTAACTTCATGAAAATCAATGAACATAATGCATTTAATCTAAGGTCCATTGTTGCATGCACCTTGTTTTTTATCCACCCATTCTCTTTCTCGCTCTTTGTTGATGATATTTTCTTCACTGAATGCAGGCTTCCCTTTTTTGTGTCAAGTTTTCACTCGAATAGTATGCAGCCATCTCATCTTCAATAAAATTCAAGGTTATCTCGCTAAGATAACATAACTTAGACACATCCTCCCTAGCCATCCATGATCTTTCCAGCCTATCTCTCTTGTTGATGCTCTGATTTTTTAAGAGTCGGTTTATTGGCCTCCTTTCTATTTGTCTTTTGTTGATTTCTCTTCCCTTAGGCATACATTTCCCACTTTTGACATGTCCCAGGGGCCTTATTGGAATAGGTTACCGACCATGAATCTTATGACAATGAGCGTTAAACCCATCTTATGACCAAAATGGATGATCACCATCAACTCTAAATGTGTCTCATGGCCTCAACAAGTAAAGGTGCACATTCCACCTTGTAATACCCCAATCCTCAATTATGTACTCCCCTGCACACTTTCATTCAACAAGGAAGAGATGTGAGGTTAAGAGCATAAAGCAATAAACAAAGTATAATGTCATCAAACATAATATAATGTTAAAATCATAAGATAATAAACATAAAACAACATCATAAAAAATAATAAAATGTTCTTATAGCATTCGGTACCTCCCCCATTTCATATTGTAAAGCATATGAAAGCCAATCACCATCATAATCATCAACATCCTCATCATCATTGTCATAGAGGTCATATAACTCCACCTCCTCCTGCCACATAGGTGGACATATACATGTGAGTCCAACTCCAAACATATATGGAACAATAAACATGGGGCTATGAGAATGTCAAATAAAAGAGAGACTAGAAAAAATATGCACATTTGTAGGGATAGATTCATCATGCAGGTGACTATCATCCATGTCCATGTGGCTTCGCTCTACCCCTTCCAACTAAAACACAAAACAAAAATAACATAGAAAAATGCATGGTGTGTCAGTCAAAATTATTGTAATTTTGATTATTGTAAGAGGGAAGAAAGAAACATTATTTAACATCAGGAGAAATCAAACATTAAGGGTAGACAAAGGTTCCCATACATCTCTTGAGAAATAGTCATTAAATGCTTCAGGAATACCTTCTTCACATGCAGTCTGCTCCACCTCCTCCTCCTATAGTATTACAAAAGATATAACATACAAAAATAGGGATGCATGGTTTGTAATTATTGAGTATGGAAAATGAAAGAGAGTACAAAAAACATGCACATTTATAGGGATTAAGTCATTATGCAGGTGACTATCAACCACGTCTATGTGGTTCCACTTCACCCCTCCCAACTAAAACACAAAATAAAAAAAAAAACATAGAAAAGTGCATGGTGTGTCAGTCAAAAATATTGTAATTTTGATTGTTGTAAGATGGAAGAAAGAAACATTATTTAACATGAGGATCAATCAAACATTAAGGGCAGCTAAAGGTTCTCATACATCTATTGAGAAACAATCATTGGGTGCTTCAGGGACACCCTCTTCACCTTTGGTCTACGCCACGCCCTCCTCTTGCAGTATTAAAAAAAGACAATGTAATATATCAAATGAGGGATGCATGGTTCGCAAATATTGAGCATTTTACATATGTGGCAAGAACATTAAAGTGGACATTGAAAATAGATGGACCATCAATAAAATTATCTGTGTTATCCCCTTGTTTGCATCTTTATTTGGTAAAGATTCCATTTGGCACTGGGATTGCACCCTTGGTTGTTCACAGGCAGGGATGGTTGTCTCATAATAGTGGGAATACCATCCCCACTTGTTGATCCTCCATATAGCTTTCTTCTTCGATGTCTGAATGGGCAAGGGGAATGTCTAAACTGAGCACTTGCACGCAATGAAGACTTCTGACCGACTTATTTCTCTTAACACAATGCATGTCACAACAAATTAGCATCAACAAAAAAAATAATGCAACTCAAATTCACGTTCAAGTACAGTAGATGAAAATGCATACCATTTATTTCATCTCAGCATAAAGTTCTTTGAGGCAATCATCTAATTCCCACTCATCCATCTTAAATATGTAATAGTTAACATTCATAGTATTTGTTGCCAACAAACAACTTACATTCAAACAAGTCAAGAATATGCTTTACAACACTAACCCTTACCAATGAAATGCTTATAGAAATCAATGTAAATATTGTCATGAGAGTACAATGGTGTGTCGACTGCCAAGGTAATCCGACTAGTTGGCAATGTAACGTAGCAGCCATGAAATAATTAGGCCAACCACTATTCATGAAATTGACACCCTATATTTAAAGTATATATTACAAACCTCCAACAAGGAAATGTACATATGAGAAGGCATTACATTTTTTGTAGATAGTGTAACGTTCCAAAGCAGAGATTGTATTTTCACATTATAGAAACTTAACATACCAATTCATTTAGAAACAATCTATATAATGTGGCAACGCCTCATGTGGCGATTCAAGGACAAGCTAGACAAACCTTTGTATGTAGTAGATGAGATAGAGAAAATGTAATGGAAACATTATATTTTGAAAACTTTAAAAGAACCAAAACATGCCTATTGTAAATTTCAAAGGTTAGCAATAATATTTTTGAAGCCTTGAATATCAAGTCCATGGAGATTGTATGCAAAAAATTTAATTTCAATTGCAACTTCTATGAAGACATTGATGGCAATATTTAATAAGCTCACTGAACACTCTGGATGAAGAAGTCAATAATAGTAAGTATACATTGCATAGTACAATGCCAGTACTGCAAACAAAAACATGAATTAACACACTCTTACTTTGTAGAACTCTGCACAAACACATGAAATATGATAAGAATAATACTTTGAATGTACTTAAAAGCACACATACATGATGATCCCATCACAAATAATAGAGTACATTTAGGCACTTGCAAGCATAAATACACAAGAAATTGTGAATAAACACATAAGAATTAAAAACAGAGCTGAAGAAATTAAAGCTTAAAAAATACCATAGAGGCTCTAATACACCCTACAATGGGAGTACAACAAACATGGATTCACACACTCTTACTTTGTGGAAGTCTGCATAAACACATGAAACATGATAAGAGTAACAATTTCAATGTACTTAAAAGCACACATACATGATGACCCCATCACAAAGAATAGAGTATATTTAGGCACTTACAAGCCTAAATACACATGAAATGGTGAATAAAAACACATGAATTGAAAATAGAGGTGAAGATATTAAAGCTTGAAAAATACTAGAGAGGTTCCTATGCACCATGTTTTACCCTGTTGAACAACTCTCTTCCTCTAAATTCATAGTGCATATGACCTTGCATATAAGAGCTTGTCTTTATGTATAAAAATAACTTATTAACAAAGACAAAATCTTGGGTGAGCTTAACCTTATGTATAGTGGGCCTTTACCAAGGATAAATAGGGCCCCAGAAATAGTAGGTATAGGTAAAATTGAAGACAAATGACCTTTTAAAGGATTTATTACAATCTTCCCTAATTTTCTTTGCATTTTTGTCTAAATAATTTATGCAAAGGAGGCTTATAAATGCACTATGAATGTGATTATTTGAAGCATTTTCATTTTTTCTCCATACCTATTCTTGCTTCCTATGTTTTGGATTTTGTCTGTGTTAATAAGTTATGGATTCCATTTTTTTCATATTTATAAAAAATTCTAGGATTTCTTTCCTTATTTAGCTTATTCAATGACCACTTGCCCTTCTGTGATCATAAATATGAATGAATCTGTCCTAAATAAGTTATGGATTTAGTTTTATGCAGGGTCATATGCACCATTATCTTTTATGCAGGGTCATATGCACTGCCATTTAATAAGGTAACATTGAGCTTTGTTTTCTTTTGTCATTTAAAATAACCGTCTATTAAAGGATGTTCTATGTTTGAATAATACAACTTTGTTTCCTTTGAAAAGGAGGACCGAGTAAGTGTTTTCTATGAGAAGAACAACTTGTAAACTATGTTAAAATTCAATAAATAGTCTGGTTATAAAAAGAGTTCATAAACACAGTTCACAATCATGCAGACCACTGTGCGTTAAGACACAATCTATAAAGAAGCAAGGGTAACCTTGAATAGGGGCATACAGAACCCTCAGATAGAATGAAACGGTCACTTGAGTCTATGAAAATGATAAAACCTTTCATAATTTACCTCAACATTTGACTCAACACCGACTAATCTGATCTTATTCGGACCGCCTCTGCTTGAACTATCTCCCTCCACCTTGGATCCAACAACAAGCAAATGGTGAAGGACATTTGTTTGGCCTTTAGGCTTGGCATTACTTGGTTAACAGTAAGCCATAGAAGATTAAAGCAAATGGTAATTTGTGTGTTAGGGCATGATAATCTAGTATTACCATCTCATGACTCACATGCCACGCTCGCTAGGGTCGTTCCACGTGATAATTGGCAGTGAAGTTGGCGGTGACTGTGGTGGGGATAGTTAGAACAAAGCAGTGGCATCAAATAGATTTAGTTGTAATTTTGACCATTTTAACTGTGGTTTGTTTTAAGCTCAAACCAACCCCTGATAATTGTTGGCTACTAGCCCCCGACGATCGGTGACAACCAGCGCGCGGTAGGAGTGGGCATGTGTTGGTTAAGCTGTGCCATTTGAATGGAATGGTATAGAAAATCGTAGGTTCAAACATATAACCTTCAATTTCAACCCTGATAAAAAAAAGTGATCAAGAAGAGTGTTTTAGTGATATTAGATATTTCACTCAAGGGTAGTTTGAGGTTCAAGGTAAATACCTTTAGCGTGTGTCACTAAAGCTATGAAAAAAGGACCTAGGATTTAGAGTTTATGTCTACAGAGTTAGTGGTGTTGCTCGAAACTAGCATATGTAGTTGTGATATGTTTTCCATTTGACATTGGTGTAGGCTATCCAATAAGTTACCAATTGGTTACCTTGGTTACTTCATGACATGACCTCATGCCATGAAAACTATTCTGCCAACTTGTGAATAGGGGTAGGAGCATGGTGCTCTATGGCCCTTCATGATATGAAGGAACTAACACTTGGAAGCGTAGTGGGCCCAACTTCCCATTATCTCAAAAAGATGTCTCCCACTAAAATCAAAAGTGTTCATCTTTGCTATTTGTCTTCTTAGTGCTTCATAGTGGTAGATTAGTAGTGTTTAAATTCTAAGTTTGAGTTCTAGAATTTTGTAAGGTACTTGGTTTATTTGTAAGCACGTCTGGGTTACAATAACTAATGTGTATGTTCTTAACAAATCTCACATGCACCTTGTTAATCAATAATCTTGTATTGTTCTGAGTTTATGTAATCATTGTTTTGATTAATATATGATGTGGCTTCGTAAGTACACACTTTGATATATTTATATATAATTTTTAATACATGTTATAATTAATAGGATCTAAAGACTTGAGTTAGTGGTGAGAAATAAGTAGTTTGTAATCACTGACTCAAGTTTTATTTTCATTAAGTTTATTGGACACTTATAACAAGTTTGAGGTGGGGATCATACTTCTTCATTTGAACCAAACGAAATATACCTCACTTTGAAAAGTGCTCCTTAATAAATCCAAACATCTAAAAAGATGTCAAATTTTTTGTCCCTTAAATTATAATGTAATAGTGAAGCAGATGCATTTGTATCGAAATGACTCGTTAAAATGCCCACAATAAAATAAATATATGCTATAATTTGATTAACTAAAGGAAATCCTTACACTTACTAAATCTGTTATAATTTATTTAATGTAAATTATATACTATTTTTGAAATATATTATAAGTAATTGAATTTTTTAAATATATATCATAATGATTTTATGTGGTAGTAATATAAAGATGTGTCCTATATACAACAGTTTATATCCCCATTTTATATTTAACATTTATTATGCACTAAATTCATGTATTATCTTGAGCCCCATTGGTCATTCTTGCCTCTACTAGACATTAATATCTAAATTAAAGGTCACCTTTGACGTTTCTCCTTTCTCGTAACATAGAAAGTCACAGCCCAACCCACCAATACTGTTTCACACACCACATTTTTTTTACCAACAACATAACCGAATACCAATCCTTGAACATGCTTAGTAACAATGAGCTGCGACATGCTTTAATGCAAGTTCATGGGATTTCAGTGTTTTGACTGGTTTCATGACCTCACATGCAGCGCTTTGTTTGCAACATGGTTGCACATCATTTTGCAGGCAGTACACAACTTTTGAATCAATTTACTTGTAGGGTTGATTGGTCTCTTCCTAACCCAGAACAACAGTTAAGGCCTTTCATGGAATTCTCAATGAGCTCATGGCTCATCACACAGCGCAGGCTCAAATGCCTTACATTGTCTTCAACAATTTTCTCTGGATAATTTGTAGGCCAACACATCTTTTTACAACCAAATGTGTCTGGGGTTTTCAAATATTTAGTTTGCAGGATGATCTTGCATGACAATCCCAGTCCTGCTTTACTCTAATAATAACATAAAGAATTTGTGAACCAGGATTATTGGAAGACAAAAATTAACACATATTCAATGAATTTGGTTGTTTTACAATGGATTTTTCCTGATTGTACTAGGATTGTATTGTCTACAACCTTAAATTATAATAATGGATATTCTCTATTGTACATATGATGGCTTCATTATTCCAACAACTGGCCAACCACCTAACATTAACTTTTCCAAAACCTTTTCTATGCTTGGGACTTTTAGTAAGAAGTGAGTATAAAAAATAGTGGAAGAAATTCAGTGTAAATTACCTGCTTTGGAGCATATAGAAATTATAAATTACTGCAGTATATTAAATGAAGAATGGGCGGGACTAGCTAAACTACAAAAATGACTACAAATTTTTATCCGTAAAAGAAGCTTTTTCTGCAGGAGATCGCTAAAGGTAAGAGTTTTAAGGCATGATTTGATCATTGGTAAGAATAAGTTCCCTTGTTTCAAGATCGAAATGACATTGTTCATAGATTATTTAGACAACAATAGAACCACAAATTCCATAGTTGTTGCAGTTTATAAAAATATGACCCCAGGTTAATAAAACACTCGTTGCAAACCAAAATAGTCTATATTACCTCATTTTTCCTATGCAAATTGCTTACTTATTACAAAATGTTTACTGCTATTCAACCATAGATAGACTGTCAAGGTGCTATCATATTATCAAAATGCCTGAACTCCTAAACTGAGAACATGACTATTCAATCACTTGTGTTAACAAAGTTTTTCTAACTATAATATTATGAACAAAGTCGCACAAGATGAAATGGGCAAATGCCCAAAGTTATTAATACAAGAAAAAAAAGGTTGTGGTGTGCACCCATGAAGCAAATGTGTGGCATCATGTTCTTTTTTTAAAGCCTAACAGAACCTAGCATGGTTTTACAGCATGTATGTAATAGAATCAAATACCAAAATAAAAAATACACTGTCTAGAAATTGAGATATAGTGTTTTGAAGATACTAATCTCAGAAGTCTACTTCACTAATAATTAGTTAATCCAAAAAAAAGAAAATATATACATGTAATAAACATGTTAATCAACTCATTTAAATATATTAATAAATCTAAAACCCAATAAAATCACAAAAACAAGACCCACCAACAAATTTAAGCCCTATGCCATCAGCTACAAGTAATGGAAAAAATAAGCAATGAAGAATAATGGTAGAAAGATTATACAAGGTATGCTGATTATAACACCTCATTTATATACCACATAACTCTGACAAGGCCAAAAGAAACCTAAAGAATTAAAACCCAAACAAAAAAAGCATTTGGAAAAAGGATCACAGAAAACAAAACCCACAAAGGAATTCAACATCTCTGTTGCCAGCGACTTACACTCAAACCCTGTCTACCTTTCACCTACTTATACAAAAAGTTCATACACCACAGATCTTGAAAAAAGCCCCCACATAATCATAAAAATGAAAACCCCAAATAAACTGTGGAATTGAACATTCATCAGTATGTAAAATCGAACTTCCAGGGTTAAATATGCACATAATCACCGTGATCTAACGAACTTAAAGCCCAGGGAAACTGTTAAAACAAAACTCAACAAGAAATTCAATATCAACATTTTGCACTTACCCATTTCTTCAGCGTCTCGGGAAGGAAATCTGTGCGGTAACGTGTCTCCAGACCTCACCCAAAACACTTTCCTGGAAAAAAATAAAATACATTGGAGAGTTAAAACGGGGATAAAAAGGATTTTTATCGCAGAGTAAAACAAAGAGATTGAATTGAATCACATACCCATTTCGGTGTAGAAGTCTCTGAATCAATTGGCTCTGGGCTTTTTATGGAAAAAAATAAAAAAAATAAAAAAAAAGAAAAAGAAAAAAGATAACAACACAGACTAAGAGCGCTCCACGAAAGAAAATCAAAATTTAAAACAGAGTTTCTTTAGCCCAACTTCATTCACAAAAGCGGGCTTACATCTTGAGTCTGTATAAACTTTTGCCACTTGGACTCCCCTTATACACATTAAAATTGCAATCTTCCATATTTATGTTTGTTTTCCCTGGTAATGGTGGGGACCTCCCCAACAAAGCCATTATTTAATTGTGTACCTTAACACGGCCGATCTGAAGTTGATGTATTTTATAATTATTTTTAGGCAAATTTTTATAGAAGTTTTAGAATATTTTTTATTTAAATAAGAAAATAAATTTATTTAAAAGTGATTGGTTGTAATTAAAATGTATGATTTTTTTTGTTGTGTAATTTTTTAAATTTTTTTATTGGTAATGGTTGTAATTAAAAGGCTTAGAATTATAGAAAAGAGATGATAATTTATTTTTGAATTTTGTTGTAATGTCATATTTAGTGTGACAATGAGATCATATTTTTAGGTTTCGATTTTATTTTAAGTGGTTACATAAATATTCTCTATGAAAACTTAAGTCTATCTATGACCCCTTTTAATATTTTTTAAGCCTAACATTCATTTTAATTTGTTTTATCACTTGTAATCTTTATATTACGTGAAGGGGTGTATAAGTTAAGTTAAATCGCACATAGTAACAGAATCCAAGAAGCCCTTTTATTTCAAAGCTAAAACTAACCTCTCTGACTCTATGAGTATATTGCATTGATGCATGTCTACTATTTAATTGTAGGGTTTTAGTGATATTTTGGTTTTGACCCCTTAATTAGTTGATCTTGATATCCTACTAGAATACTCTATGAACAATGGTGCTTACTAATCAATTGGCACCGCTCACTCATAAAGGATTATATAGTAGTATGCCTACTCCATCACCCTCATAATGTCTGACAAGGCCTTCAATTGGCCCGATGATGTCAGTAACTTTCTAGCTTTTTGTAGCTCATGACATGTTACATCTTTGTTTGTAATACCTATGTACAAGCCCTGTATAATCCTCTATCTGAGTTCCCATGTCATAAGTCACCAAGCCCTCTTCCCTCCTCCAACCTCTGCAGTCAACCAATATACCTTAGCCTATAATTTGACTATCTTTACAACTCTCGAGGCTACGTGACCACCTTGATCCATCCCATCTCCTCGTAAGCCAGTTATCTTTATATCCCTCACCTTGATCACCTGTTGCAGCTTCTCGATAAGGCCATCATCCATCCACTCTCAGACATTATGAGGGTGATGGAGTAGGCATACTCTTATATAAGCCTCTACAAGTGAGTGGTGCCAATTGATTAGTGACCACCATCATTCATAGAGTATTCTATAAATTAAAGGTTTTAGAATTATAGAAAAGAGATGATAATTTATTTATGAATTTGTTGCAATATCATATTTATTGTGTCAATGTGTTCAAATTTAGTTCACATGATCATATATTTAGATTTAGATTTTATTTTAAGTGGCCACACAAATATTCTCTACGAAAACTTAAGTCTATCCACAACCCCCTTTAATATTTCCTAAGCTTAAGATTTGTTTTAGTTTGTTTTATCCCTTGTAATATTTATATTATGTGAACAAGTTCAAATGAAAAATGGCAAATGTGCCCTCATACATTATGAGGACATGATGGAGTAGGCATATTTCCAATGCTCGCCTATAATGCCCCATATTTCCTAAATGTGCCCTCTATCCACCTCTAACAATATGCCATCTATGAGGCAAATGGCAAATGTGCCCTCGGATATAATGAGGGTGATGGAGTACGCATACTACTATATAAGCCTCTATGAGTGAGTGGTGCCAATTGATTAATGAGCACCATCATTCATAGAGTATTCTAGAAATTAAATGGTTCTAGAATTATAGAAAAGAGATGAGAATTTATTTCTAAATTTGTTGCTATGTCATATTTGTTGGGTGAATATTTTGTCGACCAGCTAACTGGTGAGCAAAATAGTTCCTATCACCACAACATAAGGAGATTGATCGTCCAAAGTTGCAGGTTTACCACATCCAATGGGGACAAATCTCTCCTCTCATCAAGGGGAGGTTCCCTATTAAATATGCAGCGCTATATACTATATATATAAGCAAAAAATAACACTCAGGGGCAGAATACATCATCCATATCTCTTCTTTCAGAGATGATGTTAACACACAAAGGAGAAAAATTCTAGTGGAAACACTTAAGGCACTTCTCTTCTTTCAAAAGTGTTCTTGTAGGGAATAACATGATTTTCTTTCAGGTAGTAAAAGTAACTGGTGACAAAAGGGTGCAGTAACTAGCAAGATGAAACAGAACACAAAGTTTCCACCTCAACTGCCCAAAGAGCATAACACAAAGGATAATGGGGGCACAAAGTAATCCCAGAATCCTCAACACAGAAAGAAAATAAAAACACATGCTGAAAATAATTGTGAAAGCACAAAGTCTTCCCACAGTTGGCTTCAGGACACTTCCCTTATTACCTTCACTAATTCTGCTTGTCAAATTAAATAAACAAGAATACATTCAGAAGATAGACATAAGAATAATCTCCTAAAATGATGCAAGCCAAAACAACACAAGTCTGGAAACAACTTGTTTGCTCATTCAGATAAAATGAAATGAAATTACAATCTGAGCTCAAAGTCTCAGTATTCTTCTTTCAACTGGGCAGAGTTTTGCTCCTATAAAAATGAAAAGTCTCCTTCAAATGATACAAAAGATTACATTATATAAAGGCAAAGAGAGGCCTGGTACTTTTTTCCATGGAGTGACCCATTCGACACATTAATGCCTTGGATGCATTCTTGGTTCTGTCATGCTGGAGTAGGGCGGTTGCTTTTACTGTGGCATGTTGGTTCATCTCCTTTGTCTACTCCTTAGCCTGAATCACTCATTCCATCCCCTGCTAGCTGTGAAATTATCTATTTTGCCTTTATCTCAAAGGGGACAAGCAGACGGCACTTTCAATGTTTGTAGGCCCCAAATATCTACCCGACGAACTGCTTCACCTACTAGAAATAACTCCTGTTGGGTTTCCCTCTTTGTCTCTTCCTTCTCTTTGTCTTGGCCTTAGGCTCTTTGGATGCATTCGGGTTCACTTTTCGAGTCTGCAAAAAGCAATAGACACATTAATTACAACCAATTTGGCATTCACGGGTCTTTCCTCTATTAAAGGTTAACGGCTAGCTAGTCACTCTGAATTTGACGTTCGCGGGACTGTCATAATGCTGTGATGAGGGTGAGGACACATGGCAGCATCTGTGTCTTTGAAATAAGCTTATCGAAATAAGCTTTGAAATTGTTAAAGGTTGGGGGCACAGATGTAGACACGTGGCATATTTTGCCCTTACTGGGACGGGACACGTGGTGAGTTTCGTGCTTTGAAGCTTCATTTGAAACTGTGTCTCGATACGTGACACTTGGCAGCTTCTACTGCGTTGTGATGCTTCAACCTTTTTCGAAGGGAACATGCCCTTCGGGGTCTTGAAAAAGGTTCATTTCATGTGTGTCGAGTGTCCCCCTGCAAGGGTATCTACCCTTTGGGATCTTCCAGGTGGCCTTCGGGATTCAATTTCTTTGGAGGGCTGTTGGTCCCTTTATTTCCTTTAGACAAAATGTTCGAAGGAATTCCTTTAGACAATTTGTCTAAAGGAAGTCACCTCCCTTTGGTCCTATGTCTTTGCATTTGAGGGTGCCCCATCCTTTGACACATGGCATCTTTCACCACTTCTTCAGGGACACATGGCATCTTTTGCCACATCATACTGAAACATTCCACCATTAACACTTGGTGCTTTCTGCTCTCAGGCTTTTTTGCAACACCATAGAAATGTTTGGGGCTTAGTTAGGCTCTCGCAGATGATGACACTTATCGGCCTCCGTCGATCTCTTTAAGGGACATGTGGCAGCTTCTGCCACTTCTCCAAAATAAAGTAATGGGCTCAATCGATGACACTTGGCAGCATCCACCTGACCCTTGCTCTTGCACGCACTTCTTTCCTTAACTGAGGTAGCCTTTAAACCTTTGAACCCGTGAACCATTGAACTTTGAAGAGATTCAAGGTTCAATGGTTCAATCGGTTCGTTTCATTTATTTGGCTAAGTCCCTTTGATATCCTTTTGAACCAAACACATTGAACCTGTTGAACCGATGAACCAAAATGGTTCAAGGTTCAATGGTTCAATCCTTGCTTAGATGCTCGTCGAGAGACATTTTTGATTGAACCAAGGTGCTGAACCAATCCTGAAGATGACTAAGTGTTAGAAACTAGTTCTTCTGATTGGACTCACCTACAGAAGCCTTTGAACCTATGAACTTGCTAATCCCTTTACTAAAAAAGCTTGAAAAATGAGAAATTTGAAAGCTCAAAACAAATTTTTGTAAAGGGAAGGGACAATTTTGGTCTTGCAGGGCCAAAATAGTTCATATGTTGTCCCAAAAATGAGAAGTCATTTTTCAAGGACAACAATTGGCTCCTGTTGGGGAACTACCTTCAGTTGGAAACTTGAAACACAACTGAGGGGAGTAGAAACCAGAATCTCCAGTGCCTTGAAGTGTACCATTGGGCTACGGAGTCGTGCTACCCAAAAAGAAAGGCTCCAAAAATGAAAATGAAAAGAACAAAATAGAAACAAAAGACTACACAACTATACATATGTACAGGGGAACTCATCTGATACTTCAAGAGTTGAAGTGCTTTAGATATTGCCCATTGTGAGGCAGAGAAAAGAGAGTGCCATCTTGGTACTTCAATAGAAAACTATTTTCACCATTGAGCTGATGAATAGTAAAAGGGCCCCTCCACAAGGAATCAAACTTTCCATGCATCCCCTTTGGTTCTCTTCTCTTGTCCCACAATAGGACTTGATCTCTAATCTAGAAATCACGGTTCTTTGCTTTTTAGTTGAAGAGCTTCTTCACCAAACCTTGATGGGCAGTAATTCGATCCACCACTGCAGTTCTCTACTCTTCTAGCTTAGTCAAGCACATGATCCTCTTATCAAGGGCACTCTCATAAGTTTGATCTTCAATTGCCTTAGCCAATTTCAATGCTGGTAACTATAGGGTGATTGGTATTTCAGCATTGAGTCCATAAAGAAGTTGGAATGGAGACATACCAATTGCTCTCTTTGGTGTAATTCTGTCTGCCCATATAGCATCAACCAATGCTTTATGCCATGTCCTTTGGTTGTCATCTACCGGCTTCTTGATGATAATCATCAGGTTCTTATTGCTTGATTCAGCCTGTCCATTCCCTTGTGGAAAGTAATCGAAAGAGTGGGAGAGTGTAATTCCATAGTAAAAATAGAATTGAGTAATCTCCAGAGAAGTGAAACAAGCTGCATTATCAGTGACAATCTTGGTCAGGACCCCAAACCTAGAAATGATGTTATCTTTGAGGAAATTGCATACTACTTATGAAGTAGCATGTTTGGTTGAAACAACTTCCACCCATTTGGTGAAATAGCCTGTTACTTTAAGGACATAATCATGTCCAACACTTGAAAATGGGTTTATAGCACCAATAAAGTCAATTCCCCATTGCTGGAATGGTTCCTCTATGACCATTGGCTTGAGAGGTAGGGTAGTTAACTTGGGTTTTTCGACAAACTGTTGGCATAGTTCACACTCCCTAACCCACTTGTATGCATCTTGAAAGAGAGTTGGCCAGTAATACCTAGCCCACAAGATCTTATAGGCAGTCACAGGAGCAAAAAAATGTCCTCCATAAGCTAAATTGTGGAAGGACTTCAGAAGTCAGCCTTGCTGCTCCTTATCCACACAACGAAGGAACATTCCATCAAGGCTCCTCTTATATAGGCCGTTGTCCCACAAGACAAAATTAGTAGCTTTCAGCTTGATGGTTCTCCTTTCTTTACAAGATAGGTGTGTAGGACACTCATCATAGATAAGGAAATGAGCAATACCTGAATACCATTCATTTGTGGTGGAGACAAAGAGGACTATTGGTGTGTCTTCCACCTCTGATTCTTCATGCTCTATTTTTCTCAGCTTGTTATCAACAATCAGTTGGCATAGCCCCTTCCCATGCACCAGCTTTGTTGGTTTGATGACCAGATCAAACTCCTAGATCTTAGCAACCCAATTGCTTCTTTTCATCCCAAACTCTTGCTGAGTTAGTATAGATTTGACCGTGGTATCAAGAACTAATGCAGTTGTGTGTGTATTCAAGATGTAGAAATGAAAATGCTTCACCACTTTCACCACTGCATAAACATGCTTCTCCATGTTCGAGTATTTCAACTCATGAGCTTTGAGAGCACAACTCATGAAGGAAATGGGGGATTCCATACCTTCTTTATTCTATTGAACCAGAATTGCTGAAAGTGTATGTTCTGAAGCATAGCTGTAAATGGTGAACTCTTTGTTATAGTTTGGACAAGCCAGAATTAGAGCATGGGCAATGGCAGTCTTGATATCCTCAAATGCCAACTTGCCTTCTTCAGTCCAACTGAAGGTGGCCTTTCCCTTCATCATGTTTACAATGTGCCTAGTCTTCTCAACAAACTGAGGGATGAACCTCCGTAAGAAATTCACCTTTCCAAAGAAAGAGTGAACAACAGTCTTACTTGTGGGCAAGGTAAGTTCTTGGATAGACTTGACTTTGTTCAAGTCAATCTTTATGTCTCCTTTGGACACAATGTGTTCGAGAAGTTTCCCTTCTGTTACTCCAAATATTGACTTGTTGGGGTTTAAGGAAATGCCATTCTGGCGGCAACGTTCCAGCACTTGTTGTAAATGGCACACATGGTCTGGGCAATGCTTAGAAAAGATAGTCAAGTCATCAAGATAAACTATGATGAACTTACCCATCTCATCTTTGAAGGCAAGGTCCATTGCTCTTTGGAAGGTGGCACCAGCATTTATTAAGCCAAAAGGCATCCTTCTATATGCAAACGTGCCCCATGGTGTGGTGAAAGTAGTCTTATGCTGGTCTGCATCACCAACTTCAACCTGATTATATCTTGAGAAGCCATCTAGCATTGATAACATCTCTGATTCTGTCACTATCTAAAGCACTTGATCCATGATTGGCAAAGGATAATTATCCTTCAAGGATGCCTGATTCAAATTTCTAAAATCCACACAAAGGCAAATTTCACCATTCTTCTTCCTCACAGGCACTATATTGGCAATCTATGTTGAATGAAGGATTGAAAAGATTATCCTGGCATTTAGCATCTTTTGTATCTTAGATAAAATAGTACATGATATTTTTGGATTATAGTGCCTGGACTTTTGCCTATAAGGCATTGAATCAACCTTGAGAGGAATGTTGTGTTGAATTTCATCAGGCCAGAGTAATTTTAGGTCATCATAGGAGTATGGTAGGATGTCCATGTATTTGTTGAGCAAAGTGGTGAACTTGAAACACTCTTCAGGAGTACGTTTCTTAATGTTCACCATCTTTGGGTCTTCCTTGGTTCCTAGATTTACTTGATCAAACTCTTGAGAGGAGCTTGAATTCATTTGATGTTGTTTGATGAATCTATCATGCTTATCAAATAGCTTCTCAAGGGAAATCAGGCCTTTGGGAATCTTATTCCTTTTTAGTTGCAAGAACTCCTCACCTGTGCTTGAACTTGATTCAGGGGTTGGTTCAGGGTTTTGAGGTTCACTGCCTTCAAAATACAACCGTTCGAAGCTATCCTTTTGCTCTAAGAAGGCAATGATTTGATTGTCATGTCAGGGGATCTCTAGCTCTACCAGTTAGAGCACAATTGATTACTTTCTTATATGTAATTAAACACAAAATTATACCAGAATGATAAAGTAGCTAGAAACTTGAGACAACAAAGAATTTGAGAGACAATACACACTCTTGTATCAAATACTACTAGAAGAAAATACAGTAAGGAAGATGCCACTTCTTCCTCCACCTCAAAGGCTTGCCACACCTCAAGACCTTCTTCCCTCTCTCTCTTGCTCAACACAACAACTCTAAACCCTGAGTTGCTATCCCTCCTTGAATGCTTCAGCTGATCTCCTTGACCTTACACCTATAGATCTCCTTGACCTTGCTTGCTTCAATGCTCTTACTTGCCTTAGAATAAATTACAATACATGCCTTATGGGTCTTTAAATAGGATCCCATGCTTACAAAAATAGAACTCTAACTACTAAAATTAGACACACAGCCCGCGACTTAAATTAGCCCCTTAGCATGTAAACACTCGATTCAACTAACTGACTGTTCGTCAACAGCAATTCTGGACCGCACAGGCGACCGATGCCGGTCCCTGCTTGTCTGGTGCTACCGATGTCAGTCGACTCCCTGCCGTCGCCGGTCTCCTTCTCCACTGCATCTAACCGACGTCGGTCATACTGCCGATGCCGGTGGCTCTGGTTGTTCAGCATCCTTTCTCTTGTGTCTGCAAACAATTGAAGCTTTTAGCTTCACACCATAACAATCTCCCACTTGGAGATAAATAGCTGCAACTTGTACCTGTACCTGTACACCATCTATTTTGTTCTTTAGGCTCTGTATCCCTCTTCACTGTCACTCTTGAAGACCAACCACCACGTAAACCTGTGATGCAATACCTGTATCTTATGCCACAAGAATTTTGCTGCTCCCAAATTCTCCATGACATACTTCTGAACCAACTCTACCCTTAGCTCAGAAAACTCCCTGTATATGAAACCCTGCAACAAGTAACACAATACAGTAACAGGATAATGTAGCTAATACTATCCAACTTGGTAAAGATAAAATATAATGGTCAAACCTCCATTGTTCTGCAACATAATCAAGACCATATACCATAGCCTTCTGTCTCATGTGTCCATCCACTCTCTTCTCTAAAACGGGAATCCATCTCTCTATCCAGTGCTTTTCTTCCAACTGACAACACTACCAACAAATACCTGTTTGGTTCTCCAAGGACTCACTCCTCATCCATGCCAAGCTCCCACTATTTCTGGATTCTACCTGCATTGCTTCTTCCATCTTCCTAGTTCATGACTATCAGTAAGCAATATAAAAAAGGTGAACAATGAATATGAGGTTCACATACCTTTCCTGACCTCCACATGGGTGTTTGAGACTTATTAATTCAGCCAACATCCATTCCAGTGACCGATCTAGGCCATCTCCCAGTCTGCTCCAACCGATGTCGATTCCCTGCACTGACCCTGACTGCTGACGTCGTTTCCCTGGCCGACGCCGGTGTCCCTCCTGCCGAGTCAGTCCTTATGACCAACGTCAAACTTCTCCTGTCTGACCTATCGACCCTACTGGTCTGCACATGACCGATGTCGGTATCTGGATGACTGACGTCGGTGCCAAGCTACTGACATCAGTGTCTGTGTGTTCCTGTAAGTGATGAAATTTTCATCCACAAGCTCTTCTTGGATCAAACCTCTGTCCATGCTGCCCTGCTCAGATTTATTCAGCCCCTGTGACTGATCTCTGTCCTTCATCTCCTCCATAAACACCAAGGCTTCTTTGTTCATGTCAAAAGCATCAAATTTCCTCTTTCTGCAATGAACTATATTTATGCTTTCCAAATTTGAACACATACCTTTTGAATCAAGAACTTCCATTCCCTTCCTATTCTTGTGACCAAGCCTATTAGGCCACATCTTCGAATCTACACCAGAAGTAGAATCAGTAATACAAATAGACAGATAAAGAGTATCTACTTTCTTACCTCTTGTTAGAACAAGTGCTCCCTTGGTAACCTTCCAAGAATCCGCTGTGAGGGTTATTGTGCATCCCTCATCTCCCAACCTTCCTATAGAAATCAGACTCTGCTTCAGAATTGGAACATGCATGACCTCTTTCAACACCCATGTGGTGTCAATCTGCAATCTCAGCTGCACTTTCCCTTTGCCAACTATCTGACAAAGTGTACCATCCCCTAAATAGAGCACTCCAAAGTCTCCCTATTCATACTCATATAACAAATCTCTGTTTGGGGATGCATGAAAAGATGAACCAGAATCTAAAATCCATGATCCTGCCTGACTATCTGAAGAAAGTATGAGAGCATCCTGCATCACAATATTTGCATCCTTTGCTTCTTCCATACCTGCATGTTGATTCTCTTTATCTCTCAACCAACACTCCTTCTTTGTATGTCCTTTCTTTCCACAAAACCAACAGGTAATACCTTTGGACTCGGATCTCCTTTCCGACCTTGATTTCCCTTGCTCAACCTTCTCCCTTTGCCTTTCCCTGCTTTCTGCACTTAGAGCATTCCCTGATGATTCACCTGTGCTTCTCCTGCGTATTTCTTCATTCAAGATCACACTCACAACAGCATCAACTTTTAAGATTTTAGAAGCAGATGCAAAATTACTTACTGCCATAACCATACCATCCCAACTTTCAGGCAAAGAACATAAAATCAAGAGAGCTTTTACCTCATCATCAAAAACAATATTGACTGAAGCTAGTTGGTTTACCAAACCATGGAAATCACTGAGATGAGTATGTACCAATCCACCTTCTTGCATTTGCAAAGTAAATAGCTGCTTCATAAGATATACCTTATTAGAAGCCGAGGGATTTTTGTATAAATTCGCCAAGGACTTTATCAACTCTTCCATTGTCTTACACTGTGATAAGTTGGAAATCATAAACGATGCAAGGCTCAACCTTATGGAACCTAGAGCCTTCTGATCAAGAGCGTTCCATTCTTCATCCTTCATATCTGTGGGTTTGCATGCAACCCCATCCAACGGTAAGTACAGATCCTTCTGATATAGATAGTCCTCAATCTACATCCTTCAATGTTGATAATTCTTGCCGTTAAACTTCTCCATTCATAGTCTACTTTCTTCTGCCATTGCTAAACTCCCACTCAATTAGAAAACCCTGTGAATGACCTGTAATCAAAAACAATATCCTACTTCTTGCAAACCGTAGCTCTGATACCACTTGTCAGGGGATCTCTAGCTCTACCAGTTAGAGCATAATTGATTACTTTCTTATATGCAATTAAACACGGAATTATACCAGAATGATAAAGTAGCTAGAAACTTGAGACAACAAAGAATTTGAGAGACAATACACACTCTTGTATTAAATACTACTAGAATAAAATACAGTAAGGAAGATGCCACTTCTTCCTCCACCTCAAAGGCTTGCCACACCTCAAGACCTTCTTCCCTCTCTCTCTTGCTCAACACAACAACTCTAAACCCTGAGTTGCTATCCCTCCTTGAATGCTTCAGCTGATCTCCTTGACCTTACACCTGTAGATCTCCTTGACCTTGCTTGCTTCTATGCTCTTACTTGCCTTAGAATAAATTACAATACATGCCTTATGGGTCTTTAAATAGGATCCCATGCTTACAAAAATAGAACTCTAACTACTAAAATTAGACACACAGCCTACGACTTAAATTAGCCCCTTAGCATGTAAACACTCGGTTCAACTAACTGATTGTTCGTCAACAGTAGTTCTGGACCGCACAGGCGACCGATGCCGGTCCCTGCTTGTCTGGTGCTGCCGACGTTGGCTGAGTCCTTGCTGTCACCGGTCTCCTTCTCCACTGCATCTAACCGACATCAGTCATACTGCCGACGCCGGTGGCTCTGGCTGTTCAGCATCCTTTCTCTTGTGTCTGCAAACAATTGAAGCTTTTAGCTCCACACCATAACATGTCATTATTGAATACCTGCCAATGATTGGCATTATCAGGTACACTTTGCTAAAAGTCTAGCTCAATGGTGTACCTATCTCCTTTAAAGTCTGGGTGGGGAACCAAGAGAGTAGTTGAAACAACCAGTGCATCACTCCAGTCATTGAATTCTCTAGGAATTGTAGAGATGCTGAAAGAATCAAAGTTTTCAATTTGGTCCCAGACTAGATTACGATAGTGGCGCAATATTTCATTCTTGGTTTGATACAAGTTCCTCACTTGACAAACCACTAATTCAGCATCTCCTTTAGCATGAAGGAGTTTAATGCCTTTGTCTCTAGCAGCTTTTAATCCCAGTAATAAAGATTCATACTCAGCTGTGTTATTAGTGTTGCTGAACTAAAACTTATAAGATGAAGGAAAAATATCTCCTTGAAGAGATATTAACACAACTCTAGCTCTTAAACTAATGGAGGAGTAACTGCCATCAAATTCAAGAATCCATACCTCATTTGATACCAATTTTCCCTTAGATTCTTCTTCATTCAAAGGAGGGGATTCTTCCGCACTTGCATTGTGCTCAACCAATTCTTTTGCTGTTCCACCTGAATGCATTTCCAAGTTGTCACTTGCCAGAGCTTTATTAGATGCCTCATGAACTTCATCCATGGATAGAAAGTAGTTACCCATGCCTAAAGACTCAAACATAATTTGAGCTTCAAGTGCTGAGGTTCGGGTAACTACGTATTTTGCTTCCTTTTCAGGGAGCAACCTCTTCATGACATCTTTGATTGGAATCCTCACCTCTGACAAATTCATGCTCAATTCACCACCAACATCCCTACAAAAATTTTGCCCAAGAAGGATGCCATATGATGCTGGGATGTCTGCTACCAAGACAGTTATTTTGATTCTTTTGTTTGGAAAGGCAACAAATGCAAATTGGGCATCTTTAATTTGCTCTAGTAGTGGCACTTTTTTGTTCTCCATGGAGAAGCATCTACCAAATGTCTTAGTCAGTGTGAGGTCAAGGGATTCGGCTACTTTATCAGGCATGACATTATCTGAAGCTCCAGAGTTAATGATGCAATTGTTCAGCTGCCATCCATTTATTAGCAATGAGACATAGAAAGGTTCAGTCTTGCTAAGAGCAGCAGGAGGGGTAATGAGAAGATTGTTCTTGGTGGGTGCATTCTTGGGGGGATCATGTGTCACTTTGGGAACTACTTGTGTAATAGGAATGTTTTAGTTTTTAACACACTGAACTAATTTATCTAATTGCTCAGGATGGGACTGTAGAAATTTAAATTCAGACATTTGAATTTTGGTTTTTTTTATATATTCGATGATATCAAATGTCAAAAATGAACTAGGTACAGAGGATGGGAGTTCATCCTTTTGAGTTTTGGGGGGGTAAAAATTGGACTGCGTATTTGAAGTAGAAGGTGTAGGGGCATTTGGGGTACTTACCTTTCTTGCAATCACCGGGTCCTTTGGCTAGAAAGGAAGAGTGGATCCCTGCTTAGCAATTGAAACTGTCGATTGAGGTCGCTCCTCTACTTTATATTTATCAGCTTGTTGAGCCAATTGATTCTTGGACTGGGTGAATACAACATATGACCCCTTAGCTGCATTGCCTTCACTTCTGGGTTCATCTTGATAGTTTAGAAAACTGATATGGGAGTCGCCAGCTAATTCTTCTTCTTCATCAGTGAAGAGATTAGCGTCATCTTCAAAATTTAACTCAGGCTAGAATGAGAAGTCTGATTCAGCTTTAAGATATCTAACTGCTGAGTTAGTTAGAGGTGCTTCAAGGGAGAGGTTCCTCTGTGGAGGAGGAAGGCAATTTTGCTACCTTGATTCCTGACAGCATTGCCTTGGTACGCCTGATAAGGGAATGTCCTCCTTGGTACATCTATATGAAAGAGTAGATGACATCTCTTATGCCATTTGCTTTCTAAGAGCTAGCACTTCATTTCCAGCTTCTGCACCATTGGGTCAGTGGTGGCTGTAGATGAGTATTCAGAAGATGAAGAGAATTTACCTTTATTAGGGTCCCTCCTTATCTTTCTAGCCAAGATAAGGTCATCTTCTACTTCAGTAGCCAAGTCTTGAGCAGCAGCAAGGTCTATATGTCTAGCTCATCTCAGCAAGAAACTCACTTCAGGCAATTGTGAGTTGATGAAGAAACACTTAAGATTCTGAGGTGTCGGCTGGGTGACCATGGGAATCCTGTGCCTCAGCTTGTTGAACCTGGTAATGAAGTTCCTCATAGGTTCATGGGGGTCCTTCTTCATCTGCATGACCTGGGCCAGTAAGGCATGTGCATCTTTTACAAGCTTGAATTTGGCTTCAAATTTGTCTTTCAGAGTGTCCCAATCAGTCACTGACCAAGCTTGCAGGTGGTAGAACCAGTCTATAATAGTGCCTTGTAATGTCTCCACGAATACCCTGACCGCTATGTCTTCAAATTCCACCCCTATTACATCACAGGTTATGCTAAAAGCTGAAATGTGTTCATTAGGATGAACTTTCCCATCACCAAAAAATTTGGGGAAATTTTTCCTTGAACTGCATAAAAGCTCATGCAAAAATGGAGTTAAATTCAGTGGACCGAAAGAGTTACCCCAGGGGTCTTGAGCTATGATTTGATTATGTAAAAGTGGGATCACTAATTCAGGTGGAGTGTGGATAGGCAAAGCTTGGCTAGCAGTAGAAAAAGAAGCTTTGCCTTGTGTTGGTGGCCTGGTAGGGCTAAGAGGAAGACTCCTAGTTCATCGAAGGTGAGGTTGTGGAGGAAACAACTCAAAATTACTCTGCTGCACCAACTCAAAAGCAGGGTCAAAAACACCTTGAGATTTTTGGCCTCTGGTATAATGTGGAGTTGCCAAATTGTAGAACAAAAATAAAAAAGAGTAGATCTGCTTCAGCTTGAAGCTTGAGACTTCAAACTGCGCGCTCTTCCCCAGCAGTCACCAAAAACTGTTGGGTGAATATTTTGTCGACTAGCTAACTGATTAGCAAAATAGTTCCTATCACCACAACATAGGAAGACTGGTCATCCAAAGTTATAGGTTTACCACATCCAATGGGGACAAATCTCTCCTCTCATCAAGGGGAGGTTCCCTATTAAATATGCAGCGCTATATACTATATATATATAAGCAAAAAATAACACTTAGGGGCAGAATACATCATCCATATCTCTTCTTTCAGAGATGATGTTAACACACAAAGGAGAAAAATCTTAGTGGAAAAACTGAAGGCACTTCTCTTCTTTCAGAAGTGTTCTTGCAGGGAACAATAGGATTTTATTTGAGGTAGTAAATGTAACTGGTGACAAAAGGGTGCAGTATCCAGCAGGATGAAACAAAACACAAAGTTTCCACCTCAACTGCCCAAAGAGTATAACACAAAGGATAATGGGGGCACAAAGTCATCCCAAAATCCTCAACACATAAAGAAAATAAAAACACACGTTGAAAACAATTGTGAAAGCACAAAGTCTTCCCACAGTTGGCTTCAGGACACTTCCCTTATTACCTTCACTAATTCTGCTTGTCATATTAAATAAACAAGAATACATTTAGAAGATAGACATAAGAATAATCTCCTAAAATGATGCAAGCCAAAACAACACAAAGTCTGCAAATAACCTATTTTTTCATTCAGATAAAATGAAATAAAATTACAATCTGAGCTCAAAGTCTTAGTATTCTTCTTTCAACTGGGCAGAGTTTCACTCCTGTAAAAATGAAAAGTCTCCTTCAAATGATACAAAAGATTACATTATATAGAGGCAAAGAGAGGCCTGGTACTTTTTCCATGGAGTGACCCATTCGATGCATTAATGCCTTGGATGCATTCTTGGTTCTGTCATGCTAGAACAGGGCGACTGCTTTTACTGTGGCATACTAGTTCATCTCCTTTGTCTACTCCTTAGCCTAAATCACTCATTCCATCACCTACTAGTGTAATTGTCTATTCTACCTTTATCTCAAAGGGGACAAGCAGACAATGCTTTTAATGTTTGTAGGCCCCAAATATCTACCCGACGAACTGCTTCACCTACTAGAAATAACTCCTATTGGGTTTCCCTCTTTGTCTCTTCCTTCTCTTTATCTTGGCCTTAGGCTCTTTGGATGCATTTGGGTTCACCTTTTGAGTCTATAAAAATCAACAGACACATTAATCACATCCAATTTGGCATTCACGGGTCTTTCTTTTATTGAAGGTTAATGGCTAGCCAGTCGCTCTGAATTTGACATTCACGGGACCATCATTCTGCTATGACATAGGTGAGGACACGTGGCGGCATCTATGTCTTTGAAATAAGCTTATCAAAATAAGCTTTGAAATTGTTAAAGGCTAGGGGCATGGATGCAGACATGTGGTAGCTTCCACTGCACTAGGATGGGACACATGGTGAGTTCCATGCTTTGAAGCTTCATTTGAAACTGTGTCTCAGTACGCGACACTTGGCAGCTTCCACTACGCTGTGATGCTTCGACCTTTTTTGAAGGGAACATGCCCTTCAGGGTCTTGAAAAAGGTTCATTTCATGTGTGTCAAGTGTCCCCTCGCAAGGGTATCTGCCCTTCAGGATCTTCTAGTGGCCTTCGGGCTTCAATTTCTTCAGAGGGTTGTTGGTCCCTTTATTTCCTTCAGACAAAATGTCTAAAGGAATTCCTTCAGACAATTTGTCTGAAGGAAGTCACCTCCCTTTGGTCCTATGTCTTTGCATTTGAGGGTGCCCCATCCTTTGACACACGACATCTTTAAGGACACATGGAATCTTCTGCCACATCATACTAAAACCTTTTGCCGTTGACACTTGGCACTTTCTACTCTCAGGATTTTTTGTAACACCATAGAAACATTTGGGGCTCAGTTAGGCTCTTGCAGATGATGACACTTGTTAGCCTCCGCTGATCTCTTTAAGGGACACGTGGTAGCTTCTGCCACTTCTCTGAAACAAAGTATAATGGGCTCAACTGATGACACTTGGCAGCATCCACCTGACTCTTGCTCTTACACGCTCTTCTTTCCTTAACTGAGGCAGCCTTTGAACCTTTGAACCTATGAATCATTGAGCTTTGAAGCGATTTAAGGTTCAATGGTTCAATCGGTTCATTCCATTTATTTGGCTAAGTCCCTTTGATATCCTTTTGATCCAAATGCGTTGAACTTTTTGAACATTGAATCCGTTGAACTGATGAACCAAAATGGTTCAAGGTTAAATGGTTCAATGGTTCAATCCTTACTTAGATGCTTGCTGAGAGACATTTTTGATTGAACCAAGGCGCTGAAGCAATCCTAAAGATGATTAAGTGTTGGAAATTGGTTCTTCTGATTGGAATCACTTGCAGAAGCCTTTGAACCTGTGATCTTGCTAATCCCTTTACTAAAAAAGCTTGAAAAATGAGGAATTTGAAAGCTCAGAACAAATTTTTGTAAAGGAAAGGGACAATTTTGGTCTTGCAGGGCCAAAATAGTTCATATGTTGTCCCAAAAATGAGAAGTTATTTTTCGAGGACAACAATATTTATTGTGTCAATGTGTTCAAATTCAGTTCACATGATCATATCTTTAGGTTTCACTTTTATTTTAAGTGGCCACATAAATATTCTCTACAAAAACTTAAGTCTATCCATAACCCCCTTTAATATTTCCTAATCGTAAGATTTATTTTAGTTTGTTTTATCACTTGCAATCTTTATATTACATGAACGAGTTCACAAATTAAGCCAAATCACACATAGCAATGGAATCCACAAAAGCCTTTTTATTTTAGAGCAAAAAGTGACCTCTATGACTCTATGAGTATATTGCACTGATGTGTGTATACTATTTAGTAACAGGGTTTTAGTGATGTTTTAGTTTTGACCCCTTTTTTATAGCACATGTCTTCTATTTAAAATTCACTTTTGATCGCAAACGTCAAATCATACTTTATCTTTTAAGAAGTGATCGTTGTTTGTTTATTTGTTATATGCAAGACCATCTAGATGCATAAAAATATTAAATGGATTTCAATACCCAATGGGCCCATGG
The DNA here is from genome assembly GCA_037957365.1 of Torreya grandis. Classification (NCBI taxonomy): domain Eukaryota; kingdom Viridiplantae; phylum Streptophyta; class Pinopsida; order Cupressales; family Taxaceae; genus Torreya; species Torreya grandis. The sequence continues at coordinate 2,082,100 of JARHVA010001233.1, forward strand.
AGAGCTAGGGGCCACTTTGAAAATAAAAATGGGCATTTCATTACACCATGACCCTCTGGATTATAGAGAGTCACCACATGTCTTATCTATGTATCACAATTTTTTATTAAAGTGGCACATGTTTATTAATGTGTTTTTCAATTATGGCCTCTTTATTCATATGCAAAGTTTGTTATTAAGGGAAGAAGCAAAGGAAAAAATGGACTAGTGAAATAGAAAGTGGATTTAATAACTTAATGTATCCCCATAGTTTAATGTGGGTCTCTTTAAAACAACAAGACTGTGCATGACTATGTTAATCCTTGGCTAAATATGAATGGTTGCCACTTGTTGATTCTATTTTTTTACATCTTTATTAAAAATTGGTCTATGTTTGATTGAAATATTTAAATGTGGCTTATTTATTGGTTATACACATGTAAAAAGGAAAACATTGACCCATTAAAATTGTAAAGTGGATTTTAAAAACTAACACATTTATGCACTCTTTAAAGTCATTCACAAGATTTGTGAACTTTGTGACTACATGCCCAATAGAAGGCAACCATGTGGGTTAATTTGATTGAATGCAGTAAAGTGAAAAATGACAAAGAATCACAACTCAAGGGAAGATGCACTACACAAAAACTTCCACATGGCCATAATTGATGTGGCAGTGGAAACGTACGGATGCCATAAAAAGATAAAGAATAATTAATAAATCTATGGATTTAGAGACTGCATAAAGTCAGAGGTTAACATGTGTTACAAGACAATTAAACACAAAAGAAGAAAAAGGGAAAGACATATCACAACTTAGTGAAGGAATTCATTGATCAAACCATTTCATGCAGTAGAGATAGAGGTAAAGAGTAAATATAAAGGCAATTGAACAATCCAACATATCTACAGATGATAAAGATAAAGTGAATGGCAAAATTGACTCAATGAACTCCACACTGGATGTACTATGTGATCATAATGCATGGATAGTCCAAATTCACATATGTGATTAAAGCCAAATTTGATACATAATTGTCTTTATTTTTGGTATAGTCTCAAGGATATTTTCACAATTGATAATTATTTAAATGTGTAGTATATTATGCTCCAGTAGGGAAAAAAAATAAATATTGATGTGTTAAGTGGCATATAATATTGATTTGTCTCGCTAGAAACTGTGATCCTTTGCTGTCTCTTTTCAATTTATTATGTCCAATAGGGATGAGACATGATTCAAGAGGATATAAGACACCATATCTTACCACTATTATTGGGTGTTGCTCATCTAGCCTTGTGCTAACACTAGCAACTTATACATCAAGTTTAGCACCCACATGAAAAAGGGAAAGATCTAACTCATCCTATATATTATTTCATAACTCTTATAGTTTAGCATTATAAAACTTTCAAGATAGTTTCAAAGGTCTTCATGTTTTTTTCAAGGATCAACAGACCTTCATACATAACCTTGGCTATGTGAACCTCTAAACAATAAGACAATATTTCTAGAATGGTATGATAGTCCATAATCAGAGCACACCCATAAAAGTTAGGTCATGTTAAGTGAATTGGATTACTCTAAAATTTGTGGCATCTCCTTGTGCATTGTTCAACTTGGATGTCTCATTCCAAGTGGACATAAGGCACTAAGGAAATATTGTGCACATCACACAATTCCACACAAGTTTATGTGGCCAACACAACTTGTGTATCTCTATGACACTTCTAAATACTCTTTGCTCTCTTGGATGCTTCTGTAGCACTAAAATAAATCACTTTGGTAATGTGCGACACTCATACAGGCCCTGCAGTATCCTTGTCTACTTCTACAATGTTAAGATGAACATTGGGAAACACTTTATCTCTGCATATGACTCAACACCTTTGCAACATCTTGTGCCATAACATAAAGACACATGACACCCCTATGTTCTTCCACAAGACCTTGTAGCATACTGCATATTATATAGCTTAGTGCATGACTCAATATCCATGTACCATAAATATTCTATTACCTAGCATGCTAGGTGGTATTCCCTATGTCTATGATATGTCAAGGATATTGTTAGTAATGTAACATGAATGAAATTGTAATCATCACACCTGTAAGGAAGTTGAACCATCACATAGGTAGAAGATGAACCATTCTTGTAACTATCTACTTTTTTAATCATCTATTGTAACTACTTCCTTGTAATGATATATGTTATAAGACACTAGACATGGTGACACATAAACATATAGAGATAGAGACAAATAGGAGGCTCATATAGTAACCAAGTGAGAGACCATTGTTCTATATCCTAATCAACCATGTCTTCAACATCTTGAAGATTTTCATGCCTTGAGCATCTCAAATCGAATGGTCTCTTCCCAAACTAGGTAAATAAATTAGGATGTTTTCCCCTCTCTAATCATGAGAGCCCACTTCCCCCACTTTGTTTGATGATATTGTAGTTTAGACAAATCCATCAACATGTTTATCCCTTTCTAATAAACATGAACTTGTATCCCTTGTCTTTCTACACATTATATGCATATGTATTTTTACCTATTATTTCCCTTATAAGTGGTACCATTATACCAATCTCTTATGTTCATTTTTAGTGGCTTTTTACACATCTATTTGTTAGATTTAGCCACATGTTTTACAATTCTTCAATTTTGTTTAAATTCACTTATGTTTATAACTGACTTAAATCCATTTAAGTAGGTTGTCCATTGGGTCTCCCTTGGGCCTTGATAAATATGGGACCCTCAAACTACCCATCCATCTCTAATATGAAAAGGTTGTAGATGATGTAACTTTGTGTGGGTTTTACCTCTTTGTATCTTGTGACATTTTTATTGTGTGCACGTGACTATTAATAATGATCACATGTTGTAGTTTTTTATTGGAACATGTGGTAACCACTGATTGGTCCATGTCATGGTTTCTATCTATTCCATAATCATAAGTGCATTGACTCTCTGAAGCCTCTAAAATTTCTTATGTAAAGTTTGTAGATCTATTAGATCATAACAATCAGAATAGAACACATGCAATTTATTGATTGGCTAGTGGTCAAGAACTTAACAGAGTTTTTTAGGGATAAATATTCTTCCTGTAGGGTCTAAAAGTCTATTAGGTTTACTCTATTTGATTATATTTGATTTTACATATGCAGTTGAAACATTCTTATTTACCTTTGTTACAGGTTTCACCTTCACATATATCATAGTGATGTGGTAAAAATCCTGCACAAACACGTTCTTTCCAAACTCCAATTCTTCATTCTCATTTAACTTTATGATGTCGCTCAAATAAGAAAATATGGAATTCTAAAGTATCATGTAACCTCTAGGCCATGGAGTTCATGGAGGGTTTTGTGCTTTGAAAGGTCTTCATTTGCTTTGTGTGGATCCATTCACTTTTAATTTTTTTCTTTAATAATCTTGGTGTCCACATTTTAATCTATACAACCACAAAGAGAAAATATGTGATACAAATAAACCTATGGACTAATGGAGGCCACAAAGCATACATTTCACTTGGTAATAAAAAGGACTTGTATGAAAAATTAAGTTTGTGAAAGAGTTGGGTTATTACACTTTATTAGACCCACTTTATAATTATTTACATATGTGAACTATATTTTTAGTGGGCAAAAATTTATGCATTTCATTGGATTTTATTAGAGCCACATGATATTAAATGACACCAATTTCAATGAAGTCAAAGGATCCTATGAAACTACAAGTGGATGATTCTTTCAAGACAAGGATCCCTAAATGTTATGAGACATAAAGGGCTCTAACAATGATCATCCAAAGGCCATAACCTAATAAATCAATGAAATGCATTTTTGGTTTAAGATGGGCCCAACACATTGTGTGGATGTGTGGCCATTAATATTTGATTTAATATATCCACAACTCCTGAACAATGAAGAAACAATGATCACATCCTTAAACTAAAATATTATTAACATTTGTGATCAAAAAGTGATTTTTAAACAATAGACATATGGCAAGTTCAATAGAGTTAGAGAATCACAAAATAGTTCACAATATGACTTCAATCTCTATAGTCACAATAGAAAACATATGGAAGTCTAAATGGACTTATGAAAGTCATGGAACCAAATCTAACTTTAAAAAAATAGAGGCCTCTATGAGCATGTTGGAATATAAAATTTATTTAGAATGTGGTCGGGTGTATGTTATTAGCACTATAATAAAGTGAACCTTAGCTTAAGTATTGAAGTAGCAGTTGGTAGACTTAGGTTTTTGGTGAAGAATATTATGTAATGAATTTAAATAAATTTAACCTAAACCAAGTTAACACATGAAATAAATGTGAAAATATTAAATTGAAATAAAGGGCATGTCGCATTAGATTTTCATGATTAAGAAAATTTGAGTTTCAAAGCCCATTAAATTGTTGTAATTAGGGAAATTCACATTTAGTTATTGCAATTAGATTTAGATTATTTCAATTAGGTCAAATAAAATTAGGTTCTCACAATTATGGAATTTTGAGTCCCAAATTATATTAGGTTTTTTTAATTAAGGAATATTGTGTCCAAAATAACATTAAGCAATCACAAATGTTTTTAAAGATCTTGTGCAGTGTACCTTGACCAAGTTCTCATTCTTCTATATATTTTTCTCTAAGTATGAGTAGGTTTATCATAATATTATGGTTGCAAGGAATGATAACAAAAATTATTCATTGCATTTGATAACTAAATGCAAATTTGGAAAATATTATATCCTATATTTAATTCATATGTCATGTCATATATATATATATATATATATATATATATATATATATATATATATATGTATGTATATGTATGTAGACACACACACACACACACACACACACACACACACACACACACACACACACACACACACACACACACACACACACACACACACACACACACACACACACACACACACACACACACACACACACACACACACACACACACACACACACACACACACACACACACACATCAACCACATTTAAGTTTAATTTAATAAAATAGTGACAAAATTAGTTCTTATATATTATTATGAAAGCTTTATATATTATTATGAAACCCTTAAAATACTTTGTGGCTATACATACCCTAAATTTAAGCCCACAATTCATTCCACCCCACATACATATCCTTATAATTAGCATAACTTGAGTGTAGTCTAAGACATAACACATATAATATAACACATCCACGACAACTTATTTCCACTTCAAACTTTGAATTATTCTCTATGCACTCTCTTATCCTATGACCTCGTTTGGCATGCCAAATATACATATTTAAAAATTCAATTTCTAGTGGCCATATATACTAATTATTCTAAATTTTAAATTTATGATCATGGTTATGTTTGTTTGTTTTGTGCAATTGAAAGTGGACTTGTGCGAATATAACTTAGATTTGAAGTTTGGGTGGATTTGTCGACTTCATTGTGGCCACTTTTAAAATAAAAGGATACTATGTGATTGTGTGAGAGAGGGATGATTTCCACATGTTATTTTTGTGCCTCAAACTTTTATTTAAAATTCATATGTGTTTTCTTAATGTTTAGATTAAGGCATATTACAAAACATATCTCCATGTGGCTTAAATATATGTGATAAATCAATGAAGGTGTGGATAAATAAATAAAAACTAGAGGCAATGATATGACACATTACTTGACTTTAAATTGAGAAATTTGAATTTAAAGATATTGTGTGACTCCATGATTATGAGGCAATAAAAAAATGGCTACGTGAATCATTTTTATTGGAGTCAGTAAAAATGGATCATATTAAAGATTCAGAAATCAATGAAGATATATTGAATATGATTTTCCATGTAGCCAACACAAATGTAAAAGCAAAGGACATATGAACTTGAGTGGACATAACATCAAATTAATAAAGCCCACATGTCCACAAGATATAAAGTGGATACCAAAATGAACATTGTGATTGTGGAAGCTCTATTACCATGAGATTATATGATTGTGACATGTGGATGGACATGATTTTTTATTGAAAACTACGCCATTAATAAAAGTTATAATCGATGAATTTTGAAATTATTAATAACATAATATATACCATAATTCACCTTTAATTCACAAGGTTTTGGTGGTGATTGGATGTGATTATTTTATTAAAATTTAGAATTAATTTGGGTATTAATACCAATTAATATAAAATAAATAGAAGGGTAGAAGAAGCTGTAAAATAACTTGTGACTATCATAATGAAAGTAAAGTAATAAGTAGATAAAGCAAAAATTAATTTTTTAAACTAGATATGAATGACACAAGAAGACTTAGCTATTTTTTGCCAGTAGGTTGAATGTGTGTGACTGAAATATGATTGGAAATTATTTCTTAGATATAATTATGTGCATGCAAAAAAATAATAACTATCACTAATCAGGATCAAAATTGACTATAAGGGGATAAGATCAACTACAACTACTATCTTCTATGGTTTTATCATTCTTTATATAAAATTATGAAAATTAGGGAATAATCACCTACGCCTACTTTGAATATGCCTTTTTACAAAAATTTAGCCTTCGGTTGTGTGAGGATGTTTTAAAAATGACTTATTCAAATTTGAAACCGTAATAAGGCTTACAATAGCTAAGAACCTATAAAGGTAAAGGGGAGTCTAATGGATTGATTTGACCCCAATCACCCCCATGATGATTGATCGATGCTTATGTATCCAATATTCTAAATAGGGAAATCAAGCCCACTTATTTTTAATACTTAGAAAACTTAGTGAATTTATGATCCTTTTGTTACATGTATGCATTTAGAGATGGTTTGAATACTTTATAAAGCTTTGCTTGACTTGGATAGAAAAGGCTCTTAACTTAGCTAGTTCCTACTTCAAATGAATAGAAATAAATTTGGGAAGAATACAAAATCTTTGCTTAGTTTGTAATAGTGTAAGTGTTCCTCAATAGAAATTTACAAGTAGTATAATAGGTGACTTAAATGTGCCTTTATAGGAATCCAAAGGGGGAAAACCTCATGCTACGTATCTTGAAAATGTGAAACAACCAATAAGGGAGTTTTTAAACTTTAAAAATAGTCATTACTAAGTGAAGGATATGATCATTATTAAAATTATTCTAGAATAACTCAATATCTTACTCAAGTCTTTCCACATCCATATGACCATGAAATAAGATGAATTGGTATGGAGGGATTCTTTTGATGGTAATTATAGTGTGAATTTTGGTTATAGATTGGTTTCCAGTCCCTCTCTTAAGAACATTCCTTAGGGAAGGTTTTGGGATAGGTATTTAACTCCCAAAATAAAAAAATTTATGTGGTTATCTTTTTAAAATATAATTCTAACCATAGACAATCTTAAAATAAGGGGTATGGTGTTGGTGAATAGGTGTTCATTATGTGAAGAATAAAATGAATCTGTTGCTCATGTGTTGTTATGTTTCCCCTTCTCTATTGAAGTGTGGGGAGTGATTCTATAAAATTTTCACACCTTTTGGGTTTTCCCTCTTTTAATATTGGATCACTAGTAGGCCTGGGATTCTCTCTTTATGAACAAAACTATTAGGTTTATTTGGCACCTCTCTCCCTCATGTGCTTTGGGGTATCTATAAGGAAAGGAATAATATAATTTTTAGAAACAAGCTAAATCCTAGCTTAGTGGTGGCAAGAAGGATATGTGGCATGATTTCAAAGAATTTCAAGTTAATCCCAACTTCAAAAATCAAGGTTCTTAATGATGAAGAAGATATGATTGATTCTAACTGGTAGGTAGTTAACTAAAATGGTACTACATTAACTAGAGATGTTGGGAGAAGAGTCATCAAGTGGATGACCCCTTCCCCAAGCTAGGTAAAGCTCAATTTTGATGGAGAATCCAATGGTAACCTTAGGACATCTGAAGGATGAGGTATCCTTATAAATGAGAAAGGTGATTTGGTAACTGCTTATGTGGGTGGCATGGGCAACCAAACCAATCACTAGGTAGAGGCTCTTGCAACCTTATGGGGCCTGAGACTTGCCAAAGAATTGGGAGTAAGGAAAGTAGTGATTCATGGTGACTCCTTAAATATTATTAAATTTTTATCTAAAAAAATTATGAATGGTGGGATAATTAGCCACATTATTAAGGAAACTTTGTTGATCATTCAATCTCTTGAGGAGATCATAATCCAACATGTATACAGAGAAGGTGAATCAATTGTTGACTAGTTTGACAATGTGGGAGTTTCCTCACTTGAACTTAAAATGTGGCTATCCCTAGAATATCTTCATAGACAAGATTGATTATTAATAAATTTAGAGGCCTCTTTAAATCCCTAATCCCTCATAATGATTAATATCCTTTTTAGCTTAATTATGAGTATGTTTTTAGTGGTGGATAAAAATGATTGCCTGGCTTACATCATTAGGAAATCTTATATGAAAATAAATCATGATAAGGAAAAGGGAATTAAGCAAAATAATTCATGCATCTTTACTCTCAAGTGTGTTGATCTTTATGTGAATGGGCTCAAAACATTTGGCCTTAAAAATGGATATTTGTACGACTCTCACATTTTTGTCTTTTACCTCAATTTTCTCGAGATAGGTATGGACCTAGTCAGAATAGAGCTTATTTTAGATAAATATATAATGGGGGACATGGAGGTTTGGGATGTGATTTAGGTTGGTGGGCTAATATACTTCACAAGAAGAGTTGAAGGTCATGACTCACACCTTTTAGATAAAATTGCTAGAGACTAGAATAATTGGATGATGGAGTTTAACAAGGTAACCATTGAAATCACAAAAGACCTTATTACATAGGTAAAAAGTTTGAAAATTAAAGTTACTAAGGTTTATAAAAATGATATGAATTACAAAGAGGAAAAATCTAATTTTTTTTCTACAAGGGGAGGAGCTCTCTCATCTATATAGTGGTTTTGACAAAGAGGATATGCATCACCCATTTAATGAGGTATCAAAGCAAGTGCTGTTATATATAACATTGAATGGAAGAAAAAAGGTTGTGAAGTGGTCTCATTATGTTTTTATAAAATATTTTTTCCATCATATTCCCACGAGTCTAACTTTTCATGTGTTACATTCATTGGAGAGCTCCATCATGGATGTTAAAAAATGCAAGAGGAAGCAACCTCTTCACCAAGCAATTATTTTTATGATTTATAAGTATTTCAAGGGAATGAATTAGAACTAGGATATTTCCCATCCCAATACAATAGGGATTTCCTATTAGGTGGCATTAATCACACACTGAGAGGCAATTGGAGAGGTAAGAGGTAGGAACATGCTATTGAAGGAAAGTAGAGGGTTGGTTGTCATCCTGGGGATTTTGACAAGGTCAGTCAAATTTCCAAAGAAGGAGAGGCTATAGAAGGGCTGCTTGTGATCCAAGTAGATGGATTTTTAACTAGTGGAGATGATATGAAATAATGGAATCAAAAGGCTATATAAGGGTCGGGGGGAAACCCATAACTGTTGGACAACTCTGCCTCAACTTGGAGAGATTGTAATGAAGAATTTGATAAAGTTGTTGATATCATGGTGTGTGAAATCATAATGACTAAGGTAGAGGAGGAATTAGATTTGTAGAGGTCCATATTTAGGTGGTTCATGAGGGAGCACTCAGCATTGAGGGAATAGGTAAAGCTTTTATCTATTGAGAATGGGAAACTAAAGTCCAAGGTTGACACCATCATTGACTTTATCCAGTCTTCCATGGAATATAACATAAACATTATTGATTCTCTAAGATGCATTCTAGAAGATGCAAAGTAAGAAGGCAAACAATCTAATTGTAATGAGTGTAAGAGGGGGCTAGAATAATCCCATGTTTTCCACATACTTGAAATGGAGCTGGATAAGTTGCCCAAAGGCTATAAAAATTCCATGAGAGGCCAAGAGCCTTAAACATTTTCTTGATATTTTTGAGCTGACTTTGTGTTGTTCTTTTGATGTTCTATAAGTTTTTGATGTGGTAGTAGACTATCATGTTTTAACTGGGATTTTGAGGTCATGTATGTAGCTTTTTGTATAGGTTTGGGTCCCTAGTAAAAAAAACCCTCTTTTACCATTAATAAAAAAGTTAAGGATAGGATTGACCCATATGGGTCAATACAAACTTCCAATATTGTCCCATTCTAGTAGCTTTTATCTCGAAAGGGTGGCATTTAGTTTTTAGTATTTGGCATGTTTATACATATGCTTATAGAGTTTTTAACAGATTAAGAACATTTATGTGGGTGTAAAACAAAACTTAGAAAGGTATAGGTCCATACAAGTATTTAGGATAGAGTGAGGTGGTAAAATACATCCAAATCAAGTGCTCAAGTCAATTAAAATAAAAGTGGGACAAAACTGACATTATCAAATATTCATGACCAAATTTGAGTATAGAAATGAAATTACTAGAGTAAAAGAAAAGATATACATGAATGTGTAAAACACACTTTGAATTTGTGTGGATAATTCATTTATGTAAGGCACTTTAACTTACCAAACCCTTTAATAATTCATGAAGTATTCATTTTGTTCTTTTCAAATTTGAATAAAACTTAAACTTTGAAAATTAAAAAACTTGAAAAGAGAAAAAGGGAGGATTACACATGTATGTGTGAATCAAAAATTGATTTTGTAATTTTACTTAAAGATGATGCTTCCTTGAATCATTAGATAATTAGTGTTTCCCATGATAAATTTGTACATATTGGTTCCTCTGTTGAATCAATGGCAAGATTAGGGTGATCAAGCCCAAATTTAGATCGAACATGGATAAAATATAAAACCCATTGAAAGAAAAAGAAAAATTAATTTATGTTACTGGTCTTTGTAACCCAAAGATGGAAATGGGTTAGAATCCAGAATGGATTCAACAAATATAATGTTAGAGGGTGTTGAATCTCCAAGTTATGAATTATGCACTTTAACTAAATCAACCATTAAAGATGACATGTATATATTCAATTATCACTTTGTTCCTATATGCATGATCAAAAGAGAATGGGGAACATCCATTATCCTACCATGACCACAAATACCAAATAATATTAAAAGCATGACATGAATCTATATCATGTCCATTTAATTTAAAAAATAGTACAATGTGCATGAATATACATCATGCCCTAATTGTGTTAAATGTAAAATTTATAACTATATGTAGATGAAAAGTTTGAAATTTTTATTTGAAGCTTCTCAAACCAAACAAAGAGGGCCCCATCATGAGGACTTGTAGGGAAGAAACTAACTCATTAGAGTAGCTAAGTAGATTCAATTTTCAAGAATTCATTTCCATTCTTTAATTCTGTGTATGTTGTTTGATTATCATAGATGATTTCAATATTATGAATGCATGTTAATTTCATAAGGAAGCTTCCATGACATTTAGCTCCATACAATTATGTTTATTTCATTCATGAAAGTGTGATTTCCTTTCAATTACTTTACATTTTTTTAATTTCCTTTATGCAAGTTTACCTCTATGTAATTGACAAAGTCAAAAAGTGAGTGAAGTGTGAACATATACTGATGTCACCTTATCAAGCAAAAATGCCCCTAGGTTGACAATTAATAAAGTAATTATTTTATACACCAAGTGGTCATTTTATACTATGAGAATAGGTGAGGTTGTACAAGGTTGTCAGGTTTAATTGGTGGTAAGATTTTGCTCATTATTTTGGTGTTGTTTTCAAGGAAGGTGTCACACACTTGAAATCTCCAAGATTGACAATCTCTTTTATTATTTTTTGCGTTCCTAGATTAAGCATTTACTACTTTCTAGCTTAAAAATTCACTACTTTCTATCTTAACATTTCCTACTTTCTAGATATATATTTTTATTTATGTAAGGTTAGAGTAGTAAACATCTAAAAAAACACAAGCTATACTAACCCCGTGTATGGCAAGGTAGGAAAAAGAAAAAAAAGAAAGTGGTTGATTTGTATGCAGAGATAGTGGGACCATATAGGTAAATAGTTACCTAGAAATTCAACCTCTACTACAAGAATAAAGATACAATATGCAAAAACTAAGGAATACGAGGAAATTCTTGGAGACCATCTACAATTATCAGTAGAAGAACTAGAAAAACAAGAAATCTTGGCTAGGTTGGTAGCACAAGTTGGGAATTCAGAAGAGGAAGAGGTTCATACACCGGAGAAGGACCCATCTATACCATCTTAAATAATTCCTACTTTGTTACCTCAAACTTAAGAATATAACATCCATCTCTCTCTATCCTCACCCAAACTTCTTGCCATGAAAGATTTTAAAGCCCTTTTAGCTCTTAGAAGATTCATCAAGCTTACATAATTTACTAAATTAGATAAACTCTTTACTAGAAAATGGGTTGAATCCTTAATAAATTCCACTCCTTCACCTTTGTATAAGATACCTTCTATCCCTCTATAAACATTCAAATCTTTGTTTACTACACACCAAGGAGTACAAAGATTGACAATGAATTCAAAGAGTGGGTGGTAGAAGCTTCTGGTCTACATATAGAAAGAGTATTCATGGAGGATCATCAAGAAGAGAATAATACCAATAAGTATATAAATTTTTAATTCCCCACCCACACCCATGGGGGAAATGCACATATAAATAATATCCATCATACTACCCTCCCTATTTTTAGGGGAAAGGCAAGTGAAGATCTAGACACATTCCTCTTTAAGTTTGATATATTATGCCATCATTATGATTATAACAAAGATGCTTAAAAGTTGAAGTTGTTTCCAACAACAATAAAAAATGCATCTCTTAGATGGTTCATGGGACTAGGGAAGTATGAAATTTATACTTGGGAAGAAATGAAGGAGATGTTTTTGTCTAAATATCAAGACTATTGTCTGGGAAAAAGCTATTAGATGGATGACATCTTCATGCTAACACAAGAAGAATATGATTCAATAGAAGACTAAATGGAAAAGTTCATGTTCAGCCTATAAAAATCCAAGTAGACTATAACAGAAAAATAATCCATCTAATTAATATTTTTGAAAGGATTTAGATAATATTATTTGGAAGCATTATACCTAATGACTAGAGGAGATGTTTCAACATTATCTTTTGAGGATTTAACACTTATATGTAGGAATTACTCAACATAAAAAATGAACAAAAATAGTAGCAACAAGATACTTCATCAGTTGTAAATGGAATCTCAAAAATTGAGGTAAGCAATTTGTTGTAGGATATGAAGTAAGATATCATTATCCATATGGATAATCAATTAGATACATTGCACACAAGGAAGAAGTAAAAAGAAATAGAGCAAGCCTTGAAATTTTATTTCCCAAACTATTGAAAAAAGAAGTAGACTACAAATGTCAAACTATTCAAGTAAAGGTGGCCAACATAATAGAGGAGGATCCTGAGACAATATAATTATATGCAAATATAAAAGATAGAGATCATAATTTTTATGTGTCTCAACATAGACAATGACCACCTAGGCCATTTAATCAAGGTATGTTATCTAATTATGTATTTCTAATTTCTCAGTTTTTAGCTAATTAGAATGGACCTGGTTCATGGGCACCCATGCAAAATCAAAACTAATCTTAGCAAAATAACCCAGTGTCAAGTAGTTAGAAGCCACCCCAAAATTAGATATCATAGCCCACTAAAAATAATTGGCAATAGCCTCAAAATTGGGCTTGGTAGCCCCAATACCAAAACCAATAGTTGTCTTATCTTTCCAACCCATGGTAAAAAATCATGGAGAAATAACCAACCTTGGTCTAATCCAAGTGCTAGTTCTCGTAGCAACAACTATTGTAGTAATAACCATAACTAGATTTAATGTTAAGCACCCAACCACCTTCTAGATAATCATAACTACCTACCCAACCTATGACAAACCCTCTAAATAATTTATTTTAACTAACACAAACCACTAAAATAATTCAATATCCAACTTAAACCTTATATATCAATGAAGTTCACCTTCATTCAGGACATATTTTTATGCAACCCACCTCACCCATGATCATAAAACCTTTTGAGGAGATTCCTATTGGGACACAACTATCTACTAAGAAGGGGGGTTGAATCAGTAAATTGAATAAATTAGTCCTTTAATAATTTTAATGTAGATTAAAACATATATTCAGAGATCACACACACAAATATGCATAATACCCAATGTACATGGAAAATCTAAAATGGAAAAAACCATAGTGAGAATAGTTACTAGAATCTACTATTTTAATCCAACCTCACAATCAAAACCTCATTGGTTACAACATTTAAAGGCATTGACCCTAGGGAGACACAAATCCCTTGGTTTAAGATCACCTACATTAAGGAAGTACTAAATCCCTAACTGAGCATCAACTCAGCTCTTCTGATGGCACCTACTAATTAGATCTATATTCAAAATATGAAGCTATAACTCCAAATTACAATATTGATTCATAAATGAATCTAATTCCAATTCTCTGTTATAGGTCTAGTCTGTAGCTAATCATGCTCTATACATCTATCTCTTTTCTTCTCTTCCTATCTACCCCTTTGTCTCAGTGTCTCTATATTTCTCTATTTGACACACTTTATAAATCTTTTCCTCTTTGCCTCTCTCTCAACTTGGATTTATTCAATAGTAATAGTAGCCTTTAATGTATCCTAGATGACATATATATAACCATTATATCTAGGTCTCATATATTGTCTGTGTTCACACTTGGTCTATAACACATCACGCTCCATCCTTGGACTTAGTTCAATCGATAGGTTTCCTGCTTCTTGAATTCATGATCCATCACCATGAATCTCTATTTTATTACTATATTTAGCATATATTAGGCTCTAGTTTTTATGCACATGCCATATTACATAATTTAAATTGATCAAAATGATCTATATCATTGGCTGTGTCATTATGCATCTTTCTTGCATGGTCCTCTACTTGACCATTGCGATGGAAAAATCTTTAAATACTGACCATTGATCTTAATTTTTGTGCCATGATCTGATGATCCTCATTCAATTTGCTCAAATTTAAAATGAATCTATTAGATCAGGTTTAGATAGGCTCATGCACTCCATTAGATCCTTATACACTTTCGGGCTTTAATGTTTCAACTTTAAAATGCATCCATTGGATATTTTGATCCAAGTTCTCGTGTGCCATTAGATCTTCAAAGTAGTACAAAATTTATCTCTACTTTCCATTAAACATCAGACACTTTGACCTCTTTAACTCCATGCACTCCATTGATCTTCATTACATGATCATGCACTTACCGTTAGATCCCTGGATAGACTAATATACTCATTAGTTCTTTGTCTGACAATCTCCTATGAATGTGACACTTGGCATCTTCATGTGCCTTCTACACATTGCTATCAATGCCCATGATTATGACACTTGGCACTCTCACATACATTTTACACATTATCAATCCCCATACTTGTGACACTTGGCACTAGTGCATTTCTTTTGAGCACTTTACTATCAATCCCATGCTTGTGACTCTTAGAACTCATGCATTCCTTCAACACATTGTCAGTCCCTGTGCTTATGACACTTAGCACTAGCACATTCACTCTTGAGTACTTTTTGACATATTGACTTTGTTGCATGTCATTGGATCTTCATTGTATGATTTAGCACTAATCATTAATCAAGATAGGACAAATAGTAAGTCTAAAACTTATGAAATATTAAGGTCTTTGATCATTGATCCAAGCTGATAATTGCTAGGTTGAAGGGGTTGATTACACAATGATGACAAGGGCTTAAGATATAACTTAAGTAATTGGTTCTTACCTATATCCAATTAACCTAAAAAGAGAATATGCCTATGAATGCCATGGCTTAAACCCTTAGGTTTTAACTAAGAAACCTTGTAATGTCTGAGAGCTAAAATAAATTATTGATGAGCTGATTTCTCTTCATTTGAACTTGCAAACCATTTATCTAGGATGCACTTGAAAAACCCATAATAGATCTTCAATCAATTGCTCTTCAATCCTCCAAAAATGGTCTCTATAAAATCATGACAACTTTATACTGTGCAATTATGAAACATGCTTTTTTCTCCAATCTCATGCCTAAAATATCCCTTTTGACATCAACAAAAATCATATTGCCAACAATCTCCCACTTTGGCATTGATGGAACACTAAATGCTCTAGTCATATAATACTCTGCTCCTTCTCTGGTATTGCTTGCATTGGCTTGTAATGAAATTGAGCTAAAACTATTCATGTACCAAACTTGCTCTCCCTTAGGTAATGGATAATTTGCCTAAACTCAACTTGGATAGATGCTCTACTCTTTCAAACTTTTAAAGAGAGCATTTGCTCTTTTTCTCTCCCTTTGACATCAATGGCAAAGGGACTCCAACTTTGTCATAGTTTGTCCAAAATTTTCTCTCCCTTTTTAAGATAAAGGAATTAATCCAAGAATATGCAACCATCAAATCATTAGAAATTTTAAAAAATATGCATACCTAAGTTGCCTTTTCTTTCTTCTTCCATGGATTAACAAAACTTCTATGATCCTCCCCTTAGATTCATGCCCTATCACTAGGATCTAGTGATGTGATGTAGTAGCCACCACTCCCAATTTTTGTCTCAGATATTCAAATTGTTCTCTGGGAAGAGGTTTGGTAAATATGTTTGCAACTTGATCCTAAGTTAGCACATACTCCATTATGACCTCTTGATATGTAACCTTTTCTCTTAAGAAGTTATACTTGATTGATATGTGCTTAGTTTTGGAATACATCACTGGATTATTTGATATGTTAATAACACTTGAACTGTCATAAAGAATAAAGATAGGTGATTTGTATTCTACCTTGATGTATTTGAGTGTTTTCTTCATCCACAAGACTTGATTTCAACATGCCACGTCTACTACATACTCTACTTCTATTGTAGAAAGAGTAATTGACTCTTGATTTTTACTTAGCCATAAAACAAGTTTGTTTCCATGGAAAAATTCACCACCACTAGTGTTTATTCTATCATCCACACTTCCTACCCAATCAACATATGTATATATTGTCAAAGTGAAATGTTCAATTTTAGGATACCGTAGGCCATAGTCAATTGTGCTCTTGATATATCTAAAGATTTTTTTACTGCATTGACATGTGACTCTTTAGGAGCAACTTGAAATCTTGAAACCATGCACATTGCTTGTGTGATATTAGGTCTTGATGTAGCTAGGTATAACAAGCTACATATCATTGATCTATACATAGTCTGATTTGCATCAAGGGACTCATCTTCTTTGCTCAACTTGCATCTAGTTATCATGGGAGTACTTACTAGTTTGCTATCTTCCATATCAGACTTTTTGAGCATTTACTTAGATACTTGGTTTGAGATATAAATATCCCTTCATTAGTTTGTACTATCTATAGACCTAGCAAGAAAGAAAGTTCTCCAAACATATGTTAGGTTGTGGAGCTAAGAGCTTCAACTGTTGTAGACATGGAGAGGTTGCTGAGTTTCAGAAGTACCGACGTCGACAGTATGACTGACGTCGGTTACATATAGTGCAAAAGGCAACCAACATTGGTAGGGAGTTGGCTGACGTCGATCAGCACCAGACAGACAGGGACTGATGTTGGTCACCTGTGGCGGTTCCAGAACTGCTGTTGACGAACAGTCAGTTAAGTGAAGTGAGTGTTTGCATGTTAAAGGGCTAATTATAGTCTTAAGCTGTGTGTCTAATTATTGTAATTAGAAGTCTATTTTTGTATGCATGGGATCCTATTTAAAGACCCATGAGGCATGTATTGTGATCAAGCAGGCAAGTAAAGCATTGAAGCAAAGAAGCAAGGTCAAGGAGATCTACAGGTGTAAGGTCAAGGAGATCAGCTGAAGCATTCAAGGAGGGGATAACAACTCAGGTTGTTGAGTTGGTTGTGGTTAAGCAAGAGAGAGAGGGAAGAAGGTCTTGAGGTGTGGTAAGCCTTTGAGGTGGAGGAAGAAGTGGCATCTTCCTCATTGTATTTTCTTCTAAGAGTATTTAATACAAGATTGTGTATTGTATCTCAAATTCTTTGCTGTTTCAAGTTTCTAGTTACTTAATCATTCTGGTATAATTTTGTGTTTAATTGCTTATAAGAAAAGTAATCAATTGTGCTTCCTTGGAGGGGTTCCTAACAGTTGGTATCAGAGCTACAGTTTGCAGGAAGTAGGTTATTGTTTGATTACAGGTCATTCTCAGGGATTTCTATTTGAGTGGGAGTTCAGCAATGGCAGAAGAAAGTAAGCGACAAATGGAGAAGTTTAACGGCAAGAATTATCAACATTGGAGGATGTAGATAGAGGATTATCTATATCAGAAGGATTTATACTTACCATTGGGTGGAGTTGCATGCAAGCCCACAGATATGAAGGATGAAGAATGGAATGTTCTTGATCGGAAGGCTCTAGGATCCATAAGGTTGAGCCTTGCATCGTCTATGATTTCCAACTTATCACAGTGCAAGACAATGGAAGAGTTGATAAAATCTTTGGTGAATTTATATGAAAAGCCCTTGGCTTCAAATAAGGTATTTCTTATGAAGCAGTTATTTACTTTGCAAATGTAGAAAGGTGGATTGGTACATACTCATCTTAGTGATTTCCATGGTTTGGTAAACCAGTTAGCTTCAGTCAATATTGTTTTTGATGATGAAGTAAAGGCTTTCTTGATTTTATGCTCTTTACCCGAAAGTTGGGATAGTTTGGTTATGGCAATAAGTAATTCTACGTCTGCTTCTAAAATCTTAAAAGTTGATGATGTTGTGAGTGTAATTTTGAATAAAGAAATATGTAGGAAAAGCACAGGTGAATCATTAGGGAATGCTCTAAGTGCAGAAAGTAGGGGAAGGTAAATAGAGAAGATCGAGTAAGGGAAATCAAGGTCGAAGGTGGGAAGGAGATCTGAATCCAGAGGTGTCACCTGTTGGTTTTGTGGAAAGAGAGGACACACAAAGAAAGAGTGTTGGTTGAGGGATAAAGAGAATCAACATGAAGGTAATGAAGAAACAAAGGATGCAAATATTATGGTACAAGATGCTCTCATACTTTCTTTGGATAGTCAGGTAGGATCATGGGTTTTAGATTTTGGTTCTTCTTTTCATGCATCCCCAAATAGAGATTTGTTCCATGAGTATGTCCAGGGAGACTTTGGAGTGCTTTATTTAGGGGATGGTATGCCTTGTCAAATAGTTGGCAAAGAGAAAGTGCAACTGAAATTGCAGATGGACAACACATGGGTGTTGAAGGAGGTTATGCATGTCCCAGTTCTGAAGTAGAGTTTGGTTTCTGTAGGAAGGTTGGGTGATGAGGGATGCACAATAACCCTCACAATGGATTCTTGGAAGGTTACCAAGGGTGCACTTGTTTTAGCAAGAGGTAAGAAAGTAGGTACTCTTTATCTATCTACTTGTATTACTAATTTTACTTCTAGTTTATCTACTTCAGCTATAGATTCGAAGATGTGGCTTAATAGGCTTGGTCACATGAATAAGAAGGGAATGGACGTTCTTGATTCAAAAGGTATGAGTTCAGATTCAGAAGGCATAGATAGAGTTCATTACAGGAAAAGAAAATTTAATGCTTTTAACAAGAATAGGGAAGTCTTGGTGTTTATGGAGGAGATGAGAGATAGAGATCAGTCACAGGGGCTGAATAATTCTGAGTAGGGTAGTATGGATAGGGGTTTGATCCAAGATGAGCTCACAGATGAAGAATTCATCACTTACAGGAACACACAGACACTGACGTCGGTCACTTGGAACCAACATCGGTCAGGCAGATATCGACATCGGTCATGTGCAGACCAGCAGGGTCGGTAGAGTCGGGCAGGAGAAGTCTGACATCGATCAGGAAGGAATCGACATCGGTAGAGGGGACACCAGCATCGGCCAGGGAAATGACATCGGTAGTCAGGGTCAGTGCAGGGAACCGACATCGATCAGGAGCAGACTGGGAGATGGCCGAGATCGGTCACTGAAACGGATGTTGGGCGGACAGCAAGCTGTCAAGGAGTCTCAAAAGCCCATATGGAGGTTAGAAAGGGTAAGTGAACCTCATATTCATTGTTCACCTTCTTTATATTGCTTACTAATGGTCAAGAACTAGGAAGATGTGAAGAGGCAATGC
This sequence comes from Torreya grandis, assembly GCA_037957365.1. Classification (NCBI taxonomy): domain Eukaryota; kingdom Viridiplantae; phylum Streptophyta; class Pinopsida; order Cupressales; family Taxaceae; genus Torreya; species Torreya grandis. The sequence goes on from JARHVA010001233.1 coordinate 2,102,230, forward strand.
AAGTAGAATCCAGAAACAGTGGGAGCTTGGCATGGATGAGGAGTGTGAGTCCTTGGAGAAGAACCAAATAGGGATTTGTTGGTAGAGTTGTCAGCTGGAAGAAAGCATTGGATGAGGGATGGATTCCCAAGTTAGAGAAGAGAGTGGATGGACATGTGAGATAGAAGGCTAGGGTATATGGTCTTGAGTAGGCTGCAGGACAATGGAGGTTTGACCATTGTATTTTTCTTTACCAGGTTGGATAATATTAACTACATTATCTTGTTACTATATTGTGTTGCTTGTTATAGGGTTTCATATACAGGGAGTTTTTTGAGCTAAGGGTAAAGTTAGTTCAGAGGTGTGTCATGAAGAATTTGGGAGCAACAAAATTCTTTTGGCATAAGTGACAGGTATTGCATCACAAGTTTTGTGGTGGTTGGTCTTTAAAAGTGACTTTGAAGAGGGATACAAAGCCAAAGGAACAAAGTAGATGGTGTACAAGTATAGGTATAGTTGCAACTGTTTATCTCTAAGTGGGAGATTGTTAGGTTATGGAGCTAAAAGCTTCAACTATTGTAGACATGGAGAGGTTGTTGAGTTTCAGAAGTATTGATGTCGGCAGTATGACTGACATCGGTCACATATAGTGCATAGGCAATCGGCATCAGTAGGGAGTCGATCGACGTCGGTCAGCACTAGATAGACAGGGACCGACGTCGATCGCCTGTGGTCGTTCTAGAACTGCTATTGACAAATAGTCAGTTAAGTGAAGCGAGTGTTTACATGTTAAAGGGCTAATTATAGTCTCAAGCTGCGTGTCTAATTATTGTAATTAGAAGTCTATTTTTGTATGCATGGGATCCTATTTAAAGACCCATGAGGCATTTATTGTGATCAAGCAGGCAAGTAAAGCATTGAAGCAAGGAAGCAAGGTCAAGAAGATCTACAGGTGTAAGGTCAAGGAGATCAGCTGAAGCATTCAAGGAGGGGATAACAACTCAGGTTGTTGAGTTGGTTGTGGTTGAGCAAGAGAGAGAGGGAAGAAGGTCTTGAGGTGTGGCAAGCCTTTGAGGTGGAGGAAGAAGTGGCATCTTCCTTATTGTATTTTCTTCTAAGAGTATTTTAATACAAAATTGTGTATTGTATCTCAAATTCTTTGCTGTTTCAAGTTTCTAGTTACTTAATCATTCTGGTATAATTCCGCGTTTAATTGCTTATAAGAAAAGTAATCAATTGTGTTTCCTTGGAGGGGTTCCTAACAGCATAGACATCTCAAACTCATTTTGCATTTGAGTAGCAAATTCTTTGCACATTCTATTGTTGCTGCCACAAAAAATGATATCATCTACATAAACAACAATAATAAACATATGCTCACCTTTTGATTTGAAGTACAAATTGATGTCTACACATCCTTTATTGAATCCTTATTGTTGTAGGTACTAGTCTAATCTTGAATACCATGCTATAGGTGTCTATTTTAGACCATACAGATCTTTCTTCAATCTACACATATAATATTCTTCTTTTGACAAATGAAACCCTTCAGGTTGTTTTATGTAGACTTCCTCTTCTAGGTTCCCATTTAAGAAAGTAGACTTAACATCTATTTGATGGAATTTAAACTTATTATAAATAGAGAATGCTATAAACATTATTATGGCTTCCAAACTAGCAACTGGAGAAAATGTTTCCTTAAAATCTATGCCTTCAACTTGTGTATATCCTTTGCACACCAATCTTGCCTTATTCCTTATAACAGTTCCGTCCTCATTGAGCTTGCTTCTAAAGACCCATTTTATACCTATTAAATTCTTTTTTGAATGTCTTTGAACTAATTCCCAAGTTTTGTTCTTTTCAATTTGACTCAGTTATTACTCCATGGATTTTAGCCAATTCTTATCCGTGTTAGCTTCAACATATCTCTTAGGCTCAATTTCAAACATTAGAGCAAAACTTACTTACTCCTTGTTCATTGTAACTCTTCTCCTTATCTGAAATCCTTCATTTTTATTACCAATGATCTACTCTATAAGATGATCCTTTTAAACAAATATTGTAGGTGCCTTTTCATTTTCTTCCTCATTCTCTTCATTAGATACGTCCTCTTCATAATCTGATTCTTCATCACAAATTTATCTGTCAGGTTTAACATGTTTCAAGCCTTCTTCAACCTTGACATTAATGCTCTCTAAAATATTATGTATCATTTTATTGTAACATATGTAGGATTTGATTTGGGTGGAATAACCAAGAAATATTCCTTCATCACATCTTGATTCAAATCTTTCCAATTTGTCTTCTTTTCTCCTAATGTAACATTTACTTCCAAACACTCTGAAATACTTAATAGAGGTAGGTTTTCCATACCATGGTTCATAGGGAGTCTTATCACTATTTAACCTCAATTTAACTCTATCGAAGATATATACTAATGTTTGTACTACTTCTCTCTAGTATCCATCAGGTAACTTGGCCTCTTTTAACATTGTTCTGGCAATCTCCTTGACTATCCTATTTTTTCTCTGAACAACTCCATTATACTATGGAGTCCTTACTAAAAAGTAATGCCTTTTGATTCCATGATTCTCATCGTATTCTATGAACTCATTTGAGGCAAATTCTCCACCTCTATTAGATCTTAAGCATTTGATTTTTCATTCAATCTCATTCTCTACCATGGCCCTAAAGATCTTGAATATTTCAAATGTCCAAGACTTATCCTTTAAAAAGGTTACCCATGTCGTTCTTGAGTAATAATATACAAATACCATGAAGTATCTCTCTCCTTTAAACCCTCTTGTCTTAGTAGGACCACAAAGATTAGTATGGACTAATTATAGAGGCTTTGTAGTTACATACTCCTTTGTTTGAAATCTGACCCTTGTTTGCTTGCCTTGTTGACATTCCTTGTCAGTAGTGTCTACAAGTTTGGTTATCTTAGGTATGCATCTAACACACTTATTTGAGCTCACCTTTACCAAGATATTAAAATTGACATGGCCCATTCTTCTATTCCATAACCAACTCTCATTAATCTTTCCTATCAAGCATCTATTACCATTCACTTCACTAAGATTATAGATATTGATTTTAGTTATTTTCTCTTTTGAAACTAATCTTCTAGATCTCCTTATCATACAAACTTATACATTAAATGTGACCTTATATCTATAGTCACACATTTAGATGACACTTAGTAGATTATGTTTCAATCCTTCAACATAAAGGACATCATGTATAGGTAGTTTTCTATCTATGTTCAAGGTTCCTTTACCTCAGATCTTTACTACAGTGTTGTCTCCCAAGCTAATAGATCCTTCCTTAAATTTTCTTAGTTTGATGAACTTGTTTTTATCACCATTCATATGTTTTGAGTAACCACTGTTTACTACCTACAAATTCTGCTCATTGACATGTTGTGGAGTTTGAGCAATCATAGATTGATATTTCATTTCCACACATCCTTGGGTTTCTTATTTGGATTATTTCCCCCTTTTTTAAAGACTTGTGAACCTTTGTTCACATTGGGAGGCATGATTTTATTTTGTATTTTTGGTCTTACAAAGTTTGTTCTACATTATTTAGCTATGTGACCGAAATTATTGTAATTATAACATATTACATTTGTATCTAACAAGGGTGCAAATGAATTTATGCTTAAAAAAATTGTTCTCCTTTTAGGTACAACTCTACAATCACTATCCATATTACCAAATTTATTACAAGTATAATAATAACCATAGAAAAATGAGGAATACCTAGTCATAACATTTATTTGTGCCTGATGAGGAAATCTTCTTGACTCTGGCTTCTTCAAATATTTTACCCTTATGAAACCATTTGCATCAACTACCTTTATCTTCTTCTTTTCTTCAGGATTATTTTCTCCTTCAAATTTCTTCATATCAATAGTGTTTGTGTTTGTGTTTGTATCTTTGGAGGCATTCTTACTAGCTTTTTCATTCTTTGTCCCTGATTCTCCTTTTGCTTTGAAGTTGTCATATAAGTTTGTAGATGTACTAGTTATGGGAATTTTGCCCTTTTTAAAACCAAGATCAAATTTCTCTTTTGATGGCTTTTGAGAGTTGATCAACTCATCAATAATTATTGAACCTCCTTTTATCTTCAAACCTTTATCTATTTATTCTTTAGATTTTTCAAGTTCTTTTCTCAAAGCCACTATCTCTACTTCTAACTTCATGCATTCATCAGATTTAGATTGTAGTTCAAGTTTGACTAAATATTCTATTCTTTTGGCCACTTCAACTTGTGTCTTTAGGCTAACCACCATCTGATCATATTTTTCAAGACTTTTGGACATTTTTTCAATCTCCTTTTGTCCAAATTTATTCTATTTTGATTTTTTTAATCAACTTATCAATTTCATCTAGAGTAAAAATGAGTTCACACTCTAGATCCACTTCTCCTTCCTATTCTTCATCTGAGTCTTCAACTTCTTCTTGATCCATAGAAGCTGATCCTAATGCCATGAATATGACTTCCTTTTCCTCAGCCATAAAATCACAATCATGGTCATCATCAAAACTATCACTGTCATCTAATGAATCACTATCATCTCTTATGTATAGGATCTTTTTATTTTTAAATAAGTTATTATTAGAGTAGTGGGGTTTCACCTTTTTAGTACCCTCTTCTTTCTTAGAGTTATCCTTTTGATTATATGGTCATTTAGCAGCAACATATCTTATCTTACCATAGTTAAACCATTTAAAAGGTAACTTACCTTTGTATTTTCCACATCCTCTTCTTAATTTTATAATAAAGTTGGCTTTTTATTCATTAGTCTCCTTAGATCCAGATGTAGTGCTTCTACTTTTACTTGTTTTGTTGGTTTAAATGTAGCTTCTCTCTTGAAAGTGTCTGCTTTTCCATTCTCATCTCATAAGCAGTGAAGGTTCCATGCAACTCATCAATAGTGAGTTTATCTATATCTCTTGCTTCTTATATTATAAATAATTTATAGTCATACCTTGATGGAAGATATCTTAGGACCCTTTTGACAATGACTGAATCTTTCATCTCTTCTCCAAGGCCTCTAATTGCATTGACTATTTCATCTACTTTGAGGAGGTAGTCTACAATTTTATTTTCTTCATTCACTTTAAGGCTTTCAAACTTGCCTTTGTATTTTGTATCTTGGCTTGCTTTACCTTATCATCACCTTCATAGATGATCTTCAATTTATTCTATATATCTTGTGAATTTTGAAAATGCATCACTTTGACAAACTGTGAATTAGACAATCCACATATAATAGCATTCTTAGCCTTGGCATTGATCTCATATGCTTTCTTGGTAGCCTGATTAGTAGGAATTGTAGTAGGAGATGTATATCCATTTACAACATACACCCATACATCAAACCCAAATGAATATAAATATGATTCCATTCTAATGTTACAAATATGCATAGTTTAATTCATCAAAGAGAGGTGCTTTTTTTGAGGAAGAGCCTTCTTGAATATCCATTTGTGTTCACTATCCAAGATCTACTTGAGCTAATTAAGCTTCTTCTAAGGAACCATGTTTTTGATACCAATTGTTGGAACACAACTATATACTGGGGGGGTGAATCACTAGATTGAATAAATTAATCTTTTTTAATGTAGATTAAAACATATATATAGAGATCACACACACATAAATATGTATAACACCCAATATACGTGGAAAATCTAATATGGGAAAAACCATGGTGAGAATAACTACTATAATCTACTATTCTAATCCATCCTCACAATCAAAACCTAACTGGTTACAATATTTAAGGGCACTGACCCTAAGGAGACAACAATCACCTAGTTTAAGAGAACCAACTCTAAGGAAGCACTAACTCCTTAACTGAGCACCAACTCAACTCTTCTAATGACCCTTACCAATCAGATCTATATTTAAAATATGGATTTATATCTCTAGATTATAATATTGATTCAAAAATGAATCCAATTCTAATTCTTTATTATAGGTTTAGTCTATAACTACTCATGCTATATACATCTCTCTCTTCTCTTCTCTTCCTTTCTACTCCTGTGTCTCTATGTTTCTATATTTCTCTATTCAACACACTTCATAAATATTTTCCTTTCTACCTCTCTTTCTATTCAACTCTATTTGGTAGCAACAACAACCTTTACTATATCTTAGATGACATATATATAAGAATTATATCTAGGTCTTGTATCTTCTCTGTGTTCACACTTGGTCTGTAACACATCATGTTCCATCTTTGGACTCAATTCAATTGATAGGTTTCTTGCTTCTTGAATTCATGCTCCACCACCATGATTCTCTATTTTATTACTATATTTAGCATATATTAGGCTCTAGTTTTGATGCACATGCCATATTACACAATTTAGATCGATCACATCGATCAATATAATTGCATGTGTCATATTATGTATCTTTCCTACATGGTCCACCACTTGACCTTTGTGATGAACAAATATTTAAATACTAATCATTGATCTTAAGTTTTGCTTCATGATTTGATGATCCTCATTTAATTTTCTCAACTTTAAAATGCATCCATTTGATCAAGCTTTGATAGGCTCATGCACTCCGTTGGACCCTTGTATGCTTCTAGGATTTAATGTTTTAACTTTAAAATGCATCCATTAGATATTTTGATCTGAGCTCCCACATGCCATTAGATATTTAAAGTAACACAAACTTTATCTCTGCGTATCATTAAACATTAGACACTTTGACCTCTTTGACTCCATGTGCTCCATTGATCTTCAATGAATAATCACACATTTATAGTTAGATCCTCTGACAGACTAATATGCTCATTAGTTATTTATCTGACAAGCTCTTGGGAATGAAACTTGACACCCTCATATGCCTTATACACATTACTATTAGTTCCCATGCTTTTGACACTTGACACTCTCATACACCTTATACACACTGTTAGTCCCCATGCTTGTGACACTTGTCACTAGCACATGCCTTCAGAGTACTTTACTATTAGTCCCTACACTTGTGATACTTGGCACTCATGCATTCCTTCTAGACATTATCAGTCCCTACGCTTGTGATACTTGGCACTAGCATTTTCACTCTCAGATACCTTTTGACATATTGATTTTACTTCATGTCATTGGATCTTCATTATATGATTTAGAGCTAATCATTGATCAAGTTGGGATAAATATTAAGTCTAAGACTTATAAAATATTAAGGTTTTTGATCACTTATCCAATCTAGTAATTTTTAGGTCAAAGGGGCTGGTTACACAATGATGATAAGGGCTTAAGAGATAACCTAAGTAACTAGTTTTTGCCTATATCCAATCAACCTAAAAATAAAGCATGCCTATGAACACTATGGATTAAAACCTTAGGGTTTAACTAAGAAAACCTATAATGTTTGAGAGCTAAAATAAATTATTTCTAAGCTCATTTCTCTTCATCTAAACCTATGGAACATATATCTAGGATGCACTCAAAAAACCCAAAATAGATCTTCAATCAATTTCTCTTCAATCCTCCAGAAATGATCTCTGTAAAATCATGACAACTTTGCACTGTGTAATTGTAAAACATCCTCTTCTCTCCAATCTCATGCCAATAATCTCCCTTTTGACATCAATGACAATCATATTGCTAACAATTTCAACCAACTATACTAATACATAATCCCTTGAACCCACTGCTACTCCTTAACCAAGTTCTAATCTAACACAAGAAGGTCCTGCCAACCTTCCTTTGCCTGAGAGGTTAAATATCCAACATCCTAACTAAGAAATTGAATTTTATATCCAAGGATAATTAAAAAATGTGTGTCAAGATTCCACTATTTTAAACCATAAAAGATGTTCCCATATAAATAGAATATGTCCATGAATTTTGATTAAAGAAACATGGTCACAAAAGGAATGATCCCAAAATTGTCCAAGTAGTTGGCCAACTTGTAGACATCCATTGGAAAATATAGTTCCACCTAAGTACTCTAATCTAGGCAATCCTATATTCAATATCAACATTAATAGCCAACTTATACCAAATACATTGATTTATTCAAGGGAAATAATCAATGTTATGACTATATAAATAATTCACAAACTTGGATTGAAACAAATTTGACCAACACCTATTATCTTGTAAATGGTTGATAAATCATCCATCAAACCTAAGGGGATAATTGAAGATATAGTCATCATTATGGATTCATGGGAATATCAAGTATATTTCATCATTATAAAACCAAAAAATAACCTAAGAGGCTGTCCACTTATCTTCATAAGACCATGGCCAGCCACAATTGATGCTTTCATTGGCTACAAGTCAGGAAAAATGATGATTTCAAACAAAAATGACACTAAGAAATTAGTGCTATATCCACTAGCCAAAATTTCCTATGAAGACAACCAACCTCCTTGGGTAGATGAAGTGGATGAGCTATACATTTATTTATAAACATTATGAACACTTTATCATATCACATCCATCAAAGATCAAGAGGAAGACACACTCCTTTCTCATATTTTACAAAACACTTTTCTAGAGGACCTTGAAATAAATAATCTCTTGAAATTTACAATATGCCCTCTTGAAAATATCTTCATTGAGATTGGTCCTTCTAAACTTTCAAAAGACATTATAACCTTCCATCATCTATTGCCACACCATTTCAAATATACCCCATTGATAGGTAACATTGAATCCATGTTGTCCCTATCCATGTAAATGGAAATCCTTCTGGGAAAACCCCTCAATATCAATAATGAGTTGACACTCCAACAAGAAACCAAGTTAATCACTATAATTTAAAAACATAAGATATATTTTGGTTTGGATTATCATGATATGAGAGATATCTCTCTAGATTTATGCACCCATCACATCTACATCAAAGAGGAATGTAAACCCATTTTCCAATGACAACATAGGATGAACCTTGTTGTTAAATATATAGTAAAGAATGAGTTGCAGAAACTATTACATGTAAGGTTCATCTATCCTATTTTTGGCTATCAATGTGTTTCTCCCCTTATGATTTTACCTAAAAAGGGTGTAAATGGCATATATGTGTAGACTATTTGGAATTGAATGCAACTACAATGAAGGATCATTTTACCCCTTCTTTTTATTGACCAAGTCCTTGACACATTGAAATGCAAAAATATTTCTCATTTCTTGATAGATTTAGTGGTTATAACTAGATCATAATAGTCCCAAGGACCAATACAAGACTACCTTCACATGTACTTGGGGTAGCTATGCATATGCAATACTTCTATTCAGTTTATGTAATGCTCTATCCACCTTCCAATGAGTTGTCTTGAGCATATTTTTTGATCTCTCCCATGAATATGTATAAATATATGTATAACTTCACCGTTTATGGATAAACCTATGATGAAACCCTTTAAATCCTTGATAAAGTCCTTCAACATTGTCAAGACCCTCAACTATTCCTAAGTCACAAAAAGTGTTACATGCTAATGACAAAAGGTATTGTGTTGGGACACCACATCTCACTTGTAGGTATTAAGGTAGATCCTACCAAGATAAGTATAATCAAAGACTTACAAATTACAAAGAAGCAAAATTATGTTATAAATTTCCTAGGACATGTTTATTAATGTAGATTTATCAGGGATTTAAAACAAATTATAACACCTTTATTTTTTTTGATTTCTAAAGATGTTGATTTGTTTGGATTGCTACATGTCAAGAAGCATTCCAAGAGCTTAAAAGTTTACTAAAATCAAATCTTATGTTAAGAGGTATTGACTATACAAAACCCTTTCATATCCACATAAATACTTTTTATTGTACACTAGGAGATATCCATATCCACAAAGAGCAATCCTTAAGCTACACCATTTATTTTATCAGCAAAAACTTCCAAGGAGATGAAATCAACTACACAATCATAGAAAAGGAATTCCTTACTATAGTCTATGCTATTAACAAGTTTAGACACTACATTACAAGGTTTCAAGTCTTCATCCATACTGATTGTGAAACAATTAGATATTTAAAGAATAAGCCTATAATAACTCGTAAGATAATTAGATGGTTGCTTTTACTATATAAATTTGATATAAAAATTGTTGATAGACAAGGCAAGGATAATGTAGTTGCATATTTCTTATCTAAATTAGGTTGTGGAGCTAAAATCTTCACCAGGATGCAAATAGGAGAAGTTACAGAGGATGCAGAGTTGCAGAGAGTTGCTAAATGCGTTGCAGGGCAACTGGCATCGGTCTGATCAACTGATGTCAGTCAGATAGCAGCGAAAAACCAATAGGTGTCGATTACCAGTCGGCCGACATCGGTCATGGAGGAGCCGGCATCGGTAGCTTGTGCGTGAACATGTAGTTTGCATGTTGATTCTGGAGAGTCTATTTTGAGACTGTTAGTTTGCATGTTGAAGGCTAGTCTTAGTCTTGAGTTGCATGTCTAATTATTGTAACTAAGGTAGTCTAATTATTGTAAGCATGAGATCTATATATGGACTCATGGGCTGTATTGTAAACTTGTAGCTAGAGAGTAAGAGAGCAATTAGCTCCTTCTGAGAGAGGAGAGTGATGGTGTGTTCCTCCTAGTGCCACAGTACCAAGGTGGGTACTGGTTTGGAGAATCAGAAGGGTTCTTCATATTTGTATGATCTTAGTCAGCAGGTAAGCATGGCTTCTTTTGGAGATCTACAATGGTGAGTAAGGTCTAGTGATTTGCAGGTAGCAACAGAGAGCAGGAGATCTACTTGGAGTACGGTTGTGTACTTGACGTACTGGCAGTGTGTTACTGACTGGTTGGAGAGGTGAACATCAATTCTGTATTGGAGTTGATTGTTGGGACTGGGAGAGAGAGGGAAGAAGGTCTTGAGGTGTGGTGAGCCTTTGAGGTGGAGGAAGAAGTGGCATCTTCCTTATTGTATATTCTTCTGAGTGATTATTAATACAATTGTGTATTGTCTCTCATATTCCTATGTTGTTTCATATTTCTAGTTACTTATTGATTCTGGTTAAATTTTGTGTTTAGTTGCTAATACAAGAAGTAATTATATGTGCTCTATTGGTGGAGCAAGATCCTGACAAGTGGTATCAGAGCATATTTATTGTTCTAGGTTCCTGACAAGTGGTATCAGAGCTTTTGGTTGGGTTGACTAACAGGTGGTTTCAGATTTGGTAGTGTTTTTTGATTACAGGTCACTCTTAGGTGTTTCAGATTGAGTGGGAGTATAGCAATGGCAGAAGAAAGTAAGATACGAATGGAGAAACTGAATAACACGAATGGTCTGATTGATGGAAAGAAAGAGCAGGGAAAAGGAGATTGTTGGTCGGTAGAAGATCAGCGTGTAGAAGCATATGTTGTAGGTCATGTTGCACAGGATGTTCTGGATAAAGTAGAATCTTTGTTTACAGATTCTTTTGCCTCTTTCCATGCAACCCAAAATAGAGCATCTTTTCATGGGTATGTCTTTGGAGAGATTTATTTAGGGGTTGGAGAGACTTGTCAGATTATTGACGAAGGGGAAGTGAAGCTGAAATTGCAGGCGAATAACACACGAGTGGTGAAGGAAGTCATGCAGTTACCAGTCTTGGAGATTAGTCTAATTTCTTTAGGAAATTTGGGTGATGGGATATGCACTGTAACTCTCATAGTGGATACACTTGAATTAGATGGTGGTAAGAAAGTAGGTATCCTTTATCTATCTACTTATATTACTAATTCACCTTTTGTTACAGAGATGTGGCTTTGTAGGCTTGGTCACATATGTAGGAGGGGAATGCATGTTCTTAAGCGGAAGACAGATGTCTTTGACAAGCTAAAGAATTGGAAAGCCTTGGTGTTCATGGAGGAGATGACGGACATAGATCAGCTGAGGAGACTAAATTATTTTGAGCAGGGTTGTGTTGATTTGAATAGGGTTTTGACCCATGGAGAGCTCACGGGTAAAAAGTTATCACTCATAGGTGAACACAAGTACTGGTGTTGGTCATACAGTAACCGATGTTGGCAACAAGGAGACTGACGTCGGTCAGGAAGGAACCGACATTGGCAAAAAGGATACCGGCATTGGCCAGGGAGATGACATCGATAGTCAGGGTCAGTGCAGGGAACCGACATCGATTGGGAGCAGACTAGGAGATGGTCGAGATCGGTCACTGGAACGGATATTGGGCGGACATCAAGCTGTCAACAAGTCTCAAATGCTCATATGGAGGTCAAAAAGGGTAAGTGAACCTCATATTCATTGTTCACCTTCTTTATATTGCTTATTGATGGTCAAGAACTAGGAAGACGTGAAGAGGCAATGTAGGTAGAATCCAGAAATAGTGGGAGCTTGGCATGGATGAGGAGTGTGAGTCCTTGGAGAAGAACCAAATAGGTATTTATTGGTAGAGTTGTTAGCTGGAAGTAAGCACTAAGAGACGGAATGGATTCCCAAGTTAAAGGAGAGAGTGGATGGATACGTGAGACGGAAGGCCAAGGTATATGGTCTTGAGGAAGCTACAGGTATAGAGTTGACAGGTGGAACTAGGTAGATGACAAAGCAGAGCTTTTGTCAATGTCAGTATAACTATTGTGTTTATCTTACTAGGTGGATAATGATTGCAACATTATTTTGTTACTTTATGTGGGTGATTTGCTAGTAGGTTTATACATACAAGGTTTTGCTGAGCTAAAGGTAAGGTTAGTTCAGAGGTATGTCATGGAGAATTTGGAGCAGTGAAATTCTTTGGCATAAGAGACATGGAGATTTTATTTCTAGTGGGAGCTGATGTGAAGACGGTGTTGGCAGGGTTCATGTTACAGGATGCAAAATCAGAAAGCACACCAAGGGCTGGACAGTTCAAGCTTAGCTTCGAATAGGGTTCAAAATCACATGAGGTCTAGTGTAGACCTGAGTTTTCCCAAGCAATGGGGGTTGTCAGAAAGTATGGATCCAATTTGGGGAAGGAGTACTGGAGGGCAGTTCAGTAGATTCTCAGGTATCTGAGAGGGATCAGTAGCAGGGATTCTTGTTATGCAGGGTCAAGGTCTTCACTACATGGATATGTAGGTTCAAATATGGCAGGTTACTTGGATGACAGGTGTAGCATCACGGGATGTGTGGTGGTTAGTCTTCAGGATTGATCTTGAAGAGGGATACAAGCCAAGGAATAATTTAGACGGTGTACAGGGACAGGTATAGGTGCAGCTATTTATCTCCAAGTGGGAGATTGTTAGGTTGTGGAGCTAAAAGCTTCACCAGGATGCAAACAGGAGAAGTTACGAAGGATGCAGAGTTACAGAGAGTTGCTGAATGTGTTGCAGGGCAACTGACGTCAGTCTGATCAACTGACGTTGGTCATGTAGAAGTAAAGAACCAACTGGTGTCGGTTACCAGTCGACTGACATCGGTCATGGAGGAGACGGCATCGGCAACCTGTGCGTGAACATGCAGTTTGCATGTTGATTTCAGAGAGTCTATTTTGAGACTGTTAGTTTGCATGTTGAAGGCTAGTCTTAGTCTTGAGTTACATGTCTAATTATTGTAATTAAGGTAGTCTAATTATTGTAAGCATGAGATCTATATATTGACTCATGGGTTGTATTGTAAACTTGTAGCTAGAGAGTAAGAGAGCAATTTGCTCCTTCTGAGAGAGGAGAGCAATGGTGTGTTCCTCCTAGTGCCACAGTACCAAGGTGGGTACTGGTTTGGAGAATCAGAAGGGTTCTTCGTATTTGTATGATCTTAGTCAGCAGGTAAGCATGGCTTCTTTTGGAGATCTACAATGGTGAGTAAGGTCTAGTGATTTGCAGGTAGCAGCAGAGAACAAGAGATCTACTTGGAGTACGATTGTGTACTTGACGTATTGGCAGCGTGTTACTGACTGGTTGGAGAGGTGAACATCAATTCTATATTGGAGTTGATTGTTGGGACCGAGAGAGAGAGGGAAGAAGGTCTTGAGGTGTGGCGAGCCTTTGAGGTGGAGGAAGAAGTGGCATCTTCCTTATTGTATATTCTTCTGAGTGATTATTAATACAATTGTGTATTGTCTCTCATATTACTATGTTGTTTCATATTTCTAGTTACTTATTGATTCTGGTTAAATTCCATGTTTAGTTGCTAATACAAGAAGTAATCATATGTGCTCTATTGGTGGAGCAAGATCCTGACAAGTGGTATCAGAGCATATTTATTGTTCTAGGTTCCTGACACTGTAATAACTTGTAAGATAATTAGATGGTTGCTTTTACTATATAAATTTGATATAAACATTGTTGATAGACAAGGCAAGGATAATGTAGTTGCATATTTCTTATCTAAATTTCAATCTAATGAGAAAAGTTTTGTAGTATATGACTCTTTTCTTGATGAACACCTATTTACATTAACCACTAATACTCTTTGGTATGTAAATATTATTAACTATTTGGCTATAAGATTAACACTACAATATTTTTATCCAAAATAAAAATAAAATTGAATCACAAAAAGTGGTCCATACTCATGGATATCTGGGTACCTATTTGTCACAAGACCTAGTGTGTCCTAGAAGATGAGGTTGTTGTCATCCTTTGTGTATGTAATTATGACCCTTATAAGGGTCATTTTGCTTTAGAAAGGACTACCATCAAGATTATAACTACAAGATACTACTAGCCTATTCTACATAAGGACTCCTTAAAATACACCCATCAATGTGATCAATGCCAACATCTAGGTAAACCCACACGTTCTAATGAAATTTCACTTCAAACTTAGTTGGTTTTGGAACCATTTGATAAGTGGGGACTTGATTTTGGGGGTCCCATAGATCTAAAATCCAATAATAAGGAGTAGATGTTGGTTTGCATGGATTATTTTACTAAATGGGATGAGGTGAAGGCTTTAACCATGCAAGAGATGAGAAGGTAGAAGGAGTTTTATATGAGGAAATTTTCACCTACTATAGGGTATCACGAGAAATTATTATAGACTAAGAGTTTCAATTTACATATGATCTCACATGTTCCCTTATAAAATAATATGAAATCATGTATAATAAATCCACCCCTACCATCGTCAATCTGGTGGACATGTAGAGGTCACAAATAAGGAGTTAGAGAACATCCTCACCTAAATAGTCAATGTGCATTGTAAATATTGGGAAGCTTATATTCATGAAGCAATTTGGGCGTACTAAATCACATGGAAGCCCATAACTAGCCTCACTCCATATGAATTAGTATATGGAAAGAAGTTTATGCTACCCATTGAATTTGAACACAAGACCTTGAGGACAACATTAGAACTTGGCCTAGATTTTTCACAAGCACATAAGGATAAAGTCATATATATTAATGCCTTGGATGAACTCTAAAAGGAAGAACTACATCATACTAAAGTCATGCAACATCAAAGGATCAAATGGCATGATAAGTATATAAAGACAAGAGAGTTTAAGTAGGAGATTGGGCTCTACTTTTTTATTATAAATACAAAGACCATAAAGGAAAGCTAATAAATATATGGCTTGGGCCTTATGGAATAGAATAAGTCTTTGAGAATGAAGCTATCAAATTACTTACCATTGATCTTATATGTTTTTGCCTGCTATTCAATGGCCATAGGTTCAAATTATAAAAAATCCCCTTTCTAAGGAGAGATTCACTTGGTAGCTTATGGATGGACACATATCATCTTCCTCTCAACATGTTACAAATATTGATTCTACATCAATAGGGTATTGCAGTGTACCCTTACTCTCTATTTACAAATAATAACCACTTTACTGCAACTTGTCTAGTCATTTATTTTAGCTAGCTAAATGCTGAAAAAAAATCTAGTTAAGTAGCTATCTACTTGATCAAATAGAGTCATAAAATGTCATGAAAAAAAATTTAGTAATGAAAACCTTCATGCATTATTGATAGGTGTTGGTTAGAAAACTAGTCTTTATCTGATCAATATCTATATAAAACAAAATTTTAAATAGAAAATCAGCTTATTGACTATCTAAGGGTAAAAGGTTAAAAAAAGGGGAAAATGCATGAGAAAAATCATTGAAGCATTAAACATGTACTTTTTATCTCCTTTTGTATCATCCTCCTTTATTGTAAATTTAAACACCTATTTTTAGTCTTCTTATGTAGCTTTTTCCATTGCCAAAGGATATAAATGTTGTTTTATAAGATGAAAATTATGTGCTATAGTATCTATATTTTGTGCTATAGGATGCATTTTCTATACTTAAGATTGCAAATTTGAGTTATAAAATGTATTATATTACTACATGTTAATTAAAAAGATGCTACATGTTGCGTTATGCATCTTTGGAATGATGGTTTTTGAAGCAACCATATGAC
Source organism: Torreya grandis (assembly GCA_037957365.1). Lineage (NCBI taxonomy): Eukaryota > Viridiplantae > Streptophyta > Pinopsida > Cupressales > Taxaceae > Torreya > Torreya grandis. The sequence continues at coordinate 2,118,531 of JARHVA010001233.1, forward strand.
AGTTTACATTATCAATATTTTCACCCTTATTGAGTAAAAAGTACATGTCTAGGCCAAAAAAATAAGTTGTTGTCATATAAAGATCACCTACTATAGGATGATGCAAATTTATCATGTTCTCATGAGGAAAGTGTGGGCATAAATCCTTTGGTTTTACTCCATTGCTTCCACCCTCGACACTTTACATTACATCTTAATCCTATACCAGTTTCTTCGTCTATAGTTAGTAGCAATAGACATCTCCTTTAGTCTAGAAGTTACCACCATCTGATTTAGTAGTAACCATGAACATCCACCTCATCCAAAACCATTGATGACACATATGATAGCCTTCATGTCACATCAAATCTACATGCCTCCATCATGATATCAACACCCTATTCCATGTCATCTCACTTCACTTCATTATCTCAACATCTGCACACATATGTATGATGAGGTAACCCATCTAATGAAGATGATGATTCACTTTTATCAAGAAAAATCATTAATTAATTATTATTAATTATAGTTAATGTGATCATCATGTTGGATGATTTTGAAATAATTACGATAAACATAACCCATGGTAATTTAAATACCATTTTTATGTAGTTATCATATCAAGGCATTTTTCCTCATCTCACCACCAATTACATGTACCACTGAGTTATACTTCATTTGAATATGAGTGACATGTAAGTTGGGAGGGTTTTCCATAAATGAAACACCAATTACATGCTTTGAGATGTGACATGATAAGCATTTCTATAGTATTTAAAAGGTAAGTACAAGGATTAATGGTTTACAAAGCCAAAAACATTCTTATCTCAATAAATTGATAATAAATACTTATTGATCATTCTACAAGCTAAGTCAAACCACCATTGGAGGAGATTATGTTAGCAAGGAGCCTACCAAATTGGCACCACTTTTAGAGAAATAAGACATCACCATCTTTTTCAGGAATATAGGGTGGTTATCCTATTTTGAAAATTTAACAAGGTTTGACCAAGTAGTAGAAGAAGAATTTACGAGTTCATTCGAAAATAATAAATCCACTGTTAGAGGGTTGAAAATAAGGGTAATTAAAAGATATATGAGCCAAATTACTAGCCTACCAAGAATAGGAGATCTATAGGAAGATAAGTTTGATATAATTGTATAAAAGGAAACCTTTAAATAAGGTCACGTGAGATTAAGCCTATCCAACTAAGGTACCAAATGTCTATCTTTACCACTAGTATGAACAAAAGCTAGTAAGTTTATTCTAAAGTATTTCACATGTGAAGGGAGACATTATATGTAATATGGATGAGATTTTAGGTTTATAAATCACATGAATATGCCAAAATTCTTGTTAAACATGTTAAGGAAAATGTCAAAGTAATATAAAAAAGGCAACTCTGAAACTCTATCCCACCATTGCTTGATACAACTCATTGTTTAAGGTAACCTAAATAGATAAAGACCCAATGTGACTTGGGAATAATTCTTGTAGTTTTTATTTGAGGAAGAACATTATGAGGAAGAAAATGTTGAAGAATATATGGAAAAAAGTGATGAAGAGGAGGCATAACAATAAGAAGAGGAGGTTGAAGAAAAATCAAAAGTAGATGCTGAGGAGGAATATAAAGAAAAAGAAGAAAATGAATCCTTGCATCAAAAGAGAATATTGTAGTGGATGGACTTACCAAAAAAGTATTAAGAGAGAAAAGGGAAACAAAAAAGATGAGAATATTGATTATTTCACATTTTTCATCTAAAGAAGAAGTCCCTCTAGACCCTGAACCAACTAAGAAGCCTAAATTTCCTCAAGTTTATAGGAGACATTCACACAAACTAAAGGGGAAACTATATAATAGTCATATCTCCTCCTCTCCTACCATAATCCATATTAGTGAGGGCTTGTTTGAAAATGAAATTGAAGAAACTAATGCTTCTATGACTAGTAGCAGTGATGAGGAAGGATCTTTTTCCTTCAGTTCCAAGCCTTCACAATCTACTTAAGGAAGTAAGGAAGAGAAATAAATTGAAGAAAGTGATAAAGATTAGTCAGTTAAAAGGGATGAATAAATTTTTGAACAACTAGAATACAAGCAATATAAGAGTCCTACAACATCCTAAAAAGGATAATTTTAGACCCTAGAGTAAGCACTTAGGGAATTTTTATTACTAAGGGGGAAAGTTTAGATGTTTGAAGAAGGTAATAAATTGGATACATTGGCGCAAATTGTTTCACAACTGAAAGACCTATTTGTACCAATAGAGTCTCAGCCTATAGCCATAACATAATTAATAATCTAAGAACATGCTACCTTTCTTGTTATTCAAATATCTATTACAACCACTTCTACACATATAGAAAAACTTGACTCAACATTTCTTTTCTTTGAGATGTATCTACAAGGAGATGAGTAATTCCAAAGTACACAATTCAATTGGTTCAAACACTATAGCTAGTTGAAGAAAGAGAACAAGGAAAACCAAAAATAATCTAATTTGATAAGAGGATAGTCCATTGAGCCTAAGGTGATAGTAAAAGAATGGGCTTCTTTAATGAAAATAAGGGAAGGAGCTTCTAAGTTTTTAAGGAAAGAGCTTCCAAGTTTTTTTGAGATGTATCTATAAAGAGATGAATAACTCTAAAGTACACAATTCAATTGGTTCAAACACTATGGTCAGTTGAAGAAAGAGAACAATGAAAACAAAAATAATCTACTTTGATGATAAGAGGATAGTCCACTGAGCCTAAGGTGATAGTAAAAGAATGGGTTTATTTAATGAAAAGACGGGAAGGAGCTAAAAAAATTATTACATGTGATTGTTTATTGTCATTGGACAAAATGTATTAAGATATTTTAGGTACATATAGAATGAACTTACTCCTAAATTGAATAAGAAGGAACCATTCTCTTAACATATTAGCAAACTTATCCTGGATTGAATTCATACTTACATAGAGATTACAAGAAGGAAGGGACAAAATTTGTTGGCTATCACTTTTCAACCACTTTCATTTTAGTATCCCATTCTAGACTGGATAAGAAAAGTGCCAATTGATGAGGCAAAATAGGACAAGAGATGGCAAAATTTTGAGACTAAACATGGTTTCTGTGGTAAGCAAAGCAAAGATGCATCAAAACCAATAAACTTCAGACTTGTGTGTGTTATTTGAATGAAAAAAATGGTTGCTTGAGGATGATAAAAACCTTATATTTGGGGGTATGGTGAGCCGTATAAATGGTATAATTTGAACCCCTACCTATCTACCTTTTTAGCCTCTAAATGCCAGTGTTTCCTATATGACTTTTACATTTCCCTAGTTTAAGTACTCTAATCATATGATGATATATATTAACTAAGTTTAAGGGAATGAAGTTATTTTTTGTCTTGTGAGTAAAATTGAATATGTTATCTTTTATTATGATGATTTTAATTCTCATATTATGTGTTGAGTACCTTGAGTGAGAGGACCTACATGTATCACAACATGAAGGTTATGTATTACAATAGTGAGATGAAGTTTAGATACACATAGCCACATCACTATATTGCATACATGGAATTCATGGTCCAGAACCAATAGGTTATCAGCCTGTAACCACTAGGAACTACCGTAATAAACATGAATAATTACCTGTAGCTTGCCTAAGCATGCATTAGTTATAATGTCTAGTATTTTCATTGATTCTAGTACAATGATAAATATTGGAGAACAAGCATGCATTGACCTATATAGGCATACATGATGAGGATTAGTTGGAATGTTGATCATTCCTATTAGATTGCATTTCAATCCTTCTAACTTCTGAACAACATCACCCATGTTTCTTTCTAGTATCCATTCATTAGATGTATTCTCCATAATATGAATACTCTCAAGTTGTAATTTCTTGTTGAGTATTAACCATAGACTCTTTTATATATATTAGAACAAATATGTAGGCTAAGGAGAATAGATAATATAAGAATAATATAGATAATCTAATTGTGATCAAACAATATCATTTGATCCATTGTAATCTTATTGTAACAATATCTAATTATTATAAGATATGAATAAATTCAATAGTTTATAGTAAACATGTTTTAGTTTCAAGGGAAGGATCGAATATCAAGACTAAATGAGGAGGCCCTCCTAAGGAGGACTTGTAGGGAAGATACAGACTCATTGGATTAACTAAGTAGATTCAGTTTTAAGTATTTATTTACATTCTTTAATTTTGCATATGTTTTTTGAGTATCATAGATGATTTTAGGATTGTGAAAGCATGTTAATTTATTAAAGAAGCTTTCATAACATTTAGCTTCATGACATTTAGCTCCATTCAATTCTATTTATTTCATTCATGCAAGTGTGATTTCCTTTCAAGTACTTTACATTTCTAAAATTTATTTTATGCAAGTGTGCCTACATGCAATTGATAAAGTCAGAAAGTGAGTGAAGTATGCACATATAGTGACATCACCTTTTCAAGCCAAAACACCCTTGGGTTGATAATTAATGAAGTAGTTATATTATATACTAGGTGGCCACTTCATCCTATGAGTATAAGTGAGGTTGTACAAGGTTGTCAGGTTTAATTGGTGGTAAAATTCTGCTTATCAACAACCATAAAACTCAACTAGTTCAATAAGCTCACAAACATAATAAGTACAATGTCAAATAATAAGGCTAAGTTCACTTACAAGGGACATATTCAAATGTTGCATAACACACATAAGGATAAATGTTGCACAAAATGGAAATTAATAATGTCAAAAATAAGGGACATGTTCAAATGTCATAAAAAACATAGGGTCAAGGGCCATACTCAATGTACATGTTCAAATGTTGCAAAAATAGAGAGCTAAGGGACACAATCAATTCATGTATTTATATACAATACATACCAAGAAAATATCTCATATAGATGCTTAATAAATTTACACACAAGGGCTAACGTACACACATAATAAACAAACAAAATCTAATATACTATGTACAAGGAATATCATCAACGGAGCATAGAACTATCAATATAGTCTACACCACATATATGTAATGTGATAATATTATAACAAATAACATATCCATATACACAAGTTTAAGATAGATATGTTTTAAAGACATTTGTATAGAGTATTTATATCAACAAATTACAGGAGTTATAGAATGGTAAAACCTTTAAATATTGTAACCTTTGGATAAGATGCCACAAGCATGGCATGGTCATTGGGTAGAGGAAAGTCAAACATCTAAGTCCTTGTCAAATTTGTATGCCCTACATAACACTTATGAATACCAATGAAATGAATTTGTGATATAAAAAAAGTATGTTATCTACCATTCATGAGATAATACAATATGCCAATGATGTAAAATAGATGTCTAATCATGCTCAAGTCCTAATTTTGTATTTTTAAAGTATTTTGAATGTTTTTTAATTTATTTTTAAATATTCATATTTTTTTTTGAAATTTTACAAAAAGAGAAATAAGAATAGTAGATGAAACCATGGGTTTGAAATTAGAATAAGTGGAATGGATATAAATAATTGCAACATATGACAAGAGGGAGTATGCACTGAATATGATGATATCACCATATATGAGCAATATGCCCCCATTATATATGTGACTATTGGAGATATAAGAAGAATTCAAGGGAATAATTATACATCTTCATTTCATCAGATGTAGGTTTGTCAATGTATGTAATGTACATGCATGAGGAATATAATACATAAAATAAAGACTTTTCATTAATAACATTGTTGGGTAAATTGCAATTGAGTGTAAATTATGTTATAATTAGGATTTGTTTACTCAATTTTTGAACTGATTGTATCTAAATGATCCAAGATAAAATTGAATAGCTCAGGATAGTAATGGAAATCAATTTTGATTGTTTCTATTTAATACCATGTATGATAGAAAAATATAGTTTTCTTTGTTAAAACTATGAAAACAACATGTTAAATGTCAAATGATAGAAATATATGTCACTATTTTGGACTATTCACATTTGAAAAGTGAAATATAGGAGCCAATACGCCAAAAAGACACAAAATTCTAAGGGATATAAGACTAATCAAATCAATCACATGTGTAATAAGTAGAACAATACTATGGTGAAGAAATAAAGAAGCTATGGACAATCAATTTTTTTACTTTTTTGATTGAATGTTTTTGTTTTTGATTTTTTTTTTCAAAATATTTACAATCACAAGGGATATCCAATGATCACATCAAGATGAGAGTCATAATAAGAATCGGTAATAAGTTATCGAAAGATCACCTTTCATGGATGAAAAGTGCTAGATGTGCATGAATTAGAATTAGAAAATGCATCAGGTGTTGTAATAAAACTATCTAGATCACTACTTGTTTAATCCTATGTGGGAGGAGTAGCTCTAGGAGACATAAAATGGTTTAAAATCTAATGAGAAGTGCTATAAGATTGTTCTAACTATTATGATTTTTTTAAAAACATGTTAATCTTTATGTATCACCAATTAAGAAAATGTTACATGTGGTGGTGTTTTTTATGAACTTGACACCTTTTTTGATATGATGCTTTATTTTACATTGGTTTATTTTAAGACTTTTAATTATTTTCTAAATGGGTTGCATATAAAGCTTTTACATAGGTGAAAATTTTTTACATGTGTTTTGTTTTTAAATATATGTATCAATGAACTGTGGTGGTGGATGGGATGGAGGAGGTACTATAGATTGTAGAGTATACCCATATCTAATTCTTGAAATTATGACCACGTCATTGTAATGACTGTAATTTAAGCATCTATGTACTATATAAGGTACAACACAAAATTTATGTAACCAAGGATATTCTAATATCATGTCAAATAACCCATTCTATGATATAATTAGAAATGGAGTGGATAATATAGTAGGACCCACATGAATAGGTAACAATATGTGTCCCAAAGTTGTTTATTATTTTGCATTGAATGTCTTGAAGGTTTTAGATGTTGATTGTATGTCATGCTATGTGTAATAGAAAGAATAGAGTATTTTTAATTGTAAATGCATTCTCACTTGATTTATTATCAACAAGTACAATGTGAGTTGGTTGTTTATCAATACATGCTCATATACATAAATAATTAAAATTAAAATCCTCATCCACTATCTCACTATCATCAAAGGTGGTCATAGGATGTGATTGGGAAGTTTGAACAATTGTGGAAGTAATTCCATCTAATGGATGATGATATGACTTAGGAGGTGGATATGAATTACATTCATGATGCATTGATAAATTATCTTTATTTGTCTCATGATTTGGAAATAGCTCACTGAAAATATTGAACTTAGTATTTTTGTTCTATCGAGCCTTAGTTTTATCTATAGGAATGCCTAGATCAATCACATTATTATTGATAAGATATTGAATAAAGTTTTTGAGATTGAGACATCTACTAGTAAAATTTCCATTACATATACAGTAATCATGAATTTATATCAAATGATTTGATTTGAGGTTTATCAGTGGTGTAGAATTAATAATATTACACTCAAGTATCTTTTGTATCAACTTATGAGGTGATTGTGGTAATCTAGAAAATTACCTGTTATCAATCTAGAGTGCACCCTGTTTGAAGATGTGCAAGGCACACCTTCTCTCTAGATAATACAATTGGATATTCTTAGTGTGTGGGTGAATCTAAAGTGAGAAAAACTTCTAAAGAGGGTTAGTTCCCTTAAGATCTATCACTAAAACTAATCTACTTTTGGATTTTTGGGGTGAAAAGGGAAGAAGGAAGATGAAAAGAGAAATCCTACTTATTATGGTGATGCACCTGAGTAAATATTTATTCTCTAAAATATTTTGAAACTAAAGCACGCATATGAATAAAAAATAAACTCTTTAGTAAATCCCAAACATAAGTGTTTCAAAATAAGGCTTGAAAGAAGCTTGTAGTGCAATTTTTATTCTTAGCTCTTCAGTTGACATGTAGAGGATGAGATTATCATAGTAGATGAGGAAAATACCCAAAAAAAGGGGATAAAAAATATAAATTATATGCTGATGTGAAATAAAAATACACTCTACTCTATTCAAAACTCGTGCAAAATATCTCCTTTATTGATAAATGATGCCAATTATAATTTCTCTCCAGCTTCAAGAATAATGAAAAATGGCTTTAAAACACCAATATATATATCAAAAAGAAAGCTTATAGCCAAAGTGTCATATAAAAGAGACAAGGATTAGTCTTGTTTAGTTAACTCAAGACTATATCCACTTACAATAATCAATCAAAACTTTAAATATCTTCAAACTCCATAAAATATGCATGATCTTCAAACTTGGCATAGGAAAGAAGGTGGTGGGCCCATGTTGACAAGTCAATCCTCCTTTGCATGAAATGATAAACCAAATTTTGGATGAATAAATCTACTTGAAGTGATTTGAAGTTGAGTTGGAACAAGAAGGAACACTTCTTGCATGAGATGACATTGAATTGGCTAATTTGTAAGGACTACTCAACTCCCTTTGAACTGAACATGCTTGAAGTGGCACCTAAATCTTGAAAATATGCATGAATATTTATGTGAACAGTATATAGGTGGAATTGAAACTCATTTTTAACTCCTTGATATCCAATTTCAACACCAAACTCAAACTTGACACTTGATCAATTAGGCCTACTAGGCTAAAAATGCCTAAAAGCCAAACTAAGCACTTGGACTCCATGGAACCTGCAACAAGACACCATGAAACCTGAAAAAAATATACCAGACCTGGAACAACTTTTATCATTACAAGATATGTGATTTTTATGAGAAAACTCTCACCATTCAGTCAACAGGGTTGACTAGGCCCATTTTGCACCATTTTCCTATAGACTAGCCAGTTTGATTGAGCTAGTAGAGGCACTTACAAAATGATTTATGACAAAATTAAGATTTTAAGATGAATAAAAATTCATAGGATTCAATCTCCATTGATTTAATTTCATTGAACTGCCCTGCACTTTATTTACATGCTTCTTTCCACAAAAAATCTATTTTTTACCTTCATTCATTCAAATCCATATATCAAATTGGAATTTATGGAATCCTCTCTAAGTTTAATTTATGTTTGAAAAGGTTTCATGCTGATCAATGTTGATTTTATGGCAATAAAATCTAATTTTTGCAAAATTGGTTTTTTGAGGGTTTAGGATGGTCTTAAAGCTAAATCTTCAAAATGATGATTCATGAAGTACATAATTCAAAATAAAAAACTCATAAAATTGATGTGCATCACACTAAATCCCCTAAAATATCTAAAAATATTGGGTTCCCATGTAAAATATATGCAAAGTTATCATGTGGAGGAAATTTCCCTGTAGGGTTTTGCTTGTATTCTAGGCTACCTATGCTCTTAATGATTATTAATAAAAAATATCCAATAAAATGACATTAATTTTATATGAATTATAATTTCATACAGTTCCTCGAAACATACTAAAAGTCTTTGGCCAAAATCCTCACGTGGTGAAAGATATGTGCATCTGAATAGGAGGCTTAGAAGGGTGCTTGGAACTATAAAAAGTGAAAAACCTCACCAGGATGAAAATAACTCTTACCATTCTATAAAATTATTTAAAAATTCATCATGGGGTCTGTATCATGCTATCAAAACACTTTGAAACCATATTTTGCTTTAAAAGTCAAAAAGTTCCTTTTTGGCCTATATGCCTGTTTGCTTACAAATGCATGTATGAGCATGGTTTGAATATATTTTGGATTTTTTACACTCTTTAAATATCCCTTTATGATTTAAAACATCATACCATGATTTTAAAACTTTCACCTATGCTTAGAAACCTCTATGGCATTCCAGAACATTGCCTGCTCCAATGGTGACCTCAAATGGACATGTTGATGACTGTGACAAAAAAATGAGTAATTAAACTCATAAAATTACATTTAAATTTACATGTATGATTATAAAACTTATTATTACCTTTTTAAAAAAATTTAAATCCCTAACTCCACTTTTAGATGCTAAAATCTTTAATTTCTCTCAAATTTGCCTCCTTGTGCATGTACTGTGTGCATAATTGACTGAGTTTTGGCATATTTAAAGGTGTTTTCATGGTGTTTAGAGGTTTAAAGGTAAAAATAATCTTCATTTATCTCAATATACCATTAAATATGTTTGAAAACATCCTCTACCTCTGTTTCTAGTATACTTTGAGCTTGAAACAAGGCAATTAGGCCTCAACATTGACATATTTCGTACAATGACTGGAGGGTTTGAACATATAGGAATATTAAAAGGATAAAAATTATTCCTATAAATTATTATTTAATGACCATTCATGAATCATTCATAACCAAGAGACCTTTTATCACCACTATAGTCTAACCTTTTCATTCTTGAGAAATTAATTGTTTATCCTTATGGCTATAGGTGAAATGAGCACGTGTGAATGATCCTGGAATTTATTTTTCAAATACATATGATGATTTAAATATCATACATTCCTTCTTCCATAATTTATTGACCATGTATTTTAGAAAGAGATTCACTTTAGAAGTCCTTAGCTTTCAATCAATTTCCTCTAGCCCATAAACATACCTCAAACCATATGATGGCTGTAAGTGTCATTTGAAAGACAATTGATAGTGTTTTATTATGCATTGGAGCATATTATTTTCACAATATATTTGATAATTCTTATGAAATTTTGTTATCATGACAAGATATTATGACCCTCTTACCAAACCATAACACTCATAGCCCTATATATCACTTGTTTGTATTTATCAGGCTTTATATGGGCTAAGGGTGTAATGATGATTTCATGATAACCTAAGGTGTTTTATTGAGTTGATTCATGTGATATGAAATCATATGTCACCTCCCTCTTGAACTTGCAAAATATTTTATCTAGAATGGCTTCTTTTATGATTTTATCTATTAGGCTGTAGGTGTTTATCTTGGCTGACTGTAGGCTCTTATTTAGGCTGTAGGTGACCTCCATGGTCGCTATAGGTTCTCTTGAACATAATAAAATGAAGTAAGTTTTCCAACTTAAAAGTTATGATAACATTTTTCAAACACATAATGACTTTAAAAAGTGAAAACAAAACCTCCTAACCCTTATTCCAAGCATGATAACACTGTAGTTTCCTTTAAGGGCTATATGTGAGTTTTTGGTGTTGAGTGTAGGTGTTATTAGCACTATAGGTTATCCTAGAGTATTTTAAAAGACCAAATATACTCTTTAAGCCAAAAATGAGGTCCAATAAACCTCATTTCCAACCATGTATTAGCAATCTCTTCAAGAAGTCTCTTTGGAAAGCAAAACCTTGACAGGCTATAAGTGAGGTCCGTACCAGCATGTAGCGTTTGATTTTGTCCTTTAGTCCTATTAAATATCTTGATTTTATGGTTTTAAACTCTTAATCAAATTTATTATACTTGGTTCATGATCCCTTGTGGATAAGAAGCCTTACAATTATCAATATATCATTAATTCATTGCCATTTTCTCCAAACCTAACTGTTGGTGATTGTAAGGACCAACTAGGACTTGAAGATGGCTTGGAGGGTTTGATAACATGAGAAGATGTCCATGAGTCTACTTGATGATCCTTATTATGATTATTTCCTATAATTATTCAATAAAATTTCCTCAATCATGTTTCCCTTATAAGAAAACAACCCTAAGCCTCTTCTTATACTCATGATCACCACCTACAACTATAGGCCTATTAGAAATGGCTATAGGTCCTTATTCTATTAGCACAATTATATAGAGATGCCAAGTGACTTCAATTATGTACCTTTATATCCTCTTGCATTTACAATTATTTGAATATAGGTTTTTAATATTTTTAAATATGTATGAATGATCTTACTCCCTTCACTATGTTTTGAAGTACACCTATAGGCCTACAGATGCCTAAAAGCACTTGGTTCCTTGACTACCACCTATGCAAGTGATTGAATCAATCATGAATTATAACCTTTAAACCCTGATCACCCACCATAGACTTATTCATTTCAAAAACAAAAGGCAATCTTATAAAGATAATTTTATGTGCCCTATACAGCTATAAATGACTATGTGATGTCATCTTGTATGGATGATGGTTGAGTGTACCCTTAAAGAAGGTCCCATATCTAGTAAGATGGTATTTATTCCTTGATTGTAATGGATGAAGGTGATCAGCATAGATCATCATAATGAAAAATCTCATTTCAAAACCTTGGCTATTCCTTGTACCCTCATAATGAATGATTTGACTATGTATACTACTATAAGTGTTCATTTATGACTGTATTTGATGCCTTGCTTGTGCCCACATGACCTTCATATTCAAAGAATATGAAAACCTCTTCATTATGTGCATTACTTAATGCCCTCATACCTCAAGAAGATTCTCCTTACCTTGATGCTTTATTGAACTATATGACCATACCCTACTTATATGACCTTATTGGTGTACTTTTCCTTGACTGCAAATGGTACTTTGTACCACCTATATGATCTTTTTCATGCTCATGGTGGCCTTGTCAGTCCTTTGGTTCCTTAATGGTGATAACATGGAATGGAGGTGGGGTCTGAGGGTGATAGGGATGAATGGAGAATAGAAACATGTTGGAGGGTAAAAAAAGTCACAAAACATAGTGATAATGGTAGAGCATGACAATGGTATGGGGAAAAAATAATGGAGGTGGGAAACAAGCCTTTGGAGACATGCCAAGACCATGGTAAGAAATCAAATGCAAACAAATAATCGTCATCAAAAATTCATATGAATTTAAAGGCCATTGGAGGAGGGGAAGTGGGTGAAATTGAAACATAGTTTTCTTCAAAAACCTTAAAATATGCAAAAAATTCCTTAAAGAATACTAAACTAGCCCATTTGAGACATCTTGAGAGCATAGAGATGGGCTAAAAATAGACCTTTTGGTGAATTTATATGTAAAACCTGATTTAAAACATGAAATCATGGAATAAATGATGCCATGGAGTGAAAAATGAAAACTTGAAAATTTGTTCTTTTCCCAAAACAATACAACCCTTCTTAAAAGTATGCCAATTACATATTTGGACTGGCTGACTTTGGGAGCTTTGTTTGACCATGAATTTCATGGAGGAAGTATGAAGAAGAACATGAAAAAGTAGATTAAGTTTCTAATATTTTGGATATACCTAATTTTCCATGAAACTCTACCTTGGTGAGGAGAAAATGGAGAAAATCAGTTGCCTTTCGGGTTGCAAGGATGCAAAAATTAGCCTATCTTCAACTTAATGGTTCATGAGCCTATAGAATCCAATTGAAGATACACTTGATCCATTATAAATATCTTATGTCTAGTTTCTTCACACCAAATTTTAGACCTTCACTCTCCTCCAACAGTTTGTACCATTTTCAAACCAATAGGTAGGTTATTTTGTGCAAACTAGGCAAGCATCTAGAATGAAACAATTTTGGGCTTGTAGGTCTTCAAATCACCTTGAAATTCAGGATATATATTTGTAATGTCATAAAATTGATCTCGCCTACCCTTTTTGTATAGAATCTATATGGAATCTGTACTTCTCTTGCAAAATGAAGGAAAATAAGCCTTATCTTGTCTTTTAAAAGATGGATTTCACCTCCACCACTTGAAATGGAACCTTTTGGAAGCAATACATGACAATAATGCAAAATTAGACCCTTTTAATCCTTTTCATGATTTATATATGACAATTTGGCATGTGTGTTGGCGTTTTGGGACCTTTTGGGCTTAGAAAACTTACTAAATGACCTTTTCATGATTTGAAATTTTATAAATAAGCTATTTTCATATTTTTGGATATGTTAAAAGCCAAATTGGGATAATTAATGTTCTATTTGAAACCATTTTTGACTAAAATTTGTGTTTTTAAGCCATAATACATTGGTTTGACTAGTTATAAAGGGCTAATGACTAGATTTACAAAAGTTTTGAATGATAGGGGCAGTAATTTGGTCTTGACAGGTCAAATTATTAACAATTTTAGTGACTTTCAAGGGTTGACCAGCCTGCTAGCCAAAGAATATAAAAACTCTGGTTATAAAAAACCTAGATATACATTGAAACTGAGAAGGCCTTTTGCAGACAAAGACACAAATGAGAAAATTGACACAAACAACAACAAACATGTGCATGTGTGCACTTAGAGGAAAGGACAACAACAACTAGAAAGGAAAAAACAATATTGAAAGCATGTGCATATGTGCACTTAGAGGAAAGCAGCAACAAGAAGTCTATTATGTACAAACTAACCTCCACCTTGCTAGTCCATTTGGATCAAAAGGATAGCTATTTGATGCACCATAGAATCTTGAAATGTATCTTCCATATCTTGTTAGCTCTTTTCTACAACTAGGAGCAATTGGAGGCTCATGTCTTCTTGATGATGTATTTGGGATCCTAACCTCCATCCTTAGGTACATTGATTACAGGTATGGATCCAAGACCAATCATCTTGTTGCCAAATCCATGTACTTTGTAAGAACATCTTTAATTGCTGATCATAATCATGTAGACCAACATATTGTATCTCCTCTATCATATCTTCAAGGTTGACCTCTAAGTGAGATGGACTTGATTTTGTGACTTCTTGAGGCCATTTGTGTTCATATTCAACTTCCAAAAGTAGACAAGCATCTAAAAGTGATGAGAGAGGTTGATAACCATGTTTGAGATGTTCAAACATGTCATCTTCTGTGAAAACAACCACTTTTTGCTTGGTGAAAGCACTCTTCTCATCCTACAATGGACCAAATTCAAGTAAAAAATACTCTGAATAAAAGATGTCAAACAAATCTAAAGACTTTTCTCCTAAATTTGAAGTATAATTGGAACTTCTTCATTATGACCATAAGACTGGAAATTATCTTCAACTTCTTGTGCTGATTGGTACTCATTTTCCATCACTTTTGCAAGATCTTGTTCTTCATGATGGATGGTAGCCATTGTTAGATCAATGATTTCATGGAAAACACCTTCAACTTGAACACTTTAAGTGTTTTCATTTTGAATTTCATCCTCTACTCTTAGTTGATCCTTAATCACAGAAGTAACCTCTTTGACTTCATCAAATTTATCTTTGATACTGAGTGTGTCTATGATGATGTCCTCCTTATGATCATGAAATACTCTTTCATCTCCATCTACATCCACTGTAACTTCATCTTATGCATTAGAAATAATGAGTTCCTTCTCTAAGATAGGCACAATAGATCCCTAAAAATACTAAAAAAGGTGAGAAAGATCCAATAGTTATGCCATAGGTACCTAATTTTGCTTTTGAGGCTGCAGAACCTAAACAACTATCACCTCTTCTCTCTGTTACATTGTTTCTTGCATGGTTTTCCATGAAGAAAAGGATTTGGGATTTTGAGGGGGAAGGGAGGAAGGCTGAGTAGCTTTGGATTGGCTTGACTACATTATTTGGTTCCAAGATGGGAAAGATAGAGGCTCTTCTTTGAACTTTTGATTCTAGTTCTCCTCCTTTTTCTTTGTCTTCAACTCCAAATCTCTAATATACTTATTATTATTCTCTTGGAATATCTTCTCTTTAAAGTAGTCAATGGTTTCATGAAGATAAATAACACAAGAAGACTCTTCAGGGAGGATGGAGTCTCGGATTTTAATAGTAGGATGTCCCACAACAATCTCCTTTATTTGACAGTTATCTTGGATAGATCTCCAAGAAGGGAAGGTCTGAGAAACACATGAAGAACTTTTCAAAATCAAAGGGGCATTTGGAATGGTCTCTTGAGGAGTAATTGATGGCATATAAGAAGAGTGAGGTTGAACTTGTTGTTATTTGAGGTCTTTTAGTTTGTCCTCAATACTTTGAATGTAACCACCTACATCTATCATCTCACTAAAGAGATTGCCCCAATTCGCTCTCTCAATAGGTGCTCATTACTCTTTTATTTGATGTAAAGAATCTCTCACATAATGGATCTGGTGAGTAGGAGTATCTTAGCCATAATAGCTCTATGAGTAAAGCTCTAGTGCATGCTTTTCAAGGCTCACTAAAGTTTGTTTAAGCACTGATATGGATTGGGTAGATGCAAAATGGGCATGATTATGCTGGCCAGATGGGTAGGATGGCTCATGATAGGGCTAGTAAGGATAAATAATTTGATGGATTAGCTATTCATAGGGAGGATTAGGGTAGTACTCTTGCATGTATGGATGATATAGGTCCTCATACTACTGGTGAGTATCATAGTGTAAATAATATGGATCCATACTAAAATAAGCCATTAGAGACCATTAGTAAACCAAGTGCTAAAATTAATCAATATTCAAATGAAACTTGATGTTCATAACCATTTTTGAGTGCCTGAAGGTTGCAATAATATTCTGAATGCCTCCAAAGACTAGTATGTAGAATATGTCCCATCGAGCATGCTAGGAACACTTGTAGGTGGTGATCATGAGTATAAAAAGAGGCTTAGGGTTATCCTATTATAAGGGAAACATGCTTGAGGAAATTTTATTAAAGAATTATAGGAAAGAATCATATAAGGATCATCAGGTAGACTCATTCACATCTTCTCATGTTATCAAACCCTCCAAGCCATCTTCAAGTCCTAGCTAGTCCATACAATCACCAACAATTAGGTTTAGAGAAAATGGGAAATGAATTAATGATAGATTGACAATTGTAAGGCTTCTTGTCCACAAGGGATAATGAACCAAGTATATTGAATTTTAAAAAGAGTTTCAAACCATACAATCAAGATATTTAATAGGGCTAAAGGACAAAATCAAACCTTATGGGCCTGTATGGACCTCACCTACAACCTGTCGAGGTTTTGGTTTCTAAAGAGCCTTCTTGAAGAGATTGCCAATACATGGTTGGCCATGAGGCTTCTTGGACCTCATTTTGGGCTTAAAGAGTATATTGGGTATTTTAAAATACTCTAGGATAACCTACAATGCTAATAACACCTAAAACCAACACCAAAAACTCACCTATAGCCCTTAAAGGAAACTACAATGCTATCATGCTTGGAATGGGGGTTAGGAGGTTTTGTTTTCAATTTTTAAAATCATTATGTGTTTGAAGAATGTTATCATAAATTTGAAGTGGGAAAATTTACTTTATGGAATCATGTTCATGAGAACGTGCAGTCACCATGGAGGACACCTATAGCCTATATAAGAGCTTACAATCAACCAAGATAAACACCTACGACCTAATAGTTAAAATTACAAAAGGAGCCATTTTAGATACAATATTTTACAAGTTCAAGAGGGAGGTGACATATGATGTCATATCACATGAATAAACTCAATAAAACACCTTAGGTGGTCATGATATCATCACTACGCCCTTAGCTTGTACAAAGCCTTAGAAACATAGTCAAGTGATATATAGGGATATGAGTGTTATGGTTTGGTAAGAGGGTCATAATGTCTTGTCATGATAAAAAAATTTCATAAGGATTGAAAAAGATATTTTGAAAATAATATGATATAATGCATAATAAAACATTTTCAAGTGCCTTTCAAATGACACTTACAACCATCATATGGTTTGAGGTATGTTTATGGGTTAGAGGAGATTGATTGAAAGCTATGGACTTCTAAAGCAAATCTCTTTCTACAATCCATGGTCAGGAAATTAGGGAAGAATTAATTTATGAAATTTAAATCATCATATATATTTGTCAAATACTCATGCCAGGATCATTCACACATTCTCATTTCACCTATAGCCATAAGGATAAACAAATTATTTCTCAAGCCTGAAGAGGTTAAGACTATAGTGGTGATAAAATGTCTCTTAGTTATGAATGAGTCATGAATTGTAATTAAATAATAAGTTATATGCATAATTTTTAGCCTTTGAAGCTACCTAAATAGTCAAACCATGCAGTCATGGTATAAAATATGCTAATGTTGAGGCCTAATTACCTTGTTTCAAGCTCAAAGTATACTAGAAATAGAGGTAGAGGATGTTTTAAAACATATTTAAGGATAAATTAGGTAAATGAATATTATTTTGACCTTAAAACGTCCAAAAAACATGAATAAACCTTCAAATATGCCAAAACATAGTCAATTATGCACAGGGAGGCAAATTTGAGGAAAAATTAAAGATTATAGCATTTATAGGTGGAGTTAAGAATTGAAATTTTGTACACAAGGTAATAATTATTTAGAGAATAATAAATAATAATTTAAAGAAAATTTGATGAGTGTAAGTACTCACTATTTTGTCACATTCATCAACATATCCATTTGAGGTCACCATTGGTGCAGACAATGTTCTAGAGTACCACAAAGGTTTCTAAGCCCAGGAAAAAGTTTGAAAAGCATGTGATGATGTTTTAAATATTTAATGGACATTTAAAGAGTGTAAAAAATCCAAAATATATGCAAACCATGCTCATATAGGAATTTGCAAGCAACCAAGCATATAGGCCAAAAATGCACTTTTTGACTTTTAAAGCAAAAGATTTTTTAGAGTGTTTTGATAAAATGGTATGGAACCCATATGATGTTATTATGAATTGTGAATTAGGGGAAGATTTATTTTCATCCTGATGAAGTTTTTCACTTTTTGTAGTTTCAGACACCCTTCCAAGCCTCCTATTTAGATGCTCATATATTTCACCATGTGAGGAGTTTGGCCAAATGCTCTTAGTATGTTTTGAGGAAACATATGAAATTATAATTCATGTAAAATTGAGTCAGTTGAGGGGATGTGATTTATGAATAATCATTAAGAACGTAGGTAGCCCAGAATTTAAGTAAAACCCTACAAACAAATTTCCTCTACATGATAACTTTTGCATGGGACCCCAATATTTTCAAAGATGTTAGGGGAGTTAGTGTGATAAACATAAATGATAGGAGTTTAGGATATGGAGGTCTATACTTCATGAATCATCATTTTGAAGATTCAACTTTAAAACCTTCCTAAACCCTTAAAAAATCAATTTTATAAAAAGTGGAGTTTCTTGCCATCAAATCACCATAGATCAGATTAAAACCTTTTCAAAAATCAAGTAAACTTAGAGAAGATTCAATAAATGCAAATTTGATATATGGATATGTATGGATGAAGGTATAAATCATTGTTTTTAGAAAGAAGCATGGAAAATGAAGTACGGGGTAGTTCAATGAAATCCAATCAATGGAGCTTGAAGCTTGAGACTTGTTCTTCATCCTTAAATCTTCATTTGGTCAGAAATCATCTTGGAATTGCCCTTACCAGCTTGATCAAAATGGTTAGTCTACAAGAAAATGGGGCAAAATGGGCCTAGTCAACCCTGTTGATTGAATGGTGAGAGTTTACTCATTAAAATCACATATCTTATGATGAGAAAATTTGTTTCAGGTCTGGTGACTTTATTTTTTCAGGTTTTATGGTGTCTTTTTATAAGTTCCATGGAGTCCAAGTGATTAGTTTGGCTTTTAGGCATTTTTGTTCTAGTAGGCCTAATTGATCAAGTGTCAAGTTTGAGTTTGGAATTGAAATTAGATATCAAAGAGTTCAAAATGAGTTTTAATGTCACCTATATACTATTCACATAAAGATTCATGCATATTTTTAGGATTTAGGTGCCACTTCAAGCATGTTCAGTTCAAAGGGAGTTGAGTAGTCCTTACAAATTAGCCAATTCTATGTCATCTCATGCAAGAAGTGTTCCTTCTTGTTCCAACTCAGCTTCAAATCACTTCAAGTAGAGTTATTCATCCAAGATTTGGTGTATCATTTCATGAACAGGAGGATTGACTTATCAATATGGGCCCAACACCTTCTTTCCTATGCCAACTTTGAAGATCATGCATATTTTATGGATTTTGAAGGTATTTAAAGTTTTGATTGATTATTGTAAGGGGATTTAGTCTTGAGTTAATTAAACAAGACTAATCATTATCTCTTTTATATGCCACTTTGGATAGAAGCTTTATTTTTGATATATTTATTGGCTTTTTAAAGCCATTTTTCATTATTCCTGAAGCTGGAGAGAAATTGTAATTAGCATCATTTATCAAGAAAGGAGATCTTTTTCACATGAGTTTTGAATAAAGTAGAGTGTATTTTGATTATGCATCAGCATATAAGTGAGATTTTTATCCCCTTTTTGTAGGTCCTCTCCTCACCTATTGTGATAATCTCATCCTCTACAGGTCAACTAAAGATCTAGGAATAGAAATTACACTGCTAGCTTCTTTCAAGCCTTCTTTTGAAACACTTATATTTGGGATTTACTGAATAGTTTATTTTTGATTCATATGTTTGCCTTAGTTTCAAAATATTTCATAGAATAAAAAATTACTCAAGTGCATCACCATAATAAGTATGATTTCCCTTTTTAGCTTCCTTATTCCCTTTTCACCCTAAAAATTAAAAAATAGATTAGTTTTAGTGATATATCTTAAGGGAACCAACCCTCTCTAGAGGTTATTCTCACTTCAAAGTCACCCACACTCTAAGAAGATCCAATTGTATCAGTTGGAGAGAAGGTGTGCCTTGCACATCTTCAAACAGGGTGCACTCCAGAGTGATAACATTACCTTCTTGGTTGATCTAATAAAACAAGATTGTTGAAAGGTTGAGATATAACATTGACCCTAACCTTTGCATCATATTTAGTATTTGTTGGCATAGCTTTATATAATGGTTTGATTTGAAACTTCATTTTGGAAGTTGAAGTAGATGTAAACACATATTTAAGCTTTTTCAAAGTAACAAGTTTGATTTTTCATTCCCTTATTATATAACAAAGTTATTCAAATGATCTAAATTTATTGAAAATTATTAACTCATACAAAGGTGAAAATAAAATTTGTTTGAATATATCTTGTAATTAATTATCTATCAAGGTGTTAGTCATTTTGGTGAGCATGGTCTAGTAATGAAGTAGATAGTCATTGATAGGATTGTTGGTTCCTTTCTTAGTTTAGAAATTTGTGCATAGTAAATATTTTTGTTAATGGTGATAGAAAAATGTTTGAGAAATTGATTTTCTAATATATTGGATGTTTTAATTGATCACATAAGCAATTCATAAAACTAAAACAAGGTGTAATATTTTATAATTCTTGGAAACAACTTGGTTAACAAATTTTCATTGAAATCATATTCCAAACATGCCCCATGAAAAAATCAAATGTGTTATTCTGGATCTCCTTTACCTTCATATAGTGAAAGTTTAGGAATTACATATCCTATAGTTAAAGTATATGATGTAATATTATGTGCTAATGGATTATGAGTCAAGGCTTATGAATCCATTGATTGGATATATTTTAGTATGCATTTATCTCACTGAAACATGTTATCATGTAATACTCAAAAAGTTTAGACAAGGTACTGTGTAGTAGGCAAGGTAGGTGATGTAGTATGCATAGCTATGTAAGATCATGTATGAGTCATTTAGCTATGTATGGGCATAGATATAGGTTGGAATTCTTGTGTTTCCCCTAAAACTAAAGGTGTAGTTGTTATAACATTATCAACATTATAGGTAATAACACCTGTGCTAGGGTTGATAAGAGGTTGATCAATGTTACTAACAAAATCATTTTTTTCTTCAGATGTGATAACATGAGCATGTTTATTTTTTTCTTGTCTAGCTAAAAATAACAAAGGGTTAATTTCCTATAGGTTTACATCAAGATATTCACCAAATTATTCTGAATCAACAAGATCAAATTTTTACTAGAGTTTATTTTACCTTAACTTTGATTAGTACAAGGGTACATTATGGTTAAGAATATAGAAATGAATAAATACAATGGTGATAAAATAACATATAGCATGCCAATTAATTTGAAAACTTAGATAAAAAATATTATAAATTTATAATACTAAGATATGTCAAAAATAGAAATTAAAAATATTGATTAATATTGAAATAACTTTAAAATAAGAGTACTTATCTGGTTCACAATGCATATGAAAATGTGGGCTGAAATAGGTTGGAAGTAGATTGGATCAAAATTTATAGAAAATTTGATAGATTCTATAATTTTTCATTTTGTGGACTCTAACACTTGCATCAGATTTGGATGGTTGTGTTGACATTAGTGTCTAAGTTGGATGCAGGTGTCTAGTATAGAATAGTGACTGGATCTAGATGTGACCACTTAGAGCCTTATAGGTTTTCTACTACATTTATTTTGGTGTGTATAGATCATCCACATATGTTTTTGATCTTGTTTAAATGATCTAACCCTTGCTTCCTCACCCTTGGAGTGATTGTGGGAAAAATGGGTTAGTGGAACATGGTGTCAAGATAACCTAAGGACCCCTCTATAAATGGGCACTACCTAAATAGTCAATACTATGAATATGCCTTAGAATTATGTAGTTATCCCCTACATGTTGGCTTTTATGTGCATGAGGATGTAATGTGTGATAAGCAAGTGCATAGAGTGACCTAGCTTTTAACTTAGCAAATATATCTCTTGGGATGCTTCTTTAGTAATTTAGACTTGTAGGGATATTGATCCTATATTTGATATGGAAATAGGGATGAATATGGTAGATTTTCTCGCTTGAATTCTTGATTTAGTTCTCATGGTAAGTTACCTTGTAAATTTTTGATATTTTAAAGGTATTTTATAGGTGTCAAATGAATGAGGGTTGATATTATATATATACCAATCCATTTTAAAAATATCTTGCACTAAATAACTTAGGTCAACCTTTAGGATACATTTTATTTTCAAATTAGATGATTTTTGGACAATATACACTTAGTTTGAAAAGGGACACTTGCATCAACATAGGCATCTAGCTGAGATGTAAGTGTATGGGAAGCTAGAAAATAGGTATAGGTTTAAAGCTAGAATAAAAGTATAATTATTAGGTTTATAACATTTTACAGTCATAAGGATAATAGTGGTCAGACTAAGAGATAATAAATTTGGCATAAAGAGAGTGAATATAAGATTTTTGATAGAAGGAAGGTGTTAGAATTAAAAGGTATAACCATGATAGGTATTTTCCAAATCTAGAAGACTAAGGTGCTATATAATTCATATTTAGTGTCTAAATTTCCCCCCATTTAATCTAGTAATGAAATTACTAGTTTAAATGAAAATAAATGCATATCTAGGTGTGTATAACACACCTTATCTTTGTGTGAATAAAACTTAAGTGCCTTGCTGGTGACTGGTTTACAACAAAAATCATGTTGAAATATATAATTAGTAAATGTAATATGGAACTTGAAATGATTTTAAATGTTTTAAATTAAAGAGAACAAGGTTATTAGGAGTACACCTATGTATCAATGCAACCATTCTTATCTTTTGGCAATTTGATTTGAAGAGATTTTTTTATGAATCCTTAGAGCTGAGATTAGAAAAATTTGGAAACTTGTGTGTGTGTGTGTGTGTGTGTGTATTTATTTATTTATATGACACAATTTTCCCCAACCTTGGGGAAAAGGTGTGTTTCCACACAACCATTGATCTTATCTCAATCATGCATCCTAATCATACTTAAAACATAGTGAGTATAAATGAACCAATCAAATCACACTATATATTTAGTGAGGGTGGATGATTAAATCATTCCATCCTATAAATATGGTCAAGCTATATTATTTAATCAATTCTAATTTATAAACTTGGTAAGATTGAGTGATTTAATCACCTCAACCTTGCTAGAAGGTGAACCAATTACTACAATATATTGGCTCAAAAACATCTATAAAAGTCCATCTTAGGTATGATAACTATCCATAATAATATTTGAAATATGAAAAATATTTTGGATTTTGTAATTTCAGGTTCACTTTGGATGCCATATGCACATCATATATATCTCAAGTTGAAACACGGGTATAAAAATGGTACCAATGTATAAAATTCTACCATAAACGTGTATTTGAATAATATAACTATGAAATTTGTCTAATTTGATATTTTAAAAGTGTGTAAGATATGTTCCCATGATATGCCCCCATTGAATCTATAGAATCTAAGGAATGATTTAAGTGTGGAGAACATGTTTCCATAACATGCCCCACTATAATATGAAAATGTGAAAAATGTGGAAGACATGTCTCTATGACATCCCCCCACTAGTATGCCCAACCCCCCCATTTTGTGGTGATGGGAAGTATAAACTAGTAGTTACCTTACCTCAAAAGGATAAGATAACTATATAATCTACGTATGGTTCATGTAGCATATAAGATTAACATGTCTAGGTAGATATAAAAATGAGGTACATAGTATGTGATCACATCAAGTCCTA
Organism: Torreya grandis; assembly: GCA_037957365.1. NCBI lineage: Eukaryota > Viridiplantae > Streptophyta > Pinopsida > Cupressales > Taxaceae > Torreya > Torreya grandis. Next base: position 2,142,748 of record JARHVA010001233.1, read on the forward strand.
AGATGCATGTGTGAATCAAGGAAACATTTAGAGAGTAACATTAAAATATTTGAAAGAAATCAAGAACACACACAAGAGCACTCTAAATAAATATAAAAGAAAATGGTCTAAGGATACCTTATACAAGAGGCATGTTCAAATGCCACATAATTGAAGGGACATAACTTAGTTAAATGTCCATAACTCATAGAAAGACATGTTCTAATGTCCACATACAATAAACTATGACATATGTAAATGTCACAATAGGTAAACAAAGGTATGGGGGCCACAAGAAATGAAGCATATTCAAATGATCAAACAAGTAATACAATGCAAGATAGTAGTGACAAAGGAACACACTCAAGGAAGTGAACAAAAGAAACCATATATTCATAAACAAGCAACACAAAAATATCACACTAGTCGCTATATATACATGTTAGTAAAAAACTCTAATTACATAACATATCAAGTACACTATAAAAGATATAAGTATGTATAAGGGCATGTGTAAGTATATAAGCTCAAACATGATAATGGAGATGATCATATAATAATGTAACCTGGGTGTATAAAGATCAAAGAAGTGGATGCCCCCAACGTACTGATGATGTGAGTAGAGGAAGGCCTGACATCCATATGTGCATATATCATGTGCTTGGGTAAAATTTTATCACACTTAAAATATTCATGAAACATATATGTGTATATAGAAATAAATGATATTATATATACCAACATGGAACCAACAATATAGATGCCAAGGAACTAATAAGATATTGAATTGTTGACTATTTTTAGATTTTTTAATTTAATTTGGGTATTTTGGAACATTTGAAAAGAAAACACCATCCTATGATCTCATCCAAGGGATGCTCATAGGTATCTCCCCACTCAAAACCTGGTGCAATAAAATGGTGGTACTTTCAAGGAACATGTATATGTGTAATATATGGCACTGTAGGATCTATGATGCTTTGCATATGTAAAATAGGACTTAGTGGTCGTTAGGAAATAATAGAAGGAATAGGGGTTTGTGAAACCCATAATTGAGTTTGTGATTTATTTTTAGTAGTATAAATAGGAAAAAAAATGTTTGGTTGCTCTAGGTAACTAAATATGTTGAGTAGTAGTAGACAAGGATTCCATAAAATCTACTATGTATCTCTGATGCAATGGTATCTCAAGTATTGGCCACTTAAGAAAGGGGATTTCCTATTACTTACCATTTCACAGAGGATTAACCTTAGTGCTAGCTATTTTAGTCACCAAGTCAGTTATTTTCAAGTGATTTTCCTATACATTAGAGTTTCAACAAGATTTAGAGGTATCAAATGTCATTTTTAGCCTTTTTTAGACATACTTAGGGTGATTCTATTAAAAAAATACATTAAAAGGATCATATCTTTCTTACAAAGGCATATGAAATGTTTTAATAAGTCATGCATCATAAGCCTTGTCAAGATTGTTATCATGATGGCTAAGAATATTCCAAGGTGTTTTATGGGTAAGAAAAGGCCAAGTAGTTGTCATGTTTCATGAATAAGACATAAATGACACTTAAAAGCTTTTCAAATGGTCATTTGCAAAGATTTAGAATGTCTTTTGCATGGTTTGTGACTCCTTTAAAACCTATCATCTGTATACATGTTATTCACGAATATTTGGTCAAAGCTTACCTTTTTGTAACTTCCCCTTTACTAATTAATCCAATCTCCTCCAAGAATGGGAAACATGGATATGAAGTAGTCAAAGTAAGAAGGTGAATATTTTGATAGTTTACATGTTGTAGGGTTGAGTGAGAGTTTTATGAAGAAAAACAATATTTTTTAGCCTTCTACGTAGCACCTACAAGCCATTTTTAACATCCATAATAAGGTTCAACATGCATGATCATGCACCCTAAAAATATATTTTGAAGAAAAGGAGCATAAAATACAACTTTTCATATATTTTCAGATTATTTCAAGGTATTTGGATGGGTTACACACTTAATATCATTGGAGGAGGCTTCTCATATGTTAATCAAATACCCTCAACACTCAATAAGAGCTAAAACTCAGTCCCATGGAGTCTATAGGTGCAAAATAACATGTTTTATTAGCAATGGTTCATAACCAACATGATGCATGGTGAAAAATGGGTTGTGGAGATGGTGAATATTTTTATGGATAAAATTTTAGAAATATGGAGACCAAACAAGAATGGGAGGATCACGTGGATTGAACAGGAAGTTGATCGAGTGAAAAAACCCTTCAAAGGACCCTGTAGGGCATTGGAAAAGTCTAGTTTTTGATGTTTTTGTGATTGATTAAACCAAAAAAATGATTTAAAGTTTAATAGTGGGTTAATACATCCATAAAAAAATAATAATCAGCTCTTGAGACCCTACAAAACTCAATATATAAATTTTTAAAGAAACTAGCCTGCTCTTGCCATGTAAACCCTAATTTTTTTAAAAAAGGGCATAGCTTGAGTTATAACCATTGAAAATTATTGAAATTCAAATTTAAGGTATATTTTGATGTTTTATAACTTTTTGATGTGTTTTTATTTCTATATCATAATTTAGGAGAGATAAAATTCAAAATATAGGTATGCACTTTTGCACAAAAGGCTTGTCTAAGAACCCTAAATACTCTATATCTTACAAAATACTTACCCAAAAGATCTAAAACTTGGAAGGTAGATGAATGAAAATGTATATTTTAATTTAAAATTTATTTAATACTTATTTCATTAGTATATATCAATAAAATGCAAAATATATATCTATAGTCAAGGAAAAAGTACAAATTTGAGGGCTAAAGAAGTATAATGAACAAATTTCATCATTGATGTAGGATATCATGGACTTACCTAGATGTATTAAAATAATTAAACACCTATAATACAAGGAGAAAAGATTTGAATATTAAATAATTAATTCATATGGATAATAAGACATTAATGGCAACAAGTTTCTTAGGTTTCTTTAATGGTTTGATGAAGGACAAGTTGCAAACCTATAAGGTCTGATGGGGTGCATGCCTAAAAAGAATAACCCATAAATTCCAATGGTGAAATAGGATACAAGACAAAGTATCAATGACCTAATTAATAATAAACATGATAAAAATCCATTAAGTCATGCATGAGGTGTACATTGAAAGGTCCTTAAGACCAAGTAATGAGGAAAGTGAATGGGTCAAAAAGGTGGAAAACATGGAATTTAAGGCTGAAAATTAGTTTCAAGAGAGAGGCATGATGAATAAATTATTATAGATCAACAAGAGAGACAAATATTCCAAATAAAGAGAAACCATAAGACTAAGTCAAGCATGCTCTTATGTCCAAGCAAGCTTCTCCTATGCCACCTTTTGAAGAACAACATGCAAATAAAAAAAAATGCATTGAGGAAGACTTATGGCATTAATTTCCTTGTATTTTCTATTTTGAAACTAAATTTCATGCACAAATGGAAAAATTATAATCACTCCTTGCATTTTGCCTCCTCTTTAGTCTTGTTTTTTCTATATATATTTCAAGAATGACATGTTAAGAAAAAGCTCTACATTATTGTGGTGTAGCACTACCAATTTTACTATTGTAAATGCATTTTAATGAATAATAGAGATGATTTTTACTCCTCATATGATTATATATTGTGTGAATTCATGGGATTTTTGATCTCATCATGTGATGAAGCTGATTTCTCCTTGGTTTACTGTCTAATTCTCATACCTTTATGCAGGAAAATACTCATTCATAAGTTGTAGGTTGTGTGATATCAAGTTTATATAGTGTTTAGTCATGAAGTTTCACCATTTGAGTATATATAAGGTCATTTTACACCCCTTATAAGTGATGTCACAAACTCCATGCTTTCCTATAAAACACTTATGCAGAAGAGTTGTAAATTATGAGTTGTGTATGATATTAGCCCCTTTAGCTTCCTTGTGTATACTTAAAAAAGTAAAGGGCATAATAATATTCTAGTGCATCACCTTATTTTTAGTATTATGTTTAGTTCATGTTTTTTTTCCTTCCATTTTCCTTTCATTAGTTTAAATCAATTTAGTTTAGAGATTCACTAGGGGAACTAAACCTCTCTGGAGATTCACTCCAACTATTAGTTTATCCAAAGCCTAGAGTGTTTCAATTTTGTTAGTTGGATAAATGAGTGTATTCACCAAAAATTTCTAGAGGATGCATACCAAAGTGACAACATTTAGTAGGTTTGATAATTAACTGCTTGGGTATAAATTTATTTTGTTCAAGTGGATGTTCATATGGAATTTTAAAAATTATGACTACCTTATTGACATGAATGTATTTAACACAACCATTCACTATACAATTATTGTGTATAGTGTATGTATTAAAATTCATCCCAATAACATATAAAAGAATCCCATATATGGTATAAATAAAAATATAGTGTCCATATGTGTTGGGTTAACTTATAAAGGTAATTCAATCTCACCATTGCCCTGTTGTGAGGTTCTAGTGAATGCTCTTCCCACTTTGGTTGAAGGGTGTAAATCAACATATGTATATCCCAAATATGTAATTAATGTAATGGTTAAAAAATTATATCTATCACCATTATCAATCAATATAATGTGTATAGGCTAGTGGTTGAGGTATGCTCTAATGAATAATGAATGAAGATCTGAGTCATCATCCACAATCTCACTATCATCAAAAGTAATAGAAGGTATCTGAATCATGGGAGGTGTATGTCATGTATAACTGCCAATAATCCCATCTAATGGGTGCCCATGATGTGGTATATGAGGATGTATATTATATTCCATTTGTACTTCTTGTTCCTTATTATAATGGTCTTACAAAGGGTTACTAAATATTTTTTGATTTTGGTGACCACTAGGTTATGATCCTAATTCCTCTAAAGGATCATCGAATGTAATTTTTTAGTCATCGATAAGGTATTGGATCTTATTATTCAAGGTAAAATATTTGTTTTTAAAATGCATAAAGTCTTGGTGATAGTCACAATAAGCATTTGCATCATATCCTTTAGGTATAGGTAGACTCATATCAACCTCTATAGGATAAATGAGAGATATGAGGTGACAATTCACAAGCAATGAAAGTAATGAAGCTAGAGACTCAATTAAGTGTCAAAATTATCTCCTTGGTGAATTAGATAAGATAATCTGATTAGGTTTTTATGACACTACATTAACCATAGTATTTATATCAGTGTTAGGTTGTATAGGTTTCACCTTATAACTTTTTTTGATAGTAAACTTGGTATTGGATGTATTCAATATGTTTGATACATACTTAAGTTTGTTCAATGAGATAATTTTCATCTCATGATCATAAAAAATATGGCATGAGTTATCAAAATATTTAAAATTTTGAAAAGTAATTGACTTATGTAATGGGGAAAATAAACATTACTTGAATATGTCTTGAATCTCTTTATCTATTATTAAATTAGTCATTTTAGCCAACATTATCTTGTACCTCAAGACACATTCATTGATAGGTTCATTGGCTCCTTGTTTGATCTTTGAAATTTTGGCAAAGGAAACCTTTTTGGTAATGTTGATACAAAAATGTGCCCAAAAATGGTCCATAAGAGGTTTTAATTATTTTAATTATTTCATTGGTAAATCATAGAACCACCTTAAATTATAATCCTTAAGGCTCATTGTAAATAATTTGGTCAAAATTTTATCATTGGAGGTATAATAAAGGTATACCACATAGAAAGATCAAATATGTTATTTAGGATCACCATTTCCATCATAAAATGTAAACTTAGGTGCAACAAAATGAGTTGGAAATGGGTGTAAATATATTTCAGGTGAAAGAGGGTTATTCAAAACCTCTTGTAAATCAATAAGATAAGGTGACTTCATAAAGTTTTGTTCAATATTTATAACCTTAGCTTGAAAACATTTTATATTGCGAGCAAGCTATTGCAAATTTTGATCACTAAGGTGAGAAGTCATAAAAGTACATGTACCCATAGTTTGAGTTGATATAGGCATTGAAATTGGTAATTGAGTTGAAATGTTTATTCTTCCCATGGAGGATGTAACATTATATAATTTGTTTTAGGGAAAAATGGTGTAAACACTTAACCCATGCCCCCATTATAAATATGAAGCAATGATGTGCTCAATGGGAGGGTTATTGGTATATAATTAGATGTACTAATACCTAAGGATTCACCATCACTAGGTGAGGAAGCCTTAACCTTAATGATGTAAATGGATTAAGGAAGATCGAACTTACAACTTGCTTAAAAGAGAGATGATTAGGCCTACAACCTTATTGAATGAAAATTTAAATAAAACAAGGTGTCATCATACTATAATAACCTATTACATTTTCATAATATGTTAACCCAACTCACCATAATTATTTATTCCTTTGCTCAAACTTCAAAATACAAGAAAGGGTGGAAACAAGGTTTCTAAACCCTGAAATTAGGCTTGTAGATTGAGTTTATTTAATAAATTTATCTTTAATTGTCTTAAAACCTTTAAAATAATTTTAAAACATCAAATTTACCTTCATTCACCTCTTTAAAAAGTTTCATTTCATTTGTATAGGTTATTTTCATGTTATGATGATTTTAATGTTTCTATTACTCTAAATAAGCCTTCTTTTAGACATGCAATCCATTTTTTTGAATATATTGAACTATAGGCCTCCAAAATTATTTAAACTACTTTAAATTTTTTAAAAACATACTAACACACCTCTCCACAAAATTTTATGAAATTTTAAAGGTTAGTTTTTTAGTTATGATGATTTTAGTACACTAAAACCCTAGTTGACTCTATACAAGATGAGATCACTAAATCAATTAAAAATTAAGTTTTGAGACATGATTTTGAATATTTAAATTAAAAATGTTTATAAACATATATATCCTACTCTACCAATCAATTTTTCACATTTTTAAATTTAAAAATATGATAAAAAGACACTTTCCTTGACTGTATAAGCACATTTCTTGACTGTATACATGTAGTGAACTAAAATTCAATGAAAATTAAATATTTAAGATCAAGTTTGAATTATTTTAAATTTAAAAACTCTTCCTACACATTTATCTTGTCTTTCCATTTTATTTATCTCTTGATAAATATTAAAAAGTAATAGAATACTGCCTTACTTGACTGTATAACCCTATTTTTATGACTATATCAACCTGTAGTATGTTTTCTCACCTTCAACATGAAAAAACACTGTTAAAATGTAATAAAAATGAATTAAAATCAAAAATAAATTCAATTACACATAATTATGAGATTAAAATTGAATATTAGAATTAAAAGTGTCATTCTTTCATTAATTGTGATGCAAAAGTCTTACACAACCTTATCAAACATCTTGGTTTTCAAAACTTCCTCATTTTTTTCTCAAAATATTGGATTTTATTGGTTTATTTTATTATCTCTCCTCCTCATATTATCCTCCACTATATTTATTCTCTTCTCATTCTCCATTTTTCACCCCAATTTCCTAAACTTTCTCAAACTGTCTAACTAACTTAGAAGACTCATCCTAAGTCTTAACCTTAGTTGAGTTGACAAAATCAATTATAAATAAATATATTATAACTATTATAAACATGTCCAATACCTTTCATTACCAATACACGAGAGGATCATGACCATTGGTTTCAATTGGAGATGAGGAATACCCTTCAAAAATCATTTACAATTTCAAATTTTTGAAAATATAGTTTTAGCAGGAAAGTCATTATTAGGCTCAAATAACCAAATTTTGGAATGATATATATCTAAAAGCCTTATAAATGACTAAAAATGACTTCCTAAAATTATTACAAACCAAAATTTTTAATAAACAACAACTAAATCCTAATGATCCTGCATCATGATCCTTGAGTACAAAAGCATTCATGATCTCCTACTCATGAGGTCTTTAATGATGCTCCCTATCAATGACTTGTTCATCAACATTTGATAGTGATTTTGTTGTGTCTTTTTCTCCTCTTTAAGGATAGAGGTATAACACATTATCCTTATTAGAGTATTTTATCCCACCTATAACTATTGTAAATGAACTCTCTTATATGTCCTCTTGAGAAAATTTTCGTACCATCATTTTTTCACTCTCTTTTATCTCCATGTTTATCTAAATACACCACTCTAATGCTTCCATGTCCATAAAAAACATATCTACAGTTGTTGAATCCACTCTATTGTTTTAGTAGTTAAAAATAATATCTTCTTGCTCTATATGTTCACTTTTCTTATCATATATATGAACATGCTAAATTGGACCACATGTAGTCCTTATCTTCACTATCCTATCCATGGATAGAATTACATAATGCACAAACATATTATGGAAGATAATAGTTCCAATAGTCACCTTAAAAATTACTTCATAATGTTCCAAAGGCATGTTGTTCAATCCTTCACCAATGCTATCATGCCTCTCATGTCTTTCACTCGCATCATGGGATCTCAAAATCGGTCTTATCCTCAACCACATATCTGATTTCATCTCCTTTACATAGATGAACCTTCTCAATTATTTATTTATGTGCACTTGCTTTCATAACTTATGCATCTAATGCTTCTATCATGAAAACATGCAAATCTACTTGCTTACTCTCTTCCTCTATCTACTTCTCTACACATTTGCCATCTTCTTTCTCCAACTATATCACATATATCTTATCTTCCATGAGAAATCCTTCTTCTATGCGCTACTCACAAACTTTTTGCTTTTGCTCGTCTTTGGATCTCTTCATTCTCCTTAAGTGTCATTATATAGCCTTTTTTATTTCACAAACTAGCTCTTGGAATGGAGTTTATATAATGGATTATGCTCCTCATGGGTGGTAACTTATTAGGAAACTCATCAACCATTGTATCCACATAATAATTCAACAAGTTCATAATTTTAAATGAAAAAATGGTAGTGTAGGATATTACTTTTCAACTCTTTAGTTTAATTACATGTTATTTTCTATTGAGAAATTTAGTCCCACATGCATGGTATGGTTGGGATTCTCCTAGCTTCCACCTATATATGTACCTATTCACCTAGTTATTCACATGGAAATGCAAGGTGAACTATTCATTATATAATCTATTTGAGTTATAGATAATTTATTCTCTTTGTGTATAATGCATTAGCTTCATGGCTATGATAATGGATTGGTGGAGAGATCTTGGTTGAAGAGTCTTGTTAAATATATCTTGGTCTTAGAGTGTTTTCCAACTGCTATTTTTCTAATTTTCATTTTTCACATTATTTGTCTATTCGTCAAATAAGTTGTATGGTTCCTTTTTAGATCTAGGTTATTTTATTCATATTCAAATCACCTCTATTATGGAGATTTTTTAGTTTTGATTATGCTTAGATCTATTGTGTTTATATATAATCAGTCTTAATAATTTTCATTTAAATTTATTAGATTTGTTGTGTTGGCCATATATTTTTTTGGAAAAATTATAAAGTTTTTTTTGTAGATCAGTTTTCATTTCACACATGTCTGATTCAAAAAATTCTTTCACTATTGGCAAGAGGACTTCGAGAGGTTTCTAAAAAGTGGTCATAATAAATATTCTGATCAATATCCAAGAAGATATGCGGCTCTGAAGTTTACCATACAATTCATTTTTTTAATTATTCTTTAGACATGATTAAGGGGAAAAAATCAAATCTTATATTTAAAGTTAAAAACCAACGTCAAAGATTGATTTATGTAGAAGATTGTTATTTTTTTTTCTACAATTTTCTTTCAAATCCACTTTTTTTAGATCTTATAGAAATAATTTAATTTTCTCCAAGTATATAATATTTTTTGGTTCAATGTTTTATTTTTGACCCATTTATGACATGATAACTTTGTAAAAACTATATCTTTTAATTAGTAACTCGAAATCAAGTGCTATTTTTTTCAAAAATATTTTTTTAATTCCCAATCTATTGGTGTTATTTATTTTGTAAAAATTCACTAAAATATAAAGTGTCAAAATTGAGGAGGGACTAAATAATAAACATGAGGGGTTTGCTATTTCAACATTGTCTACCTTCATGTGTTTGTGGAGATTTGATTATTCATCCACTATTAAAATTTATAATTTTGGACACATTTTCGGCTATGATAACATCCTGTTTTCATGATATTTGACCCACATTACTCTTTATTAACCCATATTATACTTCTTATACTACTATTTCACTTTGTATTATCTCATGATGCATTTTTGACTGAGTCTAACATCCTTTATATTTGCTTTGTAGATTTCTATTTTTTAGCAGTTGATCCTTTGGGTGTGTTTTAGAATTCATAATGGAATTTTTCAACATTTACCACACTTTCATTAGCCTATAACATGATCTATTCTAATTTGTGCATTGACACTTTGACATACTTGTAGTTTATGTCATGTCTCCATTAAGGCCCCTTTCTTAATGCCTTACCTTTTTCTATGGAGACACCTTTTTTTGCTCTCTTGTTTGGAGCATATTTCATGATACTTGATGGATTTTTTTTTAACGAGTCGATAATCTCCTTGTTTGGAGCTATTATGGTAAAGCCTAGTGTCTTCCTTGTTTCTATTTGGTGTTTTTTTGTATGAGATGTATTATAATCACACTGATTTATAAAGTGCCATGGAGAGTTTGCTGATTCAACCTTGTTTACCTTCATGCATTTGTGTGTTCTATTCTAAGAACCTTTTCACTTATTTAGTTTCTTATCTCTTCCATCATCGTTATAGCCATCATCTTTGAGAGATTTTATCTATATTTTTGACACCATTTTTTAATAGTTGACAGTCTCACACAACATATGGATCTATTCTGATGTATATAGTATTATCTTATTTGGTATTTGAATAGTGGATTTAGACCACTTTTGTAGACATTTTTCATCTACTCCACCCATTCAAAATTATGGGGGTGGGGGTACATACATGTTTTTTGACATCACTCCACCTAGTCAACAATATGAGGTGTGCTATAAATTTTACTTCTTAGGTGTTGAGTGTTCCTTGTACATGCAATTATTTTTTGTACTTCTATCAAAATAACAATCTCCTTGATTAAAGCTATTTTGGTGAAGTCTATTGATGATAAATATTATACCATCAACTAATCAACCCTTTCTCCTATTGCGACTGTTAAATTGGAATCATACATGTCTAATAGTAAGGTTCTAAAATTTCAATTATGATCTTAAAGGCACAAGGGATTTTTTAAATGTTTTATGAAATAACAAATAAGCTATCAAATATAACATATTTTATTATAATTTCAGAAATCCACTTATCAAATAATGAATAAGTTCATATCTAAATGTGTAATCTATCGTATTTGATAGAGAAGGTTTATAAATAAGATAATCTCTTGAAAAAATAAATTTGATTCAATAATATAATATATTTCAAAGTAATATCTTGATTTTGTTATAATAACTTCCAAATGACATCAAGATAATAAACCAAAAATACAAGTAAAATAGAATTGAGATAAATCAAAGATGAACAAATCTTTAATAAAATAAATAACATGAACTCAACACATAAGAGACACAAACTAACAACATCCAACAAACTAAAGAGAACAAATTAGAGAAGATAAGCAAGACAATAACTACGATAAGAAAGAGATAAAAAAGTATTAAAGAAACAAAGTATCAAACTAAACAAAATAAATTAATCTAACTTAACTAAGTCTAATAAAACTAAGACAATCTGAATCTAAACTAAATCTATAAACTAACTAATCTAAAATCTAATTAAGTCTAATTTTAAGAAAATAAAGGGATTTAGTCTAACAAAATAAGTTAAAAAAAACATATAAAAACAATAAATAAAAGTAAAAGAAAGTAAATATATTAAAACAAAAGAAAATTAGATTAATTAAAGATTAAAATAAATCAGATTAAATTAAATTAAAATCAAAGTCAATGTAAAGTATAATACAAATACAATACGCGAGTCTCAATAGAGAGAGTCATATTAGCAAAATAGATCAATTTTATTTGATAAACTAACATCTTTCTTTAAAAAATATCTTGAGAGAAAAATTTTACAATCAAATTGATCAATGAAATATCATAAATAATAAAGTTTTCATAGTTATTCAGGTTGAATACTTGAATTTTATATATAAAATTGCAAGGATCAATCATCAAAAGATGTTAAACTTGAAAAAATTTAGATAATCTATTATTAAATGATAATATAAAACTAGATATACCTTTGATGCCTAAGTAATTACTAAACCATCCCAGAAAGTACCATTGGGTATATCTATAAAAGTCATGCTATCTTAGAGAAGTTACATAAAAAAGAGAGATAAATGATTGACTTCATAATGTATAAGTCCTCAATACCTATATTGTTCCTCCTCTTTAAATGAATCTTTGATGTCCTTTTATGATTAAAAGTTGGCTAAAAAAGAAGTTATAGCCAACCTTAGTTAGTTACTAGTTTAACTTAACTAATTGAATTTTTAAAAGTCAACTAATATAAATAATTATTAGTTAAAGTTTAATTAACACTTGAAAATCTTAATGGATCAAGTACTTGAATATAGACCGGACATTTCTTAATGGGTGGGGACCCTTAATCAATTAATAATAAAATAGAATAACATATATCAATGAATAAATAGATAAATCAAAGTTTAATAAAATTCTTATTTATATTAATACCGTAATGCATATTTCCAAAAATTTACTTAGGCATATATATACCAAAAATTTACTTAGGCATATATATATCAAAAAATGAAAGTCTACTGTACTTTCAAAACATCATCATTAAAACATCAAAATCTGAAAGTATAGAGTTATGCTAACATTAAATTTATCATGAAAATAAAAGTTTATCCTACTAACATCCAAAAGTCATCAAAATATGATAAAATCTCAATAACTAGCTTCACTTACTCATTCACACATTCATTGTATTCAATCTCAGTTGATGGAAATTTAACCAACTTAGTCCTCATATTACTTGTATTATCATCAATCTCTAGCTTAATATTTTTTAGAATTTTGATGTTAACTAAAATATCTGCGTCATTCTAACTATTTGACCATTTGTCTGAAGTGGTTGGATGAATTTCAAGTGTGCATTTCCTACAACCTGAAATAGGCTCCTTCAAACTTATTTTTTTACATCTTCAAATAAGATCTCTCTGAGATGGTGAGGGTTTATAAAAAACACAAGGAAATGAAATATTAACAAATTTATTGGCATGAACTACAATGTCTAGTTGAGTGATTTCATTAACCTACTATGGCTTGCTAACATGTTGAATTCTCTCTAGGGTAGGTGACTAAACTAGCAAGTAAACTGGATTATTCTACAAGTGGTGAGAGGAACTATTATGAGATTGAGACCTAGTACCAAATATATAGCCATGAAATCCTCTATTACCCCTAGGGTTTGTAGGATTGAAAGGCAAATTATTCAATACATTCCAAAACTTAAGGTCAGTAGCATCAAAGTGGATTGACATCTTGGCACTCGTACTAGCATATCTAGGGATAAAAATCTTAGCCTTGAAACCTGCCCTTTGGAATTATCTATTTAGGTTCTACTGATTGAAATAATCACATGCATATATCAATATGAAACCAAAATATATTTAAATATATTCAATCTTTAATTTCAAAATTTATTATCATTAAATGATCACAATTGATTCTACTAACTGAACTACATATTCATATGAAAGACTTCTAGCTGAACCAAATCACTAAGCTATTCAACTAAAATCTTATTTTTAAATATTTTATCATATATTCATAGTTTTTTGCGCTCACTATAAATACAATATGACACTTGTACAAATGTCTAAACCAATTCAATCATGTTTGAATGAAAAAAATATTATTCATGACATATATTACTCAAACTCTAATCCATATAACTTATTTAGAATCAAATAAGAGATTTAATCATCAAAATATAAACTTTGAACAAAAATTTATCCTTCCAACTCAATATTATAGTTTTCTTGCAACTATAAACATCTCTTATTGATCTATATATTCATGATTTTGAAATATCCTAAAAAATGTAGATGACTTAAAATTTCATTTTGTCAATCAAAGTCTTGATAAAAATAATATACTTAGCTTTTTATGAGAAAGCCACTCCCAATATCAAATTCTAGTCATTTCAAAATTATTGAAAAATGTGAAATGTAATCAGAATACCACAACAACCATTTATAATTTTTGCATGTATTCCTTTGAAATAAATTTCAGGAAGAATTCACAAGAACCTTTCACATAGAAAAAATTTGACATCATTGTATTGAAACAACTTATCATAGCCTCTCTAAATTACTAGATATTTCAACATCTGACTTCAACAAAAATATCTAGATTTTTTAAATTAATTATTTCCAAACAAAACTTTCATGACAGACCAAAATCTAAAAAGCCTATCCATATAATATCTCTGTGCTTAAATTTTTTTATCTCATATCAAACCTAACACAAATTTGTAATAAGGCTCCAAAAACATAAATTGATGCATTTCAAATCATATCATTGTATAATATTCAACCAACAAAAATTTGAAACAAAACCCTACATGTCTAAAATATCTCTTCTAAATCATACTTTTAAGACTAATAAATAACTTGTTATAGTTTTTTCAAGAAAACTAATAATTATTTATTTATTTCTAATACTTGAACAAACCCAGGACTACATTCTATGCTAAAAAGAACTTTCCATGAAAATATTTCCACCTTCCATTATTTTCTCCGACAAAAATCAACACACTAAATTTCCATGACATAACATGCAATATTTTTTCTTTAAAAACTCACGAATACATGAAACTATAGAAATATATGACTAAAAAATACATTTGCATGCTTGAACATACTCTTAAAACCACTTCTTTATGACATGACAAACACAAATACTTCAAAATATTTGTGAAAAAAATACATAGAGTTCATCCCTACAAGTCCCAAAGTTTTAACTAAGCCTTTGAAATTTTAAATGACATGTTTAAATCACCACAACAATCTATATTACTCAAATAAATCAAAAACTAGATGCATATTCAATAAGAAAAACTTCATATATTCTCAAATATCATGCTCAAACAAAACTAGTAAAGCCACATATTCTTATCTCATCATCTGTCGAGAATATATCAAAAACTAAAGCCATTTATTATTGATATCCAAGAAAATAAGTGATATACTTAATCACTAAACTGTAAGTTCATTCAACTTTTCAAAACATAAATGCACATATTTAAACAAACATCTTCATCAAAAATTATCAACAAGCAGATCGAAAACCATATTCTTTCCATGAAACCAAAAAATTAATCAAAACAAATCAAAAACATTTCTCAAAACTTTATCATTTATTCATGACATACCTGTATGCACTTTTCTTCAACCTTTCCATTCACAAATCCCATTTGCAACTCCAAAATTTAAATCGACAGAGTAACGATTCTATAGAAAAGCTTCAAGAATGACTAAAACCAAGAAAATGAAGTTATTTTTAATCTAAAGCTTTTAAATTAACTACCATGCTTAGGTGTAGAATTACCATTGGCTCATTGAAATTGATACAAGTACTTAGCATACTGCCAACCAAATTAGTGAAGCCACCAAATTTAACAACAACCAATATACTTGCTAAACCTTTAACTAATCTCCATTAATCAGAGCATGCACCCTTAGCATTAAAGTTCTAAACCACCAAATAATCTTTCCAAGATCTTGAAGCATCAATCATGCTTCGTATTAACTCACCTTACTAGCCAACATGTCATGAGGTTTTCCAAATGGACTGCCAACTCAAATTTGCCAACCAACTTGTCAACCACATAAGACCTTTATGTCTTGAAAATGAACATAGCCTAGGTTAATCAAATTATCCTTTCAACAAATCACTTATTCCATAATCTTTCATGTCTCGAAATAAAACTATTTAAAATACCCTTGAAATCACCATGGCTTGATAGATTTATATCAAAACTTTAGAATAAATGACATTAGATTAGGACCTTTATCAAAATAAAGCCTTAAGAATAAACTTATAACCCCTTAGAAAATAGTTTAAAATTTCAAAAATAATATCAAACTACTTATACCATGTCTCATATAATTTTATATTCAACATGACAATCCATATTTTATATTTGCAAATGAAATCAAACTAATCAAAAACTATTGTGACTAATCAACAATACATATAAACCATGTCATATACTATTATTATAGATTGAAAATATCAAATTATCATAATATGATCAAACTAAAAATCTAAAAATTGATCTAAAATCCATATAAAATACTCAACTAAAGATTAATATAGATATCTAAATGCTTTCATGATAAACCATATAAAG
Source organism: Torreya grandis (assembly GCA_037957365.1). NCBI lineage: Eukaryota > Viridiplantae > Streptophyta > Pinopsida > Cupressales > Taxaceae > Torreya > Torreya grandis. The sequence goes on from JARHVA010001233.1 coordinate 2,159,094, forward strand.
ATTTTGATTTTGATAAACCATAGAAAATGTCACTATTATAACTAAAAATTCTATACTATAACCTCATAAAAAATCAATTGAAAAATAAAATAACTGATCATAACTATTTAACAGTGATAAATACATATGAATATTTTATTCATTCATCCATTTGTGATTTTTAAAACCACTTAAAATATAAATATGAACTCATAAACCAATCATCATCAAATTACGTAATTGAAAATATGTATTCAAATATACTACTAATTGACTAGGTCTCTGACATAGATTTAAACTTTATGATTGAGTCATCTCTATAACAGAAAAGCATTAGTGTCATGAAATTGAGGGGTGTGTAGAAAATAGGCATAATACTAGCAACCTAGCTAGTCAATTTTAAATAACAAAATTAAGTAGTAATTAAATTACCTATTGATAAGACATAATCTTGAGAGTGTGATGTAAAAAAGTTATTTCTCAAGCAACTATGCACAAACCTCTTTAATAATGAATTTAATAAGGGATGAGATATTCAACTAGCATGGCACGAAGAAAGGGAATGGTATAACATGAAAGTTTAGTTTGGATGCATAAACTAATATAAATGCCTTAAATACAATATCTAAAATTTAAGTATTACTTCAACAACTAGTTACAACTCAACCCATATTATTCATGTATACACAAAATGAATTTATAAAGAGTAATATCTAAAAATAATTGATATTTATAGTAAAATTGTAACATTTTTGTATTATTCCTCCATAATGTGAAACTTTATCCCTTTGAAACATTTGTTGACCTTTTCAAAAGTAAAAGTAAGCAATAACAGAGAAATAACAAACAAACTAAAACAAGAAACAACATAATAAAATGAAAAAAAAAAAATACAAAACCAAAAGGAAAACAAGAAAACAAAAGAAATAAACAATCTAAAAAAGAGTTAATCATGAAACAATTTTAAATGATGACCATAAACTAAGTAATGTAACCAATTTTTTTCAAGATCTTTTAAATAAAAGTATTATTTCTAAGTACAGTGACAATTATATAAGGACCAAGCTATAATGAATCAAATTTATGATGTTTATCAAGATCTTCATGAGCTTTATCCCAATATAAAACTAGATCATCAACTTTAAAAGTTTTATTAGAAACCTTTTTATTGAAAAACTTTTTCAATTTTTGTTTAGCCCTTTCTAATTTTTGCAATGCTATCACTTTAGATTCATCAAGAGCTATTAGATCATGCAATCTTTGTTCAATCAAATTTATATCTTCAATAACATATTGTAAAGTAGTTATAGTTGAAGAAATCTAAAGTTCTATTGGTAAGGTGGCCTCAAATCCATATGCTAACATAAAAGGTGAATAACTGGTTGCTATCTTGACAATAATTTTATCAGCCCTTAAAGCTTAAATTTTTTAAGATGTCATTTCATTTTATTTTCACAAACTAATTTTTTTATGATTGAAATCATATTTTTATTTATTGATTTAGCTTGACCATTCTATTGAAGATAATATTTTGATGAATGACTAGATATAATTGAATACTTGCCCAAAATTTGAAATAAACTGAGGTTCATTATAAAAAATGATTTCATAAAGAAATTCAAATCTAGAGAAAATATGATTTTATAAAAATAAGATCACTTCATCTATTACAGAACTTTTAAGTGCTTTGGCCTCAGGCCACTTAGTGAAATAATTCATTGTTGTTAATACACACCTATGACCCACAGATGAAGGAGGATGTATATCTAAAATAAAATCGATACCCTATTTTGTAAATAGTTTTTAGGAATAACATGATTTAAAGGCATTGCAAACAACTTATCTCTACCAACAAACAATTTACATGACATACAGTAACAAACTAACTTATAAGCATCTTGAAAAAGAGTAGGCCAATAATACCTTGCTCTTAAGATCTTATAATCAATGGTTTTTACAACATAATATCCACTACAATTTTTTTCATGACAACTTCTAAAAACTTTTTGAGTTTGATCATGCATAAAGCATCTTAATAAAACTCCATCTCTATTTTGATAAAATAAAATAAAATTATTAAACAAAAAATTAAAGATTTAAACGTAAGAAATATCTTTATTTCTTATCAAAATTATTAAGACATGCTTATTTTTAAAAATAAAAGACTAAGTCATGATATCAGTCATCTTCAACCAATAAACAATCCCATTCATTCATTTCAAGACCAAATTTGAAATTTTTATAAAAATAATTTTTTTTCATGATCTTTAAATGAGATTTTTCATTTAAATTATTATCAACTGATAAGACCAAAATATTTCTGAAGAAGCATTTTTAGCTAAATATTTTGATAAGTCATTACCTTTAATTATTTAAAAAGTTTTAAATTCAAGATCAAATTCTTGAATTCATAATATTCATTTAGCAAGTCTTCCTTGAATAGTTGGTTGTTTTAAAAGATAAGATAAAATATGTATGTTAGATCACATATCATTTTTTTTTCCCATCAATAAATAATAAAATTTAATCAAAGAGGAAACCAATAAAAAAATAGATTTTTTAATAATAGGGTACCTAGTTTTAGCTTCTTTTAAAACTTGACTCATATAATCGATTGGTTTTTTGTCATTATTTTCAAACTCTTGAATGATAACAACTCCAATTTATTTTTTAGTAGCATCAACATAAAAAATGAATGCATTTTTTAAAATCTGATTTAGCAAGTACTGGAGTACTTGCAATGACATCTTTAACATTATTGAATGTTGAATCAACACCTTCATCTCAAGTATAAATTTTATCTTTCTTAAGCAATAATTGTAATAGATTAGACTTATCAAAAATTTTTGATATGAATTTCCTAACAAAGTTTATTTTACCAGAGAAAGACCTTAAACTAGATTGATCTTTAGGAGGAGGTAAATTTGTAATAGCTTTGATGCATTCATGATCTATAGAAATATCATTCTTATAAATAATATGTCCTAATAACTTACCTTTGGTAACACCAAAAATTTATTTCGTTAGATTTAAATAAATTCTATTATTTTTACATCTTGTGAAAACTTTATAAAGATGATCTAAATGCCTTTCTCATCCTTTTGAATGAACAGTGAGATCATCTAGATAGACTTGAATAATAATGACAATCAAATTATCAAAAGTAACGTGCATAGCTCTTTGAAAAATAACTCCAACATTCATTAATCCAAAAGACATTCTATTATAAGTAAAAGTTCCTTTACGAGTAGTAAAAGTAGTTTTATGTCTATCTTTAGGATTTATAAAAATCTGATTATAACCAAAAAATCGATCTAATAAAGACATCATTTTTGACCCTGCAACTTGTAAAATCTGATCAATACTTGGTGGAAGAAAATTATTTTCAACACTAGCTTTATTCAAATCTATAAAATTAACACACAATTTAATAACACTATTTTTATTCCTAATTAGCACTAAATTAGCTACCCATTCAGAATATTTTATAAGAAAAATGACACTAACGTCAATCATTTTATCTAGCTCTTTGTTAATGATGTCCTCTAATAAAAGAATAATTCTTCATATATTCTGTCTTATAGATTTAATACTAGGTTTTATAAGTATGTCATGTTTAATAATATCAATATCATAACCTTTAAGATCTTTGTATGACCAGACAAACACATCAATAAATTCTTTAAATATTTTAATAAATTTAATCTTTTCACTTACGGTAACTTGAATTCCTAAATATACATATTTAGGATCTTGTTTCATACCTAAATTGATAGGAATAGTTTCACCTATGATTCTCTTAGAAGGTTTTTCTGTCATGAATTTTAAACTTACTAAAATAGTAGGTAATTTTTTAGTATGTAATTGCAAATAATCTCTACAATTTAGCACATAATCATCATAATCAAAATAATTATCTTTAATGAAATAATATATGTGTTCATCACAAGTAAAAATAAATCAACTATCATTCAAATAAAAAATTTTAGTTCGATAGAATTCAGCATAAGAGAAGTCTCTAGTTGGTTCACTTTCACTTAGAGTTGGGTTAGATGCAAAAACAGTAAGATTATCAGCTCTAATATTATATTATCTAAGAATATGAGTGATATTGAATACCTCAAAATATTTAAGTAAAGACCAAATTTTTTGCGTATAATGATGTAGATGATTTTGATTAATTTTATAATTTTTTTGAACTTGTCTAACAACGAGTTCATAATCTCTAAAGATTTATAACTATTTAATATTAAGTTCAATGGCTTTTTCCAAAACTAAACATATTGCTTCAAATTCTATAGTATTGTTAGTGTTTTAAAATGAAAATTTGAAGGCATAATTTTTTTTTACCATCAAGAGAAATTAAGTAAATCCCTACACCATTACTTTGCTGAGAATAAACTCCATCAAAATAAAGTGACCATAAAATATTTTTCTCAAATAATTCTTCATGCTAATTTTTTGGTTCATCTAAATTCAAAAACTCATAAGTTCTAATTCTTGTCTCAATATAAGCAATAGTGGAAGAAATGGATGACTCTATAGGTGTACTAGACCAATATTCTCTTTTAATTGAAAGCAATCTCATTACTTATGAGAACCCATGTGATATCTTTTCCCACAAAAGCACTAATTATTTTTGACCAATCTCTTCCTAATAACATAACATAGTTACTAGGAATGTCTAAAACTTGGATATTAGTCATGCATCTAATTATTTCATCTTGAACAATATTGATGACTATGTTTCAAAATTTACTACAACTCTTAGTTTATCTAGAATCAAATACAGTAAGTTTCCTATTGTCAGTTTTATAAGATATGTCTAATTGGTCTACAATGAATTTAGGCATTATATTATTCAAATCACCTGTATCTAAGATACAATTATGGATTACCTTATTATTAATTTTAACTGTAACATAAAAATTATTTATATAGTCTATAGGAGGATCATGACTTTGAGAAAAAATATTTGATTGTTCATTACTGCCTTCTTCTTGTAAGGCTACATCAATTTTAGGATTCTTAACATCTTTATTGATTTTATCAAGTTTCTTTAGAAGACTAGCTACTTATAGTAATGAGAATCCAGTTTTGATTGTAGATAGATCATCAATTATATTATAAGCTTTAGCATTAGTTTGTTAAAAATTATTAGATTTATAATGCTGATATTGACCATTTTTATAACTAGTTGATAAAAGAATATTTTGAGAAAAATTATCAACTAAACTACTTGCAGCATTGTTCTGAACTATTTTACCTTTATCATTAGAAGAACAATCATTAGTTGTTTTATTATTTTGAGAAGAGTTATAATATTTATTTATATTATTAACATAAGCACCTTCATTTTTTGATGGATCATCAAGAACACACATGTTTATGTTGTTTTCTCGATCTTCAAATATAAGATTTTTTTCTTAAATTTTTTTTTAAACTTATGAATAGCAACACATGAATCTAGATTATTATCCAATTCACAAACATTACAGTACTAAGAAATTTATAATTATTTACTTTCAGTATTATTTCTATTAGATGAAGAAGGTTTACCATTTAATTATCTTTTAACAACAACCAATTCATTTCATAAATTTTAAATAGCTTTTTAAATTTTTGTATTGTTTACATTTAAAACTATAAAAGACGTATCTTTAAATATAATACATTTAATTTTATTTTTATATTCAATGCATAAATTTCATCATATGTTGTAATATCCCTATCTTTTAAGGCCATTTTATATTTCAGGTGTAAAACACTACACAAATAAAGTCTAGATAATTTTTTAGAAGTTCTAAGATCACGAGGAATCTTTTGATGTAACTTAGTGAATCTGATAATGAAATGATAAATGGTCTCACTTGGATTAAGAGAAAAATTCACAAGATCATTAACTAGGTCAAAGTCCTCTTTCACTTTCTTAAAAGATAACTCTATCCATTCTTTAATATTTTTTCATTTGCTGATAATTTTAATAGATAAACTAATAAATGTTTGGTAAGCTTTCATTCAAGTGTTTGAACACAAACTCTTAAACAAATCTTTTAATTTGTTATACCAAGAGTAGAACAAACTAATATAAAAGCTTATAAATGTTATTCCCAAGATTCTCTAAGAGTTCTAAATTTTTTTGATATATTTAATACTTTAAGGGAAGGTAACTTACCAAGATGATTTTCAATATTAATTAGATTTGTAGAAATTCATGGTGTTATAATTATCTGTTGTTCTTCTTTAGTTTCAGCTTTATCTTCACCTTTAGTGAGATCATTATGATCTCTATTTTCTTGTAGTCCATGAATAAAATCTTCTATCCTCACTTCTATTTAATCTCTCATTAAAAACTTTAGAAGTCTCTTCTACTTTAATTGGGTAATTTTTTTGAACTTGATTTAACTAATTTAATTGAAGATTTATATCAATAGGTTTAGAGGGCATAACCAAATCATCAAAACCAAAAAGAAAAGAAAAGAAATGAGTTCAAGACCTAGCATTAGCTAGTAATACTCTATCTCTATCTCCCTAAATTAATATATTTGTATTTAAAATATCTTGTTGAGTCTCATGAGTATGATTAGAATAGCAATCTATCTCAAATTCTATAATTTCTTCTTTATTTATAACTTGAATAATATGATGAAGATTATAAGAATGATTATACTATGCATAATGAGTTAGATTAAAAACACCATCAACTTGATCATCAATAATATTAATTCTATATTAAATAATAAGAGGTTATCCTGCAAGTACCATGAACAAGAAAAAAACACATTAAAACAAATAAGATTCCTGAAAAGTCTGCAACAGAGTCACCAAATTTGTTGATGATGAAAATTATACCATCAACTAATCAACTCTTTTATCTATTACGAAGGTTAAATTGGAATCATATCAGTCTAATAGTAAGGTTCTAAAAGTTCAATTACGATCCTAAATATATGAGGATTTTTTAAAATGTTATGGAAAATAACAAATAAGATATCAAATATAACATATTCCATTATAATTTTCAGAAAACCACTTATCAAATAATGAATCAATTTAGATCTGAATGTGTACTTTATCCTATTTGATAGAGAATGTCTATAAACAAGACAATCTGTTAAAGGAAAGAAATTTGATTCAATAATATAATATATTTCAAAGTAATATCCTACTTTCATTGTAGTAACTTCTAAATGACATCAAGATAATAAATGAAAAATAGAAGTAAAATAAAATTGAGATAAATCAAAGATAAACAAATATTTAATAAAATAAACAACTAAGAAAAACTCAACACATAAGAGACAAACTAAAAACATCCAACAAACTAAGGAGAACAAATTAGAGAAGGCAAGCAAGACAACAACTAAGGTAAGAAAAAGATAACAAACTATTAAAGAAATAAAGTATTAAACTAAATTAAAAAAATTAATCTAACTTAACTAAGTCTAATAAAACTAAAAAAATCTGAATCTAAACTAAATCTACAAACTAACTAATCTAGAATCTAATTAAATCTAACTTTAAGAAAATAAAGGGATTTAATCTAACAAACTAACTTAAAGAAAACATAAATAAACAATAAATAAAAGTAAAACAAAGTAAATATATTAAAACAAAAGAAAATAGAAAAGGAAATTAGATTAATTAAAGATTAATCTAAATGAGATTAAATTAAATTAAAATCAAAGTCAATGTGAAGTATAATATAGATAAAATATGCAAGTCTCAATATAGAGAGTTGTCTTAGCAAAATAGATCAATTTTATTTGAAAAACTAACATTTTTTATTATAAAATATTTTGAGAGACAACTTTTACAATCAAATAGATCAATAAAATATCATAAATGGCGACGTTTTCATCATTATTCAGGTTGAATACTTGAATTATGTACATATGACTACAAGGAACAATCTTTAAAAGATATTAATCTTGACAAACTGTAGATAATATATTATTAAATGATAATATAAAACTAGATATACTTACGTTGCCCAAGTAATTACTCAACTGTCAGAGAAAGTACCATTGAGTCTGTCTGCAAAAGTCATGCTATCTCAAAGAAGTTGCATAGAAGAGAGAGATAAATGATTGACTTCACAATGTGTAAGTCCACAATACTTGTGTTATTTTTTCTGTTTAAATAAATCTTTGATCTCCTTTTATGCTTCAAATTTGGTTGGAAAAAGAATTAGGTTACCTTAGTTAGTTACTAGTTTATCTTAACTAATTAAAAATTTAAAGGTTAATTAATATAAATAGTTATTAGTTAAGGTTTAATTAAGACTTAAAAGTATTAATGGATCAAGTATTTGCATATAGACTAAACATTTACTAATGGGTGGGGGCCCTTAATCAATTAATAATAAAATAGAATAACATATATCAATAAATAAATAGATAAATCAAAGTTTAATAAAATTCTTATTTATATTAATACCGTAATGCATATTTTCAAAAATTTACTTAAGCATATATATATCAAAAAATTAAAGTCTACTGTATTTTCAAAACATCATCACTAAAACATCAAAATTTGAAAATCAAAGTAGCAAATTCAAAAATATAGGGTTATACCAACATTAAATTCATAATGAAAATAAAAATTTATCCTACTAACATCCAAAATTCATCAAAATCTGATAAAACCTCAATAACTATTTTCCTTTGCTCATTCATAAATTCATTGTATTCGATCTTAGTTGTTGGAAATTGAACCAACTTAGTTATAGTATCACTTGTATTATCATCAATCTCTACCTAAATCTTCTCTAGAATTCTGACCTTAACTAGATTGTCTATGTCATTCTAACTATTTGACCATCTATCTGAAGTGGTTGAATGAATTTTAAGTATGCATTTTTTGCAACCTAAAATAGGCTCCTTCAAACTTAATTTTTTGTATCCTACAATAGGATTTCTTTGATGTGGTGAGGGTTTACTAAAAATAGAAGGCATGATAATATTAACAAAGTTATTGGTATGGGCTACTTCAATGTCTAGCTGAGTGACTTCATTAACCTATTGTGGCTCATTAACATGTTGAATTTTTCCTGGGATAGGCAACTAAATTGGAATATGAAGTAAATCATTCTACAAGTGGTGAGAGGAACTATTTTGGGATTGATACTTAGCACCACATCTATTGCCATGGAATCCTCTATTACTCTTAGGGTTTGTAGAATTAAAAGAAAAATTATTCAATACATTTCAAAACTCAGGGTCAATAACATCAAAGTGGATTGACATCTTGACACCCCTAATAACATAACTAGGGCCAAATCTCATAGCCCTAAAACCTCTCATTGGAATATCTATTTAAATATTTCTGATTCACATTGTCTAAATTTTGACCCCAACCTCTGTTATCATTACTTCTACTTGATCCTGTTGATCCCAACCTAGCATCTTATCCATTGAAAAATCTTCAAAAACTGATTGAAATAATCACATGCATCTATCAATATGAAACTAAACTGTATTTAAATATACTCAATCCTCAATTTCAAAATTCATTATCATTAAAAGATCAAAACTAATTCTACTAACTAAACTACATATTCATATGAAAGACTGCTATATAAACTGAATCACTAAGATATTAAATTGAAATCTTATTTTTGATATATTTTATCATATATTCATGTCTTTCTACTCTCACTTTAAATATAATCTGACACTTGTACAAATGTCTAAACCAGTTCAATCATGTCTGAAAGAAAAAAAATTATTCATGACATATATTCCTCAAAATGCAATCCATATAGCTTATTCCGAATCAAATAAGAGATTAAATCATCAAAATATAAAATTTGAACAAAAATTTGTCCTTCCAAGTCAATATTATAGTTTTACAGCAACTAAAAACATCTCTTATTGATCTATATATTCATGGTTTTGAAATATCTTATAGAATGCAGATAACATAAAATTTTATTTTATCAGTCAAAGTCTTGATCAAAATAATATACTTAGATTTTCATGAGAAAGATACTCCTAATATCAAATTCTAATCACTTCAAAATCATTGAAAAATGTGAAATGTAACCAGAATACCACAACAACCATTTATAATTTTTGCATGTATTCCTTTTATAGAAATTTCAATAGGAATCAACAAGAACCCTTCACACAAAACATTTGACATCATTGTACTAAAATAAATTGTCACAACCTCTCCAAATTACTAGATATTTCAACATTTGACTTCAACAAAAATATCTAAAATTTCTAAATTAGTTATTTTCAAACAATTTTTTTATGATAGACCAAAATCTGACAAGCCTATCCATATAATATCTTTGTGCATAACAAAAATCATCTCATATCAAACCCTAACATGAGTTTGAAATAATGCTCTAAAAACATAAAATGATGCATTTCAAATCATATCACTATATAATATTCAACCAACATAAATTCAAAATAGAACCATGTATGTCTAAAATATGTCTTCTAAATCATACTTTTGGGACTAATAAATAACTTGTTATAGTTTTTTCAATAAGACTAATAACTATTTCTTTATTTCCAATACTTGAACAAACCCAAGAATACCTTCTGTGCCAAAAATAACTGTCCACAAAAATATTTTGACAACCTTCCATTATTTTCTTAGATAAATTCAACACACTAAATTTCCATGACATAACATGTAGGATTTTTTCTTCAAAAACCCATGAATACATGAAACTGTAGAAAGATACGACTAAAAATATATTTTCATGCTTGAACACACTTTTGAAACCACTTATTTATGACATGACAAACAAAAACCCTTCAAAATATTCATGAAACAAAAACACACAAAGTTCATCCCTACAAATCCCAAAGTTTCAAGTAAGCCTTTGAAACTATAAACAACATATTTCAAGCACCATAGCAATATATATTACTTATAGAAAGCCAACATTGGATGCATATTCAACAAGAGAAATCTTATATATTCTCAAATATCATGTTTAAACCAAATTAGTAGTCACATATTCTTATCTCATCATCTGTCTAGAATATATCAAAAACTAAATCCATTTATTATCGATATCCAAGAAAAAAAGTGATTTATTCAACCACTAAACTATAAGTTCATTCATCTTCCCAAAACATACATGCATAGATTTAAACAAATAGTTTCATCAAAACTTATCAACATGTAGACCTAAAACCATATTCTTTCCATTCAACCAAAAAACTAATCAAAATAACTCAAAAACATTCCTCAAATCTTTTTCATTTATTCATAGCATACTTGTATGCACTTTTTTGCAATCTTTTCATTCACAAATCCCCTTTGTAACTTTAAAATCCAAATCGACAGAGTAAAGGTTCTACAAGAAAGCTTCAAGAAATAACTAAAACCAAGAAAATTAAGCTATTTGTAATCCAAAGCTTATGAATTGACTACTGTGCTAAAGTGTAAACTTACCATTGGCTCATTGAAACTGAGACAAGTACTTAGCATACCACCAACTAAATTAGCAAATCCACCAAATTTAAAGATAACCAATATACTTGTTAAAACTTTAACTGATCTCTGTTAATCAAGGTATGTACCCTTATCATTAAAATCCTAAATCTCCAAATAATCTTTCCAAGATCTTGAAGCATTGATCATGTTTCATATTAACTCACCCTACCAACCAACATGTCACAAGGTTTTCCAAATGGACTGCCAACTCAAATTTGCCAACTAACTTGTCAAACACATAGGGCCTTTATGTCTCAAAAATGAACATAGCCTTGGTTAATCAAATTAACCTTTCAACAAATCATTTATCTCATAAGCTTTCATGGATTGAAACAAAACTATTCAAAATACCCTCAAAATCACCATGGCCTAATAGATTTATATCAAAACTAAAGAATAAATGACATTAGATTAGGACCTTTATCAAAATAAATCCTTAGGATTAAACTTATAACCCTTTAGGAAATAGTTTAAGCTTTCAAAAATAATATCAAACCACTTATACCATGTCTCATATAATGTCATATTGAACATGAAAATTCATATTTTATACTTGCAAATGAAATCGAACTAATAAAAACCATTGTGACCAATAAACAATACATACAAACCATGTCACATATTATAATTATAGATTGAAAATATCAAATTATTAAAATCTGATCAAGCTATTAATCTAAAAACTAATTTGAAATCCATATAAAATACTCAATTGAAGATCAATGTAGATATTTAATGTTATCATGATAAACCATATAAAGATTCTGATTTTGATAAACCATGTAAAATGTCACTATTTCAACTAAAAATGCTATATTGTAACTTGATAAAAAATCAACTGAAAAATAAAATAACTGATCACAACTATTCAATAATGATAAATACATATGCATATTTTATTCACTCACCCATTTATGTTTTTTTAAACTACTTAAAATATAAATACGAACTCATAAACCAATTATCATCAACTTATATAATTGAAAATATGCATCTAAATACACTACTAATTGACTAGGTTCCCGACATAGTTTTAAACTTTATGACTAAGTTATCTCTATGGCAGAAAAGTATTAGTTTTAAAAAATTAAGGGGTGGGGGTGTGATAAATAGGAATAAAAAAGTCTAGTGTTTGTTGTTTCTGTGATCAAGTAGTGGATTTGGACCACTCGTGTAGATTGAGTTCCTTTATGACTTTTGAGTACTTAGATTGAGGACTACTTCAACATCATCTTTGGGAGATTTCTAACTCTCTCTTCTTCTTTTCTCTCTTTTGACACTTTATTTTCTAGAACCCATATAAGTATTTTTTTACTTGAATCAATGGCATTCTTGGTGATTTTTATAGTGACACCAGTATGGTATCCCCACCAGTGACACTAGTATAGTAGTCCCACTAGTCTTTATGCTCACTTCTCACCATCTTATTAGAGGGTGTTCAAGCAATGCTTCCTCAAATTTATCATTCTACCCAATATTTTGGAGTGCAGTGTTCATATTCAGTGATCCTTATATTAAACACCATTTATACTTTCACTTAGCAATTAAAACAACTCAACAACCATGTACTCTAACAAGATAGATTGACATCCATAGGGACACATGGCTTGACACTACATCCTTTATTATACCCACCTAAGCTATGGTTAATAAGAGGTGTTGGTATAGGATATTACTTTCGTACTCTTTATCTTAATTAATTTCTTATTGGAGAAGTGAGTCCCACATTTATGATATGGTTGAGATTCTCCTAGTTTCCACCTATATATGTACCTATTCACCTAGCCATTCACATGGAAATGCAAGTTGAACTATTAATTGTATAATATATCTGAGTTATAGATAGTTCATTATCTTTGTGTGAAATACATTAGCTTCATGGATATAGTCCTAAACAAATTCTTCTTTTGGGTTAATTCCTTCACCTCCTTGTTTAGATTTAGTAGTACTCTTTTCATCAATAAAGATTCTCTTATTTATCATTCTTCCACATGTGATGGTGATCTTGCACTTTCTTCCTCAGATTGAATAAATTGATAGCCACCTTTAATTATTATATGGCTTGTTTATATATTCTCAAGACATTCATATGACCTATAACTAAAATATCTGTTATATTTCAAATATTTCCCCAAAATCCTTCTTCTCTGGCTCTTGTATATGGTATTATTCCTCTATATGAATACCCTCATTTTGTACTATTGTTTTGACCTTGAAAGTTGCTTGTTTTTTCATTATGAACCTACAACTAAATTATACAATCTTATTGCCCTCTAGTTATAAAATTTATACCTCCTCTAAATTGTTGAGTTTTTCTTCTAGACAACTTCTTTTCTACCTTGAGAGAAAATTGATAATCCTCTTCCACTAATCTTGGAGACAACAAAGTTATTTCATCCTAAATATTTAACCTCAAACCATTGATATATCTTGTTATTTTTCTCAACATCTTCTATATGACTAACTTTGATTGAAAACTTGTATAATTTTTCAATGTAATCCTTTACACTCATATCTTTCTCCTTCAAGTTTTAGAGTATCTTGAACTTACTCTAATACCAAAAATAATGGGAAGGGATTAAGGAAGATCAAACTTGCAACTTGCTTAAGAGAGAGATGATTAGGCCTAAAACCTTCTTGAATGTAAAATTAAACAAAACACGATGTTATATAATATAATAAATTATTACATATTTATATGATGTTAACTCAACTAACCATAATTATTTATTCCTTTCCTCAAACTTGAAAATACAAGAACAGGTGAAAACAATGTTTTTAAACCTTAAAAGTAGGTTTATAGACTGAGTTTATTTAATAAATTTATCATTATGTGTCATCAAACATTTAAAAAAATTAAACTTCATATTTACCATCATTCACCTCTCTAAAAATTTCCTTTGCATTTGGCTAGGACATTTTTAATTTGTGATGATTTTAGTATTTCTAGTGCTCGAAATAAACCTTCTTTTATACCTGCAGTCTAAGTTTTTTTAATATATTGAGGTGTATGACTAAAAAATTATTGAAACTAATTTCAAATATTCATAAACATCCTCATACACCTCTCTATAAAATTTCATGTAATTTTAATGGTTATTTTTTAGTTATGATGATGTTATTATACTAAAATGCTAGCTACCTGTGTATAGTTTGAGATGCACTAAATCAAGTGAAAATTGATTTTTAGACTTGTTTTTGGAATATTTAAATTGTAAATTATTATGAACACACACACACACACACACACACACACACACACACACACACACACACACACACACACACACACACACACACACACACACACACACACACACACACACACACACAAATAATACTCTACAAATCAATTTATCACCATGATAAATCTCAAAAAATGACAAAAAAAAACACTTTCCTTGACTGTATAAGCACCTTTCTTGACTGTATACATGCAATGAACTAAAATTCAATGAAAATTCAATATTTAAAATCAAGTTTGAAATATTTGAAGATTAAAAACTCTTAATACACATTTATCTTTTCTTTCCACTTGATTTATCTCTTTACCAATCTTTAAAAGTAATATAATACTGCATTACTTGACTATTATAACCTTGTGTTTTTGACTACAACAACCTGTATTATGTTTTCTCACGTACAACATGAATAAACATTATTCCAATGAAATATAAATGAATTTAAGGAAAAAATATAATAAATTAAATAAAATTATGAGATTTAAATATAATATATAATTCAAAGTGTTATTCTTTAGTTGTTTATAATGTAAAATTATTACACAACATTATCAAAAACTCTAGTTTTCAGAACCTCCTCATTCATTTCTCCAAATCTAGGAGTTTTTTAGTTTATTTTATTTTCTCTCCTCTTTATCACATGATCCTAAACTATATTTATTCTCTCCTCATTATCCTTTCATCATTCCAATCTCCTAAACTTTCTCAAATTATCTAACTAACCTAAAAGACTCAACCTAAGCCTTAACCATAGTTGTGTTTGACAAAATTAGTTATGAATAAAGATAGTAGAACTATTCTAAACATATACAAGAAATTCCTTGACACATACATGAAAGTATATGAGATTTGGTTGAACTAGAAGATGAGAAATACCCTTCAAAAATCCTTTATAAAATCAAAATTTTAAAAAGATAGTTTTGACAAGAAAATCATTATTAGGCTCAAATGACCAAATTTTAGAATGCTAGAGATTTAAAAACCTTATAGATGAATAAGAAAAGCTTTCCAAACTTATTTCAATCCAAAATTTTAAAACTTGAATAACAAAATTATAATTCTCCTACATCACTTAACATGCTTACTGATATAATCTCTTGTAACATACAAAAATGCATCTATTAAACCCTTGTTAGTATTAAGATGAGTAACTAATGCTTCTTTATCTTCCATTTGAAATAGAGTTTCTTATTATAAATTTACATTGCTTATAAAGGAAATAATTATAATTTGAGATGAATTACAATAATAATAAAAATATGAAACCTTAAGTCAAATTAGGGTTTGCATATAAAAACATAGAGGTCAAGTTCACCAATTGTTTAACCCTAAACTTTATTCATACAAGGGTACTTAAGGGTTAATAATATATAAATTAATAAGTATGAGGGTGATAAATAGATCTAGACTAGGCCAATTATTTTTCAAACTTAGATAAAATATTTTGAATTAATACTATTGAGATATGTCAAAAATAAAAACTACATATATTGAATGATATTGAAATAAATTAAAAATAAGAGTTCTTAGCCCCTTCATTATGCATACAAAAATATGGAATAAAATAGGATAGGAGTATATTAGATCAATATTCTAGAACAATCATCATATTATGTAATTATTCATTCTATGGCCTTGGATACTTGCATCAAATCTAGATGGTTGCTTCAATGTTGGTTTTTGAGTTAGATGCAGATGTCTAGTATAGAATAATGACTAGATTTGCATTTGTCCACCTAGAGTCTTCTAGGTTTTTTATCACATTTTTTATGATATTTAAATATCATGTTCAAAGGCCATTTCTCTTGGTTAAATTATCAAACCCTAGCTTCCTCACCCTTGGAGTGATTATGGGAAAAATGGTTAGTAGGCATAGGTGTCAAGCTACCCAAAGACCCTTATATAAATGGGTGTTGCCTATATATATAATAATATTAAAATGGCCTTAGACTTATGTAATTGTCCCCTACATGTTGGCTTGTGTGTGAATGAAGATGTAATATGTGATAAGCAAGTACATAGACTGACCTAGCTTATAACTTGGAAAATATGGCTAATGGGATGCTCATTCAGTAATTTAGACCTACAGGGATACTGATCCATTGCCTAATTTTAAAAAATATATGAATAGGTCATATTTTATCACTTTAAAACTTGATTGAGTGCTCTTGGTAAGTTTATTTGTGAAGTTTTGATATTTTCTATGTCTTTTCTAAGTGTCAAAAGAATGAGGTTTGAGCTTGTATACATACCAATCCCTTTTAGAACTATATCACACTAACGAAATTAGGTAGACCATAAATTTAATTTGAAAATTGGATGATGTTTGGGCACTAGACACTTAGTTTGAAAAGGGACACTTACATTGATGCATGCATCTAGATGGGATGCAAGTTTCCAGGAAGTTAAAAAGTAGGTATAGGTCTAAAACTAGAAGAGAAGGATAATTATCATGTTTTTAACATTTTTAATAGTATAGAAGGCCTATTCATTTGAATAATAGTGGTTAGACTAATATTAAGTAATTTGGCATAAATATATAGTGAACACGACACTTTTAACAACATGAAGGTCTTAGAGCTAAATGGTATAGCCATGATAGGCATATACCAAGTGTACAAGATTGAGGTGCTATATAATTCATATTTAGTTTCTACAAAGTTAGATCACAGGCATTGTCATTTTCTATAGTCATATAAGGCCATCAAGAGGGTGTATAGTAAGCCTTATAACATCCTAAATGTATAATTTCTCTTGTTTCCATGTCATAATTTACTTTACAAAAAAATTCATTAATGGTGTTTGTAGCTTAGCATGTGATTTGATTCATTTTAATACATGAGTTTTAATGATTCATTATAAATTTAATACATGTAAATGAAAACTAAGAAATATTGAAGTAAAAAATGCTCATCTAATATAGCCATATATTCTTTGTAAATTGAAAATCAAGAAATATAAAGCTGATTTTTTAGGTCCTAAAAAAATAATTTTTTGTGTATGTAGATTAATAAATTCATTGAAATCCAAGGTCAAAATAAATTACTTTCAGTGTCACATACCAAATATGAGGTCAAGATAAAGTGATTTTAGTGTTAGTGACTAAACCCGAGGTCAAAATAAATTTATTGTAGTGTTATAAATTAGATAAAGGGTTGATACAAAGTTACTTTAGTGTTAGATGCTCAAGAATCCATCTAAACCTTAAGACAATTTGTTTGAAGCAATGCTCAAATAAAATGTGTGGGTTTACCAATGTGTTTTATCATAATTTGGAATTAACTGGTGTATTAAATCTAATTAAGATAAAAAATATAAGGGTAAAAAATGCTATAAAATAAATTAAAACTAAAAAAATGAAAGTAGAGTAATAAAATGGACAAAACATCAATGAGTGAAATAAACTAACTATCAATGACACAAGAAGGCTTAGCTATTTTCTACTTATAGGTTGACTTTGTGATTGAAAGATGGTTGGAAATGATCTCTTAGATATAATTATGTGTGTGCAACATAAATTATAAATTTCACTCATCAAGTTAAAAACTAACTTGAAGGGGATATGATTGAATACCAATACTATATTCTATGATTTATTCTTGTCCTGTACAAAAAATCATGAAAATTAGGGTATAGTCACTTATTCTACCTGAAATACATCATTGTCTTGAAATTTAGCCATGTGTATGACCTATATATCACTTATTTAAAGTTGAAATCCTAATAAGACTTGAAATAGCTAAAACAATATAAAGAGAAAGGGGGAGTGTAATGTGCAAAGATGGACCCAATAACTTCCATGATGATTGATCACTGCCTACATATCTAACACTCCAAAGAGTGAAATCAAGCCCACATAGTTCTCCTAATTAGAGTACCTATATGAATATAGAGATGGCTTGAATACTTCATAATTATTTACTTCACATGGATATAATATGATCTCTAATTGGATAAGGCTACTTAAAATTAATAAAATTAAAATTTAGAAGAATAAAAAAGCTTTGTTTAGTGTGTAATAGTGTAAGTGTACCTCAATAATGAAATTTTCAAGTGGTAAAATAGGTGACTCAGATGTGACTTTATATATATATCCAAAAGGGGAAAACCTCAAGATACCTATCCTAAAAATTTGGACCAATATATAAGGAAGGATTTAAACATGAAAAAATAGTTATTACTATGTGAAGGATATGATCGAACCATAGAGGTCAAGATTGACTACCAATACTATCCCATTTTGGTTTATTTTGTCTTGGAAGGGTAAAGTCTGATTTTTAGGATTTGAAATGTCCTTAAAACTGTTTAGATAGGTTTTTAGTGATTAATAACATTGTTTTAAGTGTAAAACAACAACTTAGATATCAATACAAGTACTTAGGATAGAGTGAGGTGGTGAAATAGGTTCAAAATAAGTGCTCAAGTTAATTAAAGTAAAAGCGGGCCAAAATTAATATTATCAAGTATTCATTACCAAATTTGAGTATATACAATGACATAGTGGCCTTTTTAGATTTGAATTATGAATTAAATGTAAAATGGGATTGAGATAAATAAAGCCATTTTTCAAGTGACAACTATCAAATTACATAGTGAATTTCCAAGATAAATAAAAATAATGTTTCACAAAACATGCCAAATTTCAAAGCAAACTTGTGTTTTAGAAATATCCATGTTGGTGTATTAAGTGTTTTATAGTATAAAAAAGAATTTAGGAAACATCGGGCCAAGGTGTAGTTTGAATTATTATGTTTGTCATTCATTTTTACTTAGCTTTCATCATTTCCTTTATTTTTTACTTTAAACAATATCTTAGGTTAGAAACACTAATATAAAATGAATTAATATAAATGATACTATGACAAATGTGTCTTTCCATTTGTCACCATAACAGTAAATATGAATGGATGCAAATTTTTGGCAAAGATCCTTTTTTTTTTTTTAATAAATTTCAAGGAAATTGTATTTAAGAATTTATATATTTAAAAAACCCTAACCAACATCCATTAAATCATAACATGGTTGAGACATTTTTCTAAGAAAATTTTCATGAATAACACCAATTTTGTTAAAAAAATACAAGAAATTTAGAATTACATCTTAACTAATTAAAGACTTTATTGATTCTTGTGCAAATCAAGGTGAATTAAAAAGATTTAATATATAGTTTTAAAGTTACATAACCTATGGAAAGGTAATTAATGAATAATTTTAACATTACATAGACATTCACTTTTCATTTTTCAAGTCCACTAAAATTTACAGTGTGTGTGTGTGTGGGTGTGGCAACCATAATGAGTTTATCACTATTAATAACTAATTACAATTGATTTAAGAAATATGATCATACATATATATGTAATAGATAAAGGAAAAATGTATTCAACGTATGTAAAAATAATTTTTCTAAAAATAAAGACAAATATTTACAAATACCCAATTAGTATTGAGTAAACATTATAGTAAATGCTTTTTTATTTTACAAAAGTAGGGAAAAACAAGTTTTAAAACAAAAACATGGAAAATAAGCTTATATTGTATAATCTAGTGGTGAATATCATGGAGCTATATTACCTTTTCATTTATGTAAGGCAAAAATGTGGATTTGAAACGTAGTGATCATTATAAAATGTATCCAAAACCTACAAAAAAGTGTTTAGTTAGTAAGTTTATTTTAAGAATAAAAAGTAGCATTGGTTTATATGAAATGTATCAATTAGAAATTCTCACCAATATGAAAGAAAGATTCATGATTTACTGATAGTGGTAATGACATTGCTGATCTTGATAATACACGTGCCATTAATTTAGAATTTACATAGTTAATATGAAATAACATAAAATTTTGGGAAAATTATGTTAGGAAATGGTTGTCTAAGAGTGCAATCCAATATACCATATTTATTATGGACTGTACATTGTAGGGCATGCACATATTGATACTAAGTTTATTGGTTGTATTTTGGATAATATGCACTTGGATCAGTTGGCTATCCATAATATATGTAAAATGGCTAGAATGGAGAGAGGAATATTCTCTTTAGATTCAAAATTCCAATAATTTATATCATTTAATACAATTTTTTATTTATAATAACATGAAAGAACTATAAAAGAAAAAACATATTGAAATGTATGAAAATGAGCAAGGAAATGACTACATGCATCTATGTTGGCTTTCAAAAGAGATTTTAAATATGATTTAGTGCATTAATCATTGAACAAGTCAAAAAAGGAGGAATTTTTTAAATGGATAGTCCAATATCCTTTAGGTCCATGCATATAAACATTTTTGAATAAGAAAAGTGTCACAATATAGAAGCTATGTTTTCATAAATTTTATGGAAAAGTAGTATTTTTTGACTAGTTTATTATATATGGAATTAAAAATAATGATAGTTTTATAGTAGTGAGCCATATCACCTATTTTATATTGTTATTTTCATCTAAATGAAAATTCTATGATATACACAACCATTTCTAGAACTAGATATTGTGCAAATTTTTAAATAAAGAATTTCTTATACATTTGTAACCTAAGATGCCATTATGGTGGGGTTAGAGGGTTGTGTATCATATATATTAATATGGAAAACATAACCCCTCTCATTGGTAGTAGTGGATAATTACTAATAAATTGTAAGAAGATGAAATATCTAAATTTTGAGAGTGTAATTACATATGAGAATAATGTAGCGTAATAATTACTTTGACGCAAATTCAAGGAATTCCATTGTAGCATAGGACATATAATTAGTAATAATGTTGCTAATTATTTTTTGAGTATATAAAATTAGATCAGTAGGTAATGGGAAGATGATATAGAAACCTTAATAATTTTCATCCAATCAACATTCAAGAAAATGGTAATTTTATACAATGCCTTAACAAATGTGCACCTTTACCATTAAAATAAGTGAAAATTTTAAATAAATTAATAAAAATGAGTTTTAATAAGAAAAATTGAAAAAATTATTCATGAAATAAAGTGAATGAAATGAATTTTATGGTTGTATGATTTTTTCAACTCAAACAATTCCATTACAATTGATAAAGAAATCAAGATAGACAATAACATATAACAATGAAGAAAATATAAGACATACATGAATTAGTTTATAGAAAATAATAAATAATGAAGGCATGGAAAAAATATAAATAATCAAAATATTACTTATAAGACAAAAGAGTCATATATTTAAAAAATTATAGGCAGAAATTTAAAATCGCATTTATGAATTTTATTGCTTCACATTAGAGAACTTTAAAATGGTCAAAACAACCTAGAAATTTCTCAAAGGATTACATATAATTAAGCATGATTTATATATAAATCAATAAAAATTTTATAAGGGGGGAAACATGTTACCATTTCACTTTGAGCACTTCTTTCCATCATGACTCATTTTACAATGCAAACACACAACTCTACAGTAATCAACACATTCAACGATAGATCAAACAAAGGAATATGAAACCTAAAATTGTTTTTTTATCAATATAATGATCACAATTTTATTTTTAAGAGTGGGGAACAAAATACCAATACTATTTATTGATTAATCATGTTTTGTCAATTTATTTACAAACCAAGTCATATGCACATTAAAAAATAACCAATTTGAAACTTGAACAATACTGGAATTTTGTTTATATATTTATATTGATAAATCTATGAAATGGGTTTTATCCAAAAGAAAAAAAATCTATGGAATGAGAGATAGAGTGTCAGATCATTTATTTAGAGAGAATAAATGATTAGAAATCCTATTTTTAGAGTAATTATTTGGAACATTGTTTTACTACATATGCATATTTTATATATTTAGATCTTTGAGTAACTTGAACTCATGTTGTTGCTCTTGAGTGTATTCAAGAAAAAGGGTAAAGGGCCACTGAATTTTTTTCTTCAAACTCAAGGAGGTTATTATTTTCAACCATTTTTTTTGATAGTGGGAGCTTCAACTACTTCCACTCTTATATCTGCACAATGGAATACACATTAACTTCTTCAAGAAGATCATTTTCAAACTAAAATCAACATTATCAAATCATGTTCCAATAGAATTTAGTTATGAAGGAAAAAATTCATATAATTTGGAAAAATTCAGTTAAATGAACAAGAAATTTATTGTCTTGCAAATGAGATAATTCATGAATAAATACTTACCATAAATTATAGGAGGAAGGATACCACTTCCATACTACATCTCATACACAATTTTAGATTGTGGACCACATTTGGTGACAAAACTGACTTCAATATTGGTGAATATTCAATTTATATGCTTACCATCTTTTATTATTACTAAGAATCTCTTCTCTAGTTTTTGCCATAGATGCCTAGGAAAATTTAGAAAACATAGTATTGAAATTGAATAAGAAAAATAACACATGGGATTAAAATAAATTATTTTCAAAAGTATTGATATATTAAATCAATATTTTACTTCTTAACTTACAAAGGAAATACAAAACTATATCATCTAAATGGTGTGTAAGATGATGTGCATGTTAAATTGTACTTCATAGGTGGAAAATACATCTAAAATTTAGAGTGTGTCCCAATGCACAAGGGGCATGATTGGATGCTAGGATACAATGTGAGTATCTAAAAACTCTACAAATAGAAACAATGTTAAATAAATCCCATCTCATATCCAATGTTGATTCAATGAAAAAAAAGTATTGGCTAATTAGTGAACCAGTTAGATCCATTTAATTAGTGCTGCAAAACACTTATCTTCTACTTTACAAACACAAATGAATATATCATAGGATCTTACAAATCAACCATATTCAATTTTACTAGATTTGAACCTACAACCTTTATATAATTAATAAATCTTGAATACCTATTAAAAATGGGATTTTTTCAGGTATACATGGTGGTATAATTATAGATAATTATAAAAAGGTTTAAATTTTTTTAGATAATTCTTTATATATGTATTGTACAAGCATTAGGGTATTGTGGTATAGATACAAAATTTAAAGACCTTTTAGGGTAATTTTAAAATATAAATATATTTACATGCACATAAATTGCATCAAAAGCTCAGATAGTCTAAATATAAAAGGTTATGTTATGTATATACCCTCTGTATATACATAAAGTTGTAGGGATTATACCCTTATCATAGTAGATAAACCAATCACACTAGTACAAATTAGAATATGGTTTTCTACCTACCATGTAGTGGATCAACTAATCACACTAGATCCATTCCAACTAGACTATGGTTGTCATTGTAAAAGAATAAGCACATAATGGGAAAACTACATCACTTTCCTTATTCAATGATGTAATACATAAGTAGGGAAGTAATGTCTTCCACCTAGAAATGTTTTTATGGGTCCACAGAGGAAGGATATCAATGCTGGATCTCTTGAAAACTATCAATCCATTTCAAAAAATCTCAAACATCTTATCACCTCAATTATAATTACTTAGGACAAATCTACCACACAAAATTCAAACATCAACGTGTTAACATATAATAAAATCTATTGATATGTAGTAATGGAACTAAGTTTGGAACTTATGTTGATGAAGCAAACATGTTCCTTGATAAAATAAAACCTAGCTAAAAGTTTTAGGTTTAATCTCATTTTGAAACCCAAATAGAAACAAACTTAGAATTCATTCACCTCATTTCTTTCTATTGACATGACCTATTTATATGGAAACCACAAAGTTCATGAAACTTAAAAGAGTAGCTAGATGCATGTTTAAAAAACATTCAATATTCAAATATTCATTTCTTTTAGATTTAAAATATAGAGAAGTAAATTATTAAATTTCTTTGAAGAAAATTCCAGCCAAAATTCACTTGTAGATCCAACAAAAGAAATAAAAACGTCCCTTTCCCTTATACACCATTAAAATATGAACTAGAGTTTTAAAAACCCACAAATAAAATATATTATCATTGAAAAAAAAAACACCCAAATAATCAATATATAAAACACAATTTACTCAAACTCATGCCATGTCACATAATGACACTACTTGAAAAAAAACACAAATGATTATAGATGTGAAAAAAATAAAAAAATATGAACTATATTAAAAAAAACATAACCTAGCCTAGTCACTTTACATTCACTAATATCAACTATGATGATATTTTGTTTCACTGTAAACTTGTATTAATGTCCACTACAAATCTAACATATGATATTACCTAACTTCATATGACTATAATGGAAGTCTAAGATAACATACTATTTTTTCCCTTGAGATTATAGTTTAGGTAAACATATTTATAATACTTCATTCTTATCAAATACAAAAAATAACTATTCTTTATGAATTGAAAATAAACTTCTATAGTTAAAAAAATATTTTTTAACTAACTAAATACAAGTTAAATGTCATTTTCAAAACAAAAAATTGATCAAACTATATGCCAAATTTACATTTCATGAATTCCACAACATGATTGGGTAATGAAAAGCCATTAATAAAAAACTTGAAACCTATATAATGAAAAAATAATAAATATAATGTGATTAAGCATTATAATACACCATGAATGCCTAAGTATTAAATGGAACTAGAAATGGTGTATCATTATGTAAAATATTTTAGAAGGTTTGTTACCAAAATTTTAACTTTAGATGTATGACTAAGACTTAAATTTTTGGATCTAATAACAAAAATTCTCCAAGATCATATATTCTATTTGAGAAGGTGTTTGGACTGAATGTTAGAATCTAGATGAAGTATCTAAAATTGAAATCAAAATTCTAGGTTTTGTTCACATAGTTGTTCCCTTCACTTCCTTTCCATAAGACTATTGGTGTAGACTTTTATACCACTAGATTTTGTATGCATGGTCTAGTAAAGTTTGCTTGGGTTTAATAAAGGTCCTTAAGGGGAAAATAATCTCACATGCAAGAGGTGATTGGGACTTGTCTATTTTCCACCTATATAAGGAACTTCCTTATGTACTTTTTGGCTAATGCTTATTAATATAACTTTCTTTTGTGGAGATAAGGTTCTTCCTCTTTTGAGTTATTTTCTTCTTCAAGTTTCACTGATCTATATAGGTTTTCTCCATGCATTTGATCCTATCCATTAGATATGATTGTGGCCCACTCTGACATGATATAAGAGCTTTTCTAGTAGCTGAATGCCATTATTACCATTATAAGATCTAGCATTCAACTTGTTTAGATGTTTTTCATGATTTTAGTTTTTAAGGGTTTGGTGGGATTTCTCAAAAATTCATGCATATATATACAGATGGCATCTACAAATGAAAAATAGATAATGATATTATATTTATAAGGTGTTAAAACCCTAGAATTAGCTATAAACATGACCTAGTTTCATGATAGTCAAATTTTCACCATTTTTGAAGTCTTTAAAGACATTTTTAAAAAAATTACAAATTCCATACTATCTAATACTCAAATCCCAAAAAGTTTTTTGATATTTTTATGGGTTTTAAAAAATATAAGTAGGTATTTTCCATATTTGCATAAGGATGTACAAAGTTTCCAAGATCTAGGTTCTCTTTGTAGGGATTTTAACCATTTTTGATTAGTTTTAGATGTTTTTTGCAAAATTTATAACTTGTAAAATTTTTAGCCTCTTCAAGCCCTTCTCTATGTGGTGATGTGGCACTTGAAGCACACATACATTTTTACACATCTACTAGCACGAAGGACCATCAATCAGTTCCTAGTGGATGTGAATGTATGACTACAATCTATTACATGTTCATACCCCATGCTTATATAAGGCCCAAAACCCACTGGCCCAACCACCTTAGATGTGGTGACATGATGATGCATGAACTCTACATGCCATGCCTCTATAAGACCTAAAGCCTAACCCAACTACCTTAGACATGATGATGTGTGAACTCTCCTCACTACAACTTCACCATGTCCATGATGAAATAGAGAACAATCACCAACCACATGAATTCACCTTCATGTGTCTATAGGTCTAGAGGTTGTCCTCCCTCCTATTTCTAGATTTGGTTTTAGTTCTAGATGCATTAATTTCATGGGCATGAATACCTCCTTCCTATAATTGAGCATAGCTTTTAACCTATTGGTCATTTTGAGGTGCTATTTTTTTTAAAGTGCATGTTTTTTTGTGATATTCACATTGGTGTTATTCTAATTCTTTATAAATTTTAACCTATACAAACTGGGGGTGGGTTGTTACATTATTAGTATAAATCACACATAGTTCAACAATTACTTCTTTTTTACACCATGGATCTCAATTCAGTTCCATTTCTTACACCATTCAACTATCATGAGTGGAAAGTCAAAGTGCAAATCCTCTTGAGGAGCAAAGGCTTACATAGAATCACAATGGGCACAAAAACCTAGCCAACACATGATGCAAAGAAGGTTAATTTGTATAATTGAAGTGACAAATCCTATGGTCTATTTTGTATGTCTTCCAACTTGCATTTTTGTATCGAATCTACAACAAATTCAAATCAAGTGTGGACCTTAATAGATAAACTCTTTAGAAAGTAGGTTGAAATGAGGAGTCATGAGTTATAAAATGATATCATCAATTTGAGCACAGATGATTTTGATACAATACAATACTTTTTCACTAAGTTTAAATCACTCAAGTTATAGTTGAAACTATGTATCATTGACAAAAAAGATGATCAATTGATTCTTTCCATCCTTTCAAAATTGGGATATGAATATTTTATATTCATTTCTACCTTTCATGCCACTAAATGTACAATTAGAACTACATGAACAATGCTATCCTCGGATGACCTTACTACTGACTTGAATCAGGATCAAGACAAGATCATTCAAATGGGTACACTGAAGTCTTCCAAATCTTGTACCTTATTTATGAGTCATGACAAATAGAAGGCTTCCAATAACAAGGATAAGAAACAAAAAAAGAAGGAACTAGAGCAAATAAAAGGTAAAAAATATGATGATAAGACAAAAGCATCAAAATAGTCCTCCTTTTCAAACAATAAATCCAAAAAAGAGTGAATCACATGTGGCTATTGCAAGAAATCTAGGCATTATGAAGCCAAATGCATGAAGAAGCATATTGACCAGTTGACAAAAATGCTTTAAAAGTAAAATATCAATGTCCTTGATTATTCTAATTAGAGTTCATCATCACAGGTGTATTATAATGCTAAAGACAATAAGAAGGGAAAATATAAGGGTAAATCACTTGTTTCAGTTGCATCCTATCCTTATACATGGGTTATTGATTCTAGTGCATCACACTACATGGATTAATCACATGACATGTTTAAATCCTTGGAGAATTATTCTATGCCTTCCATTTTGTTGGGTGATGAAAATTTCATAGAATTTAGTGGGAAAGGATGTGTTTAAGTTAATGATGGGACATTTCATGATGTTCTATGTGTTCCCTCTTTATCCACCAATCTCCTATCTATTTACCTGATCACTTACATTAGTTTGAGCAAGAAAGTTCAGTTCACACCCAATTATGTGGATATTAGGGAAGATAAAAGTGACTCCATTTTTACATTTGGGAAATAATATCACCAATCTAGGTTATATAGTTTCTCACATTTTTCTCTTAATCAACCTTCTATTCCATTGCTCACTAATTTAGATGAGGTGAGTAAATTATGACATGAGTGATTCAACCATCATTACCTATATCAAATTAGTCATCAAGACATGGTTTCAAGGTTTCCATAAGTTAAGTTTTTTGATAGAGTTTGTCAGGGTTATATTCCTGGTAAGCATCTAAAGGAGATGTATGACAAGGACAAATCATAGAGAGATAAATAGATATTGAAGATTGTTCACAGTGACATTACTAGCCCATTTCTAAATCCTTCATTTATAAGGACTAAATACATAATTTCATTTATGAATAAATATTTAAGGTATACTTGGGTGTAATTTTTTAAGCATAAAATTGAGGTCTTTAATCATTTTTAAGACTTCAAGGCACTTGTAGAGAAATAGTTAGGTAAATCCATAAAGATTTTGCATATCAACAATAGTGGTGAGTATGTAAGTAACTATTTTAAAAAATTCTATACATTAGAGGGGAATGGATTATAGAATATAGTTCTATATAGTTCTCAATATAATGGTGTTATAGAGCTAAAAACACATCTTTGAAGGAAATGACCAACTTTATGTTACACTCCAAGTCTCTTGCACCTTAGTATTGGGCCAAGGCCATCAAATATGCTTGTTATATCTAGAATTGAGTTCCTCATAAAGCATTGAAGGGAATCACACCCTTTGAATCTTAAAGTAGTTAAAACCCCATATTAGATCACTTTAGAGTGTTTGGTTTGCCTATTATGTCTTGTATTCCAATGAAGAAACATAAGCCATTAGAACCTTAGAATAAGTATTACATATTTGTTGGATATCCTTAGGGTGTTAGGGGATACAATATTATCCACCCCACCACCCATGAATTTTTCATTAAGAGGAAAGTTAATTTTATAGAGAGTCCTTCAGACTCCACACTTGACACCTCTCACCCTTAGATGCACTTGGATTTGATGATAGTTTTGATGTTTCAGATCAACCTGATCAACTTCCTGATGATCTTAATTCTTCTTCTAGTTTTAACAATGAGAGTAGTGATGAGGATTCCCCTCCTTATCCCAAATTATCTTTAGATGATGAGGAATATCCTATTAACTCTCCAAGCACTAGTCATCTTTAGGCTAGACAGTCATTGTAAAGTGATGGCTAATGGGTTGGAGATACATCAAATAATAGGTGCACACATTCATAATTCTAGGATGTGCCACATGATTTCATGGCATCTACTTTTGATCCACAATCATTTCATGAGGCATCAGGCACTCTTGAGTGGGATATTGCTAGAGAAAAAGAGTATAATTCATTTCAAAGGAACAACACTTGGGATTTAGTCCCACTACTTAAGGGAAGAAAACTTGTTTGATGTAGGTAGAACCAAAAAAATTTGTAATAGATAGGTCCATAGATAAGTTCAAAGCATGTTTGGTAGTAAAAGGTTTTTCTCAGGTGCTTGACATTGACTAAACTAAGACATTCACTCTAGTTTCCAAAATGAACTCAATATGACTCACTCTTACCATTACCATAACACATCATTAGGATGTTCATCAGATGGATGTGAAGAGTGCCTTTCTTCATAGTGACCTTAAAGAGTAAATATACATGGAGCAACCACAAGGATTTATGGGAGATTATTCCTTAGTTTTCAAACTATGGAAATCTATCTATGGTCTCAAACAAGCTCTTTGAGCTTGATATGCCAAGATGGACTCCTTTCTTATTTTTATTGGGATCACTAGAGGCCATTATGATCCAAATGTATACACATTGTGGTAGGATGATTTAATATTGATTTTATTTCTCTTAAAAAATGACTTATTGATCATAGGGAGTTATCCATCCACTGTTATAATAGTGACAACTACTTTATCTGATAATTTCTCAATGACTAACTTGGGCTTGTTGTACTACTTATTTGGGATTAAAGTTACTCAGTTAGACTTTGGTATCACTATTACATAGTCTAAGTATGCTCTTGATTTACTTGCATGGTTTAGTATGTATAATTATAAGCTAGCTCTGACTCCTTTCCTATCTAGTGTGAAGATTGAGGTTGATTGCCCATCTTCATTGGTTGATGCTACCTCATATCGATAACTTGTTGGTAGCCTCATGTATCTTACACACACTAGACCTAACATTTTATATATAGTGGGCATGGTGTCTAGATTCATGTAGGAACCACATGAGAAAAACTAAAAATCATCTAAGTAGATCCTACACTACATTTTAGGTACTCATATTTTTGGGATTTACTATGGAGCGAGCATCGACATCAAATTAATTGGTTATATAGATTCAAATTAGGTTGGTGACATTCAAAACTCTAAGTCTACATTTGGCTATAGTTTCTCCCTTGGTTCAAGTCTGATTAGTTGGTCAAGAAAGAAGCAAAATGATATTGCTTTATCTTCTATATAGGTAGAATACAAAGGAGTTTTTAATGCAGCCACTAAGGCTATTTGGATTTAGGGGATCTTCAATAAGTTTATCATCCAATTTCATTGACCAAAAATCATACTCTGTGATAACCAAAGCACAATATAGATCTATAGGAATCCATTCCTCCATCAGTAGACTAATCATATCAAGATTAACATGCATTTAATTTAGGATCTCATTCATGATTAGGTTATTGATATCTACTACATAAAGATAATAGAGCATATTTTTGATATATTCACAAAACCCTTCACTGAGAGCAAGTATCTTCATTTATGATCTCTTCTTAGGGTTTAGACAACTCTATCTTCTTCCTCCTCTTGGGGATCATATCTATATACTTGGGTACCTCATCAGGGCTTTGTGTTGAGACCCAATTCTTCTACCCACCTAAGCTATGTTTAAGGGGGATGTTAGTGTAGAATTTTGTCTGAGTAGGTTTTGTCTACATGGTCTACTCAATCTTGCTTAGGTTTAATAAAGGTCCTTACAAGGAAAATAATCCCACATGCATGAGGATGTTGGGACTTGTCTATTTTCCATCTATATAAGGAACCTCCCTATGTAATTTTTGGCTAATGCTTATTAATGCAACTTAATTTTATGGATACAAGATTATTCTTATTTTGACTTGTTTTCTTCTTCAGGTTTCACTACTCCATATAGGTTTTCTTTGTGCATTCAATCCTATCTAGTAGATCTAATTGTGGACCACTCCTAAAAATACCTCATGGTGTGACTCTTGTGTACTAATAATAATAATAATAATAATAATAATAATAATAATAATAATAATAATAATAATAATAATAATAATAATAATAATAATAATAATAATAATAATAATAATAATAATTACCTAGAGTATTCAAGAAAATAAAGTGGATAGTAGGGACAATGTTCAATGGGATAGGTTGTTGTTTTGTCATGCTCCTAGTGTGGGGATACATATGTTGGAAAATAGTAAATTACATAAAGGAAATAACTTCATAATTTATCTTTTATGAATTAGTAATATGATTAATGTTAGATGTATGTAGATGTCTAAATGATGTATGACACTTGTCTATTTATAAGGGTCTTTGAATTTAAATCTCACAATTTTGACACATGTACTAACTTCCAACATATAAAATCAATAAAAATGTAGAGGGGTAAATGTGACCATTAAGTTAAATTGAAAGTGTGGGATAACTATCAAGACCATATATTTTGCTTCATACATTATGACTAAATGGGAAAAAATATCAGAAAATGGGTGCACTAGGGATGTACAAAGGGTTTTTAGGATTTATAAGCTAATATGAGTATTAATATTACTCGATTTGGATGAGACTGGATATATAAAAAAATGTTCCATACCAACATAAATTAATATAAAATAAGGTCATGGGACCATTTTAAGAGGCTAATAAATTATAGTATACACTACTTTTAATTACACTTTACATCAAATTATTTACAACATTTCAACTTAATTCTATTTACCCTAGAGTGAAATGTATCCAACATAAATTAATATAAAATATGGTCATGGTAATGTCAAAGTATCACTGTCATGGTAAATAGGTCACAAGGGTCAAGGTGGTCTCAAATAGATAATATTATATTTTTGTAATGATTCTAAAAGAGTGATGTCATATATGTTTTAGAATATCTAGTTTGTTATTAAAATAAATTCTAGGAAAATGTGATTAAGTAGGAATCCTATGATGATTTATTAGTGGTAGGTTATGCCTTGTCAAAAGCTAATCATATCCTAAGTGATAAACCTATATGTAAATATGAGAATTGAGAAATGTATTATAATTAGTTAGAGAGGATTTTTTTAATCTTATCTTGGTATGCAATGGAATGCCATAATACTATATAAAATGATGCATACCCTCTTCATACATACATATGGATATTAAAAAAAAGGATAATCCTAGAGTATTAGAACTAGATTCTTAAAGAATATATTGAGTTGTGTGAACATGAATTTTTTCCCGTAAAGGTTGTTGAAAGGGCTAGTTAGTGGAGTCCACAAGGAAGTGGTAACACTTAGTGAAATATAGGTTTGCCTTTTGGGTGAGATTATAAAACAAATAATTCTATTAATATAGTTATTTTTTTAGATTAGAGTAATCCCACCTTTACTAAGTGGTGTGGGTATTATCCCTAGACACATTAGGAGGTATGCGTCTCCCCCTAGTTGGAAAAAACTGACCAAGATTAAAAAAGGACTATACCAAAAGAAACAGTGGGAAGACTAAGTCTACTCCTAGATGGAAATAATTGACTACAAGCATAAAGAGAACCCAAACTAAAGAAGAAGAATTTGATTTTGAATGGATCAATAATCAACAGAGGAAGAGCCAAAAATGCATTTGATTGGTGTGATAAACAACCAATTTTGGCTAGATTGAAAATTAGCCTAGGCTAAAGGAGGCCTAGGTCTTAAGAAACCATCAGGGTCCCTAGGATCCCAAGAGTAACCCATCATGATCAAAGTAGTAATCCCATAAATAATTGGTATGGGATCCAGTCTGGATAGAAAGAGATGAGGACTAGGACTTAAGAGCATCTGGTTTTGAATAGACCAAGAACTAACAGATAATAATTGATTTGATTTATGTGTCAACCAATCAATTTTTAATGGGCCAAAAACTAGCCTAGATTGAAAAATTTAGATGCCTAGGTTTCAAAAGAATAAGAAATTGATTTTGAATAGATCATGAACCAATTTAGATATATGAAGATATCCATGTCTTTAAGAGCCGAAGGAGAAAACACCTACTAGTTTTAGATGGATTGGTAACCATTCTAGACTTGAAAGAGTGTAAGTCCTAGGTCTGTGAAGTAACCCTTCTAAATATAATTATTTTGAATAGATTGAGAACCATATTAGACATAAATGGAGTTTTAGGTCTCTAGCATACCATAAATGTCCCCAAAGAACCTAAAATCCAACCTAGCCACTTAAAACTAAGATCTAACAATTCCATAATAAATCAAAAGTATGAACTGGAGATGGAAATCGCATGTACTCACAGAGTCCCTGAATAAGACATCCAACTTGAGAGGGAACCCATAGAGGATCCCTAAAGTATACCAAAATAGAATACCTTTGCCTAGAACAGGGGATTGAGAAAAAACCATAGGTCAAATCCCTAGCTAAAAGAAGCTAGGCTAGCATAGATAGAGAGAAAGAGTAAAACCTTCTATTGAGGCTCCAAGCCCTAATCTCTTGCCATTATTTTCTAAAAAATATGAAGATATTCATAATCTTCCCTAAACTTAAACATGAAGAGGATTAACTATTATAGTTCTAGTTCTCACTTTCACCCAAATCTAGAAATTGCATTTTGCACTTTATAACTATAGCAGATCCATCGATCAAGATTCTTAAAATCCACTCAAAATATTTAAAGAGAGGCTTAAATCATGACATGTCTTCAAGTAGGGACAACCCTCTATCCCAGCCCAACAAATCAATATTTTTTAGTAATATAGTTATTTGTTATATTTCATTGTTGTGTAAATTTTTTTGTAAAATTTTTCCTATTAACTATGTATTATGTTATTTGAGTTATCTCCTTATTCACATCACTACAACTAAATATGTGCATTGTTAATATAATCATAACATAAGTGTTTTTTAGTGAAATATCTCATGAGTTTTGGATTGGGTCAATATTTTTGTTGTATTTTTAGGATCATTCCTTGGTGGTGGCGACATTCAAAATTTATTTCAAGTTAATACACATTTATTACTAGAATAATCTTGTTCTTACAATGAATAAATGTTTCCATGGTTAATCCAGTCTTTCTATGGTAGTTTTATTTTAACCAATCATGGTATTTATCATAGTAATTTCATCTTTCACTATGGTCATTTTAGTTTTACCATAGTAAATTCATTTTTACCATAGTCATTCTAGTTTTTACTATGGATAGTGATTGCCAAAATAAATTTAGTTTGTAATGTGGTCATTCTAATTTTCATAGCAATCATTCTAGTTTTTACCTTGGTCATTCCTTTTTTATTGTTGTCATTTTAATTGTCAACACTATTATAAAAATAAAGGAAAGTGAAAAAAAGGAAAAAAAAATCATATCCTCTTATTTTATTGGTCCAAAAATATGTTGTAGCTATTTTACCACAAGACATGAAATGTTAATCACTTGGGTGGTGTTTTATTATATTTATTTATAAGCTAAGTCAATTTTTCATTTTGGCAAGGTATAACTATCTTTGACATAGGAGTATGGGTAAGATTTCTTCTTTTCAACTGAATCCAATGAAAATGATAATTCTTTTATTAAAGAGTTTAAAATATCTTACATTTGTAATGGCCTTATAAGAAGGGAACCATGGGAAAATTTTATTCCCACATTTTTAGATGGTTCAATACTTAGGTGGTTTGAGACATTAAATGACAATGTTAAGGAATCATGGGATTTACTTCACATTAGTTTTTTTGAAGAATTTGGTGCACAAAAACATATTCAGATCCTGCGATACACATCACAAAGCTGGACCAATGAGAAAATGAGAATCTCCAAGATTACCATGCACATGTTTTAGAGATAAGAAGGAATATAAACACCTATATTTGGAAAGAAGGATTGGAAAAAGGTGTAATGACTAGTGTAGATAAAAACACTTTAAGTAAAGGATGAAGGTAGAAATTAGGTAATGAGTGAAGTGTGATCATTCAAATAACATTGAGAAAGTAAAGGACACCACTAAAAGACAAAAAGAAAACATGGAAGAGGAAAAAAAATTTCTACCAAGGTTGAAGTTGCACCAATGCCATTGGCCCAAGCACTAAAATATTGATAGTGAGTACTTCTCACTCTTCTATTACATTAAGTGAGTATGATGATTTAATTAAGAAAATAGGTAAACTAGCCATAAACCTTATTCAATTGAAGGATTTGGTTTCCAAAAAATCCTAATGAGGAGGTATGGGCCAAGAATATTTTATTCTAAAATTGTGTGCTATGAGTGTTAGAAGAAAGGACACTATAAGTCAAAATTTCTAGATAGTGGATATACCTCTAGGGTAAAAGATAATGATAAGGGTAAAGCACTTGTTAATGTACTTGACATTGTTGATAGTACTCAAAATAATCATATAGATGTATTAGTAACAAAAATAACTAATGAAATACATATTCAAGATAATAGGGAGACTAAAAAAATGAAAGAGGATATTAGAAAAAAAATAGAATAATAAAGTTGGGTGTGCAATATTTTTAGTCTTGCATGGGAAAACACCATACTCCATTCTTTAAGACTTCTCCAAGCATATTTTCATTATCACATATGGTCAAATTATTGATTTATATTTAGAAATGAAGATGGATTTATAAAGTGAACACATTTATAGATGAAGAAAGGAGTTTTAATAACTAATTTTGGAGGCTAAGGTGGATCCATACATTCCAAAATCTGAGGTATTATGTAATGGCATATACATTCCTAGTGTTCTAGTTGATGGTGGAACTATAGTTAATATTATGAATAAATATATAATGAACATGTTGTGTTTTAATCTTGATGATGATTAAAAATTAATTCTAAGACATTAAAATAAAGGGAAAACAAAACCACAAGATTGTGTTATATGTAGCAGTTTATGTCATGGATGTTCTATACGTAGTTGAATTTTAGGTGATAAAGGATGCCATTGTTACATACCTAGTATTTTTATGAAGGTCATGGATGAGAATATTCCATGAAAGGAATTAATATAACAAAGGTTTAATGAAACTTAGAAATGGTAATGGGAAGGTTAAAATAATTGTTGTTACTCAGAGTCAAATTAGGGGACCTATGGAATTAAGCAATGAGAGTGATGATTGAACATCCCCTGATTATTCCAACACCATCTATGTGGACACTAACTATAAGGAGATTAATGTGGGCATGTCAGTCATTGAAATATTTCCAAATTTATTTATTGGAGCAACCATGTAGTATAATGAATAAGAGCTAGAAGAGTGGCTTCAACAACTAAAAATTAGAGATGTCATAGACAATGAATACAAAAAATAATATCTTCATATATTTTGAAGGTATATTAATATTTTCACTTTTGATTATATGCAACATTTCTAATTTACTTAGGTGTAACTCTCTATTGAATTAGTGGATAGTGAAAAACTAGTCAAGAAATTGCCTTATAGAATGAATCTTAATTTTGCTAGGTATGTAAAGAAGAGATAGTTAAGTTTCTTGACACAAGATTTATCTTCCTGGTACACAACTTGGAATGGGTCTCTCCCATTATGGTAGACAAGAATAAAAATGGGAATTTAGATATTTTTGTTCACTATAGAGATCTTAAAAAGGTAAAAAAAATAAGGATCACTATCCTCTTCCCTTCTTATACCAGATATTTGACGAGGAAGTTGGGAATGAGTGCTATAACTTTGTTGATGTATATAAATAGTATACCCATATTTTCATAGCTAATAATGATCAACTAAAAATTATGTTTGCCACTCCTTAGGGAATGTTTTCTCATAGATTCATGCTATTTATACTATTTAATTCACATGCAACCTTCTAATAATTAATTAATAAAGTGTTTGAAGCTTATATTAAAAG
The DNA here is from genome assembly GCA_037957365.1 of Torreya grandis. Lineage (NCBI taxonomy): Eukaryota > Viridiplantae > Streptophyta > Pinopsida > Cupressales > Taxaceae > Torreya > Torreya grandis. Next base: position 2,196,390 of record JARHVA010001233.1, read on the forward strand.
CTTCACTAGGGTATTTATCGATCATTTTTTCATTTATGAGAGCAAGGTTGATCATTTATAGTAGATGGATAAGGATTTTTAAATGTTGGATGAGTATAAATCCTCATTTAATCCAATAAAGTGTGTGTTTGGATGGTCTAATAGTGTCATTTTAGGGCATGTTATATCTATAGATGGTATCTTAACTTATATAGAGAAAACTTCAAAGATTAAATTTTTTTTCCATGAATAGAAGTAATCTAAGATCATTCTTAGGACATGATGGATATTTTATAATGTTCATTAGGAAATAAAAAATTTCACTATAATTAACTTCTTTCTTGAATTAAAATGTTCCCTATGAACTAAGGGAGAAGGCACTTGAAGCTTTTGAGTAGTTTAAATAAGCCTTGGTAACATAACATGTTTTGTTCAATACATATTGGAACAAGATATTCATTGTGTATAATGATGCTTCATATTCAACACTTTGGAGCATAATAATCCAAATGGATGAGAATGGAAATGATCATCCAATCTAATTTAGGAGTAGGAAATTGAGTAATGTTGAGGTAAACTATAATGTAACTAAGAAATAATCTCTATCATTTTCACTATGAATAAATTTTAGATATATTTGTTATGGATGTTTTTTGTAAGTTGTAATAAATCATTAGGATTTGAAATACATTGTAAATAAGCCTAACCCATCAATAAAGATAAAAATATGGATAATTTTTTTATAGGATACTGAACTTGACAATATGGATAGGCTAGGGAAGAAACATGTCAATGTAGATACACTTTAAAGAGGCTATGATGGCATGGGTTTATCTCATGATGATGATGATGATGAATATTTGGATGTAACTTTTTTATCCATATATTTATTTATAAGTGAACATTTAGACATATGGAATTATTTGAATGATTTAAAGTCCTTGATGCTACTGCTACAAATATTAAGAGGAAGACCACCCAAGAAATTTGGTCATATTCGATTATACATGGAGTCTTTTATTGGGTACAAGTTGATGTAAAATATAGGAGAACAATTAGTTGAGACACATGAAGGGATGAAATTGAATAAGTTCATGATGGTATATGTGGAGGTAAATTTTATGGGCATTGAATGACACATAAGATCCTTGATGTAGGTTATCACTGGCCAACTCTTTTCAAGGATTCTTTCAAATATTGTAAGGCATGTGATATATTTCAATCACATGGGAATAATAAGACTTATTAAACACCATTATGTCTTATTCTACCACTTGGTTCATTTTAAAAGTGGGGAATATATATTTTGGGTCCACTTTTACCTACACTAAGAATAAAAAAGTATATTGTGGTTGTTATATAGTATTTGACTAAGTGGGTTGGAGCCAAACCTTTAAAAATAACTTATGTTGATGAAGTGCCAAGGTTCTTATATGAGTGCAATATTACAATGTTTGGATACCTATTATAAATTATAATATCTAGGTATTCACATCATAAATGAAGTGATAAAATCATTGGTAAATATGTTTTCTATTAAGAATAAGAATTAAAGAACCTATAATTTTAGTACAAATGGATAAGTGGAGTGAATAAATCAAGTATTGTGATAGATTCTTACCAAAGATGTAGCTTGATAGATATATACACAGTAAAAAATGATTCATACAACATTTTGGGAATATAGGGCCATGCAAAAATCAACAACATATTATTCTCTTTTCATCTTACTTGTTGTATTGATCCTACATGTCCATTTCAGTTTAATTTTCCAACATTAAGAGTTTTAATTAATTGAAGGATAGATGAGGTTGAGTCTATAAGTGATAGGTGGGTTCATATTAATATTATATAGGAAATATAAAATATAAAAAGGATACCATTTTCAAGAAAACAATGAAGCAAAAGGAGTAATTTGATCATAAAATCAAGTGTTCCCCATTTTAGATAGACAAATTTATCATGGTGTACGATTCTAAACATCACAAAAAAAAAAATAGCAAGCTCCTTCATAAATGGATGGGATCCTATAGGATAGTATAATTACATGATAATGACTATAAAATTAAGGATTTGGTTGACATTCCAATCCAACAATGGATTAATAATGATAATTTGAAAATATTTTAGGTAACGACATTAGATTATCTAATAAAATATACTTTGAGGACAAAGTAGAAGCTAAAGAGGGGGAAGATGTCAACACCAAAATCTTTCCTTGAAAATTTAATTCTCATTAGTTAAAATGTTGTAAAATATTTGATGTAAAATTTAATTAGTAGTAGCATCTAATATAAGTTATCAATTCCCTCTAATAAATAACGACACACACCATAGAATGTTATAAAGTAAATAGTAAATATTAAATGGTAATGATCAAAGTAGTTTAGGCAAGATTATGAAAATGATGGTCAATGGTAAAAAGTAAATATTTTACATAAAAAAATGGGATAATGTCAAAGTATCATTATCATGGTAAGTAGGTCAGTAAGGTGAAAGTGGTACCAAATAAATAATATTATATTTGTAATGATTTCAAAAAAGTGATGTCATATATATTTTGGAATATTTGGTTTATCATTAGGATAAAGTCTAAAAAATGTGATTAGGTATTAATACTATGATTTTTTTTTTTAGGTTGTTCCATATCAAAATCTAATCTTATCCTAAGTTAGAATCCTATGTGTATTAAAGTGTTTCCCATTGTCACTCTAGTCTTACTATATTAGTTTTATTTTAACCAATCGTAGTGTTTATAATAGTAATTTCAATATTCACCATGTTCATTTAGATTTTATCATAGTATAATCATTTATGATAGTGATAAGTTTTTTGAATTATAAGAAGAAAAGGTGAATGAAGGCCATGAGGTTTTTCCTACAAAAACAATGTTAGCCTTACCTAGATATGGGGCTATAGAGATTTAAAAGTAAAGTAGATCTAATTTATATAGAGGTGGAAGATGATTGTCATTTAAAGAACATTACATATAGGAAGAAGGGAAAATAAATTATTTTTATTATGCCTTCAAACTTTCAGTATCTAAACAAAAGGAATCATCTTCTAAGTTCAAGCATAAGAATTATGTGGCTTGATATAAATTCAACTTTAAAAATAATAAAAAAGAATTCAACAAAATGTTCATATTTTGTAAGGGTAGTATAGGATTTCAAAAAATGATGGTTCTATGAGTAGAGAGATACCTAATAATATAATTTATAGTTGTATGTTTTACACACTATGATGAGTCCTTAAACAAAGGGTAGTTGACTAAATATACTAGTTTAATTTTATTGATGGGTTGTTTGGCACATAAACTTAGGTGGGATGGTCACCCATATATCCTCTCTTGAAAGGAGACCTGAAAGTATCCCCAAGGTCATTTTTTTTCTAAGTCATGACATATTGGATGACTTGGTTGGTCTATGTAGAACATCATTTGGTATTTTAACAAATTAGAGGAAAATGTGAGTTTATCCATTTGGGGAAGATGGGTTTTAATCATGTTTTAGTGACCAAAGGAAATAATATATTATCATATTATGACCAAATGACTAAATTAACATTTTTGAATTTTTATAATAGAGAGTGTAGGTGATTTAAATGAGTTTTCATTGTATAACGTACATTTAAAAAAATGCAATAATGGAATGGCAATGAAATAAACTATGCAATAAAGATAAACATGTATTTATAGATTGTGTTCATACTTTAACAAACCCTATATTAATCAACATATAAAAAATGACAAAATAAAGGGAAAAGAGAGAAGGAAAATCTTACTATAATGAAGCCAAATCCATTCATCACTATTGCAAACATCTACAAAATAGATCTCATGCCTGAACAACAAATGCAAAACCAACATTGAAGATGATGTAAGAGTTTAGGTATGTGAATATTTGAGTTATGAAAATTCTCAACCAATAGAATCTCTCTAGTATTCCATTACCATAGTGAGAAAACAATCACACAAAAGACTTATGCACAAGTATGTATCTATATATTGTATGTCTTCCAACTTCATACAAATACAATATGGAGTCACATATAAATATATGGGTGAGTGGACGAGGAAAAATCATAGGTAAATTATCTAAACCACATGTAGTGACACATAATTAGGAATGACTATTATTATATGCACACAAATATCTCCTTAATTAAAGCTTACCTCACAAATGAGTGTGAATAAGGTTCAAACCAATTTGTTTAGGAAATATCCTAAACAAGCAGTTAGTGTGAACACAAACACTCCAACAACCTCCCTTAAGTGTAGAGTGGGGAGTGAGTGTAAATAATAGAGAATCCAAACATATAGATCACAATAAAAATAATAATTCTTTAAATAAATCATATGAAACCATACATATATAAGTGTTGTATCTTCTACAAATAAGGAGATTAGTTATACAAAACTCTATTATCTCTCACAACTAACTCACACAAAGCCTAAATACATGAGATGTTGTAACATCACTAACAACTCACTCTCACACTCTATAATATACTATCCTAGATAATATATTTAATCCTATTGAAATACATGTGAATTCTATAACTCATAACATTTACCCCCTTAGTGTGAAAATGGGGAAAACATTATATCATACTACAAATGCTACATTTAATTTATCATGATTTGGATGGTTTTATTTTTCAATAAAGATAATAACCTCCATAATGGTTTCACAAGTGGTTTACTAATAACCAAAACAAGATGGTTTTACAAGTGGCTAACCAAAAACCACAACATGATGGTGTTCTAAATGGTTAACCAACAACCATAACATGATAGTTTTATAAATGGTTAACCAACAACCATACTATCAAAGGATGGTTTTCTAAGAATAACCATCAACTTAAATATAATGATGTTGCAGTACTCTATCAGTTCTCATCACTATCATACATATGGAGATTACATAGGAGTTATGTTAACTTATTACATCACATGAACATGAATGCATAATTTGTTCTTATTTCACACCACAACAAAAAACACACAACAAAACATGAAAAAACAACCCACTACTACACAAGAAACCTCATCGCTTATGGCTAATAAGAGGACATTAAAAGTCCTCCTTCCTCTATTACCTCCAACCTCCTTTATGTTGATGTTTACTTAGTTGATTTGGTTTTCAAGATAAATAGTTTCCACATTTGATGTATTTATATAACTTCCCTCCCATAATATGAAACAAATTAGATGTAGGTTTTCAGAAAAAATGCATGCATTACGATGATAAAATTTGACATTAAGGAGACAATATCGACCTACAGTGACAAATTTGATAAAGAGTCATTATTATTTTGATGACTTAAAAATTGGCACACAATTACACCTACACTTATAGAGGCATTTTTATGAAACCAAAATTGAATTCTAATCGACTAAACTCATAATAAGAAAACTCCTCTTTACTAGGCACTACATAAAAAAAAACATAACTAACCTAAAAATTAATGAAAGACTTATTAAATTTTTTATACATACCTTGTTTAAAAAAAACATGAATAACATAAATTTTATCCTTTGAAGTTTAAAAGAGACATAAAAGATATATCACCTAAAATTGAATTTTTATATGACTTAGGGACTGTGCACATTTTGAAAGTGAATTGTTGTCAATGCCATTAAAATTAGGTGGTTACAAGTGAATGATGGTGGATCTACTCTAAGGATATACATACTTTATTCCATGAGTGTATTTTATATTCTCCTTTAGGTATATGCTTCTCTCCTAGCTAAGTAAACATATTCACATCTATTAGATACCTCCTCAATATCATATGCAGTTTGTGAGGATTAATAAAACTGCATAGAAGTCATGATAGAAGGCCATATAAGGACCTACATTTTTCATGATAGAAGGTATATATGGGGATCTACATGCATTCAAGACTTATGTACAATCTAAAATAATTATTAATTCATTGAGCTACCATGTGATATGAGCCTCTTCAACTTTTGAGTTAGGATATGTGATGCGAGTTGTCATTATAGAACAATGGGAATATAAATATCATGTGGCAATGTTTCCAAACAAGATACTAAAAATCAAATATTTAAAATCATAACATGCACATATTTTTTTTGAGGTAATGTATAATGAGGGAAAATTACAATAGAAGTGTGAACTCCCAATGATAAATATAACATATGATTATATTAGTTGAGATGGAGCTATACATGGTTGACAAAACCCATGTGTTAGAGATAAAACATGGAGACAACATCAATATGGAATGTATAAACCTAATGATTACAAATGAAATAGATATATCATATGATGACAATGATTTGCAGGGAGCTTATTTTAATCTTTAAGTTATCTCTTAAAGGTTTTAGCATAAATCTATAGACAATGTCTTCCTCTAAGAAACTATGGCTAACAAAAACAAATTACTTGCATTAATTTTATGAACTCTAAAATAAATAATTAAAATCATTAATATGTGAAAATTATACTATATATAGAATCTCTTCTCACATGTTATTGTTCCTTATACATAGGGTTGAATAATAACTCATCTACCCTTATTTTTCTCCTATTATTCTATCAAAGAATCCTACTCTAGTACCAAATGTAAATAACAGAGAAGCTGAACACAAAGATGATGATGATGATGATGATGATGACGATGACGACAATGATGATGATGATGATGATGATGATGATGATGATGATGATGATGATGATGATAATAATAATAATAATAATAATAATAATAATAATAATAATAATAATAATAATAATAATAATAATAATAATAATAATAATAATTCATTATATAAATCATATACAACCATCATATATAGGTGTTGTATCTCCTACAAATAACGAGATTAGTTAGACAACACTCTATTATCTCTCAGAATTAACTCACACAAAGTCTAAATACATGAGTTATTGTACTATCACTAACATATCACTCTCACACTCCATAATATATTATCTTAGATAATATATTTGATCCTATTCAAATAGATGTGAAAGTTATAATTCTTAATAGTGAGGAAAGATGAAGCAAATATACTTATGAGTCTCGATAATTAGGCCTGATAGAGTAACCACGTACAAATTCATAATGAAATACTATGTATACCTATAGTAACCAATCCATATTATAAAAATACATGGATTATAAGTCATTATAACCACAAAGTCAAATAGGAATTGGTAATTTGTATGAGGCTCACTCAGTAAAAAAAAATCAATCAAAAAACTAAGAAAAAGAGTTATCTTAGGTAAAAAAATCACCACAATTTACCCCAAAATAAGTAAAACCATAATGAAAGTGGAAAGGGAACTTATGGTACAAGTTTTCAGAATAATCATGACTCAAAGAGTCAACACAACACTTAATTAGGTGTACTATATGGAATAAATCTCATAAAACACAAGTGCACTCAACGAACTACCCCAAATGGAAAATGTAATGTACCAAGGAATAATAAGGACAATGACACCTAAATAATTATGTGAAACCACCACCCATAATGATGAAATGGGTGTAGTGACTCAAAATGTCTATATGAGAGAGAAAATCCCACTACTCAACACTGAAAACCAACATTAGGCTTCACCATACTAACTACTCTTTAGAATGAGAACAAGTTCCACCAAAAACATGTAGGAGATTGTCAACATACATGTAAAAGATATCTTAAAGAGATGTCCTTGATATTGATGGCAGAGTCATGAAACTAAAGAAGAAAGTGCTCATTATGGAGAACACACACATGAAGGAAAAAACTACATGACTCTTAAATTGACTACAAAAAAGGTTCCATCTAACAAACAATATCACCAAGTGATGCAAGAAACTAAATAATGTTGTCAAAGACCCCATTTATGAAATGAGAGATGCTTTATCCAAAAAAAATCTAACTAAAAAATATCATACAACTAAGGATCATAAAAAGATTAGGAGGATAAAAGTGTAGTTGAATAAGCTAAGTAGTAGAGGAACCTTTCCTATAGAGTCCTCTCAAATAATTTTGTCGACACCGCTAAGAGAAATAAGAAGTACAACCCAAATGAATATGAATTATGTATGAAGATGATTGCATATGATTAGGTGCAAAATCCACAACTAGAGAATGTGAAAAACATCTAAATGTGTGTCACGTTGATTATTTTTGACAACTATAATCTCAGGTTTCTCAAGCTTGAATGAAGGTGCATTAGAGATCAAATGTAGCTTTTTATCTTCATGAATATTAGAATAAACAAAGGAGGGATATATATCATCAAATTATCCTAGTTAAACATTTGAATCATAACCAATGCCATGATGAGATATCCATATAACATGATGGATAGGGGTAGAAATACCTTGAATATACTTACCAATGCCCACAAGTCTAGTAGTGTAACCCATAGAATAAAGCATGAGATAACCAAATTCAGTGGTATACTTATCAAAATTAGTAGGCATATATGTAGGTGAAATGGGGTGGGATACATAAATTGTGAAGCATTAGTAGGCCCAAAAGCATCATTTGAAATAGTATGACTAATGGGAACAATGGGTTACTTGGGTTTTGGTAGGTCACATTGTAAACATACATCAAGTATATGTGTTCTATATTTATAATTTCATGATGGACTAGAAATATGGGCATGAATGTTCAACATATAAGTATGATGTTGCTACACAATAATTTATTTCTATAAGAAGTGAATAAGGTAGCCCCTGCTATGAATGAGGGAGTGTAAAAATAAATTCTGCTTCATCAATTTCCTGTTCACTTCTTGTACTGCTATAAAATAAAACTTTATAGAAGTCACAATAGGTGCAACACTCACAATATGAAAATGTGCAAAAAAAAAAAAAAAGGTATAGGAGGTGAAGATACATAATCCAGGTAACCACCCATAAACAAATCGATAACATGAGTAGTAGGAAGAGTTGGTAGAGTTGCCTCAACCATATCAACCATAAGATATGGTGGAGACATTTCATCCTCAAGAAATGTGTCCCAAAAACAATGGAAAGAGGATAAGAACCCATAATAGGAGGAGAAGGATATGCCAATGGTTCCTCAGAGATATCATCATAAAGAATCATAATCTCACAAATATGAGAATATGGTGGAGGAACATTGACAATGTCACCAATAAAAAATACTCACTAAGAGAGGGAGGTGAAGGAATAAGAATAGTTATAGGTGAAGTGAGTTCCCCAAACAATGTTATAATAGCATCCCAACCTTATTTAGGTGATGTGGCATGTACAAATATAAATTATCTACAACATTGAGGAAAATGAAAAATAGTGCCTCATCTTGAAAGGATGCAATACACATAATATTTTCCTCATCTATAAACTTTGGAAAGTCACCAAACACAACTCTCCATAATCCTTCCATTTTCAAATCCATCATCATATTCATATTCCATGTGTCACAGTTTGAGGTGTTGAGGGGTTTGAGGAAGGATGTCTCCATTATCATATAAAATTAAAGGAGGATAAACAAGACCCACCCAACAAAACAATAACTCCTTAGATACAAAGGATGAAAATAAACAACACACCCAACATCAGTGTGCATGAAGACAAATATCTTCTTGTTCGTAAAATAAAATTCAATGAAAAATGCAAATTACATCCCCAAAAGAGACAAAAATGGAAAAAATATGGATGTAGGTCTCTACCAAAAATGTTTCCATGATAGTGGCATAAAAATATAATACACACTCACATGTTAGACATCAAATTTTGCCAAAAATTTGTTTGTGTAAAAATCTCAACAAAAAAAGATAAAAAGTGTTTTTCAGGGAATCTGACCACCTATTAGATTGGGCCTCACCCTTCGGTCTTTGATTCTTGGAATAAAGTACACATGGAATAAATGAATAAGGGCCTAAGGTGTGAGGGTATGGGGGAAATATTCCCTAGTTGGGTCAAAGGGAAATGATCCTTGCGGGGTCTAGGGGCAATGCCCCTAGCACATTCCCTATATGAATATAGGGAAAGTATATGGTTAATGCATCTAATGCTAAACACAAAGTAGAGGTTATATGGCCTTTGGAATGATAAAAATAAACCCCTTGAATAAAAAATTTTCCTCTCACTTTACAAGCAATTTATCCCCATTTAATAAGTTTACGTATTTTGATGAAAAAATATATATCCCCCATTGTTTCTTATAAGATGCCTTATATAAAAATACAATGTCTTTTAAAAGTCCACCTATTTACAAAGACAATTAACCACCATTTTTATAAACAAAATATCAAAAAATAATTTTAAGAAAAAATATTTTTGTTTGGTGGTTGTGAAGGGTGGTTGAACCCTAGACCCCCTCCCACATTAATTTATTCACAAAATTATGATAGGATCCTAATGATTCTTCTTCTCTAATACATAAATGGGAGAACCAATATATATGTTTAAAAACTTTGAATTACAAATTAAACAAAACTCACCCAATTTAGGTTTTCAAAACTGTGATGGCTATCCAGATAATATTGGTGAGGAGCTTAACTATGCTAATGGTTGGATTAATATGATAGGGATAGTGACTTTAAACATGTGGTTGAGGATTTTAAGTGTTGGAGAGTACACCAAATAATATAGGTATGTCAATTTGGAAAATATCCACGATGGGATCACCACCAACATTATAAGTAGGAACTCAATGATTTGGTTGAATATTAATGATGAAGAAACAAAGTCATCTAATTGTGAATAAATAATCTTATATGAACATAACTAATTCCCTAATTTAAGCTTACATCATAAGTGAGTGTGAACAAGGTTCAAACCAATTTAGTTAGGAAATATCCTTAACACCCATCTAGTGTGAATGTGAACATTCCAATAGAGAAGATGAGAAGAAAAATAATAGTACAAGCACTTATTTGTGAAAGTAATGATATCAAATATTCATAGCTTTTATTAATATAAATATCTTTAAATATCAAAATTTTGAGCATTTACAATCATTCATATATAAATTTTACTAACATAATGGTAAGGCAAATAAGTTAAGGAAGAAATTATACTATGAAAGCATAAAAGTACAATGAAAAGAGTGATTGGATCAATACTTGTCTCTAGAAAAATAAAAAACATACCCTTGAAATGGATTCCAATCAACAATATATAGAAAACTTACATTCCAATGGAGAAGCCCTTTCCCTCCAAAATGTGGTTATGGATCATTAATGCACACACCAACCTCATATTACTCCCATTTTATACACCATTATGCCTTATTATACACTTTTTGACTACAAAACAAACAAAAACAAGTTAAAAATTTTGAATTTAAAATCTCTTTGGAAAAATACAAAAGGATAATGCGATCAAGTTTTAAATTGAGAAAATTTTAAAAAATTTGAAAACACCATCACATCTGGGTCAGAATTATCTTCCCAACACCATAGATAGATTGAAAAAATAATAAATGAGTGAGAATATTTTTCAAAATATAAAAATGGGTCAAAATGACCCCTAGACCTAATCAGGCTTCTAGGGGAAACAAGAGATCACTTTTTCAAAATTCAAAATTTTATAACTTCCCTTACCTAATCAGGCTTCTAAATCTAGATTAATAAGATGAGGTACTTTGAATGATTTATTAGTTATAATCAAGGTATTAATACTCGATTGATACTTGTTTTAAATGTTTTAAACAAATTTGGGGGGTCATAGGCCCAATTAGGGTCTAGACCCTTGATTTCTATTATTCATTTTACTTAGTGAGATCATGTGTTGAGAGGGGTGTAGAGCCTACATAACATAGTGCTTAACATTAAATATTGGTTCATGTTGTGAGCATGGTTTCAATACTACAAAACATTGTGAAAGAATCAAAGATTGAGTTTATACCTAGTCCACATATATCCCTTGATTTACATTATAAATGAAGGCTTGGGGCACTGCAAACATAATAGGGTTTGCAAGCATGAACAAAACTAACATTCATAACATTCATAACTGGTGAGAAATGATTTTTGTGGTTGAATTTTTATCCATGCATAACATATGCTTTAAAATGGGAGGGGAAAGGGTGAAAAAATCCCAACCCAATCAATCCCATGACTACAACTAAATGATACTCATCAGATTCATGATGACCTAGTTGGGAATAACATCTTGCTTACCACTAGACATGTCATGATTGAATGACTCTTGACCTAAGTAGGGATACAATATTGATAAAAAAGTGGTAGTTATAATGGTGGAAACACATAAAAAATTGGGTAAATTGATTTTGAAATACTAAAATTGATAACCCTAGACCTAATCAGAGTTAGGAGTCTGATTAGGTTTATGGGGCTTAGAGAAAACCAAGAAATAACCCCATCAGTTCTAGGAGATCAATTATAACTAAAGCATGTAAATTTTGAGCCCAAAGATCTAATCGAGAGTTGTAGCCCAATTAGGTCTACAAATTATGAATTTGTTTTGATGAGCTATATCAAACCTAATTGAGGTTCTAGTCAAGTTTTGACATGAATTTAAACATTTAATAAGTGCATAAAAAATGATTCTAGACCAAGTGTTTTATAAGAAATTTTACCACATAATCTTGGTCATTAAAATAAAGCAAGTTATGAGACTTAGTTTGGCACATAATCTAAGATGACCCCTGAGAGTAGCTCAAGAGAGTGAACCAAGTAAAGATATTCAAAGGAAAATTGAGGCATTGAGACTATGGTTTCACACTAAGTGTTAAATATGACGTTTTCTTACATGGATGTGGTATTTCTAATGGAGGTGGTTGTAGGATCCAGTTTGGAATACAAACTAAGAAGACCTACCAAAGTGACATAAAAGAGATAAGACTAACTAGCTTGTGAGTGCAATTAGGGGTGGAGAAAAAATAAAAAAGGGGTTGCATGATTCTATAGGAATTAGGGCATGTTGTGAAATCAACAACAAATGCCAACTTTACTAAAAAATAATCTTGATTATTTTTAAACTAGAGAAATATGACTATAAACCTAGAATATCTAGTTGAGATGATAGATGGAACATGAATGGATTTGAGAGAAGATAAGAATAGAGTGGATGTAGGACTAAATTTGATATTATCATTGACTTAGTGTGTGCATATAATTTCATTACTGCTTCATGGAACCTATAAGGACTATATACTAGAGCTTCAACCTTTAGGCTATTAAATTCCACCCTGAGAATGCATGTATAGAGATTGCTCTATTTCCATCTAGGCATTCATAGCCTTAATAGAGTTATCTATGATCACACATAATTCCTTTCTCTACTTCTAGTCAGGTGTCCATAACCATAGTAGAGGTTGTCTGAATAACCCAAAAATTTAGTTTTTTTACAGACCAATTTTATTTATTTTTCTCTTTTCTTTTTCTTAATTTTTTTAGCATCTCAATTCTAGGTTAGAGACTAATACAACAAGTGAAAGGCATAATTATATATTTTTCACCCTAGATCTTAACCATATAATGTTTATCCAAGAAAACCCATAAACCATTAAAATGTGATTTTTGTGCATGGTTTTGAGAGAGTATCTTCTGAGGCCAAATAGTTTACCCAAACTCACCCAAACACAAAAAAAATTAAAATGTGCATGAAAGCCCAAGATTTTGTAACTGAATCATAAACATAATATTAAACCACAAACTACTCATATTACTTAAACACTAGAACATAATTCACTTTACTTACCTACATACATTTCTTCCTTCTTTTAATGAATAATGAGGAACCCAAAGGCAAAAATAAGTGGGAAAAATTAAAAAGAGATAAATGACGAGGTTGAACCAATGATGAAAATAAATAAATACAACCTAAACTAAGAATAAAAGTAATAAACTTAAGTAAAAATTAAAAAATAATCTACACATAGGAGCTTGCTAGTCCAATTTAGTCATGGAAGTAGTGTTTTAGAAACTACCTATTAACAGGAAATGGGATGTACTCACCAGTTAGACACCTGAGATGGAATGAATTCTTTCCCAAGATTTTAGACATTGGTAGGGGTTTAACCATAGGGAATAAAACTTGTCATGTTGTCCATTTTTTATCATGAGTCTTGTCTTAAAGAAGGACCAAATTAGAGATCCAAAAGGCTTTCACTTTGGCTTGATTTTCAAAATAGTGCTTGACAATTATTTGGTGCCTACTAAAATACAATAGGGTTGTATCATAATTTTTCTCAAATTGTATTAGATTTAGGAGTCGAGAATTTATCTTATCATAATTTTAAGGTAATCTCACATGAATTACAAGGTTGGGATTCTAATGTGGGCTCTTTATATATGGCTACCTATTAAGTATGGAAACTTATGATGTGATCATGGACATATTTGAAAACATGTGGCCAATAATAACATGCCTAAAATATCTAATGGGACATAACACTAATTGAACCATGGTCAATTCCATATTTCCCATGGAAGTCCTTAAGTACTTTAGCCACATAGTTTTTAGTCAACTCAAATAAATTCCTTCACGATTCTTAATATATAGGCTTGATTCAATCATAAAATTGGTACTATTGAGGTAAAAAGCTCTTTGTTAGGTAAATCTCAACTGGCTGGGACATTTACTATTCATCAGGTAATGGAGTACATCTTAATACTAGTCATCCTCTATGATGGATTTCAATGTATAGTGTTGGCAAATGATCTATGAATCTACTTAAACCATTACCTTATTTAACCCTTGTCTTCTCACAATATTTATTGGTTGAATTTATAGGTCAAAATATTATTTATTAGTTATGCACTTGCCTTGATATTCACCCAATCTATTTTGTATTAGTATTGCTCATATGATAGGGTTAGGTACAATGACAAAGATGTTGCTACATAGGATGTAATGCCTGAACTTAATTACTTTAATAAAATTAAATTCTTATTTTTCAATTGTTAAATATATAAGTTTAGAATTTATTAGTTGAGAACTCATAAAATACATTGGTATCTCATTTCAACTTATTTTATCTGAGTTATAATGGTATCACTTGAGTGTTTAGAGGATAACAAGTAAATGTAGAGGGGTTTAATATAATTAAGACTTATAAGCATAAGAGTATTTATAATTGATTTCTTGATCTCAGTAAAAGGTGATTGTTCTTCTGTGGTCAACTCAAATTTAACATCATTCTTTATCACATTTTTCAAAGGTTAGACTATCTCTGCAAAGCTTGTGATGAATTTCTTTATGAACAATGCTTCATCTACTTTTTACTACCAAAAAATAGAATTTTGAGAATCACCTCCACTCTTTCTAGGTATATTGATATACCTATTTTAAAAATTATGTGACCCAAAAATATACCTTTAGTAACCTTAGATATACACTTTTTTGGGTTTAGGGAGATGCCATGATCTATACAACTTTGTAGCACCATTCTCAAATATCTCACATGATCTTCCCAGTTCTTGGAAAAGATAGTTAAATTGTCCATGTAGATGATGATGCACTTGATGATTATATATTTTAATGCAATGTCCATGGCACATTGAAAAGTATCAACAAAATTCAATAGGTTGAATGACATATTTTTGTATGTGAATGTACCCTATTTTGTCGTAAATGTTGTCTTAAAATTGATCTTAATAGTTGGAAATAACCTGATTGTAGTCTAGATACTCATCTAGAAATGAAATCATTTGAGATATGTTCACTATATATAACACTTCATATAGTGAAGTAAATGGGTAATTATCATTATCTAAAGTTATGTTTAGGTTATGAAATTAAACACAAAGATATATCTCTCCAATATTATTTCAAGCTAGCACAAAATTCTCCACCCATGTGGAATGCTTGATAAGAAAGATTATATTATTTGACAATAAATTATGTACCTCCTTAAATATCAAAGGATATAACAATAAATTCACCAACATTTGCCTTTAATAGAACAATTTGACTCCCAAATTGAGGGCAATGTTATGAGTGAAGATGGGAGTATTGAATACCTCTAAGTCTTCATAGCTCTAAGATATGAAATCTTTGAAGTCCTTTAAGGCTTTTGAAAATAATTGTTTATATTTATTATTACATGTTGTGCCTACAAACACATTTTTGATCCACCAATACCTAGATTGAAATAATCATGTGGCATACATTTGGTAGGGGATGTTTTCTAATTTTCACCTTGATAATCCATATCAAACAACCACTACAATGAGACCATACCCTTCAACGTGTTATTTGGTTTAAAATTTATCACTCCTTACTGATCCAATTTAAATTCACATCTATCATCTTCTTCTATAATTTGAGATTCAAATGAAGTCAATGATATACTAATAATCATTGAACACTTGAAACTTTCCTACATTATTTATGACGAAAGGAGTAAAAACCAACTCCACTAATAATCTCTTCAATATGGAGTTGGAAATTGGTTATACCATGATAGTAGTCATTTATAATGCATCATCCATATGATTTCTTGTATGAGGCACTATTTAGATATTGAAAGCATTCAAATAATTTATTAATTCTATACCTAGCTATGATACTTGGACAAGTGTTTGTCATTACAAGCATACCAAATTTTGACTTGATTGACCACCACTTTTGAGTCACCCAATATTTAGTTTCTTGATTTATTCTTGAGTAAAAATTGGAGGATATGAACCAATTCATCATACTTAGTCATGTTATTCATGTATACAAATTACAATCGTAAGGTAGCCAAATAAAATTTCCATCTTGGGTTATTAAATCATAGATCCATCAAATTTTAGGGTCCACATGTGATTTTTAACTGTGTAGTAGACTCTGAGAGGTAGGTGTTATTGTAATGTTGACCTCTTTGTTCCTTTTATTGAAATCAAGTGTGGATACTATTTTTTATCTTCTTGAAAATGACCTTAGTTTGTCTTTAGTAATAAAATTAGACTTTAGGCTACTTAGAATGAAAGTATTTTTATCCCAATGACTAGTAAAATAATTTCCCACTTGAACCACCATACTCTATATTGTTGGTTTCTATCTTATCATACATAATGATGAAAAGAATAGTTGAAAACCATGATCTACATTTGTATCAACCTATTTCACATTTTCATATATGAGGGAATCACTATTATTTCAGGTGCATAGAGGAAATTTTACTCATCCATCTAGTCAAAGTATTCAACCTTTGATTTATCCTATATGGAAACCATGTTAATAGCTAGGTTATCATGATATTTTATCTTAGTTTCAAGAATTTAGAACCTAAGTTTAGATTCCTCATACATGATCTCCTTTGTTTTATTGTATTCAGTGATCATACGAGTCTTTCTCATCTCACTTAGTTCTAATTTGATTAGGTATACCATTGCATGGGAGATACATATGAGAGAAGTCATTTTACATGTATCCATTTAGTATTTTGGACCAATCTCTAATGAGAATCATACAATACACATCCATGATATCAACCACTTCAATTTTAATGACTTATTTTACCCTTAGATTGGTATCCAACTGCATGTGATATGGTTAAGCTCACTAACCATGTTGACCTATAATTTTTCCAACTATAATACCTTAATGTTTGACATAGTAGGAATCAGGCCCAATTTTTGGAAATTTGAGTATGGTGCCACATTGCATGACACACTTAAGTCCTTGAAATAATTGTGTAATTTTTACCAAAAATGTAGATTGTTAGGACAAAAGGAGTTTTGGTCTTTTATCTATAAACTTTAACATGTGCATTAGTTGTTCTATCATGTTATTTACATTTTGGAGTAGATAAATATTTTAAAAATATATATTTTTGATTAGATATCTAGAGAAAATCAAACATTGTTTTATTGGTTTTAGTATTCTTTAGGTCATCAATAATATTGTATCCAAGTTTGCTTTATTTCATAGGTTTGTCAACTTGTGGGGGTGTAGTGTTGCTATTATTTAAATAAGAGGTTGTAGGATCTTTAGGTGGAAATGGGTTATTACTTGAGTTCTCATTAGGTGGAAGATGAGTGTTGTTTAAATAAGTATATGTAGTTAAAGGATTTTTAATTTAATCCTCAACAAGCAATTGATTCTTCTTTGAATTTTTTTAAACATGTGAACCTCATCCAATTTATATTTAGGCTCATTGTCACTTCCATATGGAAATTCATAGGTTTCTAAGACTAGAGCAATACCTGGATTCCCTCTGCTTTGATTCAAGCCACCATCAGGTGCAAGCACTATTTCAAGGTTACCCATCTCCTTTTAGAAGATGTTTGAGGCCAATGTAAAATTAATAAAATTAGATTCAATGTGGTCTATAGTTTTATTCAACCTACACCATGTGGAAAATGACAAATCATCTAATTTCATAGAGCTTGAATCATTTTTATTATTATGATTTATGTTGTCAAGTGGACTGGGCACATTCCCATTATTAGGAATGGTGTTCCATTGATAGTTAGTTTTTTTAAAGTTTTAATTTATGTTTTTAGGTGGGTTGTTTATAATTATATTGTTATTATGAGGAACTCATATTTGTAAATTGACCATGTATTTTGTCATCATTGAACCATTTAGTAAAAAATTCCCCCTTTTGGGTTCATATTAGCATTCTATTGATTTCCTATTTGTGGTATTAGGTTAACCACAGGTGATAAATTTTTTAGAAATGTGTGGAAAATAGGAAGTATAGGTTTATGGGAATTTTTAACATGAAAGTGAATGTTTATAAATGATAGGATGACCTACTAGTTACTATTATTTGCACCATAATTACTAAGGTTAGGCATGGCAACAATGTTGTTATAGGTCATAGTAAAAATATGGTAATTATTATCCTAAGGTAACATGTGATTCCAAGGAATGAAAGGTTGACCATTGGGAATATAGATCAAGGGTGTAGGGTTTTAAACTTGGTTTTGACTTGAATACATTACACCTAGGATTAGATTCATCAATGATGTAATTTTTATGAAGGAATGAGGGAAAAATTTGTTGTTTAATTGTGATAGCTTTATGATACACCGAGGACAAGGTTGAAAGTGCCATTTTGGACAAAGATGGAGGTAATTATCCAATGTATTTAAAAATAATTTAGATGTGTGGTGGATAGGGTTTAAAATATATAAATAGCTTAAAAACAAGGGTGATAAACTAATCTATAACATGATTATTAATTCCAAACTCAGATAAATGAATATTCTGAATTATAATATTAAGATATGCTAAATATATAAAGTACTTGATTTGAAATATATTCAATTGATTGTATTACTAAAGAGGAATAATGCTTAGCTAGGTTTTCTATGTGCAAGGAGATATAGATTGGAAATAGCTGTAAAGTGTGTAAAATTAGTATGTTGGAAATTGTAATTCTATAGTTGTAGACACTAATGTCACTCTAGACACTACCATTGATGCTAGTGTTTGAATATGATGTAGGTGTCAAATATAAAATGATGTCTAGATTAGGATGTGACCAAGTTAATTTTTATACATTTTTTTACCTTTGTGTTGTTGTACTTAGATTTGGGATACATGTTATTTCTCTTTGTTTATGGATCAAATCCTAGCTCTTCACCCTTTTTCACCCTTGGAATCAATTTGATAAAATGGGTTAGTGGGATCATAATGTCAAAATGACCCCAAAGACCCATCTATAAATGGATGCTTACTACATATCTAATACTCCAAGGAGGGCCTCAAACCTATTTAGTTATCTCCTATGTGTGGGAAAGTTTGTGCATAACAGTGAAATAAAATATATGATGATGCATGTAGTGACCTAGCTTGTAACTTGACAAATATTATTCATGGGTTTCTATTTGATTGATTAAAACCTATAATATGATTTTTCCTGTGATTTATTTAAATTAGGGATGAATAATACATAATAGGTTGGTTGTGTAGTTGATTTATTTATATTTAGTAGGTGTTTTTTTGGTATTTACTAGATGAACAATGAGAAGGTTTATACTTGTATTTATACCACACCTTTTTAAAATATATAATGTTAGGGTTTAGTAAGACAAATAGGCTAACCCATAGGTTTCAAAACATTTTCAATTTGGATGAATTTTGGAAACTAGACATTAGATTAGGATCTGGACACTACTATTGGTGATAGTGTCCTTCTGTGGTCGGTAGTGTCCAGAAGGCTAGAAAACAAAGTATGGATCTAAAATTGACATTAAAGGATGTTTTAATTTTTTTTAGTACATGATACCTAGGTCATCAAAATGATATGGATCACACTAAGAGATAAGAAGTTAGGCATAATGAGATGGAATATGTGAGACTTTTGACAACATGATGTCTATAACTAAAAGGTAGAGCCTTGATTAGATTAAAAAGGTTAAAATAAATATGTTTAAGGAAAGAAATGCATACCTGGGAGTGGATAACACATATTTTCTTTTCTTGATACCACTATGAGTGTTTTTATAGTGTATGACCTATAACCAAGGTAATGTTATAGTATAAATCAATGCATATAATCTGAATTTTGAAATAATTGAAATGCTTGAAAGGAAAGAGAGTAAGGCATGAGTACACCTATGTGTTGATGAAACCATGTTACCTCTTGATGGTTTGACTTGGTAAATATGCTTCCTTATTAATAATTTGATATGGAATAGGTTTAGACCTAAACCTTAGAGATATGAAGAGGGATATTAGAAGGTATTATGCACAACTCAAGTGTGAGTATATATAATCTGGTAAGGGTGAGTGATTTAATTAACTCATCCTATAAATCTGATGAGATGAATTAATCACTCCAACCTATATATATGGTGAGGTTGAATGATTCAATCACTTTAACCTATAAAATGAACCAACTACTACATAAGAAAAGGCTCGATAATATTACATCTTGATGTAATCAATGTGTCTTGGTGAGTAGTATAATTGGTAAAATTTTAAATTATTGGTGCAATAGCATGGAATATTGAATTCTAATATGTTTGATTTAGAGTATATGTGTCATAAATCTAAAAAAAATATGTTTCAAATCTATGCAAAATCAGTGCAATGTATAGGATTCTAACATAAGTTTATCTTTGAATCATGAAACTAAAATGGAGATTGTGCAAGTGTAGAAGTCATGTATTAATGACATGGCCCCATAAAATTTAGAGATACCAAGTAAGTGTGTAAGTGTGAAGGTCATTATTTTGTGATGTGTACCCACTAAAATATGGAAACTATGAAAATATGTATAAGTGTGGAGGTCATGCCTTTATGACATGCCCCAATTGATATCTAAAAACTATGAAATTATGTATGTCATTCTTTTATGACATTAACACACTAATATGCCCCTCCTTTTGAGGTGAGGGAACTATAATATTGAAGTTACCTTACTTAAAAATGATGAGGTAGCTGTATAATATGTATGAATCATGTAGCATATAGGGATAATATGTCAAAGTAGATATATAAATTAAACTTGTAGTATGTGATCACATCATGTATTAATATGCATTATATATATATCATGGCAATGTATCTACAATAAAAATACAAACTCAAAAAAAATCAAGAATAAACACAAGAACACTTAATGTAATTAAAAGGAATGGTCCAAGGAGTCCTCATATAAGAGTTATGTTCAAATTCTATAAAATAGAAAGGTATGGCATATTTAAATGTCTAAAAAACATGGAATGACATATTCAAATGTCTTAAGAACATAAAATGTCATAGGGACCAACAAGAAAGGAACATATTCAAATGTTCCATAAGAATGACAATAACAAGCAATTAATACACTCAAAGAAGTGATAATGTGAATAAATGAAGTATAAGTAACCATCATAACCATATTATACAAGTCCATACATATATGTGTTATAAAAAATGTTATGTAGCATAGCATATCAAGTACACTTTGAAAGATATGAACATGGATATAGAAATATGTAAGAATTAGTAAGCTCAAACATGATATTGTAGAAATGATCATAAAGGATATGTAACCTGTATAAATCATGATCAAAGAATTTGATGCCCCTAATATACTATATCACACAAATAAATGATTGGTCCATCATTTGGAGTGCATAAATCATGTGTCTGGGTATGCATTATCACATTCAAAATATGCATGAAACATATGTGTATATATGAATGAAATGATATGCTATCTACTAACATAAATCAAACAACATAGATTTCAAGGAGTTAATAAGCTCTGAGAATACTGAATATTTTTATACTTTTAAATTATTTGAATTATTTTATACTTTTTTAAATTTATTTGGTTTTTTATAGGATATTTTATTTTTTTGGAATATTTGAAAGGAAAAGGCTACCCTATGATCCCATCCAAGGGATACTCATTAGTATCTCCAAACTTAGAATATGGTAGGTTGAACTAGTGTTAATGCCAAGGAGAATGCATAGGTGTCATATTTGGATATATAAAATATTTAGTATTCTACATATGTGTAATAGGAATCTATGGTTATGAATAAAGTTAGGAGTTTAGGTTTATAGAGCCCATCATTGAGTGTTCTATGGTTTCATTTGAGTATTTATAATTGGAACATGTTTAGTTACTCTAGGTAACTAAGTATGTTATGTAGGAGTAGATGAATATTTTGTGGAATCCACTATGTATCTATGGTGTAAAGGCCTCTCAAGTATGGGCCACCTAGGAAAGAGGATTTCATGTTGATTACCTTTTCATATAATATCAACCTTAGTAGGTTTAATAATTATCTGTCTTGAAATAAACTTATCTTGTTCAAGTGGATGTTCATATGGAATTTTGACAACCATGACTACCCTCTTGGTATGAATGTATTTAATACACTCATATATTGTGGAAGGTAATGCATGGAGTTTATGTATCTAAATTCATTCCAATAACATATCGAAGACCCTTTTATATGGTACAAATAAATTTTTTGTAACCACATGTGTTGGACCAAATTGTAAAGGTAAATCAATCTCACTAATGACATGTTGTGATGTCCCATCAAATGCTATGATGATTTTGGTATAAGGGTATAAATCATCATGTGTATATCCCAAATGCGTTAGTAACATCATAATCAATACATTATCACTACCACCATTATTGATCATACCACTATGTATAGGTTGATGGTCAAGGTATGCTAAAAAAAATAATGAATGAATATTTGTGTCATCATCCACTATTTCAATATCATAAAATGTAATATAAGGTCTTTGAACCATATGAAGTAATGTGCATGTATAAGTTACAATAGTCTAATCTAATGGGTGCCTATAATTTGATGGAGGAGGATGTGCATTATATACAATTTGCACTTATGAATCTTTCTTAGAATGATCTTACAAAGCATCATTAAACATTTTCTCATTTTAGTGATCACTATTTTGTGAACCTAAATCCTTAGGAGGACCATCAAAGGTAATGTTTTAGTCATCAATTAGCTCTTGGATATCATGGTTCAAGTCATAAAATCTATTCATATGATGTGTAAGGTCTTGATGATAATCACAATCTACATTATCATCATATCATATGGGTATAGGTTGACTCATATCAACCGTTATGGGAAGAGGGAGAGATATGGGGTGACACTTCACAAGATTCTGAAGTAAAGAAGTTTGATACATGTAATTATGTAAATTTTAACTTAGGTGAGTTAGATAAGATCAATCAATCAAGCTATTATGACACTTCATTAATTTTTGTGGTTATTTAATTTTTAGGTTATGCAAGTTTCACATTGTATCTTGGTTTGATATGAAATTTTGTATTAGATGTAGTTAATATTTTTTTGACATGCTTAAGCTTGTTCAAGTAAATAAGCTTCATTTCATGATCTCCAACCATATGGCATAAGTCCTTAAAAGATTTGAAATTTTAAAAAGTAATGGACTCATATAATGGGGAAATAAAAATTTCTTTGAAGGCAAATTTAAGTTTGGTATCTGCCATTGGATTTGTCATTTTGGCCAATATTGTTTTATATATCAAAACATATTCATCGATAGGTTCATTGGTTCCTTGTTTGATCTTTACAATTTGAGTATATGACATATTTTTAGTGATGTTGATAGAGAATGTGATGAAAACTAATATGCTATAGGTTTGAATGCTCTCACTAATTAGATTTATAAATCATAGAACCATCATAAAGTATAGTCCTTTTAGATACTTAGAAATTATTTGGTCAAAATTTTATAATTGGAGGCATGACCAAGACATGCCACATAGAAATATTGGATATGATGTTCAAGATCACTCTTGCCATCATAAAATGTGAACTTGGGTGTAAAAAAACTAGTATGAAAAGGGTGCAATGATATTTTAGGTGTAAGAGTATTATGTAACACATATTTTGAATCAATAGCATAAGGTGATTTCATATAATTTTGCTCAATGTTGATAGCCTTAACTTGAAAATGTTTTATTATTTGTACAATATCTTGCACATTTTTATGTGTAGGTTTGAAGTTTGATAAGTCACCAAAGGGGATACAAATATGGTTCAAGTTGATATAGACATTGAAACTGATATTTAGGTTGAAGCACTAATGCTTCCCATGGAGGATGTATCAATAGTAGGATTTATTCTAAGGAATAATGGTGTAAACACATAACCCGTGCTCCCAATAGATGTAAGAATATATTATGTGCTCAAGGGGAAAGAAACAAGAATGTGGGGATGTCCTATAGCTCTAATAACATGATCAATAAATTCACATGGTTATTCATCAATGTTTTTTTGTTTTAGTTTCTATTATGGTTTTGAGGATCTCATCAAGATCCTTAGGATTTTGATGAATACACTCTTGAAACATAGTAATAGCTTGAACTTTCTCTTGACCTATTTGTTAATATTTATTATTTACATTAGATTCATTATTTTCATGATCAAAACCATATTTTATGATAACCTCTTCAACATTTTGTTTAGTTTCATTACCGACACTTTCATTAGGCATAAGATTTGATACATCATTGGTTTGATCCATCTTAGGTGGAAAAATAAGAAACTCCATGTGTTCAATAGGGACACCACCTAATATAGGGTTATGCCTAGGTTACATATAGATAATTTAATATATCTAGGAAAAAAACAAGAAAAAACCTTTGGGGGATGAATACCATAGGGCAAGTTTGCATTTTCATAAAGAGACATAAAGGTTGGGTTCACCAAATTTTCAACCCTAAAATTATGTGTGGTGGTTAGGGTTAATAATATATAAATAGTTCAAATACAAGGGTGATAACATAATCTATAGTAGGCTAATTAATTACAAACTTAGACAAATGAATATTATGAATTATAATATTGAGATATGATAAGTATATAAATTAATTGATTATAATACCAAAGAGGAATATAATTAGCTATATTTTTTATGCATAGTAAGATCTAGATTGGAAATATGTTTAAAGTGTGTAGGATTTCTATTCTAGAAATTATAATTCTATAACTATGAATATTACCATTAGATCTATACACTACCATTGATGTTAGTGTTTGACTATGACGTAGTTATCCAGTGCATAAAAATGATTGGATTTGGTTGTGATCAACTTTATTGTTATAAATTTTTGTCACCTTTATATTGATGTATTCAAATATGAGATATATGTAGTATCTCTTTGTTGGTTGATCAAACCCTATATCTTTACCTTTATTCACCCTTAGAATGAATTTACTAAAAATAAGTTAGTGGGATCATGGTGTCAATGGGATATGCCTAGATATCCAATACTACAAGGAGGGCCTCAAACCTATGTAGTTATCCCATATGTGTGGGAAAGTGTGTACACAAGGTTGAAATTATTATATGATGATACATGTAGTGATATAGCTTATAACTTGAGAAATATTATTCATGGATTTCTCTTTGAATATATTAGACCTATAATATGACTAATCCTATGTTTGATATGAAAATAGGGATGAAAATGGAAGACTAGGTTAGTTGTGAAGTTGAATTATTTAGCTTTAGTAGGTGTTTACTTAGTATTTTATATATGAATAATGAAAAGGATTATACTTATATTTATACCACACCTTTTAAAAATATCTCATGGTAGGGTTCAATAATAAAAATAGGATATCTCATAAGTTATTACATTTGAGATTTGAATAACTTTTGGAAACTAGACACTAGATAGGGATTTGAACATTGCCATCAATGGTATGTCCTTCTATGATCGGTAGTGTTCAAAAGGATAAAAATAAGTATGTAATCTAAAATTGATAGTTAAGAATGTTTATCAAGTAGTAAGATTTTTTGTTGTAAAATATTTTTGGGTCATTATAATGATATGTATTAGACTAAGAGATAATCACTTAGGCATAGTGAGATGGAAAATATAAGTCTTTCAATCGTAGGTAGGTCTAGAACTAAAGGGTAGAGACCTGATTGATATTTGTCAATTGTACATGACTTGAATTCTATAAATATTTAGTTTTATTATCTACACAAGACTCTCAAGTATGTTTGTATAATAATTACCTCCATTTGCATTGTGGAAGTGGGTCTTAAACATGCTCATTAGTTCATCTAGTTCAAGTGAGTTGTGATAAACTGATGATAAAGGACTTTTATGTCAATGGGAACTTAAAAATGCTTAATGAATACTATTTCTAGGTTATTCCAATAAATTATAGACCCATCTATAAATTTGAAATACTAGTCATAGGCCATCTCATCAAAGGTGTAAGGGAATAAGTGAAAAGCCAAATAGTCATGTTGGATTTTGGTTCTAATAATAATATATTTGAAAACTAAATATTCTCTTTAGTAGTGTAGATTCTAACATACAGATACCCATGGTATAATTTTTTAGGGCTTTGGTATATCATGGGTAACTCCCATGATGCTCATAGGGAAGTTAATTCCACCCATCAAATCAAGATTAAACACCATTGGTTAGTTTTTAGGGGTACTAAATACATTAGCAAAGTAAAATAAAATAATAGGTGAGCTATTAGTTGATTAAATGTGTCTAGTTTTTAGTTTTCATTTGCTTTCTCTAGGTTTTTTGTATTCATTGAGTTTTAATAATTTAAATTAATTTCTCTTACCTAATCAATATTTTAAATCTCAATTAGAAAGGTTAGGTACTTTGAATTATTTATTATTTATAACTGGGGTCTTCATACCTAATTATCACTTATTTTAAACATTTTAAATAAATTTAGGGGGTCATAGGCCTAATTAGGATCTAGACCCCTGATTTATATTTCTCATTTACTTTGTGAGCTCATGTGTTGAGCAGGGCTCAGAACACACATAACACAATGCTTAATGCTAAGGATTGGCTCACATTGTGATCAAGGTTTCAATCCCACACACCAATGTATAAGGATTGATGGTGAGGACTTAAACCCAATT
Source organism: Torreya grandis (assembly GCA_037957365.1). NCBI lineage: Eukaryota > Viridiplantae > Streptophyta > Pinopsida > Cupressales > Taxaceae > Torreya > Torreya grandis. Next base: position 2,223,642 of record JARHVA010001233.1, read on the forward strand.
ATGATCTAGACCCTAATTAATGATATAAATCAAGGCTTGATGCCCCACAAAATGAATTAGGTCTTTGCACTCAAGCAAAACTAATGCTTATTGGAAAGAGAGAATTTATGTTGTGGTCGAGGTTTTATCCCTAAAAAACATAGAGATTTGAAATGGGGGGGGGGGTGAGGGAAAAATTCCTAAACCAATTTGGAATTAATCCCCCAAATATAATTAAATTACACTTTCCAAATCCATGAAGACCCATTCGGGAATAAAGTCCCATTTACCACTAGACATGTCGAGCTTGAAAGAATCTCAACCCAAATGAGAACACAAGCCTTATAAAAAAAGTGGTAGTTATAATGGTGAAAGAACATATAAATTGGGGAAATAAAGCTTGGTTTTTAAAGGTTTTGAATGATTTTATGAGTGAAAATAAGCTTTTTTCATCTATAATATAGAAGCTTTGTATTAATAGAAATGTCCCATAATCACTAGCTATAAAACTAGCTATGTTGTGATTAAAATTATTAAAGTTACCTGAATAGATTCAAACTTTAAAATATATTATTTTTAGTCTAAAATATTGTATACTTGAAATAATATCATAGATAAAACATACAATAATATCCTCAATTCAAATTAATTCACTACATAACCTTTGTGTGTAATTCTTATTAATAAAGAAAGTTAAAATAAGCATATTATAAGATAACTTTCATTACAAGTTAAGTCTAAAATTAGAAAATATAACATAATATTCATATACCACTAAGTGAAATTAAACTCAAATAAAAATAAAATAAAAAATTTAATTTAACATACTATAAATATTTGGACATCATTCAAGAGGCCTTCTTTAATAGTAAAGTTAAAAATGTAATTAGAAAAACATCCTAGTCAACAACTATGTTAATTAAAAAACACCAACTCAAATTAACTTTAATTTAATTCATATAATCAATAAACCACATGATTCCTATTTTAAAATGAGTGGATAATTATTTATACTCAACTAAGTATTCATATATTGAACTAGAGTACATTGAAGTGAATTGGGAGTTTTGACTATTTTCTAGGAAATCATTGGAAAATGTCCCAAAGTGAATAAAAAAATATTTAATTTAATAAATAAATTAAATATTATTATAAAAAACTTAAAAAACCAAAATATACTAATTCTAGAAATATAACTCAAGTACCCATATTGACATCATACTCAACATTCCCCCCTTTGATGTAAAGAGGTAAGATTTCTATCATCTCCTTGAGTCTTCCATGGATATTCTTCAAAATTATAAACATATTAATTGAATAAAATATGATATAATTTATTTATATTCATATTCAATATATGATAATATGATTTTATCTTATTTCTTTGAAGACCAATAAATCAACCTACTTTCCAATGTGAAACAATAACCTAAAGTTGACTTCCTATCATCAAGAGATCCTCCCTAATATAAATATGGGTATATAATGAGAAATAAATACATTTATGTTATTAAATGAAAACCATAATTATAATTACCTCTTAAATATATAAAAAATATTTTAACTACTTGCAAATGCTTGAATGATGATTTGCCCATAAATCTAGAAACTAGTGAAACTCCATAACTGATATCAAGTCTAGTCATAGTGAGATACATCAAACATCCCACCATTCTTATAAAAATAGTTTTATCAGATAAATTACTTCTACATTCCCTCATAATATTTTATCTACTTGAAATGAGAGTGTTTATAGGCTTGAAATCTTAAAGATTGTACTTCTTTAGCATGTCATTGGCATATTTGGCTTAACAAATGAATACTTCCTTTTTTTGATGAAATTTCATGCTAATAAAGTATTTCATAAGTCCAATATGAGTCATATCAAACTATAATTTAATATATTCCTTTAATATATTCAACACATTTATAGATATACTTGTAAATATCAAGTTATCTACATAGAGACACATATAAAACATTAGAATTTAATGCTTGTATGCAAAGAGTTGGTTCATTTTGACTTCTTACAAATCCTTGATCCAATAAAAAACTAAAAATTATTGAATACCAAGATATTTGAGATTTATTTATCCCATAAATATAATTATTCAACTTATATACCTAAAATTATTTATCCTTTACCTCAAAACTTTATGGTTTCCCTACATATACTTCTTCCTTAATCACTCCATTAAGGAATGCACTTTTAGCCTTGGTCTTGTAGACCCAATTTGTACCAATTAAAAAATTATTCAAATTATATTAAAATAAATTCCATGTATCATTCATCTTTGTTAAATCCATCTCTAATTTCATAACATCAACCCATTCTTTCTTTTGATTAACTTTTACATAACTTCTAGGTTCACTAGTCACTGATGATAATACAAACATGTTATTTTCATCATAAGTATCATAAAATAAGTTACGTTAATGATATTTTATCCTTATGATCACCTATTATAATTATTATCCAACATTTTATTGGATGGATGAGGATTTAACAAACACTTATTCTTGCTTTGCGCTGGTGTAGATGGATGACTAGTTTCTTGCAAATAGCTAGTATTATTTCTTAATGAACTAGAAAACTATGTAGGACTTTGTAAGCCCTCAAAATAAAATTCAAGATTATTCCCCCTTTAATTATTAAATCTATATATAAATTATTAGAATCAATATATACCTCATTTAAAAAAAAATACATTCCATAAAAATAATTATGGAGTTACTAGTAGGATTATAAAACTTTTATGCCTTAATTTTATCACTATATCTTATGATAGTGTGATAAAAAATATTAAGAAAAATTATATCACAATTAAATTTACTTGTGGTGATTTTCATTGTACCATTTCCTTCAACTTATATGGAATTTACATATCTTAATTACTCTTGGATTTTGAAGGAGTCATCTAACTTGCCGAAATCATCTTTGTGAATTATCATCTAATTTGAGCAACTTTGTTCAACTTGAAAAGCCTTCTCTTACTCTTATTAATTGGCTTGATTCTTATCTATTAGTATCCTAAAATATTTTATCATACGTCATATTTTTTTAGTAATTATAAGTAAATTATTTCTTTCTTTTACCTGTAAAGTTTTCTGCAAATTTTACCTTTGAACTTGAATTTTGTAAACTCACTTGATTCTGATTTTTATTTATCTCTTTGGTCTTTGAAACTCATGCCTTGGTTTCAAGTTATTTTTCTATACCATGTTCTATATCTCCTTCATATAATCTCATCTTATCCTCATGAGACAAGACAGAACCCACTAACTCATCAACACTTATAGTGTTTATGTCCTTACACTCTTCAAGAGTTATCACAATCTACAGCCATATTTGGCTTAAATATCTCAAAACCTTTATTACTATGACATTATATTATATATTATCTCCATAAACACTAATTTTAAGAATTGAATTATTTAGAATTATGAAATAATATCTAAGTCCTTCAAAATCTTACATTCTCAAATTCTCAAAATTTATTTCAAGGGATGGATTTTTGTTTCTCTTACCTTAATAGAGCCTTAATATGAAGTCTCCACAATATTCCATACATCATGGGCATTCTTGCATCTTGTAATTCTTAGATAAATATTTGGGTATATGATAGTCTTAATATATAATAAAGATTGTGCATCTCCTTTTTCTTCATATATATTTTTTTATATAAATATTATGTCAAGATGCTCCAATATTTAGGTGGTGTGTACCCATGGATAACATTTTTCCAAACTCCTTTCCACATAATAATTTTCTTCAATTTATCTCTCAAATGCTCAAAGTTGTCACCTTTGAAAATAATAATATGAAATCATCTTTAGCTTAAATATCACAAAATATTTACTACTATAGCACTATATTGTATAGTATCTTCATAATCCCTCATTATATGAATTAATTTATTTACCCTTATGCAATAATCTCTAACTCCTTTAGAATCTTACATTCTCAACATTTATTTTATGGGTTTAGATTTTTACTTATCTTAATATAGACTTAATATGAAGTATCCAAGGTGTGCCATACCTCATGGGAATTATTTCATCTTGTATTTATCAGATAAATACTTGGGTCTATGGCACTCTAAATATAGAAGAAAGTTTGTGCATCTCCTTTTTCTTCATCAATTTTTATTCTTTTCTAATCTTGTGTCAAGGTGATCCAATATTGAGGTGGTGTGTACCCATGGATAATATTATTCCAAAATCCTCTCCACACAATAATTATCTTCTATTTATGTCTCCAATACCCAAATTTGTCACCTTTTAAAATAAGAATATTCATGGAAGAAAAATTCATTGAAGCCATTGTATCATTTAAAAATGGATTGAAAAATATTTGGAACATTACTTGAACGTGGAAATCATAAAAAATGAAGGTTTTGAATTATTTTATGAGTTAAAATAATACTTTTTTAATTTCTAATATTGAAACTATGTACCAACAAAACTGTCTCAGAATTACTAGTTTTCAAACTAGCTATGTTCTGAGTGAAATTGTTGATCAAAAGGTGTACCAAATAGCTTCAAATTTGAAAAATGTGATTTATGGTCTAAAATAATATATAAATATAATAATATATAAAAATAATAATATTATATATAAAACATAAAATAATATCGTCTATTATATTTAATTTATTACACAACCTTTGTGTGCATTTCTTCTTAATAAAAAAGCAAAAATAAGCTTATTAGAAGATAACTTGCACTGCAAGTTAATTCTAAAATTAAAAAATATAATATGATATTTCTATAAAAATAAGTGAACGAAAACTCAACTAAAAATAGAATAAATAAACTTAATTTAACTTACTATAAATATTTGGACATCATGTAAGAAGCCTTCTTTAATAATAAAGTCAAACATACAATTAGAAAGACATCCTAGTCAACTAACTAAGCTAATTACAGAAAGTTAACCCAAATTTAATTTAATTTAAGTAATATAATCAAGAAAATACATTATTCTTCTTTGGAAATGAGTGGATAATAATTTATACTCAATTAATTACTCAAATAGTGAACTAGAGTACAATGAAGTGAACTACAGTGAACTGGAGTGAACTAGTAGTTAATTGGTAGTTCCAACTATTTTTTAGGAAATCATTGGAAAGTGTCCCAAAGTGACCAAAACACTAATTAAGGTTATATATAACTTAACTAACCTTACAAAATACCTAAAAAATAAAAATATACTAATTCTAAAAATAAAACTCAAGTACCCATATTAATATCATATTCGATGATTTTCATTAAAATGCTAAAATTTATAACCCTAAACCTAATCAAAGTTAAGAGTTTGATTAAGTATATGGGACATAGATAAAACTAAGTGAGAACCCAATCATTCCTAGGAGATTGATTAAAAATGAAGCATGATTTTTTTCCAAAAGATCTAATTAGGAGTTCGAAGCCCAAGGAAGTCTACAAACTATGATTTTTTTGATGAGCTACAATAGACATAACTAGGGTTCTGGGCAAGTTTTGATGGGAGTTTCAATGTTTAATAAGTGTGTCAAAAATTTTATTTTAGATGAAGTTTTTAATATTAAATTTTATTTCATGAGCTAGGTTATCATATTGAAGTGAGTCCCAAAAGCCAGTTTGGCATAAAAAATAAGATGACCCTTGAGAGTAGCTTGAAAGAGTGAAACAAGTAAGATATTCAAAGGAAAATTGAGGCATCAAGACTTCACTTTCATGTTAAGTTTTATCACATAGGCATGGTATTTCCAATGAAGGTGGTTACAAGTCCTAGTTTGGCATGCAAATTGAAGTGACCCACCAAAGTGACATAAAAGAGATGAAACTAACTAGCTCATGCATACAAGCAGGGGCAAAGAAACATAAAAAATAAAAAATGGGGTTTCATGATTATAGAAGAACTAGGGCATGTTATGAAAATAACCACAATTTTATTTTCTATTATTGTGTTTGATCATTAGATGGGACTGTTCAAGGTATGCCATCCAATTCATATGGCATGTGTTCTTTAGCTTGGATTGTGAAAGAAAGAAAAAAATGAATTATGGTAAAATGAATAATTGTTTCCTTACCCAATATGTTGTATCATTATTTCTTAATTTATTAAATGACTACTTAAAATATTTTTCACAAGTCTAGCTGTGATAAACCATGTTACTAAGTGTATCTAATAGGTGACCAAATGTCTAAGTCATGTGCATACTACTCCCAACACATATTCAAATGCATTGATAAATATATCAAGGGTGTGGAAAATGTTAGGCATTTACAAAGCTAACATGATAGAAAGGTGCCAATTTAACTTCTCAAATATGATCTAATATTTTTAGATTTCTCTTTGACATGCATGATTTGACATTGAGGCTATGATATATGTTAAATTCAAAGAAAAACCTATGGTATAAGTTTTCAAGTCAAAGAAAAAACCTAAATTCAATGAGATTCTAGAGATTTTATAAATATTGGATTAATTTTATTTTATATGGATCCACATGGATTATTATCTGATTAATTATGTGTTATAGATACTAGATTTTCATTGTACCAAATCTAAACTTGGAAAATTTGGTCTGTAAATCATGTTTGTACAATGTTTATATGATTGACAAATGTTCCCCACATGCTCATCCCATTTCTTATTTAAGATGATAATGCCATCCAAGTAGGTGATGATGGAGTTGGTGAATGGCCTACATATGTTATTTATCATGCATGTGAGTGTTTCTATACATTGGCTAAGAAAAAATGCATAACCAACCAATCTTAATGTCTATCCTTTATTTTGAATGGTACTTTATATTATTTCCAAATTTGTACCCCTCCATTTTTAGATGAGTATTTAATTAGGTGTGCCATCAGGAACAATGTTTTTTACAAGTTTATAGAGAATCTTGTGGGACATATAGAAGATAAAAACATGTTTATCATGTGTAAGGGTATTATATGATTTCAAAAAATTATGGTCTTATGAGTAGAGATATTTCCCAATCATAGAATTTATTGTTGTAGATGTTATAAACTATGATGGGTCCTAAACTCAAGGGTAGTTGAGTAAATATACCATCTTATTTTATTTTTTATTCTTTTGTTTTATCATTAGATGGAATTGTTGTAAGTATGTCATCCAATTTATGTGGCACATGTTCTATTTCTTGGTTTTTATGTGTAGGAAGAAAATTGAATTATGATAAAATGGATGATTGTTTCCTTACCCAAGATGTAACATTATTTTTTAACTTTTTGAATGATGTCATATAAATATGTTTCATAAGTATAGTTATAATACACCATGTTATTGATTGTATCTAAGTGATAAGTGATCAAATGTTTGGGTTGTGTGCATATTGCTCCTAACACATATTCAAATGCATCGATTTGGATACCGAGGTGTGAAAAATGTGATATATTTTTGAAGCTATAATTATATAAAGGTGACACTTGAACTCCTAAAAAATGAGATACTACATATTTTTAGAGGAATTTTTCTTTGTCACACATGATCTGGCATTGAGGCCATCATATATGTGGAAATTCAAGGAAAAATCTATGGTATAAGTTTACATTTCAAAGAGAAATCCTCAATTACTTGAGATTATATAGATTTTATAAATCTTGGGTCAATTTTATTTTATATGGATCTACATGGATTCTTGTGTGGTCGATGATGTTCATAGATACTAAATCTGCATGGTATCAAATATAATTTTGGCTAATTTGGTTAAAAAATCATGTTTGAGAAATGTTTATATAACTTTCAAATGTTCCCCACATGTTCATTCCATGTCTCATTGAATATTTTAATGTCATTTAAGTAGGTGATGATGGAGTTATTGAAGGGTCTACATATGTTATTCATCATTCACATGAGTGTTATTATACATTGGTTAAGACAAAAGGCATAACCAACTAATAATATAGTCCCTCATTGATTTTGAATGTTACATTATATTATTTTCAAACTTATACCCATATTTAAAAAAAAAAAATTATATCCCTAACACAATTTATCCTTGTTTCTCTAGCTTGATCCAAAACCTCCCATTTCTAAGGTGGGGGCCAATTTTAAACTTTTTGTGTGTGTGTTTTCTTAAGGTTTATAACTAGATGGTTAGGTAACAATTTTTTGAAACATTGCATGTAGTATACAACATCTTGGGTAATTTTTAGATGGCCCCCAAAATAAATATTTGGCATTCATGTGATTTTAAGGAAAAAATAATTTTAATTAAAGGTAAGTTAAATAATTTTGTTTTAATCAGAATGAAGAAGAAATGAGAAATTTATCAAAAAATTTTGTGCTAAAGTTCAATTATTAAAATGTGGTGAATCATCTATTTTTTTGGGCCTAGTATGAAATTATAATGGAAAATATTATTGATTACCTCTTGCCATATTAACATTATTTGTGCTTTATCATGGAAATAGATGGTTAGTGAAGCTTTGGGGAAAAATATAAAATATTTTATGAGAATACTGAAATGAATAAGTAAGGGATTAACTATGCTTGTAACTTCACATTAATTACCTTTATAGCCTTGAAACATGTCATGTCCCCTTTTTAGTTGACATGTTTTGAGTTCATGGTTAGCCTATTATGCGACCCTCGTAGGCTGATAGGATGGTTAGAGGGTCTTGATGGAGACTAGCTTGGCTTCGTTTAGCAGAATTTTTCCAGTTGGTTTTCGTTTAGGCTCTTTCAGACATGAATTAAGGGAGATATTAATATTTGATTGATTTAATCAAATATTAATTATTTGGTCTAATTTAAATTAATTATTAATTATTAATTATTTGGTCTAATTTTAAGACCCTAATTCTAATTTAAGAATTGGTCTAATTTTAAGACCCTAGTTCTAATTTAAGAAGCCCTAAGTCTAATTTAAGGAAATCTAATTTTAGCAAGCACACCTTTGGAGGGTATAAGGGTTTCTCATGGGAGAGAGTTTGGATTATGCATTGATTATTGATTTTGATATTGAAGAATTCTTCTGTGAAGATTGAGCCAAGGGTTCCAGGATTCCATCTGCATTGGAGAACGTCCACTCTTCAGTGTGTGTAATTCAGAGGCTGTGAAATATCAGTTGATCTATTGCCAAATTGAGAGATAGATTCATACAGAAGTTATCATAGAGGCTTAAAGATTTGAGAGGTAACTTCATATAGAAGTTGTCACAGAGCTTTTTAGGGATTTATTTTATTAGGGTTTTGATTCAATAAATTATACAGATAGAGATCTTTTATATTAGAGCTATATATCTTCAGATCAGGGGTTGAAAAGAGATAGGTTATGCTTTATTGGTGGCTATATGAAGTCCGTGTAGATCCGTGAAAAATCTGTAAGCATCAGCATATTCACTCAGACACTGACAGCGACAGGCAGAGATCCCTAGTAACCGACATCGGCCGACTGAAGACCGATGTCGGCAGAGAAGGACCCACAGTGACTGACGTCGACAGTATATCGACCGACAACGGTGACTGTGTCTTTGACATAGTGACTTGAGAGCCGCATAGATCTAGATTTATTTCCCAGTTTATGGAATACTCAGGCTATTAAGGCCGTATTTTCAATATTCATTGTATACCTGACAGAGGTCCTCTATTGTAAGCATATGAGCCAATAAATAAGAGATTATACTGTGATTTATTTATCTATTTGAAGATATTTTGTAAAAATATAGATAAGTAGTTCAATAATATTTAGTTTCAAATTTCAAGGGAAACAGGGGATATTACAGTGTTAAGGTGTGGAGCCTAAAAGCTTCACCTATGAGCGAGTTTGTAAAGTTTGTAGGTTTACACAGTCACCGACGTCAGTCAGGAGTGACCGATGTTGGTCAGGAATAGTTCAAAAGATGCCGACGTCGGTAGGGATTGGCTAATGTCGATCACAGGCAAGTAGGCAGGAACCGATGTCGGTTACCTGTGCGTCCAGAAAGCTATTTCCATGGACAGAACTGAGTTTTTGCATGATGGGATTAAGTCATAGTCTTAAGTTTGTGTCTCTATTATTAGTAAGACTATTTTAGAGCCCTTGTTTAAGAGGCATAACTGTTGGTTGTAAATGCATGCTCATGTTTCCTAATTCTATATGTAAGATTAGATCTTCTTAGCTTATTGTAATGTAATTGTAGAATGTTGAAGAACAGTATAGAATTGTACATGTGAATCATTCCAAGTTGTTGGAGTTGATTGTACTTGAGAGAGAGAGCTCTTGAGGGAAAGAGATCTAGAGAGAGATTTGTACATCTGAGAGAGGTGTGGAAGAAAAGAAGTTTCTTCAATTGTATTCCTTCTGTAAAGAGTTTAGTACAAGTTTTTAGGGTGGTTTCTTGTATCTCTTATTCTTTGCTATTATCTGATTCTAGTTACTTATCATTCTGATTTAATTCCATGTTTATTGCTTTCATAAGTGTAATCAAATTGTTGGTTGATCCCCAACAAGTGGTATTAGAGCTAAGGTTGCAGGGAGCAAGTTTTGTGTTTGGTTACAGGTCACTCTCAGGGGTTTTTGATTGAGTGGGAGTATAGCGTGGCATGGTTGAGGAAATGGAGTCCTTGAGAGAGAACCAAACATGGGATTTGGTTAAGTTTCCAGCTGGTAAGAAGACACTAAATAACAAATGGACCTACAGATTGAAGGAAGGTGATAACAAACAAATGAGATATAAGGCCAGATTGGTAGTGAAAGGATTTGCACACAAACTAGGTATTGATTTTGGTGAGATTTTTTCTCCTATTGTCAAAATGACTTCTATACGAACTGTATTGTCTTTAGTTGCTATTGAGGATTTGCATCTTGAGCAACCTGATGTTAAGACAACATTTTTCATGGAGATTTGGATGAATAAATATATATGGAACGGCCAGAAGGATTTGAGGTCAAAGGTAATGAGAAGTTAGTGTGCAGATTGAAGAAAAGCTTGTATGGCCTCAAGCAAGCTCTTAGACAGTGGTATTTGAGATTTGACAGGTTTATGACTGAGCATGGCTACATTAGGTGTCAATCTAACCATTGTGTGTATTTTAAGAGATTGGATAATGGTAGATATATTATTCTATTGTTGTATGTAGATGATATGATGGTTGCAGGATCACACATGCAGGATATCTCTGAGCTTAAGGTGAAATTAGCTCAAACATTTGCCATGAAGGATTTGGGAGCAGCAAAAAAAATCCTTGGCATGAGCATTAAGAGAGACAGGAAAAATCACAGGTTGATTTTGTCTCAAGAGGATTATGTGAACAAGGTGTTGAAACACTTCAATATGCAGGATGCAAAACCAGTAAGCACACCTTTGGCTGGACATTTTAAGTTGAGTAAAGAACAATGTCCTAATTCACATGATGAGGTAGAGTACATGAGTAGAGTTACATATTATTTCATATTAGGGAGTTTAATGTATGCAATGGTGTGTACTAGACTGGATATTTCCCAAGCAGTGGGAGTTGTAAGTATATGGCCAATCCAGGGAAGGAACACTAGAAAGCAGTTCAGTGGATCCTTAGATATTTGAGAGGAACCAACAGTAGGCATTTGTGCTATGGAGGTTTAGATACTTCTCTACATGGTTATGTAGATTCAGATATGGCAGGTGATTTGGATGGCAGGAGGAGCACCATAGGATATGTTTTCACTGTTGGTGGAACGGTGGTTAGCTGGATATCAAAGTTGCAGAAGGTTGTTGCCTTGTCAACTATAGAAGTAGAGTATATTGCAGTCACAGAGGCTAGCAAAGAGATGATATGGATGACACAGTTCATGGAAGAGCTTGGAAAGGAGCAAGAGAGTTGCAGATTGTATAGTGACAGTCAGAGTACAATTCATTTGGCTAAGAATTCAGCCTTTCATTCAAGAACAAAGCATATAAAACTTAGGTACCACTTCATAAGATAGGTATTGGAGGATGGTGAGTTGAAGCTGGAGAAGATCCATATAGATAAGAATCCTGTGGATATGTTAACCAAGCTAGTTACAAAGGAGAAGTTGAATCTTCATTCAACTTTTGTTGGTCTTCATGATTGAGTTGAAGATGGAGGAGCTAGAAGATGTTGCTGTACAGGTACTGGTGCAACTGTTTATCTCCAAGTGGGAGATTGTTAAGGTGTGGAGCCTAAAAGCTTCACTTATGAGCAAGTTTGCAAAGTTTGCAAGTTTACATAGTCACCGGCGTCGGTCAGGATTGACTGACGTCGGTCAAGAACAATTCAAAAGACACTGGCGTCGACAGGGATCAGTCGACATCGGTCACAAGCAAGCAGGCAGGAACCGATGTTGGTTACCTGTGCATCCAGAGAGCTATTTCCATGGACAGAATTGAGTTTTTGCATGATGGGATTAAGTCATAGTCTTAAGTTTGTGTCTCTATTATTAGTAAGACTGTTTTAGAGCCCTTGTTTAAGAGGCATAACTTTTGGTTGTAAATGCATGCTCATGTTTCCTAATTCTATATGTAAGATTAGATCTTCTTAGCTTATTGTAATGTAATTGTAGAATGTTGAAGAATAGTATAGAATTGTACATGTGAATCATTCCAGGTTGTTGGAGTTGATTGTACTTGAGAGAGAGAGCTCTTGAGGGAAAGAGATCTAGAGAGAGATTTGTACATCTGAGAGAGGTGTGGAAGAAAAGAAGTTTCTTCAATTGTATTCCTTCCGTAAAGAGTTTAATACAAGTTTTTAGGGTGGTTTCTTGTATCTCTTGTTCTTTGCTATTATCTGATTCTAGTTACTTATCATTCTGATTTAATTTTGTGTTTATTTCTTTCATAAGTGTAATCAAATTGTTGGTTGATCTTTTGACAGAAAAAGCAGCCCCTAAGAAAGGGACATTACAGTGGTATCAGAGCTTTGTGCAGAAAAAAGGAGCCCCTAAGTAAGGGACATTACAGTGGTATCTGAGCTTTTGACAAAAAAAGGAGCCCCTAAGTAAGGGACATTACAGTGGTATCAGAGCTTTTGATGGAAAAAGGAGCCCCTAAGAAAGGGATATTACAGTGGTATCAGAGCTAAATCCTGGCATCTTGAGGGTTTGACAATCTTATGCAGCCACAAGAGTTGGGACCACACAAGTATAACACATGCAGTAGAGCCTTGCTTGAAGGTACCCAGGTGTTAGATCAGCTACCAAACATCATGAGTGACAGACGTGAGGGTAGCCCACCTAGGGGCCACAGGTATGATATTGATCAGGACACCAGAGAATTCCATCGTGTTATGATGACAAGCCAATAGCAGATGAATTAGACAATAGAGAGACTCACTACTATGATAGAGAGGATGAATGCACCTGATAGATAGAATGGGGAACAAGGAGATAACAGGAGTGCTATGATTAATCAGAGACCCCAGCAGGCCCACTCCAGAATAGCGGATAGACCTACACATCTTACATTTGTTCAAGAGGAACCAGAAGTTCCAGCAGAGGAAGAGGCTGGAGATTCCCCATTTGCAGATGTTTACATAGCTGCAAATAATGAGTGGGACTTATTACCTCCTCATGTTCAAGAGAGGACATCCTTTGATCATTTTGCTAATCTAAGGAGAGAGCACTACAGATTGGTTAGACAGGACAGGAGACCAAGACCCTAGAACAATGATTTGAAGCATGCTACGAGCAGGCTCACACTAGCGATGTTTGACGTTAGTGGTAAGGTCATAGCACAAGCTTGGGTTAGTAAGCTTGATACATTTCTCACATTGTGACTGATGGCTGAGGAAGATGCTATTAGATATGTGACACTACATCTTGAGGGAGTAGCTCACGATTGGTGGCACCACGGGATGGTGACACTCCATCATGATCGGATCACATCTTATCAGGAGTTTATGGATAGGTTAGTGGAGCATTTTGACAGGAAGGACCCAGAGTCCTATTT